>CM056820.1:15935000-17212500 GCA_029852735.1 Persea americana | reverse complement strand
TGTTCACATGGTGGATTACCTAAGAAAAAATTCCATTATTTTATGCAATTTTCTTTGCCTTGTCATGTGGAACTACAAGACCCTAGTTGGGACACACATGAGATCTCATCTTTCCATGATTTTGTCAACATGATTGTCATAAGAGGAAAAGACCAGCCAAGCACACATGCCTTGGACGTCCACTAGATGGAAGCCTCATTCATGGAAAATTTTGAAGTTCTTTGGAAGATCCTCACATGCAATATTTTGGATCTCTACTTGGCAAGACCTGCTCATAAAGAGAACTATTTTCGAAGGGAATATTTTCCTAACCAAGAAGTTTCTTGGAACCAAAGCTAATAGTCTTTGCAAGGAAGGAAGGAGAGTCTAACTAGGAAACAATTCTTAGCAAACCTATGGGCACAAAAATCTATATAAGCAGCCAGCCACTACGTGGAACGTCGAAGCACTTGGATTCCCTTTAGGTCACACGTCCAAGAGCCCCACTCCATCCATCTCCTTCTCCTTTCTCCCTCTAAGTCCCTTTCTTCTTCTTTCTTTTAATTCTTTTAGGCATAGGTTCAGAGGCCATGTTGAGAGAATGAAAAAGATTGAAAAATATTATTTTTTGTACTCAAAGATCAAAGAATAAAGACACTACTTTGATTAATTCTGCATGTTCATTATGTAAGTGGTTTAGTTTTCAATTTCTAGTTTTTTTTATGTGTTTTGATTGGAGACAATATTTCGCATGATTAGATCTAGGATTTTGAAACTAAAAAAATAGATAAACTAAAAGTCGAGAGACATCACGTAATCACTTGCATTTTTCCTACTCTGAGAAGAGAGGATGACTACATAATCTTGTTTTCAATACTTGGAGGATCATCTAATTTCTAGATCTTTGATACATCTTTTCCACCTTTTATTTTTCCACCTTTGTTCTTTTTGTTTTCATTAAATTTTCTGATTAATTTTACATCACCTTTTCTGATTTAAAAACTTCTAATTACATCTTTTATGTTAGATTAGAAACTTTCTATTTATGTTATTTGCATGATCTATGGTTGGAAAATCATTAGTGCATTCATTAAATTATATTTTGTTGTTGAAAATCAAAGTTTGTGGACTGATTAGAAAGATTAAATTCGGACTTGGATGTGAATAGTGAAAAATTATGCACAGTTTCAGCAGAATTGACCCAACTATGTTGGAAAAGTGCGTGAGTTGGAAACCAGGCAAACACGATTGCTTTGTCCTGAAAATAGAAGATTTAAAGTGCATAATAAGGACTTTGAAAAACCCAAATTTCAGCCAAAATATCTCTTGGAAAGGGGGTTAGTCAGTGGCTTAAACAAGGGTACTTAGCAAAGGCTGTATCAGATTTCCACCACAAAACTGCTCAACTAGGCATCCTTAGATGATCATGTCGTTTTCATTTTAATTTCTTTTTCATTTCTTTTTTTTTTTTTTTTTTTGCATCATCAAGGTTCGAATTCTAGCCATTAGATTTAGGTTTGGATCACCTTAGGTAGGTCGTACAGTCCAGTGAAAACAAGCCTATGCACAAGTTTTTACATACTTAAAATTTTTCAGCATTCATCTAATTTTTAGAAGCTTTTCTAGATTTGCATTGTTTCCATTTAGGCCCTCACAAATCAGCCATACTTGCATTGTAATTTGTTTTGGTAAGTAGGATCCAATTTAGGAAATTTTATTTTGATTTTTCATATTAAATTGGTTGTTTTGATGAGTTTATTCTTCTACAGACTTTTAGATTTTTTAGGACTGCTTATATTAGGTTTCCTTTATTATAATAGTTCTTTTATTTTTGGAAAGCATTGTAATTAAACTTGTTTACATTCATTTCTTTTAGCAAAGTTGATGTAATTTGATTAATTTCTTATTTAGGATAGATTTAGTTTCCAATTATGATAAGTTAAAAGTTGGAAAATTTCTCAAACAACATTGCTCCCTGTGGATCGACCTGGACTCACCAGATTATTATTACATCGCGGCCCTGCACTTGGGGCTGACGAACACGTAGTCTTTGATGAACTCCATCCATCTGATCTACCTCATGTTGAAATCTTTCTGCCTAAACAAATACTGAAGACTCTTGTGATCTGAATGAACCTTGAATGAACCTTGAATCTTTCTCCGTATGGGTAATGTCTCCACATCTTCAGTGCAAGAACAACCGTTGCAAGCTCCAAATCATGAATAACGTATCTCTTTTCATGTTCTATTATCTAGACCCATAGGCCATAACTTTTCATTCTTGCATGAGTACACATCCCAACCCTACTCCTGAAGCATCTGTAAAATTTACAAACCCTCCATTCCCAGTAGGTAACTTAAGAATAGGGGTTATGGTTAATCTGGTCTTCAGTTCTTGGAAACTTGCTTCACAATGCTCTCTCCACACAAAAGGAACATCTTTCCTTGTCAATTTGATCAATAGGGTTGCTATAGTAGAGAATTCCTTCACAAATATTCTGTAATACCCTACCAAACCCAAGAAACTCTTGATCTCTACCTCTATTTTCAGACTTTCCCAACTAACTACTGCTTCTATCTTCACTGGATCAACTACTAAACCTTCCTGAAGATGATATGTTCAAAAAAAGACACTTTCTCAAGCCAAAACTCACATTTGTTCAGCTTGGCATAGAGCCGGTGATCTCTCAAAGTCTGCAACAAAGGCTTCAAATGCTCCGCATGATTATCGTTGGACCTCGAATAGGCTAGAAGATCGTCTATGAACACTACCGCGAACTGATCTAAGCATGGTGCAAAGATCATGTTCATCAAAGCCATGAACACACCTGGTGCGTTGGTCAACCCAAAAGGCATAACCAAGAACTCATAATGGCCATATCTGGTCCTCAAGGTCGTCTTCTGTACATCCTGATCTCTAACTCACAACTGATAGTACCCTGATCTCAAGTCAATCTTCAAAAAATGATGTGCTCCCTGCAACTGATCAAACAACTCGTCTATCCTGGGTAACGGATACTTGTTCTTGATCGTGACCTGATTCACTGTCTGTAGTCTATGCACATACGCTCGAACCATCTTTCTTTTTCACAAATAACACCGGTGCACCCCATGGTGACACGCTTGGTCTAACGAATCCTTTGTCAAAAAATCCTGCAACTGAACTTTTAGCTCCCTTAACTCCACTGAAGCCATGCAGTAAAGGGCTTTAGATATTAGTGTCGTCGCTGGCACTAGCTTTATCGTGAAATCTATCTCTCTAACTGGTGGTAGTCTAGGTATCTCCTCCAGAAAGACACCCGGGAACTCACATACAACTGGAATATCCTCCAGTACTTTGGAGAATTTATCCTCTATGATATATGCCATGTAACCTTCACATCCCTCCTAATCAATGTGTCTGCTCTCAAAGCTGAAACGATTCTAGTGGACATGGGTTTCCTCTCTCCAACAATCTCAATAATGTCCTCCAACACTTCCAATCTGACTGTCTTGTTGAAGCAATCAATAACTGCTTTGTAAATGGACAGCCAATCCATTCCCAATATCTCGTCAAAATCCTTCATGGCTAGGATGATCAAATTTGTAGATAGGATGAAGTTTCCCACCTGCACTTTACAATCCAGATAATACGACTCACACTGCACCGTCTTCCCTAAAGGGGTACTAACAAGCAATACACAATGCAATGGAGCTACTTCTCTCACCAAGCATGCAACAAATATAAGTGGCACAAAGGAATGCGTGGAACCAGAGTCAAATAAGACTCTTGTAGGTACATCTTAAATAAAGAGTGTACCTTCCACCACTCCTATTGCGTTAGCCTCCTGACGATCTAATAAATACACTTTCCCCTCCTGCTGAAGCCTCTGCTACTGCTTTTGCTATCCTTGGGGCCTCTGTTGCCCCCAATTCTGCGGTGGTGCCGCAAGTCTAAGCTACTGCTACTACTGTGCCCAACGCTGGTGCGGCCTATTCGATGGTGCTGCAATCGGTGGCCTAGGTCCTGTAGTCCATATCACCTACCCTTGTTTCCTAGGTCAATCCTTGATCTAGAGGCCCTGTTGACCACACTCAAAATATGCCCTAGACCTCCATCCTCACTCTACTGATGGATGGCTCTTGCCATAATGAATACAATGTACCTTCCATGCCTGACCAGGCCTAGGCTTCTTAGCCTGATGCTGATACTGCTGCTGTTAACGTTGTTGTTGCTGATACTGTCCTACACTCAGACTCCTGCTCTGAGTATGTACTGGCTGAAGGATCTGATTGTAGATGGCCTTCTCTCGGATGGATTCCTCAGCCAAATGAACTCTCTTGAGGTTCTCTTCAGAGGTAGTCAAGGTGATACTGGTCACCTGCGTTTTGATATTGGGATTCAGTCCCCAGAGAAACTGTTAGATTGTGTGGTCTCGATCCAATAGATGATGTAATAAATTGATTTATTTCAATATAATTATACTTTCTTTTCATGAGATGAATGGAGTTTTATTACATGTTTACACACAACCAATACGAATGACATGATGGTTCATGAGATGAATCGGAGCCCACGACTATATTAAATATGACACGTGTGTGGATAAGATCCACATGCGGGAGACATATGTCACATATCTTATACTTAAATTGTTTAACCACTGGTGATGAGATTGGGCATCTCATCTAACAAGGTTGCAGCATTATGATCACTATGAAATAGTGTGATTTGTCTCAATCATCAAAGTGTAAGACTCTGGATCATCATGCTGGTGCATTGGATGTATTGAAGGACCATGAGAAGCACCTTATGAAACACTGTATTTAATTTAAGGTCTGCTCTCATGATTCCCTAGCAATAGGTTCTTAATCCCGAGACATTAATGAACTCAAGTTTCTATCTATTTATTTGCTTTGAGTCACAAATGAGTGAGGTAACCTGCAGGTCAACACCTCGGTGTCTTGGGTACTTGGTAATAGGACTGTGGGAATATTCAATGGTCAAGATAGAGTCTATCCTCATTATCCCCTTATGCCAATTAATGGATTTATCATTGGTAAGTGCACACCCGTCTCATTTAGGAGTTAGTTAGATGGTACTGATGATCATTGTGATTGATTGGGTCTCAACGAAAATTAGATGTGGATCTAAATTGGTTGGACATGTTTAATCCAATTGATCCATGGATATGGATAGAGGAGCCTACTTGTGGTCATATGGAAGTTTATGATCTTCTTGTAATTTATTCCTAAGACTGGAGTGCAGTTGCATTTATATAGTGGAGTTGTTTGCAATTAACTGTAGGCCCGAATTGCACATGAGATGTGGAGTAAGGGTGTCACAGTTGGAGCCAACTATCTATGGAATCCCTAGTGGTCCCCACACTAGCCTTATTATTAGATCATTGGTAATTCTACTTGAACTCTAAAAGGAAGGAAGAGAAAGTTACTAATTATTGTGGAAGTATGACTTCTAATAATAATTAGAAAGAGGAGGTTGCATGGTGCTATAAATAAGGGAGAGGGGGGGTTGGACGTCCATACTTGGAATCCGCGCCCAGTGTAAGGTGTTGCACGCCCCTCTCTCTTCTCTCCCATCTCTCTCTCTTCTAGTTCTCTTCTAGTTCGCTTATAGAAGTTCTATTTGTTTTTCTTTTGGAGATCCCACCATTCTCCTTAAGAAAAAAGATCTGAAGCGGGTTATAGTGAGGAAGACAACCAGGTCTTGGAGATTCTAATTTGCTACAAAGTAAGAGTTCTTCATCAGGCAAATTTTCTTCTTCTCCGTTAATGCACACACAAGCCTCCAATGTATGATCTACTCTTTGTATGTTGTGGATTTTTATGGATGGTTTTCTTGCTGCTATTTTCTATCTTAGAGATAGTGTTTTAATGATCTTGATTATGGGTTTGAGGTTTTGGACCCTAAATGTGGTTTCTGGCCTTATGGGTAATTGATCCCTGAGTAAAGCGAGTCAAAAGTTTTGAAAACCTATCCATGAGGCCCACCTACTTCCAACAGAAACCTCATCACTTTGTTAGCCTCAAGTGCAACTAAGGATGGTGCGAACCTAGACAATTTCGTGAACTACTACTCATACTCCTGTACTGAATTCTCTCCTTACTTGAAAGACTTAAACTCTATGATCTTCAGTGCATGGATGTGAGGTGGGATGTACTTGGTACGAAACAGTGTTCTGAAAGATGCCCAAGTAGTGTCATCAATAATCGTGTCATATGGTATCTTGACCGATTTCCACAACATCTTAGTTATCCCTCTAAACATGTAGACTGTCAACTGTGCTTGCTCTTTGCTCGTACGCCTGAAGACCTAGAAGATCTTCTTCATCTGTACTACCCATTCATATGCATCTAGTGGGTCATAATTCCCATAGAACTCTGGCGGTGATCTCTTCTTAAACTTATCATACATGTTTAGGGTCTGTCACCCTTGCTGGCATGATGACTTGAGCTGGTTGTGCCTACCTCTACATAACCTCCATCATCTGTGTCTAGAATGCAAACTAATCTTCCCTTTGCTTAGTCTAACTCTGAGTCTGTGCTTCTTGAGAAGTCACAATTGGTTACATTAACTGATTGAACCTGCCTTCCACGGTATCACTAGCATTAGCATAGACATTTGCATTTTCTTCAGCATTATTATTGTTCAAACGCATATTACGGCTAGCTATGTTGAAACACAACAAACATTAGTCCTATTGGACTCCATTTAGCAAACAAACTATACAATCTACAAAAACTAAGATACACAAAAGAAAACCAATCATCACAAGTCTTAGGTTTCTACTTGTTTTTAATCTAGAAACCAGAAATGCTCTAATACCAACCTATCATGCCCCCAATCATTAAACCGGGGCTTATGTGCGAGATTAGGGTCAATTAAAATATTTAAATAGTAATCCACCACGCGTGGAACCAATCATGTCCCATATGGATCGAAGACCGCCATGAGGTGTGAATATTTCCTCAAGTACATAAAACGTATAGCGGAAGCTTTATAAATACAAGAGGTATCCCAAGATGTATAGTTAACAACAAATACTAAAATATATTAACTAAAGGTCAAGTTTGAAACAGTTAAACAAAAGTATTAATTACAACAAAGGCCACACTAAAACTTGGGCCTAATCAGAAGAACAAAAGAGCCAAAAGATGAATCTAAGCCAAGGTATTTAGTGAAGGCTCTCGGTAAGGGGTTAGTACAGCTACACTATGCCATATGTACAGGAGTCTAGGAAGTCATTAGACCAATTCGTCTAAACTTCCTCCGTCTCCTTCTCTTCAAGATAAAAGGGCTCGGTACCTATGCACTAAGAGTAGCATCATCAGACACGATGGTCTGCAATCAAATAGATATATAAAACATTAGTAGATATACAGTACTAATCAGAGTAAACAATAGACGAGATCATAAGAAATGCATAGCATTTGAATCATAAACAATCTAACATAACATCTAACAAAACAGGTGGTCCGCATATGCTAATCACCATGGGATAGTGTCATTGCCCTCCATATTCCTATTGAGTTGTGGTAGAGATATAACAAGGTACGGGATAATAACACCGCAAGCAAGCAAGATGATACCGATAACAACCAAGCGAGCATCAAGACCTTAATTCAAGGGGTATCCGATGGTGTACATCCATCTATCGAAATCTGAACTGCAAACGTTCAAAAGTAACAGTCCTATCACAGTGGTGCCCCAATTGTGTTAGAAGTTAACAGTCGAGTGGTGCCCGACACAAGGAATCATAATCAAACATCAGTGAGGGGCTAGGCTTTTCTTGCATGAACAAGATTTTTCAAGTGAAAGAGAGACTGCTTTATATTATCAAATTAGAACCAATCAAGCGAGCTACTTCAAATCCTCAATTCCCATAAGTAATCCTCATCAAAGCTTTTACAATCAAAGCCACCTAGCCTCAACACCTCGGTCAAGCATTGGAACAAGTGGAACATAAAAAGGGATCCTAAGTCCAACATCTAAATTCTTCATGTGATCCCAACCAAAGCAAAGTAAAGCAGAGCGTCCACTACATGTAGACAAGTACTAGATAGTACAATTCAGAGTCAGAAGCGATAAACAATCCAAGTCCTAAGTCAAATGTCATTTCCAAAGTTCCATACATCCCTACTCAGTCAACGAAAGGAATTAGGGCTCGCGATACCCGAACAATTAATCTTCGTACGTAGATACAAATGAGGGTATCACGTTGCCCCACACCGTCCACGATCAAGATAAGTTGAATCCCGAAACAATCGTGAGAAACGTTGGCTCAAGACATTCTCACACATAATTAAATGAGTCATAAAAGGGTTAACCAAGGTCCCACCTAAGTCCTCAAGCTAGGGGAAAACAATCCTTTTTTATCAAAAGAAATTCAAGTAAAAATAAGCCTGACCGTCGGTTAACCGACTAGTTCGGTTAACCGAGGAGGTGACCGACTAAACATTTCCTCAGGAAAAGAGGCTTTCTGGAATTGGGGCCGATAGGTCACCGAACTGCATGTCGGTTAACTGACCCCCAGGTTTGGTCAACCGACTGCTCCCGAAATTCTGAAACAAGTTCTCTGTTTTGGTTCAGAAATGGGGAGTTCCACTGCCCTCCTCCATCCACACATGAAGATAAAGAAAAATAGGGCCTAGCCTTATCCAAATGCCTTAGACATTCTCTAATCACAAGTCCATACACAACCCCATCCATTCCAACCAATCATGCTATATTCCATCACACCTAATTATCATGTTTTCAAATCAAAACATATCAAATGAGCAACAAGGCATCTAAGACATCATAACATCTCAATTCACAAAGAAACAAACATATCCAAGTCATAATATACATATTTACTTGCCTTGATGAAGGGCTTCAAAGACTAAGAAGAAATTTGGGGGAAATCCCTCTTTTGAGATCAACTTGGAGAAATCAACTTTTAGCCCAAAATCAAACCTAAAAATGAATGCAATGGGTTGTGGTGAGCTTCCTAGGACCATTTCTAAGCAAAAGGATGAAAAGAATCCTAATCTTAGGGCTTGAGAGGCTTACCTAGAGTTGAGAAATGGAAGAGGAGCTTGGAAAATGGTATGCTTGGAGTTGTAGAAGCCTGGGGAAGACAGGTGGAGTTTTCGTTCGGCGAGGGAGAGCTCCGGTGATCGGAAATTGTGAGGAGACAGTGAAAGGAACTGGAGTTTTGAGAGAGTGAAAGAGATGATGAAATGAAGAAGGGGAAATGAGATGAGTCCATCGCTGGCTTTAATAGGGTTTCGGTTTGGGAAATTACGAAATAGTCCTCTGATCCATAAATGATGGTATTTGGGTCCCTTCGACGCGTCGGATTGAAACGTGACAGAAGGCTAATGTTCATGAAATGCCGAGACTTACCCGATGCACCCAAATTTACAAAACTCATAATCTCGGAAAAGCCCTTGAAATCGTCCCAAAATCACAAACCAACCCCTACTCTACCCAAACACACTCAGAATTGCGCTGGACTTCGCACGTGTGATCTAGAAGTCAAACCCGACTCACTAGAACTCTAAACACACATAATTAGCTATCAAGCAATTAATTATAATTAATATAGTATTAGGGGTCGGAGTTTTACGGTTTTTGTAGGTTAGTTTGAGAAAGTATAATTAACTTACTTTTGTAATTTTCAACTTCCAATATATAATGCATTTTTAGATTTTGTACACTATGATATCTCGTCTCTTATTTATTTGTGTTAAAATGTATGAGTAGTCATTTGGTTACACGAGCTTTCCATGAACATCTGTGTTGTGATGGAAATTTTGTCTTAGTCCACACGCAAATCTTGTGGGTAATCACAAAACACGTGGGATCGAGATCATCGGTTTGGGGGAGTGATAGGGTACACTTATAACATATGATACGGGGAAGAGTTTTGGGTGGTCCACTAATCTTATGAGATGAGAAAGTACTTTGGAATCTACTTATTAAAAAAGAAAAAAATTAAATGGATGTGGTAAAATGTCAAATTATGACCTTTGATCAAACAACTAACAATATTTACTAGATATTATTTCAGCAAATTATAAGGTTCCAAATCTATTGTGTGTAATAGGACAAATAGGTATGCAATAGACCTTGCTATGCTTATGTCCTGCTGTTATTCTCTCAAAGGGGAAAAGGGACCCACATGTTGTACAAACGCTCATCAGTTCCTATTTTAAGAATAAGGAATGTTCATATGCACCTTTCCCTCACCATAGGGTGAGGGACACTTCCCTTTTTGCACATGAAGACAAGAAAGTGTATCTCACCCTATGTACTTGAAAATGTCCAAAAATGGGAGTGTCCCTCACCCTATGGTGAGGGAAAGATGCATGTGAGCATTCCCCTTTAAGAATATATCAAATCCTCCAAGATTTGGACTCGACGAAAACTTGTAAGGTTCCACAGCAGAGCATCACCTATTTAGAATCTAAACCAGTCAAAGAAAGGGCAAAAAAATGCCCCTATTGCAAAAGATTTGGACAATAGGAGATGGCCCTACTATAAAACAAATCACTTATGAAAAATATGAGTTTTTTAAAATACTTTACTCACATTTTTTTATACATAATCAATCTTACAATGAGCTAATTATAGATTTTATTTTATTTTATTCACATATTTTATACTTATGAAAGACATTGGAGTGAGATTTTGCCAGATCTAATTATAGATTGGAGAATAATTTTGAGCAGGCCAGATATTTTCGCCGCTGGGCCCGAATTATCGGACCCTCATTTTACACCGATCCGAGCCTCACGATCCGGAATCTCTGGAAAGCACGGGAATGGCTTAGTAGAAGATGTGGACCTCCCATCCCCTGACGGGCCTTGTCATGTCCCCCAAAATAAGAATTAGGGAAAAACGTGAAAAATAAATCAAATTCAAATTCCTGTGTTTAATACAACACAAGCTTCCAAAAGTGGACCCACAAAAAAAAAATCCAATATGCGGTGAGTCAAAATAAATTTCATTAAATGCAGCGGAAGCTTTATTCAATTGGTAATCAATGTTCATAAATGAAACCCAACACAAAAATCAAATAAACATTAATAGTTAGAATTGCACAATTATAAAATTTCTAAAAGAGGTCTCCACACTAAAAGAAAGTTCATTAATATAATTCTAAGATGACGTTCTCTCTTGTGCTGGTTCAGACGGCTCCAAAGCCATCTCCGGCATCCCACTCGGGTTCATCAGTTGGCTCAAACGTTTGAAACGCTTGATCCTCCTCCGTCTCCTGGGTAAAGTAGGGCTCAGTACCTATGCACCAAATATTACAAAGTAAATAGTAAGAACATAATCATAATTCGAAATTTAATACGATAACGAGAAGAATATAGACAAGTGTGATCATAAAGAAATAATGACAAATATAATAACGATAACGAATGTATGACATAAAACCAAATGGCACAAAGGAGCAACATAAAATCACACGGTGACAAGTGTCCCCGTTGTCGGTGGTCAGCCCAAAATAAATCGGGAAAGCCCGTCCATAATGCTGGTGGTCATAAACCGATCAAAACAAAATCAGGATAACCTGTCCATAATCAAAGCGGATTATAAGTGATCCGGTCACATCGGTGATCAACTGTCCATATATCGATCTGCAGTCGTCCATAAAATGACCCACATATACACATAAACATATATTCATAATAGACCTGATTGATAATGCTCCGACACAAGAATCATAAGTCAAAATAAAGTATTTGCCATTCCACATTTCATATCATATTCGAATAGTCATTTATATATACAAACCCGAATGTCAAAGGATAATCACAAGCCAATCCTAAGGTCAAACATAAGGTCTCGTACCCAATAACCACATGAATCTCTAATGGATAAAAGATCAACGCATCCTTTCTAATTCAATGGTGCATAGACCCAATTAAGGGTTTTCCAATAGGAATGAGTTTAGCTCGAATCCATTAGGATTTCCCCGAAGTCATATTAAGCACTAAACCCCATGCTAGTAAGATACCGTGTGCCCAGACGGTATTTACGCAGTCCAATGATCCAATTAATAAAGTACAAACATATAATTTTAGCACATTAAAAATCTAAGATACCATTAAAAATTTAATTTGCAAATAACACTAAGAAGTAACAATCCTTAATTTATAATTTTAGAAAACCTAAGGATCCATCCATAAATATTATCCACATTCAAAACAAGTCAAAGGATCTCATTAAAATTTATAAAACAATGAAGGACTTTATTTAATTTCTCAAAAACTAATAGGTGAAGTACTATTCCAACAGTACCTATCCCAGCACCTCATTAAGTCAAACAACCCCCATTCTTTATTCAAAAATATGTTAAGACACATGGGGATCACCAGGTCATACCCTTGCCCTCAGCAAGATAAGTATATAAAAAAAAAAAAATAAACACATCACAGTACATCAAGATGTTACAGCCGTCCTCTCTCCATTTACTTTTATTACTATTATTATTATTTTTGTAAAACGTGTCCACTCTCTCTTTTTCTTATCACTTGTTCTTCCAGCCCTCCTTTCTGTGAAGTCGTTCCCACACAGAAAAAGAAATGGCTCCACGACTGTGCATCTGGATCCTCTAGGAAGTGGGGCCCACTGATCACACCTCAAGATCGGCCCACACCATCAAGGTCGCCCAGGCCCCCTCTACAAGATGCAGGGATCTGATTTGCAATCAAATCATCCGGCGGGTCCCACCACGCCTGATGACCAAACTGATTTTTCTCCCTTAAAACCCGCACCCTGTTGATCAGGCTACAAGATGATAGCCCAAACGGGGTCCGCTGCCTACAGGTCCAGCCTCTTTAGGGTCGCCCGTGGGTCCTCCTCTGGATCCACGGACCGGATCGGTCATCGGGTGATCCATCATGGGTCCCACTTCCAAAACAGGGTATAGCTCCGATCCCTCTGTTTCCCTTGTCATAGTCTCCAATTCTCTCCAGTCCCTGCACCATGTGTTTCCCCCTGCTCATCAGGACCACTTGAATTTGTGGTCTCACCACCCTAACACAAGTCTACAGAAGACGAAGATAAAAAAAAATGGTTTTGAAATCCAACAAAGTTTTGCGGGCAGAAATCGTTTGCAGAGTAACCTCAATTGATTGGGTCTGGAGATCTCCGATCTCATTGCAAAATAAAATTGCATTACAAAGTTATCATAAGAAAAGGCATAAAAGGGTTTCTACATGCATACATACGCAAATCAACGAGGAAAACAAGTATTAAATTCATAAATTATAATTAGGTACTTGCCTTTTACCGGGGTTGAAGAAAAATACACAGATCCTAACCAATACCCAAACTGCGATTCCCACAGCGCTTGAGAATAATCCTATCACCGATCTGACAAAGAATATGGGAAAGGAATGTTCGGATTAACAGATCTATGGTATTCCTACCCAAAACCTAACATTGGAAAGAGTAGGAAGATAGCCTAAGAATATAGATCTACTCCTAATGATTTGAGGAGAAGGTTATCTGAGATAAGAAAGTTGAACCAAGAATGCTGGTATCCTCTGATTTTGATTCTGATGGCTGGATTCTAAAGCTGATATGGCTTGGGAAGTTGAAAGAGGAAGAAGACGAAGATAACCGGGAGGAGTTGCAGAGATTAGTGGGGAGAGATAAGAAGGGTTTCGTTAAAAAGGGGATTAGGTTAAACAGAATACTACCGGGCTTAAGTCATTGGGTCAAACTACGGGTCAGGCCATCTACCCATTAACCCAACTCATCAATCTACGCATTGAATCTCACGTGTGCCCCACTTAATCCTACCCACTTAAATAACTAAAATACATTCAATTAAAATAATAATATCTAATTAAGATATCATAAAATATTATATGTGGGACCGGGATCTTACATTCTCCCCCCCTTTGGACATTTGGTCCTCCAAATACAAACATACCTCTGGAAGAAGATGCGGGTAAAGCTTCTTCACTTGGTTCCGGAGTTCCCAAGTGGCTTCTCGAGGACTATGGTGCTCCCACTGGACTTTCACCCAATGTATTGTCCTAGTCCTAAGAGCTTGCTCCTTCGTGTCGATGATCTGAGAAGGTCGCTCAACATAGGTAACATCTGGCTGCAATTCCAATGGCTCATACTTCAACACGTGAGATGGGTCTGCAATATACTTCTTTAACATCGAGACATGAAAAACATTATGTACCGCTGACAACGCTGCTGGTAAAGCCAATCTGTAAGCAACTTCTCCAATCCTTTCCAAGATATCAAATGGACCAATATATCTCCGATATAACTTCCTTTTCTGCCCAACCTCAATGTTCCTCGCGTTGGTGAAACCTTTAGAAACACATGCTCACCAATCTCGAATTAAAGATCTCTTCTCTTGAAGTCTGCATAACTCTTCTGTCGGCTTCTAGTAATTTTCAACTGATCATGGATTTGCTTCACTTTCTCACTGGTATCACTAACAATAGATGGACCGTGAAAACTCCTGACACCTATCTCCTCCCAACAGATTGGGGTCCTGCATCAACGTCCATACAACGCCTCAAATGGTGCCATGCCGATACTGGAATGATAGTTATTATTGTATGCAAACTCGCACAATGGGAGACTTTTCTGCCAGTCTTTCCCAAAATTAAGGACGCAAGCTCGCAACATATCTTCCAGTGTCTGATTAGTCCTTTCAGTTTGACCGTCGGTTTGAGGATGATACGCTGTACTGAAATTCAATGTAGTGCCCAGAGCTTCCTGCAGTTCTGTCCGGAATCTACCCAAGAATCTAGAATCTCTGTCTGATACAATCGATAGGGGAACACCATGAATTGTGACAACTTTCTCCATATACATTCTAGCTAACTCATCCTGAGGTGTCTTCATATTCATTGGTAAGAAATGAGCCACTTTTGTCAACCTGTCCACTATCACCCAGATACTACCTTTGTTATGCATCAATGGCAATCCAGAGATAAAATCCATCGTTATGTGTTCCCATTTCCAGTCGGGCACTTCCAACTATTTTAAAAGTCCCGGGGGTTGCTTCCGTTCTGCCTTTACTTGTTGACACACCAAGCACCTTGCTGTAAATCCTGCTACTTCATTTTTCATATTATTCCACCAATAATGATTACGCAGGTTCTGGTACATCTTTTTACCACCCGGATGAATAGTATAACGGGAATGATGTGCCTCTGTCATGATCTCATTCTTCAGTTCTTCTATATTTGGTACACATAACCAGTCTTGAAAGTACAACACACCCTCCACTATTCTGAAGTCTGGTCTGCTGTCAATCTGTTCAATCATTCGAGCTAGCTCTGGGTCCTCTGACTGCTTGCTTTTGATCCTGCTCAAGATCTCTGGTTCCAAGACAAACATGTTAGCTAACATAATCTTGTCATCAATTGGCTGCAAGGACAGTCCCAAATCGAGAAAAATTTCTGCCCAAGACCATTCTGCCCTCAAGCATGCATTAGTTGCTATCCTTCGACTCAAAGCATCAGCCACTACATTGGCTTTCCCGGGATGATATTTGATTGGAAAATCAAAATCTTTCATGTATTCCATCCACCGAGTTTGTCTCATATTCAATTCAGGCTGGGTAAACAAATATTGAAAACTTCTATGGTCTGAATGAATTTCAAACTTCTTACTGTATAGATAGTGACGCCACATCTTCAATGCCATGACCACTGCTGCAAGTTCCAAATCATGAGTGGCATACTTTTTCTCATGCTCTTTCAATTGTCTAGAGCCATAAGCCACTACTTTCCCAGCTTGCATAAGTACACACCCCAATCCAACTTTCGAGGCATCTGTATATATGACAAATCTACCATTCTCCGTAGGCAATGCGAGCACTGGAGCTGTAGTCAATCTATTCTTTAACTCCTGAAAACTGGCTTCACATTCGTCATTCCACACGAAAGGTACATCTTTCCGTGTTAATCTGGTCAATGGAGCAGCAATAGATGAAAATCATCTCACAAATCTCCTGTGGTAACTTGCTAAACCCAAGAAACTACGAATCTCTGTTACTGACATCGGTCTTTGCCGCTTGATCACTGCCTCAATTTTTCCTGGATCTACCTCCAATCCTTCCTTGCTGATGATGTGACCCAAGAAAATTACTTGCTTAAGCCAAAATTCGCACTTACTCAACTTGGCATAGAGTTGATGATCTCTTAAAGTCTGCAATGCTGACCTCAAATGCTGCTCGTGGTCTTCTCGAGACCGAGAATAAACTAACACGTCATCTATAAAAACAATGATGAACTGGTCGAGAAATGAAGCAAATATCTTATTCATCAAGGCCATAAATACTCCTGGAGCATTGGTTAACCCAAATGGCATTACCAAAAACTCGTAGTGGCCATATCTCGTCCTGAATGCTGTCTTCTGAATGTCCTGATCTCGAACTCTGAGCTGGTGATATCCTGATCTCAAGTCTATCTTTGAGAAATATTCAGCTCCCTGCAGCTGATCAAACAATTCATCGATCTTTGGGAGAGGGTATTTGTTCTTGATTGTGACATGATTGAGTTGCCGATAATCTATGCACATTCTCATAGAACCATCCTTATTTTTCACAAATAGGACCGGTGCACCCCAAGGTGATACACTTGGTCTCACAGATCCCTTGTCCAACAAATCCTGCAATTGAGTTTTCAACTCTCTGAGTTCTGCTAGAGCCATTCTATATGGAGCTTTAGAAATCGCAGCTGTCCCTGGCACCAATTCAATAGAAAAATCTATCTCCCTGACTGGAGGTAAGCCTGGAATTTCATCCGGGAAAACATCCGGGAACTCACAGACCACTGGAATATCCTCCACCCCTTTTGACTGTTTATCCTCTGTGATAAACGCCAAATATCCTTCGCATCCAGATTTCAACAATCTTTGTGCTTTCAATGCCGAAATCCGGCATGTCCGAATCGGTCTTCTTCGTCCAACAAATTCAATAGTGTCCGAATGCAACGACAACTTGATGGTTTTATTAAAATAGTCCATCACTGCTCTATAGGTCGCTAGCCAGTCCATACCAAGTATGACATCGAAATCCTTCATCGTTAAAAGAATCAGGTCTGCAGGTAAGATGAAATCCCCAACTTGAACTCGGGTACTCGAAAAATATTAGTGGTAACGAACCTACTTGCCCACCGGGGTACCCACTACTAAAGCAACATCTAATCTCACTACAGTCTCATGGATATGTCTAGCAAAATCATGGGAAAGAAATGAATGTGTAGAGCCAGGGTCAAATGTGGCCTTAGCTTCTACCTCTGAGATCAGAATAATACCTTCCACAACTTCTGCAGAAGCATCTGTATCCTCATGAGTAACTGCATAAACTCTGCCCATCTGCTAAGCTTGGTTCTGCTGCCCTTGCACTGGCCTAGGTGCTCTTGGTTGACCAACTGGCTGTTGCTGCCTCTGTTGCTGAAATTGCATCTGCTGACCTTGGGCTTGTCTCTGCTGCAGTGGCGCTGCACCCCTATATTGCTGGTACTGAGGAGCTGGTGCTCAGTACTGTTGCTATGGTGCCCGAGGAATCTGTTAACTTGCCTGCTGTGGTCCTGCGGAGGTGCTGTCCTCCAAGTCTGTTGCGTAGGAGCACGAGAAGCTGCCATTTGGGATTTTGGCAACTAACTACCACCGTTGGGACAATCGCGAACTTGATGTCCAAGCTGCTCACAATGAAAACATGCCCCAGTCTCCTTGTAGCATTGCTCAGTAGGGTTATTCTTTCCACACCGTCTACATAGCTGTTTCTAACCAACCGAGGGTTAACCTTGAAATTTCGGTTTCTTTGGGTTGCCCTGACTAGAAGATTGCTTCAACTGATGTTGCTGATATTTGGCTTGCCGTTCTACTGCCTTCTTCTTTAGTGCACCCTCAGCCCAATATGCACTTTTTACGGTCTCCTGGAACGTCGGGCGTTGATTATCTCCAATCATCATGTAGATATCAGCTGATAACCCATCTAGAAAACGCCTGATTTTCTCTTCCTCCGGAACTACTAGTGTGGGTGCATACTTAGCCAATCTTGTGAACTGCTGTTCATACTACTACATTGACATGTCACCTTGCACTAAGTTCTGAAAATCTCTCTTCCACTGGTCTTTGACATATTTGGGGATGAACTTATCCATAAACTCCTTGGTGAAAGTTTCCCATGCATTTTTTTCAGCCACTGCCTCTGCTTGTACTACTACCTTCACCGAGTTCCACCATTGGAGAGCTATCCCTCTGAACATGTAAGCTGCCAAATTAACTCGCTGCTTCTGAGTGCATCGGAAGACTGCAAAAATTTGCTCCATCTGTTCTATAAAATCATCTGCTACCATGGGATCCTCGGACCCGTGAAACTCAGGAGGAACCCTCTTCCTGAATTTCTCATAAAGATCATTTGGATCTACTTCCCGGGGAGGCATGACCACTTGCACTGGCTGAGCTGCTCTGTCAGACAAGACTAAGATCTGAGCCTGGAATGCTGCTCTATCTTTGTCTGCTTGTGCTCTCTCAGCAGCTCGTTCTTCCCTTTCTCGTTGTTTCTCTGCAGCTTGTTCAGTCTCACGTAATCTTTGCTGCTCATTTTGAGTAGTCTGGGTTTACATAAAAGCTTGCAAGAGTTGGTTGAAACGATCGTCTGGATTATTCGATCCATTCCCAGGTTCCTTGTCATGAGATCTGGTTGTACGATGTGCCATGACCTACAATAAAATAATAATGGCTCAGTTCCTACGAAACAAGCTAACAAACAATTCTATAGACTTCACAGTTAACACATAAAGCCTGTCTAACGGAAATCGGAATCCTCACCACGTCCTATTGTTCCTATCCATTTTAATATTCGAGCATCGTGCTAGGCTTTGATACCAACTGTCACGTCCCCCAAAATAAGAATTAGGGAAAAACGTGAAAAATAAATCAAATTCAAATTCCTGTGTTTAATACAACACAAGCTTCCAAAAGTGGACCCACAAAAAAAAAATTCAATATGCGGTGAGTCAAAATAAATTTCATTAAATGCAGCGGAAGCTTTATTCAATTGGTAATCAATGTTCATAAATGAAACCCAACACAAAAATCAAATAAACATTAATAGTTAGAATTGCACAATTATAAAATTTCTAAAAGAGGTCTCAACACTAAAAGAAAGTTCATTAATATAATTCTAAGATGACGTTCTCTCTTGTGCTGGTTCAGACGGCTCCAAAGCCATCTCCGGCATCCCACTCGGGTTCATCAGTTGGTTCAAGCGTTTGAAACGCTTGATCCTCCTCCGTCTCCTGGGTAAAGTAGGGCTCAGTACCTATGCACCAAATATTACAAAGTAAATAGCAAGAACATAAACATAATTCGAAATTTAATACGATAACGAGAAGAATATAGACAAGTGTGATCATAAAGAAATAATGACAAATATAATAACGATAATGAATGTATGACATAAAACCAAATGGCACAAAGGAGCAACATAAAATCACACGGTGACAAGTGTCCCCGTTGTCGGTGGTCAGCCCAAAATAAATCGGGAAAGCCCGTCCATAATGCCGGTGGTCATAAACCGATCAAAACAAAATCAGGATAACCTGTCCATAATCAAAGCGGATTATAAGTGATCCGGTCACATCGGTGATCAACCGTCCATATATCGATCTGCAGTCGTCCATAAAATGACCCACATATACACATAAACATATATTCATAATAGACCTGATTGATAATGCTCCGACACAAGAATCATAAGTCAAAATAAAGTATTTGCCATTCCACATTTCATATCATATTCGAATAGTCATTTATATATGCAAACCCGAATGTCAAAGGATAATCACAAGCCAATCCTAAGGTCAAACATAAGGTCTCGTACCCAATAACCACATGAATCTCTAATGGATAAAAGATCAACGCATCCTTTCTAATTCAATGGTGCATAGACCCAATTAAGGGTTTTCCAATAGGAATGAGTTTAGCTCGAATCCATTAGGATTTCCCCGAAGTCATATTAAGCACTAAACCCCATGCTAGTAAGATACCGTGTGCCCGACGGTATTTACGCAGTCCAATGATCCAATTAATAAAGTACAAACATATAATTTTAGCACATTAAAAATCTAAGATACCATTAAAAATTTAATTTGCAAATAACACTAAGAAGTAACAATCCTTAATTTATAATTTTAGAAAACCTAAGGATCCATCCATAAATATTATCCACATTCAAAACAAGTCAAAGGATCTCATTAAAATTTATAAAACAATGAAGGACTTTATTTAATTTCTCAAAAACTAATAGGTGAAGTACTATTCCAACAGTACCTATCCCAGCACCTCATTAAGTCAAACAACCCCCATTCTTTATTCAAAAATATGTTAAGACACATGGGGATCATCAGGTCATACCCTTGACCTCCACAAGATAAGTATATATAAAAAAATAAATAAACACATTACAGTACATCAAGATGTTACAGCCGTCCTCTCTCCTCCATTTACTTTTATTACTATTTTTTTTTTTTGTAAAACGTGTCCACTCTCTCCTTTTCTTATCACTTGTTCTTCCAGCCCTCCTTTCTGTGAAGTCGTTCCCACACAGAAAAAGAAATGGCTCCACGACTGTGCATCTGGATCCTCTAGGAAGTGGGGCCCACTGATCACACCTCAAGATCGGCCCACACCATCAAGGTCACCCAGGCCCCCTATACAAGATGTAGGGATCTGATCTGCAATCAAATCATCCGGCGGGTCCCACCACGCCTGATGACCAAACTGATTTTTCTCCCTTAAAACCCGCCCCCTGCTGATCAGGTTACAAGATGATGGCCCAAATGGGGTCCGCTGCCTACGGGTCCAGCCTTTTTAGGGTCGCCCGTGGGTCCTCCTCTGGATCCACGGACCGAATCGGTCATCGGGTGATCCATCATGGGTCCCACTTCCAAAACATGGTATAGCTCCGATCCCCCTGTTTCCCTTGTCATAGTCTCCAATTCTCTCCAGTCCCTGCACCATGTGTTTCCCCCTGCTCATCAGGACCACTTGAATTTGTGGTCTCACCACCCTAACACAAGTCTACAAAAGACGAAGATAAAAAAAATGGTTTTGAAATCCAACAAAGTGCTGCGGGCAGAAACCGTTTGCAGCAGTAACCTCAATTGATTGGGTCTGGAGATCTCCGATCTCATTGCAAAATAAAATTGCATTACAAAATTATCATAAGAAAAAGCATAAAAGGGTTTCTACATGCATACATACGCAAATCAATGAGAAAAACAAGTATTAAATTCATAAATTATAATTAGGTACTTGTCTTTTACCGGGGTTGAAGAAAAATACACAGATCCTAACCAATACCCAAACTACGATTCCGACAGTGCTTGAGAATAATCCTATTACCGATCTGACAAAGAATATGGGAAAGGAATGCTCGGATTAACAGATCTATGATATTCCTACCCAAAACCTAATATTGGAAAGAGTAGGAAGATAACCTAAGAATATAGATCTACTCCTAATGATTTGAGGAGAAGGTTATCTGAGATAAGAAAGTTGAACCAAGAATGCTGGTATCCTCTGATCTTGATTCTGATGGCTGGATTCTAAAGCTGATATGGCTTGGGAAGTTAAAAGAGGAAGAAGACGAAGATAACCGGGAGGAGTTGCAGAGATTAGTGGGGAGAGATAAGAAGGGTTTCGTTAAAAAGGGAATTAGGTTAAATAGAATACTACTGGGCTTAAGTCATTGGGTCAAACTACGGGTCAGGCCATCTACCCATTAACCCAACTCATCAATCTACGTATTGAATCTCACGTGTGCCCCACTTAATCCTACCCACTTAAATAACTAAAATACATTCAATTAAAATAATAATATCTAATTAAGATATCATAAAATATTACATGTGTACCGGAATCTTAGAGGCCTGACCCCTCCATCGCGCCCCACCCCCCATACAGCGACCATACCGATTGGGATATTGGGACGCGAGCCGGATATCTCCTCGCAGCAAGACTATAGGAAAATATCAGAAGAAATCTTGAGGACCAAATCCCATTGGAGAGTTTGAGCTGACGTGGCAGTGGGAAAGGCCAGCAGATAATGTTATCCACAACCACCAGATCTAACTAGTGCTGTCTCGTACTGCTCCACCTCACTATATAAATGATGACCACCATCTTCACCTTCCCGTGCTCATCCTTGCAAGCACTACACTGGTGTTTTAAGTGTTTTAATCATCTATTATTGTTAGTCCAATTCTTCTGAATTCGGATGCCAATGGCGCTGCAGGCTTCTATCTTGCCTCCTCTTCACATCCACAAAGAGGTTGTACAGTACAGTGGAACCGCTAAAATTCATCATCTTTATGCTTTTATATATTCAACTTGGTTGGTTTCTAAGTATCTTTCCTCTCTTTCGTGCTTTTTCCTAGAGGCTGCAGGCGAAATCCAATGCTTCCATTAAAGATGCTACCGCTTTCTTTGGAGTCTCACTCTCCGACCATCTCAAATCCGACTTCAGCCCTCTGGTATTGAAGGGCAAGGTATGGATTCGGCCTTTTTTTCCTTTTTTACTCGTGCTACCTTGTTGAATTCAGAACATGGAAAAGGAAGTACTTCTGTTTTTCTTAATTATTTTATTTTATTTATTTATTTTTGAAATGTAGGAAGTTCTGATACTTGAAGAGAGAGAGAGAGGGAAAAAAAAAAGCCAAACGTGCATTTCTTTGTCAGAACATGGTTCTATGTATTTTGCTAAAAAAAAAGAAAAGAAAAGACATTTCTATGCATTTTTAACTGATGGCCATCAAACGGTTGAGAGTAAAGTAAACAATGTCGTACCACATGTATATATATAGTTCAAATGTGGTTAACTCTGTGGGGCCCACTTGGATCCTATTACTCTCTAGTCTCTCTTCGCACTCACTACCCTGGTGAAATTGGGCACAAGGGTCGAATTTGAAACCCATGCACTCGCCTAACCTTTATTCGATGCCCACCTTTTGAAAAAAAAAAAAAAAAAAAAAGCCAAGTAAAGCTGAGGGTATGAGTCTGTTTGTTGTGTGTCTGGTATTATCATATCCCATAACTAGCCAAGGGTAATTTCCGAGGTGTGACACACGTACTCCTGTGTACCCCGCACCTATATCGGGTCAAGTGCGAGTCACGAAGGATAAAATTCCAAATTTCCACTTGTGAGACATGCTCGCTGACACTTGTCTCTGTACATTTAAAAGCGGAAGCATCAAAACATTCTATAATAGGTATCATACGATGAGTTGTCCAAGGTTTTCAAGTTCATATACAAAAGATGATTTCATTACTAATAAGAAGTAGAGATTTAAAGCATACTCTACCTCAAATAATACAACAATATTTATATACACAATACCAAAAGTAATATCGAATTCAAGTATTCACACTGATTGAGTTCACTAAACAAAAGATTTCTATCTACAAAAGTCAGGGACATGACGCTCTCCGAGACACATAAGCTAGACAGCTCCCTCTGCTGTCCACTCTTTTGGGCCTGGAGGTACCTCTATGGCCGCCTCCTCTCCTTCCGCGGTCTCCTCAAGATCGGGGCCGGGATCTGCACCTATAACACCAAAGAATAATTAATGAATAAAACGATTCAGCTGAGTATAAGTAATAATCCATATACACATGCTGTATCAAATTGAGAACTGGTGACAAAAGATTAAAAGAGATCATATAAAGTAGACTAGGCAATTGTGTAGTCAGATATAATTCATGCTTGAAGAGTCAATAATAATTGAGAACTTATACAAACTAGTTGGTAACCACATTAGCTAAATCTCCTCAAAGAGGGCGCGCATTTTGGGATGTCACCAGTGACTCTGCCAAAAGTTCAACTGGCTACCCTAGTTCTGGAGCTCCGGTGCTCCAGACTGTCTACTGCGCATCGACGTTCACAAATCTAAACCAAGAGAACCCCGTCGGGTATCGTCTGGTCGAAGTATAGTACCGACTCATTCAAATCAATAAGCAAACCGAACTTGAGTAGACCACACTAATCATTTCGTACGATACAAATCATTTCATACATGTACATTCACAAGTCCACTCAAGACTTCTTAAATTAACCGTGGTAATAAGATAATTAACAAGAGTATAACAATTAACTTATGAATATAAGAGAAATTCATTTTAATGTAGATGAACACTAACATAGATGAAAATATCGGCCACTACGCCGATATATCGGCCGTAGTGGTGCTACCGCCACGCTATCGGCCGTCGCATCCGTAGCGGCCGTTAGGGGCCGCTACGGGGAAAGAAAAATTCCTACTTTCCAAATTTTTTAAAATTGCATAAGAAAAATTATTTCTTTTCTTCTTCTCTTCAAATAACATTTCTACACAACTCTTCTACCATTTTATGTTTAAAAAAACACAAAAAAGCACATGATCTCGCCGAATTACAGTCGATTAAGAGAGTTCTTCTCAAAGATTCTTCTCTAAGTACATCCTATTAGACACCCCCTTTGGTAAATGTATTTTTTTCTCTAGGTACTCTTAAGTCTTGACTTCATGTCATAGTTTTTTCTTTTACGAGCCTTTAATTAGTTTCTAAGTTAGCATAACTAAGCAACATGAACACATGTGAATAAAATGATCATTACTATTATTTTCTATTTATTCTACGATAAAGGGCCTCATACAATGACGGGTCCACTATGCCCCTTTATCTTAGTTACTTTTGCAAAAAAAATACATTTTCTCTCATTTTCCAATATTCTAAATTTTCTACAATTTTTCCATTTTTTTTAACGATTTTTCCAAATCGCACCGCTACGCCACTACCGCTATTTCATTCTTGAACACTAATATAGTGTATGAAATCATGAATATGTTAAACAAGATGTTTGTGCATTGGAATTTAGGAATTCAAGGACCGTTACCCGCCAAACTATTCTAATCATTCGTCCTTCACCTCTTTCCAATATATTATAAAATTATAGTAATCAATGTACCATTATTCATTAATTGGTGCCACATTATATAGTAATATACATTGAATTACCATAACTTAATAATCATGGTATAGAATGAAAGAATGAATTAAACATGAGAAATCCTCGCCTCAAAGGGTCTTCCATGTTAAAAAGGTTTCCATGGGTCAATATGATTAAAAGGAATCAAATGGGAAGCCCTACAAGGAATCCTACACAAAATTCCTAAAATTCCCAATTCCTGTAGACCAGTCGACTAACCGACAGGCAACCACCAGGTGACTGTGGGTCATCTGTAAAATTTTCAACATTTTGGAATTTTGACCGTTTGCTAGGCAGCTTGCAGACACGTGACCGCCAAGCCTGCGATCAGAATTTTTGGAATGTGTCTTTTTTAAACATTTTGGAGCTCTAACACTTCCCCATCATTCCAAAACTTTTTTCCCTTCTGAACCCAATCTACCTGAACCTCTTTTACTCCCATTTACATATATGTAAGCCACATTAAACCTTTCTACTACAAGAACACATTGAAGGAATCTCAGTTTACAAATATAACACATGCAAGAGGCTGTGACTAACAAAATCGAATCAGAATTGTGGAATCAATTAATAACCACTACATGCATAAAAGATTAAAGCTTATACTTGCTTAATCCAAGCTTTTAAACCTTCTCTTCCACAATAGAACCCAAATCAAGTAAAACCCCCAAATAACAAACCCTAGTAAGAAGATAGAACCAAAAGAACTATTAAAATGCATGCATGTAGAGAATTCAAGCTCCTTATCTTCATTACAGCCAAAGACT
Organism: Persea americana; assembly: GCA_029852735.1. Lineage (NCBI taxonomy): Eukaryota > Viridiplantae > Streptophyta > Magnoliopsida > Laurales > Lauraceae > Persea > Persea americana. The sequence continues at coordinate 17,186,741 of CM056820.1, read as the reverse complement.
TGAATTGAGTGTAGTTCTTACCTATGGAAATCAAATAGAAGTTTAAGGAGGAAGATCTTGCTACAAAGGAGCTATGGAATGTAGAGGAGGAAAGGAGGAGCCCAAATCCAACTTCTAATCACACATGCAAGCTTCACTTCCAGAATTTGAGAGGAGAGAAGAAAAACAAAGAGGAGACGGAAGGTGGTTCCCTGCTCCAGTGAAAGAACTGACCGAATGAATTGGGTTCATTTGTTTAAAAGGTTACTTTTCAGTCTTTTAAAAGAGAGTCCAAACTCTTACTCATTATTTCATTTTGAGTCAAATGGAAGCCTACTAGATTAATTTGAGGTCAAATGAGGAAATGTTCAATATGAAAAATGACGTGCTCGACGAGATATGCTCGATGACACCAGGATGATATGCATACGATGCAAAATAAGGAAATCTGAATTTACGAAAAAGTCCCCGGCTCTATCTGAAAGAGTTAATCTTTGGTCAAACTACTTACCCAAGACTCAAGGTCTAATTAAAGTTCCAACATAAAACTAATATACATTAAAATAGCTTAATTAGTATCTAAGCACAATTAATTATATAAAACATGATTAATTAGGAATAAACAAGATTAAATGGGTTCAGTGTGTAAAAGATATCTTTTGTGCTTTTTAATGCAATCCTTATTTCTAGCAAAAAAACGAAAGAAAGAAAAAAAGCTGAGTGTATGAAATGCACTCCCGTCAACCTAGTACACATTTAAAAGGTGCTCCCTCCAATGTGGGTGTACTAGGGATATATCGAATTGGTTGTATGTGGAGGGGACATTGAGGAGATGAGGTGGACAAAATATTACTCAAGTCACGGTATCCTAATTTTCATTGTTATAGCCTCAATTTAATGATTTTTTAAGTGTACATACTTTTATGATTGAATCCAATGGTGGTTAATGGTAGGACAATGTCAAATTAGGGCTAATGCAAATTCGTTCGTGGTTAGTTGGATTTCTCCAAGATGGGCCATATTGTACACACAAAAGGAAAAAAAAAGTGTAAAGGGGGCTTAGTCAAAAAATGAAACGATAGAAGAAAAGCCCCCATTAGATCTGATTGGGCTAATTTTGATAGGGTTGCAAAGTGTTAAATATAATTCACAGGGGTTAAGAAATCTAATGGTCTGAGACTCTGAATTTTTTCTGAAACCTTTAATACATTATGAGACCTCTCCACCCCCTACTTGCTAAAAGGTGCCCCTTGTGAAGGTCCTATTCATAAAAGAAAATTCACCAACAATGTTTGAATACGACTCTCATTGGTGAATAGTTTTTATTTAGGACACGTTTGTCACTTCCCTGAGAACGGAAAATGGTTTCATAGAGTGAGGGATGCAGATCTCAGGGGCCCTGCAGAAGACTTGTGTACTTGGGATAAAACTTTTAGGATGTAATACTATAAGGGGCCCTCTTGGGATCTAATAAACTTAGTTGCCCTGCAATCAGTTTACTTGTAACTCTTGTTTACATATAGTTGGTTAAGGAAAAGAACAAAGCATAATTAGGTTACCAGAAAGAACAAAACATCTGTCTTTTACAGCTAACTAAGGTTATCCAAGTGCATGAACCCCTATTTAAACATACATTGAGTTGCCTAACTGTATTTATTGAGGTCCAAATGAGTCCTTAGTGAGAGTAAACTTGACCAAAAGTAAATTGAGTTATAAAAATGGATTGGACTTCTATTACAATATAGTAGAAGGCAACTCATAACCATGTGAAAGAGCCACCTTATGCAGACCTCTCAAATACTGTACCCTTTTGTTTTGGCTACAGATTTCATTGCAACACTGTTCTAGAACATGTTAGAAAGTGCTGTTTAAAAATGAAAGAGGACTACCTTTGTCAATCGGAACTATTAAAATCATATCCCCTTATGTATTTATTTGCACTAGCCCACGAGACCCACCATTTGCTAGTTTTATTTCTCATAATCCCCATATTTGCATTTTTAATCCTTTTGGTGGCTTTCCTTCCCTGTCCTATGTTTAAATGTGGGTTAAATAACTAGGCATATAAATAAGATTTTAATATGATGTGATGAAATTATTGTGCAATGGCCCACCTATGGCCTGACAATCAATCATGGTTGAGGTGGGGGATGGAAAGATCTCAATGAGATCTATGAGTTTGCAAAATATTAAACTCATTAGATCATCTTAATCCCTTGCCTCTGATCCTCAAGTTTAATGGTTTTAGAAGTTAGAATGCGTCTTTTTTTTTATTTTTTATTTTTTTTTATTTTTTATTATCATTTTTTTTTCAGTCCAACAATGTGCAACAGTTATATTAGCGTCAAATTTTCTTGTGGCAAATCATTCGCGCAGGGTTCGGTGTTTGGGGGGGCAGGGGCAGGGGCAGGTGTGGAGATTGTATTCTCAATGTTATAAAATAGCTAAGAGATTATATAAGATCTGTATAGGATTGGTGATTGGGTGATCCCAAGGTTCAACTATAATCATAAACCCTCAGGTATGATGGTTTTTGGAGTACTACCTGCACACACTCCCTCAACTCGATGTGTATGATCAATGAGCATCAATTTGTAGACTAAAGAATTATTATGGACTCGAACCATATCTTTGGTGAATATGCCTACTGGTTGAAGATTGGAGGAGATATGGAGGAGGTGATTGTATTTCCTTTCTTCTCTTCATCTCTCATGGCGAAACAGTTAATTTCTTTGTTCTTTTACACAAAACTAGATTAGAAGCAATTTAAATTTTAATTATGTGCTTTATGAGCAAAAACTTGACAAATGACCAATTCATTGTGGAAGTCCGTTAGGCCACAAAACTGCAAAACAAGTTGAGGACATTCACGATATTCAACCTATGTAATGGATATGAATGTGCAGTTCTTTATACATTTTCAAAAGAATAGAGAATCATTAAGAAACACAAACCATCCAATTGTGGATTGACAAGTATTCAGAGATCCAGCCCAATCAATGTGAATCATATAAGCTCTACTAAAAAAGCCTTAAGAAAAACAATTGAGATTTTCTACTAATTTTTATATAGTGTGAGGTTGTCTATTTGTCACCAGTGTTTCGACTTTTTCTTAATATCAGTTCGATTGGAGTCTTAACAGGATGAGATTTAATGAGATCTCATTTGTACTGACGCAATGAGAGAAACATGCATTATTCTAAATATTGCACCACAACATGAAGAAAATATGTCTAGGTCCTCCATGTGAATTGAGGAATGAAGAGATGCTTGCAAAGCTTGGAATGCATTATCATCTCCAAAAGTGGGGATTTCTTCCACATAAACATGATAGTGCTGCACTATGTAATGATCATATTAGCTCTGCTGATAATCGAATTGAAGAATGCCAACACACTCACAGTTGAGTGGTGTTGGCACTTCGGTATCAAACACATGCCCTAGGTTCGATCCTTGGGTCTCCAGGTCGGTAGTATCACTCCTAGCCAGTAGGCCAACCTAGCAAAAAAAAAAAAAAAATCAAATTGAAGAATAGCAAACCGGGATTGATCAAACCAAATGTGCTAAAGCAGTTGAGAGAGAAGATAGACAACTATCCTTGATAAAAACCAGTTTTGAAGAAAAAGAAATTAATATATATTAAACTGAATCTGAGGAGCTTGTTTCAATCCAAAAAGCAATTAGCAGAGATAACCTGCATATTTAGGCTGCGCCTTGTGATAATCCCAAGTTCAGTTTGTGACTGTCCTGGTCTTGGGCCCATGCTAAATTTATTTGCTGTAGTAGATAGGTTTACCTAAATTCTCCATGTGAAATAAGGAATGAGAAGATGCTTGTAAATACTGAATACATTCATATCATCTGTAGATATGAGGATATCTTCTACATAAATGTGATAATAGTTCCCCGATGCCTTCTTAAGAAGCAGAAAATGATCGTATTGACTCTGCTAAAAACCAATTTTAAGAATAACTGATCAAAACTTTTCAAACCAAGTGTGAGGATCTCATTTTATTCCATAGAGCAATTGAGCTTATCAAACCAAATGTGAGGATCCTCATTTTATTCCATATAGAGGTTGAGAGAGATGATCGGCGACTAACTTTGAAATAATAAATTATTATCTATCAAATCAATGGTGAGGAGCTTGTTTCAATATATGCAGCAATAAACAGAGATAATAGACATAGTTAGGACGCAATGTGTGATAATCCTGAGGTCATGCTAAATTTATTTGGTGTAGTAGATGGATCTGCCGCCCCTAATACTGATTCCAGACCCTATAACCACACTTTTGAGCTTGGGTTGAGCTCAACTTGCTCTTCTAAAGGCCCATTGCCTATGCTGCTAACATACTTTGGACTTAGGAAGAAAAACTGGTCTGTTCATACAATCTTTGGCTAGAGAAACTACTACTAATCGGTTCTGAAAGCTGTAAAGGTGATAGGTTTCATCATCACTTCTTAAAAAAAGGAGGAAAAAAAAAAAGAAGGAAAAAAAATAGCAGGAGGAAAAAAGAAACTTGCAAGGAAGAAAGGTATTTGGTTTTTGTTAGATTATAGAGATTGATGAATGATTGAATTCTAAAAGCCCATGATAAATTCATGGCTATTCTGAATGAAGATTTTACTTGCAACTAAAAGAAGGGATTCTTCTATGGTCATGTTTTTTAAAGAAAGTGATTCAACAAATATTCATTTTTGCAGTTTTGAGTTAATGATTTAGTCGGGTTTTTTTTTTTTTTAACCATTTGCAACAACTTTTTATATGAAAGTCCTGGTTACTCCCTTCTCAAGTGTGGGGTTTGATTTTTTTACTTGTGCAACAAGTTTTGTACAAAGTCCTTGTTACTCTCTATTTAAGTGCAAGTCTTTTATTATCTCAGAGTTTTTCTATTGAGATTGTTATTTGTCTTTGTCCAAATCTTCTAGAGGGACTTGAACCAAAGGAAGACAGCAAATGGAGTAAGAGCTCAAGCAACCATCACTACTCCAGCAATTATTAAGGCTGCACCTGAAGGGAAGAAAACATTGAGAAAAGGGAATGTGATAATCACTGGAGCATCCTCTGGTTTGGGTTTAGCAACTGCCAAGGCTCTGGCAGAAACAGGGAAATGGCACGTTATAATGGGTTGCCGAGATTTTCTCAAGGCTGAAAGGGCAGCTAAATCAGTTGGCATGTCCAAGGAGAACTACACCATAATGCACCTCGACCTTGCCTCCCTCGATAGTGTCCGCCAATTTGTTGATAACTTTGAGAGGTCTGGAATGCCACTTGATGTACTGGTCTGCAATGCTGCTGTTTATTTGCCAACAGCAAAAGAGCCCACCTTCACTGCTGAAGGGTTTGAGCTGAGTGTAGGAACTAACCATCTTGGCCATTTCCTCCTGTCCCGGTTGCTGCTTGATGATATGAAAAAGTCTGACTACCCATCGAAGCGTCTCATCATAGTTGGCTCTATAACAGGTACATTTTACTACGTGGAACCTCCTAGCAATTCTTTCTACTTTATTGCTCAGTGCTCATCATCATCATTGAAGTCATATTCCATATAGTTGGGGCTGGCTTCAGGAGCTTTGCCTTTTCACTAACCCTACTTACAGTTGTCATGTTTTCAGTATTTCCACAATCCACTTCCATCATCATGAAAAGCCTTATCATACATAGAAAATTGTCAAGAAAAAATAGAATGGCTGCCATGTAATGCCCATTTTAAGGACAACCATTTCAGTTAACTTACTTTACCTTACAACTAAGAGAATGCAATCTATTTATCTTATCTAGTTGTGAGAAAGAACAACATTAAGTTTCACTTATTGGTATTACACTATTACCAAAATATTCTAATAATAAATCCTGATTTTTGTAAACTTCTCACCTTGCGAAGTCCGATTGTCCCCAAGTGTGCGAAGATCCGATTGTCCCCAAGTGTGTGTGTAGATACTGAAAAAAAAAAAAAAAAAATCCAATGTTGATGAGCTGTTGAAGGAGAAATGGTCTTGTTTATGTAATTGTGTTTATTCTTGCTTGCATGGTAGAAATGGTTTTATCCCTCCCCCAAAGGCAATTATAGGAGATCTCCATGTAATGCCCATTTTAAGGACAACTATTTTTAGTAACTCAATTTACCTTACATCCAAGTACTTCCAACTCTATTTAGCTTAACTAATTGTTGGAAAGAACAAAACAACTCTTCTCAGTGCTGTTTCTGTAATTATCCCAACTCACCCTCATTTATGACGATCCAAATATGCCTTACAGAGTAAAAACCAGAAACACTAGCATCCATTGTTGATGAGCTCTTGATGGAGAAATGGTCTTGTTTATTAAATTGCGTCTATTATTTCTTGAATGTTAAAACAGTTTTATTCCACTAATAAATAAATAAAAGATTTATTATTGCATTGTTCATGTACTAAATCTTAAATGGGTCGCATTTAATGTTATGTATTAGGGAACACAAATACGTTGGCTGGGAATGTCCCTCCAAAGGCAAATTTAGGTGACCTCCGTGGTCTTTCTGGGGGCTTGAATGGGCTGAATAGCTCGACCATGATTGATGGAGGGGACTTTGATGGGGCCAAGGCTTACAAGGACAGCAAGGTCTGCAACATGCTTACCATGCAAGAGTTCCACAGACGGTACCATGAGGAGACAGGCATTGCATTTGCTTCCCTCTATCCTGGATGTATCGCTACCACTGGATTGTTCAGGGAGCACATCCCATTGTTTAGGCTCCTCTTTCCTCCCTTTCAGAAGTACATAACAAAGGGTTTTGTCTCGGAAGAAGAAGCTGGCAAAAGACTAGCACAGGTACTAATAACTTAACATCTTTAATTTGCTAAGGTTGTTTCCTTGAACCGAGTGTGATAAGAATAAAAATGGGTTGGTTTCTATTTGGTTTAGGTGGTTAGCAACCCTAGCTTGACCAAGTCGGGTGTTTACTGGAGTTGGAACAAGGAATCTGCATCATTTGAGAATAAGCTATCGCAGGAAGCTAGTGATGCTGAGAAAGCTCGTAAAGTGTGGGAAATCAGCGAGAAGCTTGTTGGGCTTGCTTGAAAGAGTGGTTATGGACATGACTTCATCGTCATCACATTTAGTGGGGGCATGTACGACATTGCAAATGAACCTGCCTTTCCACATGGGATGGGATGTTGCTTGTAAGCATTTCTCTTGTAAGAAAGTTTTGTGTAGCAGAGGCAATAAAACAGGATTCCTTTTGCAAACTGTCTATTGATGCAGTGCCACAAAGTTTGGAACAATCGTCTCTACACCTTGCAGTCTTGAAATAAACCTATAGTCGCCTACATGATCAATGTTGTCTTGTTCCAAATCCTTAAACTATATTCTAATAAGCAAAAGGAGCAGATATTACAAAAACAGCACAATACAAATCTTTAGCAGTAAAAATACAAAATAATATTTAAGCAATCTAATTACTCCTATTTACATGTGCAAGTTAATCGGTGCAAGAACAAAATAAAAAACGAGATGGTAACATAAAGAAAGATGATGCATGTGTGAAGGACTACCCAAATCTAGCCCAGTTGGACTCTCAGGTTACCACTTATTCCATTCATATCCAAGATACTTGAAGGAGTACTATTAGTTGTCTTTTCCATTTATAGCTGTAATGGTCTTATTAGTGATCCTCGTTAAGTATTCTGGTCAGGTAGGGAATAATTAGGAAACTGTTTTATTTATTTAATGGTTCAAGTTTAAGTTATGATTAGATAAGATTTAATGGTTAGGATAAAACCAAGTTTATTTTTCTTCAGTTTTATGTTAAGTACACTGTAAATCATTCAGCCGAGGAGGAGTTTATGGAATTAATGAAATTTCATGTTTCCCGGTCTCTTTGCAAATGCTTGGGCTTTCTAAATTCTGACTGATTACCCATTGGTAGAGGACTTCTAGTAATACCTTCCTGCTGCTTTTTGTTTGTTGCTACTGTTGGAAAAATGGCCTAGAGCACCATTATTTTGGTCAACTTTGAGCCAAAATAAAAGTGGGACCCACTTATCCTTTTAGGTGGGAATACATGGGAATGTAATCTACTACATGAGTAGTTTAAAGACATATATTGGGTTGCTCTAATCCATTAAGAAGTGAATAAGAAATTGCCTCCTAAACACCACTACTTGAATATGTTAAACATGGAAACAAAAGGAAGTGGTGAACTTGCTTCCCACATTGCTTGGAAGTAAAACATTCTTTGGATATAAATATGTTTACCTTGGTAGTATAGGATGAGCCCCAAGGGGTATTCCACTTTTGTGGAAGAGGGAGGACCTAGACCAAGGGGGTCACCACCACACACACGTGCGTGCGCTCCACACCGGGGCATGGGCTTGGGCTTCATGCGCAAGTTGGGCCTGGCTCGGCCCACTATCCATTTATTATTTTTGGATAAATTTTATTTAATGAAATTTCTTTTCCAAATGGGGTGTGTCTAAGAGGTGTGTGTCAATTCGCTTTTGAATGGGTGTGTCCAAAGAAGAAGCATCTGTTCAGTGAACAGTTACTGTTCTGAACAGATGTAGCCCCTATGAAGAGACCTGATTGCAGGCTATAAATATGCATCTCGTTCATGCTGTTTTGATCATTCCATTTTCGCTACTACTGCACTTGCATTGGGTCATCATTCAGAGTCAAGAAGAGAGAGTCCTGCTGCACTAATTGGTTCCACTGTCACATAGTTTGTTGGGCGGCTGCTGTGTGTATGATCTTTATATCATGGGAGACAAACGCCACTGAAGAACCATTAGCACCATTGTGGGGGCGAAACTTGTCTTAAGGACATAGTGTTTAACACTAGCCTTGATCTAATGCGAATTTTTAGACTTCACATTTTCAACAAAAGAGTACTGTTCTCCTGCCTTAAACAGTAAGTGAATTTACATTCTGTAATTCGGTTTTGTACTTGTACTATTTCACTGTAGTGCAAATCTGTTTCCTAAATTTTGCTACTGGTTTTTTTCTTTTCTGTTTCTGAAACTAGTAGTGTATAACTGAGTTTCTTTAATTTCATACAAGTAGCAAAACTTCAGTTTGTTCTGTATATTTTCTTTCTGTTTGCATCAGTATACAGCAACCAGTAACTGGTTACCATATATTCTGAGTTACTGTTTACAGTACTATGATTTTAATTCTGCAGTATATACTCTGTGTTTTATTAAGTCATTTCTGGTTTGTTAAAACAGATATGGGTATTGAGAAGAATACTCCAGTCAGTACCCCTGCCCCTGTTATGGTAAACAATGGGGAGAAACCTGAGAAGTTCAATGGTACTGAGTTCAAGAGATGGTAACAGAAAATGCTGTTCTATCTCACTACCTTGAACTTGGCTCGGTTCCTCCATGAAGAGTCTCTTGCTCTAATAGAAGGCGAGACAGACAAGCAAGTAGTTACTGCTGTAGAAGCTTGGAAGCATGCTAACTTCCACTGTCGAAATTACATTCTCAATAGACTAGACAACACATTATATAATGTGTACTGTTTATTAAAGCCTGCTAAGGAATTATGGGATTCACTTGATAAAAAGTACAAGATTGAAGATGCCAGAATGAAGAAATTCGTTGTTGGTAGATTTCTTGACTAAAGATGATCGATTCCAAGGTAGTAATCAATCAAGTTCAGGAACTTTAGGTCATTCTCCATGAAATTCATGCAGAAGGAATGCCTTTTAGTGAGTCTTTCCAAGTGGCAGCAATCATTGAAAAATTGCCACAATTTTGGAAGGATTTTAAGAACTACCTTAAGCATAAACGAAAGGAGATGAAAGTTGAAGATCCATTTGTAAGATTGAGGAGAAGATCTGATTGTAAGATTGAGGATAGAAGGAGAAAATCGTGCTTCTGAAAAGAAAGCAGGAAAAATCTTCACCGAAGCTAAGGCCAATGTGGTGGAACATGGGCAGAATCCTAAGAAGAGGAAGAACCTCTCCAACGGTCCAAAACAAGGTCCTAATGACAACAAGAAGTTCAAAGGGAAATGCTATATGTGCGACAAACCGGGCCACCGTGCTAAGGACATGCTACGTGCTTGTGCACTATTATTGTACGCAAACTCACAAAGTGCTTCGAAAGGTGCCATACCATACTAGAGTCCCGACAGGATTGGTATCAGAGTGGGACATGTTTCAGGCATTTAAAAGAAACTAGAAACTCTTACGGACGATGCGAGGATTCGTGAGTTCGTTAGATCGTTAGTATGGACCTAGAAACCAAACCCAAACCTTGTTATAATGTACTAACATTTTGTTTTACAGCATCATGCCTCCAAGAAAAGCTCCGAATCAGAATGCTTCCGGAAGCAATAACAGTGAAACAGATCCTAAGCAACCACCTACAGCGACACAGTTTCAGGCACTCATGCAGGCCATGTTAGAACAACAGACGCAGGCCAATGAAAACTAGACTAGATTACAGAGGGATGCCAATGAAATCCATGCTAGACTGCAGCGAGAGGCCAACGAAAACAAAGCCAGATTTCAGGAACAATTAGCTAAAAAGGATGAAGAAATGGCCCAAGTACAGAGATAGTTATTAGAAGTTCTGCAGAACAGGCCCCAGCCTCAACCCCAGCCCAGGCAACCTTTGGGCCCGAATATCATAATCAACAATAGGGATCGGGACCCTAATATATTGTTTGAGAGGTTTAGGAAGAGAGGACCCAAGGAGTTCTCGGGTCAAGAAGACCCACTGGCTACGGACGATTGGTTGGTGAACACGAAGATCTTTGACGTATTTACCTGTACCGGCATACAGAAGGTCAACCTCACAACTTCTTTGTTTTATGGGCTAGCAGACACTTGGTGGCAAACGGTTAAAGAACCATATCAGACTATGGAGGATGAGACTGCATGGGAGACCTTCAAGACACAGTTTACTGACAAGTATGTCCCATCCCATATCAAGAGACAGAAAGCCATAGAGTTTCAGCAGCTCAAGCAGGGCAACATGACAGTCCTGGAATATGTCACAAAGTTTGAAAGGCTTGCTAGATATGCTCGAGAGTTGATTGACACTGAGCAGAAGAAGATCACAAAATTCTTGGAAGGTCTAAACCCGATTATTATGAGAGGTGCTACAGGAGTAGTCCCACCAGCCACCTTCGATGAAGTGGTCAAGAGGGCCTATAAGTTTGAAGACATCAATAATCAAATTATCCAGGATAGGAAACAACACTACCAGCAGAATCAGAGACAACAGAGTAACAAGAATCCAAGGTAAGAACAACAACAAGCAAGACAAGGTTGTGGTCACTGTGGCAAGAACCATGAAACCGCTCTATGTCGTAAAGCTACAGGCGCTTGTTTCCTGTGTGGGGCAATGGACCATGCAGTTAAAGATTGCCCGTAATTACAAAACCAAGGCAATAGGAATCAGCAACAGAGGCAAGTAGCCCCCTTAGAATCAGGCACCAGCTCAGAATCAAGCCAGACCACCTTAGCAGCAACAGCAGCAAGGCAGACAACAAGCTCAGAATCAGAATGCTCGTCCCCCACAGCAGCAGAATAGAAATGCACAAGGGAGGCAAAATTGGCCATAGCAGCAAGGATGGGCATATCATCTCAATCGTGTCGATGCCGATGCTGCGGGCGATGTTCATTTGTGGAGTAGAAGCTCAAATTTTATTTGATCATGGAAGCACTCATTCATTTTTATCTCCTGTGTTTGCAAAGATGATTGCTATGCCATTTAGGGAACTTGATATTATCCTGAGTGTCACCACTCCAGTAGGTAAATAGGTTGTTTGTAGAACCTATTACCTGAATTGTTCGGTCCTATTAGGAGAGGCCAACCTTCCGGTAGATCTTATCATTTTAGACATGCATGATTTTGATGTCATTTTAGGCATGGATTGGTTAGAGAAGTACCATGCAACCATAGATTGTTTTAGTAAGACCATCACTTTTAAGTTGAGAGGGGATCAGGCAGACTTGATGATTCAGAGAAACAGGAAGAAAAACCAAGTAGGATTTATTTCAGCACTAAAGGCAGGTATAATGGTACAAAGTGGGTGTGAAGCTTTTATAGCGTTTATCATGGAGGATAAATGGTCCCAAGGGGTGGAGGAAATTCCTGTTGTGTGCGAATTTCCTGATGTTTTTCCTGAAGAAATCCCGGGATTGCCACCAATTCGTGAAGTTGAGTTCACAATTGAGCTCCTTCCAGGGATAGCTCCGATTTCAATTGCACCTTACATGATGGCTCCAGCAGAATTAGGTGAACTAAAACTCCAATTGCAAGAACTTTTGAGCAAAGGTTTCATCAGACCAAGTGTTTCACCTTGGGGAGCACCAATTTTATTTGTGAAAAAAAAAGGATGGAAGTCTGAGAATGTACATAGATTACAGAAGATTGAACCATATGACTGTCAAGAACAAGTATCTGTTGCCGAGAATAGATGAATTGTTCGATCAATTGCAGGGAGCAGCGTATTTTTTCAAGATAGACTTGAGGTTTGGGTATTATCAGTTGTGGGTTAGAAAGTCAGACGTGCCTAAAACAGCTTTTCGAACAAGATATGGGCACTACGAGTTTTTGGTGATGCCATTCGGGTTGACTAATGCACCCACGGTATTTATGGCTCTTATGAACAAGGTCTTTGCACAGTATCTAGATCAATTCACGGTGGTGTTTATTGATGATGTTCTTATGTATTCTAAGTGTAAGGAGGAGCGTGAGGAACACTTGAGGACGTCATTACAACTTTTGAGGGACAATCTGCTCTATACAAAACTAAGTAAATGTGAATTTTGGCTAGAGCAAGTGGCTTTTCTAGGCCATGTTATTTCAAAAGAAGGCTTAGCAGTAGACCCGTCCAAGGTCGAAGCGGTTGTCAAATGGAAAAGGCTAAGCAGTGTGACAGAGATCATAAGCTTTTTGGGACTAGCATATTATAGGAGGTTTGTCCAAGGATTTTCATCTATTGTAGCACCATTGGCAAAATTAACCAGGAAGAGTGTGCCTTTTGTATGGACAGATCAGTGTGAGGAAAGCTTCTAAGAGTTAAAAAGAAGACTAACTGTAGCTTCGATCCTCACTTTACCGTCGGGAAGTAGAGGATTCGTTATTTATACGAATGCTTCAAATGTAGGATTGGGTTGTGTACTGATGCAGAATGACAAGGTAATTGCCTATGGTTCGAGACAGTTGAAAGATCATGAAAAGAATTATGCCACTCATGATTTGGAATTAGCAGCGGTTGTATTTTCCTTGAAGATGTGGAGACATTATCTATATGGAGAGAAATTTGAAGTCCACTCAGATCACCGGAGTCTATAGTATTTGTTCTCTCAGAAGGAATTGAATATGAGGCAGAGAAGTTGGATGGAGTACATTAAAGACTATGACTTTCCACTTAAGTATCATCCGGACAAAGTGAATGTAGTGGCTAATGCATTGAGTGGAAAATCAGTAATTATGGCTAGCTTGAGAGGAGTCAGTGTCTTACACCAGCTTGAAGAACTTGGAGTAGAAGTGCAACCATTACGGAAGGGTGTGATGTTGGCAAATATGACAGTGTCTGAGCCTACCTTCATCCAGAAGATGAAAGACAGTCAGTTGCAAGACCCGTACTTGGCCAAGATTGTGGAACACATTTCCGAACGCCTAGACTTCAAGGTAGTGGATGGGGTGTTTTTTTTCGTGATCGTTTGTGTGTACCTAACATTGATGACTTGAAGAATGAGATAATGACTGTAGCCCACAGTACGAGATACTCTATGCATCCGGGTAGCACCAAAATGTGCCAAAACTTGAAGAATAGATTTTGGTGGAATAACATGAAACGAGAGATAGCGGCCTTTGTATCTCAATGCCTCACTTGTGAACAGATTAAACGAGAACACCAGAAGCCTCCAGGGTTGTTGCAGCCATTGGAAATTCCGGAGTAGAAATGGGAGCACATCACCATGGATTTCGTCTCTGGGTTGCCTATTGCCAAGAAGGGGAACAATGCCATTTGGGTTATTGTAGATCGTCATACGAAGTCTGCTCACTTTATTCCTATAAGGACAGGGAGCAAGATGCACATGGCACCGCTCGCGGATTTATTCGTGAATGAGATTGTCATAAGCATGGACAGCCCGTCTCCATCACGTCAGACAGAGATAACAAATTTATTTCGAGGTTTTGGAAGACCCTATTCAAATCTATGGGCACCAAGTTACAATTCAGCACTGCATACCATCCACAGACTGATGGCCAGTCAGAGCGAACTATACAGACTTTGGAGGACATGCTACGTGCTTGTGTGCTAAATTTCAAGGTTCAATGGGATGAGTACTTGCCACTTTGTGAGTTCATGTACAATAATAGCTACCATTCTAGCATTGGTGTGGCACCTTTCGAAGCACTTTATGGTTGGAGATGCAGAACTCCCGTTTGCTGGAAACATTCAGAGAGAGAAAATATAACATAGCATATCCATAATTTAAATTTCTAGTTTCAAGTGACCAAAAGTAAGTTAAGTTCAAGTTTATATTCCCCAAGATAAGAAGGGCCAACAAAGGCCATACAACCCAAAACAACAAAACACTAAACCTAACCATGTGTACGTAACTCATGTCCCCACCCGACGTCTAGAGGACGTCGTCGGGTTGCCACTCACGGGCTGGGGGTGGCTCAACAGCCTCCTCCTGACGCTCCTCCTCAAAGGCAACGTCACCTGCACTGGTCACCAAAATAAACGGGCCAGACACGACGGTCCGGCAGGTGATCAATTTAGACAAAAATATAAATCATTTAGATTACGGAAAAAGTGCAGTATTTAAAACCATTCATGAATGCAGAATAGTGCTTAGAAAGTATACAAGACAGATCAAGCATGGATGTAGAAATATATATTATGATTAGTAAGAAAAACCACTTTGAGCCCATCCTTTCTCTACCATATATGATGAGCAGAGTAAGCAGAGCAGAACAGGATATAATAGGACAAAACAAAACAGAATCCCATGCTATACTAGGTAGGTGGGGTCCGGTCGCAGAACCGGAAACAGGACAGAGGTGTATATATGAATATACGACTAATCTGCAGATAGTCTAGAGTTAAAGAACCCCCAAACAGTGGATCAGACTAAAAGGGTAGTCCAAGCTCAGTGGTATTCACCTAAAGTCATGAATGTGCAAAAACAAGATAGTCAAAACCGACCAAAATAGGGGGATTTACTCATTAAGACATAACAAAGCAGGAAATATTAGGGATAGCACATGCTATGGCAAGATAAAACGGAAATAGTAATCCCCATTATCATTTCTTGAAACACTTCAGAATTAGGCTAATACTTACAGAACAAAACAAGTCCTACAATATTCATCGCATCAGAAATCGAGGTCTTAAAACAACTAACCAGTACACATTAAGACCTTTCATTGACCATTCGTGTATTTGAAACCCAATTGTCATAATTACGATACATTTGGTGTCCCTGATGCTAATGGACAATTCAAGTTCCAAATGCACAATCTCAAGCTAGAAGCTCTTAATTGTATTCTGGTTTTCAATTCCCAAGAAAATCTCATAAAACAGGTCTGGTTGAAAACCTCGGTTAGCTCTCGGTCACCTGTCGGCTAGCCGAGTAGTGACTGTTAGCTAACCGCCAGCTGACCGACGGCTGGTCGCCTGGTCTCGTGTCAGGAAAACACCATTCTGGAAATGGAACCGACCTGGAGCTCGGTTGGCTATCGGCTAACCGAAGTGAGGCAGGTCGGCTAGTCGCCATTTGACTGAAAATCCCTTGTTGTAAAACAAGCTATTGGAAATGAAACCAAACTGATTCGGTTGGAATCGGCTGACCGAAGTGAACAGGTCGGCTAGCCGACAGCTGACCGCCAGCTGATCGACTGTGCGCGACAGCCCAGTTCAAGTCAGATTTTCAGTTCTTTCTTCCTCCATTCTTTTCCCATTCTATTTCCTTCCACTCCTTGTCAAATCCTTGCACATCCCCTGAGTCTCCATGCTCTCCAAGGGTTATTTTGAAACAATAAATCACACCAATTCCACCACAACTTCTCCCTTCATCAACACATCTCCATATCACACAAACAATTCCAATTACAACCCAAGGCATATCATTTAATTCAAAACAGAAATCTTGAATTGTGGAGAGTCATTAACATCAATGCATGTAAAGAGATGAAAGCCCAAAATCATACTTAGTTGAAAGACAAACAATTGGAAAACATAGCATACATAGACATTGCTTTTTTCATATACAAAGTACCAAACAAATTGCATGCATAATGAGACTAAAGAGATCACTTGCCTTCACTAATGTGCTATCCAAAAAGCAAAACAAAGACTCTTCAAAAGTCCCTTCCTACAGCTAAAACGAGCTCTACATGGAAGCCCCAAAAACACATCTCAAAATCCACTAAAATGTGAAACAAAGAACCCATTTCGAAAAGGGTTTTGCATGTGATTAAAACAAGATCCTAAGGCCCTAAGAAAACTCCATTGAGAAGATGAAGAAGGTCCCTTACCTGTAGCTAACCCTTACCTGTAGCTAACCAAACCAAGAGAAACAAGGAAGAAGAGGAGGTTATTCAGCTGGGATTCTAACACAAAGGGTAGCAATGGGAAGCTTGCAATGAGAGGAATAAGAAGCTATCTCTAGATTTCCATTTGGAGATCTCTAGCTAAGGCATGCAAAGGAAAAGAAGCGGGAGAAGAAGAGTTCCTTCTCAGCTGTTTCTTGAAGAAAGTTGTAGGAAAATACAAGTCTGAAACATGAGGGAGAATGAAGGAGATGCACAACTTAAGTCAAATGGGTTTGTGGGCCCCATTGACTACAAAACTTGTAATGGTTAAAACTCGACTTACGGGCTCCGGATGAAAACGACGAAGAAGACTAAAATGATCACCGAAAAATCTAGTTTCCAAAAAGTATAAATTTGACAAAGTTTTGAGATTTCGAAATTTGGGTCCAGATTTGGAGTGAAAGGACTGTTTTACCCTTTTGGGCCAAAACTTGGTTTTCTGGGCCTCAAACACAGACGGGCTGAAAAAAAAAGTTGAAAAATAAAGTAAAACCATTCAAAAGAGATCGAAATCACGATTAAAAATCGGAAAACTAAAATCTTTCTCCCAAGCTTATACGTACACTCAGGGCACCCCTGAGCGTGTCTGAATAACACAAAGCGCTTTCAAAATTTTTCAAAGCTAATTCCAAGACTAAATTGAACCAATTTCTAACCCAACGACCGCTAAACCCCTATCATAACTAAACATGTACTTAATTGGTGTTAATTGCGCTAATCTTGGGTCGGGGTTTGACAATTGCTAGAGCACAGCCAGAGCTAACTGAAGCTCAAATTGCTCGTTGCATATGTCGCCGCGCGGCATATCGACAGAAGAGACTAAAGAAGCAAAGAATCCAGCATTATACCCTTCAAGTCTTTACAAAACAGGTCGAGAAAGAAAGACCCAACCAAGTTGCTGCTGTCCATATGGTTGGCAAAACCAAAAGACGTCAGAAGTCAGCAACCAAAATTCATGTCAGACGGCCGGTGACTCACAGCGTCTCCCGAACACGAAGACAGCAGGAGGACTCTCCCATTCCTTCAAGTCAAGGACACCGGAGTGACCATTCCATGGGCTCTTCATCCAAAAGGATGAGCTCCAGCTCAGTCACCAAAATGGTATCTTCGTTCGACATTCGAAGGGTGAACGTCCTGGTTACAAATGCTGAGCAGCCTCCGCTGCACGATGATGTAACCTCACGCATCCAGCAGCTGGAACAAGGACAACAGAGAATAGAGGCTCTAATGGAGAACCTACTTCTCACTTTCCTGCGTCCACCAAACAATGAAGCTCCTCCGAGTCATCAAGATGACGAGGTAAATGGGAAAACGAGTCATGCGCCCATACCAAAAAGGACGTTGACGATATCCTCGCCAAAGCAAAAGAAGAGGATATGCTAAAGGAGCATGGGATCAAGTCACCATATCCCCTATGGATGGACTCGATTCCGTTCCCTACAAAATTCAAACAACCTACTCTCCAAACATATACGAGGAAAGGTTCAGCCAGACAGCACGTCATCCACTTCAAGATCCTGAGGGGAGCTATAGCAGATCAAGATGCCCTCAAGATCTGTCTCTTTTCAAGTATGCTAAAAGGTATGGCCTTTGGTTAGTACTCCACTCTGCCAGAGGATTCTATTCAAAATTGGACCATGCTAGAGACATGCTTCCTGACCCACTTCAAAGGTGAGGATCATCCTATTACTATGGCTCAGCTTTGCAGCCTAAAACAAGGAGATAATGATTCAACATATGACTTCATTCACAAGTGGAAGGCGATGGCATACAAATGCTCAGATGTGCTGTCACAAGCGTCGCTGGTCGACATCTGCCATAACAACATGAGCAAGGATCCGCTCCATGATCATCGGCATCAAATCAAAAAACCTAGGAGAACTCCTAGAAGCATCCATGGAGGCTGAAACGGTGAGCAAAGACCTCAACAGTCTTAAATCATCAAAGAAAGAGCCGACCGCCATTACAACCTCAAAGCCAAAGAAAAAGGAGGTTCTCAATGTGCAAACCAAGTCATTCCTCAGCCGCCAAAGAAAACTGAAAACAAAACTGCAAGTAAGAGACCTGAACTCTCTGATGCCTTCAAATAATGAGTAGAGAAGAAATACCAGTTCAATAAAGATGTTGAAGAAATCTTTGGGGCTCTCTTGGCAAATGGGAAGCTCACCTTGCCTAACCCCAAAAGACCGGGAGATGTTGGCAAAACCAACGATCTTCGGTACTGTCCATACCACCAGATGGTCTCACATCCTCTCAATCAATGCTTCGTTGTGAGAGAGAATATTAACGAGATGTGGAAAAACGGGGTTATTACCTTTGACAAAAACTATGGGTCTGCCTCCGTCAATATGGTGTCATGTGGACAAACACCAAAATCACAAATGGAGAAGGTCACTGCTTCTTTCAAGGTGATAAAAATGGCTCAAACGTCCCAAGAGTTGGTTCCTTACCCAACACCAGATGGACAACCCATATGGGTGCATCCCGATTTCCTTGAAGATGAAAACTAGGAGATTCTCAAAACAAAGCCGACTGCTCAACAGCGAAGGCAAGCCAGGAGATAACTCTGTAAGCTCAAGCAGCAGGAGAAAGCTCAACCAAAACAAGAAGCCCCTGAAAAGGTGTAACACCCTGTCCTGAGTTAATCAAGATTCACTCTAATTAATCGAGATTAATGCTAATTAAGCATGTTTTATTGAATTAATGTTGGTTAATGACCAAGTTGAGTTGAAATTGTTTCAAATGATCAATTTGAGCTTAATAAGAAGATAATGAGTGTTATTGAATGAGTTGACGTGGTTTTAGACTTAGATTGAGGAATACAAGGATTTTCTCATAAATACGAATTTTCGTGTATTTCGTCGAATACGGAAACTCTTGATACCCACGCGTGTATCTCGAGGAGTACGTTAACTTCCGTACGAGGAGCGATTATGTTCGACATGAATTGGTTCAAATGACCATTCATTTGACTTGAATTGTAATTAAGAAGGTTGAGGAGGGTTTAATTGCAAAAAATGAGCTTATTTAGGTTGAGATGAACTCAAATGAGTTCATTCTCTCACTCCCAGCATAGCCAACCTACGTTTCCTTTCTCTTCTTCTTCTTTCTTCCAATTTCTCTCCACCAAGTGTGGTTTGGAAGCTTGACAAGTGAGTTGAAGATGAAACTTCATCTTCTTCATCTTCTTCCTCTAGCTATCTTTCTAATTCCTTGAAGTTAAAGCTGGAGAGAAAGCTTAATCTCCCTTACCAAGAACTACAAGTAGGTACTTGGCTGATTTCAGAACTTCAAGTTGTGGTTCAGTGATTTGAGTGTTTTTCTTGCATAAGGAACTCATTGGAGTTCTATTGTGCGAATTGATTTTGGTTTTAGGTTCAAGAGGGGTTTCACTTTGGGGAAATTTCATCTCAAGATCAAGCAAAGCAAGGAATTCTTGCTAATTAATCTCCAAGCAAGGTAAGTATACTCAACTTTTATGATTTAGGATGTTAACAGACTTGTTTGAACTCAAAGAGTTCAATTCCAGAAATTTTTGTTCAGAATTTTCTGAACTTTTGGGTGTAGTTCGGTCAGCCGATAGGCTGACCGACACCTTACAGACCTTTTCTGGGTTGGATTTCGTAGGAGATTACAGCTTCTGGAAAGCTGACCGAATTGGGTTCGGTCGGCCGAAGTTGCAACTCGGTCGACCAACAATCGACCAAACTGCCTGACCGAGCTCATCTGAGCTCTGAGCTAAGCTTTCTGAAATTGGAGCCGAGGGGTGACCGAACCGACTTCGGTTTGCCGACACTGTAGCTTTGGTCGACCGACAAGGTGACCGAATTTCCTTTGAAGAATGTTAAAATTTGTGTCAGGAAACTGAGCTTCAGGAAAGTTGACCGACGGAGTTCGGTTAGCCGACAGGTGACTGAGCTTGAGGAAATTTTAGATTTGATTTCTG
This sequence comes from Persea americana, assembly GCA_029852735.1. NCBI lineage: Eukaryota > Viridiplantae > Streptophyta > Magnoliopsida > Laurales > Lauraceae > Persea > Persea americana. Next base: position 17,166,263 of record CM056820.1, on the reverse strand, counting down.
ATTTCTCTGAATAGAAGCCTATTGACTAAGGCTCGTGTTAGTAGCACTTTCCTAAACCTTCATGAGTGTTAGCAAAGGTTATGCTAATGTAAATTTCATTAAAAGTGATGTCATCGAAAATAACACATACATTAGATAATGAACGTTTCACCCAAATGTTTGGTTTAGGAAAAATTTAATTGAATTTATTGTTTTGAATTGACTTATTTTTCCAAGTCTAACACTGTATTGTAATTATTACGCTCCTTGTTGAGCTGAAATGAATAATGCATCGAATTAATGAAAAAAAAGGAATTATGAAATGAAATGAATGAATAATGAATAATCCTGCTGCAGTAGATGGTATGGAGCGTTTCGGAGCTCTGTGGTGATGTCGGAGATCTCTGATCAAGACACTGGTAAATCCCATACATTTGAAAAGTCACTTAATAAAGTGTATAATATGGAAATTGAATGAGTCCTTTCTTAAGGCTGGGTCATAAAGGGTGCGCCCTTCTGCCCTGTGCCAATGAGGACAATGATAAGCCACTTACTAAAGTACACTTACTGATATTGAATGCTTCCTTTAGGGAAGAACCAAATAAATGAATAAGTGAATGTAAATGTTTATTGATTTGAATTGTTTAGAATTGACAGACAAATTATTATCATGGAACTGTGTATACATTGTTGAACCGTCATGTTTACAGTGTTATTGATGACATTACAGTCCAAGTTGCCCGTCCCGATAATACAGATGCCGCACCGCCAGCGGAGGAGGCCAATCAGGTTCCTCCAGGAGGATTGATTGAGTGGACGTGAACTAGAGGATGGACAAATTAGAATGTTTTAGAAATATTTTGAGAAATACGCGTAAATTCATTTTGAATGTAAATAGTAGTCACCTGCATTGTATTTTGAATATGCAATGGTGAACTTGCATAGGAAATGAAATGTGTAAGTTGAACTTTACTATTATGTAAAGAACTTGTATGGTTTAAATTGATTATGTATATATATATATATATATATATTTCCGCAAAAAATGTACATTTGACAGGTATGAGCATGATATCCCTTGTAAATTTCGTATTGACTTCGGTTAATGTGGGGTTTACGGGAGTAAGTATGGAGATCACGACTCGGGGTTTAGCCGTGGTGATCCTAATCTCGGGCCCGGGTTGTGATAAAAGGCAGAGACCTCCTCTACTGCTTTACTGGGGGCAACGGAAGAATCCATTTCCAAGACTTCAAGGACGGCAATAAAATTCACCCTTGGTAATTTCCTTCCACCACAGCTAAGAAATGAAGCTACGCAAGGGCATCATACTCTTGTAACTCGGTAGTCAGATTCTCCATGGATGGATATGAGTCAAGTGACACCGACGAGTGGGAGGAATCCCTTGAAACAGGAGAATGCCTCTTCGACGAAGAATAGATTTCTGAATCTCACCTTATGCCAGTAATCTGGTATAATCCCTTGCAGCCACAAGGATCCTGGTCTGATGATGAAGAAGACTAAGAGGCTGTTCAAGAAAATGCTGTCAATCCAGCACCCGCCAATGCTCTAGTGGAACCCAACCATGTTGAACCTCAAGGGGCAAACGAAGAAGAAGATTTGGCTCCTATACCCGATCTTGAAGAATATGCGAGGATCTTACAACGTCTTGCCATAGAGCAAGGGTATGATCGCATTAATTAGCTTCGTTGCAATCCAAAATCAGAAGTCCTAGAAAATCCACAGGCATCTCCTCCGGTAACCCCGGAAAATGAAAAAAGTTGTTGGATCGATGATCCTCTTACATATGAGGACGAGTTTGAATCCCAACAGTCCATTTTGGGGGCATCTCCTATTGCTTGTAATGTGATAGTTTGAGATGATAGTTCTTCTAAAGCTTCATCTACCTAGGTTGCAAACTCTCAGACTACATCTGGTAGCATATCTTCTGAAGCTACATCTTCTCGGGTGACTTCCACTGAGATATCATCTTCTCAGCCTTCGTCTCCTAAGACTGTGACATCGGAATTCAAGCCTCTTCCGGCTGATCACCATAAAGAAGTTCCAGCCGATGAAGTCTTCAAAGAAAACCCGGTTAACTGGTCTTAGATACCCGACCTCATAGGTGATGTCTGGACCTATGAAATACTCAACAAAGAAGAAAAGTTGCTAGATGCTGTTCAGGACTTGTTCCTGGAAAATGCTCCATGCAATTCAATTACTGAAGACGACAATGCTGCTGCGGAAACGTTTTCAACAAATGAGAAGGATCAACCCCTTGATCCCAAGGGTGATCTTCCAAACGAAGAACCTTCTCCAGAAGCTCTTGAAGTTGGTAGAGGTACCCGCTCTAGCAGGGATTACCACAAAAATTACAACCAATCTTCTTCTTCTTATGTAAATCCTTCGAGAAAACAAGCTGTAAATGCCCCAAGTGGCAACAATAATGAAAATGCAGGCCCCAAGGAGGCTTTTAAGTATGACTTGATTGAGCACTTCAAACACATACCTGCACGACAGCACATTCTAGACTTATTACGAATGTCACCACAAACTCGTGATAGTTTCATTTCATAACTGCAAAGGCTGAATGCGGATGTTAACAAACATACCCCATAAGTCCTACGAATTGAAATGGACTATAGGGTCAAAAAATCAAATACTTCCTCAAAGGGAGAAAAGAAGAAAACTGAGGGATCTTGCATTGAATGCCTCTCGATCTAAAAAGCAGTAAGTGCAACCATCGTTTTTGATAAGGAATACCTCTTGCACAGTGAGACAAAGCACAACCGACACCTGTACTTCACAGGGTACATCAAAGAGATGCCAATACATGAAGTCCAGATCGACCCAGGTTCTACACTCAACCTCATCTCTACTTCAGCACTTGAAGAGCTGGGTATTCCACCTAGCAAGCTGAGTCACACGTCTGTGTCCATATTTGGATACGATGGGAGCACTTAAAGGCCTATCAACAAAATCAGATTCAAATTGCAAATCGGTGATCTTATCTCTAAAGTCACCGTGTATGCAATAAAGACCCCTTCATGCTACAACATCCTTCTCGGACGCCCCTGGATACACGAGAATGGTGTCGTCCCTTCAACTCTACATCAGTGCATCAAGTTTGTAGGCGACGACGGCTTGATATATTGAGTGTTTGCAGACAAAAAGCCTTTCAAAGGCAAAGACGTCCATTTTGCAGATGCTCAGATGTACAAGGATGAAAAAGAAGAAAAGGAGGAAGAAACAACATCCTTTGTCGGCAATCTCCAGAAAGATAAAGGCAAGGCTCCTTAGCAATCAATGGAAGAAAACATGCCTTCCAGCAAATCCGAAGAGAATAATCCCTCTCCCTCTATTGTCTCCTTCAAATCTTCCAAGCCTTTGGTAATCACCACCAAAGCAAAGAAGACAAAACAAAAGACCGGGGGCAAGTTTGCTGTCTCCTTTGTGTCTATCATGTAAGACACAGATTCAGATTCAAAGCTAGAAGATGATACACCGTCAAGCCAAGCTGATACTCAGCAAGTTCAGCATGCTCTCACTCCATTGGAGACACCTGCTGATGTAGAAGATCTTGCGTCTGCTACCTTCATCGTTCCGGCAACTTCGGCAGAAGAAAAACCAATCTTCTTCCACATATCAGAAGTTTCTTCATCAAATTCTTTGCTCGAACCTTTTCAAAATAAAGTTATGCCTCAACAATCCTTGTATAGTCCAATGGCACAAGCTATCATGAAGAAAATGGGCTATGATGCTCAAAATCCAATCGGTTTGGGAGGTGGCTATGGTATTCTCACGCCATTGGAACCCACCTTGATCAAAAGCCAACTGAAAGATTAGAAACTCCACCGTCATATAGACAAGTCTTCATACGGGTTGGGGTATGATCCTGACACTCCTCTGAGACAGTTGACACAAAGGCTACAAAGTCGTTTCGCTGACCAAGCCTCAACATCTCGGATTGTTGAAGACATTGATCTCCCTGTATATCTTTTTGAAGAGTCACCCGTCAAAGATCCATGAAGTTCATCCAATTGGTACGATTTCTCTAATGATGAAGAGGAATTGTCCGATGACATAGACATACGGTTTTCTGACCTAGAAGAACCATTATCTCCAAAAAAAAAGTGCCTTACTTAGACCCAGTTTCAGCGGGTGATTGGGACCATCTCATAGCAAGCCTTGAGAAGAGTGCCGATTAGGAAGACTCATGGACAGAAGTGGAGCCTTGGTTTGAAAATGCCCTTGAAACTTCAGAAGGTCTTATTGAGTTGGAAGCCTTCGAAAATATTGTGGAGGAACCACCTTCAAACCTTCCAACAGAAGATTCTGTTTAAAAGATAGACTTGGGAACACCAGACAACCCACATCCTATATTCATAAGTAAAAATATAAAAGATGATGAGCTACTCGAGTATGTCTCTTTTCTTCATAAGTTTGTTGATTGTTTTGCATGGTCTTATGCTGAAATGTCTGGCTTAGATCCCAAAGTAGTAGTCCACAAACTCAACCTGCAAAAAGATATCAAGCTTGTTAAACAAGGCCAAAGAAGATTTCGTCCTAACGTCATGGAAAAAATTGAACAAGAAATTCACAAACTCAAAAGCGTTGGCTTCATCCGCGAGGAATAGTATCCTGAATGGTTGGCCAATATCGTCCCCGTGACAAAGAAAAATGGGCAAATCAGAGTCTGTATTGACTATAGGGACCTGAATAATGCATGCCCTAAAGATGAATTCCCGCTCCCCATACCGGAGGTAATGATTGATGACACCTGTGGATTCGAGCAAATGACTTTCATGGATGGCTTTTCTGGCTACAATCAGATAAAGATGCATCTCGAAGATGAAAGGCACACATCATTTTGGACCCCATTCGGCGTGTATTACTACGCCGTCATGCCATTTGGCCTGAAAAATGCTGGTGCAACATATGAAAGGGCTATGATGAAGATATTCCAAGACATGCAGCACAAGATGGTTGAATGTTATGTTGACGACCTCGCCGTTAAAAGCCGAAGGAAAGAAGACCATCTCGAAGATCTTTGAATCCCCTCAAATGCTTCTTCAGTGTTTCATCGGGTAAGTGCCTCGGATTCATAGTTCAGAAAGTTGGAATAGAACTTGACCCCATCAAAGTCAAGGCTATCCTAGAAATGTCGTCTCCAAGAACCCTAAGAGAACTAAAAGGGCTTCAAGGAAGATTGGCATACATCATACGGTTCATTTCCAATCTATCAGAAAAATGCCATCCATTCTCTCGGTTGATGAAGAAAGGTGTGGACTTTGTTTGGGATGCTGAATGTGAAGCTGCATTTCAAGACATCAAGTTGTACCTGACCAAACCTCCAGTGTTGGCTGCCTCCACAACTGGAAAACCATTCATCTTGTACACAAGAGATCTCGACTATTCTTTGGGCGCTCTACTTGCACAAGAAAACGAGGGAAAAGAAGCTGCTCTATATTACCTCAGTCGCATGTTGGTAGGTGTAGAGCATCGCTACTCTCCAGTTGAAAAAGAATGCTTGGCAATGATATTTGTTGTACAAAAGCTACGTCACTATCTGCTGTCCAACACAGTATACCTGATATCAAGGATCAACCTCTTAAAGGTTATTGTCACAAAAGCAAGTTCTCTCAATGCCCGACTGGCAAAATGGTCCATCCTTCTGTCACATTTTGACATTAGATATGTACTACAAAAAGCAATCAAAGGCCAAGCTCTAGCAGACTTTCTCGCAGAGCACCCACTACCTAAAGATTCTCCACTTAAGGATGATCTACCAGACGAACCTGTCTACAATGTGGAGACTTCCTCATCAAATGCCTCCTGGGACATGTACTTTTATGGTGCAACCAGGACAAATGAGAATGGAAAGCTAATATTGGGAATTGGCATGATCTTTGTTAGTCCCAACAAATACATAATTCCACACGCTTTCTCGCTACTGGAACCATGCTCAAACAATGCAGTTGAGTACCAAGCCCTGATTATAGGATTGGAACTCGCCTTCGAATCTGGCATTACCGTGCTGGAAGCCTTTAGAGACTCTCAACTGATCGTCAACCAGATGAATCAAAAATTTGAAGTCAGGAAACCTGATCTGTTGCTTTATTACAACAAGACGCAATCGCTTCGACAAAAATTTGAAACCTGTCACATCACTTACATCCTCAGAGGTGAAAACATCCGTGCAGATACCCTGGCTGGACTTGCTGCATCTATGGCAATCCGAGAAGGGGAAAACATGCAAATTATAGTGTGTCAAAGAAGGATTCTCCGTCCTCTCAACACACACCAAGTAGTTGCTGAATGCCACTAAGTGGTTGGAAGTCGAATATCCATCCTCAAACCTCCGATCAGCGACTAGAGGGATCCATTCATTGATTATATTATGCTCGGAATCCTGCCTAAAGATTCGAAAGAGTGGGTAAGCATTCAAAGACAAGCCCCAAATTTTCATTTGGATATTCCTTCAAAAATGCTTTACAGAAAATCCTACAATGGAGTACTTCTACGCTGCTTGTCACAACAAGAGGTTGAAGAAATACTCAAAGAAGTGCATACTAGTCTTTGTGGAGCCTATCAGGCTGGTCTTAAATTCTACGATAAGATAAAAAGGTTAGGTTATTATTGGCCTACCATGGTAGCTGACGTAATGCAATTTGCTAAACGCTGCCAATAATGCCAAATTCATGGAGATTATGTACACATGCCTCCATAATGGCTTCATCCTACAGTGATCTCATGGCCTTTTGAAGCCTGGGGTATGGACATCATAGGTCCTATCTCTCCCCCATCAAGCAAAGGTCATCGCTTCATCTTCGCCGCTATGGATTATTTCTCCAAGTGGTCAGAAGCATTTATGTTCAGTGAAATGAAGACGTCATTGAAAGTCCAAGATCCGAACCCTAGAGTGGGGGTGAATAGGGTGAGCTTCAAATTAGTGACCAATTATGACCAATTTTAAATTCTTTAAATTAAATTAGCCACTAGTGATGATTATCAAATTAAATGGGGAAGATAATAAAAACAATCACCACAACTCAACCACAACTCAAAGATTTATAGTGGTTCGGCCTCAATGCCTACATCCATTACCGGCTTGTGATCCTACACCCCACCGGATTTCCACTATCTATGCTTTTCAATAGGCTAAGCAATAACCTTTACAAAATGCTTTTCAAGGCTAAGCAATAATCTTACAATATGCTTTCTACGACTAAGCAATAACCTATTGGGCTTTATGGTTCACCCCTAACCAAACACATATGGTTTTCTAAGGCTAAGCAATAACCTATGCAACCAAAAGATTTTCTCTAAGAAGTGTCTACACAACACTTGAAGAGATACAATTTAAGCTCAAATACAAAGCCTCTTAATTAGGCGGATATGAAAGTGTAAATCTAAATCACACACACACACTATGAATGCAAAGTTGAATGCACAATGTATATGTATGATGTCCTCAATCAGTTTGAAAATAAGGGCTCATAAATGTATGCCAAAGGCTTTTAAAAGTTTTAGTTCATAAAAACATTTATGATTGAGGAAAGAATGCTAATCACATGTTAAAAACAACTTGTAAAAGATATACTTATTCATTCCAAACAAGTTGTGAAATTTTAAGAACAAAACATGTGATGCATGAGGTCTTCAATCAAATTTAACAATGTAGCTCAATACATGTATGCTAAAAGCATTTGAAAGTGTAAAACACTAAAAGGTATTTGATTGAAGTGAAGAGACAAATCATATGTATTTAAAAATTCAACTTGAAAATGATATTCCTATTGATGCTAAGCAAGTTGTGAAACTTTAAAACAAAAGTACATATGATTTGTGAAGTTGTTGAATCCAAAACATAAGATAGATTTGAAAGTGATTTTCTTATGATGAAAAACAACAACTAAAGATTCAACCAAGTATAGGAATCATGTTAAATATAATTTCAAAGATGTTTTCAAAAACATGATTTACTTTGATATCCCAATTTGAGTACTACTTGGTTTGAATCAAGGTGATGCATCCAAAACAATAAATTAATTCAAAATATATACATGTTAAGCACACAACAAATCATAGTTTATCATGCTAGAAAAGATTTACCAATAATTAAAGCAAAAAATGAAAACATATGATAGGGAAAACTAAGCTTACTTAGATGATTTAAATATTGATTCCGAGCTTTAGCTTCCCTTTTGACCAACTAGCCTCCCTTAGCTAATTCCCTTTTGTTTGGCCTCGAAACACCTCAAGGAGGGCCTCTTGAATCCTCAAATTTGGCTTAGGAATGAGTTGTATATATAGAAAAAATTTCCCAACGGCTAGTTTGTCGATCGACTGACTTCATGTTCGATTAATCGACAAATAGGGTTCGGTCAGCCGACATCCAGGGTTTGGTCGACCGAACTCCAATGGTCATATCCCAACGGTCATGTAATTTGAAAATTTGCGGACGAAGTTCAGTTGTCGGTTCACCAAACAGAAGTTCGGTCGACCGACAGCTGACCGAACTTCCCTGATAAAACAATTTTTTCATTCTGGAAGTGAAACCGACAACTGACCGAACTTGGTTCGGTTGACCGAACTTTTCCTGATATAAAAACTTGTAAAAATGATTTTGGATAGGGAAATTTCATCTTGGAGGACTAGGTTTGACTAAAGACCAACTAAAAGTTATTTCCCAAAACATGAACTTAACAAAGCCTAATATGATTTTAAAATCTGGGTCTAAAGGCTTGTAAGATTCGAAAATCCTCTTTTCCAAAACTCAATCATCCAAGCTTAAAATCCAAATCATGCATTTAACATAAGCTCTAAAAGGTTTTAAAACAATGCATGTGAAAATCAAGATTTCAAGTATTTCAAAATCAATGCACATGTGAAAATCCGATTGATGCTAAAATGATAATGCATCCATCAAATTGCAAAGCACAAAATCCCTAACACTCACCAGTCCTTCAATTCTTGCGCACCAACATCATTTATCGCTTCGGCATACCTAAAAGATTCGTTCATGATAACGGACCACAATGCCGGGATCACAGATTCTACAGGTTCTACAACAAATACAAAATCCAAAGTTGTCCTTCGACTCAATATAATCCGGTAGCGAATGGACTAGCAGAAGCCTTCAACAAGACACTTTGCAAAATCCTCAAGAAAATAGTCTCTAATCACAAAAGAGATTGGAGCAACAAACTGCCTGAAGCTTTATGGGCCTATCGAAGCACCATTCGAGGACCGACCCATAGCATACCATTTTCTTTGGTCTATGGATGTGAAGCTGTCCCTTTAGAAGTACAAATTCATTCCTTAAGGGTATCTCTACAAAATGACATGATGCAAGAAAGCAATGTCAAATTGAGACTCCAAGAACTGGGTAATCTCAATGAGAGACGGCTCGAAGCTCTACAAAGCATTGGGCTTTACTAAGCACACATGGTAGGATCTTTCGACAAGAAGGTCAAGCAATGCGCCCACAAAAAGGGTGACTTGGTTCTCACAGTAAAAAGAGCAATGGTTTTTTTCCCACAAATCCAAAAGCAAATTCGAAGGAAAATGGGAGGGACCCTTCGTCATCAACAAAGTCTTCTCCAATGGCGCATACGCTCTTCAAAATATGGAGGGTGACAAATGTATGCTGCCCATCAACGACAAGTACGTGAAGCGGTACTACCCTTGAAGACTTCCTTCATCGGGTCAGAACAATGCCTACACTACCAAAGCCTATTCCTAGGTACTTACTAGTCAAACCCATTCCTTTTTAAATTTTCATCTTTACGTTGAAACTTCTACAAAAAAAAAAAAAAAAAAAAAAAAAAAAACAACTCTCAAAACAATGTTTACTTTCATAGTTTCATTGTTCAAAACATCAAATCCCAAAAATCCAAGTTTAGGAGCCTCTTCTCTAACTTAACCAAAATCTTCGATCCTTGAACCCAAAATTCGTGGTTTGAAACAAAAAACAGGACCCAAGGATTTCCACCCTAGTCCACCTCGAAAATATGTTTTGAGTCAAAATTTATGACCCTCCTGTCTTTAAACAAAATGATTTTTCAAACAACCGCCGGGAAGCGACGTTCAGTCGATACCCACGAAACCCAAAAATAAGAAGAATGCTAACCCCATTCGATACTTCCAAAACCTTAAAATTGCAAGGAGGCGACACCTCGTCGATACTTGCAAAATTTTAAAAAATAAACTGTGGAGATGTAACATTTCAGTTTATATCCACAACTCAAATTGCAAAACAAAAACAAAGGTTTGAAAAAAACTAAAATTTCAAAAAATCGTGGGGAAACGACATTTCATCGATACCCACAAATTTTTTTTTTTTTGAAAAAGTAGGGAGGCGACGCTTCGTCGAAACTTACACCCAAATCCGCGAGGTGGAGACATTCCATCGATACTCGCAATCGAATGAGCAAAGAGGCGATATTCCATCGATACTTGCAATACCATTCAGCAGGGAGGCGACACTTAGTCGATACTTGCATTTTTGAAAACCAAAAACCCGGCTTTTATTCCAAAAAACCTGGCTTTCACGCCAAAAAAAAAAAAACCCGGCTTTTGTGCTAAACAAAACAAAACCCGGCTTTCATGCCAAAAATAAAAATTCTGGCTTCCATGCCAACAAAACAAAACTTCGTTTTTAACAAAAAAAAAAAAAAAACCTCGTCTTTCATGCCAAAAATCTGGCTTTCACGCAAAAACAAAAAATAAAAAAAAATAATTTTTTTTTTTTGGCTCTCATGCCATAAAACCAAAACTTGGCTTTCAAGCCACAAAATTCGGCTTTCATGCCAAAAATTCAAAACCGGCTTCAATGCCACAAAATTTTGGCTCCCATGCAACGAAACCTGGCTTTCATGCCAAAAACAAAATTTTGGCCTTCATGTCATAAACCAAAATTTGGCTTCCATGCCACAAACAAAACCCTTTTGGCTCTCATGCCATAAACCAAAACTTGGCTTCCATGCTACAAACAAAACCCTTTTGGCTCTCATGCCACCAAAATTCGGCTTTCATGCCATCTCAAAATTCGGCTTTTATGCCATCTCAAAATCTGGCTTTTAAGCCAGGCTTTCGCCACAAAATCTGACTTTCATGCCCAAAACAACCCTTTGACAAAAGACTTTCACAAAATGACAACCTTTTGATCAAATTTTCAAACAAACCATTCTCATTCAATTTTTGTTTATTTTCAACAAAAAGGATTTAAGTGAAATGAGGGAATACAAAAAAGGGGTGCCAAAAAATGTTTATACATGGAGGTACCGAAGAAAAGAAGAAAAGAGTTTGTTACAAATCAGGAGCTCAATCTAACATGGTCTTGAACCAAAGATTCAGCTCCTCAAGCAGACTTTTGGCCTTAGCCTCCAAAGCTTCCAGGCCACGCTTCTTCAAAATCTTTCCATAAAATGTGGCAGAACACCGCGACCCATCATCAGCATGAGGAAGCTGTTCCTAGAGAATTTGCCATTGCTTATATTCTTGAGTCTTCCTCAGGAGATTGCTGTCAGCTTCTTCAACCTGGCGAATGAAAGCCCCCTCTCTAGCACGAGCTTCCACAATGGCAGTCCATTTGGCAGCAGCTTGTTCCTCCAAAAGCTCGAGACGCTACATGGCCTCGATGACCTCCCTATCAAGACGGTGCAGGTCCTGTGTCAGCTCAATGATAGCCAACTCGGCGACGTTCCTCTCCCAAACGAACTGCTTCCGAGTCCATGAAATCTCATCCACTTCAAATTTGACTTTACTGGAAGGCTTAACAAACATCTCATTGAAGAAGTCACCATTTGGGAAGCTCTTGGTCTCAGTCCACTTGTTGCCCAAAGTGATGACTTCGTCAACAAATGCCTTGGCACTTGCAATGTCCACACCGACCTCTTCGCTTTCAGAAAGAATGTCCTATACATGCCTGATCATGCTGAAGCCAGCCTCCAAGTGACCAGAAGAGAGAGTCTTAATCCAAGAACTCAAGATGCTCTTTAGCACTCTCTTCGCATATCGAATAGACGGTCCGGATAAAGTCTCACCCTGCTCCATCGGCCGACTGCCTCTATCATGCTTCATTGGAGGGATAGTCAACAAACTCTATCCAATCGAAGATGCTGGCGAAGGAATCTCATCATGAGATTTCATCACTGCCGCACCAAAACTGGTAGAAGTAGCCCCTACCTTTGGATCAACCACGGGCACCTCCTGCTCTGGATCTGAAGAAGATGGAGGGACTTCTCCAGTTGCTTCACAACCTGCCAATGAAAGATGAAAAGGTATGCATATTGTCACGACCCCAAAACTGGACTCCTGCAGCGGTTCGACCTCGGGGACATGAATTGGGAAGTAAGTGATAAACAATATTTCTCCCTAGGATTCCATGTCGTACTCAACCTATCAGCATAAAGCTGTCATAGAACCTCATACTCAGACTGGAACAAAACATGATATCAAAATATACAGAGTTGATAGTAACAGGCTAATCATTACCCAAGCATATTCAAGTTATAATTTAATAAGTGCATTAATTACAATCCTAAGGAAGAAGGCTAACAGAAGCCTTACAAAATAACAAGCTAAGAACAAATATTACCCAGGTGTGTAACGTATCTTCGGAGCCAAGCACGACGTCTACATGACATCAGTGACAAACGAACCTGCAAAACTTGTGGCTTTACAGCCATCTGCACACGCACTAGCTCAAGACGGGAACTTGCTACCTAAGGCACCAAAGATATAATATCAGACATGACAGTTTGGCAGGTGATCAATTTAGACATGAGCATAAACAAGATTAAGTTTAGAAGAAGTAATGTTTAAAATGATTTTACTGAATTTAAAACATATTTATAGAGTTTAAAAACAATGTATGAACAATGTACTTGCCAAACGAAGGAAAGTCCATGAACGATATACGAAATGAGATTAGCATGAATAGTAAATCCATTTTTTAATACCAAAGCACATTTGAAAATCCCAGAGAAATCATGTCAAGCTTGCAAGATAAGAACATTGAAATCCATGTACAAGATAGAAACCACTGTGATAAAACTGATTTAGCGGATGGCAACCACATGAAGCTATATTCTTCGTCACACGAGGTAACGAGAGCACGCATGATAATAATCCTCCGTCACACAAGGTGAAGGGAGCACACACAATCATGACCCAGTATAACTGGGCATCACTCAGAAGTCCCGCCGCGGAACGGGCTAAATAAACATGCACGATATCCCAAACTGCAGTTGGCACGAAGTATTTAAGGACCCAAGGCGGTTGATGAGACCGACAAGGTTGTTCAAGTTGAGTGGTACCGACAAGAACATAAATACACACGGGCTTTCAAAACAATGCTTGATACACAAGAATTCGGGAACTACTCACACAATATCATGGGCACGCACATTTGTTCACTAGAATTCACGAATTAGTAGTCCTGACATGATGTAATGAAAACACGATTCACGCGATCATTCCCAAAAATGGGGTTTTTAAATAAAACCTTGGAAACATCATTTTCAATACGACATAAAAATCCACGCAAAACTTTACAAATTCAAATTATTGTAAATCAATGCCCCTTTCAAGTCAAAACCTTTACAAATCCACATTATTGCAAACCAATGCCTTTTCACCTCAACCCTAAGGTTTTCAAATCAAACTTTTCAAGCATATGCTAAGGCCCATCATTTGATCCCTGTGTAATTAAAACCCAAATGTTGGAATTAAAAGCGGATTGGTGCCTTTGAAGCTAAACAACATTTCGGATTTCAATTGCACAATGTCAAGCTAAAAGCCCTTAATCATATTCTGGTTTTTATTCCCAAAGAAATCCCCCAAAAATAGGCCAAATTTGAAGTTCGAACACCTGTCGGTTGGCTATCGGTTAGCCGACCATGGTCAGGTCGGTTAGCCGCGTGCTGACCGATAGCTAGCCGACTCATCATAAACAAGGAAAACAACATTTTGGAATTGGGACCGAAGTGGTTCGGTCACCTGTCGGCTAACCGACACCTCAAGATCTGGAAAATGTAGCATTCTGGAAATGGAACCAAGGTGGTTCGGTCGCCTGTCGGCTAGCCGACAGCTGACCGTCCAGTTGCGGGAAGGCATTTCTGAAGCTGTTTTAACCCTTTCTTTTCTCCAACATTTCTCCTTATCACTGCTCCTTTCCTGCACGAAAATGAGCCCACAACTCGTCCTCCTTTAATCAACCACTCATTCACATCAATATCCAAAATTCATCAACCAATACCTCATAACCCATTGAAGAACCCATTTCAAAAATCCATAAAAATTGGAAAAACAATGGAGTTCCACAAGGGAGTCCATGCATGTATGAAAATAAGCTTCTATTGATGCAATAAAACCAAGATTTGGGAAAAAGATTTCCATTGCTAACCTTGAGAAGCTCTAGACAAGAAGAAGAGTCTGGAGAAGAGAGAAAACCCAGCTGAAATCCCACAAAACAGTACCCTTTTGAAGCTTGAAAGATGGGGAAAAGGTTAATGGAATTTGTTATTCAATTTGGGTGGGTTTGCTATACATACAAGAGGAGAGAAGTCGTGAAGAAAAGGAAGGAAAGCTCCTGGCTCGTTGCAGGAAGAATGAGGGAAGAAAAAGACTCACGTTGAATATATATGTATGAATGGGTTTTGAGTCAATTGTGGGCCCCAATGGTCATAAAACTTCAGGCCTTTAAAACTCTCTTTTGTGGGTCCCGGATGAAGTCGCGAAGAAAAGAAAAATGATCGTAAAAAAATCTAGTTTTCAAAAAGTATATTTTTGACATGGTTTTGAAATTTCTAAATTTGGGCTCATATTTCAATGTGAAAAGATTGTTTTGCCCCTAGGGCTGAAAAACTGATTTTCTGGACTTCGAATGGGATCGGGCTAAACACAAAAGTTGTTGGAGCTAATTTGACCTATCAAAACAAACCAAAATTGTAATCTTTTCAAAATAAAAACCAATTCCCCCCCGCTGACATGTACAACTCAAGGCATCCTCGGGCTGCCAGACTGGGTCCAGCCGCTCTCAAAGTTCTCCAAAGCTAAAGGAAAAACATTCTAAACCACAATCTAGCTCAATTAGGCCCAAATCTCACTTAGAGAACTAAGCCACGGCTAAGAATACACTAATCGCGAAAATTAGGGGTCAGGGTCTTACAAATATGATCTTGTCAAAAATCAATATTAAGATTATTACTACAAATACCTTCTTCAATGACCGGCGGAATACTTTCTGCCTCCATAAGCTCATCCGAAGCATCGTCAAAGGTCGAATCCATGGATGGCTCAAAGTCATCAAACTCCTCTAGCAAGTCAGCTGACAAGAAAACAAAAATATGTCAGCAACTTGTGGCAAAGAAAAACAAAAAGGTGAAAAAGCAAAGAAAATCATACCAGGTAAAGATTCTGGAACCACTCTAGAATCACTTGGCTCTTCCTCAGATGCCATGACCGGATCCATCGCTGCCTCATCGGCCGAAACCTCGGACACCACCAAATCATCATCTTCTGCTAAAAAGAAAGAAAGCAGCGGATCAAAAACAAAAAAATATCCATGAAAGAAAAGAAACGGAAAGAGAAAAAGGAAGAATCATACCATCACCAATGGTCTCTTCTCCTCCACTCTTCTTCAGATGCTGCAATCGGATCTGTCACCGCCTCATCGGCCGGAACCTCGGGCATCACCAAATCACCATCTTCTGCTAAAAAGAAAGAAAGTAGCAGATCAAAGCAAAAATCTCTCATAAAAGAAAAGAAGCGAAAGAAAGAAAGAAGGAGGATCATACCATCACTATGGATCTTTTCTTCTCGGTTCCTCTTCTCTGGAGGCTCATCAGCATCCCCTGACACCTCCTCAGCAATGGTGAGAGGGACTTCCAGATCGGGAGAGTCTTCATGCCATCTCTTGTTACGACGTTGCCCTCTCTTCCTCTTACTTCTATGGGTCGGTTTGCTTGAGGTACTCGCCCCACTATCAAAATCAGGCCTCTCGCTAGAGTCCTCACTGGATGGCCTACTCTTGCCAGTAGACTCCACGAAAGCCATCGTTCTCTCTGCTTACATCCAAGCAACGATCTCAACCTCCTCCTCCTCAAGCTGTTTCAAGACCTCACCAGGTACCTCTTGCACAGCTCCTGATCTGATGACGTCCTGTTCACTGAGAAAGCATATTCTATGCTTTTCTCCATAAAGGAAAACCAAAACTTCCTCTCGTCGGACACCATCTGATTTTCCAAGACCTTTCCCAGGAGACTGCTTTACATCAAGCTCCTTCTTGGAAAGCCCTCGGTACACCGAAAAGCTCTCCACCAACCACTTCGTGAAGCTAGCAGTCCGGAAAGTGGGCAACTCAGGATAGGAAATCATGACGGTAGTGTCCTCCGCACTATAAAAGCCCATGCATTCCTCCCGTCTTGCAGACCTCCAAAGAGCTTCACCTTACTCGAAGGTGCTCCAACAACGCCTTAAGAGAAGCCCAATTGCAAGGCAAAACGCGAGGGGACATACGACTAGATGTCGATAAAAAGATGCCTATGGTACACCATCGTACCAACACGTATGTTGAAAAGCCACCCCTTCTCTGCGTTAGTCAAAGAATAGTGTCTCCCCGACCCTGCCTTGGTGGAATCACGGGAAACACCAAAATCAAAAGCATTCTTCCGCAAATCCAGAGAAAGTTTCACCGAAGATTGCCCGATCTCGATGTTTCTGAACCATCGGATCCTCAAACGAGCAGACAAAAGAGATTCGGAAACGGCTGTCCCTCTAGCCAACCAAATCGTGAATGGGTCATCATCCTGCGCAGCACCCAATCGGTGGAAACCAGGACAGTGGTATACATACCACGAATAGAGAATATGGGCTGAAAATACCCTATTCATGGGAAGCCCAAGCTGAACCAAGAAAGCAGCAGCTTGTAGTTCGGTGCACAAATAGGAGTAAAGAGCAGGCACCAAAGCAAGCCTCTCTCCAAACGCCATATGACAAGCCAAAAAAATGCAATGCGGCCTGATGTGCGTACCATCTCCTCCAGCAAAAATAGCCTCACTTAGCCAATAAGGGAGGTAAACAACGAGGTCTCTCCGCAACGCAATGTCAGAATAAATGGCGTCTATGCTTGTGAAGAATTCCTTCAAATTTTCTCGCATGACGGAGATCTCCTTTAAACTCGGGCTCTTAGCCCTGGCTTCTTGGGTCATACTCTCAGAAGACTTTTCGCTGTTAAAGAAGATGGGGGACAAAGAGCTAAAACTCTTCCAACTGCTGCACCTGACTTTTGAGCCCTCCTTCTCCTTCAAAAAATCGTAGAAGGCGACGAGCTGAAAGTACAATAGCCTGAACTCCTCAGACTGCTCCTCAAGGACGCTGTCAATAGGCATAAACTCCTCATAGAGTTTGCCGAGGATGGGAAACCCGGTGATGGCACTGAGTTCCTTCAAAGAAAAACCAATCTCACCATTCGTGACAACGAAGGTATTGGTTTGAGGAAGGAATGATTCCTACATGGCCATAAAGGCTTCATCAGAGAAAACTACGGTCTTCCGAAAAGAGTGAACTGCGTCGAAGATCTTGGCCTCCTTCAGAATGGCCCTGCCAACCTGCAGGATGTGATCAGTCCATGACTCCCAATTTGAGTCATCACTGAAACGGCCGGGAAGTTGAAAAGGCTTCACCCAATAGCTGCCGTCTCCCTTGAAAATACCAAGGCCCATCGATCTCAAATCTACCGATGGATAATCCGAACCTTGGTAGCTGCTGGCCGGCATCAACATGTTCATACGGACAGGCGACTTCTCCGCATAACCGGAAGAGCCGCCAACAAAAACCGCAGTCTTAATCACATTGGTCATCTTCACCCAGCTTGGAGGATCTTCCCTCTTAGGGCATGTGGGAGAAAGGCTCATGATCGAGATAGTGCGATCGAAGGTCAACCAGGTAGAAACAGTTCTCTCCTCACCATCAAATGTGTAAGAGAACTGAAAACATCTCCTTTGGTATGTTAAGTCGTTAGGGACTGCATCATCAAAGAAGAAGGTAGGCTTGGGCACGATGCTCTGATCGTCCGTGACCCAAGGACGGTTGCTTACCACAATCTTGTAAAACTCCTCATCCTTGAGGGCGATCAATCGCTGTCTCGCCTCATCACGGTTGAGGGAGTCGCACTCTTCCAAGTTCTTCTCGACATATTAGACCTTCTCCCAGGCCTGCTGTATCGCCGCATTAAAAGATCTAGCAGAACGACGAGGTGCGACAGGGCCCTTACCCTTGTTCGTTTTGGAGGAACTACCTGCAAAGGATAGAAATGAAAAAATCAATCATCAAAATGAAATAATTTTGCTAAAATCCTAGCGAAATTCTGGCATGGTTCTGGGGCAATTCCGAAGAAAAGGGAAACACCCAGAAGAAGATAGGAAGCTTGAATATGAGCTCGACATTGCTGCGAGCTCATAATCAATGAAGGATTCTCAAAGAAGGCTCGAACTCAAACATTGCTGCGAGGTCAAGCCAGTCTTCTCAAACCTCCGCAAAATTGGAAAATGGCTCAACATTGCTGCGAGCTCCAGACTCCAAAACTTACAAAGCTCCTCAAAACCCCCGCAAGACTAAAGAAATGGCTCAACATTGTTGCGAGCTCCAAATCCCAAGACTTGCAAAAGATTTCCAGGTGTACATCATTATCATGCTTCCAAATCAATTTACCAAAAATCATGCATAAAAAGAAAATTATCATGCATTAGATGCTAGGAAGACCTTGACAAAAGTCTGACCAACTCCAACCCAATTTGTTCAAACCAATCAAACTTTGTCTAAGTTAAAATTCATGTTGACTTGACCTAGAAACTCTAGCCTTTTATTTTGATGCATCGAACAAAAAAATGCATGAACATCTTGGATGGCGTAAAATTCATTATCATGGTGAGCAAAAAGGGGGAAAGAAAAAAAAAGAAGAAAAGAAGAAACCTCCTCAAAAGAAAAAAAAAGGGCTAGCCCACAGGTTGTGGCCCATTGCCACGTGGCAGTATGGCCACGTCCGTACGGACTTGTTCGTACAGCTAAGAAAAAAGAAAAAAAAAAGCACGTGAAAAAAAAAGAAAGAAAAAAGCGTGTGAAAAAAAAAGAAAAGAAAAGAAGGAAACACTTGAAAAAGAAAAAAAAAAGAAAGAAGAAAAAAAAAAGTGTAAAGAAAAGAAAGAAAAGGAAAGAAAGAAAAAAAAAGGAAAGAAAAATTTCTCATCATTCTACTTCTACATGGAGTTTCTTTAATGAAAAAGGAAACTTACTTGTAGCCATGGATGGAGAAGAAGGAGAACTTGAAGATCTTTGAAGAAGAAGGGTTCTTGATCTTGGAGCGCTCTTGAAGGATTTTGCAAAAACAAAGCAATAAGAGCAAGAGATCCAACCTCCCCTTGCTTTTATAGAAGAGAGCAAACCAAAAGAGGAAAGAAGGAGAGAAGTGAGGAGGTAAGTGCTATAAATTAGCAATCTTCCTAAAAGAAAGGGATTTTAAGATATTCTCTCCCAAGAAGGAGATCCTTTGAGAAATTCTCTCCAAAAAGAAAGGGAATGTGAGATATTCTCTTCCAAAAGCAAGGAAACTTGAGAGATCCTCTCCAAGTAAAGACATTTTTAGATATTCTCTACCCAAAAGAGATATTTTTAGATATTCTTCACAAAAATGACACCACATGAGATCTAAGCCATCTTCAAAGCTTAAGGTTCCATGGGTTGGCCTACATAAGCCAGGTTTGACCACCTAGGCACTAAAAGTGGCTTTTAGTAAAGAATCCCTTTTACCAAGAGCATACAAAAAATGGTTCCATGCCTCTTTTGAGTTGATTGGACCATACAAAAAATATTCAAGCCTCATGAGTTTCCAAAAATCCAAACCATCCAACCTCATAAACCAAATTAAGCTAAAATCTTGAAATTGACATCCCACAAAAACCCAAACCACTCCAATGGACCCAAAATTGTCCCAAAGAGAGACCAAAAACCAAACCCATGGTCCCCTAACTTGCCACATACAGCTTGTTAGGTCACAAGGCCAAAACCAAAAATCAATCCCTGGTCCCCTAACTTGCCACATACAGCCTGTTAGGTCACAAGGCCAAAATCAAAATCCAAAACCTGACCCCCTAACCTACCACATACAGCTTGTTAGGTCACAAGGTCAAAAACCAAAAAAACCCTTCTTGACCGCCTAATGTGCCACATAAAGCCTTTAGGTTCACAAGGTCAAAAGGAAAAATCCCAAAAACCCAAAACCCAAAAACCAAAATCCAAATCCCTCACTTTGCCTTGAGATTGTACAGGATCCCTCTCACTGCCATAAAATCCCCTTAGAAACTCAAAAGGGCTATCCTATTAAAAGAAAAATGCTCAAAGACTCTTGGTCAAAGTCAAGAAGCTCTTGTTCAAAATTCTCTTCGAGGCACATTGACGACAAAAGCTATGCAGCTCATCACTGTACCTCGAGGGGGCATTTGTTGACACCAAAAATGTCGCTTTGCCTCTTCACACATTCTCACATTCTCAACATCAAAAAGCCACATGGAGCTGCATCCTACCACAAACAGGTGAATGCCGCTTCAAGCATTAGATCTTGTCAGAATCAAACAAAAACTGTAAGATCCTACAAAATAGCCAAAAGAGGGGTACACATGAAGTTTCGGGCCATTTCAACACCATTTAGCCTAACTTCACTCCCCCAATAGCTAAGCAGGAGCTCCTGGCAGCGGTGAAGCCAGAGACCCTGACACACAGAACAAAGCACACAGTTGGCCTTAAAATGCCACTAGGAGGCTCTACATCAAATTCTGAGCCATTTCGACATGTTGCAACAAAGACAGCTATCCAGGCAGCGACAGCGTTGAAGACATTAAATCTTCGATCAAAGCCTGCGAATGGACGCAAAATACCTTCAAAAGGCTCTATATCAAATTTCAAGTCAAACAGACACTGTTTGACCCTCCATCAACTCTCGAGCAACAAAATCAAGCCTCTCGACGGTGAAAACCACCGAGGCCATCACTCATCAAAAAGAGCATATGGGTGGCTTCTACATGCTTCTGAAGGACTACACTCCAAATTTCAGGTCATTTTGATGACGTTTGACCCGGCTTTGATGCTCGGAAACAAAATCAGGCCTCCCGGCGGTGAAGCTCCCTGGGACCATGACATCGAAATCGGAGCTAATGGATCATCTCAAAATGACTCCAATAGGATCCCTATCAAATTTCAGGTCAATCGGACATCGGTTGACCGTATATCAAAGCTCGACATTTTCCTCGCGGCGAAATCAAGTCTAGCAGTGACGGGACCCCAAACGGCTTCAAAACTAAAACAAAAGCCCATGGTTGGTCCTATCTATTGCTCAAGAAGCTTCACCTCAAATTTCAGGTCATTCCGACATTGTTTGACCTACTTTTGGCTTCAAACGAAAAAATCGGCAAACTCCGCACAACCAGTCTTCGGTTTTTTCAGAAAATCGGAAACTTTTGCATCCTGATATGAAAGGATTCTTGTCAAGTTTTCTCCAAGAAAATCAGGCCAAAACATGTACAAAAATATCAGAAAAAATATCAAAAGAAAACGAATCGAAAAAACCGCAAAAGAGGTCGAAAATCGGCGACCCTGGCCCATGGTCGAAGACGACCATGGAACCAAAAGGACCATTTTTCCGTCCCTTTTCGCTTTTCGAGTTGTTTGGCCCCTGTGGTTTTTCCAAAATCTGATTTTTTGAGCATGATATCCGTCGATCTTCGCCAACATCATGGATCCACAGCCGAAATCATAGAATCATCATCCAACGCTTCAAAATCGCTAATCGGCCGACCAAGAAACCACACTTTTTGCCCGATCGATAAAAAAATCAACTGGACAGATGTTGCCGGCCCATTGGTATCAACCAATGTTTGAAGTTACATCGCCATACGACATCAAATAACATGCGGATCCAACGGCGATAATCGCAAGAAGAATTTCAAAAGACGCGGTGCGGCCCGCGACTCTTCAAGCGACTTGACGACTACTTAATGCTGTTAATTGACCCATTTATGGCAATTTATTGCGGTCATTAACCCATTATTTTGGACGGCCCAATCAGAAGCGAGCAAATGGGAGTTACAAGTCAAAGGATTCATGGCATTTAAACCATGAAACTCCTCCTATGATGGAGATTAAAAGCAATTAAAAGCTCTTAATTCTCCACTGCCCAATCAGAAGCCAAGGAAAAGGAGTTACAAAATAAATGAATTAAAACTTGTAACTCCTCCCTTTATGCGGCTTTATGATGATTAAAGCCCATAAACCCTCCTAAATGACTACCAAAGACCTATAAATAGGAGAGCATTCCAAGAAGAATGGTCCAGAAGAATCGCCAGAAAATCCAAGAAAACCAAGAAAATTCCTAGAGAAATCTCTGCACAAAGAAGCTCTGCCACTTTGAGGAAACTCTACTGCAAGAAATACTACAAGGTGATCAAAGTCCCTTGGGGGGCCACACCCCAAGGTCCACTCTCCTTCTATCCAACGTGGCCTAGACGCGGCTCTTCAGCCCGTCTACTCTTTTTTTATTGGATATAGGACCTCCCCTTCGTCTTTATCCTCTAAAAATATGAGGTCCAAGCCAAGCCAAAAGAATCAAAACATCATGTGTTGACGATAGCGGAGTCTATACATGACTCGCAACCATCGATCTGAACGAGTCCCCACAATCTCCTGAGAAGTTAGATTCATTTTCTTAATTTTCTGTTGTGTCTTGTATTTTTTTTAAAAGAAGAAACAATCACAATTCTTGTCTTTCATTATTGAGGAGATTTGTAAATCGCCTTTCATGGCAAAATCGCCTCATATGGTACTAAATCGCCTTCTACGACACAAAACTGCTTTTCACGGCAAACAAAAGAAAATCGCCTCTCACGGCATTCAAAATCTTTGTCTCTTCTCTTAAAAATATGTGTGCAATGGAAAGTTAGAAAAAAGATTGATTTCATTTCTACTTGTGAAGGTGGATCTCTGGATCACCATTTCTAAATTCCAAGTAGAATAGAAAATTTGGCATACCCGTACAAAAAAATGTTGATGCCCGCTTTCCGTCCGCCTGACCCCGGCAGACCCGGGGCGGAGGAAGCCAAAAGCCGGGTCCATCACTTCCTTGAGAGACATTAAGAGGCAAGGTCTTGGGATCATTTGACACGGAATTGACAATACAAGGGTGAGGATATATGATTGTGGCCCTAACAGTAACAAGGATATATAAAATAATGTAAAAACCTAAATAAGAAGCAATAAAACTTGAAGAAATGGATTAGAAGTAACCTTGCAACACTTATAGCTTATATATTAAGTACAATACATAAATTAAATAATTAAATATAAATGAAATGAACCAAGTATGTGTATATGGATTTTCAAGGCATTTTGTAACGGGTAAGAGGGTATAAATTGCCTTCATATCCTCTTTTTATTACTATTAAGTGACTGTGATAAGGGCATTTTAGTATATATTTATATATATAATATAAAATAAGTAAAAGTAGGGGGCCAGGGCATGGCCAGGTTGGGCTAGTACTGTCCAAGCTCAACCCTCAAATTTTGGGGCCTACAAAAAATTGCCTAAGCCCGACCGTAGGGCTTTTTCTTATAAAAAAAAAAGCTCTCATTTTAAGGGCCTTTTTAGGCCGGTCCCCATTGTCTCATGGTAAAATTTATAGGCCTACATTAGCCTAAGCCTGGCCCTACTCCAACTCGGGACATAAGGGCTTGGCCGAAGCCAGGCCCTACCCCAACTCAGGACGTAAGTGTTTGACTGAAGCTCGGCCCGCCTGAAAAAGGTTAAGCCCAAGCCCTAGGGGATCATGTTTTTGTTAAGGAAATATCTTTTACATAACATGATTTCTATGCTTGGTTGAGTCTTTGTTTACTTGATTCCTGTTGGCATACAAAAATTGCATATGTTACCCCAGTAGATCAGAATCAACCAAAGGCAAGCTTAAGGAGAATCATGAACATCTATAATTCAAACAGGGGCTCAAAGATGCCTAACACAGTTGAAAGAAGGTCAAAGGAAGCTCCAAAGTCAATAGAAGCTCAAGGAGAAGCTCAACATTGAAAATTAATTCCATATCCAGCAAGTTTACAATGCCTTGAAGTGGACTGCACTGACTGCATCTAGCTTAGTTCCAAGGGTCAGAACAAGGTGAATTCCCATTCAAGGTTAGGGAATACATATTTAAGGTATTTCGCAAAGTTCCAAAGCATTCCAAGGTCGTTTGGATAACTGTTCAGCCAAAAGCACATCAAACCCTGAACCCCACACATGGACCAGGATCTTTCAGTTAGTCAACTTCCAAAGGTCAAAAGCTGATAAAACTATTCCAGAAGGTCAAACACAAATTACAGAAATATGCTTTAAAGTTTTAGAACAAGTAAAAACCAATTGGACTAAATTCAGACAAAATATAGCAAAATTAGCTCAATGTGGAGTTAGCCGAACATGGGGAGCTGGGACCCACTTTGATCAATTCCTAGAGGTCCAATCAAGTCAAAATCCCCCCCAAGGTCCAAGAAGAAGTTCTAAGAGGCCTTCCCTAAGATTTCAAAGTAATTGAAGGCCATTTGGATCCAAATCCAGCCTAAGACAGTCTTAGTCAAACTACCCAAACATGGCAGATTGAGACCCACTTTGACCCCCTTCCGAAGCTCAAATAAAGAAGAAAACTTCCTTGAAGATTAATAAGAAGTTCCAGAGAGGTTTATCCCAGTTCCAAAGAAATTGGAAACCACCTAGGCTGGGATCCGACTCAAAATAGTTCAAGACAAAAGTGCCAAACATGGAGCTTGAAATTCACATTTGCCAATTTGCAAAAGTCAAATGATGGAGAAATCTTCCTCAAAGTTCAAGAAAAAGTCCAAGAATGGTTTCCCAAAGTCTCAAGGCCATTGGAGGTCATTTGAACCCATTCTCGTATACTGACCTACCATGTATGCCAAAGTCTGATCGGACATGGGCATATAGTCAGTTATTCTTGAATTGTACCTCCTAAGAATTTCTTGGAACCACTCCAACTGCTTCTCAGTCTATAAATACACTCCTTGGGCGACCATTCAAGAACCTCTATGACCCAGCAAACCCTAGACAACTACTTGAAGCGTTTTATCCTCTGCGTACTTTGAGATTTTTAAAGGAACTCTCTTCCTTCTTCATCTCTCATCAAGAAGTGAAGTATTGCCCCAGGCTTTTCAACACACGACCATATATAGCCTCTGAAACTCAGTCTTCAACTTCTTGAAGTATTCCTTCAGATGAAAAAACTTAGTATTCATGGTCTTACCAACCCCTACCATCCCAAATCCTTGACTGCACAGTCTTCTTCTTTGACTTTTTGATATCTAAAGGAACATGAAAGTCCTTGCATTCCTATTTTTGTTGTGCAAGCTCTCCTAGGCTTTATTTTGGTTCTCCATATATAAGGACCCAAGGTGACACAACCTTGGACATTCACTTGCACAAAAAATTAGTAACTCCCTTGGATTGTACAAACGCGGTCCTTGAAAAACAAGAGATGATTTTCAAATATCACTTTTAGTCAAAACCAGGCTCCACCCATCAAACCACTTGGTAAAACCATCATAAATCAATGGTAGAGGCATATTAGGACCTTGGAAGACAAATCCAGGAGAAAACAGAAGAGAGAAAGAGAAAACTCTACAAGCAGAGAGGCCATGTCCGACCAAAATCAAAATTGTCGAACATGGGCTCACATAACCCTTTTTTCTGGAGTCTTTGTCTTATATTTTGTTCAGTTTCTATGTTTTTGTTCAATTTTTTATCAGCTTAAAACCATTTAAGGCTAGATTGAGGAGTTGTAAAAATGAGTTTGCAAATAACTTACATCAACAAGGCCTGGAACGCGAACCCATGCTTACGCAAACCCATGTTATATAAATTTGAGAAATGAGTGAGAGTTTCTCTTATCTTCTGCGTTTAGATTTTGTGAATTAGACACTTAAATTTTTCACAATCTTCTCCCAATAATTCCATCACATGAAAATAACTTTCGATCTATTTTGTGCCATGGATTCAACAATGCTCATTCATCACATGTTTTTCCTTTGAAAATTTATTCAACTTATTATCCTTTGATTTTCATTTCTATATTGATAAGTCCACAAAATTGTAATTTTCATTCATCATTTCATATGCATTTGTGGACTTAATTAGGCTAATTGCATAGAATTACACTTAATTTCATGATTTCATGCATTTGAGCATCAAAGTTGGAATCTTAGTCAAATTTTGTCAAAATTCATTACATTGCATGACTTTTGTGAAATTAGGGATTTTCATCTCATTCATCACCCAAAAATTAGTTCTTTTAGCTTCACTAATGCATACCTTCTAATTTTGACGCCATGTGCTATTTTTGAAAAGTTAGGTATTTTTGGCGCATTAAGTAGGCATGTAGGGTCCCATGCATAGTCCATCTAGATTCCTCATACTTGATTATTATTGACATCATTTAATTTCATTTTTGTAGGATAAATCAAGAGTGGGACCTGCATTGGTGAGATTTGAGAGAGATCAAAGGCGGGACACGCTTCATGGTGGGCCCACATATTTTGACATCTAGGTGGAGTTGGAAAGATTGGAAAATCTCAAAGATGGAAAGAGAATCAAATAACCAAGCAAAGAAAGAGTCCAAGCATGCCTTGGACGTTCAACATGAGTCCCACACACTCCATTGCATGCCAAACATAGAAGTTTCCTTAATTGCACAATTATTCTCGGATTTTTCAGGGGCAGCAAGTTGAAATGGCCATAACACTCAAATTGTGTATTGGATTAATGCAATCTACCTACCGTTGGAAAGCTCTTTTCGAGTAGATATCCGTGGAGTTCAAGATTGCATAAATCAGAGCTATATTGAAGGAGATATGACCTCGGGAAGTTACCTGTTATAATTCTATGCGGGAATTACAAGAAGTTTTCAAAATTGGCAACATGAGAGATGTTTGAGAAGTTCAATTTGGCAAGACTTGGAGCCCAAGAGATCACACTTAGTTGCAAATCGTCTCCAATTCAAACTCTTTCCAAGTGTGAAGACTAACTTGAGTCCTTAGCAAGAAATCTCTCCAAATAAGGAAACAAGTCCTAAAAGAGAGGAGATTCTTTTCTAAAAAGGAGGCATCAACATCTATAACACCAACCCAAAAGGGGATGCAAGATACACACATCTAGCCCTCTCTCCAATTCCCTTCTTTCTTTTCTTCCTTTCTTGTTTTCCATTAGTATTTTCTTTATTTATTTTATTTTGGTAGCCTTGGGCCATGTCCAAGGATTTATTTTGAAGGAGAATTTTTGTGAAGGAGAAGTTGTAAAGATGCAATCTTTAATGACAAATCAAGAAGCATTCTTTGCAATGGCGGGCTAATTTTCTAGATTAGAGCTATGGATGAAGGTAAGTAACTTTTTATTTATTTATTTAGTAATTCTAATTTGTGTTCCATGATTATGTGCTTAATGATTAATAGGCTTGTCTTCGGGCCCTAGGTAAATCTCCATTCTTAAATTCTGAAAATAAAAATTGGTTTTTGACTATTCATGCTTAGGTTTGATAGGCCATGCTTAGGATTTAGATCTTTTGATGGTTTATGCTTACTTTTGATGGGTAGTTCCTAAATTATTTTTATTCTTTTATGAGATGAAGAAAGTCTTGAGTTTTGAATTTTTATGATTGAAAAGGGATTTTAAAAGTTAGATTTTCCAAATAAAAAACATTGATTTGTCTTTGATTTGAAGTAAAAATTGGAACAAATTAGGATTATTTGATAAATAATTTGCGGATGCTTTTTGGATTCCTATGCTCTAATCACTTTCATTAATTTGTATTTTTTCATCTTTCTAAATTCGTTGCTTGATTTTATATCTAAATACTCAAAACTTTCCTTGATTGTAGTTAATTAGTTTTCTTAATCTAAAAGTTTCTTTAATTAGCTCCTTGTGGATTCGACCCGTTCTTGCCATTGTCTCATCTAGACACCCGTGCACTTGCGGTATTTTATGATTGATATTTATCACATCATATATCAAGTTGTTCCATGCATTACATGTGTTGATATTGTGATGCCCCAGAATCCCACATTGACTATAGAGAGGAAAGTGAATGGGATTATATGTGAAGCTTGCACCCTTACCTTGCACGATGCCTCTTGGTGGGTTGAGGCCCACCAGAAACAAAATGGTGTGGCATGTGGCCAAAGCGGATAATATCATACATGCATGTAGGGTGAGGCGTTATAAATGGTATCAGAGGTGACTCTTAACTAGTTCGAGTGCGGGTCCCTACTGTGGTCTAGTGTAAGTGGGGGGTGGGGGGGTTTCCATGTGGGTGGGCCAAGAGGCTGGCAAGCTATAGGGACTGGCAGGCTATTACACAGGGACGTACAGCCTTTAAAGGGGGTGGATTGTGACGCCCCGAAGTCCCAAATCGACTATAGAAAGGAAAGTGAATGGGATTATATGTAGAGCTTGCACCCTTACCTTGCATGAGGCCTTTTGTTGGGTTGAGGCCCACCAAAAACAAAACTGTGAGGCACGGGGCCAAAGCAGATAAAATCATGCATGCGTGTAGGATGGGGCGTTATAGATATATTAACTCAATCATATCGTATCTTGATTTTATGAGTTTTGAAAACCATCATGTTTGAGAAATTTTCATGAACTATCACTTTTATTGATTGATGGTAGCATACACATACACTTTTGTCGCGACCCCGGACCGGGGGCCCCGGGACCGCGACGGGGTGGTGTTGATTGTTGGATGATGGGTAATGAACCACCCTTAATAATGATTATATATTTCTTTAATTTCCCACAGGTTTCCGCGGTGAGGATTCCAAACATACTCATAGAACATTTACATTGGTGCGGAAGCGTGTAGAAAATCAAACTCTTCAATCCATTCCCATAATACAAAACTGATAATATACAAGTTTATCATGATGTCAGAGTGAGCAATGATCTTATTAGCATTCCCAAAATATAAAGTTAAAGTTTAAACAAAATAACAAGTTAATTAACATTCCCCAAAAAAAATAATGGCCAACAAAGGCCAGTACAACCAAAGTATAAATCAATGACATCCCAAAATGTTCGCAGCTCAAAGCTAAACCCAATGTCTACATGACATTGTCAGCTTGCCATTCTACTAAGCGTTGCGGTTCACCGACCGCCTCCTCTGGCTCCTCCTCAAAGGCAACAACGGGAGTTGGACCTGAGTACCACAAAAATGGGTCAGACACGACGGTCTGGCAGGTGGGTGAATAGATATACCAAGAAAGAAATCAAAACACTTTCTAAACATGATGAAATCTTGTTAAAACAATACTGTCTTAAAACAGGGTATATAGTTCATTTAAAGTACAGATGCAATATAAATCATGCGGGGTATTCAAGGTACAGGAACTGACTAGATGGCAACCACACTAAAGCTAAATCCTCTCCATCACTAAGGTGATGAGAGCACATTCAGTGCGTTGGGCTCGAGCACACGAAGTGACGAGAACCAACATTATATACAGATACATATACATATAGCTAGGCAAGACCACGGCCGCGGAACCGGGTAACGGGACAGAACAGGATCCAAGTTGCAGCTGGCGGGAGCACAGGGGGAAACCCAAGTCAGTTGATCAGACTGACAAGGATGTCCAAGCTTAGTGGTGCCGACTCTTAGGTTACATGATAACTCAAAACATATACAAAAACTATATCAATATAAAGCATACGGGCAGGCGGGGCATGGTGCTCGAAGGCACACATTTCATATTATTTTCGGTTCATGTATACACGGGCTGGCAGGACATATCGGGTGTACAAATCGGAATTTGAGAGAAAACCAGTAGATTCGGGTTATTATACAAATAACTGAATAAAACAATGAAATGAATCCTTATGCCATTAGGGACTATGTATTGGGGCATCCATATTCAAACGACCTGTATAAGGATCTTGTATGTCTAAATTACCCTTAGTATGGTACTCAAATGATGGAGGACATACTAAGTTTCCTTATGCACGTTGATGAATCTAAAGGTCCCAATACCTTTTCCGAAATGGTGTTTCTTTCTATGTCAATCTCCTTATGTCATCCCCTGGGTCCTTCCAAGGTGGTAGGGCATCAGAAAAAACCCATCCAACCCTTTAAATACCATAACTGAAACCAATAGGAAAGACTCAGGAATTCTGGGTTAAACTCGGTCACCTGTCGGTCAGCTGGCGGTTAGCCGCCGAGGTGATCGGCGGTTAGCCGCTGGCTGACCGCGGTTCACCCTGCTAAAATGTAGCATTCTGTGTTTCTAACCGCGCCTCTCGGCTACCTAGCGGTCACTGGGGTTTTTGGGTTAGCGGTTAGCCGCGAGCTGACCGCGCGGCTGACTGCGGTTCGCCTGTCAAAATGCAGCATTCTGTGTTTCTAACCGTATCTGGGTCGGCTAGCCGCCGGTCACCTGTCGGCTAGCCGCCAAGGTGACCGCCTGCTGACCGCCCAGCTACGGGAACTACACATCAGGTGCAGATTTCTGTGCTTTCTTTCCCAAACCATTTCACCTCAACTCCAACCCTTTCCTAACATGAAATGGGTCCATTCCCTTCCATTCAACATTCAATTCTCTCCACCAACTACCATTCCATCAATGCATTTATTTCTCTTACCAATGCAAATCTCATTCAATGCAAATACAAATCTCATTTAAGAAGTCATACTAACCCAAAATAACTTTCATGAATGCATGCATGTACTCTCATAAAACTAACTAAGAGAAAACCATGACAATAAATACATTTCCAAAAGCATTATGAGACATAATGAACCAAATGACATATGAATAGTAAAAATCCACATTTTCAACAAAATAAGAACTTATTCAAATCGAATCCATTCATCCACTTGCCTTGGTCTCCAAGTATGCTAATCAAGCTCTAATCCTTCTATCAAGCTCAAAATCTACAATCTACACAAAAATCCCCAAATACCTTTATTACAACCCTAGAATGTCAAAATCAAGAAATAGATGGAGATAGCTTCCAATAATCAAGGTGAAGCACCTCCTAGGCTAGATGAACACACAATCAAAAGATGAGAAGAAGAACTTACATGAAGAGTCCTCTAATGGCAAGAGTTTGCTCAAAGGATAGCTTGGAATGGGAGTCTCTCTCAAGAAAGGATATCAAGAGGAAGCTCTCATGGAGGGGAAGAAGACTACTACCTCCATTTTTCCTTTAGCAATAGGTTTGAGAGAGATTGAGAGATGGAGGAGCAAGGAGCAAGAAGAAGAACCTAGGGCTGGGCTGGAATACCTTGTTCTCAAGAAATTGCAGGAAGAGGAGGAGGGAAAAGAACTCCTCCTTATATAGACAATGGCTATGGGTCCCACAACTTAAAAGTCTAAAATGGGCTAGAACGTCGCTCTACGGGCTTCGGACGGATTCGACGAAGAAGGAAGAATTGATCGTCGAAATTTCTACTTTCCAAAAAGTATATATTTTACGAGTTTTGGAGACATTGAAAATAGTGTCCAGATTTTGTGTAAAAAGACTGTTTTACCCCTATCAATGGCAAAGTAGGGTTTAGAGGTCTCGAATGGAAACAGAACAAATACGAAAGTTGTCGGGAATCATAAAATACATTAAACGGAGTAAATCACCGATTTCCAGAATTATTAACAAATTCCCAAAACTAATCAAGACACAATAAAAAGGAACCCCCAAAGGGCCCCACTAGATCAAAAGTGTTCTCAAAATCATTCAAAGCTATGAAAAGCTATTCTAATCCAGATTTAACCAATTTCCACTAATCTCACTCATAACTAAAACACGTCTTAATTAACACTAATCGGAAACTCTCGGGGCGGGGTCTTACATCCTCCACCCCTTAGGGCATTTGGTCCACCAAATGAAATAAAATAACTAACCTCGGGTAGTAGATGCGGATACTTCTTCTGAACTTGATCCCGTAATTCCCACGTTGCCTCTTCAGGTCCGTGATTTTCCCAGAGCACTTTTACCCATTGTATAGTCCTTGTCCTCAGTTCTTGTTCCTTCGTATCGATGATCTGAATAGGCTTCTCGACATAGGTGGCATCTTCTCTGATCTCTAATGGTTCATGACGGAGTACATGCGACGGATCGGGGACGTACTTTTTCAACATAGACACATGGAACACATTGTGTACGCCGGAAAGCTCAGGTGGTAAGGCTGATCTATAAGCCACGTCACCAATCTTGCTCACGATATCATAGGGTCCAATGTATCTCCGAGATAATTTGCCTTTCTGTCCGAATCTCAGAGTTCCTCTAGTAGGTGACACCTTCAAGAAAACCTTATCTCCTTCCTTAAAATGTAAGTCCCTTCGATGAGAGTCTGCATAACTCTTCTGTCTACTCCGGGCTACTTTCAGACATTCTTGGATCAACTTGACTTTGTCACTGGTTTCACTCACCATCGTCGGTCCATGAAAACTGCGAATACCTACTTCTTCCCAACAGACTGGAGTTCTACACCTCCTACCATACAATGCCTCAAAAGGCGCCATTCCAATGCTCGAATGATAACTGTTGTTGTAGGCGAATTCGCAAAGCGGTAGGGTCTCGTCCCATTGAGTCTTGAAATCTAGTACACACGCTCGAAGCATATCTTCAAGGGTCTGAATTGTTCTTTCCGACTGACCATCTGTTTGTGGGTGATACGCTGTGCTGAACTGAAGCTTTGTTCCCATAGACTCATGCAAAGTCTTCCAGAATCTCGAGACGAATCTGCTATCTCTATCTGAAGTAATAGAGACTGGCTGCCCATGACGGCTGACAATCTCGTTGACAAACAACTCCGCGAGAGGTAACATATGCATTTTCTCTCCGGTCTTCATAGGAATAAAATGAGCTGATTTGGTAAGACGGTCCACAATGACCCATATGGCATTATTCCCTTTTCTGGTTCTTGGCAATCCCGAGATGAAATCCATGGTGATATGTTCCCACTTCCACTCTGGGATCTCTAATGGCTGCAACAACCCTGGAGGTCTCTGATGCTCTGCCTTCACCAACTGACACGTCATACATCGGGAAACGAAAGCTGCTATTTCCCTCTTCATGTTGTTCCACCAAAATCTGCCCTTCAAGTTCTGATACATCTTCGTGCTACCCGGATGCATAGAGTACTTCGTACTGTGCGCCTCTGTCATAATGTCATTCTTCAAATTTTCAATATTGGGCACGCATAGACGATCACGATAGAATAATACTCCATCCACAATACGAAAATCAGGGCGTTCTGCTATGTGCTCTGAAATCTTGGCCAACTCTGGATCTTGCAATTGGTTGTCCTTGATCTTCCGAATGAACGAGGGTTCAGCCATTGACATGTTGGCTAACATCACTCCCTCGCTTAGGGGCTGAAAATCTACGCCCAACTCTTCAAATTGCTGAAAGAAGCACGTAACTCTTAGGCTTGCCATACTTGCTGACTTCCTACTCAAGGCATCGGCTACTACATTTGCCTTTCCCGGGTGGTACTTGATCGGAAAATCGTAATCTTTGATATATTCCATCCATCTTCTTTGTCTCATATTCAACTCCTTCTGAGAGAACAAATACTGTAAGCTGCGGTGATCGCTGTGGACTTCGAATTTCTCTCCGTAGAGGTAATGTCTCCACATCTTTAGTGCAAAAACGACCGCTGCTGATTCCAGGTCATGCGTTGCATAGTTCTTCTCGTGGTCCTTCAACTGACGGGATCCATACGCAACGACTTTTCCATCTTGCATCAACACACAACCGAGTCCTATATTTGACGCATCTGTAAAAATGGTGTAACCGCCGCTCCCGGATGGTAAAGTGAGGACGGGTGCTGAAGTTAATCTCTTTTTCAACTCTTGGAAGCTGGTCTCACATTGGTCTGTCCACACATAAGGTGCGTTTTTCTTGGTCAACTTCGTCAATGGGGCTGCGATCGACGAAAATCCTTGCACAAATCTTCGATAGTAACCCGCCAATCCAAGAAAACTTCTAATTTCTGACGCGTTCTTCGGTCTTTCCCACTTCACAACTGCGTCTATCTTGGCCGAGTCCACTGATAATCCTTCTTTGGAAATGATATGGCCTAAAAATGCGACTTCTTCAAGCCAAAAATCGCACTTAGTGAGCTTCGCATACAATTGATTATCTCTTAGAAGTTGCAATGCTATCCTCAAATGCTCTTCATGCTCTTCTCTAGACTTAGAGTACACCAAAATGTCATCAATAAACACCACTGTGAATTGGTCTAAGTACTCAGCAAATATTTTGTTCATCAAAGCCATGAATACTGCCAGTGCATTCGTCAATCCAAATGGCATCACTAGAAACTCATAGTGTCCATATCTCGTCCGGAACGCCGTCTTCGATACATCTGAATCTCTAACTCTCAGCTGATGGTAACCGGATCTTAGATCGATCTTCGAAAAGTAAGCAGCACCTTGCAATTGGTCAAACAATTCATCTATCCTTGGCAATGGATACTTGTTCTTGATGGTAGCTTGGTTCAATTTCCGGTAGTCAATACACATTCTCATGGAACCGTCTTTCTTCTTGACGAATAAAACTGGAGCTCCCCAAGGTGAGACGCTTGGTCTAATAAAACCTTTATCCAACAATTCTTGCAACTGAATCTTCAACTCTCCTAATTCAGCTGGAGCCATTCTGTATGGTGCAATAGATATCGGAGCGGTCCCTGGTAACAACTCGATGGTGAAGTCAATCTCTCTAACAGGTGGTAAACCTGGGATTTCTTCTGGAAAAATGTCTGGGAATTCGCAAACAATTGGGATCTCCTCCACCCCTTGGGACCGTTTATCCTTCGTGATAAACGGTAAATAGCATTCACATCCACTTCTCACTAATCTATCAGCCTTCAATGCTGAGACGAATCTTGGACAAGAATTCCTCCTCTCCCCATGGAACAATACTCCTGCTGCGGTCTCCTCTAATTTGAACGTGAGGGTCTTATGGAAACAGTCCATCGTAGCATGGTATCCTGCTAACCAATCCATTCATAGAATAACATCAAAATCATACATCTCCAACAAAATGAGATTCGCCGGTAACACCACATCTCCTATCTTAATAGCACATCTAGGATAATACTTCCTACACACAACTTGTTTGCCTACGGGAGTGGACATTGTCAACACATACTCAAGTTCTCTAGCAGGCATATCAATCAACTTAGAAAACTTTGGAGACAAGAAGGAGTGCGTAGAGCCAGGGTCAAACAAAATCTTAGCTTCAAATCCACAAACTAGGAGTGTACCTTCCACCACGTTATCTGCTGCCTCTGCATCAGCTTGGTTAATTGCATAGACTTGTCCTCGCTGTTGAGGCCTGTTCTGAGCTTGTTGCTGCCTTCCTTGCTGTGCATTCCTATTCTGCTGAGGAGGACGCTGATTCTGATTCTGTCCTTGATGACGAGCTTGTTGCTGTTGTGGAGGTCTATACTGTTGCTGTGGAGCCTGCTGCTGGAGTGGCCTGGGCTGGTTCTGTACAGCTAGTGCATTCTGAGGTGGTGCCTGGCGCTGTGTTCCTTGTTGTTGCTGATGCTCTCTGTTGTTACCTTGTCCAGCTTGCCTTGGGCAGTCTTTGAGCTGGTGTACCATGGATCCACATCTGAAACATGCTCCCGTAATCGTACGGCATTGAGCACTCTCGTGGTTTTTACCACAGTGAACGCAAACTAGAGCATTCTGCACATTTTGTTCTTGCCTCTGTCGTTTGTTCTGATGGTTCCTTGGTTGGTGATTCTGTTGGTGAGCTGGTGCCTTTCCTTGGATCTTGAGGATCTTGTTGTTCAGGTTCTCGAATTTGTAGGCTCTTCTCACAGCCTCTTCAAAAGTGGCAGGTGCTACAACACCCGTGGCATCCCTTTCAATGATCGGATTAAGTCCTTCAAGGAACTTTGCTATCTTCTTCTCCACGGTGTCAATTAACTCGGGGGCATATCGAGACAACCTTTCAAACTTTGTGAGGTACTCTTGCACGGTCGTGTTACCTTGTACAAGCTGCTGGAATTCAATGGCCTTTTGCCTCTTCACATGTGTCGGTACAAACTTATCACTGAATTGTCTCTTGAAACTTGTCCAAGCCTCTCCGTCCGCTATGGTCCTATACTCAGCCTTGATCGTTTTCCACCATATATCTGCTAGGCCTGTGAACATGGAAGCGGTGAGTTGCACTTGCTGTCTACCGGTACATCTAAAGATCTCAAAGATGTTCTCCGTATGCTCCAACCAGTCATCTGCAGCTAATAGGTCTTCATGCCCAGTGAACTCCTTGGGACCTCTCTTCCTAAACTTTTCATACAGCGTATTGGGATCATGTTCCCTATTGTTGATGACAATTTGAGTGCCTAGAGGTTGCGCTGGTGCCGGTTCAGGTCTCCTTTCCAACACTTCTAACAACTGTCTTTGCATTGTAGCCATCTCCCTAGCATGCTCTTCATCCTTTCTGGCCATTTGTTCTTGCATTCTGGCTTGATTTTCGTTGGCTTGACGTTGCTGGTCAAGCATGGCTTGCATCATCTGTTGAAATTGATTCTGCATGTTGGGATCCGGAATACTGTTTTCTAGTGGCCCGGTGTGTTCACTATTGCTTGCGGTGGGATTGTCGGTTACGGGTCTTTTTCGAGGTGGCATATCACTGCAAAACAAATTGTTAGCACATAAAATCATACAAGGGTACACATTGCTCACACGAGTCTAACTAACGAAAAGTCTAACGAAAAGTCTAACGGATCCTCGCCACGTCCTTAGGATTTCTAGTTTCTTTTAATTGCCTGAAACACGTCTCGCTCTGATACCAGTCTGTCGCGACCCCGGACCGGGGGCCCCGGGACCGCGACGGGGTGGTGTTGATTGTTGGATGATGGGTAATGAACCACCCTTAATAATGATTATATATTTCTTTAATTTCCCACAGGTTTCCACGGTGAGGATTCCAAACATACTCATAGAACATTTACATTGGTGCGGAAGCATGTACCAAATCAAACTCTTCAATCCATTCCCATAATACAAAACTGATAATATACAAGTTTATCATGATGTCAGAGTGAGCAATGATCTCATTAGCATTCCCAAAATATAAAGTTAAAGTTTAAACAAAATAACAAGTTAATTAACATTCCCCAAAAAAAATAATGGCCAACAAAGGCCAGTACAACCAAAGTATAAATCAATGACATCCCAAAATGTTCGCAGCTCAAAGCTAAACCCAATGTCTACATGACATTGTCAGCTTGCCATTCTACTAAGCGTTGCGGTTCACCGACCGCCTCCTCTGGCTCCTCCTCAAAGGCAACAACGGGAGCTGGACCTGAGTACCACAAAAATGGGTCAGACACGACGGTCTGGCAGGTGGGTGAATAGATATACCAAGAAAGAAATCAAAACACTTTCTAAACATGATGAAATCTTGTTAAAACAATACTGTCTTAAAACAGGGTATATAGTTCATTTAAAGTACAGATGCAATATAAATCATGCGGGGTATTCAAGGTACAGGAACTGACTAGATGGCAACCACACTAAAGCTAAATCCTCTCCATCACTAAGGTGATGAGAGCACATTCAGTGCGTTGGGCTCGAGCACACGAAGTGACGAGAACCAACATTATATACAGATACATATACATATAGCTAGGCAAGACCACGGCCGCGGAACCGGGTAACGGGACAGAACAGGATCCAAGTTGCAGCTGGCGGGAGCACAGGGGGAAACCCAAGTCAGTTGATCAGACTGACAAGGATGTCCAAGCTTAGTGGTGCCGACTCTTAGGTTACATGATAACTCAAAACATATACAAAAACTATATCAATATAAAGCATACGGGCAGGCGGGGCATGGTGCTCGAAGGCACACATTTCATATTATTTTCGGTTCATGTATACACGGGCTGGCAGGACATATCGGGTGTACAAATCGGAATTTGAGAGAAAACCAGTAGATTCGGGTTATTATACAAATAACTGAATAAAACAATGAAATGAATCCTTATGCCATTAGGGACTATGTATTGGGGCATCCATATTCAAACGACCTGTATAAGGATCTTGTATGTCTAAATTACCCTTAGTATGGTACTCAAATGATGGAGGACATACTAAGTTTCCTTATGCACGTTGATGAATCTAAAGGTCCCAATACCTTTTCCGAAATGGTGTTTCTTTCTATGTCAATCTCCTTATGTCATCCCCTGGGTCCTTCCAAGGTGGTAGGGCATCAGAAAAAACCCATCCAACCCTTTAAATACCATAACTGAAACCAATAGGAAAGACTCAGGAATTCTGGGTTAAACTCGGTCACCTGTCGGTCAGCTGGCGGTTAGCCGCCGAGGTGATCGGCGGTTAGCCGCTGGCTGACCGCGGTTCACCCTGCTAAAATGTAGCATTCTGTGTTTCTAACCGCGCCTCTCGGCTACCTAGCGGTCACTGGGGTTTTTGGGTTAGCGGTTAGCCGCGAGCTGACCGCGCGGCTGACCGCGGTTCGCCTGTCAAAATGCAGCATTCTGTGTTTCTAACCGTATCTGGGTCGGCTAGCCGCCGGTCACCTGTCGGCTAGCCGCCAAGGTGACCGCCTGCTGACCGCCCAGCTACGGGAACTACACATCAGGTGCAGATTTCTGTGCTTTCTTTCCCAAACCATTTCACCTCAACTCCAACCCTTTCCTAACATGAAATGGGTCCATTCCCTTCCATTCAACATTCAATTCTCTCCACCAACTACCATTCCATCAATGCATTTATTTCTCTTACCAATGCAAATCTCATTCAATGCAAATACAAATCTCATTTAAGAAGTCATACTAACCCAAAATAACTTTCATGAATGCATGCATGTACTCTCATAAAACTAACTAAGAGAAAACCATGACAATAAATACATTTCCAAAAGCATTATGAGACATAATGAACCAAATGACATATGAATAGTAAAAATCCACATTTTCAACAAAATAAGAACTTATTCAAATCGAATCCATTCATCCACTTGCCTTGGTCTCCAAGTATGCTAATCAAGCTCTAATCCTTCTATCAAGCTCAAAATCTACAATCTACACAAAAATCCCCAAATACCTTTATTACAACCCTAGAATGTCAAAATCAAGAAATAGATGGAGATAGCTTCCAATAATCAAGGTGAAGCACCTCCTAGGCTAGATGAACACACAATCAAAAGATGAGAAGAAGAACTTACATGAAGAGTCCTCTAATGGCAAGAGTTTGCTCAAAGGATAGCTTGGAATGGGAGTCTCTCTCAAGAAAGGATATCAAGAGGAAGCTCTCATGGAGGGGAAGAAGACTACTACCTCCATTTTGCCTTTAGCAATAGGTTTGAGAGAGATTGAGAGATGGAGGAGCAAGGAGCAAGAAGAAGAACCTAGGGCTGGGCTGGAATACCTTGTTCTCAAGAAATTGCAGGAAGAGGAGGAGGGAAAAGAACTCC
The DNA here is from genome assembly GCA_029852735.1 of Persea americana. Lineage (NCBI taxonomy): Eukaryota > Viridiplantae > Streptophyta > Magnoliopsida > Laurales > Lauraceae > Persea > Persea americana. The sequence continues at coordinate 17,126,733 of CM056820.1, read as the reverse complement.
TCCTTATATAGACAATGGCTATGGGTCCCACAACTTAAAAGTCTAAAATGGGCTAGAACGTCGCTCTACGGGCTTCGGACGGATTCGACGAAGAAGGAAGAATTGATCGTCGAAATTTCTACTTTCCAAAAAGTATATATTTTACGAGTTTTGGAGACATTGAAAATAGTGTCCAGATTTTGTGTAAAAAGACTGTTTTACCCCTATCAATGGCAAAGTAGGGTTTAGAGGTCTCGAATGGAAACGGAACAAATACGAAAGTTGTCGGGAATCATAAAATACATTAAACGGAGTAAATCACCGATTTCCAGAATTATTAACAAATTCCCAAAACTAATCAAGACACAATAAAAAGGAACCCCCAAAGGGCCCCACTAGATCAAAAGTGTTCTCAAAATCATTCAAAGCTATGAAAAGCTATTCTAATCCAGATTTAACCAATTTCCACTAATCTCACTCATAACTAAAACACATCTTAATTAACACTAATCGGAAACTCTCGGGGCGGGGTCTTACAACTTTGGTTTAGAAGCTTTGTATATATACATTGTGAGTGTATTAGCCGGTTTATCACTTTCATATCCGCCTTTTTTTAGGCATCTTTGTCCACTTCATCTATCTCTTCTTGTGTTCTAGACACATTTAAAAGAAAAAACACCTTGTTGTGAAAGTTATTGCGTAGAGTAAAAAGCATTTGTAATGGTTCTAGAGTAATGAGCCAAGAAGATCTAAATGTTATAAGGAGTTAAGGTGAATTGTAAATTTCTAAGTGACTAGTGGAATACCGGTGGGGTGATGATTCATAATCTAGAAGTGGATGTGGGTATTTTGGCTGAACCACTATAAATCTTTGGGTTGTGGTGGGTGTTATATCTTATGGTGAATGTTTATTGTTTAAGCTTCCTTATTTACATCTCTATAAACATCACTTGTGCCTAAGTTATAATAAGAATTTAAAATTGGTTGAGATTTAGGCTCACCCTATTCAACAAAACCCCATCCCCCCCCCCCCCACCCCCAATTTAGGGTTCAGTTTCTGAACTTTCAAATCGAGCTTTGACCAAGTTGTGTGGCATGATGGACCCGGCTTCTTGCCTTCCTCCACCTCGGGTCTGCCGGGGTGCGGCAGGGCGAAAACCAAGCATCAACATTTTTGTACGGGTATGCCAGATTTTTTATTCTACTTGGAATTTGAAATTGTGATCCGGAGATTCACCTTCACAAGTAGAAAAGGAAATCAACTTTTTTTCTAACTTTCCATTGCACATATATTTTAAAGAAAGAGACAAGATTTTTAATTCCGTGAAAGGCGATTTTCTTTAGTTTGCCGTGAAAGGCGATTTTGTGCCATAGAAGGCAATTTTGTCATGAAAGGCGATTTACAAATCTCACGAATAATGAAAGATAAGAATTGTGATTTTTTTATCTCTTTAAAAAAATAAAAAATACAATAGAAAAGTAAGAAAGAGGAATCTGACTTCTCAGGAGATTGTGGGGACTCGTTCAGATCGACGGCTGCGAGTCATGTATGGACTCCGCCATCGTCCTTCAGATGAGAACACGTGATGCTTTTGATTCACTTGGTTTGGCTTGGACCTCAGATTTTTAGAGGATGAGGACCAAAGGGAGGTCTGATATCCAATAAAAAACCGGGTAGACGGGCTGAAAAGCCACATCTAGGCCATGTTGGATATAAGGAGAGGGGAAACCTTGAGGGGGTGGCCCCCCAAGGGACTTTAATCACCTTGTAGTGTTTGCAGCAGAGTTTCTTCAGAGTAGGAGAGCTTCTTTGCATAGAGATTTTTCAGGACAATTTTCCAGGACCCTTTCTCCTTAGAATAACCATCTATTTATAGGCTTTTGGTAGCCATTTAGGAGGGTTTATGGGCATTAATGGCATTGATGCTCCATGATGGGAGGAGTTACAAGACTAATTTCATAATTTTGTAACTCCTTTTTCCTTGAATTTGATTGGCCGATGGAAAATAATGGGCATTTAATCTCCATGATGATGGGGGTTTCAAGATTAATTATCATGATTAAACTCCATAATGATAGGAGTTACATGGTTAATTGCCATGATTAATTGGACTTGTAACTCCTTTTTCCTAGAATCTGATTGGGCCGTCTAAAATAATGAGTTAGTGACCGCATTAACTTGCCATAAAAAGGGTCATTTAACTTCATTAATTGGTTGCCAAGTTGCTTGAAGAGTCGCAGGCCGCGCTGCGCCTCTTGGAGTTCTTCTGGTGATGATCATCGATGGATTTTCATGTTGATCAACATCAGATGACCATGCAATTTCAGACATTGAATGATATCAATGGGCCGGCAACATCTGTCTAGTCGATTTCACGATCGGTCGGGCAGAAAGTGTGCTTTCTTGGTCGGCCGATCAGCGATCCCGAAGCGTCGGATGATGATTTCATGGTTTAGACGGCGGATCCGTGATTTTGACGAAGATCGACGGATTTCATGCCTCAAAAATCAGATTCTGGGAAAATCACAGGGGCCAAACATCGCAAAACGTAAAAAGGATCGGAAAAACGGTCGTTTAGGTGGAAATCTGGCGACCAAGATTTCCAGGGGGTTCGGTCCCCTTTCAGTCGCCATTTTTCGGGCTTTTTCGCTTCTTTTTTCTTCTGTATTTTTCTTGGCATTTCTCCTCATTTATTGTCTTGATTCCCCTGAAGAAAACCTGTCGAGAAGCCGTGCAAATTAGAGCACAAAGTTTCCTATTTTTGGAAAAGCCGAAGACTTTGTAGCCGATTTTTCCGCCAAGAGTTGAAACTAGGTCAAACAATGTCAGAATGACCTGAAATTTGAGTTGAAGCTTTCTGACCAATAGATAGGACCAACCATGGGTTTTTATTTGAGTTTTGAAGCTGTTTGGGGTCCCATCGATGCTAGACTTGATTTCATCGCGTGGAAGATGTCGAGCTTTGATGTAAAGTCAACCGATGTTCGATTGACCTGAAATTTGACAGGGAGCCTATTGGAGTCATTTTGAGACGATCCATTAGCTCTGATTTGGATGCCATGGTCTCGGGGAGCTCCGTCGCCGGTAGGCTTGATTTTGTTTTTGAGCATCAATGTCGGGTCAAACGTTGTCGGAATGACCTGAAAATTGACGTGTAGCCCTTTGGAAGCATGGAGAAGCTACCCATGTGCTTTGTTTTTGTGTGGTGGCGTTGGTGGTTCTCGCCACCGAGAGGCTTGATTTCACCGTTCGAAAGTTGATGGAGGATCAAACGGTGTCGGTTTGACTTGAAATTTGGCTTGGAGCCTTTTGGACGTATTTTGAGACCATCCATAGGCTCTGATCGAAGATTTGATGTCGTCGACAGTGTCGCTGCCGGGAGTTCCGGCTCAACCGTTGGAGGATTGAAGTTAGGCCAAATGGTGTTGAAATGGCCCGAAACTTCATGTGTACCCTTCTTTTGGCTATTTTGAGGGATCTTGCAATTTTCGTTTGATTCTGACAAGATCTGATGCTTGAAGCGGCTCTGCCTGTTTGTTTGTAGGATGCGGCTCCATGTTGCTTTTGATGTTGAAGAGGCAAAGTGACTTTTTTTGGTGTCAACATGGCACATATCCGTAAAACACGAGGGAGAGATGGCACAAAATTTCAAGTCAAACATACCTGAAAATGAGACCCAAAATATGGAAAAACCATGCAAGTCAGCGATTTCACGGACCAATCCACTGACTACACAAATAGTGCTCTATGCAGTTTGCCCCTAGGCCACTCGGCAGGACCAGCATGCATTAAACAACCGAACAACTACTGAACCTACTATTTGCCAATTTTCTCCCTCATCTTTTAGGGATTTTCTACACAACTTTGGGGCATCTTTTAGGCTATCAAACTAAAACATTTAGAGGCCTACACATCTATCATTAATTACAATTAAAATGAGCTAAGCATGGTTAGCATGAAGATAGTAGAATTTGAAAATAAAAGAAAACAAGACATGCATGTGGATGAAATTCAAATTAAACAATTACCTCACGTTCCTCAGCTCCCAAGTACCATTTCTAAGCTCCCCACGATGGCTGAAACACCCTTGAACAAAACCCCCCAAAATCACCCACTAAAATCACTCGAAAATGGAAACTATGATGAAAAAGGAAAGGAGACTTTCATGTTGGAATGGAGACTCCCTAGGGCATGCTCTAGCCTATTCTAAGGAATGGGAGTGGCCTCATACCTAGTGGGGGTCTGATCGATGAGAAATCCATGGATAAAGGGGTGGCCAAGCTTAGATTTTCACGAAAATGGTGTCTATAAGTGGAATCTCGTGGCGGCCTTCGTTTGATGATCGACAACTCAGATCTTAAAGGTGCCAAATTCAACGGTGCTCTTGCTAACTGCTAATGGGACTTGTTGCCCAAATTCTGCTTAATTGGACAATTTCTAACAATGTGTTCCATTGAGCCACACTGAAAATAGGCTCCACTCCTCTTGTGGCACTTTCTTGTCTCATGGTTCTTGCTGTAGTGATCGCACGTGTAACACCTCGACCCCTAATACTATATTAATTATAATTAATTCACTCTTAGCTAATTAAGTGTATTTAGAGTCTTAGCGAGTCGGGTTTGACATGTGGATCGCGCGTGCAAAGTCTCGCATGGTTCCGAGTGCATTTGGGTAGAGTAGGGGTTGGTTTGCAATTTCGGAAAGTTTTCAAGGGTTTTTATGAGATTATGAGTTTTTGTGAGTTTGGTTGCATAGGATAGGTCTCGGCATTTCACGAACTTTAACCTTTGGTCGCGTTTTGATTCAACATGTCGAAAGGGGGCCCAAATGATCACAATTAGCGAGCCAAGGACTAAACTATAATTTCCCAAACCCTATAAATATCCAACCATTCCTCTCATTTCCCTCTTTCTCATTTCACTCTCTCTAGCTCTCATTCTCTCATCTCCTTCAATGCCTCTTCACCATTTTGATTGTAGCCCCAAGTGCAAGGCCACGAATGCAGTAATAACTGGTGAAATCGGGTCGATCCACGAAGAGTTATTTATTGCACGAAACCTGTCCTATGTGAAAACTAGTACTAAACTAATAAAATCTATACAAACAAATCTCTACGAAACTGAAATTGAAATTTAATTACAAATCCAAATTAAAAATTACAATCCCAACTAAAAAGAAAAATCCTAATCTAAAAACTTAATTTAACTATTACACCCACCAAAAGATTTGTCAGTCCAACTAATTGTAATCATTATTAAGATGCATAAAAATGAAAATAAAATAAAATAAAACCAGAGAATAAAAAAAATGGATTTTAATTCTAAAACTTTATAATGGTTACTTTGGTAAATGCCATCAAGAAAAATCAAGACCACCGCACCAAGTGCGCACTGTCACTACGCACAAAAATTCAATGTTAACCCATTTGTGAAGATCAAGACCTCATAAACTTGATTTAATAATGAAAGACCCATTAAAAGAAAATAACTATTACAGAATTATTTGAATCAAAGTAAAATGCATCCAACCTTACCCTAGACACTTGAAACACTAAATAGAGAGGGGGGGGGGGACTCGCGGTCTCGAACGGCGATCCAACCTGCTCTCGTTTCATGATCTGAACTCCAAGCAAAGGAAGATGATGAAAGGCTGGTCCAATGGTGGAGTAACGATAGTAATGACGGCAGCGCGACGGCATAAAAATCCAAGTGGTGGTGTGCCTTAAGGAAGGCCTTGGATAAAATATTGATGGAATGATGAGAGATGGAGAAAAATAATGGAAAATGGGTTGGTTTATTGTTGCTGGTCGTCCATAGGAGTGGGGGGAGGGGGGGGGGGGGGGGGGGATGGTATTGCACATTCAGCCCCTTTTGGGGTCTTTTATATTTTTTTGATAAGGTTTGTTGCGATGGAATTGGATTTGGAAGGGTTTCAAATGTGGGGTCCAAGTTGGGATGGGATTTGGAGAGCTGATATTGAACAATTTTGGGATCTTCTTGTTGATTGGCTGCCACCAAAAGTCCTTCTCAATTTAAACTTCTCTTTGTAACTTGCTTCTCTTGAAAAGGGTCTCACTTGGCTAAGAAACAATTCAAATCTGAAATTTAAGATTTGAAACAAATCTTGGATGCATGTGGTCCCTAATCTTGTATGTGTGAAATCTTGGGATGGAGGTGTTGGACGTGCAACACTTTCTTTGGAAGAATCTTGGGTTGCAAACTTTCAAAATTTGGAATGGTATCTTGACTAAGATCCAACTTGTAGAGTGTTTAAGGAAACTTGGGCTCTTTGGATTTATCTTCCAACTTGGATTGCATCGCTAGCAAGATCTTGTAATCTTTTGAACTCTTCATGGCTGGAAAAATATCCTTAGATGGGCCCACTTTCTCTCTTGAAAAGATCCCCTCAAATCTGAAATTAATTTCAAACATGGAATAGAAGTAGGCCCCCACATGAGTGTGCAATGTTTTTAACTCCACGCCATGCATGGACATTCTCTACCTTGGCTTAAATAATTTCAAATCTGAAATTCAGATTTGTATCTCAAATTGGAACACATGATGGGCCCCACTTCTGTGTGCAATGCTTGAATTTCCCTTTCCTTGGACGCCCTTCATATGGCTGGATTTTCTTTTGCTTTTTTTTCTCTTCTTTGTTTGGCTTGAATTGAATCTTCCAACCAGGTTAGTGTGGACCCCATGCGGAGCTTCAATACCTTGGTTTTCCCTCTTTAATTCTTCAATTGACTTATCTCTTCCGCGGGTCTCAAGAAATTGATTTTCTCTACAAAAATACAAATAATATAATCAATGATCAAAGAATTATCTATTGATGTAGGAAAAGAATATTGCAGGATGCGTGCCCCAATTCACACTAAATAGATGCATAAGATTTCACCATTTTATCAAGTTTTCTTTAATTAAATCAATGGTGCAAAGAGAATTCATCATTTCACGTGTGAATAAAAAATTATGAGAAATTCGTGACTTCCAATGCAAAAAAAAAAAGAGGAGGAATTCATGATTTTAAGTGAGAATGCAATTTTGGGATGAATTTTGACTCGAATTCAGACTTCGATGCCTAGAAAAAAAAATCATAATTGTTTACTAAAATGGTGCATGATTTGAAGATTAAGTCCTTAATTACTCTAAAATGATGAGGAAATTGTGCATTTTTAAGAACTTATCACATTTCAGGCCAACGAAGCTCCGACGTTGCTGGCCGAACTTCACTTCTTCTTCCTCAAGCTTTAAGGACCTCACCCATCTCTATTTTGCAACATCTCACTCAACACCCACTTCAAGGTAAGCTCCCAAAGCCTTTAGGTTTTGCTTCTTTGTTTTTTTTTTTCATTCTTTTGCTTAGAAATGGATTAGGCTAGCTCACATCAACCCATTGCATGCATTTATAGGACTGATTTTGGGTTGTGTGCTTCTTTCTCCAAAGCTTGAGCTCAAAGAAGGATTTCCCCAAATTTCTTTTATTTTAGTGAAGCTCTTCATCAAGGCAAGTAGATGTGTACATATATGCTTTGATATGTTTTTCTTTCCTTGATTTGATGATTAATGATGATCTAGATGACCATATGCTCAATTGATGTCTTTGAGTTTGTAAAACATGATAATTAGGCTTATATGTTTAATGGAAAGGGTGTAGAGTTTGAATGGATTTGAGGAGGAGGTTGGTTGTTGTGTTTGGAGAGGGCAAGGCCCTATTTCAATTGTCTGCAGGTGTGGATGATGGGGGAAAATGGAATATCCCTAAATCTGAACCAAAATAGAATTCTGATGTCAAATTTTGTAGCTTCGCGATTAGCTGAGATTGATTGCTGCTAGCCTTGAATACCCCGCGCGGCTAACCGCGAGGTAACCGTGGAGGTTCGGCCTTAAGCCTTTTGCTCCACGATTAGCTTATGGTTAGCTAGTGGCTAACTGACTTGCCGTTCAGTGACCTGGTGGTCACATTTCCAGAGAGCACCATTTTTGGGCCTTTTGCACAGGCGGTCACCTCAGCGGCTAACCGAATTGGTTGCTTTTAACTGCCAGTGTTGTTTAATTTTAGTTTGAATCCCTTTTTGGGAAAGGGATTTTCTAGCTTAGATGGGATGGACCTAGGAGGATCCTTGGCTACTCTTTTTGGACTCATCTAACTATGTGCGAAGATGTTTGAGCCGACGTTCTTCATGGTCATTCCAGTTGTATCGGGATTCAACCTAACTCAATCATGAACAGTGTGGGGCAACAAGATACGCTCTTTTATATCTATGCACGAAGACAATTCATTTAGGTATCGCAAACTCTAATTCCTTTCGTTGGCTAGGTAGAGATGTAAGATGCTTCAGGAATAACATTGTACTTAGGATTGGATTGTCTATCGCTTCTGATTCCGAATTGTACCGTCGATACCTTTATCTACATATCAAGGGAAATGTTCATTAGCCCTGCTTACCATTTTTTTTTTTTTTGAATCACATGAAGAACTTAGATGATGGACTTAGGATCTCATTTGATGTTTCGTTTGTTCTGAAGTTTGATTGAGGTGTTGAGGCTAGGTGCCTTTGATTGAAAAGGCTCGATGAGGACTACTTATGGTATAGATGTTTTGAAGAAGCTTGCTCGTTTGGTCTTGATTTGATGATGGAAAGTAGTCTCTCTTATGTTAATGAATCTTGTTCACGCAAGAAAGCTTAGCCCCTTACTGTTGTCTATTTAGGACTCTTTGTGTTAGGCACTACTCAGTTGTTAACGTCCAACACAGTTGGGACACCATCGTGTGTGAAGGCTTTGGAATTTTGACGTCTGCAATATAGACTTTTATGTTTTAGATGGATATATACCATCGGATACCCATTTGAAAAGAAATATTGAAGTTTGATTATGAATGGTATCCCTCTTGATTGCTTGCTGGGGTTTTATCCCGTGTCTTGAATATCTCTACCACAACTCTTTGAGAGTAAGGGAGGGAGATGTTGAACTATCCCATGGTAATTAGCTCATGTGGACCGCTTACTTTGATAGATGTTTATATTAGATTGTTTTGATTCAAGTGTTATGCATTTCCTATGATCTTATCTATCATACTTTGCTTCATACCGTATATCTATTGATGTTATATATATATTGCTTGCCAACCGTTGTCTAATGATGCTACTCTTGGTGCATAGGTATCGAGCCCTTCTACACCGAGGAGGAGACAACAGAGGAAGTTCAGGCAAATAAGCCTGATGACCTCTTAGACTATTGTATGAACAGTGTTGTTTAATCGTATCGAGCTCGTACTTGAGAGTCTTCATGTTTATACTTGGCTAGATTCATCTTTTGCTTCTTTTGTCTTTTGATTAGGCCCGAGTTTTAGTGTGGCCTTTTGTTGTAAATAACACTTGTGGTTTAACTGTTTCAAACTTGAACTTTAGTTAATATTTTTAAGTGTTTGCTCTTAACTATACATTTTGAGATACCACTTGTAATTATGAAGCTTCCGCTATTGTTTTATGTATTTGAGGAAGTGTTTATACCTCACAGCGTTCTTCGATCCATGTGGGATATGATTATGGCCACATTGTATTGTTTTAATGTTGGAAATTTTTAATTGGCCCTAATCTCACACATAATCCTCGTTCTTAGAAATGGGGGCGTGACAGCACGCAGCTTGCTTATGAAACCTATAATCTTTTATGGGCATCTTGTTTTGCTAAAATCATTGTTGTTATTGTGGAGGGTTCTTCTTCTGAGGCTCCTGAAGTTGTAAAATCTTAACATTCATCTCTTCGAATTTGTATGCCTTCTTAACTACCTCGTCATACGTTTTGGGCAGCTCAACGCCAGTAGCATCCTTTTCAATATTTGGGTGGAGCCCATGGAGAAATTTGTCGACTTTCTTCTTCTCAATATGGATTAACTCCGGTGAGAATCTTAATAGTCTAGGGTGTTAGATTGTGTGGTCTCAATCTAGTAGATGGTGTAATGAATTGATTTATTTCAATATAATTATGCTTTCTTTTCATGAGATAAATGATGTTTTATTACTTGTTTGCCTAATAACTAATACGAATGACATAATGGTTCATGAGATGAACCGGAGCCCACAAGTATATTAGGTGTGACACATGTATGTGGTTGAGATACACATGCGGGAGACATATGTCACAAATCTTATACTTAAATTGTTCCACAACCGGTGATGAGATTTGGCACCTCATCTGAGAAGGTTGCAGCATTATGATCACTATGAAATAGCGTGATTTGTCTCAATCATCAGAGTATAAGACTCTGGATCATCATGCTGGTTCATTGGATGTTTTGAAGGACCATGAGAAGTGCTTTATAGAACTCTGTCTTTGATTTAAGGTTTGCTTTCATAATTACCTAGCAATAGGCTCTCAATCCTAAGATATTAATGAACTCAAGTTTCTATCTATTCATTTACTTTGAGTCACTAACGAGTGAGGCCAACTGTTGGTCAACACCTTCGTGTCTTGGGTGTGTGGTGATAGGATTGTGGGAACATTTAATTGTCAAGATGGAATCTATCCTCATTATCTCCTTGTGCCAATTAATGGATTTATCATTAGTAAGTGCGCATCTATCTCAATTAAGAGTTAATTGGATGGCACTGATGATCACTATGATTGATAGGATCTCACGGATAATAAGATGTGGATCTAAATTGGTTGGACAGATTTAATCCAATTGATCCATGGATATGGATAGAGGGTCCTACTTATGCTCATAGGGAAGTTTAAGGTCTTCTTGTAATTTATTCATAAGACTCGAGTTCAATTGCATTTGTTTAGTGGAGTCATTTTCAATTAACTATGGGCATGGATTGCACATGAGATGTGGGGTCAGAGTGTCCCAGTTGGAGCCAGCTTTCTATGGAATCCCTAGTGGTCCCCCTGCTAGCCCAGTAATAGATTATTAGTAATTATACTTGAACTCAAAAAGGAAAGAAATATTAAGTTACTAATTATATTAGAAGTGGAACTTCTAATAATTAGTAGGAAGAGAAGGGCACTTGTTATAATGGCAGTAGGACTTCTAATTATATGGAAGAGTTGCTTTTGTTCTATAAATAAGGGAGAGAAGGTCATGGACGGCCACACCCTAGGAATCCATGCCCAAGTGCAAGTGTTGCACACGCCCTCCTCCCCTCTCTTCTAGCTTCTCTTTCGGTTTTCCTTAGGGCTTCTAGTTGGTTTCTTTTGGAGATTCCACCACTCTCCTTGAGAAAGGAAATCTGAAACTGGCCATAGCGTGGAAGACTATAAGGTCTTGGAGATTCTAATTTGCTACAAAGAAAGAGTTCTTCATCAGGCAAGTTGCCAATCTCTCCATTAGAGCACTATCAAGTTCCCAAGGTAATATCTACTCCTTGTATGTTGTAGATTTATTGTGAATGCATGGTGTTGCTATTTTCTATCTCAGATATAGTTTTTTTATTGATCATGGTTGATGATTTTGAGGTTTTGGATCCTGGATTGGGTTTGTAGCTTTATGGATAATTGATCACTGCATCAAGTGGGTCAAAATTTTTTAATAACCTATCCATAGGGCGCACTTACTTCCAACATAGGGAGCTTGTTGACGTAATCCAGGACTGACGTGGTACCTTGTCCTAGGTATTAAGATTCTATTGCCTTCTCCAACTTGACGTGCTTGGGGATGAATTTCTCACTGAACTATGTCATAAATGCTTCCAATTCTTCGTCATCTGCTATAGTATGATAGGGTCTTTGATGCTTTGCCACCAAGTGTCTATGATCCCACAGAACATATAAGCTGCGAGGGCTACTCTTCGCCTCCATGTGCACCTGAAGACAGCAAAGATGTTCTCCATCTATGCCAACCAATCATTTGCAGCCAACGGGTCAACCTCACCAGTGAGTTCTTTTGCACCCATCTTCCTAAAGCATTCAAACAAGGCATTTGGATCATTCTCCCCGTGAGCTATCATAATCTGAGTTCCGGGCACTTGGGTTGGTACTGCCTCAGGCCTTCTCTGCAAAACCTCAAGAAGTTGTCTTTGGAATTGCTTAATCTCCTGGGCATGGTCCTCGTCTTTCTTTTCCATTTGTTCTTGTAGATTGGCTTGGTTCTCATGTGCTTGGCACGGTTGGTTGAGCATTAGTTGTATCATTTGTTCAAAACAATCCTCTATTGTTGGAACGGTCGGGTCTTGATGGTTGATATTGGTTGATGGATTACGATTCGCTAGCTCTTTATGAGGAGGCATTGTCTGTAAAATAATAAAGTAAGAGCGCACACACAAAACTAATTTGCATTACCAGATCCCAAAACAACAATCTATCGGAAAACATAATGAATCCCCATCATGTCTCTAGGGTTGCTGGTTTCTTTTAATTACGAAAGACTTATCCGACTCAGGATAAAAGTGTTTGGCCGAAGCTAGCACGCCTGAAAAAGGTTAAGCTCGAGCCCGGGTGGATCACTTTTTTATTAAAAAAATGTCTTCTGCTTATTATCCAAAGTCGTAGTCTAGGTGGTTGGGTTCTGTGTTCATGTGTGAAAGGGCATGCATTTTAGTCAATCCCAGTCCGATTGATCCATCATCACCACTCCTTCTTAAGGATTAAGAAATCTAAATCATATAAGACACTTTTTATTTGAGAAGACAAATTCAAACTTGACTTAACCGGAAGTTTAATTTAGTAATCAATTATTATCTATTATAGACGTAGGAATTGATTTCGAAATTGGAGTTCAATTTTATAATCGATTGCAAAATTGGACTTTAATTTCAAATCAATTAGAGAAATTGGATCTCAAATCAATTTCAATTTCAATTTTTTTGGGAGAAATTTTAGGGATTTTCATATTTCAATTGTGTTTCAATTTTGAATTGGACTTTAATTTCAAATCAATTAGAGACATTGGATCTAAATCAATTTCAATTTCAATTTTTTTTAAGGACTTTAATTTCAAATCAATTAGAGAAATTGGATCTCAAATCAATTTCAATTTCAACTTTTTTGAGAGAAATCTTAGGGATTTTGAGATTTCAATTGTGTTTCAATTTTGAATTGGAGAAGTTTTAGGAATCCTTATGTTTCCTATTAAATAGAGTTTCCATTTTCTTATATGCATCATCCTGCTTTAATTTCATCTTTAATCTTATCAAGTTCCCAATTGAGACAAGATCTCAATTATTTTCAAACTCTTTATTATTCCTAATTAAGAATGCATTAATAGTGTTGCCAGTGTGTAATCTGCTTGGGCCGCCGTTCACTTTCGTTGTGCCCGAATCAAAAGGAAAATCTCTTGAAGAGATGTCCAGAGAGAATGAAGATGATGATGTTGGTGAGGGAGAAGATGGAGCAGTTGCAAAGTAGCCATATCTGGACAATTCCTGTTTAATAACAAGGTTATGATGTTTGTAGCTATTGCTTATTGTTGCAGTGTTAAGGTTCCTATACTGCAAAGTAAATTTTAGTAGACATGCTCACGCATTTTTTCTTCTCCTTTGTCTCTGTCTTCTTCAATTTAGTTTCAGTTTAACAAAGCAGAGTATGGTTTATTTTTCCCTTTTTGGTTTATTCTTCCCTTTTTTTTTTCCTTTTTTTTTTACCTTTCTTTCCCCCCTTCAATTCAAGCAATGCAATCCAATGAAGCAAGATAATACCAAACCCATATCCATGAATAACATCATCTCACATTTCACTCCATTTTTTTTTTTTGAAACATTATATATCACTCAGATGAGAAGATGAGGAATGTAAAGGGTATGACCATATGATGTTGATTAAGTGTGTATATGAGTTTTCTCCATTTTAGTGCAGAGAAAATGCAGAAGCATGGAAGAAATATCCATATGCGCAAAGATCTATGATGAGGTACTTGACTATGATGCTAGCCAAAGTGATGAAACATCTTTGATATATTTTTATGGTAGAGATAGAGAGATTTTACACATGGTCAAGAACCAGCCATGGATGTCATTGGTACAATATTTACCTCGGACATATTTTGTTCACTTAGTCATTTGGGTTTTTCCTTTCTTCACGGGCAAAGGAGGTTTATGTAGAAGATTTTTACAGATTTTTTTAAATCTCTTGATGTGCTACTACTCAAAGTCACACTCATCACTTGATCCCATCTCTTTATATTTCCTTTTTTTTTTTTAATCATGGATGTGTTGGAAGTAGGTAGGCCTCATGGATAGGTTTTCAAAACTTTTGACCCACTTGATGCAGGGATCAAGTATCCATAAGGCCATAAATTCAATCCATGATGCAAGACCTTTTACTCATTAAATCAAGATCAGCAAGAAAACTCTCTCTAGAAGATAGAAACAGCAGCAAACAAGCAACCACAAAATTCTACAATATAACAAAAGTAGATCTCACCTTTGGAGCTCGGTTGTGCTGTAATGGAGGAGTTGACAAGTTGCTTGGTGAAGAACACTTTCTCTAAAGCAATTAGGATCTCTAAGACCTTATTGTCTTCCACGCTATGACCTTCTTTCAGATTTCTTCTCAAGGAGAATGGTGGGATCTCCAAAAAAAAAAACAAACCCTAGAATGTCTAGAAGCGAATCAATGAGGAGAAACAAAAGGAGAGAGAGGAGAGAGGCTTGGGCATCCAACCTTGGGTGTGGAAATTGCTCTTGGACATCCAACCCCTCCTCTCCATATATAGCATGTGAGCACCTCCTCATTTAATTCTAATTAGAAGTCTTACTTCTATTATAATTAGTATCCTACTCTTCCTTCCTTTTAGAGTCCAAACAGGATTAGAAACAATCTCTTATTGGGGCTAGCATTGGGACTGTTCCACAAAAAAAGGAGAGGGAATGGGGGAAAGGAAAGTCCGGTGAAGAAACTATTCTCTTATTCCATCCTTTGAACATTACAGAAAGATGTAAAAATGTCTCGTACGGATGCTTGATCGCGCGGGAAGAGTCATTTCTAGTTTTATTTACATGGGTTCTTTGTTGCTTCACCTTCTGAGTGCAACTTGTTTACAACTTTTTATACAACCCCCTCGTCAGGCTTAGGAAATCAAAACAATGGGAAAAATGGATCGGAAAGAGCGAACAAATGCTTGTTGTCTTTGAGAGTTTACTGGAGATGGAATTGGAGAAGTCTGTAATTTTTGGCTTCTTCTGTCTGTCTTTGTAGTTCATCACCATTATTTGTGAAGAATGATCAATTAGAGAAGTCTGCATCAAAACAGCGTACGCCATCTATGCCTTTCCCCCATGGTGAGAGGAACAAAGGCCGACTTTTAGAGGTTATCGCCCAGGTCGAAGGAGAAGCGTTCACCCCTGCCTGATTATCACCTTGCAAATGAAGAATAAGAGAGTCTTGAAAAATGGCGGAGTTTCTAAGCTTCTTTGTGCTCGATCCAAGGTATAATGGTGTTTAGTGAAAGAGGCAAATGTCCAACCCCTGCCTTGTTCTCTTAAGTCTTCATTTTATAGCCTTTGTGGAGCCATAACGGCTGGAGATAATGGAAGAGAGGAGGAAGTTTCGAAACTGTCTTCAATGGGAACGTGGCTCTTCCTTTTTTGCAGGTTTTAGCGGCCATCAGGAGAAGCAACTGGTTAGATCATGGGAGATTGTGGGCGCCAGGTAGCCAGAAGCAAAAAGGTTTGGCGGCCAGTGCACTGAGTGGCTAGTGTGCTGAAATTTGCAGCGGCTAGTGGACCTTATAGGCAGTGGCCGTTGGGGAGTTCTTTCACCGTAGCCGGTCAGATTCCAGCGGTCATCAATGTCATCATGAAAAATAAGTATTTTTCCTTGGTGAATGTTATGTTTGGGTAGATGAATCTTTTGCATGTCAAAAAATGCCCCCCTCGAGGTACAATGATCGAAACCTGTTATGGTAGTCATTGTGCCTCGAGAGCTTCACAAATCCGTCGTTTTGATGGAGTGGTGTAGAAAATTTATTTTTTCAAAGCTATTCATGCCCTATATTTCGCAGATATCAAGTATTTGCATCTCCGTGAGGATTATGAGAAAAAGGCCAAAGGAAGGATCCCAGAGGTATAGAACAACTCTTATTTGAAAATTTTCTTTTTAGAGATGAAAATGTAAGCTGATTTTGTTAGAGTTTGGGATTTTATGGCATTGATTTTATGACATCGAAATACCTACTCTAAATTGGGCATTTGACCAGTCTATTCGAAGATATTCTCGAATGGACTGTTATGATGGTGTCACTTTTGAATTTTGGCAACTCCGCGGATTTCAAAAAGTAGTTGGAAATCCAAACGGCGCCTCCTTAAACTACGCTCTAACCGGCCAGTTCTTGTTGTTTTAGACTTCCAGAATTTTCAGAGCCTCCAAGCCCCAAGTTTTCTTCTCCAGTTTTTTCATCTTCATCAAGTTTTCGTCGGTGATTTATTCCTCTTCGCTTTGAAAACAATGGCCAGTGAGCATTCCCGTGCATACGCATCTTTATTTTCCTTTCCTTTTTTCATTGTATTTGTACTTTCTTCTTCACTGTCTGTGGGAAGATTTTTTACTTTGGCCGAAGATTTTGATCCTTCTCATCTTTTCTCTCTCTCTCTCTCTCTCTCTCTCTCTTTTCTTTTTTTAGCTCTATGATGATTCAATGCGAAGTTCGAACATGGCATGGCTTCCAACCTTTCTAGCTCCCTTTTGAACACAAAACCCAGTTTTAGTGTTTTAATTTTGTGACACAGCAACTTGACCAGTGGTTTCAAGCCGATAACCTAAGCAAGATGGCCACCTGGTTTCAGTGAAGGACTCTGTCTGCTGCCGTTGGTTCTATTTTTCTTTGGATAGGAGACGGACAATTCTAGGATTTTACCCCCTTTTTTTATTTCCCAAAATGTATACACTGTAAATGGTTTACGAGCGATGGCTAAACGCCAAAAAAGGATGATCACTGGCAAAGGAGAGGAGTGGCCATCTAATTTTGAGGTTGGCCGCTAGGTGTTTTGAGATTCGGCTGGAGATCGTTGACCGCTGAGCTTTGGTAATTTGGGGCTTTTGACCGCTGGGATCTTTAAGGCAGATGCCGACCGTTGACGAGTGAGCCTTAGCTGCTGGGTGGCAAGAAGGCAATAGCCGCCTAGGTATCGGTCAACATATCTTATTGATTGGGAACCGTTGGCTGCAAGAAACTTTTAGGGCCTTTTGCAATTGACTAACACAGGGCTCAGTTTTAGGCGTTGAGTGCTGGAGATGAGCAGTTGTCGGGTGGGAAAGTTCTAGCTGTTAAAGATTTAGGGCTTTACACTTGACTGCCAAGGAATTTGGCTTTAACTACTGATGGCCGTCAACTATAGGGAATTATAGCTTTAACCGCTGAGCACCTAATAAGATAGCGGCCGTTAGGGATTTACAGAATCCAAAAATTGACCATTGAGTCCTGGCCATTAGCCGCCGGCGAAGTAGCTACATTTTTAGCAGTTGGGCGTTAAAGTGGTGAATTTTTTCTGCCGCTAACCATCCCTGTATTAGCCGCTGAGCCCTGTACTGACAAAACCTTAGCCGCTAATTGTCCACTGCATACTACTGGCTGCTGTTATTTTCTTTTACGTTCATTCATTTTCTTGAATGTCTCCTTATGGTTTTAGCGTGCATTCAATTGCCCTACTTAACCGGAGACCTTGATTCAAACACCTTTGAGCGTGCACTTGTTGCCCTGCCGAGGTTGAGAGCCAAGTACATTTCTTTCCTCTTGGTTTTCTGCCTGCCTTTAAAGAAAACGGAAATGCTGTCGAATTTTCTGCAGACTCTTTGGTCTAATGTCTTCCCTTTTCTTTTCTTTTTAACAGACAAGAATGATGTTTCTTCATCATCTGCAATCGATGCCGCTGCCGCCGCTGCTGCTAAGGGCAAGCAGCCTGTTGTTGAGACTTTGTGATTTCCAGTGGCTAAAGCTGAGAGGGAGAGATTCAGGGCCGATAGATGTCAATGGACTTTGGGGAGGCTTGGTTATGCCCTCGATGATGACGGTGATTATGAAGGGTGACTTTCGGTTGAACGCGCCGTTTCCTTGTTTGTTGATGTTAGTGGAGATGCTATCACAATCCCCACCGGTTATGCCCATAGAGAAGGTTTTCCTGCTTCACCTCTCAGGTTAACTGTACCAGCTCAGGATAATAGCAAACAAGTGCTCTTGATGTGTAGACGGAACTACAGAAATAGACCAGGTGCACTTGGCATATGTGTATCACAAGTTATTAGTCGAGATTTGTAATGCATCTGTAGAAAATTTGTTTTCATCCCACAGGACATGATAATGTGTGGGCCGACTAGTCCCCTACATGCATGCATGGATGCCCTATGGATTCGCATTGCTTTTTGCTAACACAGCCCCATAAAATATGATACGCTGGGGTTTGTGCTCAATCGTCCTTAAGACGTCACAACCACCGCTATAGAAGGGCTAAAATCCTCCCCAGGTGGTGGATGTGTGACATCAACTTCGAGTGCAAAGATACATTGCGGCGAAGAAGGAAGCGTTGAAGAGGCATATAAGGGATTTCAACGCCAAGTGTTAAGCCTATTATGGCGGCTAGACTGTCTTCCTTCTTTTTCTTCTTTTGTCACACATTGATGTAACTGGATGTGTACATGTAATTCCTCTTGAAAGTATTATCAATGAAAGTGACAATTTTGTATGTCTGTCTTCATGGCTTTCTAGTATGGAATGGATGTATGATTTTGGTTTTCAGATTCAATAACTCACTAGTTCTTAATTAAAAGAATAGTAAATCGTGATGAAGTGGGATGGAAATAAACATTAGCCAAGGTCTTGTAGGGACATTAGCCGGGGTCTTGATTTGACAGGTTTGATTATGAAGTTAACCAAGTAGAATGAACATTAGCCGGGGCCTTCTAGGGGATTAGCCGGGGTTCGGCCTTGACTCTACGAAATCAAATAAATGAAAATTTGAAGGTCAAATGGGGTCTATGTTTATAAAGGCAAAATGACGAATGAAGATTTGGTTAGGGAGGTTTAAGGTACCGTCTTTAACCGAAGAGAGTGGATCCGAAAAATATTTAGGAATAGTAACTTTTGAGAAACTTTCCATTGATAGGCATCATACACCTTTCGCCTCCAATGGTGAGGACAACTTATGCACCATTTGAGTAGACTTTGTCGATGATGTAAGGCACCTCTCAGTTGGGTTCGAACTTTCCCCTAGATTTATGGGTGAGGAACATAGGTCTTCAGGCTGCAATGACTAGATCTCCTTTCTTGAAGGCTAGTTTGTGCACTTTCTTATCGAAAGATCCTGCCATGCGAGCTAAATAGATTTCAATGCTTTTGTCTAGCTGCAAGTCTTTTTTCATCAAGACTTTCCAATTCTTGAAGTCTTAGTTCAGCGTTTTGATCGTCTATGATCGTTTCTGCAATCGCCACCCTGAGTGAAGGCAACTGGGTTTCCAGGGGTAATACTGCTTCGCACCCGTGGATAAGAGATAATGGAGTTAATTTAGTCGAGCCTCTAACTGTGGTCCGATAAACCCAGAGTGCTTCATAAAGTTTTGTTTCCCATGACTTCTTGTTATTAGAGACCATTTTCTTTAGAATTTTGCAGATGGTTTTGTTGAAAGCTTCTGCTAATCCATTTGCTGCAAGATTGTATGCGGTGGAAGGATAACAATGAATACCATACTTGTCACAAAATCCGTAGAATTTGTCATTGCTGAACTGGGGTCCATTATCATGGTACAGGTGTTTAGGCACACCGAAATGGTAGATCATATGATTTTTGACAAAGTTGATCATTGTGTCGACTTTTACTTCGGCTAATGGAATCACTTCGGATCATTTAGAGAAATAGTCTGTGGCTGCCATAATGAAATGGTGACCTTTGTCCGATGGAGGATGAATTTTCCCGATGATGTCCATACGCCAGGCTTCAAAAGGCCAAGATACAGTTGTAGGATGCAGAAGAGTTGGCGGTTGATGTATGTAATCACCATGAATTTGGCATTCTCTGTACTTTTTGGAAAATTGCATGGAATCTGTAATCATTGTAGGCCGGTAATATCTCAGTCTTCGTATCTAGTCATGTAATTTTGGTCCAGCCTGATGAGCGCCACACAGCCCTGCATGTACCTCTCTTAGTGTATTTTCAGCTTCCTTTTGAGATAAGCACTGTAGCAAAACTCCATCGAATGATCTTCAATATAGAGTTTTAGACAGAAGATCATAATAATATCTCGGTGCACGCCTTTGAATACTAGTTCGATCTTTGGTGTTGTCGGGTAGAATACCATGTAGGATGTAGTCGATGAAGGGTTCTCTCTAATCTCTAAATGAATTTTCATATAAATGAGCTTTACTTCTCGAGACTTGGAAACAATCTGCTATAACCTGGTAGGTATCAAGAGGTGATAATAATTTCCGTTCTGTGATGGTAATTGTCAAAATCCATTAATTGGCACAAAGGGATTTATCTAATAAGAGGATAGATTCCATCTTGATAATTGTATGGTCCCACAGTCCTACTACCACGTACCCAAGACACCGAAGTGTTAACCTATAATTGGCCTCACTAATTGGTCACTCAAAGAAAATGAATAAATAGAAACTGAAGTTCATCAATCTTTTAGGATTAAGAGCCTATTGCTAGGGAATTATGGAAGCAGGCCTTAAATCATAGACAGTGTTTCATAAGGTGCATCTCTTGGTACTTCAGTACATACAATGCACCAGCACGATGATCGAGAGTCTTACACTCCGATGATGGTCCCGGCTTTTTCTTGCCTTCCTTCGTCGCGGGTCCGCCTAGGTGCGGTGGGGCGAAGAAAAAAGCGAGCATCAACATTTTGTACGGGTATGCCAGATTTTCTATTCTACTTGGAATTTGAAATAGTGATTCGGAGATTCACCTTCATAAGTAGAAAGTAAATCAAACTTTTTTTCTAACTTTCCATTGCACATATATTTTAAGAGACAGATTTAGAATGCCGTGAGAGGCGATTTTCTTTAGTTTGCCATGAAAGGCGGTTTACAAATCTTATCAATAATGAAAGACAAGAATTGTGATTTTTGTGTCTCTTTAAAAAATACAAAATACAATAGAAGAGGAAGAAAGAGGCATCTGACTTCTCAGGAGATTGTGGGGACTCGTTCAGATCAACGGTCGTGAGTCATGTATGGACTCCGCCATCGTCCTTCAGATGAGAACACTTGATGCTTTAGTTCACTTGGCTTGGCTTGGACCCCAGATTTTTAGAGGACAAAGACCAAGGGAAGGTCCTATATCCAATAAAAATCTAGGTAGACGGGCTGAAAAGCCACATCTATGCCACGTTTGATAGAAGAAGAGACGAAAGCTTGGGGGGGTGGACCCCCAAGGGACTTCAATCACCTTGTACTGTTTGCAGCAGAGTTTCTTCAGAGTAAGAGAGCTTCTTTATACAGAGACTTTTCAGGATAATTTTCCAGGACCCCTTCCCTTTGGAATGACCACTTATTTATAGGCTTTTGATAGCCATTATGAGGGTTTATGGGCATTGATTGCATTAATGCTCCATGATGGAAGGAGTTACAAGATTTAATTTCATAATTTTGTAACTCCTTTTTCCTTGAATCTGATTGGTCGATGGAGAATAATGGCCATTTAATCTCCATGATGATGGGGGTTTCATGATTAATTACCATGATTAAACTCCATAATGATAGGAGTTAAATGGTTAATTTCCATGATTAATTGGACTTGTAACTCGCATTTGCTTGCTTCTGATTGGGCCGTCCAAAATAATGAGTTAATGACCGTATTAACTTGTCATAAACGGGTCAATCAACAACATTAATTAGTCGCCAAGTCGCTTGAAGAGTCGCGGGCAGCGCCGCGTCTTTTGGAATTCTTCTTGCGATGATCATTAATGGATCCGCATGTTGTTTGATGTCGGAAGACAATGCAAATTCAGACATTGGTTGATACCAATGGGCCGACAACATCGGTCCAGTCGATTTCATGATCTGTCGGGCAGAAAGTGTGCTTTCTTGGTCGGCCGGTTGGCGATTTCGGAGTGTCCGATGATGATCGAATGATTTCAATGGCGGATCCGTGATGTTGTTGAAGATTGACGGATGTCATGCCTCAAAAATCAAAATTTAAGAAAATCACAAGGGCCAAACATCCCGAAATGCTGAAAGAATCAGAACAACGGTCGTTCCGACGGAAAACCGGCGACCCGAACTTCCAGGGTCGCCGGCGACCACCCACCCACGGTTGTTGGTGACCATGGGGCCGGCAACCTTGGGCCATGGTTGCCGACGACCATGGGGCTTTTGCCCCTTTTTCGGTCACCGTTTCTCGACTGTTTTTCGGGCTTTTTTCGCTTCTTTTTTCTCCTGTATTTTCCTTGACATTTCTCCTCATTTATTGGCTTGATTCCATTGAAGAAAAATGTCGGATGTGAATTTTGATCCCCCCCGAAAGAGGGGAATCGCCATTCAACTGTGTGAGATAAAAAAAATACATTGAAAATGAGGATTCCGACTACCCTCAAAATCGACGGAACAAGATCGCCAGTTACGGATTCGGCCGTAACACCGTCCTTCGACGAAAGCCGAAAGAATGTGGGAGGAAAATGGGGTGCGTTCTTCTCTCGCCTAATGTGCTGCGGGCGACACACGATGGATGTCTCGTCACTTAATTTGGGTCTTTCAATTTGGGTCGAACTTGGGTCAAGGGTCAAATTACGGTCTCCAAGATAGGATCGTAGTGAACTAGGCAGGGGAAATCAACATCCAGGGTTGAATAGACTAATTAAAGTTAAATCCAAGTATTCTAGGGGATAAGCGAATTAAAATGAAAACAAGCTAAAAAAAATAAGGGGAAAGGATTGATGGGCCGGAAGTAAGATAAAAATGGCTGATGTTGGGCCGGAAGTAAGATAAAAATGACCGATGATGGGCCGGAAGTAAGATAAAAATGGCTGATGTTGGGCCAGGGTTGATTGAGGGTGGCCAATGATAGGCCGGTAGTAAATAAACTGATATTGGGGTGTGTGAAATCACTTGTCTCGTTTCGTCATTCTCATTAATTCAGGTTCTCGGAATCAGCCTCTATTCCCTTTAATCATTGAGTTCAGATAAATATTTGGCACCGGAGGTGGAGGAAAAGAGAAGAAAATATTTTTAGGATTGGTTTTGTTGGTTTTATATTTTTTTTCGGATTTTAATAATTGGGGCTAGAAGGGCCTAACTAGGGGAGTTCCTACTTGAATTCAATCTAACTGTTCCATTTCCCTAATGGATCTCTACCCTAACCTAGGGTCCTAACCGCCCACATCCGCTCTCCTGGTCCCTTAGCGGGGCCCGGAGAGAGAGTGGGGCTTAATCAGTTGAAGTTTAAGAAACTAGGGTAGTCTAAACTGGCTAGGGGGAGACCTAGATCTAGGTCCGGGGTTTGACCTAATCAGTCTAGGCTACTGTATAATTTTTAACTCCAATTTATTAATATTTTTGGTTTTTTTTTTTAATATCTTTTACTTTTTTTTTGGTCTTTTTTATTTTTATTTTTTTTATTTTGGTTTTATGTTTTTATTTATAAAGCTTAAAATCCTAAACTGATTTTTCCTAATGAAATTGGATGAGGAAGAGAGATTGAATTACTAATTTTTTATTTTATATGATTATTCTGAATAATCTTGAATTTCCTAAATGAGGTTCCCTAATCCTAGTGAGAGGGGAGGAGAGAAAAGAATTCTATTTAGCCTAATTATTTTTAGTTAATAGGATCACTAAAGTTCTATTTTTAATTTTTACTTTTCCCTTTATTATTTTGTTTTGTTTTTGTTTTAGGGTTTTTGTTTGTTTTTATTATTAATTTTTTTAATAAATTATAACATAAATAGATAAAGGGAATGCAGTTTCAATTTTTATAAAGAGGATAAACTAAAGAAACAAGATGTAATACGATTATAATGCATGGGCTTGTTGAATGCATGGACAGGTTTAATGCACAATTAAAGACAATTCAAATCAGTAATGGCCTAAAATACTAATTTAGATGCGTGGCATGTTATATGCACAAAGAATAAAAGTCAGTACAAATAAATGAAGAATTAAATGCCCAAAATAGATAGCTGGTATTGGGCTGTGCATGCACGGGTTGGATTGGTGAATGGGTCAGGAGACGGGTGCAACAGTGAGGTGAGGCAAAAGTGAAGTGGGCGCAGGGAGGAGTGTCCAGGGGAGATGAGTGCAAGGAGGCAGTGAGGGTGTGCAGCAGGTGGGCTGTAGTGCAGGTGAGCGGACGTGTGCAGGCTATGCAACAGTTGGAGTAGAAGAGAGAAGAGAAGGAAGAAATGATGAAATGGGAGCGGGTGATGTGTGCAGGCAAGGTCAACAGAAAGAGGAGGAAGATGAAAGGAAAAGAAAGAAAGAGGTGCAGTGGGTGCAGGTGGGTGCGTGCAGCCTCCTCCAGGGAGAATGCAGTGGGGAGGAGAAGCGAAGGAAAAAGAAAGAAAGAAAGAAGGGGAAGAGAAGGTGTGCAGGCGAGAGAGTGCAGTGTGTGCGCAGGGGCGGAGAAGAAGAGAATGAAAGAAAAAAAGAGAAAGAAAGGGGGTTAGTTCAGGGGGTGTACAGGCGGAGAAAGAGGAAGATGGAGAAGAAGGGAAGAATGGAAAAAGAGGGGGCGGTGCGATAGTGATGCACAGCAGCAGGGAAAGAAGAAGTGGGGAAAGGAAGGAGGGAGGAAGAAGAAAGAGAAAGGAGATGGGGAGGCAGCACTGCTGCTCGTGGGCGCAGGGTGGAAATGAAGGGAAGAGAGCGAGGTGGAGAAGGAGCGACCGAGAGGGAGAGAGTGGGCGGAGCAGAGAGAGGGTGAGAAAGAGAGTGGACGGGAGAGAGGGAGATGGGTCACAGAGGGAGAGACGGAGGGGGGAGCGGAGAGGTAGAGTGAGACGCAGAGAGGAAATAAGAAGATCAGAGAGGGGAGAGTGGGTAGAGAGCGAGAGGGCGAACTGGGAGAGAGGAGGGTGGAGAAGAAAGGGTGAGTGGAGAGGGAGAGAACGAGAGAGAGAGAGAGAGAGAGAGAGAGACGTACAGGTGGGTGGAGCGGAGAAGGAGGATGATGGCAGGGGAAGAGGAGGGTGAGTTACGGAGAGGCGGAGAGAGAGGAGATGGTACGTAGGTGGGTGGAGCAGAGAAGAAGAAGGGAGGAGAGAGAGAGGGCAAAGACAGGAGAGGGAGTGAGCAAGGAGAGATGGGGAGAGAGCGAGGGAGGGTACGCGGTGTGTGCAGAGTGCAAGAAGAGGGATAGGTGTACCTGGCGCAGGGGAATAGGGAGAGGCGCTGTGGAAGCCGTAGATGAGTGCTGGCGTGGCTGTGCTGCTGCGTGCATCTGGAGGAAGAGGGATAGGTGTACCTGGCGCAGGGGAACAGGGAGAGGTGCTGTGGAAGCCAGAGATGAGTGCTGGCGTGGCCGTGCTGCTGCGTGCGTCTGGAGGAAGAAGATGGGGAGTCCAGGTCTACGCGAGAGTCCTCAGATGGAGGGTGATGGTGGTGGAGAGAGATGGGAGATGATGCGTGAGGGAGATGAGGCGATCAGCGCATGTATGGAGGAGGAGAGATGATTCGTGAGGGAGATTGGGCTGCTGTGATGATGAAGATGAGAGGGAGATGGAAAACAGAGATGGGGGATGAGAGGTGTGATGGATGATGAAGAGATGGGCTCTTGAGATGGAGATGGGTTCTTTGATGATGAGATGGTCGTGCACAAGGTTCTGAGAAAGTGGAAAGCAATGATGGAGTAGGAGGGCTTGAGGAGGGTTCTGTGATGATGAAGGATGGGTTCTGAGATGGGAGATGATGATGGGATGAAGACGATGATGGGTTGTGGCCAGAGAGAGGTAAGATGGAGGGAAGATGGTGATGGTGGTCTGGAGAGGAAACGGGCGCAGAGATGGGGGGGGGGTTGATGGAGATGATCGGGCACAAGGTTCTGGGAGCGTGGAAAGAGATGATGGAGATGGAGTGATGGGTTCTGCGTGAAAGGATCCTCAAAGATCTGGGATGCGTGGGTTTTTTTTTATCAAGAACCAGGAGAGAGGGGATTAAGCCTGGAGTTTGAAATTGAGAGGGATAAGGCCTGGGAGTTTGAGATTGAGAGGGAAACAGAGATATCAGGGGGGTAGGAGATGGATGTGCGCCTGAGATGGGCCCTGGGGGGAGATATGCGTCTAGGATGAGAGCCCTGGGGGGATAGAGAGTGGCTCAAGGGAGCTGGAGATGACGAGGGAGCGAGAGATCCGAGGAGGGAGGGGAGAGTTTCCTAGATCTGGGACATGTCCTCTCCTATGCAGCTAATGGGCCGAGTCGGGTCAAGTCAAGTTCACGTATGGGTTGGGTTTGGTGAACTGGGTCTGGTGGGTTTGGATCCAGGTTTAAAGGGTTGGATTAGAACACGTTCAGCCTGGGTTGAAATTCATTAGGTCAGGCCTGCTGGGTTTGGATTTAAGAGGAACTAATTCGGGTCTAGAAGGTGGGGTCCGGTGGAGATTCGTCAGGTTATCATTACTGGGGTCCAGGTTTCGTAGATTTCAATCCACTCGTCGAATTTCGACATTCTACATATCGACGGAAAGATCCAGGCGAGTAGGTCATGAAGAACCAATTTTCAGGGAAATCAGAGGTCCAGAAATGATTGGTGATCTTTCACGTGGGCGCCTCGGGGGTGTGGGACCTGCTGTCATGATTTTTGATCTGCCCGTCAGATCTTGGAGTTCTATATATGGGCAGAAAGCTCTCAACTAATGGAGCCGTCTTTTTCTTTCTTGCCTTCCTCCGTCCCGGGTCCGCCGGGGTACGGTTGGGCGAAGAGAAAAAAAGAGCAAGCATCAACATTTTTTTGTACGAGTATGCCAGATTTTCTATTCTACTTGGAATTTGAAATGGTGATCCGGAGATTCACCTTCACAAGTAGAAAGGAAATCAATCTTTTTTTCTATCTTTCCATTGCATATAAATTTAAAGAAAGCGACAAGATTTTAAAATGCCGTGAGAGGCGATTTTGTTTAGTTTGCCGTGAAAAGCGGTTTTGTGCCGTAGAAGGCGATTTTGCCATGGAAGGCGATTTACAAATCTCATCAATAGTGAAAGACAAGAATTGTGTTTTTTTTTTCTCTTTAAAAAATACAAAATACAATAGAAAGGGAAGAAAGAGGGATCTGACTTCTCAAGCGATTGTGGAGACTCGTTCAGATCGACGGTCGCGAGTCATGTATGGACTCCGACATCGTCCTTCAGATAAGAACACTTGATACTTTAGTTCACTTGGCTTGGCTTGGACCCCAGATTTTTTAGAGGACAAAGACCAAGGGAAGGTCCTATATCCAATAAAAAAACGGGTAGACGGGCTGAAAAGCCTTATCTAAGCCATGTTGGATAGAAGAAGAGGGTGAAACCTTAGGGGGGGGGGTGGCCCCCCAAGGGACTTTGATCACCTTGTAGTTCTTGCAGCAGGGTTTCTTCAAGGCAGGAGAGCTTCTTTGTGCAGAGAATTCTTCAAGATAGTTTTCAGACGATTTTTCAGGACCACTTCAGACAATTTTTCTGGACAAAGGCTTTTGGTGGCCATTAGCAGGGTTTTATGGGCATTAATGATATTAATGCTCCATGATGGGAGGAGTTACAAGATTTAATTTCAGAATTTTGTAACTCCTTTTTCTTGAATAATGGACATTTAATCTCCATGATGATGGGGGTTTCATGATTAATTACCATGATTAATCTCCATAATGATAGGAGTTACATGATTAATTGCCATGATTAATTGGACTTGTAACTCCCATTTGCTGGCTTCTGATTGGGCCGTCCAAAATAATGAGCTAATGACTGTATTAACTTGTAATAAACGGGTCAATTAACAACATTAATTGGTCGCCGAGTCGCTTGAAGAGTCGCGGGCCGCGCCGCGTCTTTTGGAATTCTTCTTGCGATGATCATCGATGGATCCGCGCGTTGTTTGATGTCGGATGACGATGCAAACTCAGACATTGGTTGACACCAATGGGCCGGCAACATCTGTTCAGTCGATTTCTTGATCGGTCGGGCAGAAAGCATACTTTCTTGGTTGGCCGGTTGGCGGTTTCAGAGTGTCCGTTGATGATCAAATGATTTCGATGGCGGATCCGTGATGTTGACGAAGATCGACGGATATCATGCCTCAAAAATCAGATTTTAAGAAAATCACAGGGGCCAATCATCGCGAAATGCAAAAAGAATCAGAAAAACGGATGTTTCGGTGGAAATCTGGCGACCCGGATTTCCATGGTCGCCGGCGACCATGGGCCAAGGTCGCTGGCGACCTTGGACTTTGGTCCATTTTCCGGTAGCCGTTTCTCGGGCTTTTTCGCTTCTGTTTTCTCCTGTATTTTTCTTGACATTTCTCCTCATTTATTGGCTTAATTCCTCTGAAGAAAACCTGTTGAAAGGCTGTGCAAATCAGAGCACAAAGTTTCCTATTTTTGGAAAAGCCGAAGACTCCGTAGCCGATTTTCCGCCAAAAGTTGAAACTAAGTTAAATGATGTCGGAATGACCTGAAATTTGAGGTGAAGCTTCTTGAGCATTAGATAGGAACAGCCATGGGCTTTTATTTGAGTTTTGAAGCCGTTTTGGGTCCCGTCGATGCTTGACATGATTTCACCGTGTGGAAGATGTCGAGCTTTGATGTGCGGTCATCCAATGTCCGATTGACCTAAAATTTGACAGGGACCCTATTGGAGTCATTTTGAGATGTTCCATTGCTCCGATTTGGATGCCATGGTCCCGTGGAGCTTCGCCGCCGGTAGGCTTGATTTTGCTTCGAAACGTCAAAACCGGGTCAAACGTTGTCGGAATGACCTGAAATTTAACGTGTAGCCTTTTGGAAGCATGTAGAAGCTACTCATGTGTTTTGTTTGATGAGTGGCGGCATCAGAGGTTCTCGCCACCGGGAGGCTTGATTTCGTCAAACGGTGTCGGTTTGACTTGAAATTCGACGTGGAACCTTTTAGAGGTATTTTGAGACCATCCATAGGCTCTGATCGAAGATTTGATGTCTTCGTCACTGTCATCATCGGGAGCTCCCGCTTAGCTGTTGGAGGATTGAAGTTAGGCCAAATGGTGTCGAAATGGCTCAGAACTTCATGTGTACCTCTTTTTTGGCTATATTTGAAGGATCTTGTAGTTTTTGTTTGATTTTGACAAGATCTAACGCTTGAAGCAGCTTTGCCTGTTTGTAGTAGGATGCAGCTCCATGTAGCTTTTGATGTTGATGAGGCAAAGTGACATTTTTGGTGTCAACAAATGCCCCCTCGAGGTACAGCAACGAATTGGATAGCTTTTACAGTCGATGTGCCTCGAAGAAAATTTTGAAGGAGAACTTCTGACTTGTCCAAGAGTCTTTGAGCATTTTTCTTGATAGTGTAGCCTTTTGAGTTTCCAAGGGGATTTTATGGCAGTGAGAGAGATCACGTACCTGTCGGATGTGAATTTTGACCCCCCCGGGAGGGGAATCGCCATTCAACAGTGTGAGATAAAAAAATACATCAAAAATGAGGATTCCGACTACCCTCAAAATCGACGGATCACGATCGCCAGTTACGGATTCGGCCATAACACCGTCCTTCGACGAAAGCCGAAAGAATGCGGGAGGAAAATGGGGTGGGTTCTTCTCTCGTCTAATGTGCCGCCGGCGACACACGACGGTTGTCTTGTCACTTAATTTGGGTGTTTCAATTTGGGTCGAACTTGGGTCAAGGATCAAATTACGGGCTTCAAGATGGGACCATAATGAACTAGGCAGGGGAAATCAACATCCAGGGTTGAACAGACTAATTAAAGTTAAATCCAAGTATTCTAGGGTATAAGCGAATTAAAATGAAAATAAACTAAGAAAATAAGGGGAAAGGTGCCAAATATTTAGAAGAGGATCAACCCCATTCTTGGGTACCCCCTTCAATGTCCTTTGACGACCTAGGGTTTAAAGGCTGATTCTTCGAATCGAAAGAATGATGTAGACGAAACTTCGAGTTGTGATTTCTGTGGGTTTGCGTGCGATACGCAGGTGATAAAAGTGCATGGCCGATGATGGGCCAGAAGTAAGATAAAAATGGCCGATGTTGGGCCGGGATTGATTGAGGGTGGCCGATGATGGGCCGGTAGTAAATAAACTGATATTGGGGTGTGTGAAATCACTCGTCTCGTTTCATCATCCTCATTAATTCAGGTTCTCGGAATCAGCCTCTATTCCCTTTAATCATTGAGTTCAGATAAATATTTGGCACCGGAGGTGGAGGAAAAGAGAAGAAAATATTTTTGGAATTGGTTTTGTTGGTTTTATAGTTTTTTTTTAGATTTTAATAATTGGGGCTAGAAGGGCCTAACTAGGGGAGTTCCTACTTGGATTTAATCTAACTATTCCATTCCCCTAATGGATCTCTACCCTATCCTAAGGTCCTAACCGCCCACATCCACTCTCCCGGTTCCTTAGCGGGGCCCGGAGAGAGAGTGGGGCTTAATCAGTTGAAGTTTAAGAAATTAGGGTAGTCTAAGCTGGCTAGGGGGAGACCTTCTAGGTCTGGGGTCTGACCTAATCAGTCTAGGCTACTATCTAATTTCTAACTCCAATTTATTAATATTTTGGTTTTTTTTTAATATCTTTTACTTTGTTTTTGGTATTTTGGATTTTTATTATTTTTATTTGTTTTTATGTTTATTCATAGGGCCTAAAATCCTAAATTGATCTTTCCAATCCTAATGAAATGGGAAGAAGAGGAGAGTGGATTTCTAAATTTTTATTAATAATTTATTTGAAGTTTCCTAAATAATATTTCCTAATCCTAATGAGAGAGGAGGGGAGAAAAGAACTTAATTATTAAATTTAGCCTAATTATTTCTAATTAGTAGGGTAGCTAAAATTCTATTTTTAATCTTTACTTTTTATTTTATTATTTGTTTTCTTTTGGTGTTTTTTTTGTTTTTATTCTAATTTTTATATATTTATTTTTAATAAATTATGCAGTCCTAAATTGCACCTAAAAGAATACGAAATAAAAATGCAACTAAGTTATAATGCATGGGCAGGTTGAATGCATGGGCAGGTTAGAATATGCTAGAAACAAATTTAAAATAATTAACAACCTAAAATATTATTCAGATGCATGAACATGTTAGGGTGCATGAGCATATTAGATGTATGCAATATCATAAAAAAAGAAACAATAAACAACTATGGAACTAAATTCAATGCAAGAGAATGAAATAGACATGCATGGGTTCGGTTTAGATGAGTGGGCTAGTCCGGTGGGTGCAATAGGTGGGTTTAAGTGGAGAGAGGAAGAATGGGGAGAGGAAGAAAGGAAGAAGGAAAGGATGGAGTGATGCAGCAGCAGGCAGGGGACGCAGGTGGGAAGAGAGGAACAGAGAGAGAGAGAGAGAGAGAGATGGGGAGAGCAGAAAGGGCAGAAGAGGGAGAAGAGAACGAGAGGGAGAGAAATAGAGAGAGACGGGGAAGATGGGTGTGAGCTGAGGGAGGAGAGAGAGAGGAGGGAGCGGACAGAGAGGGAGACGGGATGGCGCTGGGAGAGACGAAGGGCGGAGAGAGACAGAGAGAGAGAAGAAGAAGAAGGAGAGAGGGGGGCAGAAGATCAGAGAGAGTTGCGGGGAGAGAGAGAGAGAGGGGGGGATGAGTACAGGAGAAAACAGGGGGTGGAGAGATGGCGAGAGAGTGAGGGAGAGTGGAGAAGGAGAGAGGGTGCAAAGATGGAGAGAGAGTGACAGAGAGTAGAGAGGCGGGGAGAGAGGGAATGGAGAGAAGGAGAGAGGAAGGTGAAGCAAGAGGGGAAGAGAGAATAAGCAAGAGGGGAAGAGAGAATGAGAGGTGGAGCGGGGTGATGGCAGGGAGGTGGCTGCGCGGGTGGAAGAAGAGGAAGGAGAGGGAGATAGGAGAACAGGGAAGAGGGAGATAGGAAAACCAGGAAAGGAGGGGGAGAGGGTGGTGCGCGCGAAGAGGGTGAAGGAGAGAGGGTAGAGAGAGCAGGGGCTAGCGCTGGGAAGAAAGAAAGAAGAAGCAGGGGAGAAAGAGAGGATGAGCAGGTGGGTGCGGGGGAGAGACAGAGCAGGGGGAGAGGGAGACAGAGAGGCAACAAAGATAGAGAAAAGAAAGGGCAGACCGAGCAGAGAGGGAAAGAGAGTGGAGGGAGAAATCGAGAGCGAGAAAGAAGGGTGCGCAGTGGGAGAGAGGGTGCAGAGATGGAGAGAGAGTGATAAAGAGAGGGAGAAACGGTGTGCAGTGGTTGCAGGTGGTGGGGAGGAAGAGAAGAAAGAGCGTGAGAGAGGAGAGACAGAGAGAGTGAGTGAGAGATGGGGAGTGAGAGAGAGAGAGAGACGTGCAGGTGGGTGTGGGTGAAGAAAAGAAAGAGAGAGGGATGGTGTGCAGTGGGTGCAGGTGGTGGGGAGGAAGAGAAGAAGGCGTACCTGGTGCAGGGGGAGACGTCCGGCGGCGCGAGGAGGAGGAAGAAGGTGCTGCTGCGTGCTTCCAGCGGCTGCTGCGTGTGGATGTGTGGTGGTGCGTGAGAGGGAGACGAGGACCCCCACGGCCTGGGATGAGGAAGATGCGTTGGGTGAGGGAAAAGAGGACGATGATGGGGAGAGAAATGGAGGTGGAGTGATGGGTTACAGGAGATGGGTTCTGTGAGATGATGGGCTTAGAGATGGAGATCCGGGATCTGGAATGGGTGAGGGAGATCTGAGAGGCAGCAGTGAAGACAATGGAGAGGGGAGAGATGGAGGAGAGGGTGCGGACAGAGAGCCTGAAGAGGAGAGGTGGAGGGAGATGGAGACGGGCGCAGAAGAGATGGAGGGTGATGATGGGGCTACTGCCTGAGACGATGGGCTGGGATATGGAAGATGATGATGGGCTGCTGTGTATGGGTTCTGAAAGGAAGAGGGAGGTGGAGATGGGAGGCCTGGGTTTTCCGGCGGATCGAGATGAGATGGAGATGGTGGGAGGCTTCTGCGTGAGTAGAAGAAGATGATGAGAGGGAATGATGGTGGGTTGTAGGGGAGAGATGAGAGATGAAGATGGGGTGCTGTGTGAGGGAGATGGAGATGGGAGGCCTCTACGTGAGTAGAGGAAGATGATGAGAGGGAATGGTGGGGGGCTTCTGCGTATGGGTTTTTGGAAGACGATGTTGGAGGAGGCCCTGAGGAGGGTTCTGCGCATGGGTGGTTTTTCTTGGATGGGCTTGGGTGTTTTAAATTGAGAGGGATAAGGCCTGGGTTGGGAGAGAGATGAGAGGGATGAGGCTTGGGTGTTTGAAATTGAGAGGGATAAGGCCTGGGTTGGGAGAGAGATGAGAGGGATAAGGCTTGGGTGTTAGGGGATTGAGAGGGAAAGACGAGGTTTAAGGGGGAGGGGAGAGTCCAGATCTCATGGACTATCCTCTCCCATGCAGCTAATGGGCCTCGTGGGACGGGTCAAGTTCAGGTCAGGAGGTTTGGATCAGGCTCGGGTTGTGTTTGGGTCAGGTGAGGTCTGGACTTGGCCTAATGAGTTGGATCGGGTCAGGTTCAACTTGGGCTGGAGTTCATTGGGCCAGGCCTGGTGGGTTTGGATTTAAAAGAAACTGGTTTGGGTCGAGAAGGTGGGGTCCGGTGGAGATTGGCCGAGTTATCATTAATGGGGCCCAGGTTTCGTAGATTTCAATCTGCTCGTCGGATTTTGACGTTCTACATATTAACGGAAAGCTCTCGGCGAGTAGGTCACGATGAGCCAATTTTTAGGGTTATCAGAGGTCCAGAAATGATAGGTGTTTTTTCACGCGGGCGCCGCGGGGGTTTGGGACCAACTGTTATGATTTTTTATCCGCCCGTCAGATCTTGGAGTTCTATATATGTGCGGAAAGCTCTCGATGAGTAGATCATGATGAGCCAACTCCTGGGGGGTGATCAGAGGCCTAGAGACGATTGGTGACTTTTGACTCGGGGCCTAATCAGGACATCATTAAATAGGGTGGACTGAATTGCCCCTCATAGGGTGCCAAAACGCGGTGTCTACAGTATGCCCCTCTTTGGAGAACAGCACGTATAGAGTTGTTCTCCAGAGATAAGGAGACACACACTCATGCCTCCATTTGAGCTTTTGGGCTCAAGGGAGTGGCAGCCTATGAGGGTGAGGTTGAACTGGCTCGAAGGAATCGAGATAAGGTTGTTCTAGGTCATCCAGTTAATTAGGTCTCCTTTTAGGTCCGAGCTTGATCACATGATATGAGGATGTCACCTCGTGCCTTTCCATTTTCTACCCAAAATTAAATCCCTACAAAGTGGATCATCCTACTCGGGGGGTGCACAAAGTGTCAAAACAGGATTCTGAAAGAGCATGTTACGGTAATGATATTAAATGTAAGAACACAAGTTTGGAAGATTAATGTAAGACCCCGCCCCGAGAGTTTCCGATTAGTGTTAACTAAGACGTGTTTTAGTTATAAGTGAGATTAGTGGAAATTGGTTAAATCTGGATTAGAATAGCTTTTCATAGCTTTGAATGATTTTGAGAACTCTTTTGATCTAGTGGGGCCCTTTGGGGGTTCCTTTTTATTATGTCTTGGTTAGTTTTGGGATTTAGTTATAATTTTGGAAATTGGTAATTTGCTCCGTTTAAGGTATTTTATGATTCCCGACAACTTTCGTATTTGTTCCGTTTCCATTCGAGACCTCTAAACCCTACTTTGCCATTGATAGGGGTAAAACAGTCTTTTTACACAAAATCTGGACACTATTTTCAATGTCTCCGAAACTCATAAAATATATACTTTTTGGAAAGTAGAAATTTCGACAATCAATTCTTCCTTCTTCGTCGAATCCGTCCGAAGCCCGTAGAGCGATGTTTTAGCCCATTTTAGACTTTTAAGTTGTGGGACCCATTGCTATTGTCTATATAAGGAGGAGTCATTTTCCCTCTTCCTCTTCTTGCAATTTCTTGAGAACAAAGAGAAGCTCCAGCCCAGCCCTAGGTTTTGCTCCTTGCTCCTTGCTTCTTGCTTCTTCATCCCTCAATCTCTCTCAAATCTATTGCTAAAGGCAAAATGGAGGTGGTAGTCTTCTTCCCCTCCATGAGAGCTTCCTCTTGATATCCTTTTTTGAGAGAGAGTCCCATTCCAAGCTATCTTTTGAACAAGCTCTTGCCATTAGAGGACTCTTCATGTAAGTTCTTCTTCTCATCTCTTGATTGTGTGTTCATCTAGCCTAGGAGGTGCTTCACCTTGATTATTAGAAGCTATCTCCATCTATTTCTTGATTTTGACATTCTAGGGTTGTAATGAAGGTATTTGGGGATTTTTGTGTAGATTGTAGATTTTGAGCTTGATAGAAGGATTAGAGCTTGACTAGCATACTTGGAGACCAAGGCAAGTGGATGAATGGATTCGATTTGAATAAGTTCTTATTTTGTTGAAAATGTGGATTTTTACTATTCCTATTTCATTTGGTTCATTATGTTTCATAATGCTTTTGGAAATGTATTTATTGACATGGTTTTCTCTTAGTTAGTTTTATGAGAACATATGCATTCATCATCAAAGTTATTTTGGTCATTATAAGCTTCTTAAATGGTACTTGTACTTGCATTGATTGACATTGGCATTGGTAAGAGAAATAAATGCATTGATGGAAGGGTAGTTGGTGGAGAGAATTGAATGTTAAATGGAAGGGAATAGACCCATTTCATGTTAGGAAAGGGTTGGAATTGAGGTGAAATGGTTTGGGAAAGAAAGCACAGAAATCTGCACCTGATGTGTAATTCCCGCAGCTGGGCGGTCAGCTGGCGGTCACCTTGGCGGCTAGCCGACAGGTGACCGGCGGCTAGCCGACCCAGATGCGGTTAGAAACACAGAATGCTGCATTTTGACAGGCGAACCACGGTCAGCTCGCGGCTAACCGCCAATCAAAAACCCCAGTGACCGCTAGGTAGCCGAGAGGCGCGGTTAGAAACACAGAATGCTACATTTTAGCAGGGTGAACCGCGGTCAGCTCCGCGGTCAACCAGCGGCTAACCGCCTGCTGACCGACAGGTGACCGAGTTTAACCCAGAATTCCTGAGTCTTTTCTATTGGTTTCAGTTATGGTATTTAAAGGCGTGGATGGGTTTTTCTGATGCCCTACCACCTTGGAAAGACCCAGGGGATGACATAAGGAGATTGACATAGAAAGAAACACCATTTCGGAAAAGGTATTGGGACTTTTAGATTCATCAATGTGTATAAGGAAACTTAGTATGTCCTCTATCATTCGAGTACCATACTAAGGGTAATTTAGACATACAAGATCCTTATACATGTCGTTTGAATATGGATGCCGCAATACATAGTCCCTAATGGCATAAGGATTCATTGCATTGTTTTATGCAGTTTATATGTATAATTACCCGATCCTACTAGTTTTATCTCAAATTCTGATTTGTACACCCGATATGTCCTGCCAGCCCCGTGTTTATATGAACCGAAAATAATATGAAATGTGTGCCTTCGAGCACCATGCCCCGCCTGCCCGTATGTTTTATATTGATATAGTTTTGGATATGTTTTGATTTATCATGTAACCTAAGAGTCGACACCACTAAGCTTGGACATCCTTGTCAGTCTGATCAACTGACTTGGGTCTCCCCCTGTGCTCCCGCCAGTTGCAACTTGGATCCTGTTCTGTCCCGTTACCCGGTTCTGCGGCCGTGGTCTTGCCTAGCTATATGTATATGTATCTGTATATAATGTTGGTTCTCGTCACTTCGTGTGATCGAGCCCAACGCACTGAATGTGCTCTCGTCACCTTAGTGATGGAGAGGATTTAGCTTTAGTGTGGTTGCCATCTAGTCAGTTCCTGTACCTTGAATACCCCGCATGATTTATATTGCATCTGTACTTTAAATGAACTATATACCCTGTTTTAAGACAGTTATTGTTTTAACAAGATTCTCATCATGTTTAGAAAGTGTTTTGATTTCTTTCTTGGTATATCTATTCACCCACCTGCCAGACCGTCGTGTCTGACCCATTTTTGTGGTACTCAGGTCCAGCTCCCGTTGTTGCCTTTGAGGAGGAGGCGGTCGGTGAACCGCAGCGTTTAGTAGAATGGCAAGCTGACAATGTCATGTAGACATTTGGTTTAGCTTTGAGCTGCGAACATTTTGGGAATATTTTGGGATGTTATTGATTTATACTTTTGGTTGTACTGGCCTTTGTTGGCCATTATTTTTGGGGGAATGTTAATTAACTTGTTATTTTGTTTAAACTTTAACTTTATATTTTGGGAATGCTAATGAGATCATTGCTCACTCTGACATCATGATAAACTTGTATATTATCAGTTTTGTATTATGGGAATGGATTGAAGAGTTTGATTTGCTACACGCTTCCGCACCTATATAAATGTTCTACGAGTGAATGTGGAATCCTCACCGCGGAAACCTGTGGGAAATTAAGGAAATGTACAATCCTTATTAAGGGTGGTTCATTACCCCATCATCCAACAACACCACCCCGTCGCGGTCCCGGGGCCCCCGGTCCGGGGTCGCGACAATTAAGTTTGGGTTTTTCAGTTCAGCGACACTTACCTCTTGGATCTTGTTCCTTTCAGTGTGGTGGCCCTCACATTTTCACCTACAATAAATCCTGGCTAGAAGGAAAGAAGGGAGCAACGGCTCGCCTTGCTTTGAAGTTAGTACATAAACGTGCCAAGTGTGTGTTATGCATGTGATGATGTTAAGAAGGCTTGTAATTGTAATGCAGACTAAATTTAAAATGTTTGTGCTAATGCAAGGCATGTCCTCGACATCATCCTGTAGTCATGACATCAATCAACCACTACCATGTTAGTCAATAGAGATAAAATAAAATAATAGAAATGCATCCACCACATGCAAGGGAAAAAGAATAAAAGATAAACAGCGGGGGCCCATCCTTTGGATGTAGGTATATCGAGTAGGAAATTGAGATCGAAAGATATCTAAAACTTATCCATAGCACACACATAGCATGAAACAGTACACGTCCAATACCAAGACTAGAGGCAAATCGTTGTTGGCTAATCCGAAACAAAGGGGTGATCATTGTCCGACTGATAGTATATCTCGTTTCGAGAGGAGTCGTGCACAAAACATGGTATCCGTGTGGGGTTTTGGATCAAGGGTTAACCAGGGAGGTGTGAGGCATGTTTACGTAGGTTCATATATAAAATAAAAAAAAATGCCCCAGCATATGGGGTGACATATGTGAACGATCCCTGAAACAAAACAATGTATAACCTATCCTGCATTCAACCATAAGGCATTAGTAACAAAAGCATGCATGAGGTGAGAGTGTGTGGATTGGTGAGTGTTTGTGACAACTGTGCATGTGATGGGACCTGAATTGGGAAGCCGTGCAGAATAAGTAAGTACTCATATGCGTGTGCGTGTACGCATGTACATATATGTATATATATAAAAATGCCCCAGTGTGAAGCTAGTGTGTTTCCTGGCTGGGAGTGAGAGAGTGAAGGTGGTCTAGCTCTCTGATCCATGGCCGTTAGTTTGATTATGATGTGACCTTCCCCAACTATCTTTTGGAGATCGATCCCTCATGGTTCTTTTCTAGCCGTTTTGGTCCTTTTAGTTGAACTTTGAAGAGCACTAGGCTGCCCCTGGAATTCATGTGTGAGCACAAGTTTCGTGTGTGGGAGAAGTGAGTCGCCGTGCTTCT
This sequence comes from Persea americana, assembly GCA_029852735.1. Lineage (NCBI taxonomy): Eukaryota > Viridiplantae > Streptophyta > Magnoliopsida > Laurales > Lauraceae > Persea > Persea americana. The sequence continues at coordinate 17,088,075 of CM056820.1, read as the reverse complement.
TCAGTGTTGTGGTTACCGGCCACTCACCGCTTGGCTCGTTAGGCAAGGGCCCATGTCATTCGAGCGGGCTTGGGTTTTATGAATGCTATTCTGTTACTTTGGCCTTTTGGCCCTTTGCACTTTTTTTTTTCTCTTTTTTTTCTTTTTTTTTTTTTTCGATTTATGACTGTGCAATGCCTGGGTCCCTTAAGCTCTCTAATTAACCCATGTAACGAGCGTTACGCCAATGAATCCCAAACCAAATGGCTTTAGGGCACTAGGTATGTAAATACCTCTACGGGCTTACTGACTCGGGTTAAAAAGGCTACGAACCCAAACTAGTCACAAAACTTTTTATTCTTTTCAGGACTTCTAACTAAACTCTTTTTTTTTTTTTTTGGACTGGTTTGGGAGAGGGGTGCCTAGGGTTTTGGCTTCTAAAGCATCAGGCATGGGGAGCACACCCACATCTCATGCAACTCCACCGTGGTTTCTCTTTTCTCTCTTTTGTGAGTGATGAGGGGAAGCTTTCATGACATGGGCAAGCTCGCCTATAAACTCTTGCGTTGAATGGTTTCAACCGTGCAGAACATTGTGTGGGGCAGACTCACTGTTCTAGTGTTTTCCCTTTTTTTTTTTGTGCCAGTGTGTGTTTGACTTCCAAGTTTGGCTGTTGCACCTCTCCTCGGTCTTCCCTACGGGATTTATACAACCATATCAAAAGACTGAGGGTCATACTCCGCAAGAAGTGGAGAAGGGTCATGTGGTGTATTTTTTCAAGTACATAGCATTCCATGGATCGGGGAGCTCTTCCCCTTCTGCATTTACTAGTCTATATGCATTGCCAGAATATACTTCTTTAACTACATATGGTCCTTCCCAATTAGGTCGCAATTTGCCTTTAATGTGTGGGAGTTTACAAGGTCACCTGTTTTGAATTTCCTCTCTATGACATGCTTATCGTAGGCTCTTGCAATTCGCTTCTTGTGCACCTGAGCGCGCTCTGCTGCTTTCATCCTTTTCTCATCGAGGAGGTCCAGCTGTATTTGCAATGCTTCTCGTCTTTGGTCTTCTGTCATCTCTCCATCTAATTGGATCCGCAAAGATGGGTGCAGGAGCTCGAACGGAAGGACCGCCTCCATCCCGTAAGTCAATGCATATGGGGTCTCACCTGTTGGAGTCCTAATGGAGGTTCGATATGCCCACAATGCCTCGACCAAACGGTCTGGCCAATCACTGCCCTTGGTTGTTTCCACTGTCTTCTTGATGATCTTGAGTAGTGTCTTGTTTGTAGCTTCAGCTTGTCCGTTTGCTTGGGGATAATAAGGGGTTGAATGATGTAGTTCTATACCATATTTTGTGCACAAATCCTCCATTACCTGAGATCTGAATTGGGGGCCATTGTCAGTTATGAACACTTTCGAAACGCCAAACCGGGCTATTATGTTCTTTTGAATGAACTTGACCACCGTGGATGCTTTGATATGGATAACTCTTTGAAAAACCGTTATGAACACCTCTTGATGACCCTTTGGAACTCTTCCGAGACTTCATCGTCTTCTCCTTCGGCATCTACTAATTCGTAAACGCCCATCTTGTCCTTTGCGTTCTCGGTTCCCGAAGATGATTCTGGCTATAAAATATTGGGCATCGACTCATACCCTATCTAGCCATAATTGCTCTACCGGGGGAATTTTCCAGCTCTCAGGTCTTCTTATGGCCCTACAATAGTCAAAGGTCTCTACTCCTAAACTACTTACATTTTTGGGTTTTTGGTTTTCTATTTTTTTTAGGATTTTGGGGTTTTGTGATTTTTTTGGATTTTTTAGAATGATATGGTACAGGTTGGGTTGAGGAGGGCTATCTAAGGAGGAAGATCCCTGCCCCGGGCAATGCTGAACTGCGGGGCGATACACCACTTCGTCGCCTTCGGGATTTTTGACCTCCCAGGTTTTGTTGTCTTCTTCTGAAGGTCCTGCTCTCCAGTGTCGCTACGCAGCTGGCCAGTATACGACTTCTTGGCTATCGGGGTCTTTGACTTCCCAGGTTTCATAGTCGTTTCTCTTTTCGGAAATTGGAGTTTTTTTTTAGGCAATTTCGCCGAATCACTAGTACCAATCATGTTACAAGACAGCATTCGAAAACTTTCCTCCGGGGGGAAATTTGAACTCCTAATTTCATCATATTCATGGAATTCTTTCCAGGTGCCAAAGATGTCTTCGTAAGTTTCGACCTCCTCGTCGTCAGACGACGAATCGGTTATACCTTCTATCAAGAGTTCTTTCCCTTTTTCCTAGGGGTGGATCCGATGGCATCCTTCTCCGTCGGGAGGTTCATTGGGATCCAAGAGCTTGCTATGCCTGACGAAGTGTTCCCCTAGTTTCCAATCCTTTCTGGAGAGTGTTACCTGATCATACGGGTTGAATCCCAGTCCTTCTGTTCCTATCCTTGCTTCCAGGATAACGGGGTCAAGAATCCCATCCTCATTCCTACCTAGCCCCAATCCGGGCTGATATCCAAGTTTTCTCATGAGGTTCTAGCCATGTATGCACTCTTTTCTTAATGAAGGTTCAGGTAGAGGGACCGGATCTGGTGTCATACTCCGGACGGGATCGATGTCCGTCAGGGAAATGGTGGGATCAACCCTGTATCCATGGGTTTTGGTTCCAGGCGGGATAGGGGCCAGTCGCAAGGTGGGAAATATCTTAAGTCCTTCTGGTTCGATCACAGGGGGGCCCCCCATTAGCTTCACGATTTTTCCTAAGTGAGGAAACTTAATACATTGGTGCCTAGTGGACATGACCGCCTTCATGTGATTCAGCCAGCGACGCCCTAATATCAAGTTGAAGGTCGCTGGGATATCCATGACGTAGAATTCTTCGGGTACTGAGATCGGGCCCGCTTGCACCAATAACATGATCTTCCCACAAACGTTCTTCCTATTTCCATCATAGCCTGTCACCACCAACGGAGCTAGGGTTAGGTCTTTGGCAGTTAGATCCAACGTCTTGTATGTTTTCGGTGGACAGATGTTTAGGGATGCCCCTGTGTCTACCAAAGCACCGGATATCTCCTTCTCGGCCACCCTAACTGTGAGATGTAGGGGTGAGGTCCTCGCTTCAAGTGGTATTTCTTTTAGTTCCTCCTCAGTAAAGTTGAGGATTGGCAAGGATGTCTCAAACGGCAAGGACGCAATGGACGCTCGTAGTTGTTCTGGGGTTATATTTTCCGGAACTTGTAAGTGGGTGATGGCGTCCATCAGCTGTTTTTGATGCATAGGGGAAGTCTTGATCAGATCGAGGATTGATACCTTAGCTGGTATCTTCGTTAGATGCCCTAGGAGATCATACTCTATCCCAGTTTCCAGCTGAACAAGAGGTCTCTCTTCGACAACCTCTTCGGTCTGTGCGTTAGGGATTTGTAAGCCAGGATCCGGCGCACTGGCGATCGGAGGTAGCCGCGGTGGGCGGATCCGTCCTGATCGGAGGTGTGCTTATGACGGCCCAACATCCTGGGGGTGATTAAATTGGGAGTGAGTGCTGGTCCGAGACCCCTCGTACGCGACATCATCGTCAAAGAACACCTTGTAGAGGTCCGGGGAGTCGATTACCATGCCGGTTTTGATGTTATCTAGTCTGAATTTAGTTTTCCCGTCCCAATTGACGTATTTCCAATAGTCATCATCTTCAAAAAAGTCATCATAGTAGGGCTGATTCTGACTAATGGCTGGCTGGATCGGGAAATCAGTTGATTGATGTGACACGGTAGCGACATTGGCCGACGGTCCCTGCAACGGTTGTGTCGAGGTTGACGCAGCGTGTTGTGGCATCGGGTTTGTGTAGATTTGCATGTCCGGCACTTGCTGCGTCATACCGGTAAGCGGACCTTGGGCTTGTGGCATTTTCTGCAGACCGTAGACTCCCATGGGTTTGATGCTATTCCACTCAATCGCCCCTTCATCACTGAGGTCGTAGATCAGGTCTCTGGCCGTATAGCAATGGGTTAGGTCATGTCCCGGCATCCTGTGGTATGCACAGAATCTCGTCCGATCAAGGTGGTCTGGCCATTGCTGTTGTCTTTCTGGTGGAAGCTGGATAGTGTTTTGTTCTATGAGCGACCAGAAAACAGTGATCCAAGGTTGAGGGAGGGGCAGGCAGTTAGCCCTTTTTGGTCCAAGCCTTCTCTTGTTCCCGTCATTGTTTTGGCCTGAATTGTCATTATAATTGAACGAGACTGCATTATAATTCGGCCGAGGATTAGTACACTGATTCGGGTTTTGAGGCATCACCGGCTAATTCACAGGTTGTCGTGCCGGATTTATGTTTTGCCTTGGATGAACGGGTCCCCTTTGGTCATGTGGTTGTTGGTTATATCTTTGATCATTCCGAGGAAGATCCCGGTAGCTCTGATCGTTCCGGAAGCCTTGTGTGTTCCCTTGGAAATTAACATCCCGGTTTTGTCCTTGATTCTGCTGTTGGTTGAAATTCATTTCCTGACCAGGATTATATGGGCGATAAACCACCTCTTGGGTCGAGTTTACTTCCGGGGTCGCGCGATTTTCCACTTGATTGGTCACGCGACGAACAATCCTTTTTTGATCGGAGATGCTTAGGTTATTCAATATTCCATCGTCTAGGTTCTGTTTCATTCTCGACAATCGATGGTGTAGGCCACTCCAATTCATGACTTCCCCGATTGTCATCAATGTCCTCATCGGTTCTTTCATGTTCGAAATGACCATCCTGACTTGTTCCTCCTCCTTCATATTGCAGTCAGACCTCGTGAATTGACTCAGCCATCTCGCTGCGAATTCTTCATAATCCTCATTGTTCTTTTGCTTTAAGTTGGCTAAGTCATGCCACAGGGTTTTGTTCTTAGTTAGGTGTTGGTATCGTACCAAAAATTTTTCTATCACATCCTCGAAGGTATTGATCTCGTGTGAGGGCACAGATGTGTACCAAGTTAGCGCATCTCCGGCTAGCGATTCTTGAAAGTAATTAATGAGGAGGGCGTCGTCGTCAGCGATTATACGACATTTACTGCAAAAGGACACCAAATGGTGTTGAGGGTCTGTAGTCCCGTCATACGCTACGAACTTTGGGGCTTTAGCTGGGAAGGGTGATTTCTTGGTCTCTTCTTTCTTCGTGAAGTCATAGAACCCTAACCTTTTGCCTTGTCGTGACGGCGACTTCTTTCTAATTTCACTCTTCGGCCCTTCTATTTCCTTCCGCATTTCTCTAATTGCCTGGGAATCAGGGTTTTGATCTTCGTGCGCCTGGCCACGTCTTGGGGCCTCAACTGGGGTTCGATAATAAATCTGTTCTACAAGATCGTGTTCCCAAAGGCACATAGTGGTAGCTTTCCTCAGCTCGTGTTCTCCTAGGGGCCTGAATTTGGGTTTGGTTTCGAGTTCTATCCAGGTCATGAGCTAATCCTAATCGTCGACCCACGTAAGTCAATTGGCGGGAGAACTCGTGGGCTGGATGGTCTGGCTGATGTTCCTCGTGAAGCTCATGAGGGTCTACATCGTCCGCAACTTCATCATAATAAAGTGGGGGATCCTGCTCCTCGTCTAACATTTCGTAAGTCGGAGTCAATTGATCTTGATACGTTAGAGGTGATCTTTCGTATCCCGTCGGTTGATGATAGGTTAGCCTAAGGCCAGATGAGTTTGGGATTGATCGGCTTACGGAGACAGTCGGAGGAGTCATTGCTTGAAGTTGGGGTTGGACTACCTCATGCTGGTATTGATGGTGTATTATGGGTGCGTTCTGTGCGCTGGTGTAAACAGCAGGGCTTCGCCGTGGGACCCTCGGCGTGACTGATCGAGCCGGGCCCACCTGTCCTTGGCCTATATGGAGGCGTGTATTTGCATATGGGATCGGGGCTGGTTGCTGTCTTGCTTGTCTAGTGGTGGTCACAATGGATGTATCAAAAGGTGTTCTATATTGGGGGACCATAGAGGTAATCGGTTCAGTTCGGGTAACCGTAGCTGAATGATGGATGACTTGTGAAGTGACCGGTTGAAGCACATGGCGAGCCCGTGTTGTGATGTTGGCATAGGTCTTATGCTCTACCGTCTGTTTGCTCGATCCGACCAAATCCTTATACGTGACTCGAGAGTCGGCAGAGTATGAGTCCCTCCTTATTGGAGTTGGAGGACTTGAGTGACTTTTTCTCGCGACTACTGCGTTCATGGGAGAAGGGACCCGTTCGACAATCGGAGGGCCCGATATGTGTGGGGAATAACGCGGTTCAGATAATGGGGTAGAAAGAGATCTAGAGATCTCAGTATCTAATGGGGGGAAATAAGCCTCACCGATGGCTCGAGTTGCTCCCGGGGCTGAAATAGGAGGAATGTCCGGCATTCCCCATGGGTGATTCGCCATTGAGAAGAGAAAGACTTTAGAAAAGATGAGAATGGAAAGAATTTAGGAAAGAAGAGAATGTTTTATGGAATTAATGCGGGAAAGAGGAAAGACTAATAGGGATGCGCTCTTATGATGTAAAGGGGAGAGCTTCAGTGGGCGGTTATGCGGACGCCAGTTCATATTTGATTTGTACCCATAATAACCCTTAAATAAACGAGACACGGACATTCAGTCATTGATCGAAGGTTTGTGTTCCATAATAAAGCTTCTAAAAGACCCAAGTAAACGATAAGACAACGAAAGATGTCCCATCACAATCGCCAGGCTGTTGGCATGGAGATCGTGGGACCTGTAACAGACCCAAATTCGTGACGAGACAACAGAAGATGTCCCATCACGATCGCCAGGCTGTCGGATGTGAATTTTGACCCCCCCCCGAGAGGGGAATCGTCATTCAACAGTGTGAGATAAAAAAATACATCGAAAATGAGGATTTCGACTACCCTCAAAATCGACGGATCACGATCGCCAGTTACGGATTCGGCCGTAACACCGTCCTTCGACGAAAGCCGAAAGAATACAGGAGGAAAATGGGGTGGGTTCTTCTCTCGTCTAATGTGCCGCCGGCGACACACGACGGTTGTCTTGTCACTTAATTTGGGTCTTTCAATTTGGGTCGAACTTGGGTCAAGGATCAAATTACGGGCTTCAAGATGGGACCATAATGAACTAGGCAGGGGAAATCAACATCCAGGGTTGAACAGATTAATTAAAGTTAAATCCAAGTATTCTAGGGTATAAGCGAATTAAAATGAAAATAAACTAAGAAAATAAGGGGCAAGGTGCCAAATATTTAGAAGAGGATCAACCCCATTCCTGGGTACCCCCTTCAATGTCCTTTGAAGACCTAGGGTTTAAAGGCTGATTCTTCGAATCGAAAGAATGATGTAGACGAAACTTCGAGTTGTGATTTCTGTGGGTTTGCGTGCGATACGCAGGTGATAAAAGTGCATGGCCGATGATGGGCCAGAAGTAAAATAAAAATGGCCGATGTTGGGCCGGGATTGATTGAGGGTGGCCGATGATGGGCCGGTAGTAAATAAACTAATATTAGGGTGTGTGAAATCACTCGTCTCGTTTCGTCGTCCTCATTAATTCAGGTTCTCGGAATCAGCCTCTATTCCCTTTAATCATTGAGTTCAGATAAATATTTGGCACCGGAGGTGGAGGAAAAGAGAAGAAAATATTTTTGGAATTGGTTTTGTTGGTTTTATAGTTTTTTTTTGGATTTTAATAATTGGGGCTAGAAGGGCCTAACTAGGGGAGTTCATACTTGGATTTAATCTAACTATTCCATTTCCCTAATGGATCTCTACCCTATCCTAAGGTCCTAACCGCCCACATCCACTCTCCCGGTTCCTTAGCGGGGCCCGGAGAGAGAGTGGGGCTTAATCAGTTGAAGTTTAAGAAATTAGGGTAGTCTAAGCTGGCTAGGGGGAGACCTTCTAGGTCTGGGGTCTGACTTAATCAGTCTAGGCTACAGAAGAGATGGAGGGTGATGATGGGGCTGCTGCCTGAGACGATGGGCTGGGATATGGAAGATGATGATGGGCTGCTGTGTATGGGTTCTGAAAGGAAGAGGGAGGTGGAGATGGGAGGCCTGGGTTTTCCGGCGGATCGAGATGAGATGGAGATGGTGGGAGGCTTCTGCGTGAGTAGAAGAAGATGATGAGAGGGAATGATGGTGGGTTGTAGGGGAGAGATGAGAGATGAAGATGGGGTACTGCGTGAGGTAGATGGAGATGGGAGGCCTCTGCGTGAGTAGAGGAAGATGATGAGAGGGAATGGTGGGGGGCTTCTGCGTATGGGTTTTTGGAAGATGATGTTGGAGGAGGCCCTGAGGAGGGTTCTGCGCATGGGTGATTTTTTTTGGATGGGCTTGGGTGTTTTAAATTGAGAGGGATAAGGCCTGGGTTGGGAGAGAGATGAGAGGGATGAGGCTTGGGTGTTTGAAATTGAGAGGGATAAGGCCTGGGTTGGGAGAGAGATAGAGGGATAAGGCTTGGGTGTTAGGAGATTGAGAGGGAAAGACGAGGTTTAAGGGGGAGGGGAGAGTCCAGATCTCATGGACTGTCCTCTCCCATGCAGCTAATGGGCCTCGTGGGACGGGTCAAGTTCGGGTCAGGAGGTTTGGATCAGGCTCGGGTTGTGTTTGGGTCAGGTGAGGTCTGGACTTGGCCTAATGAGTTGGATCGGGTCAGGTTCAGCTTGGGCTGGAGTTCATTGGGCCAGGCCTGGTGGGTTTGGATTTAAAAGAAACTGGTTTGGGTCGAGAAGGTGGGGTCCGATGGAGATTGGCCGAGTTATCATTAATGGGGCCCAGGTTTCGTAGATTTCAATCTGCTCGTCGGATTTTGACGTTCTACATATTAACGGAAAGCTCTTGGCAAGTAGGTCACGATGAGCCAATTTTTAGGATTATCAGAGGTCCAGAAATGATAGGTGATTTTTCACGCGGGCGCCGCGGGGGTTTGGGACCAGCTGTTATGATTTTTTATCCGCCCGTCAGATCTTGGAGTTCTATATATGGGCGGAAAGCTCTCGATGAGTAGATCATGATGAGCCAACTCCTGGGGGGTGATCAGAGGCCTAGAGACGATTGGTGACTTTTGACTCGGGGCCTAATCAGGACATCATTAAATAGGGTGGACTGAATTGCCCCTCATAGGGTGCCAAAACGAGGTGTCTACAGTATGCCCCTCTTTGGAGAATAGCACGTACAGAGTTGTTCTCCAGAGATAAGGAGACACACACTCATGCTTCCGTTTGAGCTTTTGGGCTCAAGGGAGTGGCAGCCTATGAGGGTGAGGTTGAACTGGCTCGAAGGAATCGAGATAAGGTTGCTCTAGGCCGTCCAGTTAATTAGGTCTCCTTTTAGGTCCGAGCTTGATCACGTGATATGAGGATGTCACCTCGTGCCTTTCCATTTTCTACCCAAAATTAAATCCCTACAAAGTGGATCATCCTACTCGGGGGGTGCACAAAGTGTCAAAGCAAGATTCTGAAAGAGCATGTTACGGTAATGATATTAAATGTAAGAACACAAGTTTGGAAGATTAAGTTTGGGTTTTTCAGTTCAGCAACACTTACCTCTTGGATCCTTTTCCTTTCAGTGTGGTGGCCCTCACATTTTCACCTACAATAAACCCTGGCTAGAAGGAAAGAAGGGAGCAACGGCTCGCCTTGCGTTGAAGTTAGTACATAAACGTGCCAAGTGTGTGTTATGCATGTGATGATGTTAAGAAGGCTTGTAATTGTAATGCAGACTAAATTTAAAATGTTTGTGCTAATGCAAGGCATGTCCTCGACATCATCCTGTAGTCATGACATCAATCAACCACTACCATGATAGTCAATAGAGATAAAATAAAATAATAGAAATGCATCCACCACATGCAAGGGAAAAAGAATAAAAGATAAACAGCGGGGGCCCATCCTTTGGATGTAGGTATATCGAGTAGGAAATTGAGTCGAAAGATATCTAAAACTTATCCATAGCACACACATAGCATGAAACAGTACACATCCAATACCAAGACTAGCGGCAAATCGTTGTTGGCTAATCCGAAACAAAGGGGTGATCATTGTCCGACTGATAGTATATCTCGTTTCGAGAGGAGCCGTGCACAAAACATGGTATCCGCGTGGGGTTTTGGATCAAGGGTTAACCAGGGAGGTGTGAGGCATGTTTACGTAGGTTCATATATAAAATAAAAAAAAATGCCCCAGCATATGGGGTGACATATGTGAACGATCCCTGAAACAAAACAATGTATAACCTATCCTGCATTCAACCATAAGGCATTAGTAACAAAAGCATGCATGAGGTGAGAGTGTGTGGATTGGTGAGTGTTTGTGACAACTATGCATGTGATGGGACCTGAATTGGGAAGCCGTGCAGAATAAGTAAGTACTCATATGCGTGTGCGTGTACGCATGTACATATATGTATATATAAAAATGCCCCAGCGTGAAGCTGGTGTGTTTTCTGGCTGGGAGTGAGACAGTGAAGGTGGTCTAGCTCTCTGATCCATGGCCGTTAGTTTGATTATGATGTGACCTTCCCGAACTATCTTTTGGAGATCGATCCCTCATGGTTCTTTTCTAGCCGTTTTGGTCCTTTTAGTTGAACTTTGGAGAGCACTAGGCTGCCCCTGGAATTCATGTGTGAGCACAAGTTTCGTGTGTGGGAGATAGTGAGTCGCCGTGCTTCTTCAGTGTTGTGGTTACCGGCCACTCACCGCTTGGTTCGTTAGGCAAGGGCCCTTGTCATTCGAGCGGGCTTGGGTTTTATGAATGCTATTCCGTTACTTTGGCCTTTTGGCCCTTTGCACTTTTTTTTTTCTCTTTTTCCTCTTTTTTTTTTTTTTCCGATTTGTGACTGTGCAATGCCTGGGTCCCTTAAGCTCTCTAATTAACCCATGTAACGAGCGTTACGCCAATGAATCCCAAACCAAATGGCTTTAGGGCACTAGGTATGTAAATACCCCTACGGGCTTACTGACTCGAGTTAAAAAGGCTACGAACCCAAACTAGTCACAAAACTTTCATTATTTTCAGGACTTCTAATTAAACTCCTTTTTTTTTTTTTTTTTTGGGGACTGGTTCGGGAGAAGGGTGCCTAGGGTCTTGGCTTCTGAAGCATTAGGCATGGGGAGCACACCCACATCTCATGCAACTCCACCGTGGTTTCTCTTTCCTCTCTTTTGTGAGTGATAAGGGGAAGCTTTCATGACATGGGTGAGCTCACCTATAAACTTTTGCGTTGAATGGTTTCAACCGTGCAGAACATTGTGTGGGACAGACTCACTATTCTAGTGTTTTCGTCTTTTTTTTTTTTTTTTTTTGCCTTTTTTTTTTTTGTGCCAATGTGTGTTTGACTTCCAAGTTTGGCTGTTGCACCTCTCCCCGGTCTTCCATGTGGGATTTATATAGCCATATCAAGAGACCGAGGGTCATACTCCGCAAGAAGTGGAGAAGGGTCATGTGGTGTACTTTTTCAAGTACATAGCATTCCATGGATCGGGGAACTCTTCCCTTTCTGCATTTACTAATGTATATGCATTGCATGAATATACTTCTTTAATTACATATGGACCTTCCCAATTAGGTCGCAATTTCCCTTTAATGTGCGGGAGTTGTGATTGAGTGATGCATTTTAATACAAGGTCACCTGTTTTGAGTTTCCTCTCTATGACATGCTTATCGTAGGCTTTTGTGATTCGCTTCTTGTACACCTGAGCGTGCTCTGCTGCTTTCATCCTTTTCTCATCGAGGAGGTCCAGCTGTATTTGCAATGCTTCTCGTCTTTGGCCTTCTGTCATCTCTTCATCTAATTGGATCTGCAACGACAGGTGCAGGAGCTCGAACGGAAGGACTACCTCCATCCCGTAAGTCAATGCATATGGGGTCTCACCTGTCGGAGTCCTAATGGAGGTTCGATATGCCCACAATGCCTCAAACAAACGGTATGGCCAATCACTACCCTTGGTCGTTTCCATTGTCTTCTTGATGATCTTGAGTAGTGTCTTGTTTTTAGCTTCAGCCTGTCCGTTTGCTTGGGGGTAATAAGGGGTTGAATGATGTAGTTCTATACCATATTTTGTGCACAAATCCTCCATTACCTGAGATATGAATTGGGGGCCATTGTCAGTTGTGAACACTTTTGGAATGCCAAACCGGGCTATTATGTTCTTTTGAATGAATTTGACCACCGTGGATGCTTTGATATGGATAAATGCCTCGGCTTTTGCCCACTTGGTGTAGTATTCCGCCGCCGTTAATATGAGAGCTTTGTTCTGGGTGTCTACAACGGTCGGGACCAGAGGTCCTATGATATCGAACGCCTAAGTCGAAAAAGGCCATGGGGCGGTAGTGGGATGCAGCGAAGATGCAGGAGCGTGAATCAAGTCGGCGTGCAGCTGGCATTTCTTGCACTTTCTGACGTAGTCCACGGAGTTTGATTCCATTGACGACCAGTAATATCCTAACCAGATGATTTTCTTGGAGAGCATCAGGCCGTTTACGTGTCCTCCGCATATGCCGGAATGAGCTTCTTCAATTATTTCTCGTCTTTCCTCGATCATCACGCATCGCATGAGGATCCCACTGAATGATCGGCGATATAACAATCCTCCGACAAGGACGTATCTTTGAACCATTTCTTTCAGTGCCCTTTTGTCGGATTTGGTGGCGTATTCAGGGACGTATTCGTCGCGCAGGTAGTTCCAGATATCGAAGTACCACAGATGGTCATCTATGAGTTCTTTGTCATGCTGTAGGGGGGCCAATATCCACTCTCAATTAGGTTCTTCTTCCTCTGCCTCTTTCCCTTTCGCTTTCCTTCCTTTCGGTCCTTTATCTTTGGATGGAGTCTCATCTGGATCTCCGAGGGCTAAGTCTTTTAGTTCAACCGAGGGAGCGTCTATCCTTTGGATGTGAAAGGTCTCGGATCCCTTGTCGAGGGGGACTTCCACGATCGAGGCCAAGGTGGCCAATGAGTCGGCCGGCCGGTTAAAAGCTCGCGGGATATAAAGAAAGGAAACTTTTTTGAACTGGGACATAGCTTTCTTGGCCTTGTCATGATAATGAGCGAGCTTAGGGGCGTTCACCTTCCATTCACCTGCCACTTAGGATATAACCACTTTTGAATCCCCGAGAACTCAAAGTTTCTTAACTTCCAAGTTCGCGGCCTCTCTTAAACCTGCTAGGAGTGCTTCGTACTCCATTTCATTATTGGTGGCTAGGAATCCAACTTTGAAGGCCTTCCGTATCACCACTCCTTCTGGGGACAAAGTATTCTCCTTCGCCATCTACTAATTCGTAAACGCCCATCTCGTCCTTTGTGTTCTCGGTTCCCGGAGATGATTCTGGCTCTGAAATAATGGACATTGACTCATACCCTATCTTGCTAATCTGGCTCATGATTTCCTCTAGCCGTGATTGCTCTACCGGGGGAATTTTCCAGCGCTCAGGTCTCCTTATGGCCCTGCAATAGTCGGAGGTCTCTACTCCTAAACTACTTACATTTTTGGGTTTTTGGTTTTCTAATTTTTTTTTGGGATTTTGGGGTTTTGTGATTTTTTTTTTGGGTTTTTGGAATGATATGGTACAGGTTGGGTTGAGGAGGGGCTATCTAAGGAGGAAGATCCCTACCCCGGGTAATGCCGAGCTGTGGGGCGATACACCACTTCATCGCCTTTGGGATTTTCGATCTCCCAGGTTTTCTTGTCGTTTCTCTTTTCGTAAATCGGAGCTTTTTTTTAGGCAATCTCGCCGAATCACTAATACCAATCATGTTACAAGACAGCATTCAGAAACTTTCCTCTAGGGGGAAACTTGAACCTCTAATCTCGTCGGATTCGTGGAATTCTTCCCAGGTACCGAAGATGTCTTCGTAAGTTTCGACCTCCTCATCGTCAGATGACGAATCGATTATAACTTATATTAGGAGCTCTTTCCCTTTTTCTTGGGGGTGGATCTGATGGCATCCTCCTCCGTCGGGAGGTTCATTGGGGTCTAAGAGCTTGCTATGCCTGACGAAGTGTTCCCCTAGTTTCCAATCCTTTCTGGAGAGTGTTACCTAATCATATGGGTTGAATCCCAGTCCTTTTGTTCCTATCCTTGCTTCTAGGATAATGGGGTCAAGAATCCCATCCTCATTCCTACCTAGCCCCAATCCGGGCTGATATCCAAGTTTTCTCATGAGCTTCCAGCCATGTATGCATTCTTTTTTTAATGGCGGTTCAGGTAGAGGGACCGGATCTGGTATCATACTCCGGACGGGATCGATGTCCTTCAGGGAAATGGTGGGATCAACCCTATATCCAAGGGTTTTGGTTCCAGGCGAGATAGGGGCTGGTTGCAAGGTGGGAAGTATCTGAAGTCCTTCTGGTTCGATCACAGGCGGGTCCCCCATTAGCTTCACGATTTTTCCTAAGTGGGGAAACTTAATGCATTGGTGCCTAGTGGACATGACCGCCTTCATGTGATTCAGCCAGCGACGCCCTAATATCAAGTTGAAGGTCGCTGGAATATCCATGACATAGAATTCTTCGAGTACTGAGATCGGGCCTGCTTGCACCAATAACCTAATCTTCCCACAAACATTCTTCCTATTTCCATCATATCCTATCACCACCAACGGGGCTGGGGTTAGGTCTTTGGCGGTTAGATCCAACGTCTTGTATGTTTTCAGTGGACAGATGTTTAAGGATGCCCCTGTGTCTACCAAAGCGCCGGATATCTCCTTCTCGGCCACCCTAACTGTGAGATGTAGGGGTGAGGTCCTTGCTTCAGGCGGTATTTGTAACACCCCGTACCCTAATCCCGTATTAATACTAATTAATTGCTTGGTTAGTTAGGAGTTAGTTAGTAGGTGTGTTAGAGTCTTAGCGAGTCGGGTTTGGCGTAGGGATCGCGCGTGCGAAGTTTCGTGCGAGTCCGAGTGTGTTTGAATAGAGTAGGGGGCTGGTTTGCAATTTTGGGAAGTTTTCAGGGGTTTTTATGAGATTATGAGTTTTGTGAGTTTGGGTGCATTGGATAGGTCTCGTCATTTCATGAACTTTAGTCTTCTGTCGCGTTTCGATTCGACGCGCTGAAGAGGCCCAAATAACCACTTTTAGCTCAACAAGGACTTAATCCAAATTTTTCCAAAAATACCCTCTTATATTAAGTCATCAACCGGATGACTCATTCCTTCCTTCTTATCTCATTCATCTTCATCCCTTCTTTCCATTTCTCTGTGTCTTCTTCAAGCTTCTTCTTCTCTTCACTGTAGCCTTGCCAAAGAGAACCATGGGAGTCCATCTTCACTAGCCAAGCCACTAAGCTTCTTCATCAAGACTTCAAGAACTCAACCATCCAATTTTCTAAACTTTTCATCAACAAATCACTCCAAGGTAAGCTCTCCAAGTTACTAGACTTAGCTAATCTTCTTCCTTTGGATTAGAAATGGATTAGGGAAACTCATAGCAACCCTTTGCATTCATTTTTGTAGTGAGGTTTTGGTTTGGAAACCTTCTTCTTCTCCTTTGGGCTTTAGTGGAGTTTTCTTCAAATTCTACTTGAAATTCCCTAAGCTCTTCATCAAGGCAAGTTAATATATATGTGTTTGATTTGATATGTTTTGTCTTTCCTTTGATTGATGATGGATGATGTTTAGATGACCAATTGCTCTTTAGATTTGTTTTAGATTGAAAACATGATAATGGATTGAAATTGCTAATGAAATGGATTAGGACATTAATGACTTGATTAGATGATAGGATTGGGTTTTTAAGAATTGTTTACATCTACATATATGTGGACATATGTGGATTTTAATGGTTAAGAACAGAGGAAGAAGAGTCCCAAAATCAAGTGAATGAAATAGGCCCAGGTCATTACAGTTACAGAACTACTGTTCTGTAACCGTAGTGTACGCAGTCGACCGGTTGTGTACGCGGTCGACCGGGTACACAGCGCTCGCGGTCGACCGAATAGGAACCAGGTCGACCTGGTTCCCTGTGTACGCGGTCGACCGGGTAGGGACCCGGTCGACCGGGTCAACTGCAGGAATAGTTTTTTTGGTTTTTTTCCTAGGTTTGGAGGACCTTAGGGGGAAACCTTGGTTACTCTTTTTAAGACTTAGTTGACTATATGTAGACTCATTTGACTATCTGGGAGGACGTTTTGAGCTCACGTTCTTCACGTTAATCCGGTTGTATCGGGAATCAATTTCACTCAATCCTGAACGGTACGGGACAACGGGATACTTTTTTTATATCTATGCACGAAGATCATATAGTCAGGTATCGCGCACCCTAACCCTTTCGTTGACTGAGTAGGATAGTACGATGCTTCAGGTTTAACAATTGACCTAGGATTGGATTGTTTATTGCCTTGAATTCCGGATTGTACCGTCTGGTACTGTTTACATGAGACGTTCATGTTCATTAGCTTCGTTTATTTGTTTTGTTTTGGGATCACGTTTGAGAACTTAGATTGATGGATTTAGGATCCCCTTTTTATGTTTCGTTATTTCGAAGTTTGATGGGAGTGTTGAGGCTAGACGGCTTTAATTGGAAAGCTTGTTTGAGAACTACCGGTATTGATGGTTTTGACTTTGATTTGATGATGGCAAGGTAGTTCTCTTTGCTCAATGAATCTTGTTCACACAAGAAAGTCTAGCTCTTCACTATGGGGGGGTTGTTTAGGACTCTTTGTGTCAGGCACCACTCGACTATTAACGCCCAACACAGATGGGGCACCATTCTGTGTGAGGACTTTGGATTGAACGTCTGCGCAGTACGACTTTTTATATTTTGATGGCTGTACACCATCGGATACATATTGATTGACTTTGATTACTCAGGCCTTTTGGTATCCATTTTGGTTGCTTGCTTGCCGGGGTTCATCCCGTGCCACTCTACCACAGCTCAAATGTTGAGTCGGGAGGGTCATGTGGAACTATCCCGTGGTGTATTAGTTTATGTGGGTCGTCTCTTTGCTAGATGGTTATGTTAGTTGATTTTGATTCAAATGCTAGGCACTTTCTACGAGCAGGATGCTATGCATTTCATATGATTTTGTTTCTCGTTTACTCTTATTCGTTCTACATATCTGAATGATTCATATATATATTGCTTGCCGACCTTCGTGTCTGATGATGCTACTCTTGGTGCACAGGTACCGAGCTCTACCTAGCTGAGGAGGAATTGACGGAGGAAGTTCAGGCGGATCAGCCTGATGACTTCTTGGAGTATAGTACGGACGACATTGTATAGCCGTACTGACCCAGTACATGAGCGCTTTCATGATATTTTGTGTAGTTTCATCTTTTGGTTTCTTCATCTTTTGATTAGGCCCGAGTTTTGGATGTGGCCTATTGTTGTAAATAATACTTTTGTTTAATTATTTCAAACTTGAACTCTAGTTAATATATATGATCAGTCTTTGCTCTTAACTATATACTTCAAGATACCATTTGTACTATGAAGCTTCCGCTATACGTTTTATGTATTTGAGGAAATGTTTATACCTCACAGTGATCTTCGATCCATATTGGGACATGATTAGGGCCCAGTGTTATTATTAATGTTGAAATTTTTTAATTGGCCCTAATCTCACTCATAACCCCGGTTTCACGATCGGGGGCGTGACAGTATTTGTTTTAATTCCTCCTCAGTGAAGTTGAGGATTGGCAAGGATGTCTCAGACGACAAGGACGCAATGGACGCCCGTAGTTGCTCCGAGGTTATATTTTCCGGAACTTGTAAGTGGGTGATGGCATCCATCAGCTGTTTTAGATGCATCAGGGAAGTCTTGATGAGATTGAGGATTGACACCTTAGCAGGTATCTTCGTTAGATGGCCCAGGAGATCATACTCTATCCCAGTCTCCAGCTGAACATGAGGTCTCTTTTTGACAACCTCTTCGGTCTGCGCATTGGGGATTTGCAAGCCCGGATCCGGCGTGTTCGCAATCAAAGGTAGCCGCGGTGGGCGGATCCGTCCTGATCGGAGGTGTGCTTGTGACGGCCCAACATCCTGGAGGTGATTAAATTGGGAGTGAGTGCTGGTTCGAGACCCCTCTACGCGATATCATCGTCAAAGAACACCTTGTCCGAGAAGTCGATTACCATGCCGGTTTTGATGTTATCTAGTCTGAATTTAGTTTTCCCGTCCCAATTGACGTATTTCCAATAGTCATCATCTTCAAAAAAGTCATCATAGTAGGGTTGATTCTGACTAATGGCTGGCTGGATCGGGAAATCAGTTGATTGATGTGACACGGTGGCGACATTGGCCGACGGTCCTTGCAACGGTTGTGCCGAGGTTGACGCAGCGTGTTGTGGCATCAGGTTTGTGTAGATTTGCATGTTCGGCACTCGCTGCGTCGTGCCGGTAAGCAGACCTTGGGCTTGTGGCATTTTCTGCGGACCGTGGACTCCCATGGGTTTGATGCTATTCCACTCAATCGCCCCTTCATCACTGAGGTCGTAGATCAGGTCTCTGGCCCTATAGCAATGGGTTAGGTCATGTCCCAGCATCCTGTGGTATGCACAGAATCTCGTCCGATCAAGGTGGTCCGGCCATTGCTGTTGTCTTTTTGGTGGAAGCTGGATAGCATTTTGTTCTATGAACGACCAGAAAACAGTGATCTAAGGTTGAGGGAGGGACGGGTAGTTAGCCCTTTTCGATCCAAGCATTCTCTTGTTTCCATCATTGTTTTGGCCGGAACTGTCGTTATAATTGAACGGGATTGCGTTATAATTCGGCCAAGGATTAGTACCCTGATTCGGGATTTGAGGCATCACCGGCTGATTCATAGGTTGTCGTGCCGGATTTATGTTTTGCCTTGGATGAACGGGTCCCCTTTGGTCATGTGGTTGTTGGTTATATCTTTGATCATTCCAAGGAAGATCTCGGTAGCTCTGATCGTTCTGGAAGCCTTGTGTGTTCCCTTGGAAATTAACATCCCGGTTTTGTCCTTGATTCCGCTGTTGGTTGAAATTCATTTCCTGACCAGGATTATATGGGTGATAAACCACCTCTTGGGTCGAGTTTACTTCCGGGGTCACGCGATTTTCCACTTAATTGGTCACGCGACGGACAATCCTTTTTTTGATCGGAGATGCCCAGGTTGTTCAATATTCCATCGTCTAGGTTCTGTTTCATTCTCGACAGTCGATGGTGTAGGCCACTCCAATTCATGACTTCCCCGATTGTCATCAATGTCCTCATCAGTTCTTTCATGTTCGAAAGGACCATCCTGACTTGTTCCTCCTCCTTCATATTGCAGTCAGACCTCGTGAATTGACTCAGCCATCTCGCTGCGAATTCTTCATAATCCTCATTGTTCTTTTGCTTTAAGTTGGCTAAGTCATGCCAGAGGGGTTTGTTCTTAGTTAGGTGTCGGTATCGCATCAGAAATTTTTCTATCACATCCTCGAAGGTATTGATCTCGTGTGAGGGCACAGATGTGTACCAAGTTAGCGCATCTCCGGCTAGCAATTCTTGAAAGTAATTAATGAGGAGGGCATTGTCGTCAGCGATTCTTGAAAGTAATTAATGAGGAGGGCATTGTCGTCAGCGATCATATGACATTTGCTGCAAAAGGACACCAAATGGTGTTGAGGTTCTGTAGTCGCGTCATACACTACGAACTCTGGGGCTTTAGCTAGGAAGGGTGATTTCTTGGTCTCTTCTTTCTTCGTGAAGTCATAAAACCCTAACCTTTTGCCTTGTCGCGACGGTGACTTCTTTCTAATTTCACTTTTCAGCCCATTCTATTTCCTTCCGCATTTCTCTAATTGCCTGGGAATCAGGGTTTTGATCTTTGTGCGCCTGGCCACGTTTCGAGGCCTCAACTGGGGTTCGATAATAAATCGGTTCTACAAGATCGTATTAAGGGTCTGGTTGGTGTCCCAAAGGCGCATATTGGTAGCTTTCCTCGGCTCGTGTTCTCCTAGGGGCTTGAATTTGGGTTTGATTTCGAGTTCTATCCAAGTCATGAGCTAATCCTGATTATCGACCCACGTAAGTCAACTGGTGGGAGAGCTCGTGGGTTGGATGGTCTTGTCGATGTTTCTCTCAAAGCTCATGAGGGTCTATGTCGTCCGCAACTTCATCATAATAGAGCGGGGGACCCTGCTCCTCGTCTAACATTTTGTAAGCCAGAGTCAATTGATCTTGATACGTTAGAGGTGATCTTTCATATCCCGTCGGTTGATGATAGGTTAGCTTAAGGCCAGATGAGTTTGGGATCGATCGGCTTACGGAGACAGTCGGAGGAGTCATTGCTTGAAGTTGGGGTTGTACTACCTCATGCTGGTATTGATGGTGGATTATGGGTGCGTTCTGTGCGCTGGTGTAAACAGCAGGGCTTCGCCGCAGTACCCTCGGCGTGAGTGATCGAGTAGGGCCCACCTGTTCTTGGCCTATATGGAGGTGTGTACTTGCATATGGGACCGGGGCTAGTTGCTGTCTTGCTTGTCTAGTGGTGGTCACAATGGATGTATCAAAAAGCGTTCTATATTGGGAGACCATAGAGGTAATCGGTTCAGTTCGGGTAACCGTAGCTGAATGATGGATGATTTGTGAAGTGACCGGTTGAAGCACATGGCAAGCCCGTGTTGTGCTGTTGGCATAGGTCTTATGCTCTACCATCTATTTGCTCGATCCGACCAGATCCTTATACGTGACTCGCGAGTCAGTAAAGTATGAGTCCCTCCTTATTGGAGTTGGAGGACTAGAGTGATTTTTTCTTGCGACTATTGCGTTCATAGGAGAAGGGACGTGTTCGACAATCGGAGGGCCTGATATGCACGGGGAATAGCGCGGTTCAAATAATGGGGTAGAAAGAGATCTAGAGATCTCGGTATCTAATAGGGGGAAATAAGCCTCACCGATGGCTCGAGTTGCTCCCGAGACTGAAATAGGAGGAATGTCCGGCATTCCCCATGGGTGATTCGTCATTTGTAAGAAGGTGGGGGTGAGAAGAGAAAGACTTTAGAAAAGATGAGAACGGAAAGAACTTAGGAAAGAAGAGAATGTTTTATGGAATTATTGCAGGAAAGAGGAAACACTAATAGGGCTGCGCTCTTATGTTGTAAAGGGGAGAGCTTCAGCGGGCGGTTATGCGGACGCCAGTTCACATTTGATTTGTGCCAATAATGACCCTTAAATAAACGAGACACTGACATTTGGTCATTGATCGAAGGTTCGTGTTTCATAATAAAGCTTCTAAAAGACCCAAGTAAACGACGAGACAACGAAAGATGTCCCATCACGATCGCCTGGCCTTTTGGCATGGAGATCGTGGGACCTACAAATGACCCAAATTCGTAACAAGACAACAAAAGAAGTCCCATCACGATCGCCAGGCTGTCGGATGTGAATTTTGATCCCCACTGAGAGAGGGGAATCGCCATTCAACTGTGTGAGATAAAAAACAATACATAAAAAATGAGGATGCCGACTACCCTCAAAATCGACGGATCATGATCGCCAGTTACGGATTTAGCCGTAACACCGTCCTTCGACGAAAGCCAAAAGAATGCGGGAGGAAAATGGGGTGGGTTCTTCTCTCGTCTAATGTGCCGCCGGCGACACACGACAGTTGTCTCGTCACTTAATTTGGGTCTTTCAATTTGGGTCGAACTTGGGTCAAAGGTCAAATTACGGGCTCCAAGATAGGATCGTAGTGAACTAGGCAGGGGAAATCAACATCCAGGGTTGAATAGACTAATTAAAGTTAAATCCAAGTATTCTAGGGGATAAGCGAATTAAAACGAAATAAAACTAAAAAAATAAAGGGAAAGGTGCCAAATATTTAGAAGAGGATCAACCCCATTCCTGGGTACCCCCTTCGATGTCCTTCGACTACCTAGGGTTTAAAGGCTAATTCTTCGAATCGAAGGAATGATGCAGACAAAACTTCGAGTTGTGATTTCTATGGGTTTGCGTGCGATACTCAAGTGATAAAAGTGCATGGCCGATGATGGGCCGGAAGTAAGATAAAAATGACCGATGTTGGGCCGGGATTGATTGAGGGTGGCCGATGATAGGCCGTTAGTAAATAAACTGATATTGGGGTGTGTGAAATCACTCGTCTCGTTTCATCATTCTCATTAATTCAGGTTCTCGGAATCAGCCTCTATTCCCTTTAATCATTGAGTTCAGATAAATATTTGGCACCGGAGGTGGAGGAAAAGAGAAGAAAATATTTTTGGGATTTGTTTTGTTGGTTTTATAGTTTTTTTTGGATTTTAATAATTGGGGCTAGAAGGGCCTAACTAGGGGAGTTCCTACTTGGATTCAATCTAACTGTTCCATTTCCCTAATGGATCTCTACCCTAACCTAGGGTCCTAACCGCCCACATCCGCTCTCCCGGTCCCTTAGCGGGGCCCGGAGAGAGAGTGGGGCTTAATCAGTTGAAGTTTAAGAAACTATGGTAGTCTAAGCTGGCTAGGGGGAGACCTAGATCTAGGTCCGGGGATTGAGCTAATCAGTCTATGCTACTGTATAATTTCTAACTCAAATTTATTAATATTTTTGGTTTTTTTTTTTAATATCTTTTACTTTGTTTTTGGTCTTTTTGATTTTGATTTTTTTTATTTTGGTTTTATGTTTTTATTTATAAAGCCTAAAAATCCTAAATTGATTTTTCCTAATGAAATTGGATGAGGAAGAGAGAATGAATTACTAATTTTTTATTTTATTTGATTATTCTGAATAATCTTGAATTTCCTAAATGAGGTTCCCTAATCCTAGTGAGAGGGGAGGAGAGAAAAGAATTCTATTTAGCCTAATTATTTTTAGTTAATAGGATAGCTAAAGTTCTATTTTTAATTTTTACTTTTCACTTTATTATTTTGTTTTTTTTTTTTTTTTTTGTTTTGGGGTTTTTGTTTGTTTTTATTATTAATTTTTTTTAATAAATTATAACATAAACAGATAAAGGGAATGCAGTCTCAATTTTTATAAAGAGGATAAACTAAAGAAACAAGATGTAATATAATTATAATGCATGGGCATGTTAAATGCATGGACAGGTTTGATGCACAATTAAAGACAATTCAAATCAGTAATGGTATAAAATACTAATTTAGATGCGTGGCATGTTATATGCACAAAGAATAAATGACAGTACAAATAAATGAAGAGTTAAATGCACAAAATAGATAGCTGGTATTGGGCTGTGCATGCACGGGTTGGATTGGTGAATGGGTCAGGAGACGGGTGCAATAGTGAGGTGAGGCAAAAGTGAAGTGGGCGCCGGGAGGAGTGTCCAGGGGAGAAGAGTGCAAGGAGGCAGCGAGGGTGTGCAGCAGGTGGGGTGTAGTACAGGTGAGGGGACGTGTGCAGGCTGTGCAACAGTTGGAGTAGAAGAGAGAAGAGAAGGACGAAATGATGAAATGGGAGCGGGTGACGTGTGCAGGCAAGGTCAAGAAAAAGAGGAGGAAGATGAAAGGAAAAAAAAGAAAGAGGTGCAGGGGGTGCAGGTGGGTGCGTGCAGCCGCAAAGGAGAATGCAGTGGGGAGGAGAAGAGAGGGAAAAAGAAAGAAAGAAAGAAAGAAAGAAGAAGAGGAGAAGGTGTGCAGGCGAGAGAGTGCAGTGTGTGCGCAGGAGGGGAGAAGAATAAGAGAATGAAAGAAAAAGAGAGAAAGAAAGGGGGTTAGTTCAGGGGGTGTACAGGCGGAGAAAGAGGAAGATGGAGAAGAAGGGAAGAAAGGAAAAAGAGGGGGCGGTGCGATAGTGATGCATAGCAGCGGGGAAAGAAGAAGTGGGGAAAGGAAGGAGGGAGGAAGAAGAAAGAGAAAGGAGATGGGGAGGCAACACTGCTGCCCGTGGGCGCAGGGCTGAAACAAAGGGGAGAGAGCGAGGGGGAGAATGAACGAATGAGAGGGAGAGAGTGGGCGGAGCAGAGAGAGGGTGAGAAAGAGAGTGGACGGGAGAGAGGGAGATGGGTCGCAGAGGGAGAGACAGAGGGGGAGCGGAGAGGTGGAGGGAGACGCAGAGAGGAAATAAGGAGATCAGAGAAGGGAGAGTGGGTAGAGAGCAAAAGGGGAACTGGGAGAGAGGAGGGAGGAGAAGAAAGGGTGAGCGGAGAGGGAGAGAACGAGAGAGAGAGAAAGAGTGAGAGAGAGACGTACAGGTGGGTGGAGCGGAGAAGGACGCCGATGGCAGGGGAAGAGGAGGGTGAGTTACGGAGAGAGAGGAGATGGTACGTAGGTGGGTGGAGCAGAGAAGAAGGGAGGAGAGAGAGAGAGCGAAGACAGGAGAGGGAGTGAGCAGGGAGAGATGGGGAGAGAGCGAGGGAGGGTACGCGGTGAGTGTAGAGTACAGGAAGAGGGATAGGTGTACCTGGTGTAGGGGAACAGGGAGAGGCGCTGTGGAAGCCAAAGATGAGTGCTGGCGTGGCGGTGCTGCTGCGTGCGTCTGAAGGAAGAGGGATAGGTGTACCTGGCGCAGGGGAATAGGGAGAGGTGCTATGGAAGCTGGAGATGAGTTCTGGCATGGCGGTGCTGCCGCGTGTGTCCGGAGGAAGAAGACGGGGAGTCCAGGTCTGCGCGAGAGTCCTAAGATGGAGGGTGATGGTGGTGGAGAGAGATGGGAGTTGATGCGTAAGGGAGATAGGGCGATCAGCGCAGGGATGGAGGAGGGGAGATGATACGTGAGGGAGATGGGGCTGCTGCGATGATGAAGAAGAGAGGGAGATGGAAAGCAAAGATGGGAGATGAGAGGTGTAATGGATGATGAAGAGATGGGCACCTGAGATGGAGATGGGTTCTTTGATGATGAGATGGTTGTGCACAGGGTTCTGAGAGCGTGGAAAGCGATGATGGAGGAGGAGGGCTTGAGGAGGGTTCTGTGATGATGAAGGATGGGTTCTGAGATGGGAGATGATGGTGGGATGAAGACGATGATGGGTTGTGGCCAGAGAGAGGTCAGATGGAGGGAAGATGGTGATGGTGGTCTGGAGAGGAAACGGGCGCAGAGATGGAGGGGGTTGATGGAGATGATCGGGCACAGGGTTCTGGGAGCGTGGAAAGCGATGATGGAGATGGAGTGATGGGTTCTGCATGAAAGGATCGTTAGAGATCTGGGATGCGTGGGTTTTTTTTTATCGAAAACCGGGAGAGAGAGGATAAAGCCTGGAGTTTGAAATTGAGAGGGATAAGGCCTGGGAGTTTGAGATTGAGAGGGAAACAGAGATATCAGGGGGGAAGGAGATGGATGTGCGCCTGAGATGGGCCCTGGGGGGAGATATGCATCTAGGATGAGAGCCTTGGGGGGATAGAGATTGGCACGAGGGAGTTGGAGATGACGAGGGAGAGAGAGAAACGAGGAGGGAGGGGAGAGTTTCCCGGATCTGGGACATGTCCTCTCCCATGCAGCTAATGGGCCGAGTCGGGTCAAGTCAAGTTCACGTATGGGTTGGGTTTGGTGAACTGGGTCTAGTGGGTTTGGATCCTAGTTTAATGGGTTGGATTAGAATAGGTTCAGCCTGGGTTGAAATTCATTAGGTCAGGCCTGCTGGGTTTGGATTTAAGAGGAACTAATTCGGGTCTAGAAGGTGGGGTCCGTTGGAGATTGGTCAGGTTATCATTACTGGGGCCCAGGTTTCGTAGATTTCAATCCACTCGTCGGATTTTGACATTCTACATATCGACGGAAAGCTCTCGGCGAGTAGGTCATGATGAACCAATTTTAAGGGAAATCAAAAGTCCAGAAATGATAGGTGATTTTTAACGCGGGCGCCCCGGGGGTGTGGGACCTACTGTCATGATTTTTTATCCGCCCGTCAGATCTTGGAGTTCTATATATGGGCAGAAAGCTCTCGACGAGTAGATCACGATGAGCCAATTCCCGGGGTGATCAGAGGCCTAGAGACGAAAGGTAACTTTTGACTCGGGACCTAATCAGGACATCATTAAATAGGGTGGACCGAATTGCCCCTCATAGGGTGCCAAAACGAGTTGTCTACAAAAACCTGTCGAGAAGCCATGCAAATCAGAGCACAAAGTTTCCCATTTTTGGAAAAGCCGAAGACTACGTAGCCGATTTTCCGCCAAGAGTTGAAACTAGGTCAAACGATGTCGGAATGACCTGAAATTTGAGGTGAGGCTTCTTGAGCATTAGACAGGACCAACCATGGGCTTTTGTTTGAGTTTTGAAGCTGTTTAGGGTCCCGTCGATGCTAGACTTCATTTCATCGTGCGGAAGATGTCGAGCTTTGATGTGCGGTCAACCGATGTCCGATTGACCTAAAATTTGGTAGGGAGCATATTGGAGTCAGTTTGAGATGATCCATTAGCTCCGATTTGGGTGCCATGGTCCCGGGGAGCTCCGCCGCAGGTAGGCTTGATTTTGCTTCGGAGCGTCAAAGCCGGGTCAAACGTCGTCGGAATGACCTGAAATTTGACGTGTAGCCCTTTGGAAGCATGTAGATGCTACTCATGTGCTTTGTTTGATGAGTGGCGGCATCGGAGGTTCTCGCCGCCGGGAGGCTTGATTTCGTCGTTCGAGAGTTGATGGAGGGTCAAACGGTGTCGGTTTGACTTGAAATTCAACGTGGAGCCTTTTGGAGGTATTTTGAGATCATCCATAGGCTCTGATCGAAGATTTGATGTCTTTGACACTGTCGCCGCCGGGAGCTCCTGCTCAGCCATTGGAGGATTGAAGTTAGGCCAAATGGCGTCGAAATGGCCCGAAACTTCATGTGTACCCTTCTTTTGGCCATTTTGAAGGATCTTGCAGTTTTTCTTTGATTCTGACAAGATCTGATGCTTGAAGCAGCTTTGCCTATTTGCAGTCGGATGCTGCTCCATATAGCTTTTGATGTTGAGGAGGCAAAGTGACATTTTTCGTGTCAACAAATGCCTCCTCGAGGTATAGCAACAAATTGCATAGCTTTTGTAGTCGATGTGCCTCGAAGAAAACTTTGAAGGAGCGTTTCTGACTTAACCAAGAGTCTCTGAGCATTTTTCTTTGCTAGAGTAGCCTTTTGAGTTTCCAATGGGAGTTTTATGGCAATGAGAAAGATCACGTACCATCTAAAGGCAAAATTTTGAAAATGACATTTGGGTTGGGTTTTTGGGTTTTGGATTTTCTTTTTGACCTTGTGAACCTAAATGCTTTATGTGGTGCATCAGGCGGTCAAGAAAGTTTTTGCTTTTTGACCTTGTGACCTAACAAGCTGTATGTGGCAGGTTAGGGGGTCAGATTTTGGATTTTGATTTTTTGTCTTGTGATTTAACAAGCTTTATGTGGCAAGTTAGGGGACCATGGTTTGGTTTTTTTGTCACTCTTTGGGACAATTTTGGGTCCATTGGAGTGGTTTGGGTTTTTGTGGAACGTCAATTTCATGGTTTTGGCTTAATTTGGTTCATGAGGTGGGATGGTTTGGATTTTTGGAAACTCATGAGGCTTGGATTTTTTTTGTATGGTCCAATCAACTCAAAGGAGGCATGGAACCATTTTTGTATGCTCTTGGTAAGAGGAATTTTGACTAAAAGCCACTTTTAGTGCCTAGGTGGTCAAACCTGGCTCATGTGGGCTAGTCCATGGGACCTTAAGCTTTAAAGATGGCTTAGATCTCATGTGGTGTCATTTTTGTGAAGAATATCTAAAAATATCTCTTTTTGGTAGAGAATATCTAAAAATATTCTTACTTGGAGAGAATCTCTCAAGTTTCCTTGATTTTGGGAGAGATTTTCTCAAAATATCTTTCTTTGAGAGAAAGTTTCTCATAATCCCTCTCTTTTTGGAGAGAATTTCTCAAAGAATCTTCTCTTTAGGGGAGAATATCTCAAATTCCTCTTTTTTTGGGAAGGTTGCTAATTTTTAGCACTTATCTCCTTTCTTTTATCCTTCTTTCTTCTTTTGGTTTGCTCTTTCTTATAAAAGCAAGGGGGTTGGATCTGTTGTTGCTATTGCCCTCTTTTTGTAAAAATCTTCAAGAGTGTTCCAAGATCAAGAACTTTTCTTCTTCTTCAAGGATCTTCAAGCTTTTTCTTCTTCTTCTCCATCAATGGCTTCAAGTAAGTTTCCTTCTTCCTTAAGAATCTCCATGTAGAAATAAAAAAGAAAGTTTCTTTCTTTTCTTTTCTATCTTTTTTTTTCTTTTTCTTTCGTTTCTTCTTTTTCACGTGCTTTCTCTTTTCCTTTTTTTCTTCACACGTTTTTTCTTTCTTCTTTTTTTTTTTCTTCTTTCTTTCTTTTTTTTCCTTTTCTTTCTTCTCTTTTTTTTCCCTTGTTATTTTATTTCTTTTTTTTTTTCACAGTTTCTCT
Source organism: Persea americana (assembly GCA_029852735.1). Classification (NCBI taxonomy): domain Eukaryota; kingdom Viridiplantae; phylum Streptophyta; class Magnoliopsida; order Laurales; family Lauraceae; genus Persea; species Persea americana. The sequence continues at coordinate 17,059,885 of CM056820.1, read as the reverse complement.
GTTTTTTTTCTTTCACGGTTTCTCTCTGTTTTTTTTTACGGTGTGTATTTTTCTTTTTTTTTTGGTGACCGTATGGTCATGGCCGTACGGCCACGTGGCCTGTGGGAAATTTTTTTTTTTTTTTCGAATTTCAAGATGCCCATGCATGGCAACTTTCCTTCTACGCATTTTTTGGAAAAAATGGAATTGGAAGTATGATAGTACACACTTGGAAATCTTTTGCAAGTCTTGGGATTTGGAGCTCGCAGCAATGTTGAGCCCTTTCTTGGTCTTGCGGGGATTTTTGAGGAGCTTTCGCAAGTTTTAAGATTTAGAGCTTGCAGCAATTGTTGAGCCCTTTCCCAATCTTACGGGGATTTGAGAAGATTTGGCTTGATCTCGCAGCAATGTTTGAGTTCTAGCCTTCTTCGAGAATTTTCCATTTATTATGAGCTTGCAGCGATGTTGAGCCCATCTTCAAGCTCCCTATTTCTTTCGGGGTGTTTCCCTTTTCTTTGGAATTGCCCCGAAACCATGCCAAAATTTTGCTAGAATTTTTTTTTTTAGCAAAATTATGTCATTTTGATGATTGATTTTCCCTCTTTCCATCCTTTGCAGGTAGTTTCTCCAGAACAAACAAGGGTAAGGAGCCTGTCACTTATGCACCTCGTCGTTCTACCAGATCTTCTAACGTGGCCGTACAGCAGGCCTGGGAGGAGGTCCAGTATGTTGAAAGGAACTTGGAAGAGTGTGACTCGCTCAACCGAGATGAGATGAGGCAACGTTTGATCGCCCTCAAGGATGAGGAGTTTTATAAAATTATGGTAAGCAACCGTCCCTGGGTCATGGACGATCAGAGCATTGTGCCCAAGCCTACCTTCTTCTTTGGTGATGCAGTCCCTGACGATTCAACATACCAAAGGAGATGTTTTCAGTTCTCTTACACAGTTGATGGTGAGAAGAGAATTGTTTCCACCCAGTCGACCTTCGATCGGACTATCTCGTTCATGAGCCTTTCCTCCACATGCTCAAAGAGGGAAGATCCTCCAAGCTGGGTGAAGAGGACAAACGTGATCAAGACCGGGGTTCTTGTTGGCGGCCCTCTTGGTTATGCAGAGACGTCGCCTGCCCGTATGGACATTTTAATGCCGGCCAGCGGCTACCAAGGTTCAGATCACCCTTCAGTCAATTTGAGACTGGTGGGCCTTGGCATTTTCAAGGGCGATGGCAGCAATTGGATGAAGCCTTTTCGACTTCGCGGCCGTTTCAGTGCTGACTCAAGCTGGGAGTCATGGACTGATCACATCCTGCAGGTTGGCGGTGCCATTCTGAAGGAGGCCGAGATTTTTGACGCGGTTCGCGCTTTTTGGTAAACCGTGGTTTTCTCTTATAAGGCCTTCATGGCCATGCTGGAGTCGTTCCTTCCACAAACCAACACCTTCGTTGTCACGAACGGTGAGATTGGTTTTTCTTTAAAGGAATTGAACGCCATCACTGAGCTGCCTATCCTCGGCAAACTCTATGAGGAGTTCATGCCTATCAACAACGTCCTTGAGGAGCAGTCTGAGGAGTTCAGGCTTTTGTACTTTCAACTCGTCGCCTTCTACGACTTTTTGAAGGAGAAAGAGGGCACGAAAGTCCGGTGTAGCAATTGGAAGAGTGGTAGCTTTTTGTCTTCCAACTTCTTTGATAGCGGGGAGTCTTCTGAGAGTACGACCCAGGAAGCCAGGGCTAAGAACCTGTATTTGAAAAAGATCTCCGCCATGTGAGAAAATTTGAAGGAGCTCTTCACAAGCACAGACGTGATTCATTCTGACATTGCGTTACGGAGAGATCTCGCTGTTTACCTCACTTATTGGCTGGGTGAGGCTGTTTTTGCTGGAGGAGATGGTACACACATCAGGCCGCACTGTATTTTTCCGGCTTGTCAGATGGCGTTTGGAGAGCAGCTTGCTTTGGTGCCTACTCTTTACTCCTATTTGTGTACCAAACTGCAGGCTACTGCTTTCCTGGTTTGGCTTGGGCTCCCTATGAATAGGGTATTTTCAGCCCATGTTTTTTTATTCATGGTATGTATACCACTGTCCCAGTTTCCACCGATTGGGCGCTACACAGGACGATAATCCTTTTATGATTCGGTTGGCTAAAGGGAAGCCTGTTTCCGAATCTCTCTTATCTGCCCGTTTGAGGATCCGATGATTCTGGGACATCAAGATGGGGCAGTCTTCAGTGAAGCTTTCTCCAGGCTTGCGGAAGAAGGCTTTTGATTTTTGGTGTCTCCCGAGATTCCACCAGGGCAGGGTCGGGGAGACACTATTCTTTGACAAATGCAGAGAGGAGTTGGCTTTTTAACATACGTGTCGGCACGATGGTGTACCACAGACATCTTTTCGTCGACATCCAGCCGTATGTTCCCTCGTGTTTTGTCTTGCAGTTGGGCTTCTCCTAAGGCGTTGTTGGAGCGCCTTCAAGCAAGGTGAAGCGCCTTGGAGGTCTACAGGACGGGAGAAATGCATGGGCCTTTTATAGTGCAGAAGACACTACCACCATGACTTCTTATCCTGAGTTGCCCACTTTCCGGACTACTGGCTTCACGAAGTGGTTTGTGGAGAGCCTTTCAGTCTACCGGGGACTTTCCAAGAAGGAGCTCGATGTAAAACAGTCTTCCGGGAAGGGTCTTGGGAAGTCAAATGGCGTCCGCCAAGAAGAAGTTTTGGCTTTCCTTTCTGGAGAAAAGCACAGAACAGGCTTTCTCGAGGACCAAGACATCATCAGATCGGGAGCTGCACAAGAGATACCTGGTGAGGTCTTGGAACAGCTCGCAGAGGAGGAGGCTAAGGTTGCTGCTTGGATACAAGCCGAGCGAGCAAAGGCTTCCATGGAGTTTACTGGCAAGAGCAGACCATCCAGTGAGGACTCTGGCGAGAAGCCCGATTTTAATGGTGGGGCGGGTACTTCGTCCCATAGGAGCAAGAGGAGAAGAGGACAGTGCCGAAGTAAGAGACGGCATGAAGACTCTCCTGATCCGGAAGTCCCTTCCACCATTGCTGAGGAAGCATTAGGGAATGACGATGAACCTCCAGAGAAGAGGAGCCGAGGAGAAAAGATCAGTAGTGATGGTATGATCCTTCTTCTTTCTTTTTCCGCTCTTTTTTTTTATAAGGCCTTTGTTTTGATCCATTGCCTTTCTTTCTTTTGGCAGAGGTTGATGATTTGATGATGCCTGAGGTTCCGGCCGATGAGGCAGTGAAAGATCCGGCCATGGCATCTGAGGAAGAACCCAGAGATTCTGAAGTAGACCCAGAATCTCCACCTAGTTTTTTTTTTTTTTTTTTACCGCCTCTTGCTAACATATATTTTTGTTTTCTTGCTAGAGGATTCCGACGACTTCGAGCCATCCATGGATGCTACTTTTGACGATGCTTCGGATAAGCTAATGGAGGCAGACAGTATTCCGCCGGTCGTCGAAGAAAGTACTTTGTTGTGATAATCTTGATATTTTGATTTTTGACAAGATCATATTCATACCTTTTTCATCTTTCATTGGCAGGTTGTGAGGTGACAGGAGAAGTTCCTCTATCTTTCTCAAAGCCAGAGTAGGGGGTGCCCACAGCTGATCCAAGAGTAGCGACTTCTTCTACCAGTTTTGATGAGGCAGAGGAAAGTCCGCGTGCTGATATTCCCTCCCCAGCGGCTCTGATTGGAAAGAGCTTCTTGATTACTCTTCCAACGGTACCTGACATGGGCAGTCGACCAATGGAGCATGGTGAGTCTTCATCTGAGCCATCCCATCAGTTTGCAAGGAAGGTGTTGAAGAGAGTCTTGAGCTCATGGGTCGAGACTCTTTCTTCTGGGCATTTGGAAGCTGGCTTCGGCATGATTAAGAATGTGCAGGACATTCTTGCTGATAGTGAAGAGGTCAGTCTGGACATTGCAAGTGCCAAGGCTTTTGTTGATTAAGTCATTGCTCTAGGCAACAAGTGGAATGAGACCAAGAGCTTTCCAAATGGTGACTTCTTCACCAAGATGTTTTTGAAGCCTTCTAGCGAGGTCAAATTTGAACTGGATGAGATCTCGCGGACTCGAAAGCAGCTCGTTTGGGAGAGGAACGTTACCGAGTTGGCTATTATTGAGTTGACATAGGACCAACACCGTCTTGACAGGGAGGTCACTAAGGCCAGACAATGCCTTGAGTTATTGGAAGAACAAGCCGCTGCTAAGTGGGCTGCTACTTTGAAAGCTCGCGATAGAGAGAGGACTCTCATTCGCCAAGTTGAGGAGGTTGAAAGTAATCTCCGGAGTAAGACTCAGGAATACGAACAATGGCAAATTCTCTGGGAAGAGCTTCCTCGTGCTGAAGATGGATGGCGACGGCCTACCGCATCTTATGGGAAAATCCTGAAGAAACGCGGCCTGGAAGCTTTGGAGGCTAAGGCCAAGAGTTTGCTTGAGGAGTTAAGTCTTTGGCTGAAGACCATGTCGGACTAGTCTCCTGATTTTGTAACAAACTTTTCTTCTTTTGTTCTGGCACCTTCATGTATAAAAATTTTTCTGGCACCTTCTTTTTTGTATTCCCTCATTTCACTTAAATTCTTTTTTTTTTATGAAAATAAGTAAAAGTTGGATGGGAATGTTTGTTCGAAAATTTGATCAAAAGGTTGCCATTTTACAAAAATCTTTTGTCAAAGGGTTGTTTTAGGCATGAAAGCCAGATATTGTGGCAAAAAGCCTGGTTATTTGATGGCTTGAAAGCCGAATTTTGGATGGCGTGAAAGCCGAATTTTGGTGGTATAGGAGCCAAAATTTTGTTTGTGGCATGGAAGCCCGTTTTTGGCATGAGAACCGATTTTTGTGGCGTGAAAGCCAAGTTTTGGTTTTGTGGCATGAGAGCCAAAATTTTGTTTTTTGGCATGAAAGCCAGATTTTGTGGCATAGGAGCCAAAATTTTGTTTGTGGCATGGAAGCCGGTTTTTGGCATGAGAGCCGATTGTTGTGACGTGAAAGCCAAGTTTTGGTTTTGTGGCATGAGAGACAAAATTTTGTTTTTTGGCATGAAAGCCAGATTTTGTGGCCTGGGTGCCAAAAGTTTGTTTGTGGCATGGGAGCCAAAATTTTGTGGCATAAAAGCCGATTTTTGTTTGTTTGGCGTGAAAGCCAGATTTTGTGGCATGGAAGCTGGGTTTTTTTAAAACCAAATTTTGTTTTGTTGGCATGGAAGCCAAATTTTTTATTTTTGGCATGAAAGCCAGGTTTTGTTTTGTTGGCGTGAAAGCCAGATTTTTGGTTTTTTGGCATGAAAGCCAGGTTTTTGGCATAAAAGCCGGGTTTTTTTGTTTTCAAAGTGCAAGTATCGACTAAGAGTCGCCTCCCTGTTGAATGGTATTGCAAGTATCGATGGAATGTCACTTCCTTGCTCATTCGGTTGCGAGCATCGATGGAATTTTGCCTCCTCGTGGATTTTGGTGCAAGTATCGACTGAATGTCGCTTCCCTGCCCTTTTTTTTCAAAAATTTGGTTTTATGGGTATTGATGAAATGTCGCCTCCCCACGATTTTTGAAATCTGAGGTTTTTTTTAACCCCTTTTTTTTTTGTTTTGAAATTTGGGTTGTGGATATCACCTGAAACGTTGTGTCTCCACGATTTTTTTGGAAATTTTACAAGTATTGACGAGGTGTCACTTCCTTGCGATTTGAGGTTTTGGAAGTATCGAATGGGGTTCGCATCCTTCCGACTTTTGGGTTTTGTGTGAGTATCGACTAAACGTCGCTTCCTCACGGTTTTTTGAAAAACCATTTTTTGTTTAAAGACACGAGGGTCGTAAATTTTGACTCAAAACCAGTTTTGATGGTAAAAGTCGGGGTGGACTAGGGTGGAAATCCCTGAGTCCTGATTTTTGTTTCAAACCATGAATTTTTGGGTTCAAGGATCGAAAGTTTTGGTCAAGTTAGGGCAGAGGCTCCTAAGCTTGGATTTTGGGTTTGACTTTTTTTTTCGAACAATGAAACATTGAAAGTAAACATTGTTTTGGGTTTTTAGAAATTTCAACATAGGGATGAAAACTCTAAAAGGGGTGGGTTTGACGAGCAAGTACCTAGGAATAGGCTTTGGCCATGCAGGCATCGCTCTGACCCGATGTAGGAAGTCTTCAAGGGTAGTACCGCTTCAAGAACTTTCCATTGATGGGTAGCATACATCTGTCACCCTCCATGTTTAGAAGAGCATATGCACCGTTGGAGAAGACTTTGACGATGACGAAGGGTCCTTCCCATTTTGGTTCGAATTTGCCTTTAGATTTGTGGGCAAAAACCATTGGCCTTTTTACTGCAAGAACCAAGTCACCCTTTTTGTGGGCGCATTGCCTGACCTTTTTGTCGAAAGATCCTGCCATGCGTGCTTGGTAAAGCTCAATGCTTTGTAGAGCTTCGAGTCGTCTTTCATCGAGATTATCCAGTTCTTGGAGTCTCAATTTGACGTTGCTTTCTTGCGTCATTTCATTTTGTAGAGATACCCTTAAAAAAGGAATTTGTACCTTTAGAGGGACAACTGCTTGACATCCATAGACCAAGGAGAATGGTGTGCTATGGGTTGGTCCTCGAACGGTAGTCCGACAGGCCCATAAAACTTCAGGCAGTTTGTCGCTCCAGTCTCTTTTATGACTAGAGATCATTTTCTTGAGGATTTCGTAGAGTTTCTTATTGAAGGCTTCTACTAGTTCATTCGCTGCCAGGTTATACGGAGTCGAAGGACAACTTTGGATTTTGTATTTGTCGCAGAACCTGTAGAATCTGTGATCCCAGAATTGTGGTCCATTATCACGGACAAATCTTTTAGGTATGCTAAAGCGACAAATGATGTTGGTGCGCAAGAATTGAAGGACTGATGAGGTCTTCATTTCACTAAACGCAAATGCTTCTGACCACTTGGAGAAATAATCCGTAGCGGCGAAGATGAAGCGATGACCTTTGCATGACGGGGGAGAGATAGGACCTATGATGCCCATACCCTAGGCTTCGAAGGGCAATGAGATCGCTCTAGGAAGTAGCCATTCTGGAGGCATGTGGACATAATCTCCATGAGCTTGGCATTGTTGGCAACGTTTAGCAAATTGCATTGCGTCAGCTACCATGGTAGGCCAATAATAACCTAACCTTTTTATCTGATCGTAGAGCTTAGGACCAGCCTGATGGGCTCCACAAAGACCAGCATGAACTTCTTTTAGAGTTTCTTTCGCCTCTTGTTGTGACAAGTAGCGTAGAAGTACTCCGTTGAAGGATTTTCTATAAAGCATTTTGGAGGGAATATCTAAATGGAAGTTTAGGGCTCGTCTTTGAATTCTTACCCACTCTTTTGGATCTTCTGGTAGGATTCCGAACATAATATAATCAATGAACGGATCCCTCCAGTCTCCGATCGGAGGTTTAAGGATGGAAATCCGACTTCCGACCACTCGGTGGCATTCAGCAACTGCTTGGTGTGTGTTGAGAGGATGGAGAATCCTTCTTTGACATACTGTAATTCGCATGTTTTCCCCTTCTTGGATTGCCATAGATGCAGCAAGTCCAGCCAGAGCATCTGCACGAATGTTTTCACCTCTACGGATGTGGGTGATGTGATAGATGTCAAACCTTTGACGAAGCGATTGTGCCTTGTTATAGTAAGGCAACAGATCAGGCTTCCTGATTTCATATTTCCAATTCATCTGTTTGACAATCATTTGGGAGTCCCCAAATGCTTTCATCATGGTGATGCCGGATTCAAGGGCGAGTTCAAATCCTATTATTAGAGCTTGGTACTCAGCTGCATTGTTCGAACATGGTTCCAGTAGCGAGAATGCATGTGGAATCATGTACTTGTCGGGGCTAACAAAGAGAATACAAATTCCCAAAATCGGCTTTCCTTTTTCATTTGTCCTGGTTGCACCATTCGAAGTACATATTCCAGGAGGCATTTGGTGAGGAGGTTTCTACGCTGTAGACAGGCTCGTCTGGGAGATCATCCTTGAGTGGAGAATCCTTAGGCAGCGGATGTTCTGCAAGAGAATCTGCCAGAGCTTGGCCTTTGATTGCTTTCTGCGGTACATACCTAATATCAAATTATGACAGAAGGATGGACCATTTTGCCAGCCGGGCATTGAGAAAATCTGCTTTTGTGACAAGGACTTTTAAGAGATTGATCCTCGATATCAGGTATACTGTGTTTGACAGCAAATAGTGACGTAGCTTTTGTACGGCGAACATCACTGCTAGGCATTCTTTTTCGATTGGAGAGTAGCGATGCTCTGCACCTACCAACATGCGACTGAGGTAGTATAGAGCAGCTTCTTTTCCTCCATCATTTTCTGTGCAAGTAGAGCGCCCAAAGAATAGTCGAGAGCTCTTGTGTACAAGATTAATGGTTTTCCGGTTGTGGGAGCAGCCAACACCGAAGGTTTGGTCAAGTATGACTTGATGTCTTGAAATGCAGCTTCACATTTAGCATCCCAAACAAAGTTTACACCTTTCTTCATTAGGCGGGAAAATGGATGGCACTTCCCTGATAGGTTGGAAATGAACCGTCGGATGTATGCCAACCTTCCTTGAAGCCCTTTCAGTTCTCTCAGGGTTCTTGGAGATGGCATTTCTAGGATAGCCTTGACTTTGATGGGGTCAAGCTCTATTCCAGTTTTCCGAACTATGAATCCGAGGAACTTACCCGATGAGACACCGAAGAAGCATTTGAGGGGATTCATCCGTAATTTGTGTTTGTGAAGCCGGAGGAAGACTTCTCGAAGATCTTTGAGATGGTCTTCTTTTGTTTTGCTTTTGACGGCGAGGTCATCAACATAACATTCGACCGTCGTATGCTGTATATCTTGAAATATCTTCATCATAGCTCTCTGATATGTTGTACTGGCATTTTTCAGACCAAGTGGCATGACAGTGTAGCAATACACGCCAAATGGGGTGCGAAATAATGTATGCCTTTCATCTTCGGGATGCATCTTTATCTGGTTGTAGCCAGAGAAGCCATCCATGAAAGTCATTCACTCAAACCCGTAGGTGTTGTCAATCATTACCTCCGGTATGGGGAGCGGGAATTCATCTTTTGTCACGACCTGGGCCCGAGATTAGGGTTACAACGGCCAAACCCCGAGTCGCTATCATCATACTTACTCCCGTAAACCTAGCATCACCGAAGTCGATTTGAGATTTACAAGGGATCTTACATATAACCTGTCAAATGTATATTTTGCAGAAATATATAAATACATTGACAATGAATTCAAACCGTACAAGTACTTCACACAAAAGTAAAGTTTAATTACACATTTCATTTCCTATCGAGTTCAAGTCAACCCTGCATTTTCAAATACAATGCAGGTGACTACTATTCACACCAAAATGAATCTATATTCTAAAATGTTCCAAAATGTTCTACACAATGCCCTCCGAGTTACATCCACTCGTTTAGTCCTCCTGGAGGAACCGGATTGGCTTCCTCTGCTGGCGGCGCGGCCTCTGTAATATTGGGACAGGCATGTTGGCCTGTAATGTCATCAATAACACTGTGAACACGACGGTTCAACAATGTATACACAATTCTATGATAACAATGTGTTTAGCATTTCTAAACAAGTCAAATCAATTCAGGAAACAAGCACAATGTCATTTAGTTCTTCCCTGAAGGAAGTAGTCGGTATCATTTAATTCTTCCCTGAAGGAAGCAGTCAGTATCATGCATTGCCCTCTATGGCATAGGCGGAAGGGCACACCATTCCTAAAGAGAATTCGGTTACCTCGTCGGTCAGCTGTCGGTTGACTGAACCTACAGTGTCGGCTAACCGAACTCGGTTCGACTGTGTCTCGGTTCCCATTCCAGAGAGCTCAAAAGCTACTTAGAGAACTCGGTTAGGTGGTTCGGTCGACTGTCGGTCGACCGAGCCTTCAGTGTTGGCTGACCGAACCCAGTTCGGTCAGCTTTACAGAAACTGAAATCTCCTGCGAGATTCAGCCCAGAAAGCGTCGGTTAGGTTGTCGGTCAGCCTATCGGCTGACCGAGTTGCTCCCAGAAGTTCAGAATTCTCTGAACATAATTTCCTGGAATTGAACTCTTTGAGTTCCAACAAGTTCATTTACATGTTAAATCATGAGAATTGAGTATACTTGCCTTGTTTGGAGATTAATCCACAAGAACCTCCTTTGTTAGCTTGAATTTGAGATGAAAAATCATTTTGAAACCCTCTTTTGAACCTAAAACCCGAAACCAATCCATTCAAGAGGATTCCAATGAGTTTCTTATGTAAGAAACACTAAAACAATCACTAAGGAAGTTTGGAGTTTGAAACCAACATCAAGCACTTACTTGTAGTCTCTTTGGTGGAAACTCTTGAGATCTTCTCAAGCTTAACTCCAAGAAAACAAAGAACAAGATGGAGAGGATGATGATGAAGTTAGAATGCCTCTTCAACCAACTTGTGAAGCTTCCACTCCACACTTGATAGAGAGAGATTGGAAGAAAAAAAGAAAGAGAGAAAGAGAGGAAGAGAGAACTGAGCTGGGATGATGAATGAACCCAAGTTCATCATCATCTTGTTATAAGCCCCAATTTTGCATTGAGCCCCCCCATAATTCCCCTAATTCCAATTCAAGTCAAATGAAGGGTCATTTGATCCAATTCACGCCGAATGGAATCGCTGCTGTTACGGAACTTACCATACTCCTCGAGATACACGTGCGGGTATCAAGAGTTTCCGTATTCGACGAAATAAGCAGAAATTCGTATTTAGGAAAAAGTCCTCGTTTCCTCACTCTAAGTCTAAAATCCCTTCAATTCACTCAATTCATCCATTACTTTACCATTTAGCTTAAATTGCTCATTTGAGACAATTTCAATTCAATTTGGCCCTTAAGCCACATTAATTCCTTAAAACACATTCAATTAGCATTAATCCCGATTAATTAGAATTAATCTCGATTAACTCGGGACAGGGTGTTACATTCCCCTAAACTTTTAGAACCATTCGGTCCTCCAAATGCAATATAAATCAAGTTAACAATTCGAAATGAAAGTTACCTGAATGAATAGCTCTGGATACTTTTGAGCCATTTGCTCTTCAAGCTCCCATGTAGCTTCGTTCGGTCCATGATGTGCCCAAAGCACTTTGACCCATTTGATTGTCTTTGTACGCAGAACCACCTCCTTGGTATCTATGATCTGAATTGGCTTCTCAATGTATGCAGTGTCTGGCAACACTTAGATCTCTTCATGACGAATGATATGTGAAGGATCTGATATATACCTCCGAAGCATAGAAACATGAAAAACATTGTGGATACTGGAGAGTTTTGCTGGAAGGTCTAAGTGATAAGCCACATTCCCTATTATACTTTGGATCTTAAAGGGTTCGATAAATCTCGGAGAAAGCTTGCCCTTTTGTCCAAATCTGATGGTGCCCTTCATTGGAGAAGTTTTCAAAAAGACTAAATCACCAACAGCGAATTCTAGATCACGCCGACGACTGTCGGCATAGCTTTTCTGCCTTGATCTAGCAATCTTCAACTGTTCTTGCACCTTCTGCACTTTGTCTGCTATTTCAGCAATGATCGTAGGACCGTAGAAACTTCGAGTTCCAACCTCTTCCCAGCTAACTGGAGTCCTACATCTTCGACCATACAATGCTTCAAATGGTGCCATTTCAATACTGGAGTGATAGCTATTATTGTAGCGAATTTGTACAACGCTAAGTGGTCATCCCAATCACTCCCAAAATCTACAACGCTGGCACGAAGCAAGTCTTCAAGAGTTTGAATTGTTCTCTCTGACTGTCCATCTGTCTGCGGATGATATGCGGTACTAAACCGAAGTCGTGTACCCATAGAATTCTGATATGTTTGCCAAAATGTGGAGACAAACCGACTATCTCGATCGAAAACAATCGAGACCGGTACTCCATGCAATCGAACAATCTCCTTGACAAACAGTTTGGACATGTCACCGAAACCCATATCTTTTCTAAATGGAAGGAAGTGCGCGGACTTCGTAAGACGATCCACAATCACCCATACGGTGTCATTTTGTCTCCGCGTCCTCGGTAAGCCGGACACAAAGTCCATCGTGAGATGCTCCCACTTCCATTTAGGTATGTACAATGGACGAAGCAAGCCTGGTGGCTTCTTGTGCTCAAATTTCATAAGCTGGCAAGTCAAGCAGGAAGACACATAACTTGCTATCTCTCGCTTCATGTTATTCCACCAAAATCTGCCTTTGAGATTCCTATACATCTTCGTACTTCCAGGATGCACGGAATATCTGGTGTGATGAGCTTCAAACATTACTGCCTGCTTCAAATCTTCTTGTGCTGGCACACACAATCTGTCTCTGAAATAGAGAACTCTTGTTACCAATACGAAATCTGGCCTTGCTGCAATATCCCGAATTCTTACTGACTCAGGATCGTCGAACTGCCTATCCTTAATCTGCTGTATTAATAGCGGTTCGAACACTGACATTGCTGCAATCATTACTCTGTTGTCCACGAATTCAATGGACACATCCCAATCTCTGAATTCTTCAATCAGAGTCCATTCACCCACCAATGACGCCAAGTCAGCTGATTTGCGACTCAAAGCATCTGCTACAACGTTACCCTTTCTAGGGACATATGTGAATAGGAAATCATAGTCCTTGATGAGCTCTAACCAACGGCGTTGCCTCATATTGATATCCTTCTGAGTGAACAAGTACTGGAGACTTCTATGATCACAATGGACTTCAAAAGTCTCACCATACAGATAGTGTCTCCATTGCTTCAATTCGATTACAACAGCCGCGAGCTCTAAATCATGCGTAGCATAATTCTTCTCATGCTCTTTCAATTGACGCGAGCCGTAGGCAATTACCCTACCTCTCTGCATCAACACACATCCCAATCCAATACCTGAGGCATCTGAGTAAATTTTAAATCCGCCTCTTCTTTCAGGTAAAGCTAAGATTGGGGCTGATATCAACTTCTGCTTCAGAGTTTGGAAACTAGACTCACATACAGCATTCCATTGGAAGGGAATGTCTTTCTGAGTCAGTTTCATCAACGGAGCCGCTATCTTGAAGAAGTCCTTTACGAACCTCCTATAGTAGCCCGCCAATCCCAAGAAACTCTAAACCTCTGGTACATTCTTTGGACTCTGCCAATTGTTAACCGCGTCAATCTTAGCTGAGTCAACAGCTAATCGATCTCTGGTAATGATATGACCCAAAAATGCAACCTGCTGCAACCAAAAGTCGCACTTTGTGAGCTTTGCATACAACTGATTCTCTCTCATATCTGCAAGGCTGTTCTCAGATGATGTGAATGATCCCTCTCTGGCCTTGAGTATACCAGGATGTTGTCGATAAAAATCACAACAAACAGGTCTAGGTACGAGGCAAACACTCTGTTCATTAGAGCCATAAAAACTGTAGGTGCATTGGTTAGACCAAAAGGCATCACTAAAAATTCATAGTGTCCATAACGAGTCCTGAATGCAGTTTTCTGCACATCTTGATCTCTAACTCGTATCTGGTGATATCCAGATCTAAGATCAATCTTAGAAAAGTAAGCTGCACCTTGGAGTTGATCAAACAACTCATCGATTTTAGGCAATGGATATTTGTTCTTGATTGTAACTTGATTTATCTGTCGATAATCAAACACATCCTAAAGGTGCCATCCTTCTTCTTCACAAACAGTATAGGTGCTCCCCATGGTGAGACACTTGGTCTAATAAAACCTTTGTCTAGCAAATCCTCTATCTGTTTCTTCAACTCATACAATTCTGATGGTGCCATTCGATACGGTGCCTTGGATATCGGTGCAGTACCGGGCACAAGTTCAATAGTAAAGGCCACTTCCCTTGCTGGAGGTAGACCTGGCACTTCATCGGGAAATACATCTGGAAATTCACAGACGACAGGGATGTTTTCTAATTTCTGTTTTGGCTTCTTTTCATAAATGAATGCAATGTAGCCTTCACAACCACTATGCATCATTCGTTCAGCCTTGAGTACTGAAATAAGCCTCATATCGAATCTCTTTTGAGTGCCTTCAAAGAGTACACTGGCATTGGCCTCATCAACCCTAAAGGTGATGATTTTGCGGAAACAGTCTAAACAAGCCATGTACTTTGCAAGCCAATCTATGCCAAAAATTACATCAAAATCATTAATGGCTAATATAACCGGATCAGCTGGCATTGCCACTTCCCCGACTTTAACATCACATTGGGGAACATATAATTCACATACTACGCTTCTCCCTAAAGGAGTAGATACAGTAAAATCATATGGCAATTGCATTATCCGGTCTCGCATATTACAAACAAATATAGGTGCTACAAATGAATGCATAGAATCGGGATCAAATAATCCAATCGCAGGTTTATTATCTATAAGGATTGTACCTTCAACCACATTGGTTACAACATCTGCATGCTCTCGGTTAAGAGCATAAGCCCTTCCAGCCATCTGCGGCCTCTGTTGTTGCTGTCCAGGCTGTTGCCTTTGCCACTGATGCTGCTGGCCCTATTTTTGTTGTTGCCTAGGAGGAGCTGGCAAAGCTAATCGTTGTGGAGGAGCAGGGAGTGCTGCCTGTCCTTGAGCAGTCTGCTGATTTGGAGTTCTATCATCTCTCCTTACTCTTGGACATTGGGCCATCTTGTGTTCCAAAGAACCACAAACAAGACAAGCCCCGGTAGTCCTCCATCACAACTCAGTCTTGTGAGCTTTTCCACATGTCTCACAAACTGGCTTATTCTCAGTCTGGGCATTGAATTTCTGCTTCTTGTTCTTGCCCTTGAACTATCCTCTTTTTTTAAACCAGGAGCCTGTAGATTTTTCACCACTACTCCTCTTTGCACTTTCACTTTCAGCCATCTCTTCTCTATGAACCTCTTCTGCTGTGTAGGCTCTATCAACGGCATCATCGAAGGTGGTAGGCTTATTTGCCAACACCATCTTCTTATACGTGGGATTCAAGCCATTGAAAAACCTCTTCACTTTCTTGTCTTCAGTATCTACCAGATTAGTAGCATAGTTAGACAACTGCAAAAAAAGTGTGGACATAAACCGCCACGGTCATTTGACCTTGCTTCAGATGTAGGAATTCTGATTCCTTCTTTTGTCTCACATGTTCTGGGACAAACTTCCTTTGAAAATGTTGTTTGAAAGTCTCCCAAATCATGGCTTCTGTCAATTTGGAAATCGCCTCACTTACACTCTACCACCATGTCTTTGCTACTTCTCGTAACATGGAGGAAATGAGCGAAACCTTCTGCTTCTGTGTGCAGGTAACTATGCCAAACACATCCTCGGTGTGTTCCAGCCATTCATCCGCTTTTAGCACGTCTTCAGTGCCCCGGAACTCGGTAGCTCCTCTTTTCCTGAACTGTTCGTACAGGACATTAAGATCTTTCTTCTTGGACTGTATCACCACTTGTGTTCCAACCTGAGTAGGTGGTTGAAGTGGTGGCAATGGTGGTGCTTGTACTTGAGCCTGCAATTGGCTTTGTGCTTGTATTAGCGAGGCAATCTGGGCCTGCATACCCATTTGCGCTTCATGGCTCTTCGCCAATTGCTCCCTATGCTGCTCTTGCATAGCTCGCTGTGCTTCTCTATGCTGTGCTTGCATAGTAACTTAGGCCTCATTGCTTTTTACTAACTGCTCAAGAATGGCAATCATCTGTGCATCCACATCGGATATAGGAGGAGCTGTGACGACAACCTCAATAAAGTCATCACTTCCTGGATTTGATCCAGATGCAGTCATGCTGTAAACAATACGGAAGGTAAGATACGTAGATCTCAACACTTCCATCACATATATATCACATATAGTGAAAACATTTAAATCACAAATCCATGATTGGATTTGGTACGAAACGTAACGTTCCTCACTTCGTTCCTATGATTTGCTAAGTCTTTTAATTTATTCACTTAGCTCTGATACCATACAATAAGTATGTCACGACCCGGGCCCGAGATTAGGGTTACCACGGCCAAACCCCGAGTCACGATCATCATACTTACTCCCGTAAACCTCGCATCACCGAAGTCGACACGAGATTCACATGGGATCTTACATATAACCTGTCAAATGTATATTTTATGGAAATATATAAATACATTGACAATGAATTCAAACCGTACAAGTACTTTGCACAAAAGTAAAGTTTAATTACACATTTCATTTCCTATTGAGTTCAAGTCAACCCTGCATATTCAAATACAATGCAGGTGACTACTATTCACACCAAAATGAATCTATATTCTAAAATGTTCCAAAATGTTCTACACAATGCCCTTCGAGTTACATCCACTCATTTAGTCCTCCTGGAGGAACCAGATTGGTTTCCTCCGCTGGCAGCACGGCCTCTGTAATATCGGGACGGGTAGGTTGGCCTGTAATGTCATCAATAACACTGTGAACATGACAGTTCAACAATATATACACAATTCTATGATAACAATGTGTTTAGGGCATGTTTTGACGTATGGTGAACTGAAGTAAAGTGAAGTAAAGCGTCAAATTAAGATAGAATAAAATATAAGAGGTTATGATGGTATTTTATTTTTAGTTGTTTGGTATGGAATCTTTTTGACTTTTTGTATAAAAAGGTGGAGTTGTTTTGTCTTTTAGTGGAGAAAGGATATTGCTTTTTTGACTTTTTTTGAAAAAGATGGTGGGAATTTTAAAAATGTGTACTTTTGATATGACTCATTGTCTTTTCTTGTTTGGATTCACCTCACTTGAACTTTACTAGTTAATTGCCAAACAAGCCCTTAGCATTTCTAAACAAGTCAAATCAATTCAGGAAACAAGTACAATGTCATTTAGTTCTTCCCCGAAGGAAGTAGTCAGTATCATTTAATTCTTCCCTGAAGGAAGCAATCAATATCATGCATTGCCCTCTATGGCATAGGCAGAAGGGCACACCATTCACGACCCAGCCTTAAGACGGACTCATTCAATGTCATATTATACACTTTATTAAGTGACTTATCAAATGTGTGGGTGCACCAGTGTCTTGATCAGAGACCACCGGTCCCACGGAGCTCCGGAACGCTCCATCTACTGCAGCAGACTTATTCTTTAATTCATTATAGTGGTTTGTTCATTTCAGTGCATTTCCTTTCATTTCATTTCATTCATTAATTCGATACATTGTTCAGTGGTAGCTCAACAAGGAGCATAACAGTATTAAACGTGAGAAGAGGACAAGCTAACTCAAGTCTGAAATGCTCAAATAGTTAAACAAGTAAATAAGTAAACAAGTAAATTTTTCCTAAAACAACATTCGGGTGAAACGTTCGTTATGCAATGTATGTGTTATTTTAGATGACATCACTTTTTAATGAAATTTACATTCGCATAAGTTTAGCTAACACCCATGAAGGTTTAGGAAAATTTCAGAAATAAATTCTGAAACCTCATCAATGTCCATCACCTGTCGGCTGACCGAACCCTGGACTTCGGCTGACCCAACTCTGTCGGTCGGCTTTCCAGAAGCTCAGTTTACTGATACTGTAACACCCCGTACCTCAATCCCGTATTAATACTAATTAATTGCTTGGTTAGTTAGGAGTTAGTTAGTAGGTGTGTTAGAGTCTTAGCAAGTCAGGTTTGGCGTAGGGATCGCGCGTGCGAAGTTTCGTGCGAGTCTGAGTGCGTTTGGATAGAGTAGGGGGCTGGTTTGCAATTTTGGAAAGTTTTCAGGGGTTTTTATGAGATTATGAGTTTTGTGAGTTTGGGTGCATTGGATAGGTCTCGTCATTTCATGAACTTTAGTCTTCTGTCACGTTTCGATTTGACGTGCTGAAGAGGCCCAAATAATTACATTTAGCTAACCAATGACTTAACCCAAATTTTTACATAATTAGCCCCTTATATACGAGTCATCAACCGGATGACTCATTCCTCTCTTCTTATCTTCATTCATCTTCATCTCTTCTTTCACTCTTTGTGTCTTCTCTAAGCTCTTCTTCTCTTCACTGTTGCCTTGCCAAAGAGAACAATTGGAGCTCATCTTCACTAGCCAATCCACCCATCTTCTTCATTAACTCTCCAAGAACTCATTCATCCAATTTTCTAAGGTTTTCATCAACACATCACTCCAAGGTAAGCTCTCCAAGCTACTAGACTTAGCTAATCTTCTTCCTTTGGATTAGAAATGGATTAGGGAGACTCATAGCAAACCTTTGCATTCATTTTTGTAGTGAAGTTTTGGGTTGGAAACTTTCTTCTTCCCCTTTGAGCTTTTGTGGAGTTTTCTTCAAAATTCTACATGAAATTTCCCTAAGCTCTTCATCAAGGCAAGTTAATATATATGTTTATGATTTGATATGTTTTGTCTTTCCTTTGATTGATGATTAATGATGTTTAGATGACCCTTTGCTCTTGAGAGTTGTTTTTAGATTGAAAACATGATAATGGATTGAGATTGCTAATGAAATGGATTAGGACACTAATGACTTGATTAGAGGATAGAATGGAGTTTTTAAGAATTGTCTACACCTACATATATGTGGCCATATGTGAATTTTAATGATCAAGAACAGAGGAAGGAAAAAGCCCCAGAGTGCTTGAAGCAGCCCAGGTGCACTGCCAGTTACAGAACTGATGTTTTGTAACTGCAGTGTACGCGGTCGACCGGCTGAGGCCGCGGTCGACCGGGTACACAGCACCTGCGGTCGACCGGATAGGAACCAGGTCGACCTGATTCCCTATGTACGCGGTCGACCGGCTGGGGACGCGGTCGGCCGGGTCAACTGCATGTATGGCTTTTGTGGATTTTTTCCTAGGTTTGGAGGACCTTAGGGGGAAACCTTGGTTACTCTTTTTAAGACTTAGTTGACTATATGTAGACTCATTTGACTATCTGGGAGGACGTTTTGAGCTCACGTTCTTCACGTTAATCCGGTTGTATCGGGAATCAATTTCACTCAATCCTGAACGGTACGGGACAACGGGATACCTTTTCTATATCTATGCACGAAGATCATATATTCAGGTATCGCGCACCCTAACCCTTTCGTTGACTGAGTAGGATTGTACGATGCTTCAGGTTTAACAATTGACCTAGGATTGGATTGTTTATTGCCTTGAATTCCGGATTGTACCGTCTGGTACTGTTTACATGAGACGTTCATGTTCGTTAGCTTCGTTTATTTGTTTTGTTTTGGGATCACGTTTGAGAACTTAGAATGATGGATTTAGGATCCCCTTTGATGTTTCGTTATTTCGAAGTTTGATGGGAGTGTTGAGGCTAGACGGCTTTAATTGGAAAGCTTGTTTGAGAACTACCGGTATTGATGGTTTTGAATTTGATTTGATGATGGCAAGGTAGTTCTCTTTGATCAATGAATCTTGTTCACACAAGAAAGTCTAGCTCTTCACGATGGGTTGTTTAGGACTCTTTGTGTCAGCCACCACTCGACTGTTAACGCCCAACACAGATGGGGCACCATTCTGTGTGAGGACTTTGGATTGAACGTCTGCGCAGTACGCCTTTTTATATTTTGATGGCTGTACACCATCGGATACATATTGATTGACTTTGATTACTCAGGCCTTTTGGTATCCATTTTGATTGCTTGCTTGCCGGGGTTCATCCCGCGCCACTCTACCACAGCTCAAATGTTGAGTCGGGAGGGTCATGTGGAACTATCCCATGGTGTATTAGTTTATGTGGGTTGTCTCTTTGCCAGATGGTTCTGTTAGTTGATTTTGATTCAAATGCTATGCACTTTCTACGATCAGGATGCTATGCATTTCATATGATTTTGTTTCTCGTTTACTCTTATTCGTTCTACATATCTGAATGATTCATATATATATTGCTTGCCGACCTTCATGTCTGATGATGCTACTCTTGGTGCATAGGTACCGAGCTCTACCTAGCTGAGGAGGAGTTGACGGAGGAAGTTCAGGCGGATCAGCCTGATGACTTCTTGGAGTATAGTACGGACGGCATTGTATAGCCATACTGACCCCGTACATGAGCGCCTTCATGATATCTTTTGTGTAGTTTCATCTTTTGTTTCTCCATCTTTTGATTAGGCCCGAGTTTTGGATGTGGCCTATTGTTGTAAATAATACTTTTGTTTAATTGTTTCAAACTTGAACTCTAGTTACTACATGTGACCAGTTTTGCTTTTAACTATATACTTCAAGATACCATTTGTACTCTGAAGCTTTCGCTATACGTTTTATGTATTTGAGGAAATGTTTATACCTCACTGCGATCTTCGATCCATATTGGGACATGATTAGGGCCAGTGTCATTATTAATGCTGAAAATTTTAATTGGCCTTAATCTCACGCATAAACCCCGGTTTCACGATCGGGGGCGTGACAGATACAATTCCCAGACATTTCCTAAAGAGAATTCGGTTACCTCGTCGGTCAGGTGTCGGTTGACAGAACCTATAGTGTCGGCTAACCACACTCAGTTCAACTGTGTCTCGGTTCCCATTCCAGAGAGCTCAAAAGCTACTCAGAGAACTCGGTTAGGTGGTGCGGTCGACTGTCGGTCGACCGAGACTTCAGTGTCGGCTGACCGAACCCAGTTCGGTCAGCTTTACAGAAACTGAGATCTCCTGCGAGATTCAGCCCAGAAAGCGTCGGTTAGGTTGTCGGTCAGCCTGTCGGCTGACCGAGTTGCTCCCAGAAGTTCAAAATTCTCTGAACATAATTTTCTGGAATTGAACTCTTTGAGTTCCAACAAGTTCATTTACATGTTAAATCATGATAATTGAGTGTACTTGCCTTGTTTGGAGATTAATCCACAAGAACCTCCTTTGTTAGCTTGAATTTGAGATGAAAAACCTTGTTGAAAACCTCTTTTGAACCTAAAACCCAAAACCAATCCATTCAAGAGGATTCCAACGAGTTTCTTATGTAAGAAACACTAAAACAATCACTAAGGAGGTTTGGAGTTTGAAACCAACATCAATCACTTACTTGTAGTCTCTTTGGTGGAAACTCTTGAGATCTTCTCAAGCTTAACTCCAAGAAAACAAAGAACGAGATGGAGAGGATGATGATGAAGTTAGAATGCCTCTTCAACCAACTTGTGAAGCTTCCACTCCACACTTGATAGAGAGAGATTGGAAGAAAAAAAGAAAGAGAGAAAGAGAGGAAGAGAGAATTGAGCTGGGATGATGAACGAACCCAAGTTCATCATCATCTTGTTATAAGCCCCAATTTTGCATTGAGCCCCCCCATAATTCCCCTAATTCCAATTCAAGTCAAATGAAGGGTCATTTGATCCAATTCACACCGAATGGAATCGCTGTTGTTACGGAACTTAACATACTCCTCGAGATACACGTGCGGGTATCAAGAGTTTCCGTATTCGACGAAATAAGCAGAAATTCGTATTTAGGAAAAAGTCCTCGTTTCCTCACTCTAAGTCTAAAATCCCTTCAATTCACTCAATTCATCCATTACTTTACCATTTAGCTTAAATTGCTCATTTGAGACAATTTCAATTCAATTTGGCCCTTAAGCCACATTAATTCCTTAAAACACATTCAATTAGCATTAATCCCGATTAATTAGAATTAATCTCGATTAACTCGGGACAGGGTGTTACATCTTTGGGGCATGCATTATTCAGGTCTCTATAGTCAATACAGACTCTTTGCCCTTTTTTTTTTGTCACAGGGACGATGTTGGCCAACCATTCAGGATGCTGTACCTCGCGGATGAAGCCAATGTTTTTGAGTTTCTGAACTTCTTGTTCAATTTTATCCATCACATCAGGACGGAATCTTCTTTGGCCTTGTTTGACAGGCTTGATACTTTCTTACAGGTTGAGTTTGTGAACTGCTATTTTGGGACCTAAGCCAGGCATTTCAGCGTAAGACCATGCAAAACAATCAATAAACTCACGAAGAAAAGAGACATACTCGGGTAACTCATCATCCTTTATATTCTTACTTATGAATACAGGACGTGGGTTATCAGGTGTTCCTAAGTCTATCTTTTGAATAGAATCTTCTGTTGGAAGGTTTGAAGGTGGTTCCTCCACAAAATCTTCGGAGGCTTCCAACTCAACAAGACCTTTTGGATTTCCAAGGGCATTTTCAGACCATGGCTCCGCTTCTGTCCATAAATCTTCTTGATCGGTACTCTTCTCAATACTTACTATGAGATGATCCCAATCACCTGCTGAAACTGGGTCAAAGTAAGGCACTTCTTTTGAAGACAATGGATCCTCTGAATCAGAGAACCGTGCGTCTGTATCATCGGAAAATTCCTCTTCATCATCAGAGAAATCGTACCAATTTGATGAGCTTCCTAGGTCTTTTTTGGGTAATTCTTCAAAGAGATATCTAGGGAGATTGATGTCTTCATCGACACGAGATGTTGAGGCCTGGTCGGCAAAACGACTCTGCAACTTTTGTGTCAACTGTCTCATCGGAGTGTCAGGATCATACCCCAACTCATATGAAGACTTGTCTATGCGACGGTGGAGTTTCCAATCTTCCAGTTGACTTTTGGTCAGGGTGGGTTCCAATGGTGTGAGAATACCACGACCACCTCCCAAACCAATTGGATTTTGAGCGTCGTAGCCCATTTTCTTCTTGATAGCTTGTGCCATTGGACTATACAAGGATAGCTAGTTGAGGCATACCTTCATTTTGGAAAGGTTCAAGCAAGGAGTTTGATGAAGAAGCGTCCGATCTATGGAAGAAGATTGGTTTCTCTTTTGCCGTTGTTGCCGGAACGATGAAGGCAGCAGATGCAGGATTTTCTATGTCAGCAGGAGTCTCCAATGGAGTGAGGGCAGGCTGAACTTGCTGAGTATCAGCTTGGCTTGACGATGTATCATCTTCTGTCTCTAAATCCGAATATGTGCCTTGTAAGATAGACACAAAGGAAACAGTGAACTTGTCCCCAGTCTTTTGTTTTGTCTTCTTTGCTTTGGTAGTGATTACCAAAGGTTTGGAAGATTTGAAGGAGATAACAAAGGGAGACTAATTGCTCTCTTCGGGTTTGCCGGAAGGTTTGTTTTCTTCCGATGATTGCTAAGGAGCCTTGCCTTTATCATTTTGGAGATTGCTAGCAAAAGATGTTATTTTCTCCTCCTCCTTCTCTTTCTCATCCTTGTACATCTGAGAGTCTGCAAAATGGACTTCTTTGCCTTTGAAGGGCTTTTTGTCTGCAAACACTTGATGTATCAAGCTATCGTCGCCAACAAACTTGATGCACTGATGTAGAGTTGAAGGGAAGACACCGTTCTCGTGTATCCAAGGGCGTCCGAGAAGGATGTTGTAGCATGAAGGGGTTTTTATTGCATACACACTGACCTCAGAGATAAGATCGCCAATTTGCAACCTGAGCCTGATTTTGCTAATGGGCCTTTCAGCACTCCCATCGTATCCAAAGATGGACACAGATGTGTGGCTCAGTTTGCTAGGTGGGATACCCAGTTCTTTGAGTGCCGTATTAGAGATGAGGTTAAGTGCAGAACCCGGGTTGATCTGGACTCTGTGTATCAGCATCTCTTTGATGTACCCTGTGAAGTAGAAGGGTCGGTTGTGCTTTGTCTCACCTAATAGGAGGTCTTCCTTATTGAAGGTGATGGTGGCACTTGCAGCTTTTTTGACCGAGAGGCATTCAGTGCAAGGTCCCTTAGTTTCTTTCTTTTCTCCCTTTGAGGAGGTTTTTGACTTTTTGACCCTATAGTCCATTTCAATTTGTAGGACTTGTGGGGCATGTTTGTCGACATCCACATTCAGCCTTTGCAGTTCTGAAATGAGACTATCACGAGTTTGTGGTGGCATTCGTAACAAGTCTAGGATGTGCAGTCGTGCAGGTATGTGTTTGAAGTGCACGATCAAGTCATACTTGAAAGCCTCCTTGAGGCCTGCATTTTTATTATTGTTGCCGCTTGGGGCATTTACAGCTTGTTTTCCCGAAGGATTTACATAAGAAGAAGAGGAAGATTGGTTGTAGTTTTTGTGGTAATCCCGGCCAGAGCGGGTACCTTTCCCAACTTCAAAAGCTTCTAGAGGTGGCTCTTCTTTTGGGAGACCCTCTTCAGGCTCAAGGGGCTGATCATCTTGATTTGCCGAAAACAATTCTACAGCAACATTGCCGTCTTCAGTTATTGCATTGCATGGAGCATTTTCCGGGAACAAGTCCTAAACAGCTTCCAGCAACTTCTCTTCTTTGTCCAAGATTTCATCAGTCCAGATATCTCCTATGAGGTTGGGTATCTGAGACCAATTGACTGGGTTTTCTTTGAAGACTTCATCAGCCAGAGTCTTTTCATGGTAATCAGTCGGAAGAGGCTTGAATTCTGATGTCACAGTTTCAGGAGACGAAGGCTCAGAGGATGCTATCTCAGTGGAAGTCACCCGAGAAGATGTAGCTCTAGAAGATATGCTACCAGATGCATTTTGAGAGTCCGTGGCCTCAGCAGATGGAGCTTCAGAGGCACTATCATCCTGAACTATCACATTGCAGGCAACTTTGATAGAAGATGCCTCTATAATGGACTGTTGGGAATCAGACTCGTCCTCCGATGTAAGAGGATCATCAATCCAGCAACTTTCTTCATTTTCCGGAGTCACTGGAGGAGATGCTTGTAGATTCTCCGGGACTTCCGGTTCTGGATTTTGATGAAGCTGATTGATGCAATCCTGCTCTTGTTCTATGGCAAGACGCTGCAAAATCTTTGCATATTCTTTAAGATCTGGCATAGGAGCCAAGTCTTCTTCTTCATCTGCTCCTTGTGGTTCAACCTCGTTGGGATCCACTAGAGCATTGGCCAGTGCTGGATTGACAGCATTTTCTTGAACAGCCTCTTGGTCTTCATCATCATCAGACCAGGATTCTTGTGGCTAGAAGGGGTTATACCAGATTACTAGCATAAGGTGGGATTCTAGGATCCATTCTTCATCGGAGAGATATTCCCCTGTTTCAAGGGATTCCTCCCATTCATCTGTGTCACTAGTAGTGTCACTGGACTCGTATCCATTCATGGAGAATCCAACTACCGAGTTACAAGAGTATGATGCCCCCTACGTAGTCTCATCTCTGAGCCGTGGTGGCATGAAATCACCGAGGGTGAATTTTTTTGTCCCTCTTGAGTCCTTGGGAAGAGACTCCTCTGTTACCCCCAATGAAGCGATAGAAGAAGTTTCTGCCTTTTTAGGGACCTCTTGCTTGGTTTGAGCCTTCTCCTGCAGTTTGAGCTTGCAGAGTCGTCTCTTGGCTTGCCTTCGCTGTTGAGCGGTCGGCTTTGTTTTGACGATCTCCCAATTTTCTTCTTCTAAGAAATCTGGATGCATTCATATGGGCTGTCCTTCTGGTGTTGGGTAAGGCACCGGCTCTTGGGACGTCTGGGTCATTTTTATCACCTTGAAGGAAGTAGTGCTTTTTTCTTTTGGTAATTTGGATGTTTGTCCATATGACACCATGTTAACGGAGGTTAGACCCGTAGTTTTTGTCAAAGGTGATGACTCCGTTTTTCCACATCTCGTTGATCTTCTCTCTCACAACGAAACAATGGTTGAGAGGGTGCGAGACCATTTGGTGATATGGACAATATCGGGGATCATTGGTTTTACCGACATCTCCCAGTCTTTTGGGGCAAGGCAAGGTAATTTTACCATTTGCTAAGAGAGCCCCAAATATTTCTTCAACAACTTCATCGAACGGGTATTTTTTCTCTACTCGTTCTTTGAAGGCATCAGAGAGTTCAGGTCTCTTACCTGGAGCTTTGTTTTCGGCTTTCTTTGGCAGTTGAGGAGTTGACTTGGTTTGCACATTGAGAACCTCCTTTTTCTTTGGCTTGGAGGTTGGAATGGCAGTAGGCTCCTACTTTGATGACTTCTGACTGTTGAGGTCTTTGATCACCGTTTCAGCCTCCATAGACGCTTCCAGGAGTTCTCCCAAATTCTTCGATTTGTTGTCGATGATCATGGAGTGGATCCTTGCTCTCATGTTGTTTCGGCAGATGTCGACCGGTGACGCTTGTGGCAACACATCTGAGCATTTGTATGCCATTGCTTTCCACTTGTGAATGAAGTCGTATGTCGACTCATTCTCTCCCTGTTTAAGGCTGCAGAGTTGAGCCATAGTAATAGGATGATCCTCACCTTTGAAGTGGGTCAGGAAGCGTGTCTCTAGCATGATCCAGTTTAGAATGGAGTCCTCTGGCAGAGTGGAATACCAATCAAAGGATGTACCTTTCAGGGTGCTTGCAAAGAGATAGATCTTAAGGGCATCTTGATCCGCAATAGCTCCCGTCAGGATCTTGAAGTGGATGACATGCTGTCTAGCTGATCCTTTCCCCGTATATATTTGGAGAAGAGGTTGTTCGAACTTTGGAGAGAATGGAACCGAGTCCATCCAAAAGGGGTATGGTGGTTTGATTCCATGTTCCTTCAGTGTATCCTCTTCTTTTGCTTTGGCAAGGATATTATCAACGTCCTTCCTAGTAAGGGCATGTGACTCATCTTCTCCGCCGTTTGCCTCATCTTGTGGAGGAACTTCATCATTGTTTAGTGGACGTTGGAGAGTGAGAAGGAGGTTTTCCATCAGAACCTCTATTCTCTACTATCCTTTCTCTAGCTGCAGAATGCGTAGAGCTATGTCATCATGTGGTGGAGGTTGCTCAGAATTTGTGACTAGGCCACTCACTCTTCGTGAGTCGAAAGAGGATATTGTCTTAGTGACTGAGTTGGAGCTCATTCTTTTAGATGAAGAGCCCGAGGAATGATCACTCCAGTGTCCTTGGCTTGAAGGAGTGGGAGAGTCTTCCTGGTGTCTTCTCGTCTGGGAGACGCCGTGAGTCACCGGCCATCTGACATGTGTCTTTTGGTTTTTCCAACCATGTGGACAGCAGCAACTTGGTCGGGTCTTTCTTTTTCGACCCATTTTTGGGAGATTTGAAGCTCAAAATGCTGGGTTATTTGCTTCTCTAATCTCTTTTGTCAATATGCCGCGCGGTGACGTATACGACGAGCAATTTGAGCTTCAGTTAGCTCGGGCTGTGCTCTGGCAATGAAGGACGTGGTCCCTCGTGCGCAGCAACTGAGCTTGTCTTCCTTGAAGACTTGCATGGACAGGATTTGGACGCGGTCCTTAGCCTGTCGCAGCGAAGCTTTAAATTTTGCAAGCTCGGCCCCTGTTGAGATGGAGGGTCGAGTTGCAGAAGAGCAGGCCCTGGTAGGTTCTTGTCGAGGCCTTGTGATGCACGACTTGATTTTGGGCCTGTATGAGCAAAACGGCTTGTGCTGAGTAGTTTTTGTAGTTCGATGGAGGATAGGTTTCTCCCCTTTCATGTAAGTGAGAGGATAGAACCGGTTCTCCTTGAGAGGGGCCAAGTATGCTGGCTTTGCAGATGTCCGGGACCTTCTTTGTTTTAGTGAAGATCGTGGGGACCAAGTCTTGGGGCAGACCTAGTTTTTTGCAGGTTGAGGCTTCGCGGGATTGCCACGAGCCTTGGGTTTTTGGTGACCGCCTTTGGTGTCGAAGCAACGACACGTTCAGGGGCAGTCTTCTACTTCTTAGCAGGCACCGTCTCTTCTACGGGTAATGGGAATGGTCCCAGTGACCCGAAGACGATGGTTCGGGGAGTGGAGGTCGACCCGGTGTTTTGGGAGTTGCCGAGGGAGGTGATGCTTCGGCAGCTGGCAGGGCGCTTGCAAGTGCGCTTGCTTTGCTTCTCTTGAAGCATGAGCTGGTACTTGTTTTCATCGAAGGTGATGGTCAACCAGGCTGCCATTGTTAGTTTTGGAAAACTTCTGAAACAAGACCACATCCATTGGTAATCACAAGAATATGGTGATCATAAATGGAAAATACTATGGTTTTGTTTTTTCAAATCGTTCAGCAGGCATGGCCTATTCTGACCGTAATGAAGAAGCCAAAAAGCCATAGAGGGTACAATTGTTCTGAACGCAAGTATGGTCGGCTCGAAATGAGCATTCCAGTGACTTTTAGAAGTAATTGTAAACCTTAATTCAAGTTACCGAGAAGCGAAGCTCACTTGAGGTAAAATGATATAAGGTTGGAGATACAAATGTGTCGGTCGCGAATACAGTTGACTCGAAAGGGCGCACTAGCACCGCTATGCACAAATGTTGTAAATCGCATCCTTGAAGAGGACACGAGATAGGATTTTTTTGAAAGGTCAAGATTGAATTCGCAAAAGAGAGAAAATGGTATTCCAATCCGAACAAAGGCTCAGCGATTTCCGCGAGCCCTAAGTCCAAAGAAGAAGGAACCAGGATTTCTCAAATTTGAATCTAATAATGATGGAAGTTTTTTTTTTGAAAAGCCAAGATTGAACTCATAAAAGAGAGCAAATGGTATTCCAATCCGAATACAGGCTCAAACATTTCTGCGAAAACTAAATCCGAAAAGGAAGGAACAAAAATTTTCGAATCTGAACACAATAGTGACAAAAGAATTTATTTTTTTTGAAGAATTTTTTTTTAGAATTTTTTTTTTTAGAGTGCACATAGGTCTTCCAATTCGGTCTTATGAAACCTCAGTGGATAGATTAGCCCCCAGGTAAGGGTAGGATTACTTAATGAACCCGTTTGAAGGACCCTTGCCTCGAACAGTCTAGCTGCCTCCATACTCTGGACAAGGCTTTTCTTAAATTCACTTTGGTCAAAGAACACAATTTGTGTAACCTTAATGCGTTTTTTTTTTTTAAAGATCTCCAATGGACCCATCAAAGAGAGCAAAGTGGCCCTTCCCAGTCTGAATGCTGGCTCAGCAATTTCCGCGAGCCATTATACGAAAAGGAAAAACCAAAGTTTCTCCAATTTGAGTCCAAAAGAGAGAAATTTGAAAACTTTTTTTTTTTTTTTTGAAAGATCACAAATGGACCCATCAAAGAGAGGGAAATGACCCCTCCCAATCCGAACGTTGGCTCAACGATTTCCGCGAGCCATTGTACGAAAAGGAAAGAACCAAAGTTTCTCCAATTTGAATCCAAAAAAGAGAAATCTAGATTTATTTATTTTTTTTAAAGTTAAGATTGGATTCACAAAAGAGAAGAAATGGTATTCCAATCCGAACAAAGGCCAGCGATTTTCGCGAGCGCTAAATCCGAAAGGGAAGAAGCTAGAATTTGTCAAATCTGAACCCAATGATAAAAAAAAAAACTTTTTCTTTTTTTAGAAAAGAAAGAATGGAAACAAGTTCAAAGAAAGAAGTTTCCAAGGAATCCCATCTCATGTTTTTTTTTTTTAGATACAAGATCCAACATAGGCCACCAACTAGGAAGGAGCCAAGGATTCTAAGCATCATGTTCTCAAATGAACGAGTCCCACCAGGTATGCCAACTTGATGGTCCCGGCTTTTTCTTGCCTTCCTCCGTCCCGGGTCCGCCGGGGTGCGGCGGGGCGAAGAAAAAAGCGAGCATCAACATTTTGTACGGGGTATGCCAGATTTTCTATTCTACTTGGAATTTGAAATAGTGATCCGGAGATTCACCTTCACAAGTAGAAAGGAAATCAAACTTTTTTTTCTAACTTTCCATTGCACATATATTTTAAGAGATAGATTTAGAATGCCTTGAGAGGTGGTTTTCATTAGTTTGCCGTAAAAGGCGGTTTACAAATCTTATCAATAATAAAAGACAAGAATTGTGATTTTTGTGTCTCTTTAAAAAATACAAAATACAATAGAAGAGGAAGAAAGAGGGATTTGACTTCTCAGGAGATTGTGGGGACTCGTTCAGATCGACGGTCGCGAGTCATGTATGGACTCCGCCATCGTCCTTCAGATGAGAACACTTGGTGCTTTAGTTCACTTGGCTTGGCTTGGACCCCAGATTTTTAGAGGACAAAGACCAAGGGAAGGTCCTATATCCAATAAAAATCTAGGTAGACGGGCTGAAAAGCCACATCTATGCCATGTTGGATAGAAAAAGAGAGGAAACCTTGGGGGGGTGGCCCCCCAAGGGACTTCAATCACCTTGTAGTGTTTGCAATAGAGTTTCTTTAGAGTAAGAGAGCTTCTTTATGCAGAGACTTTTCAGGATAATTTTCCAGGACCCATTCCCTTTGGAATGACCACCTATTTATAGGCTTTTGAAAGCCATTAGGAGGGTTTATGGGCATTGATTGCATTAATGCTCCATGATGGGAGGAGTTACAAGATTTAATTTTATAATTTTGTAACTCCTTTTTCCTTGAATCTGATTGGTCAATGGAGAATAATGGGCATTTAATCTCCATAATGATGGGGGTTTCATGATTAATTACCATGATTAAACTCCATAATGATAGGAGTTACATGGTTAATTGCTATGATTAATTGGACTTGTAACTCCCATTTGTTTGCTTCTGATTGGGCCGTCCAAAATAATGAGTTAATGACCGTATGAACTTGTCATAAACAGGTCAATTAACCGCATTAATTGGTCCCCGATTTGCTTGAAGAATCGCGGGTCGCGCCGCGTCTTTTGGAATTCTTCTTGCGATGATCATTGATGGATTCACATGTTGTTTGATGTTGGATGACGATGCAAATTCAGACATTGGTTGATACCAATGAGCCGGCAACATCGGTCCAGTCGATTTAAGATTGGTCAGGCAAAAAGTATGCTTTCTTGGTCGGCCGGTTGGCGATTTCGGAGTGTATGATGATGATCGAATGATTTCGATGGCGGATCCGTGATGTTGACAAAGATCGACGGATGTCATGCCTCAAAAATCAGAATTTAAGAAAATTACAGGGGCCAAACATCGCGAAACGCGGAAAGAATCGGAAAAACGGTCGTTCCGTCGGAAATCTGGCGACCCAGACTTGCAAGGTCACCGGCGACCATGCACCCATGGTCACTGGTGACCATGGGGCCGGCGACCATGGGGCTTTTGCCCCTTTTTCGATTTCCGTTCGGTCGCCGTTTCTCGGCCCTTTTTCGGGATTTTTCTCTTCTTTTTCTCCTGTATTTTCCTTGACATTTCTCCTCATTTATTGGCTTGATTCCACTGAAGAAAACATGTCGAGAAGCCATGCAAATCAGAGCACAAAGTTTCCCATTTTTGGAAAAGCCGAAGACTTTGTAGCCGATTTTCCGCCAAGAGTTGAAATTAGGACAAACGATGTCGGAATGACCTGAAATTTGAGGTGAAACTTCTTGAGCATTAGATAGGACCAACCATGGGCTTTTGCTTGAGTTTTGAAACCGTTTGGGGTCCCGTCGATGTTGGACTTGATTTCACCGTGCGAATGATGTCGAGCTTTGATGTGCGGTCAACCGATGTCCGATTGACCTGAAATTTGGTAGGGTACCTATTGGAGTCATTTTGAGATGATCCATTAGCTCCAATTTGGGTGCCATGGTCCCAAGGAGCTCCGCCGCTGGTAGGCTTGATTTTGCTTTGGAGCGTCAAAGCCGGGTCAAACATCGTCGAAATGACCTGAAATTTGACGTGCAGCCCTTTGGAAGCATGTAGAAGCTACTCATGTGCTTTGTTTGATGAGTGGCGGTATCGAAGGTTTTCGCCGCCGGGAGGCTTGATTTCGTCATTCGAGAGTTGATGGAGGGTCAAATGGTGTCGGTTTGACTTGAAATTCGACGTGGAGCCTTTTGGAGGTATTTTGAGACCATCCATAGGCTCTGATCGAAGATTTGATGTCTTCGACACTATCGCCGCCGGGAGCTCCTGCTCAGCCATTGGAGGATTGAAGTTAGGCCAAATGGTGTCAAAATGGCCCGAAACTTCATGTGTACCCTTCTTTTGGCCATTTTGAAGGATCTTGCAGTTTTTGTTTGATTCTGACAAGATTTGATGCTTGAAGCAGCTTTGCCTATTTGCAGTAGGATGCGGCTCCATGTAGCTTTTGATGTTGAGAAGGCAAAGTGACATTTTTGGTGTCAACATCTGATGATTTAAGTAAATCACACTATGTCATAGTGATAATAATGTTGCAACCTTGTCAGATGAGATGCCTAGTCTCATCGCCGATTGTGAATCAATTTAAGTACAAGATTTGTGATATATGTCTCTTATATGTGGATCTCATCTACACAAATGTATCACATCTAATATACTTATGGGCTCCGGTTCATTTCATGAACCACTATGTCATTCGTATTGGTTATGTGCAAGTAAATAATAAAACACCATTCATCTCATGAAATAAAAAGCATGATTATATTGATATATAAAAAAAATAAATCAATTTATTACATCATCCACTGGATTGAGACAGTATAGTCTAACAATCTCCCACTTGGGCTCAATGCCAGTCTAGGTTGCCTCTCATGCCCATCCCGTCTACATGCAGCTCAAAGACTTTGATGGTCAAAGGCTTAGTAAAGGGATCTGTCAGATTGTCTACAGAGGCTATCTTGGTGATGGCTATGTCACCTCTCTACACAATCTCTCTAACTAGATGGTACTTCCTCTATATGTGCTTTTGGCTTTTATGGCTTTTGAGTTCCTTTGATTGGGCGACTACCCCGCAGCTGTCATAGTAAACTGTGAGTGGTTGTCGCACCAATGACACCACTCCAAGTTCCGTAAAGAATCTTTTGAGCCATATTCCTTCCTTAGCTGCTCCACAAGACGCTACATATTTAGCCTCCGAGGTGGAATTAACTATACATTCCCGTTTAGTATCAGCTGATAGCTCCGCCGCCATGCATAAACACATACCCAGAGGTTAATTTCCGAGAATCCTTATCTGACATGAAGTCAGAATTCGTGTATCCGGCTGGAATCAACTCATCACTACCATAAATCGACATAGGATTGGGTCTAGGTCTGGGTAACTGGACATGGACCCATGCACATTTCAAATTAAAGGTCTAAATGTGGATTGAAGTCACATAAAGTCATACTAAGCCCAATCACAAAAATTGGGTCTTGGTTTCTCAGGTATGATATCCATTCCATCAGCCCAAAAGGACTGGTGTCCGAAATGGGTCCAAGTCTTCATGTCTTTCATGGAATGATAAACATCCACCCATGATTTGAAACAATTTTTTTTTATCTTTTGAGTTGGTTTGGTAGAATATAAATTTTTGTATAATTTATTAGCACTTAGAGTACCCCTTTATTTTTGTTAGATGATATTTTTCTGATAATTTTCTCACTATAATAGCATGCCACCAATTTGTCTTAGTAAATCTTTCATTCGTTCATTTTTTTTTATAAATAGTTTACTAAGCTTTCATGCAATAACCATGGGACATGATCAGCTATGTTACAATATATTACAAGGGTGTGCTGCCCTTTTCCATTGTGATTTAAAAGGGTATGATAGCCTTTTTCACCTTGACGAAAAGCTGGTCCTTTTTTTTTATAATGATGGCAATTTCATTACTTTTCTTTGTTGCATTTAAATAATTGTATTTTGTAGATTTATGTTTCTTTTCTTTCATTATACCCTACTTTTGATATTTCTTGTGATCCTATACAAGAAACATCCAAATTAATTTCAACATTAAACTTTGAGGTTCTATCTTTTATTTTTTTCTTGATGCTGTAATTTTGTAGAATTTGAATAAGGTGTAACTGGTTTTTGATTTTGCACAACCCTGTGAGTTTTTAAGGTAATCGTTTCATTTTTCATCTTTATGATTTTATTTTTTCCTAATCATTAAGTGCTTTTAGGGAAACATTTTTTTTTCTTTTTCTTAGATGGTTATTTGTTAAGGATCTTCTCACTTAATTAGGAGCACGTACACCAATTTATTTACTAGTCTAAACTTATTTTTTAACTAAAGTAGGATTTTTGAGGATTTTCACATCGTATTTAGAGAGTAGCCACAACTTGAAGCAATCAAATCTCTCTCTCTCTCTCTCTCTCTCTCTCTCTCTCGCTCTCGCTCTCTCTGTATTCTTTTAAATTTTAATTTGATCATTCCATAATTTATTCTCATTTTCTATCATGAAAAGAAAGTACATATGGAATTGAATGGATAATGGTATTGATCTTGGGTGTGCATTCTTGTGAACCCAATAGATTTCTATTATGTGATCGTCTATGCATCATCCATTTATCCTGGATGTTTTTTTTAGGGGATTTTACAAAAAAAAATCACTTTATGTGGCTACTGCAACAAACAAGGAACTTTAGCCAAAGTTGCACGAAATAGGGCATCTCTACATAAAAACTAACTTTTTTTACCCTTTTTTCTTTGTTGGTCGCTATCGACCATCATTTTCTGTGTTGAGGGTCGACGACGACCCTCGCTATAACAAGTGAAGGTCGTTGTCGACCCTGAGAAGGCATAAACTCCTCTTCTTCTTCCTTCTTCCTCTCTTCCCCAAACACAATCCAATGATTAATATTCTATTGAATCCATTTTTTTCTCATGACATATATTGCATGAATTGAGATGATCCTCAGGAAACAAAACTAATAAAAACAAAAAAAGTAAAAATAAACAGCAAGGTAGAGGAAACTGATGCTAACTGTCGAAGAAGAGTTGGAGAGGCGATCTCTCCTCTATAGCCTTCTGATGCCTGTGATGGACCAGTTCCTCCTTGGTTTAGACAAAGGGAAAGGATTGTACTTTTTGTTTGTGAAATCAGAAGCTAAAACTCCTTGTGGACTAGTTGCCTGGCCAGTTATAACCAGTTACTACAAAAGCAAGCATTTTAAGGACAGGTCTATGACCCCTACAACATTTATACTGTTGGGAGTAGGTGGGCCTCATGGATCGGTTTTCAAAAACTTTTGACTCACTTGATGCAGGGATCAAGTATCCATAAGGCCATAAACCCAATCCAAGATTCAAAACCTCTTTCTCATGAATCAAGATCAGTAAAAACACTATCTAGAAGATAGATAACAGCAGCAATAAGCAACCACGAAAATCTACATAAGAGATGAAGTAGATCTAACCTTGGGAGCTCGGTTGTGCTCTAATGGAGAAGTTGATTACTTGGCTTGTTGAAAAACACTTTCACAAGAGAAAGAAGGATCTCCAAAACCTTGCAGTCTTCCACGCTATGACCCTCTATCAGATTACTTCTCTAGGAGAAAGGTGGGATCTCCAAAAAGAAACAAACCCTAGAATCTCTAGTAGGGAACTGGAGGAAAAAATAGGAGAGATGAGAGAGGGAGAGGTGGGCGTCCAACCTTGGGTGTCGAATACCTTGGACGTCTACTCCTCTCTTTTTTTTTATAGTGCTTGAGCACCTACTATTTATTCATATTTAGAAGTCTCACTTCTATTATGAGTAAGTGTCCTTCTCCACCTTCTTTTAAGTGTTCCAATAGGATTAGAAATAATCTTTTATTAGGGCTAGCCTGTGTTGACACCAAAAATGTCACTTTGCCTCTTCAACATCAAAAGTTATATGTAGCCGCGTTCTGCCACAAATATGCAAATGGCACTTTAAGCATCAAATCTTGTCAAAATCAAACAAAAACTGCAAAATCCTTCAAAACAGCCAAAAGAATGGTACACATGAAGTTTCGGGCCATTTCAACATCATTTGGCCTAACTTCACTCTTCCAGCAGCTGAGTAGGAGCTCCAGGCAGCAGTGAAGCCAGAGACCCTAACACACAAAACATAACACACAGTTGGCCTTAAAATGCCACTAGGAGGCTCTACATCAAATTCCAGGCCATTCCGACATCATTTGGCCCAAAAAGGAAATAGCCATAGCATAGTCAGCTTTCCCGGCGGCGACAGTGTCCAAAACATCAAATCTTCAATCATAGCCTATGGATGGTCCCAGAATACCTCCAAAAGGCTCCATATCAAGTTTCAAGTCAAACCGACAACGTTTGACCCTCCATTAACCCTCGAGCAGCAAAATCAAGCCTCTTGGCGGCAAGAACCACCGAGGCCATCACTCATCAAACAAAGTACATGGGTGGCTTCAACATGCTTCCAAAGGGCTACACGTTAAGTTTCAGGTCATTTCAACAACATTTGACCCAACTTTGATGCTCGGAAGCAAATCACCCTCCTGGCGGCGAAGCTCCCCGGGACCATGACTTCCAAATCGGAGCTAATGAATCGTCTCAAAATGACTCCAATAGGCTCCCTATCAAATTTCAGGTCAATTGGACATCGATTGACTATACATCAAAGCGCGGCATCTTCCTCGCAGCAAAATCAAGTCTCCTGGTGACGAGACCCAACACAGCTTCAAAACTCAAACAAAAGCCAACGGTTGGTTCTATCTACTGCTCAGGAGGCTTCACCTCAAATTTCTGGTCATTCCAACATCGTTTGACCTAGTTTCGGCTTCTGACGGAAAATCGGCAACAAAGTCTTCGGCTTTTCAAGAAAAATAGAAAACTTTGTGTTCCTATTTGCACTGCTTCTTGTCGAGTTTTCTTCACAAAAATCAAGGCAAATACATGAGGGAAAATGTTAGAGAAAATACAGAAGAAAAAAGAAATGAAAAGGACTAAAAAACAGCTGAAAAATGACGACCAAAAGGGAAAAAGTCCCTCATGGTCGCCGGCGACGCTGGAAATCCGGGTCGCCGGATTTTCCCCGAAAGAGCCATTTTTCCGACCCTTTTTGTGTTTCGAGAATTCCGGCCCATGTGGTTTTCCAAAAATCTGATTTTCGGTGCATGAAATCCATCGATCTTCGTCAACATCACGGATCCGTTGCCGAAATCATTTGATCATCATCGGACGCTTCAAAACCGCCAACAAGCCAGCCAAGAATGTACACTTTCTGCCTGACCGATCGAGAAATCGACTGGACAAATGTTGTCGGCCCACTGGTATCAGTCAATGTCTAAAGTTGCATCGCCATCCGACATCATACAACATATGGGTCCATTGGCGATCATCGCAAGAAGAATTCCAAAAGACGCAGCACGACCCGCGACTCTTCAAGCGCCTTGGCGACCACTTAATGCGGTTAATTAACCCGTTTTATGACAAGTTAATGCAATCATTAACTCATTATTTTGGTCGGCCCAATCAGAAGAGAGGAAAAAGGAGTTACAAGTCCAAGCAATCATGGCAATAAATCATGTAACCCCCCTTATCATGGAGTTTAAAGGCGATTAAATGCCCATCATTCTCCAACGGCCAATCAGAAGCCAAGAAAAAGGAGTTACAAAATCATGAATTAAAAACTTGTAACTCCTCCCATCATGGATCATTAATGCAATCAATGCCCATAAACCCT
The DNA here is from genome assembly GCA_029852735.1 of Persea americana. Lineage (NCBI taxonomy): Eukaryota > Viridiplantae > Streptophyta > Magnoliopsida > Laurales > Lauraceae > Persea > Persea americana. Next base: position 17,022,789 of record CM056820.1, on the reverse strand, counting down.
CCTAATGGCCACCAAAAACCTATAAAAGGAGGGTCATTCCAAAAAGAACGGGTCCAGAACAATCCTCAAAAAATTCCTGAAAAACACTCCAAAATCCAGACACTGCGCAAAGAAGCTTTGCTACTTCAAAGAAACTCTGCAGCAAACTCCACCACAAGGTGATTGAAGCCCCTTGGGGGGCCACCCCTCCGAGTGGGGCCCCCCAAGGCCCACTCCTTCTATCCACATGGCCTAGATGTGGCTTTTCAGCCCGTCTACTCGGTTTTTTATTGGATATAAGACCTCCCTTTGGTCTTTATCCTCTAAAAATCTGAGGTTAGAGACGAGTCAAGCAAATCAAAGCATCATATGTTCTCATCTGAAGGACGTTGGCGAAGTCCATACATGACTTGCGACCGTTGATCTGAACGAGTACCCACAATCTCCTGAGAAGTTAGAATCCATTTTCTTACTTTTCTATAGTATCTTGTATTTTTTTAAAAGACAAAAAAAATAACAATTCTTGTCTTTCATTATTGATGAGATTTGCAAATCGCCTTTCAAAAAATTTCATCTCGTGTCCATTCCAAGCATGTGATTTGCCAACATTTGTGCCTATCGGTGTTAGTACGCCCTTTCAAGGTCTACTATATTCGCGACTGACACATTTGTACCTCCAACCTTATATCATCTTACCTCGAGTGAGCCTCGCTTCTCAGTAATTTGAATTAAGGTTTACAATTGCTTCTAACAGTCACTGGAACGCTCACTCTGAACCTCCCATGCTTGCGTTTAGAACAATGGTACCCTCTGTGGCTTTTTGCCTTCTTCATTTCACTTGGGCCGGGTCACGTCCCCTCGAGCGATTTGAAAAGACAAAACCATAGTATTTTCCATTTATGATCACTATATTCTTATGATTACTAATGGATGAGGTCTTGTTTCAGAAGTTTTTCAAACTAACAATGGCAGCTTCAGTGACCATCACTTTTGATGAAAAAAAATACCAACTCATGTTTCAAGAGAAGCAAAACAAGCGCACTAACAAGCGCCCAGCCAGCTACCGAAGCATCACCTCTCTCAGCAACTCACAGAACACTGGGTCGACCTCAACTCCCCAGACCATCGTCTTCGAGTGGCTGGGACCATTCCCACTCCCCGTAGAAGAAATTGTACCTGCCAAGAAGTAGAATACCACCCCTGAACGTGTCACTACCTCGACACCAAAGGCGGTCATCAAGAAACCTAAAGCCCGCGGCAATCTCGTGAAACCTCAACCAAACCAGGTTTGCCCCAAGACTTGGTCCCCAAGACCTTCACCAAAACAAAGGAGGTCCCGAACATTTACAAAGCCATCATACCTGGCCTCACTCAAGGAGAACCGGTCCTATCCTCTCGCCTACATTAAAGATGAAAGACCTACCCTCCACCAAACAAAATCAACTCAACGTGAGCCGGCTTACTCCTACAAGCCCAAAATCAAATCATGCATCATCAGGCCTCTACAAGAACCTGCCAAGGTTTGCAATCCTACAGCTCGACCCTTCATCCCAACAGGGGCTGAACTTACAAAATTCAAAGCCTCGCTGTCAAACCTCAACCCAGGATTTAGCGCGATTAGTGTCAATTAAGTGCGTGTTTAGTTATTATGTGGGTTTAGTGTTCGTGGGTCAGAAATTGGTTCGATTTAGCATGGAGTTAGCCTTGGGGAATTTCGAGAGCGTTTTATGCTATTCAGTCACACTCAATGGTGCCTTGAATGCACGTGTAAGCTTGGGAGGAAATTCTAGTTTTCCTAATTTTAATCGTGATTTCGACCTCGTTTGAATGGTTTTATTTTATTGTTCAACTTTTGTATTTAGCCTATTCGTATTTGAGGCCCAGAAACCCAAGTTTTGGCCCAAAAGGGTAATTCAGTCATTTCTCACCAAATCTGGACTCAAATTTTGAAATATCAAAACCATGTCAAATTTATACTTTTTGGAAACTAGCTTTTTCAGTGTCGATTTTGTCTTCTTCGTCGACTTCATCTGAGGCCCATAAGTCAGTGTTTTATCCATTTCAAATTTTGAAGTCGATGGGGCCCACAACCCATTTGACTTAAGTGACCCTTCTCCCTCATTCACCCCACGTTCTAAACACTCTCATTTCCTGCAACTCTCTTTCTCAAGAACCAGCTGAGAAGAGCTCATTCTTCCTCTCACTTTTTCTCCTTGCATGCCCCACTTCTAGACCTCCAAATCAAGATTTGAAACCATCCTCTTATTTCTCTCAACTCAAGGATTCAATTGCTACCATTTTCTTGAAGTTTCCAGCTGTGGTTGCACTCCATTTTCTCCTCTTCTCCTCGTTTAGCAAGCTTCAGGTAAGGGATCCTCTTCTCCCCTTCAATGTGGTCTTTTGAACCCATTAAGATCTCATTTCTCTAACATGCAGACCCATTTTCGAAATGGGGGTTTTGGTTGACCAAAATAGTGATTTTTGGAATGTTTTCTTGGGGTTTTTGTGTAGATTTCGTGGCTCTCTTTTGGGTAGGAGTTTGAGAAAACTTTGGATTAGCTATTGTCAAGGCAAGTGATCAACTTAGCTCTTTTTGTTGCATGCAATGTTTGGATGATTCAATTTCAATGGTTTGATACTTTCTCCTTTTTAGTTGAACTATGCATTGATTCAAATGTGTTGTGGTTGCGAAATTTTGTTTAAGTTTTGAAATGCATATGCTAGTAGTTTTATCTTAATGGTTTTCATTCAATTCAAGTGATTTTTATCTTGTTTAAATGTTTTGCAAATGGATGAAAGAATGGTGGAATGTGTTGTAAAATGAGTGGATGTATTGGTTGTTGAACTGGAATGGAAATGGCCCCTATGAGAGCATGGAGGCTCAGGGGATATGCAGGGATTTGACCAAGAAGGAAAGGAAATGGAATGGGAAGAAATGTGTAGGAAGAGGAACTGAAATTCTGACTTTAACTGGGCTGTCATAAATAGTTGGTCAGCTGGCGGTCAGCTGTCGGCTAACCGACATGTCCATCTCGGTCAGCCGACAGCCAACCGAGTTTAGATCAGTTCCACTTCCAGAAGCGTGTTTTGTGACAGGGAATCTTCAGTCAGCTGTCGGCCAACCGACATGCACAACCTCGGTCGACTGACAGCCAACCGAGCGAAGTTCGGTTCCATTTCCAGAATGGTGATTTTCTTGTCAGGAGATCTGACGGTCAGCCGTCAGTCAGCTGGTGACTAACCAACAGCCACCTACTCGGCTAGCCGACAGGTAACCGAGAGCTGACTGAGTTTTCAAAGTTGATTTATTTTGTGGGAGCTTCTTGGGATTGAAAACCTAAATATGATTAGGAACTTTCAAACTTGAGTTTGTGTGCTTGAGGCTTTAAAATGTCTCCTAACTTCCGGAACACCAATACATTTTTTATTGAGACATTTGGGTCTCAACCACATGAAGATCAAATGAAAGGTCTTAACGTATGCTTAGCAACTTCGCTTTGGGATTGTGGTTTGATTCAATAAGTATCGTTTCAGTACTTGATTTGTTTTGCAATTATAAGATTTGTTTTAAATGGTTCAAGAACTTTGTTTGGAAACACTTTTCAGCCTTATTTCGTTATGGTTTATGTCACTCTTGTTTAGTTCGCTTTGCATTGTTTTGATAAGTGCTTTCCCCCATTTTTGATAAGTTTTGTACAAGTATCGACATGATTTGTGCATACATGAATATCATTGAATACCACTGAGTATAGACTACCCTCTCAATCTGATCCACTAGTTAGGGGGTCCTTAAACATAAGGACAATCTGCAGATTAGTCGTGTAATTATACACATTCTTGTTTTGTCCGGTACCGCAGCCAGTTTTCCCGCCCACCTTGTGTGGCTTAGGCTTTCGTTTTGTTTCGTTTCGTTTTGTTTCGCTTTGCTTTCTTTTGTCATCAAGTATGACGAAGAAAGGATGAGATCAATGTAGATTAATGAATCATGATGTTTTCGGAAATCATGCTAGTCTTGCTTTGTAATTTAAATATGTTTTGTTCAAAACTCATGTCATGTTTTAAGCATTGATTATTCAGATTTCAATTGATTTATTCTATGTCTAAATTGATCACCTGCTAGACCGTCGTGTCTGACCCTTTTGCTTTGGTGTTTAGATGCGGGAGCCATTGCCCCTAAGGAGGAGCGCCCGGAGGAGGCTTTCGAGCCACCCCCAGCCCGTGAGTGGCAACCCGATGACGTCCTCTAGACGTCAGGTGGGGTCTTGAGCATGATACATGCATGGGAATAGTGAATGGTTGTTTTGTATTTTGGGTTATATGGCCTTTGTTGGCCCTTTGATACTTTGGGTTATGTAAACTTAAACTTAACTTCCTTTTGTTCTTTTGAAACTTGAAAGTTAACTAATGGTAATGCCAGGCTTATGTTTCCTCCTCTGAATATTTGTCTTAATGAAGATTTAACTTATGTGAGTTGATGTTGTATCACATGTATTGTATAGATAAGATTACTTGCACGCTTCCGCAAACCATTGTTCATCTGAGATAAATTCCATGTTCGTTATGGGAATCCTCACCGCGGAAACCTGTGGGTTAATCACAGTTAGTTAGATGTTGGACAAAACCCTACGTCGCGGGCCCGGATTTGGGGACCTCGGTCCGGGGTCACGACACTCGCTGCGACAGGTAAAGGACCGCCTCCTGATCCTATCCATGCCAAGCTTCAAAGAAGACAAGCTTGGCTGCTGCGCACGAGGGACTGCATCCTTTATTGCCAAAGCCCAGCCAAAGCTAACCGAAGCTCAAATTGCCCGTCGTATATATCGCCACACGGCATATCGACAAAAAAGACTAGAGAAGCAAAGAACCTAGCATTTGCACTTCAGGTCTCTCAAAAATGGGTTGAAAAAAAAAGACCCGACCAAGTTGCTGCTGTCCATATGGTTGGCAAAACCAAAAGAAGCCAAAAGTCGGCAACTAAAATTCATGTCAGACAACCGGTGACTCGCAGCGTCTCCCGGACAAGAAGACATCTGGAGGACTCTCCCGCTCCTTTAAGCCAAGGACATCAGAGTGACCATTCCTCGGGCTCTTCATCCAAAAGAATGAGCTTCAGCTTAGTCACCAGGACAATATCCTTATTCGACTCTCGAATGATGATGAATGTCCTGGTTACAAACTCTGAACAACCTCCGCCGAACGATGACGTAACTGCACGCATCCAGCAGCTGGAGCAAGGTCAGCGGAGAATAGAGGCTCTAATGGAGAACCTCCTTCTCACTTTCCAACGTCCACCAAATAATGAAGTCCCTCTAAATGATGAGGCAAATGGTGGAGAAGATGAGTCACATGCCCTTACTAAAAAGGATGTTGACGATATCCTCGCTAAAGCAAAAGAAGAGAATACAATAAAGGAACACGGAATCAAGCCACCATATCCCTTATGGAAGGACTCGGTTCCATTCCCTGCAAAATTCGAGCAACCTACTCTCCAAACATATACGGCGAAAGGTTCAGCTAAACAACACGTCATCCACTTCAAAATCATGATGGGAGCTATTGCGTATCAAGACGCCCTCAAGATCCGTCTCTTTGCAAGTACCCTAAAAGGTACGACCTTTGATTGGTACTCCACTCTGCCGGAGGACTCCATCCAAAACTGGACCATGTTAGAGACACACTTCTTGACCCACTTCAAAGGTGAGGATCATCCTTTTACTATTGCTCAGCTCTGCAGCCTAAAACAAGGAGAGAATGAGTCAACATACGACTTCATTCACAAGTGGAATGCAATGGCATACAAATGCTCAGACATGCTGCCACAAGCGTCGTTGGTCGACATCTACCGTAACAATATGAGAGCAAGGATCCACTCCATGATCATCGGCAACAAATCAAAAAACCTGGGAGAACTCCTAGAAGCATCCATAGAGGCTGAAATGGTGATCAAAGACCTCAACAGTAAAAAATCATCAAAGAAAGAGTCGACCGCCATTACAACCTCAAATCCAAAGAAAAAAACGGTTCTCAATGTGCAAACCAAGTCAGCTCCACAGCCGCCAAAGAAACCTAAAAACAAAACTGCAAGTAAAAAGCCTGAACTCTCTAATGCCTTCAAAGAACGAGTAGAGAAGAAATACCCATTCGATGAAGATGTTGAAGAAATCTTTAGGGCTCTCTTAGCTAACGGCAAACTCACTTTGCCTGACCCCAAAAGACCGGGAGATGTTGGCAAAACCAACGATCCTCAGTGTCGCGACCCCGAACCGAGGTCCCCGATCCGGCCCGGTGACTAGTGTGTCCAATTGTGATTATCCCATAAGTTTCTGCACTGAGGATTCCCAAAACAAGCATGGAACAATCTCACACGAACAACGGTTTATGGAAGCATGTAGTAATATCATCTAGACAATACATATTATATAATATCAAACTTGCATAAGTTAAATCGTCATCAAGACAAATATTCAGAAAAGGAAACATAAACATGGCATTTCCAAGATTAGTTCAAGTTTCAAGTTTCAAGACAACAAAAGTATGTTAAGTTAAAGTTACGTTACATCCCACAAAGAAAGGGCCAACAAAGGCCATCACATCCCAAAATAACAAAATGATAAAACCCCATCAGAGTACATCGCTTCTCAAGACCCCACCCGACGTCTAGATGACGTCGTCGGGTTGCCACTCACGGACTGGGGGTGGCTCAACAGCCTCCTCCTGATGCTCCTCCTCAAAGGCAACGTCACCTGCACCTGGGCACCAAAATAAACGGGTCAAACACGACGGTCTGGCAGGTGATCAATTTAGACATGAATATAAATCATTTAGATTACAGAAAAGGACAGTATTTAAAACCATTTAATGAGTGCAGAACAGTGCTTGGAAAGTATACAAAATAGAAACTAGCATGAACGTAGAAATATACCATGATTAGTAAGAAACCACCTTGAGCCCATCCTTTCTCTACCATACGTGATGATCAGAGTAAGCAGAATAGAACAGGATATAACAGGGCAGAACAGAACAGAATCCCATGCTACACTAGGTAGGTGGGGTCGAGCAGCGGAACCTAAAACAAAACAAAGGTGTATATAAAAATATACGACTAATCTGCAGATAGTCTAGAGTTTAAGGACCCCCAGACAGTGGATCATATTGAAAGGGCAGTCCAAGCTTAGTGGTATTCACCTAAAATCATGAATGCACAAAACAGATAATACATGTACAAGGCCGATCAAAATAGTGGAATTCACTCATCAAAACAGGACAAGGCAAGACAAATCAGAGATAGCATATGCTATAGCAAAACAAAACTGAAATAGTGATCCCCACTATGAGTTCTTGAAACAATTCAAAACCAGGCTAACATTTTCAAAACAAAACAAGTTCTAATGATGTTCATCGTATCGGAAACCGAGGTCCCAAAACAAGTTGATCAGTATACATTAAGACCTTTCATTAACCTTTGTGTATTTGAAGCCCAATTGTCGAAATTTAAGATGTAATGGTGCCCCTGAAGCTAAATAAACGATTCAAGTTCCAAATGCACAATCTCAAGCTAAAAGCCCTTAATCATATTCAAGTTTCATTTTCCAAGAAAATCCCATAAAACAGGTCCATCAAGAAAATTTGGTCAGCTCTCGGTCACCTGTCGACTAGCCGAGGTGGTGCATGTCGGCTAACCGACACCTGACCGAAGGCTAACCGTCAAATCCCAAGTCAGAAAAAGTATCATTCTGGATTTGGAACCAAAGTAGAGCTCAGTTGGCTGTCGGTTGACCGAAATGGGGTTATCGGCTAACCAACAGCTCACCGACGACTCCCCTGAGGCAATGCAAGCTTCTGGAAATGGAACCGAAGTAGTTCGGTTGGCTGTCGGTCGACCAAAATAGGGTTGTTGGTTAACTGACGTATGACCGACAGCTAACCACCCCTCTGCTGGAAGCTGGAGTTCATGTTAGGTTTCTTTCTTCCTCTTCCCATTCAGAAACCATTCATTCCTTGACGAGTTTCCTGCAATTACAGAGCCTACATGCTCTCCAAAAAGCAACATTTCAACACTTCATCACCATACACACATCCATCCTCCAAATCTTTAATTCTCCTTACACCCATTTCAATCAATCCACATTCTAATTTCTTCCATCATCCATCCATAACATTTGAGCAAAAATGAAGAGAGCTTATTTGAATGAAAAAACATCAAATGAAACAAGAAATATATGCATTTCAACTAAAAGAGTTTTTTCTAACCATTTCACATTTTCATACCCATTTATTGCTCAAACAAAATGAGAAATCAAACCATTTGTAACAAAAGAAAGATGTCCAGTTATTGCATGCATCAAAAGAACTAGATTGATCACTTGCCTCAACCAATGCTAATCCGAAAATCTTCTCAAAGTCCTACCCAAGAAGAAGCCACGAAATCTACACAAGAAGCCCTAAGAAATCCATTCAAAAATCATCATTTTTTGTTAACAAAACCCCCAGTCCGAAAATGGTTTGCATGTGTGAAAAACACAATCCTTATGGGCTCAAAAGACTTCATTAGAGAGGAGGAGAAGAGATCTCACCTGAAGCTAGCTAAACAATAATAAATGGGGAAGAAGGAGAGGTAGCCTAACTGGAATCACCAAGAAAACAGTATCAATGGAATCCTTGAGTTGAGAGGAAGGAAAAAATGTGATCAAATCTTCATTTGGTGTCCTCTAGGTAGGGCATGCAAGGGAAAAGTAGAGGGGAAGAAAGAGTTCTCCTCCCAGCTCTCACTCAGAAGAATAAGTTGCAGAATGGTTCTGAAGTGAGGGAGAAGAAGGAGAAGACTTAAGTGAATTAGAAGTGGGCCCCATGGAGTTCAAAACTTGGAATGGCTGAAACATCTACTTGTGGGCCTCGAATGAAATCGGCAAAGAAGACTAAAATGATCATCGAAAAATCTAGTTTCCAAAAAGTATAAATTTGACATATTTTTGAGATTTCAAAATTTTGCTCTAGATTTGGGTGTGAAAGGACTGTTTTGCCCTTTTTAGCCAAAACACGGGTTTTTGAACATCGAATGAAAACGGACTGAATACGAAAGTTGTAGGAAAATATAAAACCATTCAAAATGAATCAAAATCACGATTTAAATCAAAAGTCCAGAATCGTTCTCCCCTACTCACACGTCTACTCAAGGCACCCCTGAGCGTGTCTGACTAACACAAAGCACTCTCAAAATTCCCCAAAGCTAAATCCAAGACTAAGTCGAATCATATTCTAACCCAACGAGTACAAAACCTATTTAAGTCTGAACACACCCTTAATTCGCACTAATCGTGCTAATCCTGGGTCGGGATCTGACATCCTCCACCCCTTAGGTTATTTGTTCCTCCAAATAAAAATAAATTTACCTCGGGCAATAAGTGAGGGTACTTTCTCTGAACCTGGTCCCTCAGTTCCTATGTAGGTTCTTCTGGCTTATGATTTTCCCACTGTACCTTGACCCAGTGAATAGTCCGATTTCTCAGTTCTTGCTCCTTAGTGTCAGTGATTCTGACCGACTTTTCCACATACGAAACATCTTCTCTAATTTCCAGTGGTTCATGCTGCAATACATGTGAAGGATTCGGGACGTATTTCTTCAACATAGAGACGTGAAAAACATTGTGTACCCTTGAGAGCTCCGGCGGTAACGCAAGTCTGTAGGCAACATCTCCAACCTTGCTCAGAATTTCATACGGACCGATGTACCTTCTTGCCAACTTGCCCTTCTGTCCAAATCTCAAGGTTCCTCTGACCGGAGATACCTTCAAGAATACCTTGTCACCCTCCTTAAACTGCAAATCTCTTCTACGAGCATCAGCGTAACTTTTATATCTGCTTCGGGCGACCTTCAAACACTCTTGTATTAGCTTGATCTTATCACTTGTTTCCCCAACTATTGTCGGTTCGTGGAAGCTACGAACACCAACTTCTTCCCAGCAAACGGGGGTTCTGCATCTTCTGCCACAGAGTGCTTTGAAAGGTGCCATAGTGATGCTGGAGTGGTAGCCATTATTGTACACAAACTCACAGAGTGGCAAGTATTCATCCCATTGGACCTTAAAATCCAGCACACAAGCTCGTAACATGTCTTCCAAAGTCTATATAGTTCGCTTTGACTGACCATCAGTCTGGGCATGGTACGCTGTGCTACATTGCAATTTGGTGACCATAGATTCTAGCAGAGTCTTCCAAAACCTTATAACAAATCTGCTATCTCGGTCTAAAGTGATGGAGACCGGCTGATCATGTCTACTGACAATCTCATTCACGAACGACTCTGCAAGTGGTGTCATGTGGATCTTGCTCCCTGTCTTCATAGGAATGAAATGAGCAGACTTTGTGAGACGATCCACTATCACCCAAATGGCATTATTCCCTTTCTTGGTAGTTGGCAAACCGAAGACAAAATCCATGGTGATGTGCTCTCATTTCCATTCCAGAATTTCTAAGGGCTGAAGCAATCCTGGAGGTTTCTGGTGTTCCGCTTTGATCTGCTGACAAGTAAGACATTGAGACACAAAGGCTACTATCTCCCATTTCATGTTATTCCACCAGAATATATTCTTAAAGTTATGGTACATTTTTGTGCTACCAGGATGCATAGAGTATCTTGTGCTGTGGGCTTCATCCATTATTTCATTCTTTAGCTCATCAATGCTAGGCACACACAATCGATTGCGAAAATACAACACTCCATCTACTATCTTGAAGTCTGAATGTTCTGAATTGTGCTTTACAATCTTTGCCAAGTTTGGATCTTGTAACTGATTGTCCTTGATCTTCTGGATGAAGGTAGGCTCAGACACTGTCATGTTTGCTAACATCACACCCCTCCTTACTAGTTGTACTTCTACTCCAAGTTCCTCGAACTGCTGTAAGACACTGACTCCTCTCAAGCTGGCCATGACTACCGATTTTCTACTTAATGCATCAATGACTACATTCACTTTGCCCGGATGGTACTTGATCTGGAAGTCGTAGTCCTTAATGTACTCCATCCACCGTCTCTGTCTCATATTCAATTCTTTCTGTAAAAATAGATATTGTAGACTCCGGTGGTGGACTTCAAATTTCTCTCCATATAGATAGTGTCTCCACATCTTCAAAGCAAAGACAACTGCTGCTAATTCCAAATCATGTGTTACATAATTCCTCTCATGGTCTTTCAATTGCCTTAAGCCATAAGCTATCACTTTATCATTCTGTGTCAACACACAACCCAATCCTACATTTGAAGCATCTGTATAAACAACGAATCCTCCACTTCCCGATGGTAAGGTGAGAATCGGAGTTGTGGTCAATCTTCTTTTTAGCTCTTGAAAACTTTCCTCACACTAATTTATCCATATAAAAGGTACACTCTTCCTGGTTAATTTTGTCAATGGTGCTGCAATGGATGAAAATCCTTGGACAAATCTCCTGTAATAGCCTACTAGCCCCAAAAAGCTTCTGATTTCTGTCACACTGCTTGGCCTTTTCCAACTGACAACTGCTTCAATCTTGGACGGATCTACTGCTAAACCTTTTTTCGAAATGACATGGCCTAGAGAAGCCACTTGTTCTAGCCGAAATTCACATCTGTTATAGCCCCGCCAACTCAGCATGAAATTGTTCGCTTTGGCCCCACGTGCGAGCGCGAGGACTTCCCAGGAGGTCACCCATCCTAGTACTGCTCCCTCCCAAGCACGCTTAACATCGGAGTTCTTACTGTTTCTAGGGTCGCACGGTTTTAAAAGGCCTCATGCTAAGTTAATATGGGGTTTGACTTATAGCCTAAGGTCAGGACTTGGATATTTCCGATGCGGGCTAACGGAGACTCACCGTTTGAAGCCCGTGGTTGACACGCTACGCCCCGTGCTTAAGGGTGCCACCCCGACCAAGTTCTCACATTCTCCCTCACCGGAAATAGAGTCGTCCTCGACTTTAATACCAACTGTCACTGCCCCGCCCAACTCAGCATGAAATTGCCCGCTTTGGCCCCACGTGCGCGCGAGGACTTCCCAGGAGGTCACCCATCCTAGTACTGCTCCCGTCCGAGCACGCTTAACTTCGGAGTTCTTACGGTTTCCGGGGCCGCACGGTTTTAAAAGGCCTCATGCTAAGTTAATACGGGGTTTGACTTATAAGCCAACTGTCACAGCCCCGCCCAACTCAGCATGAAATTGTCCGCTTTGGCCCCACGTGCGCGCGAGAACTTCCTAGGAGGTCACCCATCCTAGTACTGCTCCCACCCGAGCACGCTTAACTTTAGAGTTCTTACGATTTCCGGGCCGCACGGTTTTAAAAGGCCTCATGCTAAGTTAATACAGGGTTTGACTTATAAGCACAGGGTTAAGACTTGGATATTTCCAATGCGAGCTAACGGAGACTCACCGTTTGAAGCCCGTGGTTAAGGGTGCCACCCGGACCAAGTTCTCACATTCCATTCAAAAATCGTCATTTTTTGTTAACAAAACCCCCATTTCGAGAATGGGTTTGCATGTGTGAAAAGCACAATCCTTATGGGCTCAAAAGACTCCATTTGAGAGGAGGAGAAGAGATCTCACCTGAAGCTAGCTAAACAAGAAGAAATGGGGAAGAAGGAGAGGTAGCCCAGCTAGAATCACCAAGAAAACATTATCAATGGAATCCTTGAGTTGAGAGGAAGGAGAAAATGTGATCAAATCTTCATTTGGTGTCCTCTAGGTAGGGCATGCAAGGGAAAAGTAGAGGGGAAGAAAGAGTTCTCCTCCCAGCTCTCACTCAGAAGAATAAGTTGCAGAATGGTTCTGAAGTGAGGGAGAAGAAGGAGAAGACTTAAGTGAATTAGAAGTGGGCCCCATGGAGTTCAAAACTTGGAATGGCTGAAACATCTACTTGTGGGCCTCGAATGAAATCGGTAAAGAAGACTAAAATGATCATCGAAAAATCTAGTTTCCAAAAAGTACAGATTTGACATATTTTTGAGATTTCAAAATTTTGGTCCAGATTTGGGTGTGAAATGACTGTTTTGCCCTTTTTGGCCAAAACACGAGTTTTTGAACATCGAATGAAAACAGACTGAATACGAAAGTTGTAGGAAAATATAAAACCATTCAAAATGAATCAAAATCACGATTTAAATCAGAAATCTAGAATCGTTCTCCCCTGCTCACACTTGTACTCAGGGCACCCCTGAGCGTGTCTGACTAACACAAAGCGCTCTCAAAATTCCCCAAAGCTAAATCCAAGACTAAGTCAAATCATATTCTAACCCACCGAGTACAAAACCCGTTTAAGTCTAAACACACCCTTGATTGGCACTAATCGCTCTAATCCTAGGTCGGGGTCTGACACTCGGTATTGTCCATACCATCAGATGATCTCGCATCCTCTCAATCAATGCTTTGTTGTGAGAGAGAAGATCAACGAGATGTGGAAAAATGGAGTCATCACCTTCGACAAAAACTATGGGTCTGCCTGTCAACATGGTGTCATATGGATGAACATCAAAGTCACCAAAGGAGAAGATCACTACTTCCTTCAAGGTGATAAATATGACTCAAATGTCCCAAGAGCTAGTTCATTACCTAACACCAGATGGATAGCCCAAATGGGTGCATCCCAATCTCCTTGAAGATGAAGATTAGGAGATTGTTAAAACTAAGCCAACTGCTCAGAAGATGAAAATTGGGAGATTGTTAAAACTAAGCCAACTGCTCAACAGTGAAAGCCAGCTAGGAGACAACTCCGCAAGCATAAACGGCAAGAGAAGCATCAGAAAAAATAAGAAGTCAGTGAAAAGGCAGAAACCTCCTTTACCGCTTCACTGGGGGCAATAGAAGAGTCCGTTCCCAAGACTTCAAAAGTGGTAAGAAAATTCACCCTCAGTGATTTCATGCCACCACACCTCAGAAATGAGACTATGTAGGGGGCATCATACTCTTGCAACTCGGTAGTTGGATTCTCCATGTATGGATACGAGTCCAGTGACACCGACGAGTGGGAAGAATCCATTGAAACAGGAGAATACCTCTTTGATGAAGAATGGATTCCCAAATCTCACCTTATGCCAGTAATCTGGTATAACCCCTTACAACCACAGGGATCCTGGTCCGATGATGAAGAAGACCAAGAGGCTGTTCAAGAAAATGTTGTTGATCTAGCACTCGCCAATGCTATCAGACCCCGACCCAGGAATAGCGCGATTAGTACCAATTAAGTGCGTGTTTAGTTACAATGCGGGTTTAGTGTTCATGGGGTTAAAACTTGGTTCGATCTAATCTTAGAATTAGCTTTGGGGAATTTTGAGAGCGCTTTGTGTTAGTTAGACACGCTCAGGGGACTCCAAATCAAGATTTGATTTCACCAATTGCTTCCTCTCAACTCAAGGATCCTATTGCTAGTGTTTTCTTGAAGTTCCCTGCTGAATAGGGTCTTCATCTTCCCCTTTTCTCCTTGTTAGACAAGCTCCAGGTGGAGACTCTTATTCACCTCTTTAATGAAGTCTTTTGAGCTCCTTAGGAAGCCTTTCTACTAACATGCAAACCCATTTTCAAAATGGGGTGTTTTGTTGACAAAAAATGATGATTTTTGAATGAATTTCTTGGGGCTTCTTGTGTAGATTTCGTGGCTCACACTTGGGTAGGATTTTGAGAGATTTTGGCTTAGCTATTGTCAAGGCAAGTGATCAATCTAGCTCCTTTTGATGCATACAAGATCTGGATATTTCCTATCTATAAATGGTTTGATTTTTCCATTTTAGTTTGAATCAATGAATGGATATAAAGGTGATGAAATATTTTGGAATCATTTCTTAGTTGAATATGCATGTTTCTTGTTTTATTTTGATGGTTTTTCATTCCAATAAGTCCTCTTTATTTTGCTCAAATGTTTATAGATGAATGGATGGATGATTTAGTTGAGTTGGGAATGGTTGGAATGTTTGGAAATAACCCTTGGAGAGCATGGAGGCTCAGGGGATGTGCAGGGATTTGACAAAGAGTGAAAGGAAGTGGAATGGGAGAAAAATGGAGGAAGAAAGAAATAAAAATCTAAACTTAAACTGGGCTACTGCACACAGTCGGTCAGCTGGCGGCTAGCCGACCTGCACCACTTCGGCTAGCCGACAGCCAACCGAACTTGTTCGATTCCATTTCCAGAAGCTCGTTCTACAACAGAGGAGTGTCGGTCAGCTTGCGGCTAGCCGATCTATACCACTTCGGCTAGCTGACAGCCAACCGAGTTCCATTTCGGTTCTATTTCCGGAATGGTGATTTTCTGACCTGAGACTAGGCGGTCAGCCGTCGATCAGCTGGTGGCTAGCCGACAGTCACTACCCAGCTAGCCGACAAGTGACCGAGAGCTGACTGAGTTTTCAAATTAGACTTGTTTTGTGAGATTTTTCTTGGGGATGAAAACTTGAATATGATTAGGAACTTTTGACTTGAAATTGTGCGCATGAAACCTAAAAATGTCTTTTAACTTCTGGAACACCAATCCCTTTTACATTGCGACATTTGGGTTTCAAACACACAAAGATCAAATGAAAGGTCTTAACGTATACTTGACTAATATTGCTTTGAAATCATGTTTTGATACAACGAATATCGTTTAGCACTTATTTTGTCTTGCAAGTATGAGTTTCGCTTTGAATTGTTCAAGAACTATAATGGGGAACACCTTTCAACCTTGTTTTGTTATGCTTATGCTACTCCTGTTTAGTTTCGCCTTGCTTTGTTTTGATAAGTGTATCTCCCTTATTTTCAATAAGTTTTGTACAAGTATCACTATGTTTTGTGCATACATGAATGTCGTGGGATACCGCTGACTTTGGACTGCCCTCTCAGTCTGATCCACTAGTTAGGGGATCCTTAAACATAAGGACAATCTATAGATTAGTCGTGTATTTATACACATCTCTGTTTTGTCCGGTTCCGCGGCCAGTTTTCCCTACCACCTCAAGTGGCTCGGGCTTTCGTTTTGTTTGGTTTCGTTTTGTTTCGTCTTTGCTTGCTCCTGTCATCACGTATGACGGAGAAAGGATGAGCTCTATATGGATTCATGAATCATGATGTTTTCTTGAAATCATGCTAGTTTTGCCTTGCATACTATTAAAGTTTGCTTCGAATTCATTTAATGTTTTAAGCCTTGTCATCTCGGATTTTAATGATTTACATTATGTCTAAATTGATCACCTACCAGACTGTCGTGTCTAATCCTTTTGTTTTGGTGTTCCTGATGCCATTGAGGAAGAGCGCCCGGAGGAGGCTTTTGAGCCACCCCCAGCCCGTGAGTGGCAACCCAACGACATCCTCTGGACGTCAGGTGGGGTCTTGAGTTATGAAACATTTGGATGGGACTTGTTTTGTATTTTTGGGATGTATGGCCTTTGTTGGCCCTTTTCTTATTTTGGGAATGTAAACTTAAACTTAATTTACTTTTGTTATCTTGAAACTTGGAATTTAAACTATGGTAATGCTATGTTATACATTCTCCCTCTGAATGTTTATGTCCTTTGAGCTATTTAACTTACGCGTGTTGGAATCATTTGATTAACTTGATAAGTCGCGATTGGGTTTACTTGAACGTTTCTGCAAACCATTGTTCATGTGAGATTGTTCTATGTTTGTTTTGGGAATCCTCACCGCGGAAACCTGTGGGATAATCACAGTTGGACACACTAGTTGCGAGTCCGGAATGGGGACCTCGGTCCGAGGTCGCGACAAATGCTTCAGTGGAACCCAACCATGTTAAACTACAAGGGGCAGACGAAGAAAAAGATTTAGCTCCTATGCCCGATCTCGAAGAATATGCAAGGATCTTATAGCGTCTTGCCATAGAGCAAGAGCAGGATCGCATTAATCAACTTCGTCGCAATCCAGAACCGGAAGACCCTGAAAATTTACAGGCATCTCCTCCGGTAACTCCAGAAAATGAAGAAAGCTACTGGGTTGATGATCCTCTTACATCTGAGGACGAGTCTGATTCCGAACAGTCCATTCGGGGAGTAACTCCAATCAGAGTAACCTGCAATGTGATAATTCGGGATGATAGTTCCTCTGAAACCTCATTTGCTAAAGCCACATACTCTCAGACCACGTCTGGTAGTATATCTTCCGGAGCTACATCTTCTCAAGTGACTTCCATTGAAATATCACCTTCTCAGGCGTCGTCTCCTGAAACTGTGACATCGGAACTCAAGCCTCTTCTGACTGATCACCTTGAAGAAACTCCGGCCGATGAAGTGTTCTTCAATGAAAACCCGGTCAATTGGTCTCAGATACCTGACCTCATAGGTGATGTCTGGACCGATGAAATACTCAACGAAGAAGAAAAGTTGTTGGATGTTGTTCAGGACTTGTTCCCAGGAAATGCTCCATGCAATGTAATCACTGAAGACGGCAATGCTAATGCAAAAACATCTTCAGCAAATGAGAAGGATCAAACCCTTGATCCCGAGGGTGATCTTCTAAACGAAGACCCTTCCCCAGAAGCTCTTAAAGTTGGTAGAGGTGCTCACTCTAGCCAGGATTACCACAAAAATTATAACCAGCCTTATTCTTCTTATGTAAATCCTTCGGGAAAAATAGTTGTAAATGCCCCAAGTGGCAACAATAAGGAAAATGCATGCCCCAATGAGGCTTTCAAGTATGACTTGATTGAGCACTTCAAACACATACCTACACAACTGCACATCCTGAACTTATTACGAATGTCTCCACACACTCGTGATAATCTCATTTCAGAACAGCAAGTGCAACCATTGCCTTTGACAAGGAAGACCTGCTAGGTGAGACAAAGCACAACCAACCCCTGTACTTCACAGGGTACATCAAAGAGATGCCAATACACAGAGTCCAGATCGACCCAGGTTCTGCACTCAACCTCATCTCTACTTCGGCACTCGAAGAGCTAGGTATCCCACCTAGCAAGCTGAGTCACACATTTGTGTCCATCTTTGGATACGATGGGAGCACTCAAAGGCCTATCGATAAAATCAGGTTCAAGTTGAAATTCGGTGATCTTATCTCTGAAGTCACTATGTATACAATAAAGACCCCTTCATGCTACAACATCCTTCTCGGACGCCCCCTCGATACAAGAGAATGGTATCGTCCCTTCAACTCTACATCAGTGCATCAAGTTCGTTGGTAACGACGGCTTGATACATCGAGTATTTGCAGACAAAAAGCCCTTCAAAGGCAAAGAAGTTCATTTTGCATACTCTCAGATGTAAAAGGAAGAAAAAGAAGAGGAGGAAGAAATAGCATCCTTTGCCGAAAATCTCCAGAAAGACAAAGGCAAAGCTCATCAGCAATCACTGGAAGAAAACAAACCTTTCGAAAAATTTGAAAAGAGCAATCAATCTCCCTCAAATCTTCAAAGCCTTTGGTAATCACAACCAAGGCAATGAAGAAAAAACAAAAGGCTGGGGGCAAGTTTGTCGTCTCCTTCGTGTCTATCATGCAAGACACGGATTCGGACTCAGAGCCAGAAGATGACACATCGTCAAGCCAAGCTGATACTCAGCAAGTTCAGCCCGCTCTCACTCCATTGGAGACACCTGTTGACGTAGAAGACCCTGCGTCTGCTTCCTTCATTGTTCCAGCAGCTTCGGTAGAAGGAAAGCCAATCTTCTTCCACAAATCGGAAGTTTCTTCGTCAAATTCTCCGCTTGAACCTTTCCAAAATGAAGATATGCCTCAACTATCCCTGTATAGTCCGATGGCACAAGCTATCATGAAGAAAATGGGCTATGATGCTCAGAATCCAATTGGTCTAGGAGGTGGCCGTGGTATTCTCACGTTGTTGGAACCCACCCTGACCAAAAGTCAACTGGAGGATTGGAAACTCCACTGTCATATAGACAAATCTTCACATGGGTTAGGGTATGATCCTGACACTCCCCCGACACAAAGGTTGCAAGTCGTTTCACCGACCAAGCCTCAACATCTCATGTCGATGAAGACATTGATCTCCCTGGATATTTCTTTGAAGAGTCAGCCATCAAAGATCCAGGAAGCTCAACCAATTGGTACGATTTTTCTGATGATGAAAAGGAATTGTTCGATGACACAGACATGCAGTTTTCTAACCCAGAAGAACCATCGTCTCCAAAAGAAGTGCCCTACTTCGACCCAATTTCAGCAGTAATTGGAACTATTGTCGCGACCCCGGACCGAGGTCCCCGATCTGGGCCCACGACTAGTGTGTCCAACTAACATTATCCCACAGGTTTTTGTGGTGAGGATTCCCAAAATGAATATAGAACTATCTCACACGAACAATGATTTGCGAAAGCGTGCAAGTAATTTCAATCACAACTTAACAACATAAATCATATGATTCCAAGATGCATAAGTTAAATAGTCCAAGGGACATAACATTCAGAGAGGGAAAATATAACATAGTATAACCATAATTTAAATTTCAAGTTTCAAGTGACCAAAAGTAAGTTAAGTTCAGGTTTACATTCCCCAAAAAGAAAGGGCCAACAAAGGCCATACATTCCAAAATAACAAAAATCATTCCCATCCAAGTGTGTCGTACTCAAGACCCCACCCGACGTTTAGAGGACGTCGTCGGGTTGCCACTCACGGGCTGGGGGTGGCTCAAAAGCCTCCTCCGTGCGCTTCTCCTCAATGGCAACGGCGCCTGCGTCTGAACACCAAAGCAAAAGGATCAGACACGATGGTCTGACAGGTGATCAATTTAGACATAATATAAATCAGTTAAAAATCTGAAATAATCAATGCTTAAAATATGACATGAATTCTGAACAAAACATGTATAGTGTACAAGATAAAGCTGGCATGATTTCGAGAAAACATCATGATTCATGAATCCACAGAGCGCTCATCCTTTCTCTGTCATACATGATGACAGGAGCAAGCAAAGACAAAACAAAACGAAACGAAAGCCCGAGCCACTCAAGGTGGGCGGGAAAACCGGCCGCGGAACCGGACAAAACAAAGATGTGTATGAATACACGACTAATCTGCAGATTGTCCTTATGTTTAAGGACCTCCTAACTAGTGGATCAAACTGAGAGGGCGGTCTAAGCTCAACGGTATTCAATGATATTCATGTATGCACAAAACATCTCGATACTTGTACAAAACTTATCGAAAATGGGGAATACGCTTATCAATACAATGCAAGGCAAAACTAAACAAGAGTGGCACAAGCCATAATAAAAATGAGGTTGAAAGGTGCTCCCCAATATAGTTCTTGAACAATTCAAAACGAAACTTATACTTGCAAAATGAAACAAGTACTAAAACGATATTCATCGTATCAAATCACGATCCCAAAGCAAAATTTGTCAAGCATACGTTAAGACTGTTAGTTTTATGGTCTCAATCCATTAAGATTGATGTAATAAATTGATTAATTTCTTTATTCATTATATATTCATGTTTTCCTTTCATGAGATGAATGGTGTTTTTATTACTTAAATGCACATAACCAATACAAATGACATACTGGCTCTGAGATGAACCGGAGTCCACAAGTGTATTAGATGTAACACATGTGTGTGGATGAGATCCACATACAGGAGACATGTGTCACAAATCTTATACTTAAACTGATTCACAACCAGTGATGAGATTGGGCATCTCATCTGACAAGGCTGCAGTATTATGATCACTATGAAATAGTATGATCTGTCTCGATCATAGGAACGTAAGATCCTAGATCATTATACTAGTACTTTAGATGTATTGAAGGACCATGAGAAGCACCTCAAGAATACTATCTTTACTTTAAGGTTTGCTCTCATAATTCCCTAGCAATGGGCTCTCAACCCTGAGACATTGATGAACTCAAGTTTCTATCTATTCATTTGCTTTGAGTCACCGATGAGTGAGACCAACTGTAGGTCAACACCTCGGTGTCTTGGGTACATGGTAGTAGGACTGTATGAACATTTAATGGTCAAAATGGAATCTATCTTTTCCCCTTATGTCAATTAATGGACCCATCATTGGTAAGTGTACACCCATCTAAATTAAGAGTTAATTGGATGGTACCAATGATTACTATAATTAATTGGGTCTCAAGGATAATAAGATATGGATCTAAATTGGTGGGACACTCTGTCCAATTGATCCATGGATAATGATAGAGGGCCTACTTGTAGTGATAAGGAAGTTTGGGGTCATCATGTCATTTATTCCTAAGACTGGAGTTCAATTGCATTTATTTAGTGGAGTTATTTGCAATTAACTGCATGCCAGGATTACACATGAGATGTGGGGTCGCGGTGTCCTAGTTTGAGCAAGATTTCTATGGAATCCCTAGTGGTCCCCACCCTAGCCCAAGATAGGATCTTTACTAATTCTATTTGAACTCAAAAAGGAAAGCTACTATTTCTATTTGAAGTGAGACTTCTAATAATGGTAATAGTAGGAACAAAGGGTTACTAATTATTATGGAAGTTGGACTTCTAATAATACACAAAGAGAGGAGTTGAAAAACTATTTAAGGGAGAGGAGGGAACCCCTTGGACGTCCATGCTCTATTCCAAGAGGAGATTCATGCCCATCATCCCTAGCTTGCAAGAGTTGGATTCTTCTCCTTCCCCTCTCTCTCTCTTCTAGTTCCCTTCTAGTTTCCTTAGTGATTCTAGTTAGTCTTTCTCTTGAAGATTCCACCATCTCTCTTGAGGAAAGAGATCTGAAGCGGGTCATAGCGTGAAAGACGATTGGGCATTGGAGATTCTGATTTTGGAAAAGCTCTTCATCAAAGAGTTAAATGAAGTTCTCCATAAGAGCACAACCGAGCTCCATAGGTATTTTCTACTCCTTGTATGAAGTGTGGAATTTTGTGGTTGCTTGTTAGGTGCTATTTCTATCTTCTTGATAGGTTTATTTGCTGACCATGATGGTTGAGATTGAGGACATGCATCCTGGATTGGGGTTTATTGGCTTTTGGATAGGTGTTCACTACTTCTAGTTGGTGAAAAGTTTTTGAAACCTATCCTAGAGGTCCACCCACTTCCAACAAATACCTTTTATTTGATCTTCATGTGGTTGAGACCCAAATGTATCAATGAAAAAGGGATTGGTGTTCCGGAAGTTAAAAGATATTTTAAGGCCTCAAGCACACAAACTCAAGTTAAAAGTTCTTAATCATATTCAGGTTTTCATCCCCAAGAAAATCTCATAAAACAGGTCTAGTTTGAAAACTCAGTCACCTGTCGGCTAGCCGAGTAGGTGACTGTCGGCTAGCCGCCATGTGACCGACAGCTGACCGCCAGGTCTCCTGACAGGAAAAACACCATTCTGGAAATGGAACCGAACTAAAATCGGTTGGCTATCGGCTAACCGAAGTGAGGCAGGTCAGCTAGCTGCTAGCTGACCGAAAATCCCCTGTTGTAAAATAAGCTACTGGAAATGGAACCGAACTGATTCGGTTGGCTGTCGGCGAACCGAAGTGAACAGGTCGGCTAGCCGACAGTTGACCGCTAGCTGACTAACTGTGCGCGACAGCCCAGTTCAAGTCAGATTTTCAGTTCTTTCTTCCTCCATTCTCTTTCCATTCCACTTCCTTTCCTTCTTTGTCAAACCCAAGTACATTCCCTGAGCCTTCATGCTTTCCAAGGGGCCATTTCCATACAATTTCAACAATCAAACTCATTCAAACATTTCACAATCATATTCCTCAATTCTTTCATCCATCCACAAAACATTTAGATAAGGTAAAAATCACTTAAATTGAATAGAAACCATCAAAATAAAACCATTAACATATGCATTTCAAACTCAGACAAGATTTTAAGCCACTTCACATATTTGAATCAACACATTGCTCAAACTAAAATGAGAAAAGAATCAAACCATTGAAGCTAAAATGTTTAAATATTGCATGCATCAAGAAGAGCTAAAATGATCACTTGCCTTGACAATAGCCAAGCCAAAAAATCTCTCAAAGTCCTACCCAAATGTAAGCCACGAAATCTACACAAGAAGCCCCAAGAAACCATTCAAAAATCACCATTTTTGGTCAACAAAACCCCCATTTCGAAAATGGGTTTGCATGTTAGTAGAAAGGCTTCCTATGGAGTTCAAAAGACTCCATTAAAAAAGAGAAGAAAATATCTCACCTGAAGCTAGCTAAACAAGAAGCAAGGACAAAAATGAAGGTTCCTTCCAACAAGAAGCTCTAAGAAAATGGTATCAATAGGAAGCTTGGGTTGAGAGGAATAAGAGGATATCTTCAGATTTCCATTTGGAGCTCCCTAGCTCTGGCATGCAAAGAGAGAAAGTGAAGGGAAAGAAGAGTTTTCCTCAACTCAGAGTTCTGGAAAGGTTTTGCATGAATAGTGAAATGGGTTCTGAACGTTGGGGAAGAGGAAGACTTAAGTCAAATGGGTTTGTGGGCCCCATTGACTCCAAAACTTGTAACGGTTAAAACATCAACTTGCATGGCTCGGATGAAAACGAAGAAGAAGACTAAAATGATCAACGAAAAATCTAGTTTCCAAAAAGTATAAATTTGGCATAGTTTTGAGATTTCAAATTTTGGGTCCAGATTTGGTGTGAAAGGACTGTTTTACCCTTTTGGGCCAAAACTTGGGTTTCTGGGCCTCAAACGCAGACGGGCTGAAAACAAAAGTTGAAAAATAAAATAAAACCATTCAAAAGAGATCGAAATCACGATTAAAAATTGGAAAACCAAAATTTCCTCCTAAGCTTGCACGTACACTCAGGGCATCCCTAAGCGTGTCTAAATAACACAATGCGCTCTCAAAATTCCCCGGAGCTAATTCCAAGACTAAATCGACTAAAATCTAACCCACAAACACTAAACCAACATTATAACTAAACACGCACTTAATTGGTACTAATCGCGCTAATCCTGGGTCGAGGTTTGACAACTATCTCATAGCAAGTCTTGAGAAGATTATCAATCAAGAAGACCCATGGACAGAAGTAAAGCCTTGGCATGAAAGTGCCCACGAAACTTCAGAAGGTCTTCTTGAGTTGGAAACCTCCAAAAATATTTTGGAGGAACCATCTTCAAACCTTCTAACAAAAGATTTTGTTCAAAAGATAGACTTGGGAACACCTGATAACCCACATCCTGTATTCATAAGTAAGAATATAAAGGATGATGAGTTACTCGAGTATCTCTTTTCTTCATGAGTCCGTTGATTGTTTTGCATGGTCTTATACAGAAATGCCCAATTTAGACCCCAAAATAGCAGTCCATAAGCTCAATTTGTAGAAAGATATCAAGCCTATCAAACAAGGCCAAAGAAGATTATGTCCCGACGTGATGGACAAAATTGAACAAGAAGTTCAAAAACTCAAAAGCATTGGTTTCATCAGCGAGGAACAGCATCCTGAATGGTTAGCTAACATTGTCCCCGTGACAAAGAAAAATGGGCAGATTAGGGTCTGTATTGACTATAGAGACTTAAATAATGCATGCCTTAAAGATGAATTCCCGCTCCCAATACCGGAGGTGATGATTGACAACACCTGCAAATTCGAGCGAATGACATTCATGGATGGCTTCTCTGGCTACAATCAAATAAAGATGCATCCTAAAGATGAAAAACACACATCATTTCAAACCCCATTTGGCGTGTATTGCTACACTATCATGCCATTCGGTCTAAAAAATGCCAGTGCAACATATAAGAGGGCTATGATGAAAATATTCTAAGATATATAAAACAAGACGGTCGAATGTTACGTTGATGACCTCGCCGTCAAGAGCAAAAGAAAAGAAGACCATCTCAAAGATCTTTGAGAAGTCTTCCTCCGACTTCACAAACACAAACTGCAAATGAATCCCCTCAAATGCTTCTTCGGTGTTTCATCAGGTAAGTTCCTCGGATTCATAGTTCGGAAAGCCGAAATAGAACTTGACCCCGTCAAAGTCAAGGTTATCCTAAAAATGCCATCTCCAAGAACCTTAAGAGAATTAAAAGGGCTTCAAGGAAGATTGGCATACATCCGGTGGTTCATTTCCAACCTGTCAGGAAAGTGCCGTCCATTCTCTCGCTTGATGAAGAAAGGTGTTGACTTTGTTTGGGATGTTAAATGTGAAGCTACATTTCAAGGCATCAAGTCATACATGACCAAACCTCTAGTGTTGGCTGCCCCCACAACTGGAAAACTATTCATCTTGTACACAAGAGCTCTTGACTATTCTTTGGGCGCTTTACTCGCAGAAGAAAATGACAAGGGAAAAGAAGTTGCTCTATATTACCGCAACCGCATGTTGGTAGGTGTAGAGCATCGCTATTCTTTAGTCGAAAAAGAATGCCTTGCAGTGATGTTTGATGTACAAAAGCTACGTCACTACCTACTGTCCAACACAGTATATCTGATTTTGAGGATCAATCCCTTAAAAGTCATTGTCACAAAAGCGAGTTCCCTCAATGCCCACTGGCAAAATGCTCCATCCTTCTGTCACAGTTTGACATTAGGTATGTACCACAAAAAGCAATCAAAGGCCAAGCTCTAGCAAACTTTCTCGCAAAGCATCCATTGCCTAAGGATTCTCCACTCAGAGATGATCTCCCAGATGAACCTGTCTACAACATGGAGACTTTCTCATCAAATGCCTCCTAGGACATATACTTTAATGGTACAACCCGAGCAAATGAAAAAGGAAAGCTGGTATCGAGAATTGGCATCCTCTTTGTTAGCCCCAACAAATACATGATTCCACACACTTTCTCGCTACTGGAACCATGTTCAAACAATGTAGCTGAGTATTAAACTCTGATCGTAGCACCCAATCGGTGGAAACTAGGACAGTGGTATACATACCACGAATAAAAAATGTGGGCAGAAAATACCCTATTCATGGGAAGCCCAAGCCGAACCAGGAAAGCAGCAGCCTGCAATTCGGTGCATAAATAGGAGTAAAGAGCAGGCACCAAAGCAAGCCACTCTCCAAATGCCATCTGACAAGCCGGAAAAATACAGTGCGGCCTGATGTGCGTTCCATCTCCTCCAGCAAAAACAGCCTTACCTAGCCAATAAGTGAGGTAAACAGCGAGATCTCTCCGCAGCGCAATGTTAGAATGAATGGCGTCTGTGCTTGCGAAGAATTCCTTCAAATTTTCTCGCATGGCGGAGATCTTCTTCGAATTCGGGTTCTTAGCCCTGGCTTCCTAGGCCGTACTCTCAGAAGACTCCCCACTGTCAAAGAAGTTGGAAGACAAAAGGCTGCCACTCCTCCAACTGCTACACCGGACTTTCGAGCCCTCCTTCTCCTTTAAAAAATCGTAGAAGGCGACGAGCTGAAAGTACAAGAGCCTGAACTCCTCAGACTGCTCCTTAAGGACGCTGTCAATAGGCATAAACTCCTCATAGAGATTGCCGAGGATAGGCAGCCCGGTGATGGCGCTCAGTTCCTTTAAAGAAAAACCAATCTCACCATTCGTGACAACGAAGGTGTTGGTTTGTGGAAGGAACGACTCCAGCATGGCCATAAAGGCCTCATCGGAGAAAACCACGGTTTGCCGAAAAGCATGAACCACATCAAAAACCTTGGCCTCCTTCAGAATGGCACCGCCAACCTGCAGGATATGATCAGTCCACGACTCCCAGCTCGAGTCAGCACTAAAACGGTCGCGAAGTCGAAAAGGCTTCACCCAATTACTGCCATCGCCCTTGAAAATGCCAAGGGCCACCGGTCTCAAATCTACTGAAGGATGGTCTGAACCTTGGTAGCCACTGGCCTGCATCAAAATGTCCATGCGGGCAGGCGACTTCTTTGCAAAACCAGAAGGGCCGCCAACAAAAACCCCGGTCTTGATCACATTTGTCCTCTTCACCCAACTTGGAGGATCTTCCCTCTTCGAGCATGTGGAGGAAAGTCTCATGATCGAGATAGTCCGATCAAAGGCCGACCGGGTAGAAACAGTTCTCTTCTCACCATCAACTGTGAAAAAGAACTGAAAACATCTCCTTTGGTATGTTGAATCGTCGGGGACGGCATCACCAAAGAAGAAGATAGGCTTGGGCACAATACTCTGATCGTCCGTGACCCAGGGACGGTTGCTTACCATGATTTTATAATACTCCTCATCCTTGAGGGCAATCAAACGTTGCCTCATCTCATCTTGGTTAGGCGAGTCACACTCTTCCAAGTTCCTTTCAACATACTGGACCTCTTCCCAGGCCTGCTGTACGGCCACATTAGAGGATCTGGTAGAACGACGAGGCGCATCAATGACGGGCTCCTTACCCTTGTTCGTTCTGGAGGAACTACCTGCAAAGGATGGAAAGAGAGAAAAATCAATCATCAAAATGACAGAATTTTGCTAAAAAAAATTATAGCAAAATTTTGGCATGGTTCCGGGGCAATTCCGAAGAAAAGGAAAACACCGCGAAAGAAATAGGAGCTTGAAGATGCGCTCAACATCGCTGTAAGCTCATAATCAATGGAAAATTCTCGAAGAAGGCTTGAACTCAAACATTGCTGCGAGATCAAACCAAATCTTCTCAAATATCCGCAAGACTGGAAAAGGGCTCAACATTGCTGCGAGCTCCAGAATCCAAAACTTACAAAGCTCCTTAGAAAATCTCCGCAAGACCAAGAAAGGGCTCAACATTGCTGCGAGCTCCAAATCCCAAGACTTGAGAAAAGATTTCCAGGTGTGCACTATCATACTTCCAATTCTATTTTCTAAAAAGAAAAAAATGCGTAGAAGGAAAGTTGTCATGCATATGCGTCTCGAAATCCGAAAAAAAGGAGGGGAAAGAAGAGAGGAAGAAAGTTTCTTTTTTCAAACAAAAAAAAAATCACCCACAGGCCACGTGGCCATACGGCCATGACCGTACGATCTTGTATGTACGGCCCCACACAAAAAAAAAAAAAAAAGATAGAAAAAAAAAAGAAGAAAAAAAAACACATGGTAAAAAGAAAAGAGAAACCGTGAGAAAAAAAAGAGAAAAAAAAAGCCACGGTAAAAAAAAAAAAAAAAAAAAGAGAAACCGTGAAAGAAAAGAAAAAAAAAAGAAAGAGAAAAAAAAAGAAAGAAAAAAAAAGGAAAAAAAAACGTGTGAAAAAAAAAAAGAAAAAAGAATGCATGTGGAAAAGAAAAGAAAAGAAAAGAAAGAAAACATTTTTCTATTCCTACATGGGGTTTCTTAAGAAAAAAAGAAACTTAGTTGAAGCCATTGATGGAGAAGAAGAAGAAAGAGCTTGAGGATCCTTGAAGAAGAAGAAGAATTCTTGATCTTGGAGCACTCTTGAAGACTTTTGCAAAAAGAAGTCAATAGGAGCAAGAGATCCAACCTCCCTTTGCTTTTATAGAAGAGAGCAAACCAAAAGAGTAAAGGAGGAGAAAAGAAAGGAGGTAAGTGCTACAAATTAGCAAACTTCCTAAAAGAAAAGGATCATGGGATATTCTTTCCCAATGAGGAGATCTTTTGAGAAATTCTCTCCAAAAATAGAGGGATTATGAGAAACTTTCTCCCAAAGTAAGATACTTTGAGAAAATCTCTCCCAAAATCAAGGAAACTTGAGAGATTCTCTCCAAGTAAGAATATTTTTAGATACTCTCTACCAAAAAGAGATATCTTTAGATATTCTTTACAAAAATGACACCACATGAGATCTAAGCCATCTAAGCTTAAGGTCCCATGGGCTAGCCCACATGAGCCATGTTTGACCACCTAGGCACTAAAAGTGGCTTTTAGTCAAAATTCCTCTTACCAAGAGCATACAAAAATGGTTCCATGCCTCCTTTGAGTTGATTGGACCACACACAAAAAAATCAAGCCTCATGAGTTTCCAAAAATCCAAACCATCCCACCTCATGAACCAAATTAAGCCAAAACCTTGAAATTGACATTCCACAAAAACCCAAACCACTCTAATGGACCCAAAATTGTCCCAAAGAGTGACCAAAATCCAAACCATGGTCCCCTAACTTGCCACATACAGCTTGTTAGGTCACAAGACCAAAATCAAAATCCAAAACCCGACCCCCTAACCTGCCACATACAACTTGTTAAGTCACAAGGTCAAAAAAAAAAAAAAAAAACCAAAAACCTTTCTTGACCGCCTGATGCGCCACACAAAGCCTTTAGGTCCACAAGGTCAAAAAGGAAAATCCAAAACCCAAAAATCCAATCCAAATGTCATTTTCAAGATTTTGCCTTGAGATGGTACGTGATCTCTTTCACTGCCATAAAATCCCCTTGGAAACTCAAAAGGCTACTCTATCAAGAAAAATGCTCAGAGACTCTTGGTCAAGTCAGAAGTTCTCCTTCAAAGTTTTCTTCGAGGCACATCAACTGCAAAAGCTATCCAATTCGTCGCTGTACCTCGAGGGGGCATTTGTTGACACTAAAAAAGTCACCTTGCCTCTTCAACATCAAAAGCTACATGGAGCCGTATCCTACTACAAACAAGCAAAGCTGCTTCAAGCATTAGATCTTTTCAGAATAAAAAAAAACTGCAAGATCCTTCAAAATAGCCAAAAGAAGGGTACACATGAAGTTTAGGGCCATTTCGACACCATTTGGCCTAACTTCAATCCTCCAACAACTGAGCGGGAGCTCCCGGCGGCGACAGTGTCGAAGATATCAAATCTTCGATTAGAGCCTATGGATGGTCTCAAAATGCCTCTAAAAGTCTCCACGCCAAATTTCAAGTCAAACCGACACCGTTTGACCCTCCATCAACTCTCGAACGGCGAAATCAAGCCTCCCCGCGATGAAAACCTCCGATGCCGCCACTCATCAAACAAAATACATGAGTAGCTTCTACATGCTTCCAAAGGGCTGCACATCAAATTTGACCCAGTTTTGACGCTCCGAAGCAAAATCAAGCCTACCGGTGGTGAAGCTCCCCGAGACCATGGCATCCAAATCGGAGCCAATGGATCATCTCAAAATGACTCCAATAGGCTCCCTGTCAAATTTCAGGTCAATCGGACATCGGATGACCGTACATCAAAGCTCGACATCTTCCGCACGGTGAAATCAAGTCTAGCATCGACAGGACCCCGAACGGCTTCAAAACTCAAGTAAAAGCCCATGGTTGGTCCTATCTAATGCTCAGGAAGCTTCACCTCAAATTTCAGGTCATTCCGACATCGTTTGACCTAGTTTCAACTCTTGGCGAAAAATCGGCTACAAAGTCTTTGGCTTTTCCAAAAAAAGGAAACTTTGTGCTCTGATTTACATGACTTCTCGATGGGTTTTCTTCAGTGGAATCAGGCCAATGAAAGAGGAGAAATGTCAAAGGAAAATACAGGAGAAAAAAGACGCAAAAAAGCCCGAAAAACGGCGAAGAAACGGCGACCGGACGGCGACAGAAAAAGGGGGCCAAAGCCTCATGGTCGCCGACGACCATGGGTGCATGGTCACCGGCAACCCTGGAAATCCAGGTCGCCGGATTTCCGCCAAAAGCGTCGTTTTTCCATTCTTTTTTGCGTTTCGCGATGTTTGGCCCCTGTGATTTTCTTAAAATCTGATTTTTGAGGCATGATATCCGTCGATCTTCGTCAACATCACAGATCCGCCACCGAAATCATTTGATCATCATCGGACACTCCGAAACCGCCAACCGGCCGACCAAGAAAGCACACTTTTTGCCTGACCGATCTTGAAATCGACTGGACAGATGTTACCGGCCCATTGGTGTCAACTAATGTCTGAATTTGCATCGTCATCTGACATCAAACAACGTGCAGATCCATCGATGATCATCGCAAGAAGAATTCGAAAAGACGCGGCACAGCCCGCGACTCTTTAAGCGACTCGGCGGCCAATTAATGAAGTTAAATGACCTTTTTATGACAACTTATTAGGGTCATTAACTCATTATTTTGAACGGCCCAATCAGAAGCAAGCAAATGGGAGTTACAAGTTCAATTAATCATGACAGTTAACCATGTAACTCCTATCATTATGGAGATTAATTATGGTAATTAATCATGAAACTCCCATTATCATGGAGATTAAATGTCCATTATTCTCCATCGGCCAATCAGAATCCGAGAAAAAGGAGTTACAAAATTATGAAATTAATACTTGTAACTCCTCCCATCATGGAGCATTAATACTATTAATGCCCATAAACCTTCCTAATGGCCACCAAAAGCCTATAAATAGGTGGTCATTCCAAAGGGAAGGGGTCCTGAGAAATTGTCTGAAAACTATCCTGAAGAATTCTCTGCAAAAAGAAGCTCTCTCACTCTGAAGAAACTCTGCTGCAAATTCTACAAGGTGATCGAAGTCCCCTGGGGGGCCGCCCCCCCCCCCCCCCCCACAAGATCTCCCCTCTTCTTCTATCCAACATGGCCTAGATGCGGCTTTTCAGCCCGTCTACTTGTTTTTTTATTGGATATAGGACCTTCCCTTGGTCTTTGTCCTCTAAAAATCCGAGGTCCAAGCCAAGCCAAGTGAACTAAAGCATCAAGTGTTCTCATCTGAAGGACGATGGCGGAGTCCATACATTACTCGCGACCGTCAATCTGAACGAGTCCCCACAATCACTTGAGAAGTCATATCCCTCTTTCTTCCCTTTCTATTGTATTTTGTATTTTTAAAAGAGACAAAAATCACAATTCTTGTCTTTCATCATTGATAAGATTTGTAAATCGCCTTCCATGGCAAAATCGCCTTCTATGGCACAAAACTGCCTTTCACGGCAAACTAAACAAAATCGCCTCTCACGGCATTTAAAAATCTTGTCTCTTTCTTTAAATATATGTGCAATGGAAAGTTAGAAAAAAAGTTTGATTTCCTTTCTACTTGTGAAGGTGAATCTCCGGATCACCATTTCAAATTCCAAGTAGAATAGAAAATCTGACATACCCGTACAAAAATGTTGATGCTTGCTCTTTTTTTTCTCTTCGCCCCTGCGGACCCGGGACGAAGGAAAGCAAGAAAGAAAAAGACGGGTCCATCAATGCTACCGGCCCATTGGTGTCAACAAATGTCTAAAATTGTATCGCTATCCGACATCAAACAACATGCGGATCCATCGATGATCATCGCCAAAAGAATTCCAAAAGACGCAGCGCAGCCTGCAACTCTTCAAGCGACTCGGCGACCAATTAATGCTGTTAATTGACCCGTTTATGACAAGTTAATGCGGTCATTAACTCATTATTTTGGACGGCCCAATCAGAAGCAAGCAAACGGGAGTTACAAGTCCAATTAATCATGGCAATTAACCATGTAACTCCTATCATTATGGAGTTTAATCATTGTAATTAATCATAAAACCCCTATCATCATGGAGATTAAATGCTCATTATTCTCCATCGGCCAATCAAATTCAAGGAAAAAGGAGTTACAAAATCAAGAATTAAATCTTGTAACTCCTCCCATCATGGAGCATTAATGCCATTAATTGCCCATAAACCTTCCTAATAGCTACCAAAAGCCTATAAATAGGCTGTCATTCCAAAGGGAAAGGCCCCGAAAAAATTGTCTGAAGTGGTCCGAAAAAATCATCCGAAGTGATGGACCCATCTTTTTCTTTCTTGCCTTCCTCCGTCCCTGGTCCGCCGGGGTGCGGCGGGGCTAAGAGAAAAAAAGAGCAAGCATCAACATTTTTTTTTTTTGTACAGGTATGCCAGATTTTCTATTCTACTTGGAATTTGAAATGGTGATCCGGAGATTCACCTTCCCAAGTAGAAAAGGAAATCAACTTTTTTCTAACTTTCCATTGCACATATATTTTAAAGAAAGAGACAATAAATTTAAATGCCGTGAAAGGCGATTTTCATTTATTTATCGTGAAAGGCGGTTTTGCCGTGAAAGGCGATTTTGTGCCGTAGAAAGCAGTTTACAAATCTCATCAAAATGTAAAGACAAGAAATGTGATTTTATGTCTCTTTAAAAAATACACAATACAACAGAAAAGTAAGAAAATGAATCTGACTTCTCAAGAGATCGTGGGGACTTGTTTAGATCGACGGTCGCGAGTCATGTATGGGCTCCGCCATCGTCCTTCAGATGAGAACACTTGATGCTTTAGTTCACTTGGCTTGGCTTGGACCCCAGATTTTTAGAGGACAAAGACCAAAGGAAGGTCCTATATCCAATAAAAAAACGGGTAGACGGGCTGAAGAGTCGTATCTAAGCCATGTTGGATAGAAGAAGAGGGTGAAACCTTGGGGGGGTGGCCCCCCAAGGGACTTTGATCACCTTGTAGTTCTTGCAGCAGGGTTTCTTCAAGGCAGGAGAGCTTCTTTGTGCAGAGAATTCTTCAGGATAATTTTCAGACAATTTTTCAGGACCACTTCAGACAATTTTTCTAGGACCACTTTAAACAATTTTTCAAGACCACTTCAGACAATTTTTCTAGTCTGCTCCAGACAATTTTTCAGGACCCTTTCCCTTTGGAATGACCGCCTATTTATAGGCTTTTGGTGGCCATTGGAGGGTTTTATGGGCATTAATGTTATTAATGCTCCATGATAGGAGGAGTTACAAGATTTAATTTCAGAATTTTGTAACTCCTTTTTCTTGGATTTTGATTAGCCGATGGAGAATAATAGACATTTAATCTCCATGATGATGGGAGTTTCATGGTTAATTACCATGATTAATCTCCATAATGATAGGAGTTACATGGTTAATTGCCATGATTAATTGGACTTGTAACTCCCATTTGCTTGCTTCTGATTAGGCCATCCAAAATAATGAGTTAATGACCCTAATAAGTTGTCATAAAAAGGTCATTTAACTTCATTAATTGGCCGCCGAGTCGCTTAAAGAGTCGCGGGCCGCGCCACGTCTTTTGGAATTCTTCTTGCGATGATCATCGATGGATCTGTACGTTGTTTGATGTCGGCTGACAATGCAAATTCAGACATTGGTTGACACCAATGGGCCGGCAACATCTGTCCAATCGATTTCACGATTGGTCGGGCAGAAAGTGTGCTTTCTTGGTCGGTCGGTTGGTGGTTTCGGAGTGTCCGATGATGATCAAATGATTTCGATGGCGGATCCATGATGTCGATGAAGATTGACGGATATCATGCCTCAAAAATCAGATTTTAAGAAAATCACATGGGCCAAACATCGTAAAACGCGAAAAAGAACGGAAAAACGGCACTTTGGTTGGTAATCCGGCGACCCGGATTTCCAGGGTCGCCGGCGACCATGTACCCATGGTTGCCTGCGACCATGGGGCTGGCGAACATGGGCCAAGGTCGCCGGCAACCTTAGACTTTGGTCCATTTTCCGGTCGCCTTCCGGTCACCGTTTCTCGGGCTTTTTCACTTCCGGTCACCTTCTGGTCGCCGTTTCTCGGGCTTTTTCACTTTTGTTTTCTCCTGTATTTTTCTTGACATTTCTCCTCATTTATTGGCTTAATTTCTCTGAAGAAAACTTGTCGAAAGGCTGTGCAAGTCAGAACTCAAAGTTTCCTATTTTTGGAAAAGCCGAAGACTCCGTAGCCGATTTTCCGCCAAGAGTTGAAACTAGGCCAAACGATGTCGGAATGACTTGAAATTTGAGGTGAAGCTTCTTGAGCATTAGATAGGACCAACCATGGGTTTTTATTTGAGTTTTGAAGCCGTTTGGGGTCCCGTCGATTCTTGACTTGATTTCACCGTGCGGAAGATGTCGAGCTTTGATGTAC
This sequence comes from Persea americana, assembly GCA_029852735.1. Taxonomy (NCBI): domain Eukaryota; kingdom Viridiplantae; phylum Streptophyta; class Magnoliopsida; order Laurales; family Lauraceae; genus Persea; species Persea americana. The sequence continues at coordinate 16,988,241 of CM056820.1, read as the reverse complement.
GGTCATCCGATGTCCGATTGACCTGAAATTTGACAGGGAGCCTATTGGAGTCATTTTGAGATGATCCATTAGCTCTGATTTTGGATGCCATGGTCCCGGGGAGCTTCGCCGCCGGTAGGCTTGATTTTGCTTCGGAGCGTCAATACCTGGTCAAACGTTGTCGGAATGACTTGAAATTTGACGTGCAGCCTTTTGAAAGCATGTAGGAGCTACTCATGTGCTCTGTTTGATGAGTGGCGGCATCGGAGGTTCTCACCGCCGGGAGGCTTGATTTCTCTGTTCGAGAGTTGATGGAGGGTCAAACGGTGTTGGTTTGACTTGAAATTCGACGTGGAACCTTTTGGAGGTATTTTGGGACCATCCATAGGCTCTGATCAAAGATTTGATGTATTTGACATTGTCGCCGCCGGGAGCTCCCGCTCAGTTGTTGGAGGATTGAAGTTAGGCCAAATGGTGTCGAAATGGCCCGAAACTTCATATGTACCTCTCTTTTGGCCATTTTGAAGGATCTTGCAGTTTTTGTTTGATTTTGACAAAATCTGATGCTTGAAGCAGCTTTGTCTATTTGTAGTAGGATGCGGCTCCGTGTAGCTTTTGATGTTGAGGAGGCAAATTGACATTTTTGGTATCAACAAATGCCCCCTCGAGGTACAGCAACGAATTGGATAGCTTTTACAGTCGATGTGCCTCGAAGAAAATTTTGAAGGGGAACTTATGACTTGACCAAGAGTCTCTGAGCATTTTTCTTGATAGAGTAGCCTTTTGAGTCTCCAAGGGGATTTTATGGCAGTGAGAGAGATCACGTACCATCTCAAGGCAAAATTTTGAAAATGACATTTGGATTAGTTTTTTGGGTTTTGGATTTTCTTTTTGACCTTGTGAACCTAAAGGCTTTGTGTGGCGCATCAGGCGGTCAAGAAGGTTTTTGGTTGTTGACCTTGTGACCTAACAAGCTGTATGTAGCAGGTTAGGGGGTCGGGTTTTGAATTTTGATTTTTGGTCTTGTGACCGAACAAGCTGTATGTGGCAAGTTAGGGGACCAGGATTTGGTTTTGGTTTTGGCCTTGTAACCCAACAAGCTGTATGTGGCAAGTTAGAGGATCGGAATTTGGATTTTGGTCATTCTTTTGGACAATTTTGGGTCCATTGGAGTGGTTTGGGTTTTTGTGGAATGTCAATTTCAAGGTTTTGGCTTAATTTGGTTCATGAGGTGGGATGGTTTGGTTTTTTGGAAACTCACGAGGCTTGGATTTTTATTTTTTTTTTGCATGGTCCAATCAACTCAAAGGAGGCATGGAACCATTTTTTGTATGCTCTTGTTAAGAGGGATTTTGACTAAAAGCCACTTTTAGTGCCTAGGTGGTCAAACCTGACTCATGTGGGCTAACCCATGGGACCTTAAGCTTTAAAAATGGCTTAAATCTCATGTGGTGTCATTTTTGTAAAGAATATCTAAAAATATCTCTTTTTGGTAGAGAATATCTAAAAATATTCTTACTTGGAGAGAATCTCTAAAGTTTCCTTGATTTTGGGAAAGATTTTCTCAAAGTATCTTTCTTTGGGAGAAAGTTTCTCATAATCCCTCTCTTTTTGGAGAGAATTTCTCAAAAGATCTCCTCATTGGGAAAGAATATCCCATGATTCCTTTCTTTTAGGAAGTTTGCTAATTTGTAGCACTTACCTCCTTTCTTTTCTCCTCCTTTCCTCTTTTAGTTTGCTCTCTTCTATAAAAGCAAGGGGAGGTTGGATCTCTTGCTCCTATTGCCTTCTTTTTGCAAAAGTCTCCAAGAGTGCTCCAAGATCAAGAATTCTTCTTCTTCAAGGATCTTCAAGCTTTTTCATCTTCTTTTCCATCAATGGCTTCAAGTAAGTTTCTTCTTTTTCCTTAAGAAATCCCATGTAGGAATAGAAAACGGTTTTCTTTCTTTTCTTTTCTTTTCCTTTTCTTTCTCTCTTTTTTTTTCTCTTTTTCACGTGCATTCTTCTTTTTCTTTTTCCTTTTTTTTTCACATGTTTTTTTTTCTTTCTTTTTTTTTTTTCTTTTCCACGTGTTTTCTTTTTTTTTTTTTTTCTCACACGTTTTTCTTTCTTTCTTTCTTTCTTTCTTTTCTTTTTCTTACATGGTTTTTTCTCTGTTTTTTCTTTTACCGTGTTTTGTTTTTTTTTTTTTTTTTCTTTTTGTCTTCTCTGTTTTTTTTTTTTTTTTGGTCGCCGTACGGACAAGACCGTACGGTCATGGCCGTACGGCCACGTGGCCTGTGGACTTTTTTTTTTCTTTTTTTTTTGTTGTTTGAAAAAAAAGAAACTTTCTTCCTCTTTTCTCTCCCTTTTTTCGGATTTCAAGAAGCATATGCATGACAACTTTCCTTCTATGCAATTTTTTTTTTTTTTAGAGAATGGAATTGGAAGGATGATAGTGCACACCTGGAAAGCTTTTCGCAAGTCTTGGGATTTGGAGCTCGCACGTTAAGCCCTTTCTTGGTCTTGCGGGGATTTTTGAGGAGCTTTACAAGTTTTGGATTCTGGAGCTCGCAGCAATGTTGAGCCCTTTTCCAGTCTTGCGGATATTTGAGAAGCTTTGGTTTGATCTCGCAGCAATGTTTGAGTTCAAGCCTTCTTCGAGAATTTCCATCGATTATGAGCTTACAGCGATGTTGAGCGCATCTTCAAGCTCCTATTTCTTTCGGGGTGTTTCCCTTTTCTTCGGAATTGCCCTGGAACCATGCCAAAATTTCGCTAGAATTTTTTTTTAGTAAAATTTTGTCATTTTGATGATTGATGTCTCTTTCCATCCTTTGCAGGTAGTTCCTCCAAAACGAACAAGGGTAAGGAGCCCGTCACTGATGCACCTAGTCGTTCTACCAAATCCTCTAATGTGGCCATACAGCAGGCCTGGGAAGAGGTTCAATATGTTGAAAGGAACTTGGAAGAGTGTGACTCGCTCAACTGACATGAGATGAGGCAACGTTTGATTGCCCTCAAGGGTGAGGAATTTTGTAAGATTATGGTAAGCAACCATCCCTGGGTCAGGGACGATCAGAGCATTGTGCCCAAGCCTACCTTCTTCTTTGGTGATGCCGTCCCCGATGATTCAACATACCAAAGGAGATGTTTTCAATTCTCTTTCACAATTGATGGTGAGAAGAGAACCGTTTCTACCCGGTCGACCTTCGATTGGACTATCTCGATCATGAGCCTTTCCCCCACATGCTCGAAGAGGGAAGATCCTCCAAGCTGGGTGAAGAGGACAAATGTGAAGACCGAGGTTTTTGTTGGCGGCCCTTCTGGTTTTATAGAGAAGTCGCCTACCCGTATGGACATTTTAATGCCGGCCAGCGGCTACCAAGGTTCGGACCATCCTTCGGTCGATTTGAGACCGGTGGGCCTTGGCATTTTCAAGGGCAATGGCAGCAATTGGGTGAAGCCTTTTCGACTTCGCGGCTGTTTCAGTGCTGACTCGAGCTGGGAGTCGTGGACTGATCACATCCTGCAGGTCGGTGGTGCCATTCTAAAGGAGGCCGAGATTTTTGACGCAGTTCGCGCTTTTCAGCAAACCGTGGTTTTCTCCGATGAGGCCTTCATGGCCATGCTAGAGTCGTTCCTTCCACAAACCAATACCTTCGTTGTCACGAATGGTGTGCGCCATCACCGGGTTGCCTATCCTCGGCAATCTCTATGAGGAGTTCATGCCTATCGACAGCGTCCTTGAGGAGCAGTCTGAGGAGTTTAGGCTTTTGTACTTTCAGCTCATCGCCTTCTACAATTTTTTTAAGGAGAAGGAGGGCTCGAAAGTCCGGGGTAGCAGTTGGAGGAGTGGTAGCTTTTTGTCTTCCAACTTCTTTGACAGCAGGGAATCTTCTGAGAGTACAACCCAGGAAGCCAGGGCTAAGAACCCGGATTCGAAGAAGATCTCCGCCGTGCGAGAAAATTTGAAGGTATTCTTCGCAAGCACAGACGCCATTCATTCTGACATTGCGCTGCGGAGAGATCTCACTGTCTTCTTCACTTATTGGCTGGGTGAGGCCATTTTTGCTTGAGGAGATGGAACGCACATCAGGCCGCATTGCATTTTTTTGGCTTGTCAGATGGCGTTTGGAGAGCGGCATGCTTTGGTCCTGCTCTTTATTCTTGTGCACCGAATTGCAGGCTGCTGCTTTCCTGGTTCGGCTTGGGCTTCCCATGAATAGGGTATTTTCTGCCCACATTTTCTATTCGTGGTATGTATACCACTGTCCTAGTTTCCACCGATTGGGTGCTGCTCAGGACGATGACCCTTTCATGATTCGGTTGGCTAGAGGGAAGCCTGTTTCCGAATCTCTTTTATCTGCCCGCTTGAGGATCCGACGATTCTGGGACGTCGAGATGAGGCAGTCTTCAGTGAAGCTTTCTCCGAGCTTACGGAAGAAGGCTTTTGACTTTGGTGTCTCCCGTGATTCGACCAGGGCAAGGTCGGGGAGACACTATTCTTTGACAAATGCGGAGAGGAGTTGGCTATTTAACATACGTGTCAGCACGATGGTGTACTGCAGACATCTTTTCGTCAACATCCAGCCGTATGTTCCTTCGCGTTTTGCCATGCAGTTGGGCTTCTCTCAAGGCGTTGTTGGAGCGCCTTCGAGCAAGGTGAAGCGTTTTGGAGGTCTGCAGGACGAGAGAAATGCATGGGCGTTTTATAGTGCGGAAGACACTACTGCCCTGATTTCTTATCCTGAGTTGCCTACTTTCCGGGCTGCTGGCTTCACAGAATGGTTTGTGGAGAGCTTTTCAGCATACCGGGGGCTTTCCAAGAAAGAGCTTGATGTAAAGCAGTCTTCCTTTCTGGAGAAAAGCACATAACAGGTTTTCTCGAGGACCAGGACGTCATCAGATCGGGAGCTGCACAAGAGATACCTGGTGAGGTCTTGGAATAGCTTGCCGAGGAGGAGGCTGAGGTCACTGCTTGGATACAAGCAGAACGAGCAAAGGCTTCCATGGAGTCTACTGGCAGGAGCAGACCATCCAGTGAGGACTCTGGCGAGAGGCCCAATTTCGATGGTGGGGAGGGTGCTTTCAGCAATTCATCCCATAGGAGCAAGAGGAGAAGAGGACAGCGCCGAAGTCAGAGGTGGCACGAAAGCTCTCCTGATCTGGAAATTCCTTCCACCATTGTTGAGGAGGCATCAGGGGATGATGATGAGCCTCCAGAGAAGAGAAGCCGAGGGGAAGAGACCATTGATGATGGTATGCTTTTCCATTTTCTTTTTCCGTTTCTTTTCTTTCATGAGAGCTTTTGTTTTGATCTACTACTTTCTTTCTTTTGGCAGAAGATGATGGTTTGATGATGCCTGAGGTTCTGGCCAATGAGGCGGCGACGGACCCGATTGCGGCATCTAAGGAAGAACCCAGAGATTCTGAAGTAGGTCCAGAATCTCCTCCTGGTATGACTTCTTTTCTTCTTTTTTTTTTTTTTTTTTTTCTCTACTGCCGCTTGCTGACATGCATTTTTGTTTCTTGCCAACTGACTTGCCAGAAGATTCCGACGACTTTGAGCCATCCATGGACACAACTTTTGATGATGCTTCGGATGAACTCATGGAAGCAGAAAGCATTCCACCAGTCGTCGAAGAAGGTACTTTGTAGTGAAAATCATGATATTTTGATTTTTGACAAGATCATATTCATACCTTTTTCATCTTTCATTGGCAGGCTGTGAGGTGACAGAAGAAGTTCTTCTATCTTTTTTAGAACCAGAGTAGGGGGTACCTGTGACCGATCCAGGAGTAGGGGCTTCTTCCACCAGTTTTGATGAGGCAGAGGCGAGTCCGCATATTGATATTCCTTCCCCAGCGGCTCCGGTTGGAAAGAGCTTCTTGATTACTCTTCCAACGGTGATTGACACGGGCAGTCGACCAACGGAGCATGGCGAGTCTTCATCTGAGCCATCCCGTCAATTTGCGAGGAAGGTGTTGAAGAGAGTCTTGAGCTCATGGGTCGAGACTCTTTCTTCTGGCCATTTAGAGGCTGGTTTCGGCATGGTGAAGCATGTGCAGGACATTCTTGCCGATAGCGAAGAAGTCGGTCTGGACATTACAGATGCTAAGGCTCTTGTTGATGAAGTCATCACTCTAGGCAACAAGTAGAATGAGACCAAGAGCTTTCCAAATGATGATTTCTTCAACGAGATGTTTTTGAAGCCTTCCAGCGAGGTCAAATCTGAACTGAATGAGATCTCGCGGACTCGGAAGCAGCTCGTTCGGGAGAGGAACGTCACCGAGTTGGCTATTATTGAGCTGACACAGGACCAGCACCGTCTTGATAGAAAGGTCACCGAAGCCAGACAGCGCCTTGAGCTATTGGAAGAACAAGCAGCTGCCAAGTGGACTGCCACTTTGAAAGCTCGCGATAGAGAGAGGACTCTCATTCGCCAAGTTGAGGAGGTCGAAAGCAATCTCCGGAGGAAGACTCAAGAATATGAACAATGGCAGATTCTCTGGGAAGAGCTTACTCGTGTTGAAGATGGATCGCGACGGCCTACCGCATTTTATGGGAAGATTCTGAAGAAATGCGGCCTGGAAGCTTTGAAGGCTAAGGCCAAGAGTTTGCTTGAGGAGTTAAGCCTTTGGCTGAAGACCATGTCGGACTAGCCTCCTGATTTGTAACAAACTTTTTCTTCTTTTCTTTTGGTACCTCCATGTATAAACATTTTTGGCACTCTCTTTTTGTTGTATCCCCTTGTTTCACTTAAATTAGCTTTTGATGAAAACATAAGCAAAAATTGAATGGGAATGGTTTGTTTGAAAATTTGATCAAAAGGTTGTCATTTTGTGAAAATCTTTTGTCAAATGGTTGTTTTTAGGCATGAAAGCCAGATTTTGTGGCAAAAAGCCTGGTTTTTTTATGGCTTGAAAGCCAAATTTTAGATGGCGAGAAAGCCGAATTTTGATTGTGGCATAGGAGCCAAATTTTGTTTATGGCATGGAAGCCGGTTTTTGGCATGAGAGCCGATTTTTGTGGTGTGAAAACCGAATTTTGGTTTTGTGGGATGAAAGCCGGTTTTTTGCATGATAGCCGATTTTTGTTTGTGGCATGGAAGCCGGTTTTTGGCATGAAAGCCGAATTTTGGATGGCGTGAAAGCCGAAATTTTGTTTGTTTGGCATGAAAGCCAAGTTTTGTGGCATGGAAGCCAAGTTTTTTTTTTTTTTTTAAACCAAGTTTTGTTTTGTCGGCATGGAAGCCGGATTTTTTATTTTTTGGGCATGAAAGCCAGATTTTTGGTTTTTGGCATGAAAGCCAAGTTTTCGGCATGAAAGCCGGGATTTTGGCATGAAAGCCGGGTTTTGGCGTGAAAGCCAGATTTTTGGTTTTCAAAAATGCAAGTATCGACTAAGAGTCGCCTCCCTGCTGAATGGTATTGCAAGTATCGATGGAATGTCGCTTCCTTGCTCATTCGGTTGCGAGTATCGATGGAATGTCGCTTCCTCGCGGATTTGGGTGCAAGTATCGACTGAATGTCACTTTCTTGTTTTTTTCTCAAAAATTTGGTTTTGTGGGTATCGAAGGAATGTCGCCTCCCCACGATTTTTGAATTTTGAGGTTTTTTTTAACCTTTGTTTTTGTTTTGAGATTTGGGTTGTGGATATCAACTGAAGCGTTGTGTCTCCACGATTTTTTTTGAAATTTTGAAAGTATCGACGAGGTGTCACTTTCTTGCGATTTTGAGGTTTTGGAAGTATCGAATGGGGTTCGCATCCTTCCGACTTTTGGGTTTTGTGTGAGTATCGACTAAACGTAGCTTCCCTACGGTTTTTGAAAAACCATTTTTTTTGTTTAAAGACACGAGGGTCGTAAATTTTTTGACTCAAAACCATTTTGGCGGTATAAGTCAAGGTGGACTAGGGTGGAAATCCCTGAGTCCTGATTTTTGTTTCAAACCATGAATTTTGGGTTCAAGGATCGAAAGTTTTGGTCAAGTTACGGAAGAGGCTCCTAAACTTGGATTTTGGGTTTTCTTGTTTTTTTTTTTGAACAATGAAACATTGAAAGTAAACATTGTTTTAGGTCTTTAGAAATTTCAACATAGGGATGAAAACTCTAAAAGGGGTGGGTTTGACGAGCAAGTACCTAGGAATAGGCTTTGGCCATGCAGGCATCGCTCTGACCCGATGTAGGAAGTCTTAAAGGGTAGTACCGCTTCAAGAACTTGCCATTGATGGGAAGCATACATCTATCACCCTCCATGTTTAGAAGAACATATGCGCCATTGGAGAAGACTTTGTCGATGACAAAGGGTCCCTCCCATTTTTGTTCGAATTTGCCTTTGGATTTGTGCCTAAAACCATTGGCCTTTTCACCGCAAGAACCAAGTCACCCTTTTTGTGGGCGCGTTGCCTGACCTTTTTGTCAAAAGATCCTGCCATGCATGCTTGGTAAAGCTCAACGCTTTGTAGAGCTTCGAGTCGTCTTTCATCGAGATTATCCAGTTCTTGGAGTCTCAATTTGACGTTGCTTTCTTGTGTCATTTCATTTTGTAGAGATACCCTTAAAGAAGGAATTTGTACCTCTAGGGGGACAACTGCTTCACATCCATAGACCAAGGAGAATGGTGTGCTATGGGTTGGTCCTCGAACGGTAGTCCGGTAGGCCCATAAAGCTTCAGGCAGTTTGTCGCTCCAGTCTCTTTTATGACTAGAGACCATTTTCTTGAGAATTTTGCAGAGTGTCTTGTTGAAGGCTTCTGCTAGTCCATTCGCTGCCGGGTTATACGGAGTCGATGGGCAACTTTGGATTTTGTATTTGTTGCAGAACCTGTAAAATCTGTGATCCCGGAATTGTGGTCCGTTATCATGGACAAATCTTTTAGGTATAACGAAGCGACAAATGATGTTGGTTCGTAAGAATAGAAGGACTAACGAGGTCTTCATTTCACTGAACGCAAATGCTTCTAACCACTTGGAGAAATAATCCGTAACGGTGAAGATGAAGCGATGACCTTAGCTAGATGGGGGAGAGATAGGACCTATGATGTCCATACCCAAGGCTTCGAAGGGCCATGAGATCGTTGTAGGATGTAGCCATTCTGGAGGCATGTGCACATAATCTCCATGAACTTGGCATTGTTGGCAACGTTTAGCAAATTGCATTGCGTCAGCCACCATGGTAGGCCAATAGTAACCTAACCTTTTTATCTGATCGTAGAGCTTAGGACCAACCTGATGGGCTCCACAAAGACCAGCATGAACTTCTTTTAGAGTCTCTTCCGCCTCTTGTTATGACAAGCAGCGTAGAAGTACTCCATTGAAGGATTTTCTGTAAAGCATTTTGGAGGGAATATCCAAATGAAAGTTTGGGGCTCGTCTTTGAATGCTTACCCACTCTTTTGGATCTTTAGGTAGGATTCCGAACATAATGTAATCGATGAACGGATCCCTCCAGTCGCCAATCGGAGGTTTAAGGATGGAAATCCGATTTCCGACCACCCGGTGGCATTCAGCAACTGCTTGGTGTGTGTTGAGAGGAGGAAGATTCCTTCTTTGACACACTGTAATTTTCATGTTTTCCCCTTCTTGGATTGCCATGGATGCAGCAAGTCCAGCTAGGTCATCTGCACGGATGTTTTCACCTCTGCGGATGTGGGTGATGTGACAGATGTCAAACTTTTGACAAAGTGACTGTGCCCTGTTGTAGTAAGGCAATAGATCAGGCTTCCTGATTTCATATTTCTGATTCATCTGGTTGACGATTAATTGAGAATCCCCAAATGCTTCCAGCATGGTGATGCCAAATTCGAAGGTGAGTTCCAATCCTATGATCAGAGCTTGGTACTCAACTGCATTGTTTGAACATGGTTCCAATAGCGAAAATGCGTGAGGAATAATGTATTTATTGGGGCTAACAAAGAGAATGCCAATTCCTAATATCGGCTTTCCTTTTTCATTTGTCCCGGTTGCACCATCAAAGTACATGTTCCAGGAGGCATTTGATAAGGAGGTCTCCACGCTGTAGACAGGCTCGTCTGGGAGATCATCCCTGAGTGGAGAATCCTTAGGCAGTGGATGCTCTGCGAGAAAATCTATCAAAGCTTGGCCTTTGATTGCTTTTTGTGGTACATACCTAATATCAAATTGTGACAGAAGGATGGACCATTTTGCCAGCTGGGCATTGAGAGAACCTGCTTTTGTAACAAGGACTTTTAGGAGATTGATCCTCGAAATCAGGTATACTGTGTTTGACAGCAAATAGTGACGTAGCTTTTGTACGGCGAACATCACTGCCAGGCATTCTTTTTCAACTGGAGAGTAGCGATGCTCTGCACCTACCAACATGCGACTGAGGTAGTATAAAGCAGCTTCTTTTCCTCCATCGTTTTCTTGTGCAAGTAGAGCGCCCAAAGAATAGTCGAGAGCTCTTGTGTACAAGATGAATGGTTTTCCGGTAGTGGGAGCAGCCAACACCGGAGGTTTGGTCAGGTATGACTTGATGTCTTGAAATGCAGCTTCACATTCAGCATCCCAAACAAAGTCTACACCTTTCTTCATCAGGCGAGAAAATGGATGGCATTTTCCTGATAGATTGGAAATGAATCGTCGGATGTATGCCAATCTTCCTTGAAGCCCTTTTAGTCTCTCAGGGTTCTTGGAGATGGCATTTCTAGGATAGCCTTGACTTTGATGGGGTCAAGCTCTAATCCAACTTTCCGAACTATGAATCCAAGGAACTTACCCGATGAGAAACCGAAGAAGCATTTAAGGGGATTCATTCGCAGTTTGTGTTTGCGAAGCCGAAGGAAGACTTGTCAAAGATCTTGGAGATGGTCTTCTTTTCTTTTGCTTTTGACGGCGAGGTCATCAACGTAGCATTCGACCGTCTTGTGCTATATATCTTGGAATATCTTCACCATAGCCCTTTGATATGTTGCATCGGCATTTTTCAGACCGGCATGACAGTGTAGCAATACACGCCAAATGGGGTCCGAAAGGATGTAAGCCTTTCATCTACGGGATGCATCTTTATCTGGTTGTAGCCAGAGAAGCTGTCCATGAAAGTCATTCGCTCAAACCCGCAGGTGTTGTCAATCATTACCTCCGGTATAGGGAGCGGGAATTCATCTTTGGGGCAAGCATTATTCAGGTGTCTATAGTCAATACAGACTCTGATTTGCCCATTTTTCTTTGTCACGGGGACGATATTGGCCAACCATTCAGGATGCTGTTCCTCGCGGATGAAGCCAACGTTTTTGAGTTTCTGAACTTCTTGTTCAATTTTGTCCATCACATCAGGACAGAATCTTCTTTGGCCTTGTTTTACAGGCTTGACATTTTCTTGCAAGTTGAGTTTGTGAACTGCTATTTTGGGATCTAAGCCAGGCATTTCAGCGTAAGACTATGCAAAACAATCAACAAACTCATGAAGAAAAGAGACATACTCGGGTAACTCATCATCCTTTATATTCTTGCTTATGAATACAGGACGTGGGTTATCTGGTGTTCCCAAGTCTATCTTTTGAACAGAATCTTTTGTTGGAAGGTTTGAAGGTGGTTCCTCCACAATATTTTCGGAGACTTCCAACTCAACAAGGCCTTCTGGATTTCCAAGGGCATTTTCAGGACATGGCTCCGCTTCTATCCATAAATCTTCCTGATCGGTACTTTTCTCAAGACTTACTATGAGATGGGCCCAATCACCTGCCGAAACTAGGTCAAAGTAAGGCACTTCTTTTGGAGACGATGGCTCTTCTGAATCAGAGAACCGTGCGTCTGTGTCATCGGACAATTCCTCTTCATCATCAGAGAAGTCATACCAATTTGATGAGCTTCCTAGGTCCTTGTCGGGTAACTCTTCAAAGAGATATCCAGCGAGATCGATGTCTTCATCAACACGAGATGTTGAGGCCTAGTCGGCAAAACGACTTTACAGCCTTTGTGTCAGCTGTCTCATCGGAGTGTCAGGATCTTACCCCAACCCATATGAAGACTTGTCTATGCGACGGTGGAGTTTCCAATCTTCCAGCTGACTTTTGGTCAGGGTGGGTTCCAATGGTGTGAGAATACCACAGCCACCTCCCAAACCAATTGGATTTTGAGCGTCATAGCCCATTTTCTTTATGATAGCTTGTGCCATTGGACTATACAAGGATAGTTGAGGTATACCTTCATTTTGGAAAGGCTTAAGCAGGGAGTTTGATGAAGAAGCGTCCGATCTATGGAAGAAGATTGGTTTCTCTTCTGCCGATGTTGCCGGAACGATGAAGGTAGCGGACGTATGATCTTGTACATTAGTAGGTGCCTCCAATGGAACGAGGGCAGGCTGAACTTCCTGAGTATCAGCTTGGCTTGGCGATGTATCGTCTTCAGTCTCTGAATCCGAATCCGTGTCTTGTATGATAGACACGAAGGAGACAGCAAACTTGCCCCCAGTCTTTTGCTTTGTCTTCTTTGCCTTAGTAGTAATTACCAAAGGTTTGGAAGATTTGAAGGAGACAACGAAGGGAGACAGATTGCTCTCTCCGGATTTGCCGGAAGGTTTGTTTTCTTCTGATGATTGCTGAGGAGCCTTGCCTTTGTCTTTTTGGAGATTGCCGGCCAAGGATGTTATTTTCTCCTCCTCCTTCTCTTTCGCATCCTTGTGCATTTGAGAGTCTGCAAAATGGACTTCTTTGCCTTTGAAGGGCTTTTTGTCTGCAAACACTCGATGTATCAAGCCGTCGTCACCAACAAACTTGATGCACTGATGTAGAGTTGAAGGGACAACACCGTTCTCGTGTATCCAAGGGCGTCCGAGAAGGATGTTGTAGCACGAAGGGGTTTTTATTGCATACACGGTGACCTCAGAAATAAGATCACTGATTTGCAACCTAAACCTGATTTTGCCAATGGGCCTTTGAGCACTCCCATCGTATCCAAAGATAGACACAGATGTGTGGCTCAGTTTGCTAGGTGGGATACCCAGCTCTTCGAGTGCCGTAGTAGAGATGAGGTTAAGTGCAGAACCTGGGTCGATCTGGACTTTGTGTATCGGCATCTCTTTGATGTACCCTGTGAAGTACAAGGGTCGGTTCTGCTTTGTCTCGCCTAACAAGAGGTCTTCCTTATTGAAGGCAATGGTAGCACTTGCTGCTTTTTGGACCGAGAGGCATTCAGTGCAAGGTCCTCCAGCTTCTTTCTTTTCTCCCTTTGAGGAGGTTTTTGATTTTTTGACCCTATAGTCCATTTCAATTTGTAGGACTTGTGGGGCATGTTTTTCGAGATCCAGATTCAGCCTTTGCAGTTCTAAAATGAGACTATCACGAGTTTGTGGTGACATTCGTAATAAGTCTAGGATGTGCAGTCGTGCAAGTATGTGTTTGAAGTGCTCGATTAAGTCATACTTGAAAGCCTCCTTGGGGCCTGCATTTTCATTATGATCACCGCTTGGGACATTTACAGCTTGTTTTCCCAAAGGATTTACATAAGAAGAAGGTTGGTTGTAGTTTTTGTGGTAATCCCGGCTAGAGCGGGTACCTTTTCCAACTTCAAAAGCTTCTAGAAGTGGTTCTTCTTTCGGAAGACCCCCTTCGGGCTCAAGGGGCCGATCTTCCCCATTTGCTGAAAACGCCTCTGCAGCAACATTGCCGTCTTCAATTATTGCGTTGCATGGAGCATTTTCCGGGAACAAGTCCTGAACAGCTTCCAACAACTTTTCTTCTTTGTCCAGTATTTCATCGGTCCAAACATCTCCAATGAGGTTGGGTACCTGGGACCAATTGACTGGGTTTTCTTTGAAGACTTCGTCAGCCAGAGCTTCTCCATGGTGATCAGTCGGAAGAGGCTTGAATTCTGACGTCACCGTTTCAGGAGACGACGGCTGAGAAGATGCTATCTCAGTGGAAGTCACCCGAGAATATGTAGCTCCAGAAGATATGCTACCGGATGCATTCTGAGAGTCCGTGGCCTCAGCGGATGAAGCTTCAGAGGCACTATCATCCTGAACTATCACATTGCAAGCAACTTCGATAGAAGATGCCTCCACAATGGACTGTTGGGAATCAGACTCATCCTCCGATGTAAGAGGATCATCAATCCAGCAACTTTCTTCATTTTCCGAAGTCACTGGAGGAGATGCTTGTTGATTTTCCGGGACTTTCAGTTCTAGATTTTGATGAAGCTGGTTGATGCGATCCTGCTCCTGCTCTATGGTGAGACGCTGCAAGATCCTCGCATATTCTTCAAGATAGGGCATAGAAGCTAGATTTTCTTCTTCATCTGCCCTTTGTGGTTCAACCTTATTGGGATCCACTAGAGCATTTGTTTGTGCTGTGTCAACAGCATTTTGGGCAGCCTCTTGGTCTTCATCATTATCAGACAAGGATCCTTGTGGCTGGAAGGGGTTATACCAGATTACTGGCATAAGGTGGGATTCTGGGATCCATTCTTCATCGGAGAGATATTCTCCGGTTTCAAGGGATTCCTCCCACTCATCTGTGTCACTGGCAGTGTCACTGGACTCGTATCCATTCATGGAGAATCCAACTACCGAGTTACAAGAGTATGATGCCCCCTGCGTAGTCTCATCCCTGAGCCGTGGTGGCATGAAATCACCGAGGGCGAATTTTCTTACCCCTCTTGGAGCTTTGGGGAGGGACTCCTCTGTTGCCCCCAGTGAAGCGGTAGAGGAGGTTTCTGCCTTTTCAGGGACCTCTTGTTTTGTTTGAGCCTTCTCCTACTGTTTGATTTTGCGGAGTTGTCTCTTGGCTTGCCTTCGCTGTGGAGCGGTCGGCTTTGTTTTGACGATCTCCCAATTTTCATCTTCTAGGAGATCGGGATGCACCCATATGGGTTGTCCTTCTGGTGTTAGGGAAGGCACCAGCTCTTGGGACGTCTGGGTCATTTTTATCACCTTAAAGGAAGTAGTCACTTTTTCCTTTGGTGATTTGGATGTTTGTCCGTATAACACCATGTTAATGGAGGCAGTCCCATAGTTTTTATCAAAGGTAATGACTCTGTTTTTCCACATCTCGTTGATCTTCTCTCTCACAACGAAACATTGCTTGAGAGGATGCGAGACCATTTGGTGGTATGGACAATATCGGGGATCATTGGTTTTGCCAACATCTCCCGGTCTTTTGGGGTCAGGCAAGGTGAGTTTACCATTTGCCAAGAGAGCCCCAAATATTTCTTCAACATCTTCATTGAATGGGTATTTCTTTTCTACCCGTTCTTTGAAGGCATCAGAGAGTTCAGGTCTCTTACCTGCAGCTTTGTTTTCAGCTTTCTTTGGCGGCTGAGAGGCTGACTTGGTTTACACATTAAGAACCTCCTTTTTCTTTGGCTTGGAGGTCGGAATGGCAGTCTGCTCCTTCTTTGATGACTTCTAACTGTTGAGGTCTTTGATCACCGTTTCAGCCTCCATAGACGCTTCTAGGAGTTCTCCCAAGTTTTTTGATTTGTTGTCAATGATCATGGAGCGGATTCTTGCTCTCATGTTGTTTCGGCAAATGTCGACTAGCGACGCTTGTGGCAGCACATCTGAGCATTTGTATGCCATTGCTTTCCACTTGTGAATGAAGTCGTATGTCGACTCATTCTCTCCCTGTTTAAGGCTGCAGAGTTGAGCCATAGTAACAGGATGATCCTCACCTTTGAAGTGGGTCAGGAAACGTGTCTCTAGCATGGTCCAATTTTGAATGGAGTCCTCTGGCAAAGTGGAGTACCAATCAAAGGTCGTACCTTTTAGGGTACTTGCAAAGAGACGGATCTTGAGAGCATCTTGATCTGCAATCGTTCCTGTCAGGATCTTGAAGTGGATGACGTGTTGTCTAGCTGAACCTTTCCCCGTATATGTTTGGAGAAGAGGTTGTTTAAACTTTGGAGGGAACGGAACCGAGTCCATCCATAAGGGATATGGTGGCTTGATCCCATGCTCCTTCAGTGTATCCTCTTCTTTTGCTTTAGCGAGGATATTGTCAACGTCCTTTTTAATAAGGGCGCGTGACTCATCTTCTCCACCGTTCGCCTCATCTTGTGGAGGAACTTCATCATTGTTTGGTGCACGCTGGAGAGTGAGAAGGAGGTTTTCCATCATAACCTCTATTCTCTGCTGTCATTGCTCTAGCTGCTGAATGCGTAGAGCCATGTCGTCATGTGGTGGAGGTTGCTCAGAGTTTGTGACCAAAACATTCATCCTTCGTGAGTCGAAAAAGGATACTGTCTTAGTGACTGAGCTGGAGCTCATTCTTTTAGATGAAGAGCCCGAGGAATGATCACTCCGGTGTCCTTGGCTCGAAGGAGTGGGAGAGTCTTCCTGATGCCTTCTCGTCCGGGAGACGTTGCGAGTCACCGGTCGTCTAACACGTATTTGTGTTGCTGATTTCTGCCTTCTTTTGGTTTTGCCAACCAAGTGGACAGCAGCAACTTGGTCTGGTCTTTCTTTTTCGACCCATTTTTGGGAGATTTGAAGCTCAGAATGCTGAGTTCTTTGCTTCTCTAATTTCTTTTATCGATATGCCGCGCGACAACGTATGCGACAAGCAATTTGAGCTTCGGTTAGCTCGGGCTGTGCTTTGGCAATGAAGGACGTGGTCCCTCGTGCGCAGCAACCGAGCTTGTCTTCCTTGAAGACTGGCATGGACAGGATCTGGATGCGGTCCTTGGCCTATCGCAGCGAAGCTTAAAATTTTGCAAGCTCGGCCCCTGTTGAGATGAAGGGCCCTGGCAGGTTCTTGTCGAGGCTTTGTGATGCACGACTTGATTTTGGGCTTGTATGAACAAGTCGGCTCGTGCTGAGTTGTTTTGGTTGTTCGGTGGAGGGTAGGTTTCTCCCCTTTAATATAGGCGAGAGGATAGAACCCATTCTCCTTGAGAGGAGCCAGGCATGCTGGCTTTGCAAATGTCCGGGACCTTCTTTGTTTTGGCGAAGATCGCGAGGACCAAGTCTTAGGAGAGACCTGGTTTTTTGCAGGTTAAGGCTACGCGGGACTGCCACGAGCCTCAAGTTTCTTGGTGACCGCCTTTGGGGTCGGGGCAGCGACACGTTGAGGGGCGGCGGTCTTCTGCTTCTTAGCAGGCACCGTCTCTTCTGCGGGTAGTGGGAATGGTCCTAGTGACCCGAAGAAGATGGTCCGGGGAGTAGAGGTCGACCCGGTGTTTTGAGAGTTACCGAGGGAGGTGATGCTCCGGCAGCTAGCAGGGTGCTTGAAATTGCCCTTGCTTTGCTTCTCTTGAAGCATGACTTGGTACTTGTTTTCGTCGACGGTGATGGTCAATGAGGTTGCCATTGTTAGTTTTGGAAAATTTTCTGAAACAAGACCACATCCATTAGTAATCACAAGAATATGGTGATCATAAATGGGCTATACTATGGTTTTGTCTTTTCAAATCGCTCAGGGGCATGGCCCGTTCTGAGCGTAATGAAGAAGGCAAAAGTCCATAGAGGGTACAATTGTTCTAAACACAAGTATGGTCGCTCAAAATGTGCATTCCAGTGACTGCTAGAAGCAATTGCAAACCTTAATTCAAATTACCGAGAAGCGAAGCTCACTCGAGGTAAAATGATATAAGGTTAGAGATACAAATGTGTCGGTCGCGAATACAGTAGACCCGAAAGGGCGTACTAGCACCGCTAGGCACAAATGTTGTAAATCGCATCCTTGAAAAAGGACACGAGATGGGATTTTTTTTTGAAATGTCAAGATTGGGTTTCACAAAAGAGAGCAAATGGTATTACAGTCTGAATATAGGCTCAAACATTTCTGCGAGCCTAAATTCGAAAAAGGAAAGAACCAGGATTTCTCATATTTGAATCCAATAATGACGGGAGTTTTTTTTTTTAAAGTCAAGATTGAATTCAAAAAAGAGAACAAATGGTATTCCAATCCGAATACAGGCTCAAACATTTCTACGAGCCTAAATCCGAAAAAGGAAAGAACCAAAATTCCTCCAATTTGAATACAATAGTGACAGAAGTTTTTTTTTTTTTTAAGATTTTTCGTTTTTTCTATTTTTGGAGAGTGCACATAGGTCTTCCAATTCGGTCTTATGAAACCTTAGTGGATAGATTAGCCCTCAGGTAAAGGTAGGATTACTTAATGAACCCGTTTGAAGGACCCTTACCACGAACAGTCTAGCTGCCTCCACACTCTGGACAAGGCTTTTCTTAGATCCACTTTGGTCAAAGAACGCAATTGGTGCAACCTTAATGCATTTTTTTTTTTTTTTTTGAAAGATCACCAATGGACCCATCAAAGAGAGGAAAATGGCCCCTCCCAATCCGAACGTTGGCTCAAACATTTCTGCGAGCTATTGTACGAAAAGGAAAGAACCAAAGTTTCTCCAATTTGAATCCAAAAGAGAGAAATTTTGAAAAAAAAAAAAATTTAACTTTTTTTTTTTTAAGATCTCCAATGGACCCATCAAAGAGAGGAAAATGGCCCCTCCCAATCCGAACGTTGGCTCAAACATTTCTGCAAGCCATTGTATGGAAAGGAAAGAACCAAAGTTTCTCCAATTTGAATCCAAAAGAAAGGAATTTGAAAAAAAAAATTTAACTTTTTTTTTTTGAAAGAATTCCAATGGACCCATCAAAGAGAGGAAAATGGCCCCAACCAATCCGAACGTTGGCTCAAACATTTCTGCGAGCCATTGTACGAAAAGGAAAGAACCAAAGTTTCTCCAATTTGAATCCAAAAGAAAGGAATTTGAAAAGGCTTTTTTTTAACTTTTTTTTTTTTTTTTTGAAGATTTCCAATGGACCCATCAAAGAGAAGGAAATGGCCCCTTCCAATTCAAACGTTAGCTCAAACATTTCTGCGAGCCATTGTACGAAAAGGAAAGAACCAAAGTTTCTCCAATTTGAACCCAATGGAAAAAAAAACTTGAAAATTTTTTTTTTAATTTTTTTTTTTAAAGATTTCCAATGGACCCATGAAAGAGAGGAAAACGGCCCCTCCCAATCTGAACGTTGGCTCAAACATTTCTACAAGCCATTGTACGAAAAGGAAAGAACCAAAGTTTCCAATTTGAATCCAATGAAAGGAATTTGAAAAGCTTTTTTTTTCTAACTTTTTGTTTTTGAGAGATTTCCAACGGACCCATCAAAGAGAAGGAAATGGCCCATCCCAATCCGAACGTTGGCTCAAACATTTCTGCGAGCCATTGTACGAAAAGGAAAGAACCAAAGTTTCTCCAATTTGAATCCAAAAGAAAAAAAAAATTTTGTTGAGAAAAGAAAGAATGGAAACAAGTTCAAAGAAAGAAGTTTCCAAATAATCCCATCTCATGTTTTTTTTAGATACAAAATCCAACATAGGCCACCAACTAGGAAGGAGCCAAGGATTCTAAGCATCGTATTCTCAAATGAACGGGTCCCACCGGGTATGCCAACTTGATGGACCCGTCTTTTTCTTTCTTGCCTTCCTCCATCCCGGGTCCGCCGGGGTGCAGCGGGGCGAAGAGAAAAAAAGAGCAAGCATCAATATTTTATTTTTTTTGTACGGGTATGCCAGATTTTCTATTCTACTTGGAATTTGAAATGGTGATCCAGAGATTCACCTTCACAAGTAGAAAAGGAAATCAACTTTTTTCTAACTTTCCATTGCACATATATTTTAAAGAAAGAGACAAAAAATTTTAATGCCGTGAAAGGCGATTTTCATTTGTTTGCCGTGAAAGGCGGTTTTGCCGTGAAAGGAGATTTTGTGCCGTAGAAGGCAATTTACAAATCTCATCAAAATGTAAAGACAAGAAATGTGATTTTTATGTCTCTTTAAAAAATACACAATACAACAGAAAAGTAAGAAAAGTAATCTGACTTCTCAAGAGATCGTGGCGACTCGTTCAGATCGACGGTCGCGAGTCATGTATGGGCTCCACCATCGTCCTTCAGATGAGAACACTTGATGCTTTAGTTCACTTGATGCATCGGAGGTTCTCGCCGCCGGGAGGCTTCATTTCGCAGTTAGAGAGTTGATGGAGGGTCCAACGGTGTCGGTTTGACTTGAAATTCGACGTGAAACCTTTTGGAGGTATTTTGAGACCATCCAGAGGCTCTGATCGAAGATTTGATGTATTTGACACTATCGCCACCGGGAGCTCTCGCTCAGCTGTTGGAGGATTGAAGTTAGGCCAAATGGTGTCGAAATGGCCCGAAACTTCATGTGTACCTCTCTTTTGGCCATTTTGAAGGATCTTGCAGTTTTTGTTTGATTTTGACAAGATCTGATGCTTAAAGCAGCTTTATCTATTTGTAGTAGGATGCGGCTCCGTGTAGCTTTTGATGTTGAGGAGGCAAAGTGACATTTTTGGTGTCAACACGAAGTGGTCCGAAAAAATTATCTGAAGTAGTTCGAAAAATCATCCGAAGAGTTCTGAAGAATTATCCTAAAAATCTCTGCACAAAGAAGCTCTCTTGCCCTAAAGAAACTCTACTGCAAACACTACGAGGTGATTGCAGTCCCTTGGGGGGCCACCCCCCCCCCCCCTCCAAGGTTTCCCCTCTTCTTCTATCCAACATGGCCTAGATGTGGCTTTTCAGCCCATCGACCTGGATTTTTATTGGATATAGGACCTTCCCTTGGTCTTTGTCCTCTAAAAATCCGAGGTCCAAGCCAAGCCAAGTGAATTAAAGCATCAAATGTTCTCATCTGAAGGACAATGGCGGAGCCCATACATGACTCGCGACCGTCAATCTAAACGAGTCCCCACAATCTCCTGAGAAGTCAGATCCCTCTTTCTTCCTCTTCTATTGTATTTTTTATTTTTTAAAGAGACAAAAAATATCATAATTCTTGTCTTTCATTATTGATAAGATTTGTAAATCGCCTTTCATGGCAAAATTGCCTTCTACGGCACAAAACCGCCTTTCACGGCAAACTAAACAAAATCGCCTTTCACAGCATTAAAAATCTTGTCTCTTTCTTCAAAATATATATGCAATGGAAAGTTAGAAAAAAGTTTGATTTCCTTTCTACTTGTGAATGTGAATCTCCGGATCACCATTTCAAATTCCAAGTAGAATAGAAAATCTGGCATGCCCGTACAAAATGTTGATGCTCGCTTTTTTTTCGCCTTGCCGTGCCCCGGTGGACCCGGGGCGGAGGAAGGCAAGAAAAGATGGGACCATCACGAATCAGAAATATGAAATCAGGAAGCCTGATCTATTGCCTTACTACAACATGGCACACTCGCATCGACAAAAGTTTGACATCTGTCACATCACCCACATCCTCAAAGGTGAAAACATCCGTTCAGATGCCCTGGCTGAACTCGATGCGTCTATGGCAATCCAAGAAGGGGAAAACATGCAAATTACAGTGTGTGTGAAAGAATGATCCTCCCTCCTCTCAACACTCACCAAGCAGTCGCTAAATGCCACCAAGTGGTTGGAAGTCGGATCTCCATCCTTGGACTTCTAATCGGCGACTGGAGGGATCCGTTCATTGATTACATCATGTTCAGAATCCTACCTGAAGATCCAAAAGAGTGGGTAAGCATTCAAAGACGAGCCCTAAACTTTCATTTGGATATTCCTTCAAAAATGCTTTACAGAAAATCCTCCAACGGAGTACTTCTATGCTGCTTGTCACAACAAGAGGCCGAAGAAACACTCAAAGAAGTGCATGCTGGTCTTTGTGGAGCCCATCAGGCTGGTCCTAAGCTCTACAATCAGATAAAAAGGTTAGGTTATTATTGGCCTACCATAGTAGCTGACGCAATGCAATTTGCTAAGCGCTGCCAACAATTCCAAGTTCATGAAGATTATGTCCAAATGCCTCTAGAATAGCTGCATCCTACAGCGATCTCATGGCCTTTCGAAGCCTGGGGTATGGACATCATAGGTACTATCTCTCCCCCATCAAGCAGAGGTCATCGCTTCATCTTCGTCGCTACGGATTATTTCTCCAAGTGGTCAGAAGCATTTGCGCTTGGTGAAATAAAGACCTCATCAGTCTTTCAATTTCTGCGCACCAACATTATTTGTCACTTCGGCATACCTAAAAGATTCGTCCATGATAACAGACCATAATTTCGGGATCACAGATTCTAAAGGTTCTGCAACAAATACAAAATCCAAAGTTGTCCTTCAACTCCGTATGACCCGGCAGCGAATGGACTAGCAGAAGCCTTCAACAAGATACTCTACAAAACCCTCAAGAAAATGGTCTCTAGTGACAAAAGAGACTGGGGTGAAAAACTACCTGAAGCTTTGTGTGCCTATCGAACCACCATTCAAGGACCAACCCATAGCACACCATTCTCCTTGGTCTATGGATGCGAAGCTGTTGTGCCTTTGGAAGTACAAATTCCTTCCTTAAGGGTATCTCTGCAAAATGACATAACGCAAAAAAACAATGTTAAATTGAGACTCCAAGAACTAGATGTAAGACCCCGCCCCGAGAGTTTCCGATTAGTGTTAATTAAGACGTGATTTAGTTATAAGTGAGATTAGTGGAAATTGGTTAAATTTGGATTAGAATAGCTTTTCATAGCTTGGAATGATTTTGAGAACTCTTTTGATCTAGTGGGGCCCTTTGGGGGTTCCTTTTATTGTGTCTTGATTAGTTTTGGGACTTGTTTAATAATTCTGGAAATCGGTATTTGCTCCGTTTAATGTATTTTATGATTCCCGACAACTTTCGTATTTGTTCCGTTTCCATTCGAGACCTCTAAACCCTACTTTGCCATTGATAGGGGTAAAACAGTCTTTTTACACAAAATCTGGACACTATTTTCAATGTCTCCGAAACTCGTAAAATATATACTTTTTGGAAAGTAGAAATTTCGACGATCAATTCTTCCTTCTTCGTCGAATCCGTCCGAAGCCCGTAGAGCGACGTTCTAGCCCATTTTGGACTTTTAAGTTGTGGGACCCATTCAGATTTCTATATAAGGAGGAGTTCATTCCTTCTTCCCCTTTTTCCTGCAATTTTCCCTTGAGAGCAAAGAGAGGTTCCAGCCCAGCCCTAGGGTTTTCTTCTTGCTTCTTGCTTCCCTCAATCTCTCTCAAATCTATTGCTAAAGGCAAAATGGAGGTGGTAATCTTCTTCCCCTCCATGAGAGCTTCCTCTTGATATCTTTTTTTGAGAGAGCCTTCCATTCCAAGCTATCTTTTGAGCTAACTCTTGCCATTAGAGGACTTTCCATGTAAGTTCTTCTTCTCATCTCTTGATTGTGTGTTCATCTAGCCATGGAGGTGCTTCACCTTGATTATTGGAAGCTATCTCCATCTATTTCTTGGTTTTGACAATTCTAGGGTTGTAATGAAGGTATTTGGGGATTTTTGTGTAGATTGTAGATTTTGAGCTTGATAGAGAGATTAGAGCTTGACTAGCATACTTGGAGACCAAGGCAAGTGGATGAATGGATTTGATTTAAATAAGTTCTTGTTTTATTGAAAATGTGGAATTTTTATTATTCCTATTCCTTTGGTTCATTATGTTTCATAATGCTTTTGGAAATGTACTTATTGACATGGTTTTTCCTCTTAGTTAGTTTTATGAGAATATATGCATTCATTCATGAAAGTTTATTTTGGTTATTATAGACTTCTTAAATGATATTAGTACTTGCATTGAATGAGATTTGTATTGGTAGGAGAATTAAATGCATTGATGAAATGGTGGTTGGTGGAAAGGATTAAATATTAAATGGAAGGGAATAGACCCATTTCATGTTAGGAAATGGTTGGAGTTGAGGTGAAAGGGTTTGGGAAAGAAAGGACTGAAATCTGCACCTGATGTAGAGCCCCCGCAGCTGGGCGGTCAGCGGGCGGTCACCTTGGCGGCTAGCCGACAGGTGACCGGCGGCTAGCCGACCCAGATTCGGTTACAAACACAGAATGCTGTGTTTTGACAGGCGAACCGCGGTCAGCCGCGCTATCAGCTCGCGGCTAACCGCTTACCAAAAACCCAGTGACCGCTAGGTAGCTGAGACGCGCGGTTAGAAACACAGAATGCTATATTTTAGCAGGGTGAACCGCGGTCAGCCACGCGGTCAGCCAGCGGCTAACCGCCAATCACCTCGGCGGCTAACCGCCAGCTAACCGACTGGTGACCGAATTTCACCCAGAATTCCTGAGTCTTTTCCATTGTTTTAGATATGGTATTTAAAGGTTTGGATGGGTTGTTCTGATGCCCTACCACCTTGGAAAGACCCAGGGGATGACATAAGGAGATTGACTTAGAAAGAAACACCATTGTGGAAAGGTATTGGGACTTTTAGATTCATCAACGTGCATAAGGAAACTTAGTATGTCCTCTATCATTCGAGTACCATACTAAGGGTAATATAGACATACAAGATCCTTATACATGTCGTTTGAATATGGATGCCCCAATATATAGTCCCTAATGATATAAGAATTTATTGCATTGTTTTACTCAGATTATATGTATAATTACCCAATCCTACTGGTTTTATTTCAAATTCTGATTTAAACACCGGATATGTCCCGCCAGCCTCATTTATGCATGAACCGATAAGGATATGAAATGTGTGCCTACGAGCACCATGCCCTGCCTGCCCGTATGTTTTATATTGATATAGTTTTGTATATGTTTTGATTTCTCATGTAACCTATGAGTCGGCACCACTAAGCTTGGACATCCTTGTCAGTCTGATCAACTGACTTGGGTCTCCCCCTTGTGCTTCCGCCAGTTGCAACTTGGATCCTGTCCTGTCTCGTTACCCGGTTCCGCGGCCGTGGTCTTGCCTAGCTATGTGTATATGTATCTATATATAATGTTGGTTCTCGTCACTTCGTGTGCTCGAGCCCAACGCACTGAATGTGCTCTCATCACATTAGTGATAGAGAGGATTTAGCTTTAGTGTGGTTGCCATCTAGTCAGTTCCTATACCTTGAATACCCCGCATGATTTATATTGCATCTGTACTTTAAATGAACCATACACCCTGTTTTAAGACAGTTATTGTTTTAATAAGATTTCATTATGTCTAGAAAGTGTTTTGATTTCTTTCTTGGTATTATCTATTCACCCACCTGCCAGACCGTCGTGTCTGACCCATTTTTGTGGTACTCAGGTCCAGCTCCTGTTCTTGCCTTTGAGGAGGAGCCAAAGGAGGCGGTCGGTGAACCGCAACGTTTAGTGGAGTGGCAAGCCGACAATGTCATGTAGACATTTGGTTTAGCGTTGAGCTGCGAACATTTTGGGATGATCTTGACTTATACTTTTGGTTGTACTGGCCTTTGTTGGCCATTATTTTTGGGGAATGTTAATTTAACTTGATCTTTTGTTTAAACTTTAACTTAATATTTTGGGAATGCTAATGAGATCATTGCTCACTCTGACATCATGTTATACTTGTTTATTATCAGTCTCATATGATGAGAATGGATTAAGAGTTTGATTTGTTACACGCTTCCG
The DNA here is from genome assembly GCA_029852735.1 of Persea americana. NCBI lineage: Eukaryota > Viridiplantae > Streptophyta > Magnoliopsida > Laurales > Lauraceae > Persea > Persea americana. Next base: position 16,962,910 of record CM056820.1, on the reverse strand, counting down.
CACCAATGTAAATGTTCTATGAGTGTATGTGGAATCCTCACAGCGGAAACCTGTGGGAAATTAAGGAAATGTATAATCATTATTAAGGGTAGTTCATTACCCCATCCACCAACAACACCCGTCGCGGTCCCGGGCCCCCGGTCCGGGGTCGCAACACTAGATAATCTTGATAAGGGACAGTTCGAAGCTCTACAAAGCATTGAGCTTTACCAAGCACGCATAGCAGGATCTTTCGACAAGAAGGTTAGGCAACGCGCCCATAAAAAGGGTGACTTGGTTCTTGCAGTAAAAAGGCCAATGGTTTTTGCCAACAAATCCAAAGGCAAATTCGAACCAAAATGGGAGGGACCCTTTGTCATCGACAAAGTCTTCTCCAACGGCGCATACACTCTCCTAAACATGGAGGGTGACAGATGTATGCTACCCATCAGCGGCAAGTTCTTGAAGCGGTACTACCCTTGAAGACTTTCTCCACTAGGTCAGAGCGATGCCTGCATGGCCAAAGCCTATTCCTAGGTATTTGCTCATCAAACCCACCCCATTTAGAATTTTCATCCTTACGTTGAAATTTATAAAAAGAAAAATTCAAAACAATGCTTACTTTCATCGTTTCATTGTTCAAAAAATAATAATAAAATCCAAAAATCCAAGTTTATGAGCCTCTTCCCTAACTTGACCAAAATCTTTAATCCTTGAACCCAAAATTCATGGTTTGAAACAAAAATCAAGACCTAGGGATTTCCACCCATGTCTACCCTGACTTTTACCGCCAAATATGGTTTTAGGTCAAAATTTACGACCCTCGTGTCTTTAAACAAAAATGGTTTTTCAAAAACCGTGAGGAAGCGATGTTCAGTCGATACTCGCAAAAACCCAAAAAAATAAGAAGGATGCGAACCCCATTCAATACTTCCAAAACCTCAAAATCGCAAGGAAGCGACATTTCGTTAATACTTGCAAATTTTCAAAAAATCGTGGAGACACAATATTCTAGTAGATATCCACAACCCAAATTTCAGAAATCATGGGGAAGCGACATTCAGTCGATACCCGCAAAACAAAGTTTTTGAAAAAGCAAGGAAGCAACACTTAGTTGATACTTGCACCCAAATCCGCGAAGAAGCAACATTCCATCAATACTCGCAACCGAATAAGCAGGGAGGCGACATTCTATCGATACTTGCAATACCATTTAGCAGGGAGGTGACGGTTAGTCGATACTTGCTCCCAAATTCGCAAGAAGGCGACATTCCATAGATACTCGTAACCGAATGAGCAAGGAGGCAACATTCCATCGATACTTGCAATACCATTCAGCAGGGAGGCGACACTTAGTCAATACTTGCATTTTTGAAAACCAAAAACATATCTTTTATGCCAAAAACCTAGCTGTCACGCAAAAAATAAAAAAGCTAGCTTTCACACCAAAAAACAAAAAAATCAGCTTTTATGCCAAAAACCTGGCTTTCATGCCAAAAATAAAAAACCTGGCTTCCACGCCAACAAGACAAAACTTGGTTTTCAAAAAATCTGGCTTTCATGCCAAAAATCGGCTTTCATGCCAAAAACCCGGCTTTCTCGCCAAAAACCAAAAAACCAGCATCCATGCTACAAAAACCAACTTTTATGCCACAAAATTTTGGCTCTCATGCCACAAAACCTGGCTTTCATGCCAAAAACAAAATTTTGGCTTTCATGCCATCTCAAACTTGGCTTTCAAACCACAAAATCCGGCTTTCACGCCACAAAAATTTGGCTTCCATGCCATCTCAAAATTCGGCTTTCAAGCCATAAAAAAACTAGGCTTTTGCTACAAAATACGGCTTTAATGCCAAAAAACAATCCTTTGACAAAAGATTTTCACAACATGACAACCTTTTGATCAAATTTTCAAACAAACATTCCCATTCAACTTTTGCTTATTTTCATCAAAAAGAATTTAAGTGAAACAAAAGAATACAAAAAAAAAAAAAAAAACAGAGAGGGAGAGAGAGAGTACCAAAAATGTTTATACATGGAGGTGCCAAAAAAAAAGTAAGAAAAGAGTTTGTTACAAATCAGGAGCTGTCACCCCCGCAAACCCGAATCCCTACAGCGGTCCAACCTCGAGGACGCGAATTGGGAAGTAAGTGAATAATGTTTCTCCCCGGGATCCGCGTGTGTGAGGAAGACAAAGTTCCCAAACACATCAAGAACATTCTGTGCAAGCTTACGTGGTGTTGCGCCCCGGAGCCCGTGGCCATCGGATTCCGTGTCGCACTCAACCTGTCAGCATAAAGTTGTGATAGCAATACTCGTACTCAGACTGGAACAAAACATGTTATCAAAATATACAGGGCTGAGAGTAACAGGCTAATCATTACCCAAGCATATTCAAGTTATAATTTAACAAGTGCATTAATTACAATCCCAAGGGAAAAAGGCTAACAGAAGCCTTACAAAATAACATGCTAAGTACAAATACTACCCTGGTGTGTAACATATCTCCAGAGTCAAGCACGACGTCTGAATAACATCGCTAACACAACAACCTGCAAAACTCGTGGCTCTACAGCCATCTGCACACGTACTAGCTCAAGGCGAGAACCCGCTACCTAAAGCACCAAAGTATAGTATATCAGACACGACGATCTGGCAGGTGATCAATTTATGCATGAGTATAAATGATTTAAAGTTTAAAAGAAACAATGTTTAAAAAAACCATTTACTAAATTTAAAACAATTTACAGAATTTAAAACAATGCTTGAACAATGTACTTATCAAGAAAACAAAAGTCCAAGAATGATATACGAAACAAAACTAGCATGAGTATAATTCGTTTTGAAGTCTGAAATAATAAATGCATAAAACCAATTAATGAATCCAAAACAGTGCTTGAACAATGTCCCGACCCCAGACCCGGGCCTGCGACATTTATTGTATTTGATTATCCCACAAGTTTCCGCGGTGAGGATTCCCTAAACGAACATGGAACTAAGCTCACACTATCAATGGTTTGGGGAAGCATGTAGCAAATCTCATCTGAACAATTCACATTGTAAAACATCATCATACATAAGTGAAATCATTAAGACATATAATCAGAAGGGGAAATATAACATAGCATTCCCTAAGATCCTTCAAGTTTCATAGTTAGCAAAAGTAAGTTAAGTTAAAGTTAAGTTACATCCCCAAAAGTATAAGAGGCCAACAGAGGCTAATACATCCCAAAATAACCAAAACATGTAACCCAAGCTAAGTGCATCGCAACTCAAGACCCCACCCGGCGTCTAGATGACGTCGTTGGGTTGCCACTCGCGGGCTGGGGCTTAAAAGCCTCCTCCTGGCGCTCCTCTTCAACAGCATCTGCGCCTGCACCTAAGCACCAAAACAAATGGATCAGACACGACAGTTTGGTAGGTGATCAATTTAGACATTCAGATAAATTATTTGAAAATTTGAAATAACAATGCTTAAAATCATTCAAAGGATTCAAAACAGAACTTGATTAATATGCAAGGCAAAACTAGCAAGATTACAAGAAAATATCATGATTCGTAAATCCACATTGAGCTCATCCTTTCTCTGTCATACATGATGACGAGAGCAAGCAAAGACAAAGCAAAACGAAGTAAACAAAGCAAAGGCCCGAGCCACACAAGGTGGGTGGGAAAGCCGGCCGCAAAACTAGGATAAAGCAAAGGTGTGTATAAATACATGACTAATCTACCAATAGTCCTTATGTTTAAGGACCCCCTAACTAGTGGATCAAATTGAAAGGGCAGTCCAAGCTCAGTGGTATTCAGCGGAATTCATGAATGCACAAAACGTAATGATACTTATACAAAACTTGTCGAAAATAAGGGGATACACTCATCAAGACAAAGCAAGGCAAGAATAAACAAGAGTAGCATAAGCTATAACAAACAAGGCTAAAAAAGTGTTCCCCATTATAGTTCTTGAGCAATTCAAAGTGAAGCTTATACTTGCAAGACAAAACCAGTGCTAAACGATATTCATCGTATCAAAATCATGATCTCAAAACAAAATTAGTCAAGTATACATTAAGATGTTTCATTTGATCTTCATGTGATTGAAACCCAAATGTCGAAATTTAAAAAGGATTGGTGTCCCATAAGTTAAAAGACATTTCAAAGTTTTCAAACGCACAATCTCAAGCTAAAAGCTCCTAATCATATTCAGGTTTTCATTTCCCAAGAAAATCTCACAAAATAAGTCCATCCTGAAACTCAGTCAGCTCTTGGTCACCTGTCAGCTAGCCAAGGTGGTGCATGTCGGCTAACCGACATCTGACCGACGGCTAACCGTCAGATCTCGGATTAGGAAAAGCATTATTCTGGAATTGGAACCGAAATGGGTTAGGTTGGCTGTCAGTCGACCGAAACGGGGTTGTTGACTTACCGACAGCTGACCTGACACAAAGCAAGCTTCTGGAATTCGAACCAAACTGGTTCAGTCACTTGTCTGCTAGCCGATAGCTGACCACTAGCTGACCGGCGCCCTACGAACAACTACAGTTCAGGTCGCTTTTCTTTATTCTCCTTCCCACTCTACTTCCTTTCATTCTTTATCAAAACCCTTGAAATTTCTAGAGCCTACATGCTTTCATAACTCCACAATCCGCACCATTTCCATCACAACTCCTCCATTCATTAATACATCTCCATATCACACGAACCATTCAAATTTCAAACCAAGGCATAGAGTTCCAATTTAAAACAGCAAATCCTGAATTTTGGAGAATAATTAACATCAAGTGCATGTAGAGAAATGGAAACAAATATCATGCTTAGTTAACAAACAAATAGTTGGAAAACTTAACATGCATAAACAATGCATTTTTTTTCAAACACAATGCACCAAATAAATTACAAGCATAATGAGACTAGAGAGACACTTGCCTCTACCCAAATGTCAATCCAAAATGCAAGATAAGACTTCCTCAAGGATCCTACCCACGAGCTGAGCTAAGAGTCTACAAAAGAACCCATGAAAAGAACCTCAAAACTCAACCAATTTTGAAAGACAAGAACCCATTCGAGATGGGTGTTGCATACATGAAAAAGAAGATCCTTAGGAGTTTATAAGACTCCATTAACAACATGGAAAGAAGTTATTACTTATACGTGTTCAAACAAGAAGAAAGTAGTTGAATAGAGATGGTAGAGTTGTAGGATTTTCACACAAATGGTACACAGCTGAAGCTTGAAGGAAGGAGAAGATAATGGTGAGGTTAGATTTCAATTCCCAGCCCAAGAGCCGTGACATGCAGGAGGAAAAAGGTAAGAGAAGAAAAGCTCCCTCTCAGCTGAGCTTTTGAAGAGAAGTTGCAGGAAATGAGTTCTGAAGCGTGAAGGAGAGGGGGACGACTTAAGTGAAGTGGGTTTGTGGGTCCCATCAAGCCTGAAACTTGAAGTGGCTAAAACATCAGTTTTCGGGCCCCGGATGAAATCAACGAAGACGACAAAAATGATCATCAAAAAATCTAGTTTCCAAAAAGTATAAATTTGACATAGTTTCGGGGTTTCGAAATTTGGGTCCAAATTTGGGTGTGAAAAAACAATTTTACCCTTTTTAGCCAAACATGAATTTCTGGGTTTTGAACGAAGATGGGTTAAACACAAAAGTTGTAGAAAATCATAAAACCATTCGAAATAAATTGAAATCATGATTTAAATCAAAAATCCAGAATCGTTCTCCCATGCTTACACGTGTACTCAGGGCATACCTGAGCGTGTCTGGCTAAGACCAACGCTCTCAAAATTCCCCAAAGCTAATTCCAAAAACTAAATCGAACCATATTCTAACCCAACGGACACTAAACCCTCTCATGACTAAACTCTCACTTAATTATCACTAATCACGCTAATCCTGAGTCGGGGTCTGACAAACAATATCCAAAGCAGATCTTGCAAGAGTATAGAAATATATCATGATTCGTAGATCCACATTGAGCTCATCCTTTCTCCATCATACATGATAACAAGAGTAAGTAAAGACAAAGCAAAGAGAGACAAAGCAAAGCAAAGGCCCAAACCACACAAGGTGGGCGGGGAACCAGCCATGGAACCGGACAAAGTAATTATGTGTATAAATACACGACTAATTTGTAGATAGTCCATATGTTTAAGGACCCCCAAACTAGTGGATCATACTGAGTGGGCAGTCCAAGCTCAATGGTATTCAACTGAATTCATGAATGCACAAAACAAAGCAATACATATACAAGACATATCAAAAATAGGGAAAGATCACTTATCTAAGCAAAGCAAAGCAAAACTAAAGGAAGATAGTATAAGCTATAAGCATATTGAAGCATAAGAAGTGATCCCATTTTTTGTTCTTGAAACAATTCGAAACAAAACTATTACTTGTAAGTCAAAACGGGCGCAAGACAATATTCTTCATGTCAAAAATAAGTTTTCAAAACAACTCTCAAGTGTATGCTAAAACCATTCATTTGATTCTTGTGTAATTGAAACCCAAATTTCGAAGTTAGAGATGGTTTGGTTCCCTGAAGTTAAGAGATATTTTAAGTTTCAAATGCACCACATCAAACTAAAGGCCTCTTAGCATAGTCTAGTTTTCATCCTCACAAAAGTCTCAATCAAGTTCAGGAATGGCTTCAGGTCCGCTCGAGCAGTGAACAGTTCTCTCGAGCGAACTCATCCAGAAGCTCATTCGCTCGAGCTAGCACAAGCTTTGCTCGAGCGGACGGCCTTCTGGCTTGGTCCCCCCCCCCCCCCCCCCCCCGACAGAAGTTTGTTCGCTTGAGAGAGCCCAAGCTCCGCTCGAGCATACAGGCTTCTACCTGAACACGCTGGGTGCAGCATTACCCATTCTTTTTGCCCATTTCTGATCATCTCTCTCATACATTTTTTTTCCCATCCAATAATACCTGCAATTCCCTGAGCCTACATGCTCTCTAGGGGATCCTTCAAACACTGAAAAATCATTCTCATCACAATAATCTATTCGTCACCATTCTCTTTTCATCAAAACCATTCAATTCATAGAACAAGACATGGGGTTCTAATTCAAAACAGAAATCCTGTATTTTGAAGAGCAACTAACATACAAGTTGCTAAAGTAAATAAAATCAATTAATGAGGCATTTACCAATAACATGATTAACAACTTATTGACATGAATAATGCATTTTAAAAGAGAAAAATGCAAATCATATTACACATGCTACAAGAAGCCCAGATCACTTGTCTTTGTCTCTAGCACTCCAAGATTACTCCCCTAATCTCACCAATTAGGCCTTAGTATACCTATTAAACAAAACCCCAAGATATAACCCTTAGACTCCCAAAGATGGTCAATTTAAAAATGTGTTTAGGGTCCACCATTTGACACAAATCAAAGTTAATTAAAGGGCACACCATGGTTACCTATCTATCCTTCATTCTAAGGCTGGTTGGTAATGATTTCTAAACAAGTCCAGTCACCAATACATTTACGTAGTAAAACAAACCATGATTTTGGCCAATTTAAAACATGTTGGGTTCAACTAAATGAGGCAAATCAAAATACATTTAAGGACACTTATCAAGGTTAAAAGGCCCTTAAGAATATGGACCAAATATGAGGAATAAGTGGGCTGAAAACTCATCCAAAAGGGCCCAAAGATTTCAGCAGAAATCTGCTGGACAACTAGGACTGCAGAGTGCGGTGTGCTAGTCCCTCTCTTCCTTGATTTACAGCCAATGTTGAGGCAGTTTTAGGCACAGTTGGAGGGGTCTTTTGAGCTGAAAAATCACCTGAATTAACTTCCCTAAAGAGTCATCAAATCCACCATGAGAATCATTTACAAGTGTGGCTGAAATCAACATGGAATTTGATTGAAATATAAAGTAGAAACTTAGGAATTTAAAACCATGAACATTCACTTCCAATTACCTAAATCAGTCACTTACCTTGGTCCAAAATGGCCCCAAATCACTCTCCCAAAACAGTTCCCAGCTGCTGGAACACTCAACTATAAAAGCCCCAAATCATACTAAAAAATGGCTCAAAACTAGAAAACTAACAAAGACATGGAATTTGATCATGCATGTTCGAATTAGTGGCTCATTTATGACCTAGATCAACATGTTAAAAGATGGGAGCAAGAAGCTTACTCTAAGATAGCCCTACAACAACTCTATTGGTTGTTGGAGAGGTTGTTGGTGACAAAACGACGCGAAAATGACACCAATAGAAAGCTCTCAATGCATGGAGTAGAGTGGCACTAATCAATCTTTAATTTGATAAAGTTTGGTGGGATTTGGGAGAGAAAAGGAGCAAGGAAGGAGAAGAATGAGGCTCAGCTGGGAGCCCTGCAACTTAGTCTCGTTTAGGGAAGAGAATGGAGAGAAAAGAAAGAAGATGGGGCTTATATAAACTGATGGTAAGCCCACAACTTAAAACTCTTCATGGGGTTGGAACTAGGCCTTATGGGCCTCGGATGGACTCAACAAAGAAGACTAAAATGATCCTCATAAAATCTAGTTTTCAAAAAGTATATTTTTTATGTGGTTGTAAAATTTTGAAAGTTGGGCTCATATTTAAATGTGAAAAGGTTGTTTTGCCCCTACGGCTGAAAAACTGATTTTCTGAGTTTCGAATGGGATCGGTCTAAACACAAAAGTTGTTGGGGCTAATTTGAACTATCAAGATCAATCAAAATTGGTTTTTTTCAAAATCAATGACAATCCCCCCTACGCTGACACGTGCAACCCATGTCATGTCACCTGAACCCGATTAGAGAATAAACCGGATCCGGGGAGTGAAATTTAGGGCGAAGAAAAAAAATTTCCTTTAGGCCCAAGGATCGTAAGTCCGCTGTGAGGATATTGCATTTCAAACCTCAAGTAATATAAAAATCGCGGAATTTATACAATTCGAGGCATATTTAAATATCAAACAATGGATAATAAATCTCACTTAATATTTGAAATCGCAAAAGAACAATTAAAGCTATTCAAGGAGTCGAATTAATTACAATGGCCATCCCAATAACTAAGGCCATTAAACAACATAGAGTCGGTGAAAGAAAGGTCCAACGATGAATAATAAATGAATGAATCAAAATCGAGTGAAGTCCCATATGAGTCTCTCATGTGCCGGGTAGGATGACGTTACTCTACTTCATCGGCACGCCACTCTCGCTCCTCCTCAGCTGGTTGGAGATCCTCTGGGATCTCCTCACCTGCCCGGTCGTCATAGTAGTCACCTGGGGTGTATGCATACCATGGAATAAAGTCAACGACATGTTGAGCAATAGATAAGCAAGACATAAATGAACATGACATGTATCAAATATAAGAGTAATGACAGGATATAATCAGGTGAATACAAGGAACAATACTAGGCATAAAGCATGAATAAATATCATCAGAAACAATAACAGGAATCCTAACAAAACAAAAATCACCACTATCCATGCAATGCAATGCAAGTATCAAGAAGGAGACTCCGAGGATGTCCAAGCCATCTCCTGGAGTACCAGTAACAATCCAATCCGGACTACTGATACCAAAGTCTGGCTCCAAGGGGATCCAAGCTCCCAGTCTTGGGAATAGTAGCACGGTCCAAGCCCGCTCCCAACTATTCAACACCATGGACGCCGTCCAAAGCCCACTGCCCACCCCGATGTCCGAGTAACCGGCCCATCAATAAAACCTCAAACTGCAGTTAGCCATGATATGCAAATAATAATAAAGTGGTGCTAACACAAGGGAAAACCAAGACAAGCAAGTCTGGCTAGCTCAATATACAAAACATGCTCATAAGGATTATCTCATTTAAGACAATACAAAACACGTCAAACACACGATAATCCCTTACATGCTAGCCAATCATGTTTATCGCTACATGACACACGGTTCCTACGATACACTCTAAGTCAGGTCCATATCCCAGTTCTATAAGAATTTATGTTTCATAATTAATTAGATGTATTATGCCAAGAGAATGTACAAGGAACAATAACGACGGATACGATTCATAAGTCAAAGATGAATTACAAACCAAACCTAGGCAAGTGGTGTCATCCCTGTATCCTACATGTTCTAACGGAGTACGTATGGAATTGGATCAACGATGCTTCTAAAGAAATTCCTTGGTGTACAATCATGTAAGAGTAAGTTCATGGTTTCTAGTATCTAAAGCCCAAACCTAGGTTACCGGTCTCATTTAAAATAAAACATGAGCTAAATCAATAATCCAGGCATTTACATCACTTCTCGATCTCTGATCATAATGAAACTAAAACCATTGAATTCTACGTCTTAAGAGCTTTCAACGATATATTACATGTAGAATTCCAACAGGCGGAGTAAAAGTTACGCAGATTCCAAGTTGTAATGTCCAGTGAACCTGCACCATCCGATCGATGCAAACACTACAGCTGCCAGCTCTAAGTCGTGAGTGGCATACTTCTTCTCATGATCCTTTAATTGCCTGGACCTGTAGGCAATCACCTTATCATTCTACATGAGGACACAACCCAATCCAATCCCTGATGCATTCGTATAAACCACAAATCCTCCACTGCTAGAGGGTAAGGCAAGTATGGGTGTTCTAGTTAATCGAGTCTTCAATTCTTGGAAACTCTTCTCTCCTCTTTGGTCCACACAAGCGGAACATCCTTCCTCATTAACTTAGTGAGCGGGGATGCTATGGTAGAAGATCCTTTCACAAACCTCCTGTAGTATCCTGCAGGCCCTAGAAAACTGCGAATCTCCGCTGCATTTCATGGACTACCCCAATTAACAACTGTTGCAACCTTCTTAGGGTCCACTGTCAGTCCATCCTTAGAAATAATATGGCCCAAGAATGCCACTTATTCCAACCAAAATTCACATTTACTCAACTTAGCATATAGTTGGTTGTCCCTCAAAAGCTGCAATGATGTTCTCAACAGATTCTCATGCTCTTCCTTAGACTTCGAGTAAACCAACGCATCATCTATAAAGACAACCACAAACTGATCCAGGAAAGGAGCAACCACTTTATTCATCAATGCCACAAAAACTGCCGGTGCATTAGTCAACCCGAAAGGATCACTAGAAACTCAAAGTGACCATATCTTGTCCGAAATGCAGTCTTAGGAACATCTTCCTTTCTGACTCGTAACTGATGATACCCGGAACACAGATCTATCTTCAAAAAGAATTGAGCTCCCTGCAACTGATCGAACGGATCATCAATCCTCGGTAACGGGTATTTGTTCTTAACAGTCACTTGATTCAATTGTCTATAATCTATACACATCCTCATAGTCTCGTTCCTCTTCTTCACAAATATCACTGGAGCTCCCCATGGTGAAACACTGGGTTTGATGAAACTTTATCCAACAGATCTTCTATCAGAGTCTTCAACTCCTTCAATTCTGCTGGAACCATCCTATACGGGGCCTTCGAAATAGGTCCTATACCCGGCTGCAATTCTGTCGTGAAATCCAACTCACGAACAGGTGGCAAACTAGGAATCTCATCCGGAAACAAATCTGGGAATTCTCGCACCACGGGAATCTCATCTACGGTCTTAGACTCTTTGTCCTCGGCGATAAATGTAATAAAGCCTTCACAACCGCTCCTTATCAACCGTTCTGCCTTCAATGCAAAAATCAACCAAGTGAACGTGGACTTCTTGGCTCCTACAAACTCAACATCACGGTCTGCATCTCGTAACCTCACGGTCTTGTTAAAATAGTCTAACACTGCTCGGTTCGCTGCTAACCATTTCATACCAAGGATCACATCAAACTCCGACATCGGTAAGATGATCAAACTGGCGGTCAACTGAACTTCTCCAATCTGAACACTACATCTAGGGTAGATAACATTACAAGGTACTGATCTACCTACAGGGGTGGCTACTATCAAATCATAAGGTAGTGTCTCCTTAACCTACCCCAAGTGAAGTGCAAATGCTGGTACAACAAATGAGTGTGTGGATCCAGGATCAAATAGAACTTTAGCATCAAATCTACAAACTGAAAGTGTACCTTCTATGACATTGCCTGCAGCCTCTGCTTCCTCATACGTCAGAGCATAAGCTCTCCCTGCCTGCTGGGGACGCTGCTGATAATACTGCTGCTATGGCCTGGGACCACGAGCCTAGAATCTGGGTGGTGCTGGAGGTCTCTGCTGGAATCAGTGTTGTGGTACTGGAGGACGCTGCTGCGGTGGATGGGGTTGTCGAATAATCATCTGTTGCTGCTGGGGTCTAGCCTACGTAGGAGGCACCTGTCTCAACGGCTGCGCTAGATGTGGCACTCTAGGCGCCGGAGCTGGGAGTGTATGTGGTGCCACTCCTGTCTTTCCTGGGCAATTGCGTACCTTATGCCCTATGTCCCCACAGTGGAAACATGTGCCAATCTGTTTTCTACAATCTCGAACATGATGACTTCCCCACAATAAGTGCAAGTGATCCGCTGAGGCAACTGTCATAGCATTGGTTCGACCCTTAATCTCTTGGGTGCTGGTTGTTGATAGTATTGAGATGAAGAACCCTGTGCCTAAGGTTGAGGTATCAACGCCAAAATCCTCTGTTATTCCAGTGCAATCACTTCCTTTAAGGACTCCTCCGCCCAAAATGCTTCTTTGACCACATCATCATAATCAGTCAGCTTGCTACGATGGACTTGCATCTTGATGTCCGCCCACGATCCCTTGATAAATCTCCAAACTCTCACTAATTCGGGCTGGATCAGATTCTCTACAAATTTAGATAGATGGGTGAAAGAGATATCATACTCTTGCACTAGTAAGTCATCCTGCACCAAATGCTCAAATTCTTCCATCTTCTGATCCTGATAATGCTCGGGACTAAACTTTTTTTGGAATTGTTCCGTGAACGTCTCCCAAGCTACATCTTCAGCGACTGTCTCATATGGGTGCTTGACGGTCTTCCACCATCTCTCTGCTGCCCCCACGGAACATGTGGGCTACTGGATGCCCGTGCACTTGAATACTTCGTAGATTTTCTCCATTTGGACAACTCACTCATCTGCAACAGCGGGGTCCTCGATGCCATGGAACTCGGGTGGAAACCTCTTCCTGAACTTCTCAACCAACTTGTTGAGATCATACTCCTTGGCCTGTGGCTGCCCCCCTTTCTGCACTACCTCAAGCATCTGAGCTTGGAATACAGCTTAGTTCTCATTCTACTTGGTGCTCTGTTCAACCAAATCCTTCTGAGACTGAATGAATGCTGCCATGAATTAGACAAATTGATTCTCAAGGCCATTCTGAAAAGAACTAGCCACATGGGTGGGCAACTGTTGTTGGATCGGGTCGATCTACCAGCGATAATCCTGTAAAATATTCAAGGTTAGTCCTAATATGCCTCGAGCTAACAACACAATACTAGGAAAAAGGACTATAAGACCAACCCACTAACTAACGAAATCCTTACATGCGTCCTATGGTTTCTACAATTTTTAACCCTGAGAAACCATCCATTGCTCTGATACCATTATGTCATGTCCCCCGAACCTGATTAGAGAATAAACCGAATCCGGGGAGTGAAATTTAGGGCTAATTAAAATTTCTGTCCTTTAGGCCCAAGGATCGTAAGTCCGCTGTGAGGATATTGCATTTCAAACCTCAAGTAATATAAAAATCGCGGAATTCATACAATTCGAAGCATATTTAAATATCAAATAATGGATAATAAATCTCACTTAATATTTGAAATTGCAAAAAAACAATTAAAGCTATTCAAGGAGTCGAATTAATTACAATGGCCATCCCAATAACTAAGGCCATTAAACAATATAGAGTCTATGAAAGAAAGGTCCAACGATGAACAATAAATGAATGAATCAAAATCTAGTGAAGTCCCATATGAGTCTCTCATGTGCCGGATAGGATGACATTACTCTACATTATCGGCACGCCACTCTCGCTCCTCCTCAGCTGGTTGGAGATCCTCTGGGATCTCCTCACCTGCCCGGTCTTCATAGTAGTCACCTGGGGTGTATGCACACCATGGAATAAAGTCAATGACATGTTGAGCAATAAATAAGCAAGACATAAATGAACATGACATGTATCAAATATAAGAGTAATGACAGGATATAATCAGGTGAATGCAAGGCACAATACTAGGCATAAAGCATGAATAAATATCATCAGAAACAATAACAGGAATCCTAACAAAACAAACAATCACCACTATCCATGCAATACAATGCAAGTATCAAGAAGGAGACTCCGAAGATGTCCAAGCCATCTCCCGGGGTACCAGCAACAATCCAACCCGGACTACTGATACCAAAGTCCGGCTCCAGGGGGATCCAAGCTCCCGGTCCTGGGAATAGTAGCACGGTCCAAGCCCACTCCCAACTATTCAACACCATGGACGCCATCCAAAGTCGACTGCGCACCCCGATGTCCGAGTAACCGGCCCACCAATAAAACCTCAAACTGCAGTTGGCCATGACATACAAATAATAATAAAGTGGTGCTAACACGAGGGAAAACCAAGATAAGCAAGTCTGGCTAGCTCAATTTACAAAACATGCTCATAGGGATTATCTCATTCAAGACAATACAAGACACGTCAAACACACGATAATCCCTTACATGCTAGCAAGTCATGTTTATCGCTACATGACACATGGTTCCTACGATAACTCTAAGTCAGGTCCATATCCCAGTTCTATAAGAATTTATGTTTCATAATTAATTAGATGTATTATACCAAGAGAATTTACAAGGAGCAATGACAACAAATACGATTCATAAGTCAATGAGGAATTACAAACCAAACCTAGGCAAGTGGTATCATCCATGTATCCTACATGTTCTAACGGAGTACATGTGGAATTGGATCAACGATGCTTCTAAAGAAATCCCTTGGTGTACAATCATGTAAGAGTAAGTTCATGGTTTCTAGTATCTAAGGCCCAAACCTAGGTTACCGGTCTCATTTAAAATAAAACATGAGCTAAATCATTAATCCAAACATTTGCATCACTTCCTCATCTCTGGTCATAACGAAACAAAAACCATTGAATTCTACATCTTAAGAGCTTTCCAACGATATATTACAAGCAGAATTCCAACGGGCGGATTAAAAGTTACGGAGATTCCAAGTTGTCATGTCCAGTGAACCTGCACCATCTGATCGATCGGACAGAAGGTCAGATCGATCGGCACTAAATAGCTCTCAGTTAGTGCACCATGTTCTATCGATCGGACAGAGTACCCGATCGGTCGGACCTGGGCACCTCCCAGTTAGCTGCGGGCTTCCTCTATCCAATCAATCGTATAGAGTGTTTGATCGATCGGACAATGGACAACCCTCAGTTAACTGCGGCATGTCCTCTATCCGATCGATCGCACAGAGCGACCGATCGATCATTCAGAGAACCTGCAGCACCGAAATTGGGTTTCTGCCCTCTTCCTCTTCAAGCCATTCTATGTTTAACCTACAGAAAATTGAGCCACCATGCTCCCCATTCATTCCATTCATCATTACAATATTTTTAGCAAATAAAAACAACCTAAGATTCACCAATTTCAAGTTAAACCAACCCAAAACTTAATCTAGCATATTAAACCCAATCAATATCATAAACAGGCTTAGAATTTGGGGATTCTAATAAGAAAGCATAACCAATCAATAGGAAACAAGCACACATGTTTAAATATACAATGCATATCTACTTGCCTCAACCAAGAAGAAGATGAAAAAGGGGGAAAAGCTTAAGGAGAAACCTTCTACCACGAAATCCACAAATCTATCGCAACCAAACGCAATCTAACATGCAAAGGAGAAGGAATGGAAGAAAATGATCAAGAACAGCCTCAATCTAACCAAAAGAGAAGATGATTGAAAATATGAATGTGAGAGAAAGCTTACCAAACCAAGATCGATGGAAAGAGGAGGTCGCAAGGAAGAAGATGAGTGGTTCGAATCGAGGAGATGATCTCTCAAGGAAGGAGTTCTGGAGCTTGAAAAACTGAGGAAGAAGAAAGGGGCCGTTGTAGGTTCATTGCAGAGAATGAGAGTGGGATGAGGGTTAATCTCTGCTTAAGGAGAAGAAGAGAGGAAAAAGTACTAGTTTGCCCTTAAGTGGGTTTGTTGAACAAATGGGTCACTTGAAGGGTTTCTGATCATCGGATCGCAACGGGCCAAGAGACAAAAATGATCAATGCGACGAGACCTTTCCAACAAACCCAAAATCACGGCGATTGGAATTTTCTAGAAAAACACTCAATTTTCTCTAAATTGCAAACTACCCCCTGCTAGAGTCAAACGGACTCGGAATCGTACAAAACTTTGCAGACACTATTCTAACACTAAAAGAAACTAGCTCATGATCTAAACCCACTTAATTACCTAGTAATACAGTTAATTATAATAATAACAAAATAAACAGGTCAGCGGGCCTGCTATTGGGCCCAATTGACCCAGTAAGGTCACGGACCTTACAACCCAAGGCATCCCCGGGCTGCCAGACTAGGTCCAACCGCTCTCAAAATTCCCCAAAGCTATAGGAAACTATTCTAAACCACAAACCAATAGCTAACCCACAGCTAAAAACACACTAATCGCGAAAATTAGGGGTCGAGGTCTTACAGGAGCTCAGTCTAACATGGTCTTCAACCAAAGATTCAACTCCTCAAACAGACTTTGGCCTTAGCCTCCAAAGCTTCCAGGCCACGCTTCTTCAAAATCTTGCCATAAAATGCGGCAGAACGCCGCGATCTATCTTCAGCATGAGGAAGTTCTTCCCAGAGAATTTGTCATTACTCATATTCCTGAGTCTTCCTCCGGAGATTGCTGTCAGCCTCTTCAACCTGGCGAAGCAAAGTCCCCTCTCTAGCTTCAACAATGGTAGTCCATTTGGCAGCAGCCTGTTCTTCCAATAGTTCAAGGCGCTGCTTGGCCTTAAGGACCTCCTTATCAAGATGATGTAGGTCCTGTGTCAACTCATTGATAGCCAACTCAGTGACGTTCCTCTCCTGAACAAACTGCTTCCGAGTCCGTGAGATCTCATCTAGTTTAGATTTGACCTTGCTGGAAGGCTTCAAAAATATCTCACCGAAGAAGTCACCATTTGGGAAGCTCTTAGTCTCAGTTCACTTGTTGCCCAATGCGATGATCTCATCAACAAAAGCTCTGGCACTTGTGACATCTAGACCAACCTTTTCACTCTCGGCAAGTATCTCCTGCACATGCTTGATCATGCCAAACCCAGCTTCCAAATGACCAGAGGAGAGAGTCTCGATCCAAGAACCCAAAACGCTCTTCAGCACTCTCTTCGCATATTGAAAAGACGGTCTGGATGAAGTCTCACCCCGCTCCATCAGCTGACTGCCTGTGTCATGCTTCATTGGAGGGATAATCAGCAAGCTTTTTCCAATCGAAGTCGTTGGCAAAGGAATCTCATCATGAGGTTTCACCTCTGCCGCATCAAAACTGGTAGAAGCAACCCCTGTTTCTGGATCAACCACATGCAGCCCCTGCTCTGGCCCTGAGAAAGACAGAGGAATCTCTTGTTGCTTCACAACCTGCCAATGAAAGATGAAAAAGGTATGAATATAATTTTGTCAAAAAAAATATATCAATATCAAGATTATTACTACAAAGTACTTTCTTCGACAACCAGCGGAGAACTCTCTGCCTTCATGAACTCATCTGGAGCATCGTCAAAAGTTGCATCCATGAATGGTTCAAAATCGTCGGAATCCTGTGGCAAGTCAGCTGGCAAGAAAACAAAAAAAAATAATATATGTCAGCAGATGGCAGCAAAGAACCCAGATGGCAGCAGTGCGTCAGGCAAGTAAGTATGGATTTTTGGATAAACGTGGAGTACTTTCCTATGTCAGAAGGCTCCAGAACCCAGAGAAAGGGTGGATTTTTGGAAGTTTAAGGTGATTTTCAGTTGATAGAACTCTAAGTGGATGCCAAAAGCTAGAAACTTCTCAAATTTGATGAACTTTTGTCAGAAAAGAGTTAGATAATTCTCAACATATCCAGAATGATGGTGAAGTCAACTCAGCAGGATGCTTCGGTGTATGGTTAAAATCATAGGAAGTAAGCTTTCAGCGGTGGTCTAAAGAGCTGTATACAGAATGGATGGTTGCTTGGTCTTATAATAGAGGGGATTTTACGGACTTTACTGACTTTTGGAATATCAGTTTGGACACTGTGCAGATGCAAACTGGAGAATCATAACCTATGGGCAGGGCCAGTTGAAAGATCTAGAGAAGAATGACACACGTACATGACTTGAGGATGATGAACCTGAGATAGAGATACAACCTACAGAATTGAGAACCTTGTGATTCCAACGAGTGGATGGAGATTGGTGAAGTATCCAGATGACCGTCCGAACATTTGATTGAGTCAACTTAACATATGAAGAAGTGATAGATTTCCAAGTCATTACGTCAAAGATTGTGTGTTGACAAGTGATCTGATATTGACAACCTTGATAGAGATTACTTCTATTCGAGCTCGTTCATGATGACAACGTTCATGCAAGCATCGAAGGACACTATGTACAGTGTTTTACGACAGAGATAAGAGTTACAGTACGTCGGAATGAGTCAGAACTTTCATTTTCTTGGACCGACATCGATGGACAAGACAAGTAGCAGATTCGAGGCAATGTTAGAAAAACTGATGGGTGTCAGGGGTTGATGGAAGAATTCTTCGAATGTTGATTGTGTAAGAGGAACAGGTTGTTAAGTAAAAGTTTGGACAGTTTAAGAATCTTTAACCAAATCAGAGACCTTGACCACAGACGCGTATCACCACCATGTTTGACCGAGGATAGTACAGTTGTACAAGAGCAGTGCAGATCATCAATGTTTAGAGACAATTTAAAAAAAAAAAAAAAAAGGCTCCAAGGAGATGTCCAGAGCTAGAGATTTCTAAGATTCGATGAGTTTTGTCAGAGAAGTATTCGAGAATTTTCAACAAGTGCAGCCATGTGGAGGAGCAGACCCGACAAGATGTTAGGAGCAATTGAAGTCAAATTTCAACAATTAGCAAAGTAGCCGACTGCAGGAGGGATCTCTACTTGATCGCCCGACAACGAAGATTTTCCCAGATTTTTTATGAACAAGAGGAACGTCGGATTTCAAAGTACAGAAACATGGAGCAGGAAATCAGTTATTTTGGATTTTGTGGAAGGAAGCAAATTTGGCAGAACAGCTACGAACAATTTCAAAGGCAAGTGTAGAGCTTCAAATGTTGAAGAAGGGTGAAAGGACAAGCAAGTTAGTGTCAGAAACCGACTATGGTGCAGAGGATTAAGAGCAATGATCTGAAAGAGTTAGAGCTAGCAAGAGTTCACCTTGAAGATTGTGCATTTGATACGAGACTTAGGTTCGACAGTTGTAAGGAAGTGACAAAATTGTTCCAAGGGTTTCTTGAGCAAGGTGGTTAGAAGCGATGGACTTAGTGGAGCTAAGAAGAAGTCAGAGTTAATAGATTTCTTGAGCAGTCAGGTTGGCAGGGCGGTAATAGGTTCGAGCCAGTGGAAGAATGTTTGATGACTATTGATAAGTGGACCGAAGAGTTCTGCAGCGTGGATGACCCAGCGAATTCAGGAGCTCCCGAGAGGGCCGATTTAGAGCATCCGTTTGAGGTTTTGTGTTCGGAGTGTGGGATTAATATCTCCACTTGTTTTTGGGATGTTTAGTTCATTTGGAGGACCAAATGTTCTAAGGGGGGGAGGATGTGAGAACCCGACCCCTAATTTCTGGGATTAGTGTCTTCTTAAGTTTGGACTAGTTTTCTAAAGTGGGATTAGTGGAATTTGGTTAAATCTGGACTAGAATAGCTTTTTATAGCTTTGGATGATTTTGAGAACTCTTTTGATTTAGTGGAACCTTTGGGGGTTTCCCTTGTGAGTTTTGTGTAATTTTGGAGGTTCGTTATTGTGTTTTGATTAGTTTTGGGATTTATGCAATAATTCCGGAAATCGGTAATTTGCTTCGTTTAACGTATTTTATTATTCCCGACAACTTTTGTATTTGCTCCGTTTCCGTCCGAGACCTCTAAGCCCTACTTTGCTAATGATAGGGGTAAAACAGTCTTTTTACTCAAAAGCTGGACCCAAATTTCGAGATCTCAAAACCATGCCAAAATTATACTTTTTGAAAAATAGATTTTATGAGGAACATCTTTCTCTTCTTCGTCGATCGCATCCGGGGCCCAGAAACAGATGTTTTAATCCCGACAAGTTTAAGTGATGGTGGGACCCACACCCACCCTTTTTACAAAAAGACCAGCCCATCTCCTTCTTCCCCATTCGGTTCCAGCAGAATGAGAGAGTGAGAGGAGCCTTTGCTTAGGGTTTTTCCCCTTCCCTCTTCTTCTTCTTGTTTTCTCAAAAGACCCACCTCCAAGCTTGCCAAAATGAGAGATTTGTGCCCATCTCCTTCTTCCCCTCGTCTCAAGCTCTCTATGGATGCCATTAGAAGAGAAATCCAGCCACATTGAGGTTCTCCTTGAGCTAGTCTTCTTCATTTGAAGCACTTCCAAGTAAGCAATCCTTTCAATCTCCTAGATTTGTGTTTTCCTAGCTCTAGAGAGTCTCCACCTTCTCTATTGGGAGCTCTCTTCTTCTTGTTCTTTGGTTTGCCATTTTAGGGTTCTAAGATGGGTTTATTTTGGGGTTTTTGTATAGATTGGAGATTTGTGGCTTGAGAGGGTGATTAGGAGCTTGATTAGCTACTTTGGAAACCAAGGCAAGTGAATGAATGGATTTGATTTGAATGAGTTTTGTTTTATTGAAAATGTGAATTTTACTATTCATTTTCCTCTAGTTTCCTATGTTTTATCATGCTCTTGGAAATATGCTTATTGATAAGATTTTCGCTTAGTCAATTTTCATGAGAATTTATGCATTCATCTACCAAAGCTTGTTTTTCCATTATGGATTTCATGAAAGAGATTTGTACTTGTATTGAATGAGGTTTGTATTGGAAGGTGAATCAATGCATTGATGGAATGGTGGTTGGAGAAAAGAATGAGATGTGGAATGGAAGAGAATGGACCCATTTCATGTTAGGAAATGGGTGGAGTTGAGGTGAAATGGTTTGGGAAGGAAAGAGCTGAAATCTGCACCTGATGCAGAGTTCCCGCAGCTGGGCGGTCAGCGGGCGGTCACCTCGGCGGCTAGCCGACAGGTGACCGGCGGCTAGCCGACCCAGATTCGGTTACAAACACAGAATGCTGTGTTTTGACAGGCGAACCGCGGTCAGCCGCGCGGTCAGCTCGCGGCTAACCGCTTACCAAAGACCCCAGTGACCGCCAGGTAGCCGAGACGCGCGGTTAGAAACACAGAATGCTATATTTTAGCAGGGTGAACCGCGGTCAGCCACGCGGTCAGCCAGCGGCTAACCGCAGATCACATCGGCGGCTAACCGCCAGCTGACCGACTGGTGACCGAATTTCACCCAGAATTCCTGAGTCTTTTCCATTGTTTCAGATATGGTATTTAAAGGTTTGGATGGGTTGTTCTGATGCCCTACCACCTAGGAAAGACCCAGGGGATGACATAAGGAGATTGACTTAGAAAGAAACACCATCTCGGAAATGTATTGGGACTTTTGGATTCATCAACTTGCATAAGGAGACTTGGTATGTCCTCTATCATTCGAGTACCATACTAAGGGTAATATAGACATATAAGATCCTTATACATGTTGTTTTAATATGGAAGCCCCAATATATAGTCCGTAACTGTAAAAGGATTCATTTTTATTGTTTTACTCAGATTATACGTATTCTTACCCAATATCACTGGTTTTATCGAAACTCTGATTTATACACTTGACATGTCCAGCCAGCCCCGTTTATGCATGAAAAGATAGTGATATGAACTGTGTGCCTATGAGCACCGTATCCCGCCTGCCCGAGTGTTTTATACTGATATAGTTTTGTACATGTTTTGATTTCTCATGTCATATATGAGTCAGCACCACTAAGCTTGGACGTCCTTGTCAGTCTGATCAACTGACTTGGGCCTCCCCCTCGTGCTCCCGCCAGCTGCAGCTTGGATCCTGTCCCGATTACCCGGTTCCGCGGCCGTGGTCTTGTCTAGCTATATGTATATGTATGTATAATGTTGGTTCTCGTCACTTCGCGTGTTAGAGACCAACGCCCGATCTTGCTCTCATCACATTAGTGATAGAGAGGATTTAGCTTTAGTGTGGTTGCCAGTCTGTTCCCCACGATTGTGGCTCCCCTGAAGAAGGGCAATTTGCAGGGTCCGCCTATGGACTGGGTTTGCAATGTGAGGAATACATGTTTTACAGTCGTTTTAAAGGAATACATGTTTTACAGTCGTTTTAAAGGAATACATGTTTTAGAGTTGTTTTAAAGGAATGCATGTTTTACCAGATATATATGCTTTTACACATGCTTTAAAATGAATACATGTTTTGTCAGATATGCATGTTTACGCTGGTTTTAAATATATGCAACTCTTGATCGAATACCATGATTTACTATATGTTTTATTATTCAGATTTTCGTTTATATCTTTTCATCCACCTGCCAGACCGTCGTGTCTGACCCACTCTTTTGGTACTCAGGTCCAGATTTCCTTGCTCCGAGCGGAGTGCACGTGTTGGCTGTGGAGCCATGAGTTGCAGAGTTGTAGCGTCGACTATGTCATGTAGACATTTAGCTCGACATCTGAGTTACGTCACATGTGGGGTAGTGTTTATTTAGCTTGTTATTTGTATGGCTTTTATTAGCCTGTTCCCTGGGATTTGTAATTAATGCACATTGATATTTGTAACTTGAACATATGTGGGAATGAAATATCCTGTTACTGTCAGCTCTGTATTTTTAATGTGATGGTTTGTTCCAGTCTGATATGATTCTTGATACGATAGCTATATGCTAGCGGTTGAGTGCGATGCGGAATCCGATGGCCACGGAATCCGAGTCGCAACGCCACGTAAGCTTCCGCAAAATATTCAGGATGAGTTGGAATTGTCATCCTCACTCACGCGGATCCTGGGTGAAATATAATTATTACTTAAATCACAATTTCACGCCCCCCGAGGTCGGGCCGCTGTGGGGTCCGAGTTTGGGGCGTGACAGACTGGTATCAGAGCGGGCAGGTTTCTAGGAAATAAAACACTGTAGGAACCTTAAGACGTGTGGTGAGGACTCTTTAGACTATGTGTGTTTTCTTTTGGCTAACTGTCGTTTCTGCGAGTTTGGGTTTGTTTTCTTCTAGTGGGGGAGACTATCTTTGTCTCGCCTTCTTGTCCTTGTTGTTAGGGAATTTGGGGGACCAAATTCTTTCTAGTGAGGGAGAATTTAATGTCTTCGCACCCACATTTAGTGCCATTTTCTTGTTCTCGCACTAGAAAGTCAGAGTTTTGAGGGCTTAGCATGTGGATCTCGAAGGACCTTGGCAGAAATTTCAGCTTTCCGATGTCACAGATGGAGTCAGTGAAAGAATTTGTGAGCAGTTGTTAGTCAGCAAGGAATGTGAACAGCTTATCAAGACCCAATTACGGTTGATCGTGCACCGTCAGATAGTGCGTCAGGCAAGTATGGATTTTTGGATAAACGTGGAGTACTTTCCTATGTCAGAAGGCTCCAGAACCCAGAGAAAGGGTGGATTTTTGGAAGTTTAAGGTAATTTTCAGTTGATAGAACTCTAAGTGGATGCCAAAAGCTAGAAACTTCTCAAATTTGATGAACTTTTGTCAGAAAAGAGTTAGATAATTCTCAACATATCCAGAATGATGGTGAAGTCAACTCAGCAGGATGCTTCGGTGTATGGTTAAAATCATAGGAAGTAAGCTTTCAGCGGTGGTCTAAAGAGCTGTATACAGAATGGATGGTTGCTTGGTCTTATAATAGAGGGGATTTTACGGACTTTACTGACTTTTGGAATATCAGTTTGGACACTGTGCAGATGCAAACTGGAGAATCATAACCTATGGGCAGGGCCAGTTGAAAGATCTAGAGAAGAATGACACACGTACATGACTTGAGGATGATGAACCTGAGATAGAGATACAACCTACAGAATTGAGAACCTTGTGATTCCAACGAGTGGATGGAGATTGGTGAAGTATCCAGATGACCGTCCGAACATTTGATTGAGTCAACTTAACATATGAAGAAGTGATAGATTTCCAAGTCATTACGTCAAAGATTGTGTGTTGACAAGTGATCTGATATTGACAACCTTGATAGAGATTACTTCTATTCGAGCTCGTTCATGATGACAACGTTCATGCAAGCATCGAAGGACACTATGTACAGTGTTTTACGACAGAGATAAGAGTTACAGTACGTCGGAATGAGTCAGAACTTTCATTTTCTTGGACCGACATCGATGGACAAGACAAGTAGCAGATTCGAGGCAATGTTAGAAAAACTGATGGGTGTCAGGGGTTGATGGAAGAATTCTTCGAATGTTGATTGTGTAAGAGGAACAGGTTGTTAAGTAAAAGTTTGGACAGTTTAAGAATCTTTAACCAAATCAGAGACCTTGACCACAGACGCGTATCACCACCATGTTTGACCGAGGATAGTACAGTTGTACAAGAGCAGTGCAGATCATCAATGTTTAGAGACAATTTAAAAAAAAAAAAAAAAGGCTCCAAGGAGATGTCCAGAGCTAGAGATTTCTAAGATTCGATGAGTTTTGTCAGAGAAGTATTCGAGAATTTTCAACAAGTGCAGCCATGTGGAGGAGCAGACCCGACAAGATGTTAGGAGCAATTGAAGTCAAATTTCAACAATTAGCAAAGTAGCCGACTGCAGGAGGGATCTCTACTTGATCGCCCGACAACGAAGATTTTCCCAGATTTTTTATGAACAAGAGGAACGTCGGATTTCAAAGTACAGAAACATGGAGCAGGAAATCAGTTATTTTGGATTTTGTGGAAGGAAGCAAATTTGGCAGAACAGCTACGAACAATTTCAAAGGCAAGTGTAGAGCTTCAAATGTTGAAGAAGGGTGAAAGGACAAGCAAGTTAGTGTCAGAAACCGACTATGGTGCAGAGGATTAAGAGCAATGATCTGAAAGAGTTAGAGCTAGCAAGAGTTCACCTTGAAGATTGTGCATTTGATACGAGACTTAGGTTCGACAGTTGTAAGGAAGTGACAAAATTGTTCCAAGGGTTTCTTGAGCAAGGTGGTTAGAAGCGATGGACTTAGTGGAGCTAAGAAGAAGTCAGAGTTAATAGATTTCTTGAGCAGTCAGGTTGGCAGGGCGGTAATAGGTTCGAGCCAGTGGAAGAATGTTTGATGACTATTGATAAGTGGACCGAAGAGTTCTGCAGCGTGGATGACCCAGCGAATTCAGGAGCTCCCGAGAGGGCCGATTTAGAGCATCCGTTTGAGGTTTTGTGTTCGGAGTGTGGGATTAATATCTCCACTTGTTTTTGGGATGTTTAGTTCATTTGGAGGACCAAATGTTCTAAGGGGGGGAGGATGTGAGAACCCGACCCCTAATTTCTGGGATTAGTGTCTTCTTAAGTTTGGACTAGTTTTCTAAAGTGGGATTAGTGGAATTTGGTTAAATCTGGACTAGAATAGCTTTTTATAGCTTTGGATGATTTTGAGAACTCTTTTGATTTAGTGGAACCTTTGGGGGTTTCCCTTGTGAGTTTTGTGTAATTTTGGAGGTTCGTTATTGTGTTTTGATTAGTTTTGGGATTTATGCAATAATTCCGGAAATCGGTAATTTGCTTCGTTTAACGTATTTTATTATTCCCGACAACTTTTGTATTTGCTCCGTTTCCGTCCGAGACCTCTAAGCCCTACTTTGCTAATGATAGGGGTAAAACAGTCTTTTTACTCAAAAGCTGGACCCAAATTTCGAGATCTCAAAACCATGCCAAAATTATACTTTTTGAAAAATAGATTTTATGAGGAACATCTTTCTCTTCTTCGTCGATCGCATCCGGGGCCCAGAAACAGATGTTTTAATCCCGACAAGTTTAAGTGATGGTGGGACCCACACCCACCCTTTTTACAAAAAGACCAGCCCATCTCCTTCTTCCCCATTCGGTTCCAGCAGAATGAGAGAGTGAGAGGAGCCTTTGCTTAGGGTTTTTCCCCTTCCCTCTTCTTCTTCTTGTTTTCTCAAAAGACCCACCTCCAAGCTTGCCAAAATGAGAGATTTGTGCCCATCTCCTTCTTCCCCTCGTCTCAAGCTCTCTATGGATGCCATTAGAAGAGAAATCCAGCCACATTGAGGTTCTCCTTGAGCTAGTCTTCTTCATTTGAAGCACTTCCAAGTAAGCAATCCTTTCAATCTCCTAGATTTGTGTTTTCCTAGCTCTAGAGAGTCTCCACCTTCTCTATTGGGAGCTCTCTTCTTCTTGTTCTTTGGTTTGCCATTTTAGGGTTCTAAGATGGGTTTATTTTGGGGTTTTTGTATAGATTGGAGATTTGTGGCTTGAGAGGGTGATTAGGAGCTTGATTAGCTACTTTGGAAACCAAGGCAAGTGAATGAATGGATTTGATTTGAATGAGTTTTGTTTTATTGAAAATGTGAATTTTACTATTCATTTTCCTCTAGTTTCCTATGTTTTATCATGCTCTTGGAAATATGCTTATTGATAAGATTTTCGCTTAGTCAATTTTCATGAGAATTTATGCATTCATCTACCAAAGCTTGTTTTTCCATTATGGATTTCATGAAAGAGATTTGTACTTGTATTGAATGAGGTTTGTATTGGAAGGTGAATCAATGCATTGATGGAATGGTGGTTGGAGAAAAGAATGAGATGTGGAATGGAAGAGAATGGACCCATTTCATGTTAGGAAATGGGTGGAGTTGAGGTGAAATGGTTTGGGAAGGAAAGAGCTGAAATCTGCACCTGATGCAGAGTTCCCGCAGCTGGGCGGTCAGCGGGCGGTCACCTCGGCGGCTAGCCGACAGGTGACCGGCGGCTAGCCGACCCAGATTCGGTTACAAACACAGAATGCTGTGTTTTGACAGGCGAACCGCGGTCAGCCGCGCGGTCAGCTCGCGGCTAACCGCTTACCAAAGACCCCAGTGACCGCCAGGTAGCCGAGACGCGCGGTTAGAAACACAGAATGCTATATTTTAGCAGGGTGAACCGCGGTCAGCCACGCGGTCAGCCAGCGGCTAACCGCAGATCACATCGGCGGCTAACCGCCAGCTGACCGACTGGTGACCGAATTTCACCCAGAATTCCTGAGTCTTTTCCATTGTTTCAGATATGGTATTTAAAGGTTTGGATGGGTTGTTCTGATGCCCTACCACCTAGGAAAGACCCAGGGGATGACATAAGGAGATTGACTTAGAAAGAAACACCATCTCGGAAATGTATTGGGACTTTTGGATTCATCAACTTGCATAAGGAGACTTGGTATGTCCTCTATCATTCGAGTACCATACTAAGGGTAATATAGACATATAAGATCCTTATACATGTTGTTTTAATATGGAAGCCCCAATATATAGTCCGTAACTGTAAAAGGATTCATTTTTATTGTTTTACTCAGATTATACGTATTCTTACCCAATATCACTGGTTTTATCGAAACTCTGATTTATACACTTGACATGTCCAGCCAGCCCCGTTTATGCATGAAAAGATAGTGATATGAACTGTGTGCCTATGAGCACCGTATCCCGCCTGCCCGAGTGTTTTATACTGATATAGTTTTGTACATGTTTTGATTTCTCATGTCATATATGAGTCAGCACCACTAAGCTTGGACGTCCTTGTCAGTCTGATCAACTGACTTGGGCCTCCCCCTCGTGCTCCCGCCAGCTGCAGCTTGGATCCTGTCCCGATTACCCGGTTCCGCGGCCGTGGTCTTGTCTAGCTATATGTATATGTATGTATAATGTTGGTTCTCGTCACTTCGCGTGTTAGAGACCAACGCCCGATCTTGCTCTCATCACATTAGTGATAGAGAGGATTTAGCTTTAGTGTGGTTGCCAGTCTGTTCCCCACGATTGTGGCTCCCCTGAAGAAGGGCAATTTGCAGGGTCCGCCTATGGACTGGGTTTGCAATGTGAGGAATACATGTTTTACAGTCGTTTTAAAGGAATACATGTTTTACAGTCGTTTTAAAGGAATACATGTTTTAGAGTTGTTTTAAAGGAATGCATGTTTTACCAGATATATATGCTTTTACACATGCTTTAAAATGAATACATGTTTTGTCAGATATGCATGTTTACACTGGTTTTAAATATATGCAACTCTTGATCGAATACCATGATTTACTATATGTTTTATTATTCAGATTTTCGTTTATATCTTTTCATCCACCTGCCAGACCGTCGTGTCTGACCCACTCTTTTGGTACTCAGGTCCAGATTTCCTTGCTCCGAGCGGAGTGCACGTGTTGGCTGTGGAGCCATGAGTTGCAGAGTTGTAGCGTCGACTATGTCATGTAGACATTTAGCTCGACATCTGAGTTACGTCACATGTGGGGTAGTGTTTATTTAGCTTGTTATTTGTATGGCTTTTATTAGCCTGTTCCCTGGGATTTGTAATTAATGCACATTGATATTTGTAACTTGAACATATGTGGGAATGAAATATCCTGTTACTGTCAGCTCTGTATTTTTAATGTGATGGTTTGTTCCAGTCTGATATGATTCTTGATACGATAGCTATATGCTAGCGGTTGAGTGCGATGCGGAATCCGATGGCCACGGAATCCGAGTCGCAACGCCACGTAAGCTTCCGCAAAATATTCAGGATGAGTTGGAATTGTCATCCTCACTCACGCGGATCCTGGGTGAAATATAATTATTACTTAAATCACAATTTCACGCCCCCCGAGGTCGGGCCGCTGTGGGGTCCGAGTTTGGGGCGTGACAGACTGGTATCAGAGCGGGCAGGTTTCTAGGAAATAAAACACTGTAGGAACCTTAAGACGTGTGGTGAGGACTCTTTAGACTATGTGTGTTTTCTTTTGGCTAACTGTCGTTTCTGCGAGTTTGGGTTTGTTTTCTTCTAGTGGGGGAGACTATCTTTGTCTCGCCTTCTTGTCCTTGTTGTTAGGGAATTTGGGGGACCAAATTCTTTCTAGTGAGGGAGAATTTAATGTCTTCGCACCCACATTTAGTGCCATTTTCTTGTTCTCGCACTAGAAAGTCAGAGTTTTGAGGGCTTAGCATGTGGATCTCGAAGGACCTTGGCAGAAATTTCAGCTTTCCGATGTCACAGATGGAGTCAGTGAAAGAATTTGTGAGCAGTTGTTAGTCAGCAAGGAATGTGAACAGCTTATCAAGACCCAATTACGGTTGATCGTGCACCGTCAGATAGTGCGTCAGGCAAGTATGGATTTTTGGATAAACGTGGAGTACTTTCCTATGTCAGAAGGCTCCAGAACCCAGAGAAAGGGTGGATTTTTGGAAGTTTAAGGTAATTTTCAGTTGATAGAACTCTAAGTGGATGCCAAAAGCTAGAAACTTCTCAAATTTGATGAACTTTTGTCAGAAAAGAGTTAGATAATTCTCAACATATCCAGAATGATGGTGAAGTCAACTCAGCAGGATGCTTCGGTGTATGGTTAAAATCATAGGAAGTAAGCTTTCAGCGGTGGTCTAAAGAGCTGTATACAGAATGGATGGTTGCTTGGTCTTATAATAGAGGGGATTTTACGGACTTTACTGACTTTTGGAATATCAGTTTGGACACTGTGCAGATGCAAACTGGAGAATCATAACCTATGGGCAGGGCCAGTTGAAAGATCTAGAGAAGAATGACACACGTACATGACTTGAGGATGATGAACCTGAGATAGAGATACAACCTACAGAATTGAGAACCTTGTGATTCCAACGAGTGGATGGAGATTGGTGAAGTATCCAGATGACCGTCCGAACATTTGATTGAGTCAACTTAACATATGAAGAAGTGATAGATTTCCAAGTCATTACGTCAAAGATTGTGTGTTGACAAGTGATCTGATATTGACAACCTTGATAGAGATTACTTCTATTCGAGCTCGTTCATGATGACAACGTTCATGCAAGCATCGAAGGACACTATGTACAGTGTTTTACGACAGAGATAAGAGTTACAGTACGTCGGAATGAGTCAGAACTTTCATTTTCTTGGACCGACATCGATGGACAAGACAAGTAGCAGATTCGAGGCAATGTTAGAAAAACTGATGGGTGTCAGGGGTTGATGGAAGAATTCTTCGAATGTTGATTGTGTAAGAGGAACAGGTTGTTAAGTAAAAGTTTGGACAGTTTAAGAATCTTTAACCAAATCAGAGACCTTGACCACAGACGCGTATCACCACCATGTTTGACCGAGGATAGTACAGTTGTACAAGAGCAGTGCAGATCATCAATGTTTAGAGACAATTTAAAAAAAAAAAAAAAAAGGCTCCAAGGAGATGTCCAGAGCTAGAGATTTCTAAGATTCGATGAGTTTTGTCAGAGAAGTATTCGAGAATTTTCAACAAGTGCAGCCATGTGGAGGAGCAGACCCGACAAGATGTTAGGAGCAATTGAAGTCAAATTTCAACAATTAGCAAAGTAGCCGACTGCAGGAGGGATCTCTACTTGATCGCCCGACAACGAAGATTTTCCCAGATTTTTTATGAACAAGAGGAACGTCGGATTTCAAAGTACAGAAACATGGAGCAGGAAATCAGTTATTTTGGATTTTGTGGAAGGAAGCAAATTTGGCAGAACAGCTACGAACAATTTCAAAGGCAAGTGTAGAGCTTCAAATGTTGAAGAAGGGTGAAAGGACAAGCAAGTTAGTGTCAGAAACCGACTATGGTGCAGAGGATTAAGAGCAATGATCTGAAAGAGTTAGAGCTAGCAAGAGTTCACCTTGAAGATTGTGCATTTGATACGAGACTTAGGTTCGACAGTTGTAAGGAAGTGACAAAATTGTTCCAAGGGTTTCTTGAGCAAGGTGGTTAGAAGCGATGGACTTAGTGGAGCTAAGAAGAAGTCAGAGTTAATAGATTTCTTGAGCAGTCAGGTTGGCAGGGCGGTAATAGGTTCGAGCCAGTGGAAGAATGTTTGATGACTATTGATAAGTGGACCGAAGAGTTCTGCAGCGTGGATGACCCAGCGAATTCAGGAGCTCCCGAGAGGGCCGATTTAGAGCATCCGTTTGAGGTTTTGTGTTCGGAGTGTGGGATTAATATCTCCACTTGTTTTTGGGATGTTTAGTTCATTTGGAGGACCAAATGTTCTAAGGGGGGGAGGATGTGAGAACCCGACCCCTAATTTCTGGGATTAGTGTCTTCTTAAGTTTGGACTAGTTTTCTAAAGTGGGATTAGTGGAATTTGGTTAAATCTGGACTAGAATAGCTTTTTATAGCTTTGGATGATTTTGAGAACTCTTTTGATTTAGTGGAACCTTTGGGGGTTTCCCTTGTGAGTTTTGTGTAATTTTGGAGGTTCGTTATTGTGTTTTGATTAGTTTTGGGATTTATGCAATAATTCCGGAAATCGGTAATTTGCTTCGTTTAACGTATTTTATTATTCCCGACAACTTTTGTATTTGCTCCGTTTCCGTCCGAGACCTCTAAGCCCTACTTTGCTAATGATAGGGGTAAAACAGTCTTTTTACTCAAAAGCTGGACCCAAATTTCGAGATCTCAAAACCATGCCAAAATTATACTTTTTGAAAAATAGATTTTATGAGGAACATCTTTCTCTTCTTCGTCGATCGCATCCGGGGCCCAGAAACAGATGTTTTAATCCCGACAAGTTTAAGTGATGGTGGGACCCACACCCACCCTTTTTACAAAAAGACCAGCCCATCTCCTTCTTCCCCATTCGGTTCCAGCAGAATGAGAGAGTGAGAGGAGCCTTTGCTTAGGGTTTTTCCCCTTCCCTCTTCTTCTTCTTGTTTTCTCAAAAGACCCACCTCCAAGCTTGCCAAAATGAGAGATTTGTGCCCATCTCCTTCTTCCCCTCGTCTCAAGCTCTCTATGGATGCCATTAGAAGAGAAATCCAGCCACATTGAGGTTCTCCTTGAGCTAGTCTTCTTCATTTGAAGCACTTCCAAGTAAGCAATCCTTTCAATCTCCTAGATTTGTGTTTTCCTAGCTCTAGAGAGTCTCCACCTTCTCTATTGGGAGCTCTCTTCTTCTTGTTCTTTGGTTTGCCATTTTAGGGTTCTAAGATGGGTTTATTTTGGGGTTTTTGTATAGATTGGAGATTTGTGGCTTGAGAGGGTGATTAGGAGCTTGATTAGCTACTTTGGAAACCAAGGCAAGTGAATGAATGGATTTGATTTGAATGAGTTTTGTTTTATTGAAAATGTGAATTTTACTATTCATTTTCCTCTAGTTTCCTATGTTTTATCATGCTCTTGGAAATATGCTTATTGATAAGATTTTCGCTTAGTCAATTTTCATGAGAATTTATGCATTCATCTACCAAAGCTTGTTTTTCCATTATGGATTTCATGAAAGAGATTTGTACTTGTATTGAATGAGGTTTGTATTGGAAGGTGAATCAATGCATTGATGGAATGGTGGTTGGAGAAAAGAATGAGATGTGGAATGGAAGAGAATGGACCCATTTCATGTTAGGAAATGGGTGGAGTTGAGGTGAAATGGTTTGGGAAGGAAAGAGCTGAAATCTGCACCTGATGCAGAGTTCCCGCAGCTGGGCGGTCAGCGGGCGGTCACCTCGGCGGCTAGCCGACAGGTGACCGGCGGCTAGCCGACCCAGATTCGGTTACAAACACAGAATGCTGTGTTTTGACAGGCGAACCGCGGTCAGCCGCGCGGTCAGCTCGCGGCTAACCGCTTACCAAAGACCCCAGTGACCGCCAGGTAGCCGAGACGCGCGGTTAGAAACACAGAATGCTATATTTTAGCAGGGTGAACCGCGGTCAGCCACGCGGTCAGCCAGCGGCTAACCGCAGATCACATCGGCGGCTAACCGCCAGCTGACCGACTGGTGACCGAATTTCACCCAGAATTCCTGAGTCTTTTCCATTGTTTCAGATATGGTATTTAAAGGTTTGGATGGGTTGTTCTGATGCCCTACCACCTAGGAAAGACCCAGGGGATGACATAAGGAGATTGACTTAGAAAGAAACACCATCTCGGAAATGTATTGGGACTTTTGGATTCATCAACTTGCATAAGGAGACTTGGTATGTCCTCTATCATTCGAGTACCATACTAAGGGTAATATAGACATATAAGATCCTTATACATGTTGTTTTAATATGGAAGCCCCAATATATAGTCCGTAACTGTAAAAGGATTCATTTTTATTGTTTTACTCAGATTATACGTATTCTTACCCAATATCACTGGTTTTATCGAAACTCTGATTTATACACTTGACATGTCCAGCCAGCCCCGTTTATGCATGAAAAGATAGTGATATGAACTGTGTGCCTATGAGCACCGTATCCCGCCTGCCCGAGTGTTTTATACTGATATAGTTTTGTACATGTTTTGATTTCTCATGTCATATATGAGTCAGCACCACTAAGCTTGGACGTCCTTGTCAGTCTGATCAACTGACTTGGGCCTCCCCCTCGTGCTCCCGCCAGCTGCAGCTTGGATCCTGTCCCGATTACCCGGTTCCGCGGCCGTGGTCTTGTCTAGCTATATGTATATGTATGTATAATGTTGGTTCTCGTCACTTCGCGTGTTAGAGACCAACGCCCGATCTTGCTCTCATCACATTAGTGATAGAGAGGATTTAGCTTTAGTGTGGTTGCCAGTCTGTTCCCCACGATTGTGGCTCCCCTGAAGAAGGGCAATTTGCAGGGTCCGCCTATGGACTGGGTTTGCAATGTGAGGAATACATGTTTTACAGTCGTTTTAAAGGAATACATGTTTTACAGTCGTTTTAAAGGAATACATGTTTTAGAGTTGTTTTAAAGGAATGCATGTTTTACCAGATATATATGCTTTTACACATGCTTTAAAATGAATACATGTTTTGTCAGATATGCATGTTTACGCTGGTTTTAAATATATGCAACTCTTGATCGAATACCATGATTTACTATATGTTTTATTATTCAGATTTTCGTTTATATCTTTTCATCCACCTGCCAGACCGTCGTGTCTGACCCACTCTTTTGGTACTCAGGTCCAGATTTCCTTGCTCCGAGCGGAGTGCACGTGTTGGCTGTGGAGCCATGAGTTGCAGAGTTGTAGCGTCGACTATGTCATGTAGACATTTAGCTCGACATCTGAGTTACGTCACATGTGGGGTAGTGTTTATTTAGCTTGTTATTTGTATGGCTTTTATTAGCCTGTTCCCTGGGATTTGTAATTAATGCACATTGATATTTGTAACTTGAACATATGTGGGAATGAAATATCCTGTTACTGTCAGCTCTGTATTTTTAATGTGATGGTTTGTTCCAGTCTGATATGATTCTTGATACGATAGCTATATGCTAGCGGTTGAGTGCGATGCGGAATCCGATGGCCACGGAATCCGAGTCGCAACGCCACGTAAGCTTCCGCAAAATATTCAGGATGAGTTGGAATTGTCATCCTCACTCACGCGGATCCTGGGTGAAATATAATTATTACTTAAATCACAATTTCACGCCCCCCGAGGTCGGGCCGCTGTGGGGTCCGAGTTTGGGGCGTGACAGACTGGTATCAGAGCGGGCAGGTTTCTAGGAAATAAAACACTGTAGGAACCTTAAGACGTGTGGTGAGGACTCTTTAGACTATGTGTGTTTTCTTTTGGCTAACTGTCGTTTCTGCGAGTTTGGGTTTGTTTTCTTCTAGTGGGGGAGACTATCTTTGTCTCGCCTTCTTGTCCTTGTTGTTAGGGAATTTGGGGGACCAAATTCTTTCTAGTGAGGGAGAATTTAATGTCTTCGCACCCACATTTAGTGCCATTTTCTTGTTCTCGCACTAGAAAGTCAGAGTTTTGAGGGCTTAGCATGTGGATCTCGAAGGACCTTGGCAGAAATTTCAGCTTTCCGATGTCACAGATGGAGTCAGTGAAAGAATTTGTGAGCAGTTGTTAGTCAGCAAGGAATGTGAACAGCTTATCAAGACCCAATTACGGTTGATCGTGCACCGTCAGATAGTGCGTCAGGCAAGTATGGATTTTTGGATAAACGTGGAGTACTTTCCTATGTCAGAAGGCTCCAGAACCCAGAGAAAGGGTGGATTTTTGGAAGTTTAAGGTAATTTTCAGTTGATAGAACTCTAAGTGGATGCCAAAAGCTAGAAACTTCTCAAATTTGATGAACTTTTGTCAGAAAAGAGTTAGATAATTCTCAACATATCCAGAATGATGGTGAAGTCAACTCAGCAGGATGCTTCGGTGTATGGTTAAAATCATAGGAAGTAAGCTTTCAGCGGTGGTCTAAAGAGCTGTATACAGAATGGATGGTTGCTTGGTCTTATAATAGAGGGGATTTTACGGACTTTACTGACTTTTGGAATATCAGTTTGGACACTGTGCAGATGCAAACTGGAGAATCATAACCTATGGGCAGGGCCAGTTGAAAGATCTAGAGAAGAATGACACACGTACATGACTTGAGGATGATGAACCTGAGATAGAGATACAACCTACAGAATTGAGAACCTTGTGATTCCAACGAGTGGATGGAGATTGGTGAAGTATCCAGATGACCGTCCGAACATTTGATTGAGTCAACTTAACATATGAAGAAGTGATAGATTTCCAAGTCATTACGTCAAAGATTGTGTGTTGACAAGTGATCTGATATTGACAACCTTGATAGAGATTACTTCTATTCGAGCTCGTTCATGATGACAACGTTCATGCAAGCATCGAAGGACACTATGTACAGTGTTTTACGACAGAGATAAGAGTTACAGTACGTCGGAATGAGTCAGAACTTTCATTTTCTTGGACCGACATCGATGGACAAGACAAGTAGCAGATTCGAGGCAATGTTAGAAAAACTGATGGGTGTCAGGGGTTGATGGAAGAATTCTTCGAATGTTGATTGTGTAAGAGGAACAGGTTGTTAAGTAAAAGTTTGGACAGTTTAAGAATCTTTAACCAAATCAGAGACCTTGACCACAGACGCGTATCACCACCATGTTTGACCGAGGATAGTACAGTTGTACAAGAGCAGTGCAGATCATCAATGTTTAGAGACAATTTAAAAAAAAAAAAAAAAAGGCTCCAAGGAGATGTCCAGAGCTAGAGATTTCTAAGATTCGATGAGTTTTGTCAGAGAAGTATTCGAGAATTTTCAACAAGTGCAGCCATGTGGAGGAGCAGACCCGACAAGATGTTAGGAGCAATTGAAGTCAAATTTCAACAATTAGCAAAGTAGCCGACTGCAGGAGGGATCTCTACTTGATCGCCCGACAACGAAGATTTTCCCAGATTTTTTATGAACAAGAGGAACGTCGGATTTCAAAGTACAGAAACATGGAGCAGGAAATCAGTTATTTTGGATTTTGTGGAAGGAAGCAAATTTGGCAGAACAGCTACGAACAATTTCAAAGGCAAGTGTAGAGCTTCAAATGTTGAAGAAGGGTGAAAGGACAAGCAAGTTAGTGTCAGAAACCGACTATGGTGCAGAGGATTAAGAGCAATGATCTGAAAGAGTTAGAGCTAGCAAGAGTTCACCTTGAAGATTGTGCATTTGATACGAGACTTAGGTTCGACAGTTGTAAGGAAGTGACAAAATTGTTCCAAGGGTTTCTTGAGCAAGGTGGTTAGAAGCGATGGACTTAGTGGAGCTAAGAAGAAGTCAGAGTTAATAGATTTCTTGAGCAGTCAGGTTGGCAGGGCGGTAATAGGTTCGAGCCAGTGGAAGAATGTTTGATGACTATTGATAAGTGGACCGAAGAGTTCTGCAGCGTGGATGACCCAGCGAATTCAGGAGCTCCCGAGAGGGCCGATTTAGAGCATCCGTTTGAGGTTTTGTGTTCGGAGTGTGGGATTAATATCTCCACTTGTTTTTGGGATGTTTAGTTCATTTGGAGGACCAAATGTTCTAAGGGGGGGAGGATGTGAGAACCCGACCCCTAATTTCTGGGATTAGTGTCTTCTTAAGTTTGGACTAGTTTTCTAAAGTGGGATTAGTGGAATTTGGTTAAATCTGGACTAGAATAGCTTTTTATAGCTTTGGATGATTTTGAGAACTCTTTTGATTTAGTGGAACCTTTGGGGGTTTCCCTTGTGAGTTTTGTGTAATTTTGGAGGTTCGTTATTGTGTTTTGATTAGTTTTGGGATTTATGCAATAATTCCGGAAATCGGTAATTTGCTTCGTTTAACGTATTTTATTATTCCCGACAACTTTTGTATTTGCTCCGTTTCCGTCCGAGACCTCTAAGCCCTACTTTGCTAATGATAGGGGTAAAACAGTCTTTTTACTCAAAAGCTGGACCCAAATTTCGAGATCTCAAAACCATGCCAAAATTATACTTTTTGAAAAATAGATTTTATGAGGAACATCTTTCTCTTCTTCGTCGATCGCATCCGGGGCCCAGAAACAGATGTTTTAATCCCGACAAGTTTAAGTGATGGTGGGACCCACACCCACCCTTTTTACAAAAAGACCAGCCCATCTCCTTCTTCCCCATTCGGTTCCAGCAGAATGAGAGAGTGAGAGGAGCCTTTGCTTAGGGTTTTTCCCCTTCCCTCTTCTTCTTCTTGTTTTCTCAAAAGACCCACCTCCAAGCTTGCCAAAATGAGAGATTTGTGCCCATCTCCTTCTTCCCCTCGTCTCAAGCTCTCTATGGATGCCATTAGAAGAGAAATCCAGCCACATTGAGGTTCTCCTTGAGCTAGTCTTCTTCATTTGAAGCACTTCCAAGTAAGCAATCCTTTCAATCTCCTAGATTTGTGTTTTCCTAGCTCTAGAGAGTCTCCACCTTCTCTATTGGGAGCTCTCTTCTTCTTGTTCTTTGGTTTGCCATTTTAGGGTTCTAAGATGGGTTTATTTTGGGGTTTTTGTATAGATTGGAGATTTGTGGCTTGAGAGGGTGATTAGGAGCTTGATTAGCTACTTTGGAAACCAAGGCAAGTGAATGAATGGATTTGATTTGAATGAGTTTTGTTTTATTGAAAATGTGAATTTTACTATTCATTTTCCTCTAGTTTCCTATGTTTTATCATGCTCTTGGAAATATGCTTATTGATAAGATTTTCGCTTAGTCAATTTTCATGAGAATTTATGCATTCATCTACCAAAGCTTGTTTTTCCATTATGGATTTCATGAAAGAGATTTGTACTTGTATTGAATGAGGTTTGTATTGGAAGGTGAATCAATGCATTGATGGAATGGTGGTTGGAGAAAAGAATGAGATGTGGAATGGAAGAGAATGGACCCATTTCATGTTAGGAAATGGGTGGAGTTGAGGTGAAATGGTTTGGGAAGGAAAGAGCTGAAATCTGCACCTGATGCAGAGTTCCCGCAGCTGGGCGGTCAGCGGGCGGTCACCTCGGCGGCTAGCCGACAGGTGACCGGCGGCTAGCCGACCCAGATTCGGTTACAAACACAGAATGCTGTGTTTTGACAGGCGAACCGCGGTCAGCCGCGCGGTCAGCTCGCGGCTAACCGCTTACCAAAGACCCCAGTGACCGCCAGGTAGCCGAGACGCGCGGTTAGAAACACAGAATGCTATATTTTAGCAGGGTGAACCGCGGTCAGCCACGCGGTCAGCCAGCGGCTAACCGCAGATCACATCGGCGGCTAACCGCCAGCTGACCGACTGGTGACCGAATTTCACCCAGAATTCCTGAGTCTTTTCCATTGTTTCAGATATGGTATTTAAAGGTTTGGATGGGTTGTTCTGATGCCCTACCACCTAGGAAAGACCCAGGGGATGACATAAGGAGATTGACTTAGAAAGAAACACCATCTCGGAAATGTATTGGGACTTTTGGATTCATCAACTTGCATAAGGAGACTTGGTATGTCCTCTATCATTCGAGTACCATACTAAGGGTAATATAGACATATAAGATCCTTATACATGTTGTTTTAATATGGAAGCCCCAATATATAGTCCGTAACTGTAAAAGGATTCATTTTTATTGTTTTACTCAGATTATACGTATTCTTACCCAATATCACTGGTTTTATCGAAACTCTGATTTATACACTTGACATGTCCAGCCAGCCCCGTTTATGCATGAAAAGATAGTGATATGAACTGTGTGCCTATGAGCACCGTATCCCGCCTGCCCGAGTGTTTTATACTGATATAGTTTTGTACATGTTTTGATTTCTCATGTCATATATGAGTCAGCACCACTAAGCTTGGACGTCCTTGTCAGTCTGATCAACTGACTTGGGCCTCCCCCTCGTGCTCCCGCCAGCTGCAGCTTGGATCCTGTCCCGATTACCCGGTTCCGCGGCCGTGGTCTTGTCTAGCTATATGTATATGTATGTATAATGTTGGTTCTCGTCACTTCGCGTGTTAGAGACCAACGCCCGATCTTGCTCTCATCACATTAGTGATAGAGAGGATTTAGCTTTAGTGTGGTTGCCAGTCTGTTCCCCACGATTGTGGCTCCCCTGAAGAAGGGCAATTTGCAGGGTCCGCCTATGGACTGGGTTTGCAATGTGAGGAATACATGTTTTACAGTCGTTTTAAAGGAATACATGTTTTACAGTCGTTTTAAAGGAATACATGTTTTAGAGTTGTTTTAAAGGAATGCATGTTTTACCCGATATATATGCTTTTACACATGCTTTAAAATGAATACATGTTTTGTCAGATATGCATGTTTACGCTGGTTTTAAATATATGCAACTCTTGATCGAATACCATGATTTACTATATGTTTTATTATTCAGATTTTCGTTTATATCTTTTCATCCACCTGCCAGACCGTCGCGTCTGACCCACTCTTTTGGTACTCAGGTCCAGATTTCCTTGCTCCGAGCGGAGTGCACGTGTTGGCTGTGGAGCCATGAGTTGCAGAGTTGTAGCGTCGACTATGTCATGTAGACATTTAGCTCGACATCTGAGTTACGTCACATGTGGGGTAGTGTTTATTTAGCTTGTTATTTGTATGGCTTTTATTAGCCTGTTCCCTGGGATTTGTAATTAATGCACATTGATATTTGTAACTTGAACATATGTAGGATGAAATATCCTGTTACTGTCAGCTCTGTATTTTTAATGTGATGGTTTGTTCCAATCTGATATGATTCTTGATACGATAGCTATATGCTAGCGGTTGAGTGCGATGCGGAATCCGATGGCCACGGAATCCGAGTCGCAACGCCACGTAAGCTTCCGCAAAATATTCAGGATGAGTTGGAATTGTCATCCTCACTCACGCGGATCCTGGGTGAAATATAATTATTACTTAAATCACAATTTCACGCCCCCCGAGGTCGGGCCGCTGTGGGGTCCGGGTTTGGGGGCGTGACACTTATTACGGTGCTGCCCTCTCTTCGTCTTGCTCCTATGGGTCAGTCTGCCTGAAGTACCTGCCCCACTATCAAAATCAGGCCTCTCACTTAAGCCCTCACTAGATGGTCTGCTCTTGCCAGTAGACTCCATGAAAGCCTTCATTCGCTCTGCTTGCATCCAAGCGTCGACCTCGGCTTCCTCCTCCTCCAGTTGTTTCAAGACCTCACCAGGTACCTTTTGTACAGCTCCTGATCTGATGACGTCCTGTTCACCAAGAAAGCCTATTTTATGCTTCTCTCCATAAAGGAAAGCCAGAACTTTGTCTCGCCGGACACCATCTGATCTACCAAGACCCTTCCCAGAAGACTGCTGTACATGACGCTCCTTCTTGGAAACCCCCGGTACACTGAAAAGCTCTCCACGAACCATTTCGTGAAGCCAGCAGTCCGAAAAGTGGGCAACTTAGGATAGAAAATCATGACGGTAATGTCTTCCGCACTATAGAAGGCCCAAGCATTCCTTCCATCCCGCAAACCTCCAAAGCGCTTCACCATACTCGAAGGCACTCCAACAACGCCTTGAGAAAAGCCCAACTGCAACGGAAAACGCCAGGGAACATACTGCTAGATGTCGATGAAATGATGTCTACGGTACACCATCGTACCAACACGTATGTTAAAAAGCCACCCCTTCTTTGCGTTGGTCAAAGAATAGTGTCTTCCTGACCCTGTCCTGGTGGAATCACGGGAGACACCAAAATCAAAAGCCTTCTTCTGCAAATTTAGAGAAAGCTTCACCTAAGACTGTCCAATCTTGACATCCTTAAACCGTCAGATCCTCAAATAGGCAGACAAAAGAGATTCGGAAATGGCTGTCCCTCTAGCAAACTGAATCATAAAAGGGTCATCATCCTGCGCAATGCCTAATCATTGGAAGCCAAGACAGTGGTACACATACGACGAATAAAAAATGTGGGCTAAAAATACCCTGTTCATGGGGAGCCCAAGCCGAACCAAGAAAGCAGCAGCTTGCAGTTCAATGTACAAATAGGAGTAAAGAGCAGGCACCAAAGCAAGCCGCTCTCCAAACGCCATCCGACAATCCGAAAAAATACAATGAAGCCTAATGTGTATACCATCTCCTCCAGCAAAAATAGCCCCACCCAGCCTGTAAGTGAGGTAAACAGCGAGATCTCTCTACAATGCAATGTCAGAGCAAATGGCATCTGTGATCGTGAGGAAGTTCTTCAAACTTTCTCGTATGACGGAGATCTTCTTCGAACCCGGGTTCTTAACCCTAGCTTCCTCGGTCATGCTCTCAGAAGACTCCTCGTTATCAAAGATGTTAGGAGACAAAGAGCTAAAACTTCTCCAACTACTGGACCTTACTTTCGAGCCCTCCTTCTCCTTCAAAAAATCATAAAAGGCGACAAGCTGAAAGTACAGAAGCTTTAACTCCTCAGACTGCTCCTCAAGGACGCTATCAATGGGCATGAACTCTTCATAGAGTTTACCGAGGATAGGCAGCCCGGTAATGGCGCTCAGTTCCTTCAAAGAGAAACCAATCTCACCATTCGTGACAACGAAGGTGTTGGTTTGCGGAAGGAATGACTCCAACATGGCCATGAAGGTTTCCTCGGAGAAAACCACTGTCTTCCGAAAAGCGCGAACCGCATCAAAGATCTCAGCCTCCTTCAGAATGGCACCACCAATCTGCAGGATGTGATCAGTCCATGACTCCCAGCTTGAGTCAGCACTAAAACGGCCACGAAGTCGAAAAGGCTTCACCCAATTGCTGTCGTCACCCCGAAAAATGCCAAGGCCCACCAGTCTCAAATCGACCGACGGATAATCAGAACCTTGGTAGCCGCTAGCCGGCATCAACATGTCCATGCGCACAGGCGACTTCTCCGCATATCCGGGAGGGCCGCCAACAAAAATCCCGGTCTTGATCACATTAGTCCTCTTCACCCAGCTTGGGGGATCTTCCTTCTTAGAGCATGTGGGAGAAAGACTCATGATCGAGATGGTACGATCAAAAGTCGATCGGGTAGAAACAGTTCTCTCCTCACCTTCAGCTGTGTAAGAGAACTGAAAACATCTCCTTTGGTATATCAAGTCGTCGGAGACTGCATCGCCAAAAAAAAAAGGTAGGCTTGAGCACGATGCTCTGATCGTCCGTGACCCAAGGAAGGTTGCTTACCATAATCTTGTAGAACTCCTTATCCTTGAGGGCGATCAAACGTTGCATCATCTCATCTCGGTTGAGCGAGTCACACTCTTCCAAGTTCCTCTCCACATACTGGACCTTCTCCTAGGCCTGCTGCATAGCAGCATTGGAAGATCTGGCAGACCGACGAGGTGCATCGGTAACAGGGCCCTTACCCTTGTTCGTTCTGTAGGAACCACCTGCAAAGGTTGGAAAAGAAAAGATCATCATCAACAAAATGACAGAATTTTGCTAAAAAAGATCCTAGCGAAATTTTGGCATGGATCCAGGGCAATTCCGAAGAATAGGAAAGCACTCCGAAAAAAATAGGAAGCTTGAAGATAAGCTCAACATCGCTGCGGGCCCATAGTCAATGGAGGATTCTCAAAGAAAGCTCAAACTCAAAACATCATTGCAAGATCAAGCAATCTTCTCAAATCTCCGCAAGATCGGAAAAGGGCTCAACATTGCTGCGAGCTCCAAACTCCAAAACTTGCAAAGCTCCTCAAAACCCCGCAAGACTGGGAAAGGACTCAACATTGCTGCGAGCTCCAAATCCCAAAACTTGAAAAAGATTTCCAGGTATGCATTATCATGCTTCCAATACAATTTACAAAAATCATGCATAAAAAGAAAGTTGTCATGCATTAGATGATAGGAAAACCTTGACAAAAGTTTGACCAATTCCAACCCAATTTGGTCAAAACCAAACAAACTTCGTCTAAGTCAAAATTCATGTTGACTTGACCTAGAAACCCAAGCCTTTTATCTTGATGCATCAAAAAAAAAAAAAACAACAACAACGAATGCATGAATATATTGAATTGCATAAACCTCATTACCATGGTGAGCAAAAAGAGGGAAAGAAAAAAAAAAGAAAAAGAGAAACCTCTTCAAAAAAAAAAATTTATGGGCTGACCCACTGCCACTTGGCAGTACAGCCAGGTCTGTACTAACCTATCCGTACAGCCAAAAGAAAAGAAAAAAAAGAGAAAAAAAGGTGAAAAAAAATAAGGAAAACTGCAAAGAAAAAAAACAGAGAGAAGAAAAACTGTAAGCAAAAAAACGAAAGGAAAGAAAGAAAGAAGAAAAAAAACACGTGTAAAAAAACAGAGAGAAGAAAACACGTGGAAAAGAAAAGAAAAATAAAAGAGAAAGAGAAAAGAAAGTAAGTCTTTCCTACTTCTACATGGAGTTTCTTGTTGAGGAAGAAAACTTACTTGAAGCCATGGATAGAGAAAAAGGAGAACTTGAAGATCCTT
Source organism: Persea americana (assembly GCA_029852735.1). Lineage (NCBI taxonomy): Eukaryota > Viridiplantae > Streptophyta > Magnoliopsida > Laurales > Lauraceae > Persea > Persea americana. Next base: position 16,919,151 of record CM056820.1, on the reverse strand, counting down.
GAAGAAGAAAGAGTTCTTGATCTTGGAGCACTCTTGAAGACTTTTGCAAAAAGAAAGCAATATGAGCAAGAGATCCAATCTACTCTTGCTTTTATAAAAGAAAGAAAACCAAAAGAGGAAACAAGGAGAAAACCAAGGAGGTAAGTGCTACAAATTAGCAACCTTCCCAAAAGAAAGGTTCTTTGAGAGACTTTCTCCCAAAGAAAGATGCTTTGAGATATTCTCTCGCAAAAACTAGGAAACTTGAGAGATTCTCTCCAAGTAAGGATATTTTTATATATTCTCTACCCAAAAGAGATATTTTTATATATTCTTTACAAAAGTGACTGATGGTCTTGGCTTTTCTTGCCTTCCTCCTGTCGCGACCCAAGACCGAGGGTCCGGGCCCGCGAGCATATTGATGATGCTTAGGTAGGTGAACATACCTTTAACAAAGATCATACATCCACTTAATTTCCCACAGGTTTCCGCAGTGAGGATTTCACACACACTCACAATACATTTATATTGGTGCGGAAGCGTGTAGCAAGTCAATTCATACCCCATCCCACGATACAAGACTGATAAATACATACAAGTGACATGATGTCAGAATGAGCAATGATTTCCTTGGCATTCCCAAAATGTAAAGTTATAAGTTTAACAAAAGATTGGTGAAATTAACATTTCCCAAAACTAATGGCCAACACAGGCCAGTACAACCCAAAAGTATAAATCAAAACGTTCCCCCAAAATGTTTCGCGACTCGAAGCTCAGACCAATGTCTACATGACATTGTCAGCTTGCCATTCCACTAATCGTTGCAGTTCACCGACCGCTTCCTCATGCTCCTCCTCATAGGCAATGACGGGAACTGGACCTGAGTACCACAAAAATAGGTCAGACACAACGGTCTGGCTGGTGGGTGAATAGATAATACAATAAGAGTAATCGAAAGATAACATTTAAAAGACGTTGAAATCTATCCACACAAGATATATCATTTGTCATAATGTATATATGAAGTAAAACATGCTGGATATCAAAGAACAGGAAACTAGCAAGATGGCAACCACACTAAAGCCAAATCCTCTCCATCACTAAAGTGATGAGAGCACATTCAGTGCATTGGGCTCGAACACGCGAACTGACGAGAACCAATATATATACATATACATATAGCTAGACAAGACCACGGCCGCGTAACTGGGTAACGGGACAGGACAGGATCCAAGTTGCAACTGGTGAGAGCACGAGGGGGAGGCCAAAGTCAGTTGATCAAACTGACAGGGACGTCCAAGCTTAGTGGTGCCGACTCATAGGTTACATGAGAAATCAAACATTTACCAAAACAATATCGATATAAAACACTCAAGTAGACGGGACATGTTGCTCATAGGCACACATTCCATATCACTATCTTTTCATGTATAAACGGGGCTGGCAGGACATGTCAAGTGCATAAATCATAGTTTGATATAAAACTAGTGATATCGGTAGGAATCGGGTTAAGACAAGTATAATCCGAATAAAACAGTGCAATGAGTCCTTATATGACTACGGACTATGTATTGAGACTTCTATGTTCACACGATATGTATAAAGACCTTGTATGTCTATTATTGCCCTTGGCATGGTACTCGAATGATGATAGACATCCCAAGATCCCTTATACAGTTTGGTAAATACACAACTCTCAATACATTTCCGCAATGGTATTTCTTTCCAGGTAAATCTCCTTATGTCATCCCCTAGGTCTTCCCAAGGTGGTAGGGCATCAAAACAACCCATCCCGGCCTTAGAACATCATATCTGGAAACAATAGAAAAGACCTACGAATTCTGTACAGTTCGCTCGAGCGGACAGGAGGTTCGCTCGAGCGGACTGGTTCAGTTCAGGAGGGCTCAAGCGGAGAATGGGGAGGCTCGAGCGAACATAGTTCTGTGATGGGTTCGCTCGAGCGAACTACTCTAAATCAGGAAGGGTCGAGCGAAGAACTAGGGTGGCTCAAGCGAACAACTCTCTGGAAGGGGTTCGCTCGAGCGGATATGAGTTCGCTCGAGCGAACTACTTCGAATCAAAAAGGGTTGAGCGAAGAAAGGTGGAGGCTCGAGTGACCAATGTTCTGTGAGAGGTTCGCTCGAGCGATGATGAGGTCGCTCGAGCGAACTGCTCCGGAACAGGAAGGCTCGAGTGAAGGAACGGGTTGGCTCAAGCGATGGAGGTTTTGTAAAGGGTTCGCTCGAGCGAATAGAGGTTCGCTCGAGCGAACTGCTTCAGAAACACTCCGTTTCAGCAGTCCGAATCTCAACTTCTCTTCCACTCAAAACCTCATTCAAGCCACTCCCTTGGCAATACATTTATGGCATTTTCATCTACTCCATTCTCCACTTACTTCTCCAACAACCGTGCATTCACAACCATAAAAATCATAATGATTTCCAACTTCCTTCAATGCCAAGAATGGCCATCAAAACGAGAATGTAAAAATTGACAAACCCAACTAAATGTACAAAATTTCAAGAGAGCAATTAAGAGAAAAGAAAGCTCATTAACATGCATGCTTCCAAAAATCAATGAAAGGTATAGACATAGGAATGAGCCAACATTATAAAAATCCATATTTCTCTACAAAATCACAAATCATAAAACAAACCCATTCATCCACTTGCCTTGGTCTCCAATCAAGCTAATAAGCTCTAATCCCACTCTCAAGCTCAAAATCCTCTATCTACACAAAAATCCCCAGAATACATTCATTACAAGCCCTAAAATGGCAAAACTATGAAATAGAAAGGGATAACTTCCAATAACCAAGATGGGGCATCTCAAGGACTAGAAGAACACATAACCAAGAGATAAGAAGAAGAGCTTACATGGAAGACTTCCAAATACACAAGGCTTGCTCAAAGAAGATCTTGGAGTGGAGGGTTTTCTCTAAAAATTGCACCAATAGGAAGCATTCTTGGAGGGGAAGAAGATTAGAGCATCCATTTTCCTTTTAGCAATGGATTTGAGAGAGATTGAGAGATTGAGGAGCAAGGAGGGGGCAAGAAAACCCTAGGCTGAACTCTCTCTTCTTCAAATGGGAATTGCAAGAAAAAAAGGAAGGGGAAGGAGACTCTTCTCTTATACTAAGTAGGAATGGGTCCCACCACTTAGATAATTACTTGGGCTAAAACATCGCTCTACGGGCTTCGGACGGATTCGACGAAGAAGGAAGAATTGATCGACGAAATTTCTAGTTTCCAAAAAATATATATTTCAAGGGTTTCGGAGACATAAAAAATAGTGTCCAGATTTTGTGTAAAAAGACTGTTTTACCCCTATAACTAGCAAAGTAGGGTTTAGAGGTCTCGAACGGAGGTGGTGCAAACACGAAAGTTGTCGGGAATCATAAAATACATTGAATGGGACAAAATACAGATTCCAGAATTAAAAAGTAAATTCCAAAACTAATCAAAACACAATAAAAGAACCCCCAAAGGGCCCCACTAAATCAAAAGAGTTCCCAAAATAAGTGTAAGCTATAAAAAGCTATTCTAATCCAAATTTAACCAAATTCCACTAATCTCACTTATAGCTAAAGCACGTCTTAATTAACGCTAATCGAAAACTCTCGGGGCGGGGTCTTACACCTCCGCCCCGGGTCCGCCGGGGTGCGGCGAGGCGAAAAAAAAAGCGAGCATCAACATTTTGTACGAGTATGCCAGATTTTCTATTCTACTTGGAATTTGAAATTGTGATCCGGAGATTCACCTTCACAAGTAGAAAGGAAATTAAACTTTTTTCCTAACTTTCCATTGCATATATATTTTAAAAAAAGAGACAAGATTTTTAATGCCGTGAAAGGCGATTTTGTCTAGTTTGCCGTGAAATGTGGTTTTGTGCCGTAAAAGGCAATTTTGCCATGAAAGGCAATTTACAAATCTTATCAATAATGAAAGACAAGAATTGTAATTTTTTTTCTCTTTAAAAAATACAAAATACAATAGAAGAGGAAGAAAGAGGGATTTGACTTCTCAGGAGATTGTGGGGACTCGTTCAGATCGACGATCGCGAGTCATGTATGGGCTCCGCCATTGTCCTTCAGATGAGAACACTTGATGCTTTTTAATTCAATTGGCTTGACTTGGACCTCGGATTTTTAGAGGACAAAGACCAAGGGAAGGTCCTATATCCAATAAAAATCTGGGTAGACAAGCTGAAAAGCCACATCTAGGCCACGTTGGATGAAAGGAGAGAGGAAACCTTGGGGGGATGGCCCCCCAAGGGTCTTCAATCACCTTGTAGTGTTTTCTGCAGAGTTTCTTTGGAACAAGAGAGCTTCTTTGCGGAGAGACTTTCAAGGCAATTTTCTAGAACTCTTCGGATGATTTTTTCGAACCCTTTCCCTTTGGAATAACCACCTATTTATAGGCTTTTGGCAGCCATTAGGAAGGTTTATGGGCATTAATGGCATTAATGCTCCATGATGGAAGGAGTTACAAGATTTAATTTCATAATTTTGTAACTCCTTTTTCCTTGAATTCAATTGGCCGATGGAGAATAATGGGCATTTAATTTCCATAATGATGGGGGTTTCATGATTAATTACCATGATTAATTGGACTTGTAACTCCTATTTGCTTGCTTCTGATTGGGCCGTCCAGAATAATGAGTTAATGACCACAATAACTTGTCATAAGCGGGTCAATTAACATTATTAATTGGTCGCCAAGTCGCTTGAAGAGTCGCGGGCCGCACTGCTTCTTTTGGAATTCTTCTGGCGATGATCATCGATGGATCCATACGTTGTTTGATGTCGGATGGCGATGCAATTTCAGACATTGATTGGTACCAATTGGCCAGCAACATCCGTCCAGTCGATTTCACGATCGGTCAGGCAGAAAGTGTGGTTTCTTGGTCGGCCGGTTGGCGATTTCGGAGTGTCCAGTGATGATCGAATGATTTCGACGGCGGATCCGTGATGTCGACGAAGATCGACAGATATCATGCCTCAAAAATCAGAATTTAAGAAAATCACAGGGGCCAAACATTGCGAAACGTGAAAAGGAACGGAAAAACAGTCGTTCTGGAGGAAATCTAGCGACCCGGATTTCCAGGGTCGCCGGCGACCGTGGGACTTTGGTCCCTTCTTCGGTCGCCATTTCTCGGCCGTTTTTCGGGCTTTTTTGCTTCTTTTTTCTCTTGTATTTTTCTTAACATCTCTCCTCATTTATTGGCTTGATTCCTCTGAAGAAAACCGGTCAAGAAGCCATGCAAATCAAGGCACAAAGTTTCCTATTTTTGGAAAAGCCGAAGACTTTGTAGCCGACTTTCCGCCAAGAGTTGAAACTAAGTCAAACGATGTCGAAATGACCTAAAATTTGAGGTGAAGCTTCCTGAGCATTAGATAGGACCAACCATGGGGTTTTATTTGAGTTTTGAAGCCGTTTGGGGTCCCGTCGATGCTAGACTTGGTTTCACCGTACGGAAGATGTCGAGCTTTGATGTATGGTCAACCGATGTCCGATTGACCTGAATTTTGACAGGAAGCCTATTGGAGTCATTTTGAGACGTTCCATTAGCTCCGATTTGGTGCCATGGTCCCGAGGAGCTCCGCCGCCGGTAGGCTTGATTTTGTTTCCAAGCGTCAATGCCAGGTCAAACATTGTCGGAATGACCTGAAATTTAACGTGCAGCCCTTTGGAAGCATGTAAAAGCTACCCATGTGCTTTGTTTGATGAGTGGCGGCATCAGTGGTTCTCGCCGCCGAAAGGCTTGATTTCGCCGTTCGAGAGTTAATGGAGAGTCAAACGGTGTCGGTTTGACTTAAAATTTGACGTGGAGCCTTTTGGAGGTATTTTGAGACCATCCACAGGCTCTGATCGAAGATTTGTTATCTTTGACACTGTCGCCACCGGGGCTCCTGCTCAACCGTTGGAGGATTGAAGTTAGGTCAAATGGTGTCAAAATGGCCCGAAACTTCATGTGTACCCTTCTTTTGGCTATTTTGAAGGATCTTGCAGTTTTTTTTTTTATTCTGACAAGATCTGATGCTTGAAGCGGCTCTACCTGTTTGTCGTAGGATGCGGCTCCATGTAGCTTTCGATGTCGAAGAGGCAAAGTGACATTTTTTATGTCAACAGTGACACCACATGAGATCCAAGCCATCTTTAAAAGCTTAAGGTCCCATGGGTTAGCCCATATAAGCCAGGTTTGACCACCCAGGCACTAAAAGTGGCTTTTAGTTAAAAATTCTGCTCACCAAGAGTATACAAAATGATTTTATGCCTCTTTTTGAGTTGATTGGACCATACAAAAAAATCCAAGTCTCATGAGTTTCTAAAAATCCAAATCATCCCACCTCATGAACCAAATTAAGCCAAAATCTTGAAATTGACATTCCACAAAAAACGCAAACCACTCTAATGGACCCAAAATTGTCCCAAAGAGTGACCAAAAACCAAATCATGGTCCCCTAACTCGCCACATACAGCTTGTTAGGTCACAAGGCCAAAACCAAAAACCAAATCTCGACCCCATAACTTGCCACAAATAGCTTGTTAGGTCACTAGGTCAAAAACAAAAAAACAAAACCCTTCTTGATCGCCCAATGCGCTACATAAAGCTTTTAGGTTCACAATGTCAAGAAGAAAAACTAAAAACCCAAAAACCAAATCCAAATGTCATTTTCAAAACTTTGCCTTGAAATCGTACGTGATCCCCCTCACTGCCAAAAAATCCCCTTGGAAACTCAAAAGGCTACTCTATCAAAATTTCCGCTCAAGACTCTTGGTCAAGTTAAGAAGCTCTCCTTCAAACTTATCTTCGAGGCCCATCGACTACAAAAGCTATCGTCGTTTTACCTCAAGGGGGCATTTGTTGACACCAAAAATGTCACTTTGCCTCTTCAACATCAAAAGCTACATGGAGCCGCATCCTGCCACAAATAGGCAAATGCCACTTCAAGCATCAAATCTTATCAGAATCAAACAAAAACTGCAAGATCCTTCAAAACAGCCAAAAGTAGGATATGCCACGCCCCAAGATCCGATAACATGGATCCGAACATGATGCCAGATGACCCAGTCATCTAAGGCCACTCAATTGTTCCAATAGTGGGCCATTTTTTTTTTTTTAACTATAATCATACGTAAAGCACATTGCCCATTCATATATCAGGTAAGCCAATATCAAAACCATAAATAACAATCCAACAATTATTACATCAAATAAACCAAACAAGCATATTATCTAAATACATCAATCCCAACATAAACTAATAAAGTCTTAAACTTAATGTCTTAAATTCTCATAATTTAAATATATTCATTTTAACCATCCAAAATGGCATCATCATAGCCATACTGTGGGACAGGCTCATATTCCTCTTCACCCTCAATCCCTGGGTCCTGTACATCCTCACTCTCCTGCACATCATCTGTAGTGGTGGAATGAATGAGCACAACGGTACTCCGCAAGATAACAATTACAAACCAAAACATATATTATAAAAGGTATAAGATAATAATGATGCACATATGATAAACAATAAATGACATGACATTACTATAATGACAACTTTTCATAAAATAAATATTGGGGCACCAACATTTCTTGAAATGTCATATAATATAAGTCACTTCCCGATATGGAATATAGGGTCCCAAAACTACATTTGAACCATTCATTAGAACTCATGTGACAATACACTACACTTAGCACTATTCACTTGTCACTTAGCCATTTTAATACTTCGAGACCTTCCCTTCCATATTGGTCAATCACTCACATAACAATCATTACAAAATATCAATCCTTACACTGGGTTGGGTCTTTGTGTCACTGACCAGTCCAACAGTGCACCCATCTGCGAAGTGTCTCAGAATTTAACCCCTCCAAGACAAAGGTCATTTTTGGAATACCCGCTATAGGTAACCGATCACTAATCACTACACTGCATTGGACCACCACACAGTAAGACGTGCTTCCGTGGGGGTTATACAACGTAGTGGGGCTGTGGAACTGGGGTCCCTACTTTCGTTTGTTTTCTAACATTTCATTTATTTTCATTAATTTAGACCTAATTAGAATAAAGCATATTCTATGCATACTTATCCTCAAGCGTCCCATGCCACTTGGCTTTCATATGCACTCTTATGGTTCATCCCTTTCAATCAATATTATTAATTAACATTTTATGGAGTGGGTGTTACAATCATTTATCATCAACACTTGAGGGTATCATTATACATTTTTCAATGTTAAAAGAATGCCATACAAACTTTCCATAAATAGCACGTTATGCAAAACTTGCAATAAATGACAACATATAGAAATTACCATAATTAGAATGCTAGGCAACATACCATAATGTCCATAACACTATTACCATATCACCAATTTTGTATATACATTTTTAGAAAGTAATTGAAACTTGCCTTTTATGGAGCTTTACTAACCACTTGAGAAAAAGGCGTTAAAATGTGAATTATGCTGCAAAAATAAGTTATAATTATTAAACACTAATTATTTAAATCTTAGTTATAAACCATATTTTAGAATCAATTAAATCCAATTTCTTAACCAATTAATCATCTAAGTGAGGACTAACCCACCAAGGTCCACTAGGGAACCTAGTCTAGCCATTTAACATTCTAAACTTATTAATTAATAAATCTTATAATTTAAGGTGGGGTCCATATGATTTATAAAGTGTCCTAAGGTCCATAACAACACTTAACAGTACCATAAAGAGGAATTAAGTATAATACATCAGTCACTAAACCACACCTAGACTTACCAACCAACTAGCCAATGATGCCTAGTCTAGGTATTCTGGCTTCTTAATCTCCACTAATAAAGGGATTTAACCCACTGACCAGTGACTTAATTAAAGTGTATAACTACTGGTTATGGCCCCATTTAATTCATAAAAACTCATTTTAGCCACTACAACGCATGACCTAGCATAACCAACTAGACTAGTCCACTAGTCTAGCCAAAATGGCTTCTAACTTAGCCAAGGGTGTGGCCACACTTCCTATTTCATTTAAACAACTATTAACAATTTAATTTGGTCCTTTAATTAAATTTAACATATAAATATCAGAAAAGAAAAACAATACAATTTGTCCATATGTGATCAATTGGTGTACTAGGGTTAGGTTTTGGGCTTAGCCCATTAAACCAAGACTCATTTATATTTAAGTCCACCATTCCAGCACCTTAAAACCATTAAAACAGAACCTTATAGTTGCTGGAATTTAATCATATCCATACCAAAATTAATATTTAATCCGAGATCAACAAACGGTGCACCAAAGGATCATATAGAGTCAAATTGGTTAACCCAAAAAGGGTCCCAATGACCCAACACCTAAAATCATGATTAAAACAGAAACTAAAAGTTTAATTAAAACCCTTGATTTCTAGTTATTTCAAAGATCCAAACTATTAAAAACTTTACATATATCAGTGAGAACATTCCTAAAATTTTTGGGCCCGATCCGACCATTGATTTGTCAAATCCAAGGGTTCAAAAAAAATTATTTCTTCTTTATCATGAATATTTAGAATATCCAAAACACTTTTTTTTCCCCATGATATGGATCTTTAAAACAAACTAGCTTATAATACAATGGCTGAAAGCATAACAATTTCTTTTATAAAAAAAAATAGATTTTAGAAAAGATGAAATACGATAATTATTAAACCCTGTGATCATTAAAACCAATAAATCTAACTCTAATGGTTTATTAAAAATAAAACAAAATAAATCCAATCTTCAAAAATCTAGTCCCCAAAATACATCTAAACCATCAATTCAGATTTCACCATTTTCCTATCCAAACATTGGTGATGATCCAAGCCTAATCAATAATTGAAACCATGAACTTGGATCCCCTCTTCCTTTGGCCAATCTCATTAAAGAAAATGACAGGGGTTGTTTATTTTTATTTATTTATTTATTAAGGATCACTGCTTCATCATGATGCTAAAAACACCATTAATGGCCATCAATAAATATGGAAGAGGGCAAGCATTAGAGAAGAAAATGGTGAAAGAAATTAAATAATAAAATATGTAAGAAAATGAAAAGAAAACCTACCTCAAAGAAGTCCACCTCCAAGCCAAGCTTCTTCCTTCTCTCTTCTCTCTCTCTTTCTTCCTTTTCCTTTCTTCCCTTAAGCCACACGTCCAACTCTCTCTCTAGTTCTAAAACACACACACGATGGAGGTTTTCCTAACTAAATGAAAGCCTAACCACTCCCTCCCTTTATGGAACTAAATCTAATTACATCCATTGGTTAGATATGTAGACTATCATACCCCTCCATTTAAATTCTCTAAAGATCCTAGCCCTATATTAGTCATCATAGATCCCTAATCATCTCCATTTGCAACTAATCAAGGGGTGTCCAATTTGGAGAGAAATCTTCATTCTCTCAATTATAGTTAGGTCAAACCAATTAGGGATAATTTAGTGCCCTAATTCCTCAATTAGATTAATGATTAGCAATTAATTAATGGGGTTTCCAATTAACTTTGAAACTTGAAATAAAATGGAAAGTAAAGAGGAGGGAAACAAAGTGCCACATCACCGTCCACTTGGGACAAATCAAAGTGGGGCCCTAAACACTCACCATCTACAAGAACTTTCCGAATTTAGCATTAATTGTTATTATTATAAATATATATATATATTTTTTTTTATAATGTGTGAGGGTCCATTAAATTAGATTTAAGCATTAATTATAAAACTCTCTAATCTAATTAAAATGACACTTTAATTAGCAACAAAATAATGAATAATAATTGATGAAAATGAAGAAAAAGAAGTGCATGGACAATTAAATAAAAGGCATGAAGTCAAAATTAAATGCATGCAAACAATGAATTAAATACATGTAATAATCATAATAATAATTAAATTTCTATTAAAATAACTACTGTGAAATAAATTGAAAAACACCCTAGTCATAGGTCTCTAGTGGGTCTAGGGTTGGGCCCAAAGGTGAATCCGGGTCAGGGTCATTACAGGGTACACATGAAGTTTCGAGCCATTTCAACATCATTTGGCCTAACTTCACTCTTCCAACAGCTGAGCAGGAGCTCCCAACAGCGGTGAAGCTAGAGACCCTGACGCACAAAAGAGAGCACACAGTTAGCCTTAAAATGCCACTATGATTCTCTACATCAAATTTCAAGCCATTCCAACATCGTTTAGCCTAAAAAGGAAACAATCGTAACATAGTCAGCTCTTCCAGCGGTGACAGTGTCGATGACATCAAATCTTCTATCGGAGCCTACCGATGGTCCCATAATACCTCCAAAAGGCTCAATATCAAGTTTCAAGTAAAACCAACAACGTTTGACCCTCCATCAACCCTCGAGCAGCAAAATTAAGCCTCTCAGTGGTGAGAACCACCGAGGCCATCACTTATCAAACAAAGTATATGGGTGGCTTCAACATGCTTCCAAAGGCCTACACGTCAAGTTTCAGCTCATTTCAACAACATTAGACCCAACTTTGATGCTCGAAAGCAAAATTAGACCTCCCAGCGGTGGAGCTCCTCGGAACCATGACTTCCAAATCGGAGCTAATGGATCGTCTCAAAATAACCCCAATAAGCTTCATATCAAATTTCAGGTCAATCAGACATCGATTGACAGTACACCAAAGCGCGGCATCTTCCTCGCAGTAAAATCAAGTCTCCTAGCGACGGGACCCCACACGGCTTCAAAACTCAAACAAAAGCCTATGGTTGGTCCTATCTACTACTCAAGAGGCTTCGCCTCAAATTTCAAGTCATTCCGACATCATTTGACCTAGTTTCGGCTTCTAACGGAAAATCGGCAACAAAGTCTTTAGCTTTTCCAGAAAAATTGGAAACTTCTTGTTCCGATTTGCACAGCTTCTTACCGTGTTTTCTTCAGGAAAATCAGGCCAAATACATGAGGAAAAATGTCAAAAAGATAAATAAGAAAAAAGAAATGAAAAGGACCGAAAAATGGCGACCAAAAAGGGAAAAATCCCCATGGTCGCCGGCGGATTACCAGATTTTCGCCGAAAGGGCCGCTTTTCTAACCCCTTTTGCATTTCGAGAATTCCAGCCTTGTGGTTTTCCAAAGATTTGGTTTTCGGTCCATGAAATCCGTCGATCTTCATCAATATCACGGATCCGTCGCCGAAATCATTGGATCATCATTGGACGCTTCAAAACCGCCAATAGGCCAACCAAGAAAGTATACTTTCTGCCCGACCGATCGAGAAATCAACTGAACAGATTGCCGGCCCACTGGTATTAATCAATGTCTGAAGTTGCATCGCCATCCGACATCAAACAACATGTGGATCCATCGCGATCATCGCAAGAAGAATTCCAAAATACGCAGCAACACCCGCGACTCTTCGAGCGCCTTGGTGACCACTTAATGTAGTTAATTGACCCATTTTACGACAAGCTAATGTGTCATTAACTCATTATTTTGGACGGCCTAATCAAAAAGGAGGGAAAATGAGTTACAAGTCCAATCAATTATGGCAATAAATCATGTAACTCCCTCATCATGGAGTTTAAAGGCGATTAAAGGCCCATCATTCTCCATCAGCCAATCAGAAGCCAAGAAAAAGGAGTTACAAAATCATGAATTAAAAACTTGTAACTCCTCCCATCATGGAGTATTAATGCAATCAATGCTCATAAACCCTCCTATTGGCCACCAAAAGACTGTAAAAGGAGGGTCATTTCAAGAAGAATGGGTCCAAAAAAATCCTCAAAAAATTCCTGAAAAACTCTCCAAAACCCAGACACTGCACAAAGAAGCTTTGCTACTTTGAAGAAACTCTGCAGCAAAGTCCACCACAAGGTGATTGAAAACCTTTGGGGGGACCACCACCCCCCCCCCCCCCACCCACCCACCCCAAAAAGCCCACTCCTTCTATCCACATGGCCTAGATGAGGCTTTTCAGCTCGTCTACTCAGTTTTTTATTAGATATAGGACCTCCCCTTGGTCTTTATCCTCTAAAAATCTGAGGTTAGAGTCGAGTCAAGCAAATCAAAGCATTATATGTTCTCATCTGAAGGACGATGGCGAAGTCCATACATGACTTGCGACCGTTGATCTGAACTGTCACACCCCGAAACCGGACTCCTACAGCAGTCCGATCTTAGGAAGCATGATTTGGGGTTAATTTTTTTTTCTTTCCCCAGGATCCGCGTGTGTGAGGATAACAAAATTCCATCACTACAGAACATTTCGCGGAAACTAACGTGGCGTTGCGACCCGGAGCCCTTGGCCATCGGATTTTGTATCGCACTCAACCACTAACATAAAGCCATCAAATCCAAGCTCATATTTAGACTGCAACAAATCAAAAGCCACAAAATGATGAGCTGACGTAACAGGATAATTCATTTCCCACATATGTTCAAGTTACAAATTATACAAGTTCATTAGTTAACCACCCAAAGAAAAAGGCTAATAAAAGGCATTCAAAATAATTAACTAAACAAACTGCTACCCCAATTTTTGTGACAAACTCCAATGCCAAACTCAACGTCAACATGACATCGTCAGCACAACAAACCTACCAAAATACAAGGCTCCGAATCCACTGCACACACTCCAACTCGGAACGAAGGACCTGCTACCTATGGCATCAAAAGTGACGTATCAGACACGACGGTCTGGCAGGTGAATAAAGCAGATAAGATATACAAGTGCTTATCAAGTCATAGTTAAAATCATAAGATGCATTTAAAACAAATTATACACAAAGACGAATCGGAAATAAGCAATTTCTATATAAAAAGGAAATTCACATTAAAACATTTTCAAACTGACTGATGAACAATTAAAATATTAGCAACCCACATTTAGCTATATTCTCCTATTACCGAGGTAATAAGAGCACACAAACAAAAACCGTTGCCATACAAATTGGCCGGAGCAAAACCGTTGTCATGTAAAATGGCCGGAACAGAACCGTTGCCATGCAAAATGGCCAAAGCAAACAGACAAAGGGTTCAAACTGCAGTTGGCAAAGTATTTAAGGATCCTAAGCCGGGTGATCAGCCAGACAAAGTGACCCAAGCTTAGTGGTGCCGACTCAAAAATCCAAAACGATACAATTCAAATCACTAAACACAATTCAAATCGATAAAAAGACTACTCTGTATCAAAACAATCGGACAATTTCAAACAAATTAGACGAGTAGCCTTTCCGATGTTTTTCAAACGTGGCGAACCACTCCAATCTATTTCAAATCGAATTACAAGAAAACGTATAATTCTTTTACCCTAGAATGAGGCATCGAGATGCGCACTCGAGGTCCAAATGTCGTGTCATATTAGTAAATTTGATACCTCTGAAGTTATCCAGCATTTGAAGCCTCCGAGGGCACCGCGAGCCAGGGTTCTGGGAAGGCTCGCTATAGCGAGCCCATTCTCATTCTAGCAAGAGGGTGTTCTAGGAGGACTCCTGAAACACGAAGTTTTAACCTGTTTTCTTCTTTCTTTCATGAATCTCCATTGCTTGATTCTCAATCCAACTGTTCCCTTCATTACCACTGAGTTTCCATAGGTCTATGCAATCTCCAATTCACCTCAAACCAATTCCATCCAACACTCCATAAGATACCTCATTTCATAAGTAATTGAACCAAAACAGAAACAAATTTCTGCAACAAAAATGAGTACAGAATTTTCAAACATTTCAGATTTCTAGCTTTGTAAACAGCTCAAAGACAAACCCTTTTCCATGAGGTCATGGACACCCAAACCCTGCAGAAAATCCAACATAACTGAACACCAAAATAATGTAGAATTCTGCACATAGCTGGACATTAAAACACATTGCGGAAATCTGAACTTAGCTGAACATTAAAGCATTTTTGTAGAAATCCTGCACACAAATTGAACACAGAACCTGCAGAAATTCTGCACATAAAAGAAACACAAAACCTGTAGAGATTCTATACACAAAATGAACCCAAAATCTACAGAAAATTTGTACACAGGATGGACACAAAACCTGCAGAAATTCTGCACATGAATAGAACACTAAAACCTGCAGAAATTTAAATTTTTAACATTGTTGAACTCATTAAAACATCACAGAAATCTGAACATTAAATGGACACAAAAATTGCAGGAAATCCACCTTGCATAGCCAAAGAAAATGAATAATGAAATGGAAATTTCACATCAAACTTTGAAAAAGAAATATAAGTTCAGCTGCATGCATTCCAATATCTGATTATTCACTTGCCTCAAGTCCAAATGGGTTCTAATCACTCCAAAGACTCTTCTACTCAGCCAAACTCCAATCCTACACCAAAAACCCCATGGACATTCAGCTCAAAATCCACAAAAATTTAGAAAACAAAGGAGTTCTCCAAGAAGCTCCTTGCATGCATGATAGGACAACTCTAAGAGATCAATCAAACCTAATGGTAAAAGGAGAAAGCCATTGCTTACCTCTAGATGGTCCAAACAAGAAGAAGAGCTTGGAGAAGAAGGTAGTTGCAGCTGGAAAATGGTGTCAATGGCAAGCTTGGAAGATAAGGAAGAAAGTGGTGTGATTTGTTTTCCACCTTGGGCTAGATTGCATGGCATGCAAGAGGAGAGAAGATGAAAAGAAGAGAAGAAAACTTCTCTGGTTCAGTTACAGCAACGGAATGAAGAAGAAGAAGGAGCCAACTCGTGTTTTTTAAAGGAGAGTTGGGTTGAGTTGTGAGCCCCAATGGCCCTAAAACTTCAAGGGTTTAAAACTCCCTTTTGTGGGTCCCGAATGAGGTCGACGAAGAAAAGAAAAATGATCGTAAAAAAAAATTCTAATTTTCAAAAAGTATATTTTTGACATGGTTCTAGAATTTCGAAATTTGAGCTCATATTTCAATTTGAAAAGGTTGTTTTGCCCGTAGGACTGAAAAAACTGATTTTCTAGGCTTCAAATGGAGACGGGGTGAACATGAAAGTTGTTGGTGATAATTTGACCTATGAAAAGAAATTAAAATTGAAAATTTTCAAAATCAAGAACAATCCCCCCATGCTAACACGTGCAACCCAAGGCATCCCCGGGCTGCCAGACTAAGTCCAACGGCTCTCAAAATTCCCCAAAGCTATGAAAATCTAATCAAACTCACAAACGCAACCAAACAACCTCTAATCTTATTTAAAAACCTAATCCGTAACTAAGACAACACTAAACACGGAAATTATGGGTCAGGGTCTTACATGAACGAGTACCCACAATCTCTTGAGAAGTTAGAATCCATTTTCTTACTTTTCTATTGTATTTTATATTTTTTTAAGAGACAAAAAAATCACAATTCTTGTTTTTTTATTATTGATGAGATTTGTAAATTGCTTTTCACGGCAAAATTGCATTCTACGGCACAAAATCGCATTCACGGCAAACAAATGAAAATCGCCTCTTACGGCATTAAGAAAATCTTATCTCTTTTCTTAAATATATGTGAAATGGAAAGTTAGAAAAAGAATCGATTTCCTTTTCTACTTGTGAAGGTGAGTCTCCGAATCACCACTCCTAAATTCCAAATAGGATAGAAAATCTGGCATACACGTACAAAAATGTTGATGCTAGCTTTTTCGTTCGCCAGACCCCGGCGGCCCCGAGGCGGAGGAAGGCAAAAGCTGGGTCCATCATCTTGACAATTTTATGTTCCCACAGTCCCACTACCATGTACCCAAGACACCGAATTGTTGACCTACAATTGGCCTCACTCATTAGTGACTCAAAGTAAATGAATAATAGAAACTTGAGTTCATCAATCTCTCAAGATTTAGAGCCTATTGCTAGGGAATTATGAGAGTAGTCCTTAAATCGAAGACAGATGTGCACAAGGTGCATCTCATGGTCCTTTGGTACATATAATGCACCAGCACAATGATCCAGAGTCTTACACTCTAATGATTGAGACAAATCACACTATTTCATAGTGATCATAATGCTGCAACCTTATCAGATAAAATGCCTAATCTCATCACTGGTGGATCTCATCAACACACATAGATCACATCTAATATACTTGTGAGCTCCGGTTCATCTCATGAACCATCATGTCATGTCGTATTTGTTATGTGTAAACAAAGAATAAAATATCATTCATCTCATGAAATAAAAGCATGATTATATTAATAAAGAAATAAATCAATTTATTTACACCATCCACTGAATTGAGACCATAAAATCTAACATATACTAACCCCAATCAGACCATCCTCTGTTCAGATTCCTACCAAAGCATGTATTCTCAATTGCTTTGTGGGCTTTGCCATAACAAGCAGGTCCTGCGGGTGGGAGCTATTTTCACCTCTGGTTTCAGTCACACCCGGTTCCTTGAAAAGAACTAAAGTTGCCTTTGTGACGACATCCAAACCGGCAACTTAGATGCCCAAATCATTGATCTTTCAGTGTGGGACGCAGTCACGAAAATCCTGAAACCGGACCTTAAACTTGCATATTTCATTGAGGGCGAGTATGGTAAGGGGTCCTAGGAAGGGATCATAACTCGATTGTGGCCTAATACTAAGTACATCGATGTTATTGTAACTGGGACCATGTCCCAGTATATTCCAACCCTCGATTACTACAGCAATCGGCTTCCCTTAACACGCACCATGTATGCTTCTTCTAAGTGCCATTCCGGCCTAAACCTGACTCCTCTTTGTGACCCATGTGATGTTTCTTATACCCTCATTCCGACCATGATCTAAAATGTACATTCCTATTTGATGCAACTTTCGGTCTGGGTTCCTGAGGATCGTTTGGGATATTTGATCAAATAAAAAAACCAAAAATTTCATGAGTAAAGTTTTTATATAGTAAAAGCACCAAACAGTGTACTGCTATTTATTTTTAATGGTTTTGTTTCCTGAGGATCCTCTCAATTCATACAATATATGCCATGAGAGAAGAATGGATCCAATTAGGAATATCCATCATTGGATTAGGGTTGGAGAAGAGAGGAAGAAGAAGATGAGGAATTTATGCCTACTCAGGGTCGACGGCGATCCTCACTTGTTATAGCGAGGGTCGACAACCACAAAATAAAGGTAAAAAAAGTTGGTTTTTTTATACGAATTCCCTGTTTGGTGCAACTTTGGCCCAAGTTCCCTGTTTGGTACAGTGGCCACATAAAGCGATTTTTTTTTTTTGGTAAAATCCCCTTTCTTTTAAGTAAGATGTGTTTTCCTTTTTTTTAATAATATATATTTTTTTAAGTGTTCGTTATCAACTAAAGCCAATTTGAGAATTATTTTTTTATTTAGATCATCTATTTCAAATTACGCTAGAAAAAAACTTAAGTTTCTCTATATTGTTTTAATAGTTTCAATTTAAATAGGTCATTTGAAAAGCGATTAAGATACACATTTTTTACTTTATATTTTTCTATATGTTTCATAATATTGAAGTGTTCTTATTTATTTTTAAATTATGCTTTCGTTGGATTCAACTATGATAAGACTAAAGATGATCTTTTATCTTATTTCTTTTTTTTTTTTTTTTTTTGCTTTAGGCCATCAATTTCAAATCTTACTTTTTCAATATTTCTACACATTTTATTGAGAATAATTTATTTTTATTTTTCATAATGTTATTTCTTTATATATGCCTAGAAAAGTTTTATACGTTTTTTATCCTATAATTTGATGGTTTCAGTTCCAATATGCCATCAAATTGATTAAGGTATTTTGTTAGCTTTTACATGAAGAGGAATTTATGGGAAAAGTCCCAGTAGGACCCCATACGTCCTACTAACTTCCCGTATCATGTTGGACACGAGAGGGGTTCTCATGTGGCCCTTTTAATTTTTTTTTTGTCATTTAGCGATATGATCGATATCGATCATTATTATGGTCGATAGATTTGCAAAATAACAAGAAAAAAGACGAATCTGCAAGTCCACCTACAAATCCTCCACCCTCGCCTCCTCTCACGCCCCTTGGGTCTGCAGGTCCTTGGCCCCTATTCCCTCCCTCCCCTACTACCTGCAAGCCCAGCCTTCTTCCTCCGTCTCCCCTCTCCTCTTCTCCCTCCTCCCTTACCTCCATGGCGATTGTAGGATCTTACACCCCATTGAAAGGAAACAACACAACAATAGTTTTATGGTAAGGGCAAGGGCTCGACCACGATTATGACCACTCAGGAGGGAGGGTGGATGTTGACCTCAACAATCCCTCCCTCAACAGCACACCCGCCGCAACTCCTGCTGCGAACTCGCAAAATGCGTGTCCCGAGACTCGAATACCTGACTTACCAGGCTCTGATACCACTTGTAGGATCTTACACCCCATTGAGGTACCACTTATCCCAAAACCAATTGGTGATAGGAAACGACACAACAATAATTTTATGGTGAGGGCCAGGGCTCAACCACTATTATGACCCCTCAAGAGAGAGGTTGGACGTTGATCTCAACAGCGATCCTCCCTCCTCCGACGAAGATGAGCCCATGCTCGCTGGCCTCCATTCCTTCGTATCCTCCCTCTCCTTGCCTTCCCTCGCCCCATCCACCGCTCTAGAGCAGCACCAGCAAACAAGAGAAAAAAACCTAATTTCTATTTGGGCTCTGCAAATCGAGAGCAACCACCGCAGAATGGTCAATATAGACCATATCACTAAATGACAAAAAAGTTAAAAGGGCCACATGAGGCCCCCTTTCTTGTCCAACATGATACGAGGACCTGATAAGACGTATGGGGTCCTACGGGGACTTTTCCCGTAGATTCCTCTTATATATATATTTTAAATGTTTTGTATAATTGAGATGTTCTACTTATTGTGTAATTAAATATATTTAAGTTGTTAATCATTTCAAAAATATTGTGTTACTTTGACTTAATACTGTAATAAATTCACTTTCTTATGCGATTTTCTAAATTTATTTAAATATTTATACATTATTTCCTTTAGAAAATATCGGAAACATAATATGATATTTAACTCTTTCTTATGAGCTAAAGCCAAAATGAAAATGAGAATTTTAGACCATCTATTTCAAATTATACGTAGAAGATTTAAGGTATTTACAAAGAAACGAAGGTATGCTTTTTTCACTTTTATATTTTTATCTGTTTTACCTTATCGGAAATCATATGAGTACAAGCAAATGATACCGGGAAATTCTAAACGCACCCACATCATTTGCTGAGCACGCCCACATTTAAAATAAAAAAAAAATTGTTACCAAAATATCTATATGTGAAATTCCAACTGTACCATTGACTTCATTTATGCACGGATACGTAAATCCGTTCATATTAGACATGCACAGTTTTCATATGCCGAGCAAAAAAATTATGCACGGATACTCAGATCCATGCACGTTTACGTTTCCGTGCATAACGCAAACCTTTTTTTTTTTTTTTTTGTTGCAACTTGTAAGTGTTCTCCTCTCTCCTATCCCTTCCATTCAACTATGTTTCCCTCCAAATTGCAACCCACATTCCATTCCATTTGCATATATTACATGTTTATTTAGTTGAAAGAACTTTAACAAAGATGAAAACAAAATGGAAGAAGTTGAAAATGAAGAGGTATGAGGAGATGAAGAATGCCCAAGAAGAGCCGACGACGAAGAAGAGAAGAAGACGAGCGAACGGAAATGAGGAGGAAGAAGAAGAAGATGGGCACGTTGGTAATTTTTCGTGGGTGGGCTCGCGAAAAAAGGAGAGTTTATATTTTTCCTTGTAAGTGAGCTCAGCACCTGGGTGGGTTCGCTCAGCAAATTAGGTGGGTGTATTTAAAATTTTCCCACGATCCCTGGAGGATGAAAAAAATACAAGCGAACTTTGTTCCTCGGACGCCAACGCAGGGACGTGAGTCCGGAAGAAACAGGAGATCCGGACTCCAGAGACGTCCATCGTGCGACCTTGGAAATCGCCCACAAAATATTTACGTTCCAAACCGCTTTCCCTCAAGGTACGCTTTTGCTTTTGTTAATGTCACCCACCTACCCATTCCAGCCGAACGACCATCCTTTTCTAACAAGGTCAATTACCGACAAGATTTCCTTCCACCTTCTGCCTTTTACCTTTTTTTTTTTTAATTTTTTTTACCACCTCTGTTTTTGTCTTTTGCCTTTGTCAATTAATCTCACGACTTTCCAATTCATTTCTTTCCGAATTCCCAATTTCTCCAAATCTCTGGAACAAAAGAACATTCAAAAGGAAACAAATCATTAAAAAAAGAATGGAAAACATAGAAAAGGAATACGTTTTCATTCATGAAGTTGTTGAAACTTCGCCGGTCTGGAAAAACGCGTAAATTGAAAATAAAAAGGAGGGCGAGTGGTCAATTCCTCATGAGACAGACCATTTCTCTGCTTCTAGAAGGGTCCCACATGCGCTTTGAATCCGCCAATGGGAGGATGAGAAACAGACCCCTTTTCTACATATGTTCTAAGCCATCGCTGTATTATTTTTTTGTCTGTATTTCTTTCTCTCTTGTTTTTCAGATCTCATACCTCTCTCAACGGAGACAGAGAGAGAGAGAGCGCCAGAGGGACAGAGAGAGATGGGATTGGCAGATCTTCGAGAGAGCGGGAACGAGATGGGAAGAAAAGCGAAATACGAGAGAATGGATAGAGAGGGCGAAGAAGAAGATGCCTCGTACCAGAACAAGAGCGTCAACGGCAACAAATACGTCATTGCCTGTTCTATTTTTGCATCTCTCAATTCCGTCCTTCTCGGCTATGGTAATCTTCTAATTCCTCCTCTTCTTCTCTTCAATTCCTTTGTCGGTGGTGTGTGTAGGCTAATTAATATTACAAGTCAACAACCTCTGGTTTACTTCTCCTTTATTTTTTTTATTTCAATTTTTTTTTCCAATTGCAAAAGTTAAGTTAATTTTATTTTTATTTTTATTTTAAGAAAGAACTCTTTGGATGGCATTTTCTAGAATGGAAAGATCATCTAGAGAAAATGCCACATTAGAGAATATATGTAATGTGGTCATGCTTGGTTGTCAATAAACCCCTTTTTTTAATTGAAGCGCCAATGCAGATCGCTAGCAATTCATGGTGAACCCACAACTACTACCTCATTTGTGATTAGAAACTAGAGTTTGACTTTGTGGGCTTTCGGGTACTGTAGTGAGTCATTCCCAAAATGCATTGCTGGGGGTTTTATTAAATGTTGAGATTTCTAAATCCTCCTGGTAGGGATTTTGTTTTTGAGCGCTGCTGGATTTGTCTGGGGATTTCTGAAATGCTTGGAGTTACATGAAGATGCATCTCAGAAAGGCTTCAGCACATCGAATGTGTGAAAAGAAAAAGGATTTTTTTTTTTTTTTAGGAGGACTTTAAAAGTACCAACCCGAATTCACATTTGAAAGAAGCAACATATTTCTTGGGGAATTGTGAGTATCCTGGATTTTCAAAATCCCATCCACAAAGTCCAGGTTTCAAATGGGAATGGGTGTGAGACAATGCAATCTTTCTTGTCAATTTCTGGATATTATCTGTAAATTAGGAAGGCCCACATGGGGAAACTGTTGCATAACAGTTTTTGCATATTTCCTTTTCAGGTTAATGTTCATTTAGTTGAGCTCATTTCTTATTACTGTGTTTTGTATTCTAGTTCATTTATTTGAGTTCATTTCAGGTTACTGTGTTGAAGAACATCGTGCTGCCCTAAGGAAATCTAAGTATCTCTATATTTTTGTTTAGATAGATGCACTTAAATTATCAAATGCACACTTTTTTAGCATTTTCTATTACTTATTTATTTTAATTGGGTTTTTGAATTTTTTTAACGATGTTTAAGAACGGCACGTCCATCATGGGCACCAACTCCTGCGGTCCTAACCTGCACCAGGATTTGAAACCTTTCTTTTAACACATGTAACACTCTAATATTACTGGAGATTTGTATATTCATTAGACAGTGCTACGGAGTACTCTGCCATAATGAGGAGTACAATATTTATATGGGCTTTAGGAGTGCCACTACCACAACAAAATATGCTTATCTTTTGGTTGCACCATCCCCAAAGATGAGGGATGGGGGTTGTAACCTTCCCAAAGACAAGGGATGAGGTCGATTCACGAAAATGTGTCTATATATATATGTGCATCCTCTCTCAAAGAGGGCAACACATTTCATCCCATTTCCTCTTGCTTCTGATATATTGTGATGATTTTGTTACCTAATATAGCTATTGCTAATTTTCAATTCCTAAACTTTAGATAGGTATATATTTACTATTACCATGCAAGGCCCACATACATTTAACATGTAATTAATTTGGAACTCGAACAATAGTGTATCACACAAATATCTATGCCCATTCTATAAATGTGAGGCCCAAAGTCTACCCTTTGAGCTTTTTATAAATGTTAGGCCTCATTGGTTGTGGTTTACTAGGCCTGCTGTGTTAGTACCCACGGGTTGTTGGGTCAACCCAAGGGGATGCCATTTGGGGAGATCACAAGCCAGCCCATGCTGGGTCGATTAATTAACAAGAATCCAATGTATTAGCATTGCTAGTAGGCCAGAAGATTATGATAAGCAACAGTCACTATCAGCTATACAAGTAGGCCCACCATCTAGATTTACTTGAAGGATCACCAGTCACCACTACAGCCAATCTTTACATATCACTGCTTAAGAAATAAATTGGAGCTCATATGTAGGTGATGTCTAATCTACTATCAATGTTTGACGCTGGTGTGACGAGTCTCTAACCCAGGTCCATCATCTATCTTTGATGGTACCAAAGAGGAGGAAGATTTGCTAAAGAGGCCCTACTGCGGTGGGCTAGTCTACATAGTAGATGCTTCATAGATTGAGTTCTCAACACCGCAATAGCATGTCTCGCAACTCAGTTTTGAGGACTAGGTTGATTTTGAAGGGGAAGGGAATGTTGGTAACCCACGAGTTAGGGTCCAATCAACCCATGGACAATGCCATGGGGCAGGCCGCAAGTCAACCCATGCTGGGTCAATTCGTTAGGAAGAATCCAATGGATTAGCACTATTGAATCAGTAAGAAGATGAGCAACAATTAGTATCGACTGGCCTTGCTGGGGTGGTGTGGATTTTTTTAAATCTGTGAAGTGAGGTTATGTCTAGTTCCATCACTTCTCAAAATTTACAGCAGAAGCTTTAATCAAATCATTCAAGACATTTAGATATAAACCATGCGAAAAGCAAAGCAAAGATCAATGCATAATTTATAATATTAAAGTTGAAAAGACAAACGAAAGTTGATCAATCACAATTTATGGCCATAACAAGGCCAAACAAAATATCAAAATAATCTATCCAAAAGAGTTAGAACGAAGTCTCTCTCGAGCAAGGACAAGACGTGTCGCGACCCCGGACCGAGGTTCCCTAGTCCGGGCCCCGCGACGGTGATGTCCAGCCAACTATGATTAACCCACAGGTTTCCACGGTGAGGATTCCCAAATACGAACATGTAACAATCTCACACGAACAATGATTTGCGGAAGCGTGCAAGTAATCTCATCACAGTTTAATAACATAAACCTTACGATTCCAAATTGCATAAGTTAAATCATCATTAAGACAATAATCAGAGGAGGAAACGTAAGCATAGCATTACCAAGTTTAGTTCAAGTTTCAAGATAACAAAAAGTGTTAAGTTACATAACCCCAAAAGCATGAAAAGGCCAACAAAGGCCATACATCCCAAGATAACAAAATAATCCCATCTATGTGTATCATACTCAAGACCCCGCCCAACGTCTAGAGGACGTCGTCGGGTTGCCACTCACGAGCTGGGGGTGGCTCAAAAGCCTCCTCCAGGCGCTCCTCCGCAATAGCAACGGCGCTTGCATCTAAACACCAAAACAAAAGGGTCAGACACGACGGTCTGGCAGGTGATCAGTTTAGACATAATACAAGTCAGTTAATATGAAAGTAGTCAGCACTTAAAGCATGGCATGAGTTCTGAACAAAACATGTATAAGGTGCAATTCAAAACTAATATGCTTTTCAATAAAACATCATGATTCACGAATCCACATTGAGCTCATCCTTTCTCCGTCATACGTAATGACAAGAGCAAGCGAAACGAAACAAAACAAGACGAAACGAAACAAGAGTCCGAGCCACACAAGGTGGGCGGAAAACCGGCCGCGGAACCGGACAAAACAAAGATGTGTATAAATACACGACTAATCTGCAGATTGCCCTTAGGTTTAAGGACCCCCTAACTAGTGGATCAGACTGAGAGGGCAGTCCAAGCTCAGCGGTATTCTATGATATCCATGTATGCATAAAACATATCAATACTTGTACAAAACTTAGCGAAAAATGGGGAAAAACACTTATCAAAACAATGCAAGACGAGACTAAACAAGAATAGCATAAGCTATGACAACAAGGCTGGAAAAGTGTCCCCAATATAGTTCTTGAAACAAATCAAAAGCTAAACACCTGCTTGTAAATCAAAACAGGTACGCAACGGTATTCTTCATGTCAAAATTCAAGATTTCGAAACAATTATGTCAAGTATATGCTAAGACTCTTTATTTGATTCTCGTGAAGTTGAAACCCAAATGTTGGAGTTTAAAATGAATTGGTGTCCCCGAAGCTAGACAACATTTCATGTTTCAATTGCACAACATCAAGCTAAAGACCCCTTAACATATTCTAGTTTTTCTCTCCCATCGAAGCCCTTTCAAAATTCTCCTTTTGTACACTCGATCACCACGCGGCTACCCAGCGACTAGCCGCCGGTTGGATGGTCGGCTGACCGACCAATTGACCGACCGCTGACCGACTGATCAGGAGAAATACTACTTTTCAGATTTCTTGCGCAGGTCAGCTAGCTGCCTACTGACCGCCCGCGGGCCGACCACGCCCTGTGCAGAAACTGGGTTACTATTATTCTGACCGACACAGGGGCGGTTAGCCGTGGGTCAACAGTCGGCTAGCCGACAGCTGACCGCCGATCTGCGACAGCTTCAGTTTGATTCAGATTTCACACCTCTTTTCACCCCTTTTCCACCATTTCATTCCTTTGTCAAATCCCTGCACATCCCCTGAGCCTCCATGCTCTCCAAGGGGCAATTTCCATTCAAATGTTAACCATCATCCCTTAAATCATTTCACAACATACTCCTCCATTCTTTTATCCATTTATAAACCATTTTGACAAGATAAAAGCAACTTCAAATGAATGAAAACCATTAATACAAACCATTAGCATATGCATTTCAATTAAGACAAGATTTCAAACTATAACACATCTTTGAAACAATACATTGCCCAAATTAGAATGGAAAAGGAATCAAACCATGAAAGCTAAAATAATCAAATATTGCATGCATCATGAAGCTAAGTTGATCACTTGCCTTTACCAAAATCCAAGCCCAACAATCTCAGAAAAATCCTACCAATTGTACTCCACGAAATCTACAAGAAAACCATGAAAAGAACATCAAAAATCCACCAAAAAGTGAAGACAATGACCCATTTCGAAATGGGTGTTGCATGCTTGAAAAATGGGCTCCTAAGGAACTCAAAAGACTACATTGAAGAGGAGAAAGAGATCCATTACCTGAAGCTTGCTAAACAAGAAGAGGAGAAGAAAATGGAGTGGAAACACAGCTGGGATCTCCAAGAAAATGGTAGCACTGGATTCCTTGAGTTGAGAGGAAGAAGAAGGTATGATCAGTTTTTGACTTGAGGCTTTCTAGCTTAGGCATGCAAGGAGAAGAAGGGAGGGGAAGAAGAAGAAGTCTCAGCTGAGTTGAAGAGAGTTGCAGGGAATGAGTTTAGAATCGTGAGTGAAAAATGAGGGAGAAGAAGACTTAATTCAAATGGGTTCTTATGGGCCCCATTGCTCAAAACTTGCAATGGTTAAAACACTGACTTGTGGGCCCCGGATGAAAACGACGAAGAAGACTAAAATGATCGCCGAAAAATCTAGTTTCCAAAAAGTATAAATTTGGCATAGTTTTGATATTTCGAAATTTGAGTCCATATTTGGTGTGAAAAGACTAATTTACCCCTTTGAGCCAAAACTTGGGTTTCTGGGCCTAAAACACAGACAAGCTGAACACAGAAGTTTATCAATAAAATAAAATCATTCAAAAGAGATCGAAATCACGATTAAAATCAGAAAACTGGAATTTCCTCCCAAGCTTACACGTACACTCAAGGCACCCTTAAGTGTGACCAAATAGCACAAAACGCTCTCAAAATTCCCCAAAGCTAATTCTAGACTAAATCGGACCAATTTCTAATCCCACGAACACTAAACTCACATTACAACTAAACACGCACTTAGTTAACACTAATCGCGCTAATCCTGGGTCGGGGTTTGACAAGACGACTCTAGACTATTTCGTCTGCACACCACTCGTAGTACTCTTGCCGCGGTGCCTTACGGACTACCTCACCCTCCAACTCATAGGTAGAAGGTCCACCTACAACACCAAGTGTAGATCATCAAGTTTACGAAAACCCGACAAGTAAGCAAATATATAAATCACATGGTATGATGCATCAATGTAGAATGCATGACAAAGATCCAATAGATTGCAATGAATGGTAAAGCATGCCAAAGGTATGCAAGAATATATTAACATTAGTGAGTCATTGAAAGACGATAAATATATGTCATTAAGTACATTCTAGTAAAAGGTAACCCACATAAGCTAATACACCACGTTATGTCACATCCCTCCCATACTCAACAGAGTCGTGGTACAGATGCACGGGGTAATAGCCCAACAAAAAGTGCATGAGAGATACGCTCAGCTAAAAGGTTGGTGCCCAAAATATATGTCAAACCATCCAAACCATCATGGTACCCAGTGGCATACATTTCACCTCAAAATACCAATTTGTAGATTGTAAAATAATAAACTATCCTTTCATAGAGGCAACTTGGCCAAGGATGAAAAAAGTGGCTGATACACTTCCTATTGGCCAATAAATTACGCTTCTTTAGATTTATCGGCGCTCACAACCGTATCTGCACGTAGTGGCCGATATGTGTCCCGTAGCGGCGGACACACACTGATAAGTATATGTAGCGGCCACTGCGAACGTTAAAAAAAAGAAAGAAAGAAAAAAGCCTACCCCTACATTCATCCAACCTGGTGGAAAGAAAGAAAGAAAAATAGCAGTTGCAAGAAGGAGACATGCATGGAGAGCAAGAGCAAGAGCAACAACACCATCCAGCACAAGTAGCCACCGCCAGCACCAAAGCAACTGCTATCTTCTTTTTTCTTTTATTTCTTTCCTTCCTCTCCTCTTCCCCCCACTCCCTCCCTCTCCATCTCTACTCTCGAACCTTCTCTAAGAAGAAAAAGGCATATGCCTTTTTTTGACACTGGAATTGTTTGTGGAGCCTTCTTATATGGAAAGTGCTTTTTATGGCACTACTCGATATTATGGGCCTAGCCAATATGTATAAGCTCAACCAATATTGTTAGTGAATATATGTAGAAAAACATATCAATATTGTCAGTGATACAGGACCTCCGTGCAATGAGGGGACGGCTATGTCCCTACCTTAGTTACTTTTCCAATATTCTAGATTTTCTGATTTTTTTTTCAAAATTTTTTGACAACTTTTTCAAATCACGCCGCTACATAGCGTTCTGGTGGCTGACTGTTACACCTGTTGCTATGGCTATTTTCATCATTGGTCTCCCGATTGTGTTAGACTTAATAGCCGAGTGGTGCCTAACTATAGATTTTAAGAAACGATGTCCAGCTAGGCTTTCTCTTTCGCAGACAAGATAACCATCAAATAAGGAAACTACTCCAAACTAGAATATTCATCAAAATCACATATCCATGAGTAGTCTTCTTCAAAGCATTTCCCTCAAATAGCCACCCAGCCTTATAGACGAAGACAAAAACCGATCAGGTGGGGTTTCCTAGGCCCATTCTAGGTCATCAGTACAAGACTACCTCTGGTACAACCAACAAATAACATGAAAGGATACATGCACTAGTCATATAAATAAAAGAGCATGAAAAGGTGTACATCAATATCCACAAGTCAAGGAACAATACCATGCAACCCTATGAGATCTTGAGGTTCTTGATGTCCTAAGTTATTATTTTTTGGTGCCATTGATGGTAATTGACATCAATTTCCCCAAGTCATCATACATTTGACTCAATGTTGCACCACGCATGCTTTTTGGACAATCCGTAGGTGAATGTTAGGCTCAAACATCACTTACCATTAGTCTCATACTCAAACATCATTAGACAAGGCAAAAGGTCCCATTCCATGTCAAAGGTTCTAAATTCAAGGTCCTCAACCATAGGGTCATCGGCTAGCTGCGGGGCTCCTTCGGTCAGGCGAGGGGGGTCGTCGGCTAACCGAAGTACTTTAGCCTAAAAATTGACTCAGGTTTAGCAACCGATGAGGTCTGTCAGTTAGCTGGACGTGAGTTGTGGCTAGCCGAGGCGAGTGTTTGGCTAGCCAAAGCACTCAAAAATGCTTCAGCTGGTGGTCCGAATCTAGTTTGACTTAGAGGAAATTCTCCCATTTCACCCAAACCTGTAGAGATACAAAAATCTGGGCACAACATACCCTTCCAAAGCATAACACTAATTTTAAGGGCTTAAAATTGGGGTTACATAAACATGCAATTGGCTTAAAATCACAAAATTGAGCTTAGAGATGGGTGTCTAAAAATGAACAATTACAAGAATCAACAACACTACATGGATACCAAAGTAAATTACATTGTTTGCTTGCCTTGAGTTCCAAATTGGGGAAAACACTTGAAAATTGGGCAAGACCCTATGGGGTCATTCGTCTTTTATGCATGGGATAGGAAAATGTCATTTTCATATGTAAATGTATATGTAACTGTTACACATGTGATTCATTTTACCATGTTTGTCTACAAATGCCCTTTTCACACCTTGTACACATACGATTCAATTTACAACATATTGGCTACATGCGTAAATGTATAAAGTTTAATTTTTATATTAATATCTAAAATAAAATATGGATATTTGAACAATATCATTTTAAACAAAAATAAAAGATCTTTTAACTTTCTACCTTTTTGTAATTGGAATGATATACATTTTTTTTTTTTTTGAATGGTAACCATCATTAAAAATAAAAACTGATGAGTACGAGAGATTTACTGAAAAGCAAAGCAACCAAAAAGAGGAGAGGCCCAAGACCAAACAGCCAACAAAAGCCAAAACACCCATACAGAAGACGACCTAAGCAAACTTCAAAAGGGACAAAAGGAGACCACATTGTGAAAATGCCACCTTCTTCCAATTTAGAAGAATAAGATCTGGGGGAAGTGGGGAACACGATGGAAGGAAGGAAGGATAGAGTAACACCCAAGAAGCCACGATGAATTTAATTTGATCGCTTAAGGAGTCAATCGATGAGGAGAGACTCCTTGACAACACCTTGTATTCTTTTCTTTCGAGAAAACCCATAAGACTGCAATATATATATATATATCCACATTATCTTCCCTCTAGCCGACCCCATAATCATCTTCCAAGCTTGAAAAAGGTGTTGCAGTGAGTGGGAAAGTGCCCCACTATACTTGAACCACCCAAGGACCAAAGTCCACATAGTTTGTGCCACTTTGCAATTGATATTTCTATGAGAAAAATATACATTGATATGCATTGATATTTCTATGAGAAAACTATGTATTTTCAAAACATGCAACATAAAAGAAGATCGATCAACCATTCATATACAAATGGAAAAATATCTAAAAAGAAATAAACACTAGAAAATAATAATATAATCTATATCACAAGCCGGGCCATCTGTTCAGTAGAACAGAAGTTGCCAATCAAACAAGATTGTATAAGAAACTTAGCCCAAAAGGGTTGCCAAAAAGGAACTTCTGCAATAAAAAGTAATATATCTTAGTATCGCCTATTTGTAGTAGCCCTCCACATCTCTTTGGCTATTGCATCTCGAAAGCAATAGGCATATTGGCTTTCTGATTCTCCATCAGTAACATCATCTGAACAAAGATCATCATTATTGTTTTCATTATTCTACGATTCTTCATGATGACATCAATACAATTTATTGATGCCGGGGCTTCTCATCATAATAAAGTTTTGCAGCACGGCACATGTATTTACTAACTTCACCTATGTCTTGAAATGATAGTTTTGAGGTATACTAGTCAAAATAGGAAAATGTTCATTCCATAGTCCAAACGTCCTTTCAATCACATTCCTTAATCTTGCATGTCGAGGATTAAACAGCTCTGAGGGCATCCTAGGAGCCAAAGATTGTGTGACATATTCCTTGAGATGATATCGCATGCCTCGATAAGGTCCAATGAACCGTCGCCTGTGTGCATAACCACCATCGAGAAGAAAATACTTTCCTAAATGATCCAATATACAAGTATAAGTAGTTTTACTACTATTATAACCACATCGTATGTTTTAAGAGACTATTTACCATCTAGCACATTGAGATTGTAGATTCCCCTATTGTGTATGTTGTGCACATGCGTGAGGAAGCGTGAATACATGGGAGCGTTCAAACAAGCCACACACAACAAAAGGGAAAATCACATGAGAGATTTACATAGTTCGACGATGTGCCTACATCCACTGCCAAAGAGACCTCATTGTCTCTTTACTATCCCACTGTTAGATATAGGGGTGCAAGTCCCATCATATATGTAACTCCCTCTTTCTTAGCCCCCAAGAAAGCCGGCTACAATTACCAAAATACCCTTGACCCATAACCCAATTCTTGGCCAACCCAATGGACCGATCCAATTAACCTGAAATACAATACATAAACCCAACAATCTCCACCTTGGCTTGAATTCCATCAAACTCGAGCCACCCTAAAGGTAACCGACAATGTCTTTAATCTCCCGTACCTCACTGAAAGGTCCGTCCCTACATCCATTGTCACTGGGCGTAGTCTTCACTCTTTAATGGTTAGCGACATGGATAGGAACATGCTTCGTAAACATATCTGTTGGATTTTCAGATGTGTAAATCTTCTTCAAAGATACAATACCTTCAGTGACATTCTCTCTAATGAAATAATACTTTACGACATTGTTCTTGGTACTCCAATGATGCCCTTGATTATTTGCTAAGAATAGGGCACTGATTGTCACAATGGCCGACTGTTGAATCTTGTTGTATGTCAAGATCACCAACTAGGTCTTTCAACCATATTTCCTCCTGCACTGCCTCTGTTAGTACCATATACTCTACTTCCATCGTAGATAAAGCAACTGGTGTCTATAGCATAGACCTCCAACTTACTGCACTTCTTGCTAGGGTGAAGATATAGCCCATGGTGGACCATATTTTATCCCTAATGTTTTGCATAATTAGAGTCTGCATAACCCACAATACCAATGCCGAAGTCGCTGTCCCAACCAAATATCAAACCAATATCTAATGTGCCCTTCATATATCAAAATATCCATTTCACTGCCAGCCATTGGACCTTGCCTAGATCAGACATGTATCTGCTCACCACACCGACTGCATGTGAGATATCAGGTCGAGTGCAAACCATAGCATACATGATGCTGCTAACTACACTCGCATATGGAACATGAGACATAATCTCTCTCCTCATTTGTACTGGATGATAGAGCTGCAGAAAGCTTAAAGTGGGCAGCTAGAGGAGTGCTCACAAGTTTAGAGTCTTGCATGCTGAATCACTCTAAAACCTTCTCAATGTATTCTTTCTGATACAATTTTAAAATCCCCAACTTTCTATCTGTGAATTTTTGCATACCCAGAATCTTCACTGTTGCTCCCAAATCCTTCATCTCAAACTCTTTACCGAGTTGTGATTTCAACATCTCAATCTTTGACATGCTTTTAGCAGCAATAAGCATGTTGTCAACATAAAGCAATAGGTAAATAAATGAATCATCATCAAGCTTTCTATAATAGACACAACTATCATATTTACTTCTTTTGTAGCTCTATTTCATCGTGAACGCATCAAATCGCTTATACCATTGTCTAGGAACTTGCTTAAGCCCATACAACAATTTCTTCAGACTACATACATGATCTTCCTCACCCGATACCGTGAACCCCTCTGCCTGATGCATGTAAATCTGCTCATCCAAATTACCATTGAGAAAGGTCCTCTTCGCATCAAGTTGCTCCAGCTCAAGGCTATTCGTTGCCACTAAGGCCAACAACACACGTATGGATGTCTGCTTCACAACAAGAGTAATCAATTCCTTCCCTCTATGAATAACATTTTCCTACAATGCTTGCCTTATATCGAACTCCACTTGATCTCGGGGTTCCTTTCTTATTCTTGTAGACCCATTTACACCCATTGGTGCGATGTCCCTCAGGAAGCTTCACATGTTCCCAAATCTGATTTTTTATTAAGAGACTCCATCTCTTCATCCATAGCTACTGCCCATTGACCACTTTCTTACCCTTCCACTGCCTCACGAAACGTGGATGACTCACCATACTCAGCTGTCAATACATAAGTAACCACATCATCACAGCCATTTTCTGATGCCAATGCATACGTCAACATGTCCTCAAAACCATACTTGACCGGTTGTTTCCTCACCCTCTAGGGTCTATCTGTCTGCCATTCAGTCTGGCTATCCTCTATATTTCGGGAGGAATTGGATGCCCTCTTCTTCCTTATTAGGATGTCTAACTCCACCTGAATGGTGCCACTGCCGCTGCCTACCTCTATCTTCTCCACTTGCTTACTGGCATTGAGTAAAGCTTCCTCATGAAATGTAACATCCCTGTTGATGGGTGAATCCTGATTGGTACACCACAACTTGTACTAGTTCACCTAAGAAGCATATGCTATCGCGACCTTGGACCGGGTCAGCGCACGCTGCGCACCTAATTTGGGATCGGCGAGTTAATGATGTGATGGAACAATAATAACATACATATGAATACACTCATTTAATTTCCAACAAGTTTCCGCAGTGAGGATCTCATACATACTCACAAACCATTTACATTAATGCGGAAGCGTGTAGCAAACCAAATTCGTAATCCATCTAACATTTCAAAACTGATAACACTTATATGAATAACATGATGTCAGAGTGAGCAATGATCCTTTGGCATTCCCAAAATATAAAGGTTTATACAAAATGTAAGTTAATTAAACATTCCCCAAAAATAATAGCCAACAAAGGCCAGTACAACCAAAAGAATCAAAATGTGTAAAACAATAACCCCCAAAATGTTTCGCATCTCATAGCTCGACCCAATGTCTAAATGACATCGTCAGCTTGCCATTCTACTAATCGATGCAGCTCACCGGCCGCCTCCTCCGGCTCCTCCTCAAAGACAACGAGGTCTGGATCTGACTACCAAAAGAGTGGGTCAGATACGACGGTTTGGCAGATGGGTAAATAGATATAACAATAAGGAAATTCAAAGCATATTTTAGAAACATATTGAAAGCCTGTCAAAGCAATAATTTCCGTAAAACATGGTGCATTATTTGTTTAAAGCACATATGCAATATAAAACATGTAGGATAACAAGGAACGGGAACTGACAAGATGACAACCACACGTAAGCTAAATCCTCCATCACTGATGTAATGAGAGCACACTAAAGGCATTGGTCTTGGGCACGCGAGGTGATGAGAAACAACTATATATATACATATACTGAGCAAAACCACAGCCGCAGAACTGGGTGACAGAATAGGATAGAATTCAGACTGCAGCTGACAAAAGCTAAAGGGGGACCCCAAGTCGGTGGATCAAACCGACAAGATTGTCCAAGCTTAGTAGTGCCGACTCATAGGTCAAAACGAAATAAGAGCATATACATATCTAAAGGGGTATATGACACCCACAACAGGCTGAACCAAAGGTTTGTAAGCACATTTATCACAATAGTGTTTTATCAAAATGCATAAAGTTGACCAATTATTCAGACCACAAATTTCAGTAGTTAAAAGTGTCATTTGTACTAACACATGAAAACTATCTGAAACATATGAAATTCAAGTGAAAACCAACACAATGGATCTATTAATAATTTCGGACAAGCATTGAGGCTATAGGATTTAAACAATATGTATTAGGATCTAGTATGTCGGTTTTTGCTCTTGACTTGGTACTTCGGAAGGTAAAAGACATTCCAAGATCCCTATACAATTGATAAGTCTGAGATACTCAATACATTTCCGGAATGGGATTCTTTCTTGATCAAACTCTATATGTCATCCCCTAGGTCTTCCGAAGGCGTTAGGACTTCAAACCAACCCAACCGAACCTTAAAACACCCTTTTTGGAAACACTAGGGAAGACCCAGGAATTCTGCATAATTTGCTCGAGTGGACTAGAAATTCGCTCTAGCGAAGGGCTTTCTAGGTGGATTTGCTCGAGCGGACACAAGCTCGCTCGAGCGAACTGGTCCGAGTCAGGTGGGGTCGAGTGAAAGAGAAGGTCGGCTCGAGCGACCAAGTCTCTGGAAAGGGTCCGCTCGAGCGTACAATGGTTCGCTCGAGCGATATGGCTTCTGATAGGGTTAGCTCGAGCAAATTGGAAGGTTGGCTCGAGCGACCTAGTTTCTGTAAGGGGATTTGCTCGAGCGAATGTGGGTTCGCTCGAGCGAACTGCTTCAGAAACTCCCCATTTCAGCAGTTCGGGCCTCTTCTTCTCTTCCCTTCTAAACACTTTTGAAGCCAATATTTGACACAACATTCATGGCACTTCCACCTACTCAAACCATATTTACATCCTCCAACAACCACTCCATCAAAACATCAATTCTCCCTTCAATTTCAATCTCATTTAATACAATAAAACTCACATTAATGGCAAATCCATTCACGACAAAAGTAAATTTCCACAAAAATGTCAACATGCAAATCTCAAAAGACCAAATAAGAGAAATGAACTTATCAATATGCACATTACTAAGAGTCAATATAAACCATTGATAAAACTAAGTGGGGGCAATCATCAAAATCAATATTTTCCATAAAACAAGAAATCATTCAAATCAAACTCATTCATCCACTTGCCTTGGCTCCAAATTAGCTTACAAGCTCTTAATCACCACTCCCAAGCTCAAAATCAACAATTTACACAAAAACCCCCAAAAGTAACCCATTACAAACCCTAACATAACCAAACCAAGGAAATAGAATTTGAGAACTCCCAATAATGAAGGTGAAGCATCTCAAGGACTAGAAGAATACTAATCTAGAAGATTAAGAGGAAAGCTTACTTAGAAGTGCTTCAAAGAGACAAGGCTTGCTCAAAGAGAACCCTAGGATGGGTGGTTTCCTCTACAAATTGCATCAATGGGAAGCCTTCAAGATGAGGAAGAAGAAGATGGCCGCCATTTCTCTTTTAGCAAGAGCTTGGTGATGGATTGAAGATGAAGAAGCAAGAAGAAGGGGAGGGAAAACCCTAGAGTGCTAGAGCAAGAGTCCCTTAGCAAACAAGAGCAAGGAGAAGGGGAAAGTAGCAAGAGCTCACCATATAAAAGAAGTGGGGATGGGTCCCACAACTAAACCAACTTGAGAGGCTAAAAACATGGGTTTCCGGGCCTCGGATGAGTTTGACGAAGAAGGGAGAAATATTCATCGAAATTTCTAGTTTCCAATAAGTATATGTTTCGTGGGTTTCGGAGATATTGAAAATAGTGTCCAGATTTTGTGTAAAAAGATTGTTTTGCCCCTAACGTTAGCAAAGTGGGGTTCCGAGGTCTCGAACGGAAATGGAGTAAACACGAAGGTTGTAGGGAATGATGAAACAAGTCAAACGGACCTAAAACACGAATTTTCATAATATCAGATAATTTCCCAATTCGCACAAAAACACTACAAAGGAACCCCCAAGGGTCCCACTAATGAAAAGGTTCTCAAAATATCCCAAAGCTATGTAAAAGCTATTCTAATCTCAACTTAACCAAAATCCACTAATCTCACTTAGAGCTAAACACGCCTTAATTAGTACAAATCGGGATCTCTCGGGGTGGGGTCTTACATATGCCACCATGATGCACTTCACTGCTCTCGATTCTAACTTACCGGTTTTCACATGAGCTTAAGCTGGACAACCGAGGATTCTCAAGTTAGAATATTTAGCTGGATTTCCTAACCACATGTCTTTTGGTATCTTGCAACCAATCCCTCAGTGTGTGGAGACTTGTTAATTAGGTAGCCTGCCACGTGTAATGCCTCAACCTAAAAGTCCTTGGACAATCCTGTAGTAAACAACATACAACGAGCTCTTTCCAAGATCATTCTTTTCATCCTCTCAGCAACTTCATTTTCCCATGGAGTCCTTGTAGCAGTGTAATGTCGAACTATGCATTTATCCTTGCAATAGTTCTCAATGTTTATCTATATTCTTTGCCATTGTCTGTTCTCAACTTCTTCACCTTCATGCTGGTCGTTTCTCAACCATAGCCTTCCACCCATGGTTTAAAAAACGGCCATTACCGTTTCATAATGGCCGTTATGAATCGGTAACGGCCTATATCCTTACGTTATTTATAATATAACGGTCATAACAGTCACGGTATAAAAAAAAAAACTGTGAAAATAACAGTCATAACGGCCAATATATTGGTCCACGATGTTTTTTTGTTTTTTTTTTTTAACTTTCTTTCCCCTTTAGATTCATTTCTTTCTTTCCCAAACCAATTGTGGAGCTTCTTAAGACTATGCTAGAGCTTTCTAAGCTTCTTTTTCACCAAGACTCAATGATTTGCTAGATTTTTGTGGATTCTCATATGATGGTTTCTTCCCTCAACCACAATACTCTTATGTTCATATGTCTCTGTTTTGATTAATTAATTAATCTTGATGTACTAGTAAATGTTACTTGAAAGTTGAAGTTCATTCTCAATTTACTTGGTAATTGAGTACTGTACGTCTATACTACTACTAGTTCCATGACTCTTTTTTTTGAAAAAAAAACCAGTTTCTTGACTTTTAAGTGTTTAACACTAATGATTAATTCAAAATTATGGTTGCAATGTTGTAAAATTTATGACATTTGAACTTATTTTAATATATACATGTAAACCTATTTAATTCATAACAGACTTTACAAGTTTCAAATAAGACATATACATGATGTAATCACTTAGCGGGACTGATATATTTTTTTAAAGTGTAATGTTTCAAATAATGGAAAACATTATTTTCTAGCATTTTAGAATATTCTGGATTTTTTGGATATTTTTTCGGATTTTTTTGGGGTAAAATAAAAATTTGCACCGCAATGGACCGCGATGACCGTGAACCGCAATACAACGCGATGACCGCAATCGCAACCGCATTTCTCACATAAGTCCAACTTGCCTGTCTTTGTGCCACATAATAAAATCCGTTTGCTCAACATTGTCGATCCATGCTCACTGATGTGCAAGTGCCATAGACGTATTGAGATAGATTCATGGTCATTTGGGGAAGATATTGCTGCTCCACTTGTAACTATATTTCCAAACAAAATATAAAAGTTTCCAACTCTATTGCCTCTCATAAGAACCAGAGCACCCTTCACAACCTTCATAACTCCACATTCAGCTGAAAATTTACAGCCATCAAAGTCCAAGGCACCTAGAGAAATAAGATTCTTTTTCGGATCTGAAAAAATTAAGCTTGAATGCCTTTTTAATGAGCTTGAATGCTCAATATGATTTTCCTATGAAGGACTTAGAAATGTGGAAGAAGGTTTGAAAGCCTATGGATGGTTTTAATGGCTTGCATGTGTTTTCTCTCTGTGAGCTTTTAAAATGGTCATGTCTGTATGGATATGTATTTGAAGTCATCTATTTATAGATTTTGAGCTTCAGTCGCCTGAGATGCCAAAACAGGCAACACAACTCACGCACAACAGCTAGTTTAACTCAGATCCAGATCCGCTTTGGCTAACAAAGGAATACTTCGGTCCCCCGAGACCCTACAAGCCTAAAAAACATGCTCTCTGGAAAATAAACTGAAGGAAAACTTCAGTCCTTCCGTAGGGGTCTTTTGGTCAACCGACACCACTGTCTTCGGGCCCCCGAGACCATTAGCATTGTTGTTAAATTTAATTCTATTCCGGTTGCCGTTCTAGTTTGACCCTGTAGTAGAATGTTTCGGCATTTCGGTATCCTGTTCCAGAAAAGACGCAATTGAAAATTGGAAAAAATCTAAAATAATACCTAAAATTGAAAAAAAAATAGTTGAATGCTAAAATAATATTAAAAATGCATACATTGCTAAATTAAACTACAATCTACTATTGACCATTTTCTAGTTTTCACTACATATAAATGGAAGTATGAAGACTTGGCTAGAATGGGGCGGAATTGGTCTGCAATTGGAACCAAAATTAGGGCTGTAACGACCGGAATGGACTGAAATGACCAAAACGGACCGGAATTGGGACCAAAACTTTTAGGGGGCCATTATGTTATGCCCAAGGGCAATTCTGGAACATGCCAGCCGAAACATAACGGAATTGACAACTATGACCATTAGTGCTAAAAAATGAGCTCTCTGGATTTTAGACCGAAGAAAGGTCGGGGCCCACCGAACTAATAGACTCGGTCCACCGAAGATATTGAGAAGCCTATAATTAATTGAGCTTCTCTAACCACTTGGACCTAACAAATTTTACCACTTTGGTTCAAGGTCCTATGGCCTATTTCTTGGTATATTCTAAGGTCCAATTTACCTGATGGTTGGCACATATTGGAAATATGACTTGATGTAACAACGCCTTCCATGACTTAGTCTTCTGGACTTGATCTTGATATAACTTGAGTCTTCTCCAGAGGCAACTTCATGGACTGGTCACGGAATTGACAACCCAAGGATGTGACAGATTTCACTATGGCACTAACAATTATAGGAGCCTTTATCCTTTGTTCTTCCTTGTTCCACCAAGCCCTTTGCTTGGTAATCGCCGTCTTTTCCTTTCTTTCTCAATGCATTTGAAAGAAGGGAATATTCGAAGTCCTCCACGCCAATCTTATCTTTCCCATAAAGAAGAGCAGCGCTCACATCTTCAGCATCTTCTAGGGTCTGATAGAACTTTTTGATGATATACTCCTGAGTAGTAACTTCATGGACTAGTCATGGAATTGGCAACCCTAGGATGTGACAGATTTAACTATGGCACTAACAATTATTGGAGCCTTTATCCTTTGCTCTTCCTTGTTCCACCAAGCCCTTCGCTTGGTAATCGCCGTCTTTTCCTTTCTTTCTCAATGCATTTGAAAGAAGGGAATATGCGAAGTCCTCCACGCCTATCTTATCTTTCCCATAACGAAGAGCAGCGCTCAGTTCTTCAGCATCTTCTAGGGTCTGATAGAACTTTTTGATGATATCCTCCTGAGTAGTAACTAGGTATTCATATGATGAAGGTTAGACAAAAACAATAATGTCTGGCCCTCTTCTTCAAGATTGACGTGAATTTTTGACAAATCTCAGATAATTTTATTCAACTCAGTGAGATGATCATTAATTTTCATACCTTCCTTCATTCGAAGAGTGTATAATTGTTGCTTCAAATATAATCGATTCTAGAGTAACTTCTTCATGTAGATGCCCATGAGTTTGTTCCACAACTCTTTCGTTGGTGACACTTTCATGACATTGTACAGCACGAGATCCGCTACAGACAAGCGGATTGCACTGGTGACCTTCGAACCCAATTCCTCCCAATTATCATTTGACATGTCTTTCGGTTTCTTTAATTTCCCCTTCAAGGCTTCATGCAAACCTTGTTGAATGAGAAGATCCTGAACTTTGACTTTCTACAAAGCAAAGTTCACATTCCCATCAAATTTCTGCACTTCGAACTTGATGCTTGAACCCTTGGACGACATCTTGAGTGTGTTTTAAATCACTCACAAACCACCCTTCTAACTAATTAAGTTTCTTCAACCGCATGATGCAGGGGCATTAGGGCTTCTTTTGCAAATAGGTCAGGCCAACCTGCACTGCACCTCTCCAACCCAGACCAGAACTGTGTTAATCAGTCCTAGATCGTCACCCAACTGAAAAAGATGAAGAGCATCGCCTATTGTTGCAAAATGCAGGTCACAGGCAGTGATGCGTCACAGCCTCCGATAGTGTCTACATCAGTGGCCGTTGGCGCGCAACGTGGATCGTCGTCCGACAACGACACGGGTTGGCAGAGATGAAAGCGACAGGAAAAAAAAAAAGCCTTTGTCTCTGCATAATGGAAACTGAATATCATCAATACGCAACGCTCTTGTCACACAAAGAATGGTCTTAAATTGCTTAAGCATCCCCAAAGCACTGATCATTGACCCTTGTAAAAGCCCCTTATGATGAGTCACAGTCATGATAACAGGTAAACAAAGAAACAAACGAAGACATGAACTAGATGTAAATTAATGTATAGATAAGCATGCGAAGATAAATATCATAAAACATGGATGAGTAAATCAGAAAAAATAATTTTGTAAGTCAGGAAAACTTGGCATAAACACATGTACAAATTTCAAGACTTGACTAAGACACAATCGGTGTGAGTACTACTCGTACACAAGATCTACCAACTCTTAACCACTAGTTACCCATAACGAGCGGGCGTAGTCAAAGAACCAATCACACAATTCCATGACCCACACCCCATACTGTAAACCGCTTCCTCATGCAACCTATTACTCGAAGATCTCGCACTTGCCAGTCACACGGATCAGGGAAAGCCCGCGTCCCATGCATTAAACTGAGCTTCCATATGTGCAATCTTAAGTAAATAAACCTCATGCAAAAATAGAACAAACAACACATACAAAGCAATGCAGGAAAGGTCACACAATCCAAGAAACTAGAGAAGATACTTGAAATAGGAAAACATCATGATTTCACATAAACCATTGTTCAGTCCGAGAATCTTAGCGTTTTCATTTTTCATCGGAATCAGGTAATTCCACTTATATATAAATATATATATATAGGGATCCTATGAGAGACACTCTCACCAAGTTTATGAGAGATGGGTGGGGGCCCTCACTTCCATATCCACTCTCACCAACTTAAATGCAAGGACCCCAAATATGGAAGTGAGGGCCCCCACCCATCTCTCATAAACTTGGCGAGAGTCTCTCATAGGAGCACCTCCCACACACACACACACACACTCACACACACACACACACACACACACACACACATATACATATACATATATGTATATAAAGGAAATATTCATATGCATACGTGCCTTAATGTATTATTGTGAAGGGCAACATAATGGGACTGACCTTATGATACATCCAAAACATTTACACGCACGGGTTCCCCTAAATTAACTGGATCTATCGAGCCGAATGGATTGGATTGTTGGATCGAGGGTCAAATTTTATTTTATGTTTAAACTTGCGGATGAAGGGGTTAGAGTAATGGGATTGACCCCAAACTTGATATCTGGGCCCATCCAAGATGCCTCTTTCCCAACACCCTTCCCCCAGTCCCATCAGTGGCGCCCCAGCTGAGCCCCATCAAGTCGTTCCTCACCATAATACGGTGAGTGATGTATGCATATGAAAATCTCTCATATGTGTGTGTGCGCGCGCGCTCATGTATGTATACAGAATCGACAACAATGTATGATCAGCCGTAATAAATTAACTCGGATTGTCTCTCTAATACCAAACTTGACAGAGGATGAAGATGAATTCAATCCCAAAGGTCAAATCCTAAGCTAAAGAATGAAGATGATCTAGGATTCAACGCCCAAGATTGATCAAAGAAGCGCACACATTCAAAGTGGAAATAGAGATTCTGAAATTTTTATTATCTATATGAAAGAATATTATGGGAGGGGAATGGACAACTAGCCCTAGTCCTTATTACCCCCACTTTGAACACGCAAGACTAGTCAAAACTAGTTACAAGTCCTCTAAGTAACATATAAAAATTATATTTTTATCCAGAAAAAAAAATATATAAGATTCATATAAAGCCAAGGGCCCTTCTGGATGGGAGAAAGCTGTCCATGGCACAAATTTGAACTGTGTCTAGCTTTCTCCACCTCTGCTCCTAATTCAAATAGACCCTAAGACATTTTAATTGTAAACACTCTCTAGTAGGCCTCTTAACACAAAAAAATGATGCAAAACAAAGACTTTGTAACATGGATTTATTTGGCCATGGAGCTCGCCTTCTTTAACTACGAGCGCATCTACTTGTCACATTCTGCATTTCCCTTCTGCAGCCCAACTGTTTCCCACTATCATTGCTGAAGTCCTTTTAATATGTATGATTTTTTTTATTGGTAGCAGTAAATTAAATTATTGAAGTGCTTTTTTATGTATGTTATTATTTGTTTATTGATTCCACATTGATCCTCAAATGGAAAATCAAGATTCTTTTTATGATTGGTTAATGGAAATCCATCTAGGAAATTCCCAATAGCAACCAACTCTTGAGATGTATAAGTTTGATTTAGAATGTTTATAATCGAAATCATTATTTCAATAATTTTTTTTCCCTTTGTGTCTTCATATCAGCATTGAGAAATTTGTCAATAGATTGGTCCAAAAGATCTGACTTCTTTTTCCCTAATCTACAGATGTGGGTGTCATGAGCGGAGCAATCCTATTCATTAAGGAAGATTTGCAGATATCTGAGGTCCAAGAAGAAGTTCTTATCGGGTGTTTGAGCATTGTCTCACTTTTTGGAAGTTTAGGAGGAGGGAAAGCGTCAGATTCCATTGGTAGGAAATGGACCATGGGGTTAGCTGCTATTATTTTTCAAACAGGCACTGCTATAATGGCTTGTGCACCTTCTTTCCCAATATTGATGGTTGGCAGGCTTTTGGCTGGGGTAGGAATAGGCTTCGGTGTCATGATTGCACCAGTATACATTGCTGAGATATCCCCAGCGGTGGCCAGAGGAGCACTAACCTCCTTTCCAGAGATCTTCATAAATCTGGGGATCCTTCTTGGTTATATTTCAAACTACCTGTTTTCAGGACTTTCAGTACATATAAGCTGGAGGGTCATGCTTGCTGTGGGGATTCTACCCTCTGTTTTTATTGGGTTTTCTCTATTTATTATACCCGAGTCTCCTAGGTGGTTGGTGATGCAGAACAGAATCGAGGAAGCAAGATCTGTGCTGTTGAAGATAAACGAGAACGAGGCAGAGGTGGAAGAGAGACTAGCGGAGATAGAAGAAGCTGCTGGAATTGCAAATCCAGAAAACAAAATTGATGAAAAAGCTGTGTGGCATGAATTGTTGAGGCCTTCTCCTGTCATCCGGCGAATGCTTATAGCAGGGTTTGGGATCCAATGCTTCCAACAGATCACTGGCATTGATGCTACTGTGTACTACAGCCCAACAATCTTCAGAGAAGCTGGGATCCGGAGCAACAATGCACTTCTTGCCGCC
Source organism: Persea americana (assembly GCA_029852735.1). Classification (NCBI taxonomy): domain Eukaryota; kingdom Viridiplantae; phylum Streptophyta; class Magnoliopsida; order Laurales; family Lauraceae; genus Persea; species Persea americana. Next base: position 16,874,825 of record CM056820.1, on the reverse strand, counting down.
ACTATTGCAGTTGGCTTTACAAAGACAATTTTCGTCTTGATTGCTATTTTTCTCATTGATAGAATTGGAAGAAAGCCATTGCTATATGTGAGCACAATTGGAATGACTGCTTGTCTGTTTGGACTAGCCATCTCTCTTTCTTTCATAAAACATGAGCTTGGACCAAAAGAACTTGGAATTGGACTTGCAATTTTGACAGTATGCGGGAACGTTGCATTCTTCTCAGTGGGAATAGGCCCTGTTTGTTGGGTCTTGACATCTGAGATATTCCCTTTAAAATTGCGTGCTCAGGCTGCAGCACTTGGGGCAGTAGGCAACCGAGTGAGCAGTGGAATGGTTGCCATGTCCTTCCTATCTGTGTCCCGCTCCATTACAGTGGCTGGTACTTTCGTCATATTTTCCATAGTTTCAGCTCTCTCTGTGGTCTTTACTCACTTCTGTGTCCCTGAGACAAAAGGAAAAACGCTGGAGCAGATAGAACTGCTGTTTCAACAAAACGAAAGAGATTGGCAAAATGGTGAAACGGAGCTGGCAGACATGGAGCATCTCGTGCAGTAACGTATAACTCTGCCCTTTGTTACCTTGACAACTTGAGCCTTCCATCTCAAGGTTTGGTAGTTTTACGGCAAAGGGAAGGAGCTTTACCATGCAAGTGTTCTGTTGTGAGTGCTCTTCCATGTCTTTTCTGTGTACTATTCATACCAGAATGCTGCAATTTGTTGTAGATTTACAACGGGACTGCTTATGGCTTTGAATCCATTGCATTTATTTATATATACCTGCGACCCTGGTGGATTATTCTCTAGGTTGGTCGGGTTACAGTTATATCTTCAGGATTGTAACAGTTTGTTCAGAGCTTGACAAATACATCCGTAATACCAGGATTATGACTTGAAGATCAGAAGGAATTGAATTCATATGGCATGTTATTTCTGCAAAATCTTTGTTTCAATCTAATCTACCTAGTCTAGTATGTGATGGTATTTTTCCTTGAAAGAAGATACCGCTCGTAGTATGAAATGTGAATTGTTTTACTACTGGAGTGATAAAATGGGTGGTGACTCTTGACTTGCGCATGACAAGTCAACAACTTGGGAGATACATGAGAAGGAGCTCAAAACGCTACCTATTTACTTTTTAAGCATCTTCAGGTTCCTATTTCCAGCCGCCCCAACATCCTACCATACTCATTTTCTTTAACCATCGAAAGTAGTTCTAAAATATATGAGAAAAAGGAAATGTAGACACTTTTATTTTTTTGGTAAAAGGGAAATGTAGACACTTGAGTAGATTAATTGAAGTGTCCGTAGACCTAGTTGAAGGCACGCCGAGTGGACATTTCTACTATTTTCGGGTCTTTATAGAGCCTTACGCATACTTTCCCGCATAATACAGCAGATCATAATGTTGAATTATAAGAATTGTATTTCGAAACGTGATTAAAAATGCAAAAAGAAAGGTAAATATCCACAGGCTCGGGTGTAATCCTAGGCATCGGCTAAAGGTTACTAGGCTAGGCTGGTGAGGGATACCCCAGTTCACCAAAATAATAGCAGTAGCAGTCGTGGCCGTCGTCTCCCCATTTTATAGAAAATGAATCAAGAGGAGGGAAGGCAAGGAGTGACACTCTACATATCCACCTAACCTCTTTAATAATCCTTTGGTGGAGACCCTTTGACAATGAATTCCTTAGTATTGCTACAGTGCCAGGTGTTCGATTAGAGAAGTCTCAAAAATTAAGACTCATTGGATTCAATGTAGAATCAAGTAATTTTAAATAAATGCTTTTTAAATAAAAATTATTGGAGAAATTCCAAAAAAGAAAAAAACAGTATAACAATTGATAAAAAAATCCAAATGTTTTAGATTTCAACAGAGGAAAAATATAATGATATTTTGCATTGCGAAATAATGTCTAACTTACTAGTTTCTGACATGGTCATGGGAACATTTCATTTAAAAGAATTGGGAAATATTTAGTCTCCTCTCATTTCTTTTTATCTTTGTTGCTAAATGTGGAGATTATGTACCCACTACATATATATAGTCGGAGCTAAGCCGGTCAACTACCAAAGGTGGGCCCTACTAAAAGTGAGACTTTCACACGTCTCCTAGGAAGTTGGTGAGATGTTTGTAGAGTAGAGTAAAATGAAGTAAAATTGAGTGTGAAATCAAGAGAAAGAAAATGTAGGGAGTTGATAGTAAAAGCACAACATGACAAAAAAGTAATTTTTAGTTGGAAAAATGACACAAAAATGTTCTTCTAAAAGGCACAAAGATGACAAAAAAAAATGTAGGGTAAATTAGCCGGAGGTCTCTTAACCTTGTCGTTTAAGGCCTCTAATTCACAACATTTTCGGTTAGGGCCTCGAGTCCCTTGCACCTGGACTTGTTTTAGGCCGAGGTCTCTAAGTATGCAAGATCATATATTTTCATGACTGAATTCCCTTCTAACCGTCAAAAGTTATGTCACGCATTTTATTCCTAGTTTTAAGCTCTAGGACATGATCTTTAATGACTGATTTGCCACTGTAAACATCTCAAGCTGTGTCACGGATTTTATTTCGTAGTTGTAGATCAAGTTTCGAAATCCAAATGGGAGGAAATGACAATTGATAGATTTTTGCCTGCAAAGTCTCCTTTCTAAAACGAGTCTTTCGTATTTGTTTTAGTCATGAATGAGAGTTTTTGTGATCTTCTGTGGCTTTCTTCCTCACATGGCTACTATATCTCTTTCCTTTCTTCCCTCAACCCTTTACCATCGACAATTGGTTGAATTTGTCTTTGTTTGTAATTTAGTTCTAATACTGTCTGATTGTGAACATGTATAGAGAATATGATCTGAATTTTGTTTAGTGATTAAAACTTCAAAGTATCAGTGTTGTTCTATATTATTGATGTTATATTACTTTTCTAACAAACCTCAAATAAATTTATCTGACTCTCTTTTCGAAAGCCAAATAAATGTATGTGAGTTTCTTCAAAGAGACAAACTTATCTAAGTTTTTTCCAAAAGATAGATAAATTTATCTGGGTTTCTTAAAGAACTCATATAAGTTTATCTGAAATTCGTTAGATGCAATTGAAGCTTATTTTCTAGCCATCTCCTACATAGACGTGAGCACAAAGAAGATAAATCAGAAAATTTAGTGATGATTTGTGTCGTTTCCTATGATATATAGATTGCTAGGGTTTGAAGATGATCACTTTTTGAAAATGTTGTAATATTCAACTTACTTCTTGTTTGGATTGAGCGAATGTGAGCAATGTTTTCGAGAAGATGCTTCGACTCCACTAGATTTTGTCTTTCCTAGGGTTAGGAATCACAAAAGTATTTTTACAACCCCTAAATCGTCTTCAAACAATGTCTGTATGAAGATGATTCGGTTGCTTGAGATTTTCTGGATGATTTCTCCTTCTTTGAATCAGTTTTTCCCATTTTCTTTCTCCTCTATCGTAATCCTTGATTTGTGGAGTCAGAGCGTCTTCACAAAATCGACCAGTTTAACTGGAGAGTTTTTGTATACCACAGAGAGTCTATTAAGAGTGGGCATTCTGGACTTTTTAACTGTTTAAATTTTGAATAAGGACCTTTCCCTCTACGACAAAAAGGCGTGAACCTTTTGCAATAAAATGAACTGTTGAGGGAAGTGCGGCCAAACGTCCTTATGTCTTAATTGGCACAAAATGACAAAAAAAGTTGTTTTACTCCCAACTCCCTCCACTTTCTTTCTCTTGATTTGACACTTAGTTTTATTTCATTTTACTCCACCCTTCAAACAAACCAGCAAAGGGATCTAACTGTGCATTATCATATCATTTTTACCTTCACCAATGACCTTATCATGACTTGGTGAATGGCTCTCAATGCTTCCCTATCAACGGCAACATCATACAACTAACCAATCAAAGGATTTTCATCAATTAATCGTGGATGGGATCAGTTTAGATTTGATCAATCTGACATGAGTCCTAATTTGATTGGAGTGAGATCTAATTGTTAGTACTTAAAAGAGAGAGAGAGAGAGAGAGAGAGAGAGAGAGAGAGAGAGAGAAATATTTGGGATCCTTGCATTTAAGTTGGTGAGAGTGGATATTTATGTGAGGGCCCCCTCCCATCTCTCACCAACTTGGTGAGAGTGTCCCTTACATGAGCATTTCCCATATATATATATATATATATAATGGTGAACCGCAAATATCTTCATATTTCAACTGCACCCACAAAGTTCTTAAAAATCATGTCTTGCAGATGTTAGGGTAGAAATTCTTCTTGAAAATTATTTAAAAACCGGTTAATCATCGCTTGACCCCACCCATCCACCCACACACACACACAAAGAAATGACCAAAAAAAAAAAAAAAACCCTTACTCCACCACTGGTTCCTGGACGCTAGTTTCATTATTTTGGCTTACTATGATTCTTCGGCAGAGTGGTTCCCAGGTTGCCTACTTCATCTTTGTCTGATGATTCTCTCCTCCGTCCACTCTTCTCTACCGCCAGAGGAAACTTTAGTTGCGCCTTCAGCATTTTTTAATAGATCTTCCCTGCACACTGCAAAGACATGAAAAGATGGGGAGTTATAAAGAAGAGTCAGGGTTAGGAATCTCTCTTGGGCAAGAGAATGGTCTGGCAATATCAGCTGATTGTTGTCATTTTGGACTCCATGGTTCACCTTCCAAGGATTGTTAATGATCCTTTTTTATCAATCGTTATTGTTGATGGTCTTATTTTTCTAGCTTTTGTTATAACTTCTTAACTTGTTAATCATCAAATCTAACCACCAAATCTTCCATCCTAACCTGTTTCTGTATCTTACATCCGACAGCCACGTACACTAATATTTGGAACTATTCATTGTTATGAAGTAATATGAAAAGTTCGTAACTGTGTGGGAAAAATACCGTAATGATGAGATTAAGCGAGGATAACGGTAATCCACCTTGCTCTCGGCAAGCATAGCCCGGCAGTTCGGCGGCTCGGTGAGGAGCGCCGGCTCAAGAGGCACCATGCTGCAGCTCGGCTAGGAGTGCCAGCTCAGCAAGAGTACGAAGGCAAAGAGTGGGCTATCACACCTACCAAAAGCGCGGGCGTGCCCTGACAGTTAGGAGCGCTTATTTATGGCGATAAGAAGTCGGCTTCCTCATCCCCTCACGTCAACTGACCAAAAGTTACTGATGAGATGCGCCCTTTTTACCTACCGCCGAATGTCAGGGTAAGGCTGATGGGACCTTACCCCACCTACCCCCACTCACAGAGAAGGCACAAACAATTTTCCTTGATAGACACGTGGGATCGGCCCGATGGAGGTACGCAATATGCAACCGGCAATACTCCAGACTCTCTCTCATTCTCTTCTTCCTCCTCCTCCTGTTTAGTTTTCTCATAACTAACTCAGGCATCGGAGCGCCTTCGGCTCACGGCAGCCAAGGGCTCTAACCCAAGCCTTTTTCCTTCCCTTTTCAGGTCCTTCGACCCCGCGGAGGCTCCCGGCGTTTGGTCTTCCCTGATCTAAGAGGTTCATCTCCTCAATCTAAGTAGGTGTCGTTTTTCCCGCCTACAGTAACTATAAAAACTGACACTACTTTGATCCAAGGCATACACCATTCTTATAAATATAAATCACAACCTCAATATACCCAAATTCCAGCCGCAAATACAATTAAAGGTGATAATATTTATACATTTGAATTTGTCATGAAATATATAACAAAGAATCATTCCAGCATTTGCATTAGATCTTGACAACTTTACGACAATCCACTCCAAGCATGGTACACTAATTAGCCTTGTATCCACTGATTGAAGAAACATGCTATCAATGGCCTTCGCCCAAAAATTGCACATACTGTATGGGCATCCCAAACTGTTCATCTGTAGTTTGAGAACAGGCCCTTAACTCGTCTTTTTTTTATTATTACAATAAAGTGTGATAAACTTCAGTGTAGTAAACTTTTGAAAAAATGTACTTAAGACTTAAAAATTATTTTATTTTTGCTTTTTTCTGTTATTTGGCATCCACTTTAGCACTCCGTACATCATGTAACCATTAAGGCGCTTGGATGCAATTGAATTCCTACGGGGGATTGTTAGAGGTGAGTGGTGAGAGATAAACGGTAGAGATGTCGATTGGACCATGACTTTTTACCAGGGTGATGGCTGCGATTCATTTTTCACCACCCCATCCAAAGGAAGATTATTTGATCGTCATTTATAGATCTCCAATCTTGTTTCTTCTTTTTTAACCATTTATAATAATTATTTATTTTAATCCTTAGAAATTCAGTTTCATTCAAACATGCAGCCCTAAATGAACACAACCATCTAATCAAAGTGGATTTTATTTCCGCCTCTTGAATGTCAAACTGTCTTTAATTTTGCCCTTTTTGTCCAGCCGCACAGATGGCAATTAGAGTCCAATTATAATGGCTGGGTCAAGCCCAATACATTCCAATTCATGTGAAACTGACAACAGGAGAAACTTAAAAGGAGTATCGGTCATAAACAGCTGGTTATAATACATTCTATGTAAATCTACGTAGTAGGCCTTGCTCTTTATGGAGACAGAACTAGTGCTTAAAAATGGTTTTTGTATACATACACGATAGTCAAAGAACTCTGAAAAATGACCTGACACGCGCACACATTATACCATATCCGACCAATTTACCAGTAGCTCGTAGGATTACGTGCAACCCAAAATAGTCATAAAGAAATCTGATAAATTACCATATTCATGTCAGTCCAATAAATTTGATCAAGTGAACGCATTCAATTCCAACAGAGTACATAATGCAAACAAGAACAAGAATGTTTGAGGGAACCTTTCAAGCTCACATTGCAACTTCATTTAACATGAGCCACTGGATCAACCAACATATTTTTTTCTACAGAAATTTCCCCAACAATGAAGATTACTCTGTGTGCGAGCTTGAGTATAGAGTGAGCACATATAGTTTGTCAAAAAATCACTCTTCATATCTTCTGAAGTTTGGGCAGAAGAGTTTTGTTCCACAACACTCAGCATATTGAAACACCCAAACATACCATTGACTAAGAAAGACTACTTGTTCAAGACTGGTTGAGGATGGGTTCCATGAAACAATTTTTCTTACTAGATATTAATTTGTTTTGAAATACTAGTTTCAGGCAATAAAAAAGAAGACCATGAGAGCACCAAAATTAGCTAGTCCATGGAGCGGCCATTGGCAAAAACAGTGGTCCCACTGCATCCTAAGGGTTCCCCGACATGTTAGTAGCCTCACTAATGAGGTGAGAATAAATAATCATATATAGAACCGCCCTAACAAAAGAGTGTTGAGAGTCTTCTTTTTCTTCATAACATCCTTGCCTCGTTCACTAGAAGAAATCGTCCTCATCAGGTTCCACATAACCAGAAAGATAACTCCAGTATAAAGTCAGCTTATGGTCCTCCGGCTGCACCTCGCACCACTTCCCTGTACAAAAAATTGCATAGGCATCTGCTGCATACCTGGCGAAGAAACACAGAGAACAGATGAGATTGACACCAAAAGAATGAATCCCATGATATGTGACAGGATTTGCCACCATAGCTGAGTTCTTCCAAAAAGACCCACTTACTTGCCAACCCCAGGCAACTCGGTCACATACTCCCAGTCTTCCTCCAAATACCTCCTAGAGAGTTGGATAATCAGTTCAGCCCTTTTGTTTTGGAGTCCTAAACCTTCTATCACCTCCCTTAACTTCTCTGGATCAACATCTGCTGCTGTCTTCGCATCAGGGCAAAGTGCAAAGAGATTTGGTAGCACATTCTTGACCTTCAAGTAAATTTATCGATGAGAGCAAACAACAATAATAACATAGTGCACCCTGTACTTTATGTCAATATCACAGCTCATTCTAAGACCATTTGATCAACTTCCGAATCTTAAAAGTGAAGGCACAAATTACAAGCTGAGAAGAAAACAGATCACTCTGAAAGTGGTTGAACAAATATGTAGAACCTAATGCAACACAATATGCAGAAGGAAGATCTGGAGTGATAAAAAGCATCCGGCGTTAGCATACATAGTCCAATGAGGAACTTCATAGCTGGATTCCGAATTCATAAGGGAGATGAAGGCCGCTTCAGTGGCCAGACATGGTTTTACCCTTCTATATTAGCCATTATCTTTCAGCTATGGAACATCTAAGAAGAGAGTTGATCCAGCTATAGAAAGGGTATCTCAAGGCAAGAATGGCTATGTGAGGAACAAGTATTACTGCCATTTACAATAATGCATTGCATTGAGAGACGTTTACTTTCTTAGCCACAGACAAACACTTAAAGCAGTCATCAGCATGTGCTCAAAGCATGTTTTGAGAGAAAACTACTCCAAAGCAGAGGAACAAGGGGTGTGCGCGTGTGCGCATATGCACAGGCTTTAATCCAGGGCCGTGAGAGCCATTTCTAGAGATGGGGTTAAGGGAATGATATGTACACGGATTATGCATGCCCCAAAAATCAACACAATCAGATCATAAATGATATGGATGTTGAGGCCCCCAAAGACCAATGGAGAAGCATATGAAAAAAGGCATTTCAGTAGAGATTAATTGAGAATCAAATCAGGAGAGTGCCAATTCATCATAGGTTGGTCCATGTGGGCCCCACAAACTAGTTCTAAGAAATTTATACAAAGACCCTTCTCATAATAAAATTTGCATGTGTGTATGATCTCCTGGGCAATATTGCCCTAAAAGTAGAATCCATTTGGGGGCAAACCAGAAATAATTGTGTACCCCATATTTAAACAAAATCCCAATCTGTTGGGATTAGTCTCAATCAACTTGTTGTCTCATAAATCCACTCCTATGTGTTTCTTTTTCTAATGGAACACTGCATTGGAGGCAAGAACAGTCAATTGAATGTAACAATGCACCTTTCAACCAAAAAAAAAAAAAAAAAGAATGTGGCAATGAAGATGCATAAGCATACAGATTTGACAACCCATCTCTTGCACAAAAGAGCTAAAACACATCATCTTGCAAGTGGCAAGTATTATAGCTCAATATTCTGCTTCTCCACTGGATCATTTAACAATAGATTGCTTCTTCTCTATGTTCACCCAGTGAACATGCAATAGCCACTACTTGATTGCTGAGAATAAACTTTAAAGATGAGCATGACTCTCATGAATAGAAAATCTTGTTCCTGGTGCCAACTTTAAATAGAGAAGAAAGAGATACAAAACATCCATAAGCCAATTGGCCACATAGGCAGCCAATGAGATGATTGGGCAGGTAATGGATTATCCATATGAGTTTCGAATAAGCCGCAAACAAATGGATTAATGAGAATATTATCTTTTGTTGATATGGATGATTAATCTCAATAGATGTGCAAGATGGTCATGCTCCTAGCATGCCAATGTAGTTTGACAAATCACGGGTATATGGTGGAGGGTTACAATCTAGGATATGTCAATCCAGCCCATTTGCGCAGGGCAGATGATTGTATAGGGCAGATGATTGTATCATTAGTTAACTATAATTTAGGAATTAGTAGTCATAATACATGTACACTTTCCATGGGCTGGATTGTATTAGGATCTTGAATGTATTAGGATACTAATAATAGGGTCATCAACCCTTATATAATGAGAATGAATCAACCCTAACGGGTACATGTTTTCCACCATATACATTATTCTTTCCATGCGTCCATCATTGACATGGTATCAAAGATACGGTACAAGCCCTAGTGCTGTAGTTTCCTCAAGTTACAAGGATCTGTAGATCCTCCCTGACATCTTCCACGTTTGGAAGCCCTCAGTGTGTCTCCGATCATCCCAGATCATCTCAGATCAGGTGTGGCCCACCTAAGATCATCTTCAACACCTCTACAGAACCAGCCCATGATGGTCGACTGGAATTCTTAGTAATTGTGGTGATTTTTCAGCAATTTTTTTCCCATCCGAGGCAGGTCTTCTATCCCAGACTTTCGAAATTCAATTTTGTCCCTCTGATTTCATCTCAACCGTACAAAATCAAGGATCTTGATTGTTTTTGGCTGAAACTTCTTCCATCACTTGCTTAAAACTTATGTGCCCTCATCCCCAACCTCAGATTTGCACTCCGATCATCTGGTGGGGCCCACGAACACAACCCAACTTCTGTTTAAGGTTCATCAGCCCCTATTTTGGAAGTCTGTTTGCCCTTTTAACAGTTTCTGTCTCACAACAGTTCTGGGAATAGTTCTGGTCACTATTCTGATTTGATTTTTGGCGCGTGGTTGTCTCTCCTATCATCTTATCTTGCAATTCTAACTGATCTGTCACATAATGGAGAATCTGAAATTGCCCTGGTTCGCTTTGAGGGCAAAAATTACACCTCCTGGGGATATATTGATGGGTCTGAAAGTAAACTAAAGGAAGATGAGAAAAAGATTTCAGCCTGGAAAAATAAGGATGCTAAAATCAAAACTTCGTTACTGGGCTCCGTTGAACCACATTTTATCCTCAACCTGAAACCTTACAAAGCCGCCTGTAAGATGTGGGACTATCTTCAAAAGATTTATCAGCAAGGCAATGCTGCTCGCCAAGTTCAATTGGAGCTTGACATCTCTCAATTTACTCAAGGCACCCTGTCTATACAGGAATATAACAATGGGTTTCGAAGACTATGGTCGGAATATGATGAGATCAAGTTTGCCACTGTGTCTGAAACACTTCTACCCAAACTTCTTCCTATACAGCAAAATAGCCATCGGGACCAATTTCTCATGAAACTTCGTCCGGAGTTTGAGACAGTTAGATCAAACTTAATGAGCTGGACTTCGCTTCCAAGCTTAGATAACTGTCTTTAGGAACTTCTGCGGGGAGAACAACGTCTGCTTACCAAAACTGCTATGGAACAACTGAGATCTATTGAGGCTCCACTTGCCTATGTTACTACAACCAGACCACCTCCCAGGGACATCAGTAAGGTTCAGTGCTATAACTGTAAAAAAAAATATGGTCATTATGCAAACCAATGCAAAGCAAAAATCTACAGGTATTGTAAAGCCATTGGTCACGTTATTGAAGAATGTTGGAAGAAGGGTCACAAATCGCAATTCTACTTCCCGCAACTATGCGCCGTCAGCCCCTGGTACTTACACAGTACAGTCATCTCCTAATGCTTACACAGTGACCTCTCAACAATATGCACCCTCTGATTTCAGTGGTTCCCTCCAGTATGATTCTTCTTCACAGCCTAGTTCCTCATCACAATCTGCATCCCCTGCTTCCCTCACTCCTGATATGGTAAATCAAATGATTATCAATGCCCTGGCATCTATGGACATCTCAGGTACTGATTTGTCTGTCTCATACATGGTACTTGGATTCTAGAGCAAGTAACCATATGACCTCTTCACCCACAAAATTGCAAAATATTGTTCCTTACACTGATACTCTTGTTGTTCAAACTGCCAATGAAGACCATCTTCCCATTACCTCTGTTGATGATACCCCTGGCCCCTTACCATTAACCAATGTTTTAGTGTCTCCTCATCTTGCTACAAATTTGGTTTCTGCGGGTCAGCTTGTGGAGAATAATTAAAATGTCTCCTTTTTTTCTTCTGGTTGTGTTGTGCAGGACCAGGAGTCGGGGGAAGTGATCGCGAGGGGGCCTAAGCATGGTAGATTGTTTTCAACATTTACTCAGAACAAATATTTGCACCACTTGTTTTGTTTTTTTCTTCAGATTAATTCTTGGTTGTGGCATAATAGACTTGGTCATCAGAATGCATCTACGATGTCTACTTTATTTAAATATGGATTATTAAATAAACCTTTTGATTCTGCTTTTTTGAATGTGATGCTTGTAAATTAAGAAAAAGTAAGACTTTACCTTTTCCTCACTCCACAACATGGAGCACTGAATGCTTTAACTTAATTCACAGCGATGTTTGGGGCATTGCCCTTCACCTGTCCCATGGTCATTTCAAGTACTTTGTTACGTTCATTAATGACTACAGCCGGTTTACTTGGGTTTATGTATTACATTCTAAGTCTAATGTTCTTAATGCTTTTCAATTTTTTCTTAACTATGTTGAAACTCAATTTTCAAAATACATTAAAATTTTGCGCTCAGATTCAGGAGGGGGAGTATGTTTCCAATGATTTTCAATCTTTCCTAAAGACTAAAGGAATCATTTTTCAACATACCTATCCGTATACTCCTCAACAAAATGGAGTCACGGAACAGAAAAACAGGCATCTCCTTGATGTTACTCGAACACTACTGATTGAACCATCAGTTCCTCCTCGTTTTTGCGTTTTTAGGCAAAAGCTCTCACCACCACAGTACATGTAATAAACCGTTTTCCATCCCTTACCATTGCTCAATTAACACCACATTTTAAATTGTTTGGTCATCATCCTGCGTTTGATCATCTACATACCTTTGGATGTGTTTGCTTCGTTCATCTACCTCCCACAGAACAAACAAAATTAACCGCTCTCGCCGGTGTGCATTTCTAGGTTATGCCACTAATCAAAAAGGTTTTGTTTGTTACGATCCCATTGGCCGTCGCATCAGGGTTTCTCGCAATGTTATTTTCTTTGAAAATAAATATTTTTTTCAAACTCACTTGGATTGTCCGCATCCATCTTCTCCTGCTATCTTACCGGGTTTTTCAGGTAAAACAACTATTACTAGGTTTCATCCTGACTTTGTTTATCATCGTCGGGAAAAACCTACCATTGCAGATGCCCGTCCTCCAAATCCTCCACCGGCAACTAGTTCCACACCTCCACATATCCTGCGTCGCTCCTCCAGAACTTCTAGACCACCTGAGCGGTATGGATTCACCCACACTTCCTTAATGACAACCCTTTCCTCCGTTTCTATACCAGGTTCTTATTTGCAGGCAATACAACATGATAGTTGAAACCAGGCTATGAAGGCCGAATTAGATGCATTAGATCAGAATCATACATGGGACATTGTGGATTATCCTTCAGCAGTTAAACCGATCGGTTGCAAATGGATCTTCTCCATCAAATTTAAATCTGATGGCTCCTTGGATAGACACAAAGCTAGACTTGTGGCACTTGGAAACATGAAAGAATATGGCATTGACTACGAGAAGATGTTTGCACCCGTGGCAAAAATGACATGTTCGGTTACTTCTCGCCATTGCTGCCTCTAAATCTTGACCGTTATACCAAATGGATGTCAAAAATGCCTTTCTCTATGGGGATTTAAAAGAAGAGGTCTATATGAGGATACAGCAGGGCATCACCTCTCCATCTAAAAGATCTCTCGATCACCTCCGGAAATCTCTTTATGGTCTAAAGCAAACTCCTCGGGCATGGTTCAAAACTTTTAGGAGGCGCTTATGCACAAGTGGCTTTACTCAAAGCCCTTACGATCCATCTCTGTTCATGCACACATCTACTAGTGTTATTGTTCTCCTTGTGTATGTTGACAATATTATTATCACTGGCACTGATGATATGATGATCAAGTCTATCCAAGCTTCTCTCCGGGATTATTTCCATATGAAGGATTTGGGCCCCTTACATTATTTTTTGGGCTTAGAAGTGCATCAGTCTCCCAAAGGCCTATTTCTTAATCAACACAAATACACATCAAATCTTATTGCGCTTGCTGATCTACATGAATCTTCGCCAGTTGATACACCTGTAGAGGTCAACCTAAAGTTGAGTAAAGATGATGGCGATCTTCTTCCTGATCCACATACCTACAAGCGCCTGGTAGGCAGTCTTGTCTATCTCACCATCACTTGACCAGACATATCATATGCTGTCTGTCAATCTTGTGAGCCAATTCATTACATCTCCTAGACACCTTCATCCAACTGCTATCAAGCGCATTACCCGGTATTTGTTGAGCACTGTCACTCGTGGTTTATATTATCCCAAGGATAATCATCTTCCGTTGACCGCTTATGCAGACGCTGACTGGGCAGGCTGTCAGGATACTCATCGGTCTACTACTGGTTGGTGCATGTATCTCGACAATTCTCTCATTTATTGGAAATGCAAGAAACAAGAGCGTGTTTCTAGATCTTCTACAAAGGCTGAATATAGGGCAATGTCTTCCGCCTGTTCTGATATCTTATAGCTCCAGGGACTTCTTTCGTAACTCGGATTTGCTCAAACATCTCCTGCTTCCTTGCATGCGGATAATACTAGGGCTATGAGGATCACTGAAAATCTTGTCTTTCATGAACGCACCAAACATATTGAAGTGGACTGCTCACTTTATTCGGGATGAATTGAAGCATGATGTCATTTCTTTACCTCATGTCCCTCCTGAACTTCAATTTGCTAGTATCTTCACCAAAGGACTTCCTCGGCCTCAACATCAGTTTCTGGTTTCCAAATTGTTGCTTTATGACTCCCCCGCATCAATTTGAGGGGGTGTCAATCCAGCCCATCTGCGCAGGGCTGATGACTGTATCATTAGTTAGCTATGATTTAGGAATCAGTATAATCATAATACATGTACACTTTCTATATTAAGTAGGATCTTGATTGTATTAGGATTCTCATAATAGGGTCATCAACCCTTATATAATGAGAATGAATCAACCCTAAGGGGTACACGTTTTCCACCATATACATTATTCTTTCCATGCGTCCATCATTGACAGGATATTATCCCAATCTTCTCGAATCTAAAGAATTTCAAACTAATCTATGGGATGTACAAAGAAGGTAAGTTCCCTCTAATATATGGAACTCCTATCTCCTTTTTTTTTTCGCGAGGCAAGGTTTGATATATTAACATATATAACAAAGACACAGGAAAAAAGGGGCAGCCTATATCAGAGAGTTGTGGGCCAAAAACTACCACAACAAAGCAAAAACAAGCAGCAAAAGAATAAAGAAGTTCCCACAGCCCAGGAGGGGCAAAACAACCAACTATTTTGGGGAGGGCAAAGAAAAAAAAAAAGCCCAAGGAAAGTTACAAACAGCCAAAAGAAATGAAAATGAGAAGCAGATAACAACATCAAGCTAGGAAGCCAACCCCTCCTCTTCCACCCTCTTCCCTCTCTATTTCCCATTCTGAAGAGAAAGCAGAAACAACAACTATTTCTAGATACATTCATTGAACATTATAATATTGCTAAATTGAGAGGCTCAGGGCCTCCTATTGTACACAAGGTGGCATCGCCCAATAGACCTGGCCTAGCACAAGGACTTTGGGCCCACTTAATGTGAGCCAGCTTGCATCCATACGTCATGCTTCCATGTCTAGTCTTAGAATAGCTAGTCCAAGTCCTTTAAGTCATTCAATAATTCTGACTTTTAGTTTAAAGCATGTCGATTCTCTAAAGCATTATTGAAAATCTTTATAGCTTGATTAGAATAAAAGCAGAGCTGCTGATGCTCATGTCTATTCAGATGTATGAGGTCCTTCAAATGCTGGTTGTATTTTTGCTTTAATTATTTTGTGTATTTCATTGATAAATGTTATAGATGATTGCTATTTATTGACAGAAATCAAGAACATGTGAAACAGAGACATGGTGGTATAGGAGAGTTTACAGAGGATTTATAGCAATCGGTGTCCCTGATTTGGAAAGCTGTCATCAATTACAATAAATGAAAATAAGGGAAATTTTAAAAAAAAAAAAAAAAGCCCTTAAGTTGTTCTCAGTTTTCAAAAAAGAACAGGTAAAGCTTATTTTCAAATCAGGGTCCAAGTTTTCCATGGCTTTTTCATTGGGTCCTTCAGGCCAAATCAGCCCTCGGCCAGTGACTTTTTCCCCTCTAAAATGACAAAAATAAGTGGCCTGGGGTTAGGGCTTGCATGGATGTTGAAGCACATGTTTGCAAACAGTTCAACATGTCTCCAAGGAGACTTCAATACAAGGATGCACCTCTCCGAGGGGAGAAAACTCACGATAAATTTTATTCCAATAATCAAGTCTCTAAGAACTCCTTCTCTACAAAGTCATATAAATAGGAAAAGAAAACTTAGGGGATAAGAAAACCTAATCCAACAATAGAAACTATCCTAATTACAACTCTTTCATTATTGTGCTTCGAAAAGGGGGAAATTTTGGGGATCTAGGGAATGTGAAATTAGGGATTGGGGAATCAACCGAAGTGATAGTAGGGAAAGATGGTGTCGGTGAAGATGGGTGCGATGGAATGGATGGAACGAAGATGGTGATGATGGAATGGTAGGGATAAGAGTACCTTGCCGGTCAATCAGCAAGGATCGTTCGGCTCCGATGCCAAACTAATGCAGGCCCTAGAGTTAGGGCTTGCGAGGAGTGTCGAAGCACAATACTGGTGCCGAAGCACGTGTCCACAAACACTTCAACAAGTCTCCAAAGGGACCAGATAACGACGACACACCTCAATAGGAAAACCCAAATTCAAATAATCAATTCTAAAAATCCATCTTCTACAATGCCATATAAATAGAAAACATAACTTAGGCCCTAAGAAAACTAATAAAAAATAGTTAACTAAGCAAACCTATCCTAATTACAACTCTTTAAATAAAATTAGGAAACTAATGACGTATAATAAAAATCCTAAATTAAGTTGGGCCCTACACATGTGGCCTTTGAGGTATATCCTGCGTCATGCATATTAGTGGATAAGGCTAGTCAATTAGATTCATAAGTTGAGCGATTCATAAGTTGAGCCCTTGATTGTAGTTCAGCGAAAAGGGAAAATGAAACAGGGAAATGAATTTCAATGTGCGTGTTGCAAAATGAGAAAGCATAAGAACAAGTGGCGCGACAACAATGCCAACTCGAGTACAAGTTTCTCCCAAACATGGGAGGATGATACACATCAAGCTACATCTACAATGATGGTTATTGTAATTGCTACAATTGGCTGGCCAAGTGGTATGGTTTTGTGTGAAAGCACCAAGAACTAGCTAGGGAGGGCTAAATTAAACATTAAACACCGCAGATCAAAGGCTAGACACATGGAATAGCTTAAATTAATTAATAAGCAGTCCTTAAAATAAAATAAAAAAGAGGAGAAGGGGGGAGAGGGGAGAGGCAGGTCACATACCAAAATAGTCTCCAAAGCTATGGATATTCCACTAAGTGATTTTTTCTATTTAAATTATTTTTTAAGGCTCTTTTACATGATAGAACTTATTGATAAGAGAAAGGATCATTGATTGTGATTTAATCTAATGTTTTTAAGGTTTTAGCTATACCCTATTATTTGGGCAAAAAGTTTGCAACTATCTATATATATTCAGTAAAAGGTATTATTTTTCTTTATTTCTCTCCACAAGATTGATTTCTCCATAGGATTAAGGAGGATTAAGGATTTGCAGCAAATAAACCGCAATAAAGGTAATATTCTTTGATCTAATTTAAGAGTTCTTAGTTTCTTTACTTTCATGTTAGGTTCTAGGGGTCTGGGAGTTGTCAGGTGCTGAGACTTTTAAACTGGACTGTGTCAGATTGACAAGTCCGACCCAATATTAGAGAACAAAAAAAGCCGAAAAGCCCCAGATAAGAAGGGGCATCCAGCCATTATTATTGTGTGTGCGGAGAGGAATGCTTATATAAAGTCGTTCAAATACAACCCCACCAACAACATATAGGTTCATATTCTGTGAGATCAACCTTCCAATGATCCAACAAGTACCTCCCCAGCCTTCTCTTCCAAGTGATTGTCTAAGGTGAGCCCAAGATCAACTTTCAACATAGCAATATCCGCTGTTGGATATATTATTAAAAACAAAAAAGAAAACAAAAGAAAGGGAAAAAAAGAGAGAACCTTACAAGAAATAATAATTTCTATAATATGATTTTCCATTCCAATGGAGCCCATCAACACAAATCCGAAGTGTTCATGAATTGGTGAACACCAAAATATAACAACAATCGGAGGGTTTTCTCTCCTCATGTTTTTTTTTTTTTTATTAAGGCTCAATTGCAATATTATTTACCTATTGAACTGGAAACATTGAAAGATTGTGATTAAGTAATCATTGTGTAATCAACAATGAATTAACAGCAGGAGTGAGTTTTAAATTGATGGAGAAAGTTGTTGTTCATCTTTATGGAAGGAATGGAGAACGCAACTTCTCACGAGTCGTTATTTCTTGTGGATTTAACCATGGTTTTGTGAATTCAATGGTGAATATTAGCTCCGACAAAACCAAATAATTACTATTAACATCATAAATTAAATGTGTCAACCTGAGCATAGAATCAGTACATAAAGATTTTTTTCCATTATCTAATTCCCTAGCTCTTGTAATAATTAGAGCATTTCCTGGGATGTCCAACATTTCCAGCTAAGCTAATTAACATGTATAGATTGGAAAACAAATTATCAAAGAAGATTCCTTATAATCAGGCATTTTCAGATGGAACTAAGACAAGGGGAAACTAAGTGGAGAAGAAATGAACCTGCGAACCAGTTGTACAATTTAGAAGTGCACATATGACCAAGACCCTCCAAGGATCATGGGCATGATTCTCTTGGAGAAGAGAGTAATATGAGCGTGGCGCCTTCCAGCTATCATCATCGCTCTTTCTTCTATATGCATCGGCCCGCTTTTGGCTAGCAGAAAGGGTAATGCTCCTACGATTTAACTTCTTTTTTGTACTTTTTGAAGGTTTGGCTTCCATCTTTTTCTTCTCTCCCTCTTCTTTTCTTCCAGATTTACGAGAGGAGGAGGAAACAATAACCTCTGAAGATGAACCTTTCTCTTTGCCAGGAGGATTTGTCTCATAATTGAAGCGGGAAACTAGTTGCTTTTGTTGAAAGTGATCATGTTCCCCATCTGAAATTATAATTTCATCTGTCATCAAAGATGTGGGTCTCGGAAAAAAGCGAGAAACTACTTGTACTTTTTGCTTCCTTTCTGAAGGTTTGGCTTCCATCTTTTCCTTCTCTCCCTCTTCTTTTCTTTCAGTGTTAGTCTTATGAAAGGAAGAGGAAACAACCACCTCCGAAGATGAAAACTTGTCTATGCCAGGAGGATTTGCACCATAATTGAAGAGATCATGTTCCCCATCTGAAATTACAATTTCATCTGTCGTCGAAGACGTGGGTCTTGGGAAAAAGCGAGAAACTACTCGTACTTTCTGTTTCCTTTCGGAAGGTTTGGCTTCCATCTTTTCCTTCTCTCCCTCTTCGTTTCTTTCAGAATTCTGTAAGGAAGAGGAAGCAACCACCTCCGAAGATGAAAGTTTCTCTTTGCCTGGAGGATTTGTTCCATAATTGAAGCGGGAAACTAATCGCTTTTGCTGAAACAGATCAAGTTCCCCATCTGAAATTACAATTTCATCTGTCATTGAAGATGTGGGTCTTGGGAAAAAGCGAGAAACTACTCGTACTTTTTGTACCCTTTCTGAAGAAGGTTTGGCTTCCATCTTTTCCTTCTCTCCCTCTTCTTTTCTTTCAGAATTCTGAAAGGGAGAGGAAACAACCACCTCCGCAGATGAAACTTCTTCTTTGCAAGGAGGATTTGTCCCATAATTGAAGCGGGAATCTAATCGCTTTTGCTGAAACAGATCAAGTTCCCCATCTGAAATTACAATTTCATCTGTCGTGGAAGGCATGGGTCTTGGGAAAAAGCGAGAAACAACTCGTACTGTCTGTTCCCTTTCTGAAGAAGGTTTGGCTTCCATCTTTTCCTTCTCTCCCTCTTCTTTTCTTTCAGAATTCTGAAAGGGAGAGGAAACAACCACCTCCGAAGAGGAAACTTCTTCTTTGCAAGGAGGATTTGTTCCATAATTGAAGCAGGAAACTAATCGCTTTTGCTGAAACTGGTCAAGTTCCCCATCTGAAATTACAATTTCATCTGTCATTGAAGATGTGGGTCTCGGGAAAAACCGAGAAACTACTCGTACTTTTTGTTCCCTTTCTGAGGGTTTGGCTTCCATCTCTTCCTTCTCTCCCTCTTCTTTTCTTTCATAATTCTGAAAGGAAGAAGAAGAGGAAGCACCTGCCTCTGAAGATGAAGAAGCTTTTGTCCCATAAATTAGGTGGGAAACCGCTCGGTTTTGTTGAAACCTATCAGCTTTCTCCTCTGAAACCACAGTTACAGTTTCATCTCTCACTGCAGACGTGGGTTTCCGGGAAAAGCGAGAGAATACTGGCTTTTGTTGAGATTTCTTATATTTAAATCTATCCCAAATGTCCTCTGAGGATCCAATTTTATATTGTTCCAAAGGGGAGGGTCCGGCGAAAAAGCGAGAAACTACTCTCACTTTCTCGCAGTTGCCTTCCTCTTTCACAATTTTTCTCTTCTTGGACAAGTTCACTTTACTGGAATCAAAATGGGATGATATCGACTCTCCTCGGGCGACATCGGAATAATTTCTCATCCCCATTAGCTGCTGCAAGTTTTCTCCCTCCCCCTTCAATTCACCAAACCACCTGCACAAATAATCAAAAGAGATTCCGCATAATTTATGTCGTTCATGTGGTCTTCTAAAGACCAAACGCCATTACCTTCAAATAGAAAACATTTGTCTTCTAGGAAAACAAAATCGAAAAATCAAAACCTACCGATTGAAACCTAAACAGGCAACTAACGTTTTAAAACTCGGAAAGAAGAAGGAGAAGGATAAGGCGCAGGAGAGATTGGAACTTGCCTTTGAAGAACGAAAAGCAGACATGAAAGATTTTACGCGACAGCTGTGCACTTCTTCTGCAACGATCGAGGAGGATCGAGCGGACGGAGGGAGAGGGAAATTTATACTTTCAGCGTCGTACGCGGGGGAAAGTTTACTGCTTTACCGCTTCGCGTCGTCTTATTTATTGTGCGGATACTATCCATATAATAATAAGCTTTAAATAAAATAAAATATAAGAAGTGGCTAGTGGATGGAACTCAACAGTCGGCAAACATGTTCAAATCTAAAACCGTTAAAAAAGAAATGCCCTATCGCTATATCGGGTGTCCCCATCGTGGATGAAAGGCGTAAATGTGCATAGGATTGCGTTGATGGCGTTTTTTATCAGACAACCAAACGATTTCCCCAAGTTAAGTGTGAGAGAATCTGAATTTCCTATTTTAAGGAGACATGAACCGTGAATGGCATCCTTCTCGTGAAATCCGGATTGATTGGAGTGGCCCACCTTTCCAATCTGAACTATATTGTAGTGACACCTCCCATCGGAGTCGATGGGTAGATCGATCTCATGCGTTATGAGTTTTATAGGACTGACTTGCTTCGATTGTTGCATTTTGGTCATGTCACATATCACGTGGCACCCAGCCTCAATGAAAGCGTCTAGGATTATTAAATTTGGGTGGGCCCTGCCGATGGATTTTTACAAGACGGGTCGCGTTTAAGATCTATATTGCCTCGGAATTTTCTGCTGAAAAATCTTTTAGACCCCACCACCACGCCCACACCCTGGAAATGTGGGATTATAATTCATGGGCTCTTTTTTTTATGGAAGAAGAAAGGAAAAATTTTAAATAAAGCCTTAAGTTCTTGTCCTATTTTAAAAAAGGACACAAGTCTCAAAAGTTTTTAAATTAGCACGTGAGTTTTCCAATAAGTTTCACATCCCCTCATTTAAATGTTATTTTTGTCTACTTTTTCCACCAATCTTTTAAAATCACCTTTTATTTAAAGCCATGGCATACTTTCGACATCCACTGCATGCCGCCAATCGACATGGGGGCACTGGTTGTCGCCAATCACCCCAAGAACGCCAGTGAAGGGAATGAGATAAAGATGGAGGAAGTTAGGGAGGGTTTTGTTTTCAATAAAGGATAATTTGTGTGTTTTAATAAATTGAGGAAAAAATTCACTGGAAAATACCTTTAAATGGCCAGATGTCCTTCACTGAAGATTTATTGGAAAACTTAGGCCCTAATTTGAGAGTTTTTGAAACATGTGTCCGTTTTTTAAATATGATAAAAACTTAAGGCCTTATTTGATTTTTTCTCAAAAAAAAAAGAACCGGCACCACATGCCTCTTTGGAAATGACGGTGCACAGAACTACCTAACTTTATCATCAATGAGTAGGTTGAGTTCTTGCATGCCTCTGCCATTTTGAGATATATATATATATATATATGGGAATTCTAAAAAAACGCACCTTTTATGCCTCTCTTTTTTTATCATAAGGCCCATGTTGATTCAATTTAGTCTTTTCACACACATTACACCCCCATAAATAGTCACAAGTCCAAGTTTGACACTCATCTGACTTTCTTCGCCATTGGATTGAAATCATAATAAAATGATGCCTCAAAACCATTAAATTTTAAGGCCATGAATCAAGAGGTTGGGATGACCTTATGGACTCAAGATTTTACATATAAATAGGCCCCATATGGACAACGCATCACTTATATATATATGGGGCCAGCTCTCCTAAACTGAAACTTACCTTATCCTAAGTTGAAATAGTACTGGTCTGTCACACCCCGACCCAGGTTTAGTATTTTAATAATAGTTTTAGCTGTGTTTAGCTTTTAAGTGGGATTAGAGGACGATTAGCTTTTGTTTCTAGCTAAATTAACATTTTGAATAGCTTTGGGGAATTTTAAGAACATTGAGTCTGGTTTGAACGGGTCCAGGGTGGCCTGTACAATGCGTGTTCATGTGGGAATTTGATCTTTGATTTCGAAAAAATATCGATTTTGATCTTTTTTGCTTTGTTATTTCGATTCCAACAATTTTGGTGTTTGCTCCGTATGTATTTGGACCCCAGAAACCATATTTTTGAGCAAAAAAAGGCAAAACGGTCTTTTCACCTCAAAATATGTGCATGAGTTTTGATGTTTGCAAAATCATATGAAAAATATATTTTTAGAAACTAAACATTTCGACAATCATTTTGTTCTTCTTTGTCGATCTCATCCGAGGACCGCAAAATGAAGTTTTAAGACCTTGAAGTGATATGGCCTGGTGGGGCCCACACCCCACCCAACTTCAAAGAGAACCCACGTGTGTTTTCTCTTCTTCTTCTTCATTCCGTTTCAAACCAGCTGAGAGCCCAGGAGAGAAAACCAGCCTTTTTCCACCATTTCTCTCCTCTTGCATGTTGGATTTCTTTGATCAAAATGGAGATTTGAATGTGCTAAACTCTTCCCCACCTCTCAAGCTTTCTATTAATTCCCTTTTTAGAAGAATCCAGCTGGGCTCATCTTCTATTTGAGCTATTCTCCATTTTTAGAGCTTCAAAAGGTAAGCAATAGCTTCCTTATTCCAGCCATGGTTTTATTAAGCCCGTTAGAGCTCAATCTTCATGCATGCAAGGCTTCCTAAGGAGGAACCCTTTCTTTTTCAAATTTCTTGGATTTTTGAACTCTTTTCATGGGGCTTCTTGTAGATTGGAGTTCAGCTGTAGAGAGGTGTATTGGGAAACTTTCTTGAGTGCATTTTGAGCCAAGGCAAGTAATTGAATGAAATGTGATTGTGCATGCAATGTTTTATATAGTTTTGAGCTTGATTCTTACCTTAAATCTTCATTTGGTCTAACTTGGATTTTTGCCTTGATATTTGGTTCACTAAATACATGTTTTTATTGCTCATATGTTGTGATTTATATCATTGAATTCTGTTTTGAAATTGTTTCATTCAATTTGGAAATTTTATGCTTCTATTGTTAAGGATATGAACTTGGAAATGGTATGAGGTTTGGTTGATGAATTTTAGAGAGTTAATGTGAATAATTGATTGAAGAAAAAGGGGGAGCATGTAAGCTCATTTTCGTGCAGGAAAGGATGGGTGATAAGGAGAAGTGTTGGAGGAAAGAAAGGACTGAAAACAGCTTCAAAAATGCATTCCCACAGCTGGGCGATCAGGTGTCGGTCAGCCGACAGGTGACCGAACCATCTTGGTTCCATTTCCAGAATGCTATATTTTTACAGATCTTGGGGTTTCGGTCAGTCGACAGGTGACCGAACCATCTCGGTTCCAAATCCAGAATGTTGTTTCCCTGTCCTGATTGGGCGGTTAGCTCTCAGTCAGCACGCGGCTAACCGACATGTCCAGTGTCGGCTAGCCGACTGCCAATCGACATGTGACCGACTTCACCCAGAATTTCATAAATGAACAGAAAAGTGAGGTTTTCAATCCCAATTCCTTTTGGACCATTCTTAGTCGATGTGTATATATTGATATCTTAAATGTTGTTAAAAATTGGGCACCACCTAATCGAATGAACGACATGAGACCTCAAAGTGTATATTAACTCGATGGTTATGGTCCCAAGGAATTGATGAGGATTTGTGAAATGAACTTGTGATTTCTAAAACCAAAAACCTCGTTTTTCAATTTATTGCGTGAACCGTGTTTTTATACACATCGTGTCGGGACTACTGTTCGTGAATTCTTGTGAGTCAGCGTGTATTCTTGATATAGTGTGAGTAGTTCCTGAATTTAAACGTAGCAAGCATGATTTTGAAAGTTCGTGTATATTTATGTTCTTGTCGGCACCACTCAGCTTGGACGACCTTGTCGGTCTGATCAACAGCCTTGGGTCCTTAAATACTTCGTGCCAACTACAGTTTGGGATATCGTGCGTGTTTATCTAGCCCATTTCACGGCGGGACTCGTGAGTGATGCCCAACTATACTGGGTCATGATCGTGTGCTCATTTCACCTTGTGTGAAGGAGAATCTATATCGTGAGTGCTTTTGGTACCTCGTGTGACAGAGAATATAGCTTTGTGTGGTTGCCAAGGTTTGTTTCAAATGTTCATCGTGTTTTATCATGTGATTTTATGAAGGATACTATTTTGAATTACTCATTCTATTTGGTTTCTTTCCATTGTATTTGTTTTATAAGTTGCAAATTATTGATTTATAGCATGATTATACTTGATTCAATTACCTGCCAAACTGTCGTGTCAGACCCTTCGTTTTGGTGCTCGGATCCAGGTAACGCTGCCCCTGAGGAGGAGCACGAGGAGGTCGTAGTTGAGCCGCCCGTTGGGCTAGAGTGGCAGCCCAACAATGTCATATAGGCATCGGGTTGGGACACGAGATGCGTATCATTTTGGGGGAACAACTAGCTTTTATTTTGGGACTTTATTATTAGTCATTGTTGGCTTTTTCTTTTGGGAAATATGTAAAACTTAACTTTGTCTTTGGTGTAATGTAAACTTTAACTTAAATGGTGATATGCTAGTGATGTTTCTCTCTCTGACATGAGCCTGTGAATACATATATATTCTCTCTCTTGAAGGTGATTTAATTGTGTTTTTGCTACACGCTTCCTCAAATCTATCCATGTGTATGATTCGTGTGGAATCCTCACCGCGGAAACCTGTGGAAAACTAATTAGCGTGTGCGGGGCAGAATTTTCTGGCCCGCCGCGCCGCGACTCCGGATTAGGACGGGGTCCCAGTCCGGGGTCGTGACATGGTCCTACAAATCAAAGTTGATTATCGTTGTTTTTTTACATTATGATTGTCTCCAAAATCAAGATAAATCCAATCAGAACTAGATTTTTCAATTCCATCATGCAAAAAACAAATATAATCAACTTTAATTTGTGGGACCAACACTATTCCAGCTTAGGATAATGTAAGTTTCAGCTTAGGGGAGCCTCCCTATATATATATATGTATATAGGGATTTATTCAGGTGAGGAGTGTTCTTATATATTAGGTGATAAGTCTATTAAGAGCCGTTGGATAGTCAAACTGGATCCAACTGAGGTCACATTTTTTATTTAAGCCATCCTTTTCACATTGGGAGCCCAGTTTTTTTCATTTCCCTCTTTTGAGAGTTCAAGAGACTGTGTAACCCTTTCCTCTTCCCTCTTTCAGGCATTCCATCCATTGATCAAGCAGTTCCTCTTCCACTCCAAGACGGTTGTAGGTCTATCTTCTCCATCTCCATCACCTCGTCTTTGTCTTCGTCTCCATCGTAGAGAAGATGAGCCACTGAAACCTCGAGACGTCCAACCTGAACCCGATCCCTTCTCCTCTCCTCCAGAACTCTCCAAACTCGTCTCTCAACGAAGATATGGGGCAGGTGCCGTTCTAGGGTTTATTCAAGTTAAGGAACAGAGAAGATAAAAGGGAAGGGAATAAGGTTTGAGCCTGAGAAAGAAACAGAGAGAAGCAAAGAAGAAGAGGACTCACAGATCATCTCCATCGTGGAGAAGGGTATGGGCGCTCTTCTCTCTTTTGTAGATTTTTATATATGAGATGCATGTGTATACTATGACGTCTATATTGGTGGTGATGGTGATCGTAGCCCCAAGTGCAAGGCCGCGATTGTAGTAATAACCGGTGAAACCGGATTGATCTACGAAGAGTTTATTTATCGCAAAACCTGTCCTAATGAAAAAAACTAGTTCTAGCCTAAAAAAGAACTATACAAATCAAATTTTCTAATTGAATTAAAAATGAATTACAAATCTGAAATATTAATTACAACCAAAGAAAATTAAAATCCTAATCTAGAAACCTAATCTAACCACTGCATCACCATAAGATTTATTAGCCCAACCAATTGCAATAATTGTTAAGGGGCATAAAATAAAAATAAAATAAAATAAAATAAAATCAGAGAATAAAGAAATTAGATTTTAATTCTAAAACTTTGCAATAATTACTTTGCTTAATGCCATCAAGAAAAATCAAGACCACCGCACCAAGTGCGCACTGTCACTACGCACAAAAATTCGATGTTGACTCATTGGTGAAGACCAAGACCCCATAAACTTGATTTATTAATGAAAGACCCATTACAAGCAAATAACCATTACAAAGTTCTTTAAATAAAAATAAAGTGCATCCAACCTTACCATAGACACAAGAAACACTAAACGGAGGAGAGGGACTCGCGGTCTCGAACGGCGATCCAACCGGCTCTCATTTCGCAATCTGAAATCCAAGCAAGGGAAGATGATTTCAAAGATGATCCGATGGTGGAGTGACGATAGCAACGGCGATGCGACGGCGGCGACGTAAGAACCCAAGTGGTGGTAGCCTTAGAGAGCCTTGGGTGAGTGAGGATGGTAGGGGAGAGATGGAGAAAAAAGTGATGGAAAAAAAAGAGGGAGAGGTTGCTGGTCGTCCAAGGTGAATGGGGGTATGGAATTCACCTCCAGCCCTCTTTTTGGGCTCTTTTTATATTTTTTTGATAGCTTGGGTTGCAAGGTTTTGGTTGGATAAGGTTTAGTAGTGTTGAGATTGAATAATCTTGGGATTTTCTTGTTGATTGGCTTGCCACCAAAAGTCCTCTCAATTTAAACTTCTCTTTGTAACTTGCTTCTCTTGAAAAGGGTCCCACTCACTTGGCCAATTCAAATATGAAATTTCAGATTTGAAATAAATTTTGGATGCTCTTGGACGACCATCTTGGATGTGTGAAATCATGGGATGGAGGGCTTGGACGTGTGATGCTTCTTGGATAATTCTTGGGCTGCAAACTTCAAATCTTGAGGCCTATCTTTTTGGAGATAAACTTAGTGCAAATCTTGCACTCTTTCAATTTGTTTCCAACTTGGATTGCTTAGCAAGATTTCCAATCTTTTGAACTCTTCATGGCTGGAAAAACCTCTTAGCATGGCCCACCTTAAAATTGTCTTCAAATCTGAATTTAATTTCATTCCAAACATAACATGGGAGTGGGCCATACTTGGAAGAATGCAATCTTGAACTATCCCATGCTTTGAAATTGAAACTTTTGAGTTTCAAAAGATCTTGCACCAAATCTGAAATTCAGATTTTTAATTGCACTTGTAACACATGATGGGCCCCACTTGGGTTTAGACAACATGGACCGTCCCATGCCTTGGCTAAAATAATTTCAAATCTGAAATTCAGATTTGTATCTCAAATTAGAACACATGATGGGCCCCACATGAGTGTGCAAGCCTTAATTCTCTTGCCTTGGACGTCCTCACCTTGGAGGGATTTTCTTTTGCAATTTTTTTCTTCTTCTTTGTTTGGCTTGAATTGAGTTTTAGCCATCCATCTTGACATGTAAGCAATATTTGTTGGAGAGTAGATAGGACACCTCATCATCTCATGGCCCGCAAATTTTGAACTTATCTTCAAGAGATTAAATCTGATTTCTTTTTCTTGCATATGAGAGCGGACCCTACCATGGCCGCCCCTACCTTAGAATCCATGCTAAAGGAAGGTGGGTCCATGGTGCATTTGATTCATCAATTCTCTTCCGTGGGCCCCAATTTCTGAAATTCCCTATAAAAAATAAAAGCAAAGATCAAAGAACAATCTAATCATATAGGTAAGGAATTATGCAAGATGCGGGCCCAATTCACACTAAATAGATGCATAAAATGTTACCATTTTATCAAGTTTTCTTCAATTAAATCAATGGTACAAAGAAAATTCATCATTTCATGTGTGAATAAAAAGTTATGAGAAATTTGTGACTTTCAATGCCAAAAATAGATAAATTCATGATTTTATGTGAAAATGCAATTTTTGGATGAATTTTGACTCGAATTCAGACTTTGATGCTCAAAAACATAAAGTCATAATTTTTTACTAAAACGGTCCATGATTTGATGATTAAGTCCTTAATTACTCTAAAATGATGAGGAAATTCAGCATTTTTAAGGACTTATCAGATGGGTTTGGCTGCTGATATCTCTTCCTTTTTTCTTGTCCTTCATTTTCGTTTTGGACGCAAGAAAAGTATTATTCTAATGAAAAATAATATCCATCAGTGAAGATCTACTGGGTGAGTGCTATTTTTTTTTTTTTTTTTATCTAAAGAACATACCAGGGACTAGTTGGAGAGTAGAGGTTGTGTGTCGTCCTATTTTAGGGAAAAAAATAGTGCTAATTTGGGTACCCCTTTTAAAAGAATAGGTTTTTAGCAAAGATGCATAGGGCATAGCGAAGATTCCATGTTGTTATTAAGATGAGATTTCTTCTTGACAATCTTGAAGATGTATTTCCAAGAAATGTTTGTCAAATTAAAGGACAACTTTCCAAAATCTCCCTTCTTTGTTTGTTTGCTATTTGTAGCGCTACAAAATATTTCTCATACAAAAAATAAAAAATAAAAATATCCCATCTTAAGAGGGATATACGGTATACAATAGATTGTTAATTGTTCAATTGCAGGCCATCATTCCTGGAAAGCCCCCCCACCCAGTACCCCTACCTGAAATCTGAATGCCTACCTAATAAGTTGGGCTTTCAATAAGTTATGAGTGTTGTCTAAATCTAACAACATGTCCTCTGTCTAGTGATGGTTTGTGATGAAGTGGTTCATGTTCGGGCATCAAATGAGATTTATGTTCCTAATTCTCAAAAGATGTGTTGCATGCCTTTCTAGGATCATTCCCACCATTTATATAGTTTTATACTAAATAAAGGATAAGAATGATAATTGATGAGTCATGAAAAGCGCACATTTTCATACACATTTTTGGACCATTTTAAGGGCTTATTGATATTAAAGAGCTTCATTTAGTGTCAAATCATGTTTTTATGCATTTAGAATTCGTTGTAGTGCATTCATGCATAATTTGCTAAAAAATCACACTTTTTGCATAAATTTATGAAACTTGCCATTTTTTGAAATCTTTTTTTGGAAAGTCGGTTATTTTGGGTGCATCAAGTAGGGTCCCATGCATAGTCCATTCAAATTCCTCACATGTGATTATTGTTGAATTTATTTATTTCAATTTGTGTAGGAGAAATCAAGAATGGGACCCACATTGGTGAAATTTGAGAGAGATTCAGGGTAGGACATTTTTCACGGGGGATTCACATATCTTGGTATTTTTGGAGAGTTTGAAAAGTCAACAATGGAAAGCTAGATTTGGAGTTTCAAGATAAAGAGAAGAAACTTCAAATTTGGTAAGATCTAATTCTTACTAAGTTTGAAACCTCAAAAATCAAAAAAGAAATTTAAGAAAGGAAAGTGTAATAGATGAGTCAACTAGTCAATCAAAGAACCTTGGAAGCAACCTAAAGATGGAAGGGGAGTCAAGAAACAAGGAAATAAAAGATGGAAGGGGAGTCAAGAAACAAGGAAATAAAGATCCCAAGAACCCTTTGGACGTCCACATGGGTCCCACACATCCCATTGCACTACTAATTAGAAGCTCCCATATGTGCACAATTATTCTCGGATTTTTCAGGACAGCAATATTAAAATGGTTATAACTCTTAATCTAGCCGTCGGATCGGCGCAATCTACCCACCTTTGGAAAGCTATTTTCGAGTAGATATCCGTGGAATTCAAGATTATGTCAATTAGAGCTAAAACAAGGAAGATATGGCCTCTGGAAGTTGGTGCGATAAATTCTACTCGGGATTTCAATTTTGCACTTGAAAATCACAAAAATCTCCCACTCACCTTGCTATTTCTTTGAGGACTTGTTGGCCAAGGAAGGGACTTACCATGCAAAGAAGATTGCATGCTACAAACTTAGAACAAAGAAGGAAAGAAAGAGAGGAATAAATTGATGGCAGAGGCATCCCTCTCCTCGGATGGGAAGATAGACCAGCTCTATCTAGAATTACTACTACACTCCATCTTCTTCCTCTCTCTTTCTCTCCATTGAAGTCCTCAAGGAGAATTGGCCGGGAAATCACACTACACTCTTGGGTTTTTTTTCATATAGAAGAGGCTTCTCATCCTAGTATGTAATTGTCTTTGTTTATTTATTTATTTTATCTTATGTAAGACTTTGCATATTAGTAAAATCGTTTCTTACTCTTTTTAATTTTTCTTTCTTGTACTTGGGTGATTGGTGCTTGTTTTATGTTTCTTTTCTTGTTGATGTTTGGATTGATGACCCAAATGCCCGAAGAGCATAATTCAAATTATGACCCCGCGTAGAAAAGAATTTTGAGAGAGAAGAATACACTTCCACACATTTAAATTTATGTTCTTCTACACATTTACGTTTATGTTAAAACCACACATTTACTTTTCTTGTTTTCAGAACACATTTAAATTCTTGAACTCTTGTTTATTGTCTTTATTTTTATGATCAATTCAATTTTATATTTATTTTGTGCATAGTTTATGGTTGGAAGTAGTGAGCATTGCATGCATATTCATATTGGTGGAGTTTAGAAATTTTAAGTTGCCGGGTATTTGAGTATTCAAAACTGAATTGAAATTGGAATCGGAGTTTCAAATTGAATAAGCAAGAAAAATCAGAGATTTGAGTCAAGAATCTTGGTCAAATATTTTTTGGAAATTCGGATCCCAACATAAAGTGCACAATTCTGCACATTGTTGCAGAAATTTCAGGACAGATTCTGAGTGAAAAGTTTGCGATTAAAAACCTGATTAAAACATATTATTTTTCAATGAAACTTGGAAAAATTAAAGTTTGATCAGTGTACTTTCAAACCCCATAATTTCAAGAAAAAATAATTTTGGAAAGAAAGTGAACTAGTGGCTCAAACATGGTTGGTCGGACCCACCTATGTGTAGAATTTCTGCACAATTTCTGTTTTTAAGTTATGTTCATGCACTCATATCTCATTCGTTTTAAATCCTTTTTTACTTCCGTTTTTTTAGTTGATTCATGCATCATTATAGTTCAAAATCCAGCCATTAAACTTAGTTTTAGGTTGCATTATATTAGGAAAAATCATGCATAAAAACAGCCTAGCATTCTAGTTTTTCATACTTAGAATTTTTTTTTAGCATAGCATAGCACGCATTGCATTACTAACTTTCTAACTTTAGTATAGTTTCTAATTTTGTTTAGTTTTATTAATTTTCTATTTTTGAAAGTTTTAACTTGTGTATTATTTTGCAGTAACTTTAGTTTTTAGATTTTTTTAGATTTAGGAAGTTTTCTTTTTATTGGATTGTAATTAATTTAATTTTTGGAAAATAGGAATGATGTTTGTAATTAATTTTTAATTAGGCTAGATTTAGATTTCTAATTTAGGGCATGTACAAGTTGAAGAGTAACCTTAATTTACATTGCTCTCTGTGGATCAACTTGGTCTCACCAGTTTATTACTACATCGCGACTCTACACTTGGAGCTGTCAATCAATAGTTTTGTTATTTATGCTATGTTTCCAAAAATAGTAATTTTCTTTTAATTTTTAAATTTAGTTTAAGTTTCCCCACCTATATTTGCATTGCCTAATGAGGCCATTAATTCTAAGGAATGACAAACATGTTTGGATGTTTATAGATAACTGATAATGTATCTGATCATATTTTTTTCATTTATTTTATGGCATGTTCTATTCTTATGTGACATCTATGGGTTTGATTTTGTTACAATTTAAATGATTCGGCACCCACTTTGTTGCTTCCTCTTCATGAATTAATATTCAGGGGCATGTTTGATATGCGGTATTTGCCCTAATGGATGACTAAGATCCATCTTATGATCCACATCTCGATTTGCAACTTTGGCTTCCGATCCATTCGCAGTCTCTGATGCTCTCGCAGCTCCCAGCCCCATTTGAGGCACTAAACTCATCGCAACCGATCGCATGTGAAGTCGCTGGCAGCCAAGTAGGTTACTTACTATCTCTATATCTCTCCCATCTCAACGTCTCTATCCATAGAAAAATAATATTTTGCTAAAACTTGCAATTAATTGCTTTCCTATTTTCTTTTTAATTCTGTTTTGCTTGTATTGTCATGGTGCGGTGCTCATACCGTGCTTAGTCATTTTTGTTGAAAAAAAGATCAAAGAAACAATTTGCTTGTGCTTTGTCATTTTATGTTACTAATTGTCAATTCTGGTGTTTTGCGGGGAAGCTAATTGAATATGATAAGCCGTCAAAGCTTATGGAAACCAATTCCGCCTTTTCTAAGCTTGTGGCTGAGTATTGGTCTAACTGTAAGAGGAACCCCATGCAAAATCTAAGCAACACCCCTTGAAGTGGCAGATCAGAAAACAATTGGGTTCATGTTCAATATGAAATAACTGTTAGAATTTTCAATTTTTTGGGCTTTTTATTAGGCTACACAGATTTTTGAATTTGTATGTGAAGATTTGTGAATTGGTATGTGTAATTTGTTGGAAGTGGGCGGACATCTAGGATAGGTTTCAAAAACTTTTCACCAATTAGAAGTAGTGAACACCTATCCAAAAGCCAATAAACCCCAATCCAGGATGCATGTCCTCAATCTCAACCATCATGGTCAGCAAATAAACCTATCAAGAAGATAGAAACAGCACCTAACGAGCAACCACGAAATTCCACAACATACAAGGAGTAGAAAATACCTATGGAGCTCGGTTGTGCTCTAATGGAGAACTTGATTCAACTCTTTGATGAAGAGCTCTTCCAAAATTAGAATCTCCAATGCCCAATCGTCTTCCACGCTATGACCCGCTTCAGATCTCTTTCCTCTAGAGAGATGGTGGAATCTCCAAGAGAAAGACTAACTAGAATCACTAAGGAAACTAGAATGGAACTAGAAGAGAGAGAAAGCAAGGAGAAGGAGTGCAACTCTTGCACACCAGGAGGAGATGGGCGTGAACTTTAAGGGATGAAGGCATGGACGTCCAAGGGGCTCCTCATGTCTCCTATATATAGTTTTGCAACTCCTCTTTCTCTTTATTATTAGAAGTCCAACTTCTATAATAATTAGTAACCATTTGTTCCTACTATTACTACTATTAGAAGTCTCACTTCAAATAGAAATAGTAGCTTTCCTTTTTGAGTTCAAATAGAATTA
Organism: Persea americana; assembly: GCA_029852735.1. Taxonomy (NCBI): domain Eukaryota; kingdom Viridiplantae; phylum Streptophyta; class Magnoliopsida; order Laurales; family Lauraceae; genus Persea; species Persea americana. Next base: position 16,841,253 of record CM056820.1, on the reverse strand, counting down.
GTAAAGATCCTATATTGGGCTAGCATGGGGACCACTAGGGATTCCATAGAAAGCTGGCTCCAACTAGGACATCGCAACCCCACATCTTATGTGCAATCCGGGCCCGCAGTTAATTGCAAATAACTCCACTAAATAAATGCAATTGAACTCCAGTCTTAGGAATAAATTACACGAAGACCCTAAACTTCCCTATTACTACAAGTAGGCCCCTCTATCAATATTCATGGATCAATTGGATAGACTGTCCCACCAATTTAGATCCAAATCTTATTATCCTTGAGACCCAATTAATTATAGCAATCATTAATACCATCCAATTAACTCTTAATTGAGATGGGTGTACACTCACCAATGATAAATCCATTAATTGGCATAAGGGGAAAAGATAGATTCCATTTTGACCATTAAATATTCCCACAGTCCTACTATCACGTACCCAAGACACCGAGGTGTTGACCTACAGTTGGCCTCACTCATTGGTGACTCAAAGCAAATGAATAGATAGAAACTTGAGTTCATCAATGTCTCAGGATTAAGAGCTCATTGCTAGGGAATTATGAGAGCAGACCTTAACGTAAAGACAATGTTCTTGAGGTGCTTCTCATGGTCCTTCAATACATCCAATGTACCAGTATAATGATCTAGAATCTTTCATTCCTATGATCGAGACAGATCATACTATCTTATAGTGATCGTGAATACTGCAACCTTGTCAGATTAAATGCCCCATCTCATCACTGGTTGTGAATCATTTTAAGTATAAGATTTGTGACACATGCCTCCTGTATGTGGATCTCATCCATATACATGTGTTACATCTAATACACTTATGGACTCCGGTTTATCTCATGAGCCAGTATGTCATTTGTATTGGTTATGTGCATTTAAGTAATAAAACACCATTCATCTCATGAAAAGGAAAACATGAATATATTAATAAATAAATAAATTAATCAATTTATTACATCAATCTTAATGGATTGAAACCATAAAACTAACACAATTATCATTTTGAGTTTGTGAAGATTTGTAAAGAAGTTAGGTGAAATGAAATGCTCCACATTATTATTATTGATGTGTTGTTTCTAACTAAAAAAGGATATGTGTATTCATTTTCTTCATGAGGTCCTTGGATGTAATGTTGTATTTGCTAATGGTTTGTATGGATGTGTGACTTCAGGAGGGTCTCAGTGCATGGGATGGGTGGGTGTATGCCTGTATTGCATGCAAATGTCCCCTAATCCCTGAGTGCTAAAAAGAAGAATTGTTTGTACATGGCCAGAAAGAGGCTACCACGGTTGCTGCTGCACATGTAGCAGAGTAGATATAATAAGACCAGAAAAGAAAGTTAGGTTAATGATGTTATTAATCAAATATTCAATTCTACCAACCATTACACTAGGGAAATTTAAGACTATCTCATTACCAATGTAGGCGTTCATTTTGTACTGCTTGACTTTTTTAATAGCTATGGAGTTCTCATTCAACTCATATTGTTGCACTTTGGTGAAGACCTCAGTTGTGATCAAAAGTTGTTGTTTCATCAACCACCTCTGTAACGCCCCAATTCCGAATACCAAAGTTACCGCTAAGGTATCCTAATTTAGCGCGCTACTTCTCAGAAAATCCGAGAACTTCTAAGATCATAGTCCGCAGTGAGGTCAAAATTTTAAAACTTTTGAACAATAATATATCAACAGTTGTAATGCGGAAGCATAAGAAAAGATAGTGGAAGCAATAAGTATCATATAAAATGAATCAAATGGAACATGGCTAAAGTCTAACAAAAATCTCAAAGTATAGTTAACCAATTTAATTACATATTTGGATAATGCCCTGCTCACTACAATAAACTCTTAAAAGCTCAAAATAAACTACACTCAGACACCCTATGCAGGCACTCCATCTTCTGGTTCGACCACCTGGTCAACCGGTCCCCAACCGTACTCGCCGACTACAGGCGCCTCGTGGTACGCGTCACCCGCGGGGTCAAGGTCGAGACCTAAGCACCAAAGATGAGTCAGATCCAAAGATCTGGCAAGGCACCATCTACAGATAACACAGGATGTATGCAACAAAAGATAATAGAGACGAGTATATAATCATAAGAATAACAAAGAAACATAAACTAGGCAATAGAGCAGTAAATAGCAGTTTAGAATCAGAAATATAAGTAATCTAATCTAGTCAGATAACAATGTGGCACATTTACACAAGCTGAATATATCGCGGGATATTATGCCGCGGCCCTCCCATACTGTAAACAGTCGCGGTGGGGAAAATATAATAAACATGCAAGGGATAACAGCCCTGATAATAACAATACATATATAATACCGATCACACCCTTTTATCGCACCGATCAGACCCCTTTATCAGATTAGATCGGACCCGGTATCACACCATCCGTCTAATCATAGCTCTAGTCATAACCAATATAAATATAGCTCCTACCAGTGATGATCAGTCAATAAGCTGAGCTTAGATCAACTGAGTGAATGTCTAATGCTGACTCAGAGAAACAAATACAGGTTTGTGTCTGTCTAGGCTTGTCTTGAGTGAGCAAGGTCCTAACCAAGTCTCTAAGAGGTTAAAGTACAATATCATGGAACACAGTCCAATATCCAAGTCCAAGTCCAAACATCATTGGATCCATACTAGGCCCACAACCATGGCCTTAGTCTATAACAATGTAAGTAACCAATCCATACTCATACACAACGTAGTATAACTAACCTATTCATTCTAGGGTTCCACACACTCAATCTTAGGCCGTATGAGGGCCCGCCTAGCCACAGACACGGGTTGTTTATCTCCAACTACATCATTGGGTCACCACTAAGTAACCCTAGGCTCAGGCCCTCCAATTTCCCTTTAATTAACAGGTTTAACCATAGCAAAGATATGAGAGAAGCACAATGTTTAATAGCCTCCAAACGAAAGAATCAAATGGAATGAGGCAAGGGTCTAACCTAGGTAATAGTCCACTCTTGGTTCAGGGCCTCATCATGTAATTGGATCCCTAACTGTAGGCTCAGATATCAAAAGATGATATATCTGGTGTTCCTGAAGTTACGGACGTCCTTGACTACGTTTAAGGTTCGAATCACCGATAATTCTAATAACAAAAACCTATTTGGTGGACCCCACGAGTCAAGGTTGAGCCACACCATTGACTCAGGCTTGGCACATTAATGGAGGCCTATTTGGATGGTCAATGGGCCTCACAAACGATCACAATCTCTGAAAAACTGAAATCTGGAAAAGTCACTGTACACAGTATGCTCGGTCGACATCATCCCCAGGGATGTCGACCAGGTACACTGGATGTCGACCTGGGGGTCGACATCCTGGCAGTGTCTCCGGTCGACATCGTGGCCATGATGTCAACCGGGTTCACATGAACCTGAAGTTAAACAGCTAGGGGGGTATCTTTGTGTTCTCATAATTCACAGTGTATCCGATCGACATCGTGGCCTGGATGTCGACCGGGTACATAGGATTCCTGAATTGTCCGAGGAATTTCAAGTCCCAGTCATTCTAAAAAAAACCTGTGCATCTGGTCGACCGAGACAGGGTCCGGTCGACCAGGTACACTGTCTGAGAGTTTCACGGGAGACAGTAACTGAGACTTGTTTTCTTCAGATTTTAGTGTAACCTATTTGGATATTAGTTAGATCAGATTGGCTAGTAATTTCCTTGACTCTCTAAATTCAATGCATTTCATATTGAGATTGAATATCACCGTTGGCTTCGAATTGTTTTCTATATGCATTATATATTGGTATATTTCTAATTCGATTACTATTCGGAGTTGATTTCATTGGAACAGTATGAATGTGAACAATTACTATTCGATTTGATTTGAGATTATGAGATTATACGTATTGAAACTTTATTCACATTCATATATTATTCGATTCGATTGAGTCGGCACTACTTAGCTTTGACCTTGTAATACCCTTAACACAAGATAAGGGATTCCTGAACTACCGCCACCTACCCGTTTTGTGGGCATAATTGGTGTGCCCACATTGCCCCCAAAACAGGCTTCCCCATCTTGCTGGAATCTTAGAAATTTGTCTAGGTTTTAAAACCACGGTCGTACCAAAATTGCTCAAGTTTCACTCCTTATAATAAGTTATAACCCGCCGAGTCACTCACCTAGTTCCCGAGTTTGCAAACCCAACTTAGAGTTGAAACAACTACACATCTGTCACATCCCCCGAACCCGATTAGAGAATAAACCAGATCCGGGGAGTGAAATTTAAGGCTAATTAAAATTTTTGCCCTTTAAGCCCAATATCGTAAGTTCGCTGTGGGGATATTGTATTTCAAACCACAAGTGATATAAAAATCGCGAAATTCATACAATTCGAGGTATATTTAAATATCAAACAATGGATAATAAATCTCATTTAATATTTGAAATCGCAAAAAAACGATTAAAGCTATTCCAAGGAGTTAAATTAATTACAATTGCCATCCTAAAAACTAAAGGCCATTAAACACAAGTGAAGTCAATGAAATAAATATCCAACGATGAATAATAAATGAATGAATAAAAAATCTAGTGAAGTCCCATATGTGTCTCTCATGTGCCGGGCAGGATGACGCTACTCTACGTCATCGGCACACCACTCTCGCTCCTCCTCTGCTAGTTGGAGATCCTCTGGGATCTCCTCACCTGCCTAGTCATCATAGTAGTCACCTGGGGTGTCTGCACACCAAGGAATAGAGTCAACAACATGTTAAGAAATAGTAAGCAAAATAAAAATGAACATGACATGCATCAAATATAAGAATAATGACATGTATAACAATCATGTGAATACAAGGAAACGAAGCTAGGCCTAAAGCACGAATAAATGTCATTAGGAACAATAACAGGAATTTTAGCAAAACTAACAATCACCACTATCCATACAATGCAATGCAAGTATCAAGAAGAAGACTCCGAGGATGTCAAAGCCATCTCTTGGGGTACTTGTATTAATCCAATCCGGACTACTGATACCAAAGTCCGGCTCCAGGGGAATCCAAGCTCCCGGTCATGGGAATAGTAGTACGGTCAAAGCCCGCTCCCAACTATTCACCGCTATGAATGCCGTCCAAAGCCCCCCCCCCCCCCCCCCGATGTCCGAGTAATCGACCCATCAATAAAACCCTAAACTGCAGTTGGCCATGACATACAAATAATAATAGTGCTGACACGAGGGAAAACCAAGACAAACAAGTCTGGCTAGTTCAATATACAAGACATGCTCATAGGGAGTATCTCATTCAAAACAATACAAGACAAATCAAACACACGATAATCCCTTACATGCTAGCCAGTCATGTTTATCAATACATGACACAAGGTTCCTACAATACACTCCAAGTCGAATCCATATCCTAGTTCTACAAGAATTTATGTTTCATAATTAATTAGATGTATTATGCTAATAGAATGTAGAAAGAGCAATAACGACAAATACGATTCATAAATCAAGGAGGAATAACAAACCAAACCTAGGCAAGTGGTGTCATCTATGTATCCTACATGTTCTAACGGAGTACGTGTGAAATTGAATCAAGGATGCTTCTAAGGAAATCCCTTGGTGTACAATCATGTTAAGCATCCATTGATTCAGTTTCATACGCATTCGGTTACCCTATGTTTAATACACGAATACCTAGACAACCCATCGAAGCACACTAAGCCAAGTGCATCGATTTCAATCCCATTATTGGTCATGTGAGAGTAAGTTCCTGGTTTCCAATATCTAAGGCCCAAACCTAAGTTACCGGTCTCATTTAAAATAAAACATGAGCTAAATCATTAATCTAAGCATTTGCATCACTTCCCGATATCTGATCATAACAAAACCAGAAACATTGAATTCTACGTCTCAAGAGCTTTCCAACAATATATTAGATGTAGAATTCCAACTGGCGGATTAAAATTTACGGAGATTCAAAGTTGTCATGTCCAGCGAACCTACACCCTCCGATCAATCGGACAGAAGGTCCGATCGATCGGCACTGAACCACTTTCAGTTAGTGGCTCTGTCCGATCGATAGGACAAACTGTCTGGTCGATCGGACAGAGAATGCTCCCAGTTAACTGGGGCATCATCTCTGTCCGATCGATCGGATAGACGTTCGGTCGATCGGCATTGTACTGAAAACCCCGAAATGGGTTTTCTCCCATCTTCCTCTTAAGGCCATTCTATGTCTAACCTGCAGAAAATTGAGGCACCATGCTCCCCATTCATCCCATTCATCATTAACAATATTTTTAGCAAATAAAAACAACCTAAGATTCACCAATTTCTCATTAAACCAACCCAAAACCTAATCTAGCATGTTAAACCCAATCAATATCATAGACATGTTTGGAATTTGGGGGATTCTAACAAAAAGGCATAATCAATCAATAGGAAACAAACACACATGTTTAAATATACAATGCATATCTACTTGTCTCAACCAAGAAGAAGATTGAAAGGGGAAAAACTTGAGGAGAAGCCTTCTATTACGAAATCCTCCAATCTAACCCAACCAAACGTAACCTAAAACGCGAAGGAGAAGAAAAGAGAGGTAAGGATAGAGATCAAACCTAAATCTAACCAAAAGAGAAGATGATGGCAAGATGAGGGTGAGAGAAAACTTACCAAACTAGAACTAATGGAAAGAGGAGGTCGCGAGGAAGAAGATGTTCGGTTCAGATCGAGGAGATGATCTCTCAGGGAAGGAGTTCTAGAGCTTGAACAACTGAGGAAGAAAAAATAGGCTATTGTAGCTTTGTTGCATAGAATGAGAATGAGATTAGGGTTAATCTCTGCTTAAGGAGAAGAAGAGAGGAAAAAGGACTAGTTTGACTTAAGTGGGTCTGGTGAACAAATGAGCCACTTGAAGGGTTTCTGATCATCGTATCGCAACGGGCCAAGAGACAAAAATGATCAGCGCGACGAAACCTTTCCAACGAACCCAAAATCACGGCAATTGAAATTTTTCGGAAAAACACTCAAATTTTCCTAAATTGCAAACTACCCCCTGCTAGAGTCAAACGGACTCGGAATCACACGAAACTTCACAAACACTATCCTAATGCTAAAAGAAACTCGCTCATAATCTAAACCCACCTAATTATCTAGCAATACAATTAATTATAATAATAACAAAATAAACGGGTCAGCGAGCCTGCTATTGGGCCCAACTGACCTAGTAAGGTCATGGACCTTACAACACCCACATGAGAAAACAATTCTGCCTTCCACTCCTACCCCTAGTACTCAATTTCCTTGCAATTCAAGAATCCCCCATTTATCATTAGACACATTTGCCTCTCTTTTTTTTTTTTAGTAAAACATGCAAATTTGAAAATCATCGATGTATGGATTCGAAAGATCATGATAAGGGCTCTTTTTACAAAATAAAAAAAAGAGAGAAAAAAGAGAAATCTGACCTTCCTTCTTTGTTGGGTCAGGTGAGAGAGGGTACAGACAACGATGGAGCTCTTTGCTTCTCTTCGACCTGCAAATGGGCTCAGCTTTTCTATTTCTCTTCGGAGATGGAAAAAGGAATGGCCAGAAGCTCTTCTTTACTGATGGTGATGGAAAAACCTAGCGCTTAGCTTCTTCGCTTCTGTGCCTCGATCTAGCTAGGAAGAGAAGGATACAAATGGGTTCAATTAGATATCTGAAAGGGGGAAAAGGAATAAACCCTGGAATGGCGCATGCCCCATATCTTCGGTGAGAGACGATTTTGGAGAGTTTTGGAGGAGAGGAGGAGGGATCGGGTTCAAGTTGGACGTCTCGAGGTTTCAGTGGCTCATCTTCTCTGCGATGGAGACGACAATGGAGATGAAGACGAAGACGAGGCGATGGAGATAGAGAGGATAGATCTGCACCCGTCCTGGAGTGGAAGAGGAACTACTCGATCGACGGATGGAATGCATGAAAGAGGGAAGAGGAAAAGCTTACACAGTCTCTTGAACTCTCGAAAGAGGGAAATGAAAAAACCAGGCGCCCAATGTGAAAAGGATGGCTTAAATAAAAAAACGTGGCCTCCGTTGGATCCAGTTTGACGATCCAACGGCTCTTAATAGACTTCTCACCTAATGTATGAGAACACTTCTCACCTAAATAAATCCCATGTATATGTATATATGTATAGGTTCCCCTAAGCTGAAGCTTAGGATATCCTAAGCTAGAGCGTGTGGTTTGCATGTGTGACGGAAGGGAAATCATTTTGGAAGCCCACCTATTTTTTTCCCCTTTCCCTCCTCTTTCTTTCTAACCTAATCGACCGAAAAACCCAAAACCAGACTCTCTCTCGCCCTCTTCCCCGTTCGTCTCTCACCCGGTCTCCCTCTTCGGTGCCCTCCCCCTTCTTCGTCTCTCTCTCAGCCGTACTCTCTCGATCGGACGTCTAACGATCTCCTTCCTCTCCGTCTCCCTCCCTCTCTCAATCTTGCTCTAATTCCATTTGTAATTGAAAAATAAAAAAAAAAATCAAAATCTCTATGTACTCCATCCCCGTCACTTCATAGATGAAGATGTGTGGATTCCTCTCTCAGCCTCTCTTATTCTCTTATTCTTCTGTCAAAACTTTATCTATGCCATCTAATTATGGGATTGCTGATCGGCAATCCCATCCCCTCTTTCAATATCCTGATGCCAAAATGCCAAAGTCGCTTAACCCTAAACCTCATTTTAGATTGGTTATCGTTGTTAATCATTGATTTTGTTTATGAGATTTGGCTGATGATTTTTTTTTTTAGGACCTACTAGCATTCCATATGTTCCATATCTTTTCATGAATTCCACCTCATTGAAACAAGTATTAGAGAGCATTGGAAGTGAATGTAATCTACTGTTGAGTCTGACTCAATTAGATGTTTGAAGATCCTGACCCGACTAAGCCCATAAAAGCCCTCAAAGCGAGGTTTTTGTTCTTCTCCTAATGCCCGAAGTTAAGATAGGCATTGACATACAAAAAATGACAAATGCTCCCAACAGGAAAAGAAGCATCCAAATCCCAAGATGAGAACATGGAAAAACATGAAGCTTTACTCTTCAATTTAATCAAATTGAGGGTCAAAGGACATTCTCCATAGTAAAAAAAAAAAAAAAAAGACTTTTAAGAAGCTTCCAACATCAATAGAAATGACAAAGGAAGTTAAAATAATGGAAATCAACCCCCATGTCTAGGAAGTTCAACATGCCCAAACATGGACCCCATTGACTACATCGAGCCTAGTTGTCACGCCCTACCCTACATGCATGCATGATATTGTCCGCTTTGGCCTATGGCCACACGGTTTTATTTTTGATGGGACAAAACACATCAAAAGGTCTTATGCAAGGTAAAGGTGTATGCTCTACATATAAACCCATTCACTTTCATCTCTATAGTCGATGTAGAACTCCAGGGCATCACAATAAAAAAATCTAGTCCACAAAATACATCTAAACAACAAATTAAGATTTCACCATTTTCCTACCGAAACATTGGTGATGATCCAAGTCTAATCAATAATCGAAACCATGAACCTGGATCCCCTCTTCCTTTGGCCAATCTCAGTGAAGAAAATGACGTGGGTTGTTTATTTATTTATTTATTTTATTAAGGATCACTGGTTCATCATGGTGCTAAAACAACATTAATGGCCATCAATAAATATGGAAGAGGGAAAGTATTAGAGACGAAAATGGTGAAAGAAATTAAATAATAAAAAATGTAAGAAATTGAAAAGAAAACCTACCTCAAAGAAGTCCACCTCCAAGCCAAGCTTCTTCCTCTCTCTTCTCTCTCTCTCTCTCTTTCTTCCTTTTCCTTACTTCCCTTAAGCCACACGTCCAACTCTCTCTCTAATTCTAAAACACACACACGATGGAGGGTTTTCCTAACTAAATAAAAGCCTAACCACTCCCTCCCTTTATGGAACGAAATCTAATTACATCCCTTGGTTAGATATGTAGACTATCATGCCCCTCCATTTAAAGTCTCTTAAGATCCTAGCCTTATATTAGTCATCATAGATCCCTAATCATCTCCATTTGCAACTAATCAAGGGGTGTCCAATTTGGAGAGAAATCTCCATTCTCTCAATTATAGTTAGGTCAAACCAATTAGGGATAATTTAGAGCCCTAACTCCTCAATTAGATTTATGATTAGCAATTAATTAATATGGTTTCCAATTAAGTTTGAAATTTGAAATAAAATGGAAAGTAAAGAGGAGGGAAAACAAGGTGCCACATCACCCTCCTCTTGGCACAAATCAAAATGGGGCCCCAAACACACACCACCTACAAGAACTTTCCGAAATTAGCATTAATTGTTATAAATATAAATATTTTTTTATGATGTGTGAGGGCACGCTAAATTAGATTTAAGCATTAATTATAAAACTCTCTAATCTAATTAAAATGACACTTTAATTAGCAACATAGGAATGAATAATAATTGATGAAAATGAAGAAAAAGAAGTGCATGGACAATTAAATAAAAGGCATGAAGTCATAATTAAATGCATGCAACAATGGATTAAATACATGTAATAATCATAATAATAATTAAATTTCTATTAAAATAATTACCATGAAATAAATTGAAAAACACCCTAGTCATAGGTCTCTAGTGGGTCTAGGGTTGGGCCCAAAGGTGAATCCGGGTCAAGGTCATTACATCAAGAGAAAAAGAAAAGGGGAGTTCATTAGGTTGATTAATCATCCTACCCCAAGGCTACCCTGCCTCACCACGAGAAATATTTAAGTTAAGAACGTTTAATTTATTTCACATTCATTGTAAACAAAGATTGTATGTTGGTTATAAACTAGGGCTAAACCTGAACCAAACTTGTCATCAAATTCTCTCTCAAACTCAGCCCATGTAAGGGCCCGCCTGGCTGTCCGGTACCCTGTTACAAGAAAACCCACAGTCCAACAGTGCACCCATATGCGAAGTGTCTCAGACTTTAACCCCTCCAAGACAAAGGTCATTTTCGGAATACTCGCTATAGATAACCAATCACTAATCACTACACTGCACTGAACCACCACACAGTAAGACATCCTCCTGTGGGGGTTATACAACGTAGTGGGGCAGTGAAACTGGGGTCCCAACTTTCGTTTGTTTTCTAACATTTCATTTATTTTAATTGGTTAGACCTAATTAGAATAAAGCATATTATATGCATACTTATCCTCAAGCGTCCCATGCCACTTGGCTTCCATATGCACTCTTATGGTTCATCCCTTTCGATCAATATTATTAATTAATATTTTATGGAGTGGGTGTTACAATCATTTATCATCAACACATGAGGGTATCATTATACATTTTTCAATGTTAAAAGAATGCCATACAAACTTTCCATAAATAGCACATTGTGCAAAACTTGCAATAAATGACAACATATAGAAATTTCTATAATTAGAATGCTAGGCAACATACCATAATGTCCATAACACTATTACCATATCACCAATTACGTATATATATTTTTAGAAAGTAATTGAAACTTGCCTTTTATGGAGAGCGTGACAAAAAAACCATTCACTTTCCTCTCTATAGTCGATGTGGGACTCCGGGAAGTCGCAATCCACCCCCATAAGTGATGGACCCGTCTTTTTCTTTCTTGCCTTCCTCCGTCCCGGGTCCGCCGGGGTGCGGCGGGGCGAAGAGAAAAAAAAGAGCAAGCATCAACTTTTTTTTGTACGGGTATGCCAGATTTTCTATTCTACTTGGAATTTGAAATGGTGATTTGGAGATTCACCTTCACAAATAGAAAGGAAATCAAACTTTTTTTCTATCTTTCCATTGCATATATATTTAAAGAAAGAGACAAGATTTTAAAATGCCGTGAGAGGCGATTTTGTTTAGTTTGCCGTGAAAGGCGGTTTTGTGCCGTAGAAGGCGATTTTGCCGTGGAAAGCGATTTACAAATCTCATCAATAGTGAAAGACAAGAATTGTGATTTTTTTGTCTCTTTAAAAAATACAAAATACAATAGAAAGGGAAGAAAGATGGATCTGACTTCTCTAGCGATTGTGGGGACTCGTTCAGATCGACGGTCGTGAGTCATGTATGGACTCCGCCATCATCCTTCAGATGAGAACACTTGATGCTTTAGTTCACTTGACTTGGCTTGGGCCCCAGATTTTTAGAGGACAAAGACCAAAGGAAGGTCCTATATCCAATAAAAAAACTGGTAGACTGGCTGAAAAGCCACATCTAGGCCACGTTGGATAGAAGAAGAGAAACCTTGGGAGGGTGGCCCCCAAGGGACTTCAATCACCTTGTAGTTCTTGCAACAGGGTTTCTTCAAGGCAAGAGAGCTTCTTTTTGCAGAGAATTCTTCAGGATAATTTTCAGGCGATTTTTCAGGATAGCTTTCAGACAATTTTTCAGGATCCTTTCCCTTTGGAATGACCGCCTATTTATAGGCTTTTGGTGGCCATTAGGAGGGTTTTATGGGCATTAATGATATTAATGCTCCATGATGGGAGGAGTTACAAGATTTAATTTCAGAATTTTGTAACTCCTTTTTCTTGGATTTTGATTGGCCGATGGAGAATAATGGTCATTTAATCTCCATGATGATGGGGGTTTCATGATTAATTACCATGATTAATCTCTATAATGATAGGAGTTACATGGTTAATTGCCATGATTAATTGGACTTGTAACTCCCATTTGCTTACTTCTGATTGGGCCGTCCAAAATAATGAGTTAATGACCGCATTAACTTATCATAAACGGGTCAATTAACAGCATTAATTGGTCGTCGAGTCGCTTGAAGAGTCGCGGGCCGCGCCGCGTCTTTTGGATTTTTCTTGCGATGATCATCGATGGATCCGCACATTGTTTGATGTCGGATGACGATACAAACTCAGACATTGGTTGACACCAATGGGCCGGCAACATCTGTCCAGTCGATTTCTCGATCGGTCGGGCAGAAAGCATACTTTCTTGGTTGGCCGGTTGGTGGTTTCGGAGTGTCCGATGATGATCAAATGATTTCGATGGCGGATCCGTGATGTTGACGAAGATCGACGGATATCATGCCTCAAAAATCAGATTTTAAGAAAATCATAGGGGCCAATCATCGCGAAACGTGAAAGAATCGGAAAAACGGACATTTCGGCGGAAATCCGGCGACCCGGATTTCCAGGGTCGCCGGCGACCATGGGGCTGGCGACCTTGGGCTTTGGTCCATTTTCCGGTCGCCTTCCGGTCGCCGTTTCTCAGCCGTTTTTCGGGCTTTTTCGCTTCTGTTTTCTCCTGTATTTTTCTTGACATTTCTCCTCATTTATTAGCGTAATTCCTCTGAGGAAAACCTGTCAAAAGGCTGTGCAAATCAGAGCACAAAGTTTCCTATTTTTGGAAAAGCCGAAGACTCCGTAGCTGATTTTCCGCCAAGAGTTGAAACTAGGTCAAACGATGTCGGAATGACCTAAAATTTGAGGTGAAGCTTCTTGAGCATTAGATAGGACCAACCATGGGCTTTTATTTGAGTTTTGAAGCCTTTTAGGGTCCCGTCGATGCTTGACTTGATTTCACCATGCGGAAGATGTTGAGCTTTTATGTGCGGTCATCCGATGTCCGATTGACCTGAAATTTGACAGGGAGCCTATTGGAGTCATTTTGAGATGATCCATTAGCTCCGATTTGGATGCCGTGGTCCTGGGGAGCTTCGCCGCCAGTAGGTTTGATTTTGCTTCAGAGCGTCAAAATCGGGTCAAACGTTGTCGGAATGACCTGAAATTTGACGTGCAGCCTTTTGGAAAGCATGTAGAAGCTACTCATGTGTTTTGTTTGATGAGTGGCGGCATTAGAGGTTCTTGCCGCATGGAGGCTTGATTTCGCCATTCGAGAGTTGATGGAGGGTCAAACGGTGTCGGTTTGACTTGAAATTTGACGTGGAATCTTTTGGAGGTATTTTGAGACCATCCATAGGCTCTGATCTAAGATTTGATGTCTTCATCACTGTCACCGCCGGGAGCTCCCACTTAGTGTTGGATGATTGAAGTTAGGCCAAATGGCGTCGAAATGGCCCGGAATTTCATGTGTACCTCTTTTTTTGCTATTTTGAAGGATCTTGTAGTTTTTGTTTGATTTTGACAAGATCTGATGCTTAAAGCAGCTTTGCCTGTTTGTAGTAGGATGCGGCTCCATCTAGCTTTTGATGTTGATGAGGCAAAGTGACATTTTTGGTGTCAACACTAAGGCTACACGTCCCTGTGCAGTAGCCTGCCAGCCCTCTTGGCCCGCCCACATGAAAACCCGCCTACTTACACCAGACCACGGCAGGGGACCGACACTCGAAATTGTCGAGAGTCGGCTTTGATACCATTTGTCAAGCCCCACCCTACATGCATGCATGATATTGTTCGCTTTGGCCCATTGGCCTCACGGTTTAGTTTCTGATGGGCCAGAACCCATCAAAAGGCCTCATGCAAGGTAAGAGTGTAAGCTCTACATATAAACCCATTCACTTTCCTCACTATAGTCGATGTAGGACTCCGGGGCGTCACACTAGTTCCAAAGGTCAGAACAAGGTGAATTCTCATCCAAAGTCAAGAAATATATATTCAAAATGTTCTCCAAAGTTTGAGATCAATCGAAGATCATATGGACGGAAATTCAGTCAAACACTTCACACCACACATGCCCAGATATGGGGTAGGATTCTACATTCAATCAACTTCCAAAGGTCAAAAGTTGATAAGACTACTCTAGAATGTTAAGCACAAGTTCCAGAAATATGCTTCAAAATTCCAGAACAAGTGAAGACCAATTGGGCCGAAATCCTAACAAAATATAACAAAATTAGCTCAATGTGGAGTGGGCTAGACATGGCAGGTTGGGACCCACTTTGATCCACTTCCATAAGTCAAATGAAGATGAAAACTTTCTTGAAGATCAAGAAAAAGTTCTAAAAGGTTTTTCCATAGTTTCAAAACAATTGAAAATCATTTGGACCTAGATTCAGCCAATAGTAGTCCAAGCTAGAATTGGCTAGACATGGGAGGCTGGGGCCCACTTTGTCATGACCCAATAATTTGATTAAGGGATTGCGATGCACGCAAAAGCTGATGGTTAAAATTTTTTCCGTGCACTTTTACCAACAGGATTCCTCTATGTGAGGATTACCAGGCTCTTAGATCCTTGAGGGATTCATGGTAGAAGCTTGTGTGGGCCATGTCAAGTACAAAGTACAAATGAAATCATTCATGGCATTTGGTAGACTGGAAAAAAAAAAAGAAGAAACGCATTTCCATTTACACTAGCATTCAAGTTTAACAAAAGTAAGTGAAATTACATTCCCAGAATAAGGTCTCATAAAAACATCGGCCAATGTATACAAACACAAAATAAGATTTCCAAAAAAAGAAACCCCAAAAGATGTGATGTCAAACTCCTGAGCCTTATAATTAAAAAACACTAAATCGTACTCTTCTCAACAATCGCCACTATTGATTCTCCATATGTTGAATCAATAATTCTTCATCAAAGAAACCCACAAAATAAAATAAATAAAAATGAAATAAACATTTTGTTGAGTTATATACTCATTGCTCCTTTCGGACAATTAGTTTGGATGTCACCCAAAGCAATGCTCCATGGAAGTTTAAGTTGTTATATAATGATGAGATTAAAGGTATGGATAGAGATTTTTAAATGTGATTTGTTCATACTTTGATGTGTGAACAAGGAGACATTGCTCTTACAAAGAGGGTATGTCTTAACAATCCTCTCGGTTTGACATCTAAACATGTTGCGGTGGATCTTTTGATGCTTTTGAGGGATGTGCTCCACGTTAATTTATTAATGTTGGCTGATCAAGGAAGCTTATGTTGTGGTTTTCTTCATCTGTATCTTTTTTGTTCCTTTCTTCATAAATTTCATTACCGCATTTGATAGTTCAAAATGAGAATTGGTAGAATAATTGACGAGAACCATCAGTTGAGAAATGCATGAAAATAATGATACAACACATTGATTGCAAAGAGAGAGCAAAATGAAGGAAAAGAAATTGAAGAAACAAAAGAAGCTGCAAAGAGTATCTCTAAGATTTCGTCAACTAAGGCCTTGTTTGGTATCTCTACTCTTTTTTTGATAGACCCATCAAAATAGAGTCATTAAAAAAAGATCTATAAAAGGAAAGAGGCTAGAATCAAAAGAAGTGTTTGGTAATGCAAAGATCTTTGTTAAATAGACTTCTTTTATATCAATGGTCAAAAGTTTTTTATAAATTTCTTGAGATCCACAAGGTATCAAGCCTTGAAAATTGACCCTATGCCGTATTCAACCTTCCAAAGAGATCTAACGGTTTAGATATTGTGTTTAGGCCCACATAATCCAAAAAATTGCATCAAATGGCTCACTTTTTGCACATATCTCGAGATTGGTGATGACCCAACGGCTGAAATTTGACATCGTGGCCATGTTTGATCTTTTTAACATTACCAACGGTTTGGATATTGATTTACACTCCCATAAGTAAATAAAAAATAGAAAAACGTTACCGCTCATGGACAAATCCAATATGGCGCATAATACATCAATGACTGATATTGTTTTGCAAATATACTGAGATCCACAAGGTATCAAGCTTTGAAAATTGACCACATAGCTGTTTTCAACCTTCCAATGAGATCTAACGGTGTGGATTTTGCATTTGGGGTCCACGGATTTTAGAAAATTGCATCCAATGGTTCACGACTTTCTGCACATATCTCGAGAGTGGTGATGATCCAATGGCTGAAATTTTATTTCATGGCCGTGCTTGATCTTGTGAGCATTTCCAACGGCTTGGATCTTGATTTACACTCTTAGATTTTGAGAGAAATAAAAAAAAAAAAAACCGTATTAGGCATGAATGAGCAAGAACAGTATTCACCCGCCGCCTCTTTTTTCCCTACTACTTTATGCATGCTGTCAATGGTGAGCTGTGGAAAACAGAGGCATTGCCTTTACTTCTCTACAAAAAAGAAAAAAAAGATTGTCAAATGCTGCCAAACGCCTCTATTACAAAAACTCTACTTAATTTAGTGATTTTGAGAAATAGAGGCAAAAATTACCAAATGGCGGCTAAATAATAACTTCGTTTTGATTGACTTTAAAAAAGTCAACTAATTGGGAAAATAAAATATATCTGAATTCCCTTAGGAACCTTATATGGTCAATGGGCTTCTCTGTAATGGCTCATCAGCTTTGCATTCTAATGTGGGCATACTTTTTTGTGATTGTGAACATGGGACTTACCTTTCAAAATTACAATGTGATTCAACCTTTAGGCCCGTTTGTCACTTTACTAGATTAGTAAAGGTCAAGTAAAGCATCAATTTTTTAGACAAGGGTTTACTTCAATAGAACTTTAATTTAAACTTCCCTCCATCTTTTAAAAATAAATAAAAAGCAACCTCCTTTCTCCACTAAAAGACAAAAAAGCTGTACTTTTCTATACAGGTAAAAGAAAATTCATACCAAACAACTAAAAATAAAATGTTATCATAACCCCATTATATTTTATTCTCTCTTGATTTGAAATTTTATTACTGTAGGCGATAAAATTACCACCCACTTAGATTAAGATGTAGAACTTGTGGATTAGGGAAGACCGAACACCAATGACCTGAAAGGGAAGGAAAATAGCTTGGGTCAGAGCCCCTGGCTGTCGTCAGCCGAAGGCACTCCGATACCTGAGTTAGTTCTGGTAAAACTAAGCAGGAGGAGGAAGAAGAGAATGAGAGATTGTGTGAGTTCACGCGCTATGTGTTAGCGTGTTGTATATTGCGTACTTCCATGGGGCTGATCCCATGTGTTTTTGTAGATGATTCCTCGTTCATTCTCATTGTGAGTGGGGGTAGGTGGGGTAAGGTCCCATCGGCTCTTACCCTGACATTCGGTGGTAGGTAAAAAGGGCACGTCCCATCAGAAACTTTCATGCTTTTGGACAGTTGATGTGAAGGGATGATAAAGCCAACTTCTTATCGCCATAAATGAGCGACCTTATCTATCAGGGCTCGCCCGTACTTCTCATAGGAGCGTGATGGCCCACTCTTTGCCTTCAGTACTTTTACCGGGACCAGGAATGGTCTGGCTGGGCTGGCACTTAGCTGAGCTGGCACTCACGCCGAGCTGCCGAGCTGATGAATGCTGAGCTGACACTCCTAACCGAGCTGCCGAGCGAGGGGCCTCTTGAGCTGACACTCTTTACCGAGCCGCCGAACTGCTGGGCTGTGCTTACCGAGACCGAGGTGAACGATTAGTGCATCACCGTGGTCCTCCCCTAATCTCATCATTACCGTATTTTATCCACACAATTACATTTTATTTTACGTATACAATTACCAAATAGGCCCTTAGGAATTGTTGTATATGTGGCCCACTCTAAGAAATTATAATACGGACCATTATTAGAATTAGAACATGAGGTCCATCTTTATAAGAAGGGAGCTTCTAAATACACAACGATTTGGACCCTTCACAAACAAATTCTATCCACACACAGCATAAAACATACCTAAAATGCCCTATCCCCTTTCTCTCTACACTCAAATCATTTGAAGCCTCTCCTGCCATTGTCGACGGATGTTTGGAGCCCTCCTCCTTCTAATCGGGAATATCCCTTCTCCTCCATTTCTTCTTCTTCCTCTCTATCTGACTTGAAAGTTACTGAGATTGATCTTCTTTTTTTTATTCTGAGATTTGTGTTGGGAGTTTGTCCTCCATCCCTTATCCTTTCTCCTCCTTGGACGTTTGGAGATTTGTTTGTTATTATGGACTTTGTGATGGTTGTAAATTGGATTCGGAGTTTTGAACTATTGTAACACTTGATATTCCCTGGTCAAACATCCTTGCCATTTTGCAGAAGTTTCCAAGGCTTAAACATGAAAAGAAGCTCAGATCCAGTTTGTTCAGCCTCGCGGGGCTGAACCGAACCACTCTGTTCAGCCCTAATAGACTGAACAAACCTAATACGTTCAGCCTCTCAGGGCTAAACAAATCCACTGTGTTCAGCCCTAATAGATTGAACAAAACCCAATCTATTCACACTCTCGGGGACAAACAGAGTTGATCTGTTACACAGTTAAAATTTCTTTTGAATTAAATGTTTTAATTTATTGTTCTTAAATGTTGACGCTATATTTCATATATGGATAGGGGCGATGGACCAAGAGTTCAACCAGCAGCTTCTAATAGGAGGCGTCTTGCAAGAAGAGTTGATGATGTTCCTGAAGAACTAGATGTCCTGGACGCCGAGATGGAAGAGGGACATGAGGATGCAGGTTTTAATGAAAGTGCTACAGAAGAGATGATGAGACCAATTTCTGGCAGTCCAGCAGACACTTCATTGTTGTCTAGTTTCCGTACACATATAGCTACATATATTTGAGCTTCCGTCCAACTGTAGATTGTTGCGAGGAGCTTCTATAGAAAAAGTCCAACGTATAGTTCGGAGCCCCCGTTTGACATCGGTTACTTATACACGCAGAGACAATAGGCGTAGTAGTAGAAATTGAATGGTTGAATTTTGTTGAAAGGTGGATGGATTTTGTAGGGTGGATCTATTTTGAAGGGTGGATTCTATTTTGTAAGCAATTGTATGATGAATGGTTTCAATTTAATACAATTTTAATCCTATTGAAATTTCCATGGATGTTATATATTTTGATGCTTGTATATCAAAAGAAAAGTAAGATTGCCATTAAAAAAAAGATGAGTTTAATACAACATGTCATCACCATACAGGTGGCTACATCATTAACAACAAAAATAAGATCGACGTACAAATGGCATGACATAACATGATCGCCTCATTCTAATTCTATCGTCTCACATGCGGCTACGTCAGAAGTGACAATTTCTTTGAAATGTTGTATCTGGTAATAGTATGTGGTTTTCCATCCTTGGGCACAGGTACGATGAAACTGTCGCCACTTGTTTGCAATCGGGGGAGTAGGATGACCTGGGACCAAGAATACCTAAAAAAAAAAGAATTTGTTAGTAAATAACATAATTTATGAGCTAATAATGTATAATGAAAAAATTTTAGGGGTAATACCTCGACAAAATGATTGTCATTAACAAAACCTATCGCAATCTCCCTGTAAGAGGCATATGGCAATGGTACAGACCTAAGTGACAGAAAAGTAAGACACTTTTTTATGCTTAAGTGGTATAAAATAACATTATAACAAGATGATATATATAAGATGTCCCATGTCAAGCATAGTCATCCAATGCTGATAGGGTGAGTGATCCTCTAAATATGATAATGTGTCAATAAGTTATTGCAGCTGGATGATTATGTACACCATATATAACTTCCAACATCCAATCATCATTTGTGCCCAACTTCTTGCCCTTTAATGAAAATGGGCATCCATATTTCTTTTAACCTGTTTGCTTGATCTTCTTTTTAGTTTGACCCTCTTTTTTAGCCATCGAATCTCTATAGTGTCCACTTCTTTCGCATGCAAGGATAACTCTAGGTTTTTTCCAATCCCACCCGCATTTAATACCTCAATGACAATAACACTGTGTAGACACAACATCCTACATTAAAGCATTGATTGATTAGAGGGGAGGGAGGAACATATTTTGTATTAAATTGAGAATAAACTGCCATTGTTCGGTAGTATTTGGCTGAATAAACATTTTATGTTCAACAATATATGGCTGAACATAATCGTTTTGATCGGCCCTATTCGGCTGAATATAAATTTTTTGTTCAGCCATATACGGATGAGCAAAATTGATATGTTCAACTATAAGAGGCTGAACATTGGTAGTTTATTCTGCATTGAAAGTCTGAACGTTTCGCAACAAAAATTAAAAAAAGGCTTTACAAGCTTTGAAAAATGCCGAGAATCCAAAATAAAAACACAAAAACTCACTTTCTCACTGCTATTATGTTCGGAAACTACATTTTGCTTATTAGTTTGCTCATCCATTAGACAAAAAAAAAAAAAAAAAATGATATTGAGAGTGAGGTTTCACCAAGAAGTAATATGTTTGACAATGGTAGGATATGATTGGAGAGTAGAATGTGATAAATGGAGAGATGTTGATGTGAAGGGAAGAATGAGATTATAGGAAGAAGGGAATGAGAGTGAATGGATGAATGAGACGATGGAATGGGAGGAACAAGAGTAATGATAATGGAATGGTGAAAGTGAAATGGGTCGATGTGCAAAGAGAAATTAGAGATTCAGGCGTGATAGGTGATTGTCCTTTTTGGTATTTTTCATATAGTGATATAAATGTATTAAAAAAGGAAAAAAAAATAATCTGTGTGTGAAGGGTCCAAATCGTTGTGTATTTAGAAGCTCCCTTATGAGAATCACAACATAAGCCCACCTTTTGTAAAATGGGACTCATCTTTATAAATTACTACATGGACCAACCTTTGGAAACTACAATATGTTATCCACCTTCTAGGAATTAGAAATGGACCCACCTTTAGAATTTTTTTTATTGTCAAAAAGATTATAATGTTAGAGTAATACCCACCTAAACGGGACGTCCAAGACTGTCATCGCCTCTTCATCTCACGTTATTGATCTCCTGTGCAAACTAGAGGGAGTGAGGGAGAGAGGGAAGAGCCTCGTACGGTCACATAATTTCCCTATCCTTGCCCTGTTCCATTTTTCACGCAAGGAGAAGGAGAGAAGGGGAAAAAAGAAGAAGCGTACCGCGATTTCCTCCTCCGTTTGTAGGCAGGCAGGCAGCCACATGGACGGTCTGACCGCCTGCTGCTGCAGTGGCCGGCTCGCCCTTCCTTGGGCGATGAGGAGCCGCTCTACAGCCTCTCGCCGGCCCTCTTTCGTTGTTCTCGCATCCCCAGATAATTCCAACCTCGGCCATTGGGACAAGATGGAGCTCAAATTCGGCCGCCTCATGGGCGAAGATCCAAAACTAACCCTAGCAAAGGTATATATTTATATATATATATATATCTGTCTGTCAATTTTCAAGGTCTCTAGCATTCAGAGTCTCAGCAAATGGGTTTCCAGAGGACTCTCTAACAAAGGAAATGTTCTTCAAGTTGCAATGATATAGAATACATAAAAGAGATTTCTTTCATTAAAATTAAGTTTACATCTAGACATCCCCTACCTGCTGCGATCCTACTCTTCCAATCTGCACTTTATGATGAGTTTTAATGAGACTAAAACCCGTAATTGTGACACTTGTGTGCGGCGGAATCTTTCCAATGCACCTAACTTCATGTCATTTGAACATTGTTTGACTCATGAAACTTCCTATCTTTCGTAATGCTTTTGTGATGACTTCAAACTTATCAAGTCCCTTAATCCTCCTGTCATAGGTTCTTTGGATTCCTTATATTCTCTAGAATACCTCTTTTTCAAATCCTCAAAGAGCATTGCACAAAATCATACTCTCACTTGAATCTTAACAACAGTTATTCACCAATTAATTTTATTTCTATATCCCTTATTTCCACGTTATAATTTTTTTCCTTGAATGTACGTCTCTTCTCTCTTTATATTCCTTTTGATCCAATGAGCTTCTTTACCTTGGTGGGTCAAGCTCCAAGGCTCTCTGCAGTAGATAAAGCTCCCTTCAAATGTAGTATCATCACTATCGCTAGCTGAATTTAACATATCTATAGATTGTATATCCCCTCATCATGGAGCTTCTTGTCATCATTTACCAATTCCTCATTGTCATATTTGGCTATCGAGATTGCATCTCTTTGGGCCCTTTTGTTTGCATAGATTACATAGGATTTCAATATATAGGAATTCATGCCCTAAGTGGTTAAAAACAAAGATAAAATGGGAATATCCAAAAATGAGCATGGAATAACCTTTCCTTCTATGCAAATGAGCTAAGATGGGAAAGGAATACCCAGCCATCACCCTGGTAATTCAAATCCAATGAAAGTCAAGGTCCTATTTATACTATTACCTTATACTCTTCGCCCCTTACCTCATATCATCCACACTTTGTAAGGCAACATGGCCTTTTCAGGCTTTCACCCTCACCTCTTAACTGAGAGAGGCCGTGGAAAACAAAAGCACTCATGCCACTTGCACACCACTCACACATCTCTTAAACCCACCCTCTCACATTTTCATGCCGACCGACCTCCTCAGAAGCCAACGAACATACAGGTTGGTTGATCCCACCTCTAGATTTTGTCGACCCTATTCCAAGAACTACTATATAAGGCATGTAGTTGTATTAGTTCACTTGAATGAAATGAAGGTATTTTGAGTGCAGTGAAGTGTACCGAGTGTGCGTGGCCCTTCCATTTTCTACAAGTGGTATGAGAGCGGGTATAGTCGGGGATCATGCGTCCATTGTGAGCAGTGGCACGACAAGATGCCATGAGGTTGATAGGTCTAAAATCGAGTTTTTTGGTGGTAGAGATTGACAAGCTGTCCTATTAAGCACAATGGTGGATCTTGCGAATGTGATTGGAGATTTTGAGAAACTCAACTACGACAATTACTGGTTTTCATGTATTTAGTCATATCTCTAAGGCCAAGATCTATGGGAGGTCATTGGCAGCGACAATGCCGTCACACTTGTGATGTGATGCGATCCATAGGTGTTTGGTAGTACTTAGTTGTAACACCCTGTCTCTAATTAATCAAGATTAACTCTAATTAATCGGGATTAGTGCTAAGTAAACATGTTTCATTGAATTAATGTTGGTAAATGACCAAAATTGAATTGAAATTGCCTCAAATGATCAATTGAGTTTGATGAGAAGATAATGAATAATGAAATTGAACTAATGGGATTGAGTTTTAGACTAGATCAAGTGATACGGGGACTTTTTCGTAAATATGAATTTCTGCGTATTTCGTCGAATACGGAAACTCTTGATACCCGTGTGTGTATCTCGAGGAGTACGTTAACTTCCGTACTATGAGCGATTTCATTCGACGTGAATTGGATCAAATGACCCTTCATTTGACTCGAATTGTAATTAAGAAGGTTGAGGAGGGTTTAATTGCAAAAATAGGCTTATTTAGGTTTAGATGAACTCAAATGAGTTCATTCTCTCACTCCCAGCACAGCCAACCTACGTTTCATTCCTCTTATTCTTCTTTCTTCCAATTTCTCTCCATCAAGTGTGGTTTGGAAGCTTGACAAGTGAATTGAAGATGATACTTCATCTTCATCATCTTCTCCATTTTCTTCTTTGGTTTGTTGGAGTGGATCCTTGAGAAAAAGCTCAAAGTTCTTTTCTATAGAGCTACAAGTAAGTATTTTGATTAGTTACAGAGCTTCCAAGTCCTCTCGAATGGTTTAGAGTGTTTTCTATTGCAAAGAACTCATGTGAGTTCTGTTTTGTGGATTGGTTGATTTTAGGATCAAAGAGGGTTTCAATTTGGAGATTTTCATTTCAAACTCAAGCTAAGTAAGGAGGTTTTTGCTAATTAATCTCCAAACAAGGCAAGTGTACTCAACTTTCATGATTTAGGATGTTAATAGTCTTGTTTGAACTCAAAGAGTTCAATTCCAGAAATTTCAGTTCAGAATTTTATGAACTTCTGGGCGCAGTTCGGTCAGCCTCGGCTGACCGACACCTGATCGACCCTTTCTGGGCTGAATTTTGCAGGAGATTCTAGCTTCTGGAAAGCTGACCGAATTGAGTTCGGTCAACCGAAGTTGCAACTTGGTCGATTGATAGTCGACCGAACTACTTGACCGAGCTTATCTGAGCTTTCATCTGAGCTCTTTGGAATTGGAACCGAGGGAGTTCGGTTAACCGACACTGTAGCTTCGGTTGACCGACAAGGTCACCGAATTCCCTTGGAAGAATGTCAGAAATTGTATCAGGAAACTGAGCTTCTGGAAAGTTGACCGACAGAGTTCGGTTAGCCGAAATCCAGAGTTCGGTTAGCCGACAGGTGACCGACGAGGTGACCGAACTTGAGGAAATTTCAGATTTTGTTTCTGATTTCTTTGAGTAGAAGCCTATTGGTTAAGGCTAGTGTTAGTGACATTTTCCTAAATCTTCATGGGTGTTAGCTAAGGTTATGTTAATGTAAATTTCACTAAAAGTGATGTCATCTAGAATAACACATACATTAAATAACGAACGTTTCACCCGAATGTTTGGTTTAGGAAAATTTAATTATATTTATTGATTTGATTTGAAATGCTCTTCTGAGTTTGACACTACCCAGTAACTCTTAAGCTCATTGTAGAGCTGAAATGAATAATGTAATGAATAATGCAATGAATTAATGAAATGAATCAATGAAATGAATTAATGAACAATCCTACTGCAGTAGATGGTATGAAGCGTTTCGGAGCTCCGTGGTGATGCTGGTGATCTTTGATTAAGACACTGGTAAATCCCACACATTTGAAAAGTCACTTAATAAAGTGTATAATATGGAAATTGAATGAGTCCTTTCTTAAGACTAGGTCATGGAGGGTGCGCCCTTCCGCCTTGTGCCAATGAGGACAATGATAAGCCACTTAATAAAGTGCACTCACTGATATTGAATGCTTCCTTTAGGGAAGAACTAAATGAATGAATAAGTGAATGTAAATGTTTATTGATTTGAATTGTTTAGAATTGATAGACAAATTATTAGCATGGAATTGTGTATACATTGTTGAACCGTCGTGTTCACAGTGTTATTGATGACGTTACAGGCCAAGTTGCCCGTCCCGATAATGCAGAGGCCGCACCGCCAGCAGAGGAGGCCAATCAGGTTCCTCCCGGAGGACTGATTGAGTGGACGTGAACCAGAGGGCGAACAATTGAGGGATATTTTGAGAAATACATGTCTATTTATTTTGAATGTAAATAGTAGTCACCTGCATTGTATTTTGAATATGCAGTGTTTGACTTAAACATTAGATGGAATGTATATAATGAACTTTACTTTTATATAAAGAACTGGTACGGTTTAGATTGATTGTCAATGTATATATAATTTCCGCAAAAATGTACATTTGACAGGTATGAATGTTTGATATCCCTTGTGAATTTCGTATCGACTTCGGTTAATGCGAGGTTTACGGGAGTAAGTATGGAGATCGCGACTCGGGGTTTAGCCATGGTAATCCTAATCTCAGGCCCGGGTTGTGACATCAGTTCACAAGTGTTTGGTATCCTTCAAGATTGACAATTATGAGGACAATATTTGGTGTGATGTGACCCACATGAATATCGCTCATGTTCTTGTCGGATGACCATGAGTTTTTGATTGTGACGTGCACCATAACAAAGGGAAGAACACATTTTCCTTCTTATGGAAACGAAGACAAATTATGCTCCTTCCATTACAATCGACAGCTCTACCACCTTCAACTAAAGAACCAAAGAAAGAGCAAACAAAAGTAATTGCAATCATGATTTCACCAAAGGAGATACCGAATAGGACAGATGGCATCAAGGATGCAATAAATTAGCAAGGTCAAGACAAAGCTGTTCTCACGGAAAATTCAGAACATGTAGAAGATTATCAAAATAATGTTAATCAAGAGCCATAAAAGGTAGAGGAAGAACAAAGACAAGTGCACATTGAGGACTTTACTTAGGAGGCATCAAAATAAGAACCAATCATTGAAGTCCCCAGTATTGACTTCATCTTCAGGGATCAACGGTGGATATTCAAAGATCGTGCTTTGTTGGTACAAAAACAACAATCGAAGGATCTAATGGTCAGATCACGCATCCGAGCTAAATGCAGACGTCACAAGAAGAGACACTTCTGATCTACATTTACATGGAGGAAAATACTGCATCAAGCTTCCAAGACATGTATAAAATATGAAGATTACAAGAAAATCAGATGCGATTGATTTTCGACCCAGGAGGACATTTCCCGAAGTTGCAGTCAAATTCTGCCCAGTATTATCAAGCTGTTAACTTGTTGGTGTCGAGTTTTTCCAGAGCATGAGAGAATTGATGCATGCCAGTAGACGTCTCCTTCCCCAAATCTCCTTAACTATCTTATCAGACACCTCTTTTAGCTTTGACTCTTGCACCATGGCAATTTGAACCCTGTGGCTTCTCATAAGTTCTTTCACCACCAATCTTAGAGAAGCTCCCCCCAATCCCACTTGGAGGACTTCTTCTGCCTCTTTTTGTGAGAAGAACTGTAAGCAAACCACTTGGTCTTCCATCATTTGAATATTGCCAGGCCTTTTTCCCTAGCAGCTTCCCAACCATCTTTCTACCTGCTGCAAGCCATCTGTGTTTGATTTTAGGAAGCCCACAAGACTGCTGTAGAGAGAGTTTTTCTGCTCCTTTATCACCCATGGAGCTACCCTAACTACTCTTCTTGTGCCTTCTTCCACTATCCAACCTACTGCTTTTAAAGTCTGCCTTTAACGATTGCTCTCTATGGCTGCAGCCTTCACCTTCTCAATGAAGCTATCTAAAGGGTCCGCTCCTGTAGAGGAGGAAGGTCGTGCAATGGCTTTCCATCCCTCCCCCTCCCTTAGCCTATCCTGCTCCTTCATCACTTCTCTGTTGGAACTAAATTGAGCAATGTTGGCATGTATTTTCCTGCCTCCCCATAATCTCCCATCTGCAAGCTCGACTATCTTTTATGTTTCTTTGAGAGTCGTGAATTGGACGAATGTGACGCCTCTGTTGTTGTTGCTCCCCCTGTCAATAGCGATGAACACATCGGTTATTCTCCCTGTCCTCCAAACCATTGCCTTCAGTTCAGATTTGGAGAACTGCCGTGGGAGGTTGGAGACGAAGACTCAGAAGGATTTCTCCCTGATTTTTCTGATCAGCAAGGGAAGAGGATCCCTGGAAGTTCCTACTGATCCCATCAAATTTTCCTGCAACTCACCCACTTTCTGCAGAAAAGTTAAAATTCACATGCAAATCTCCTGTTTAGATAAGGTCAAGAATCAACAACCAACCTCCATGTCATTTGTGAAAATACTACTACATAATAGGAAAATAGATGGAAAGACCGGTGCGCAGAAAATACGACTCTTGCTGCTCAATTTCTGGAACTGTTCAAATGCGCCATGGACAAGGATGCTAATGTCAAATCCTACATGTCAAGAATCGGTGATAAGGTGGTTTGGAGCCCCACTCTAAGGACACTTAAAGGATCAAGAGGTATATCAACTCATTTCCCTCCTCAGTCTACTTAATGATGTGTACATATCGGAAAGTGGGGAGGATACAAGGGTGTGGACTGCCTCAAAGATGGGTCCTTCTCAGTCTCATCCTTCTTTTCCACCATTACCAATGGCTCGAGGGAGAGGAACGTAGTTAACAACATTTGGAAGATGAAGGCTCCTATGAGGGTGCTAATCTTTGGGTGGCTAGCTATCCGGAAAAGAATCTTCACCCAAGATAATTTGAGGAGGGGGTTGGTAGTAGTCAATGGCTGTCCTATGTGCTTAAGAGAGGAGGAATGAGTGCATTTGGTCAAGTGCAAATTTGCTTAGTATATCTGGACGTCGGTGGTTGAATGGTTTGACTGCTGTTGGGTCTTTCCAAACTCTCTCACATAGCTCAACTAGGCTTGGAAGGCCCCATGTGGAGTCCCTAGAGGGAAGGAGTTATGGAGCTTGGCCTTTTTGGCAGTTCTCTGGACTATTTGGAAGGAAAGAAACTCCAGATGCTTTGAAGGGGTTGCGTCTAGTGATAGCTGCTTGGCGGGGAAAGTGAAGTTCTTAGTTTCTCTTTGGTCATCCATCGGTCCATCTCTTAGAGGTTACCCTATTGAGCAAATTATGTCACATTGGAAGGAGCTGGCCTTCTCCTTTGCAGGGCCAATCTAGTTTTGTTTTAGGGGTTTTTTTGCTTCTTTTTTGGGGCCTTTTTGTTCCTGCTTGTCAGTATATTCCTCCTGTATTGCTTGCTTTTCTAATGAAAGTTACTATTAAAAAAAAAAAAGAAAAGAAAAAATTGATGCATGCCAGACCATGGGCTGGGCCAACCCATTGGGTCCTGTCCATAGGCCCAATGGGACATCCATTTAATTAGGAATCTTATTTATATACTTGATTTATTTAGAACTATTTAAAATTAGGAGTTTTATTTAATTTGGATTGTTAGGCAAGTTTGGTGATTTAGTCTCCTTGATCGTTTAGGAAAGTCTTGGTGTCCAAGTTACAGGAGGCTAATCCTACTTTATATATATGGGTGGACTTTCTCATTATAATTCATGCTTATTACAATTAGAAAGATTTCTGTGAGTGTTATCTGAGTTTTATCTCTTTATCTGTTGTCATGGTGTTATCACTGTCGTGAGTGTGCCCCATTGGCTGAATCCATCTTTGGATTTGATCAATCCCATGGAGATTGATCTATTTCCCAATCGGGGATCCGTGGCTGTATCAACTTGCAATAGAGAATACAAATGGGCAGGGTAAATGGTGGATTAAGGTTGGAAGGGCCATGCTCGTGTTGAAGACAACTGTTCAAGAGGAGATGTTGGAACATGTTTGGCAGACCAGGACTCCAAAAATGGATTGGAACATAGCAACATTGTTTATCGGGACGAATAATGCTTGAGTTCAGCTTCTGGAGAATGGATCAAGCTTGGATTTGTCGTCCGAGTTTTGATGTTTGATGCGGAATGGTGTATGATGCGGGGTAGCTAGGGGAAGATGGAACCAAAAGGTCTTCACACCCGGTAGTTCTAAGGCTTCGCCCACATGACTTCACTCCAATCCCATCGTAGGAGAGATTCAGAGACCAATTGCACTCAAACTCTTTTTAATCAATCAAATCTTCATCAATCAAATATATCTAAGCCAAGAGGCTTTACAATCATTCATATTATAAAAGAAATAACCTATATCTAATCTTGACCATCTAAACACAGTGATGGTTAGGATTAAACGTACATACTTATAACAATTAAAAAAATATTGATAAAATAAAAATAGATGGGATAGTTGGCGGGCTAGGCCCAAAGGACTAGTCAACCCATGGATCATGGGCTTGTCCCGTGTCAGTTTCTCCCTTCTTGAGGAGAACTCGACCTCGGGTTCTATGGATGACCTCTAGGATTGAAAATCCTACGTACAAATCTTCATATAATACAATCAAATCTATCTGAGCGAAGAGCCTTTGCAATGCTTCATGTAATAAAAGAAATAACCTAGATCTAATACCATCTAAACCATGGTTTAAAAAAATGGCCTTCACATTAATTTTAATATAATGGCCATGGTATTAGAAAAAGTGAAAATATTGGTTAATAACAGTTATAACGGCCGCTATTTTGAATATAATAGTCATAACGGTCATAACAACCCATATTTTGAAAATAATGGTCAAAATATTGGCCGACAATGTTTTTTTTTTTTTGAACTTTCTTTCCCCTTCTTTATTTCCCAAACCATCTGTGGAACTTCTTGAGACTGTGCTAGAGCTTCCAAAGCCTCTTTTTTCACCAAAATTCAAGTGATTTGTAAGATTTTGGTGGATTCTCATATGAAGGCTTCTTCCCTCGTCAACCACAATACCCTTTATATCCATACCCCACTGCTTTTATTAATTAATTTATCTTGATGTAGTAGTAAATGTTACGTGAAAGTTGAAATTCACTCTCAACTTACTTGGTAATTGAGTAATGCACTACTACTATTAGTTTCTTGACTTTAAGCAGTAATGAGTAGTTTAGAATTATGGTTTCAATGCCTACAATAAAATTTGTGATATTTTAACTTTTTTAATATATATATATATACATGTAAATCTACTTAATTTAGAGCAGACTTTACAAGTTTCAGATAAGACAGTGATACAGGATGCTATGACTTAGGAGGACTGATATTTTTCTTTAAAGTGCGTTGATGCAGCGTAGACCTCATAGCCACATGTGTAGGGCCTACTTAGATTTAAAATATTTTATTAACTAATTATATGTCATTAGTTTCTGATTTTCTTTAAAGAATTCTATTTAGGATTAGATTTTCAATTTATTTAGTTTCCTAGTTTAATTAGGTTTCTCAGGGCTTACATCTTCTTTTACTATTTATATGGCATTGTACAAGATTATTTTTAGTGAGTTGATTAATGAAATTGGTTTTCCCATTGAGGTGCGTCCTCGTTTATTATCTCTTCGGAGATTGATTGTGTCTTTGGACACGTGCTTCGGCACCCATTGTGCTTTTAGCACTTTCCACGCAAGCCCTAACCCTAGGGTTTGCATCAATTGGTATTAGAGCTGCACTATCCCTGATCGTCAGCGTGTACCCGTATCCATCCGTCCCATCCCTCCCTTCCGTTCCCCATCCACGTCTTTGCTAATACCTCAACCCAACAAGTAGCCCACCCTCTTAAGAGAAACTGTCCTCCCGGAACCCTGTCATCAACACTCCCTGTCGAACCCACCCGCTGCCCATTGCCCCGGCTCCTCCAGACCCTGCTAACCCTAATCAAACCCTCCTTGTAGGCCGAATCCCTAAACCTTTCCGATATTCCCATTCCACCGAAACCAGAACTCGTCGCCCACTCCAAGCCTGTCGACCATCCACTCCTCCCAGCCACAACCGAACCTAAAAATCCCCACCCCTATCTCTTGCTCACATCTCAGCACAGAATAGGAAAAAAAAAAAGACAGAGCAGAAAGAAGAAGAAAGAAGAAGAAGAAGAATAGCAGAGGAGGAGAACGGCCAAATTAGAGAAAAAGAGACAGTGCGTACTGGACTCTGTTACCGTGCATCGCCATTAGGTTCATCAGCAGCATCGCCGAATACCATCTCCGTCGTCGTTGTCGTGAGTTTCGGCCATCATCTTCGAAGTCGCCAGAGTCAGTCTGCGGAGCCTCCCGCCTTCCAGCAACGAAAAGGGAAGCCAAATCCCTTTTCTTTTCTTGTGTTCTCTTGCACAGAGAACGAGACAGCCTCAGTGACAAAGTCACACGTGTGACGCTTACCAGCAAGTGGGCTTGAGTTCAATTCAGGTCATTCACGGGTTGGGCCAGGTTCATATCCGGGTTGATTTGGTTAAAGTCTAGTCAACCCGACCCATTGAAGAAGCCCACAAGCAGAATATACATACCAACTCATCCCAAGAGCAGTCAAATGAAAATTTGACCAAATTCAACGGCTGAGACTTCTTTTTGACAATATCAAGCACATCCACCGTCAGATTTCAATCCGTTTTCGCCATTGTAATCGTGAAGTGCAGATATACATTTAAGGTTAGTCCATTTTCAAGTCAAGATGAAATTCCATATCAGTAGATTTTACAATAATCTTCAAAGACTCAAATATGCGATTAAATATGGCATATGGTATTGTGAGAACGAAGTCTATGTTTGGTCCTTTCTTGATTTGAGACAAGGAAAATTATCTGTTCTTGACTATGGTGACATGTTTTCACGGCTCCAAGACAAGTGTGGATTAGAAGATGATGAAGAACATGATTTCGTTCGTTTTGTAAGAGGCTTGAGACCGGACATAGTGGAGAGAATGTGTGACTGCAAGACCATTCATGAGGCATATTGGGAAGCAATTCGTGTGGAGTGGATGCTTAAAAGGTCTCATATAGTGGAAGTTATTCCTCAAGAAGACAAGTTGTCTCACGTAACAGACCGTGTTGAGGAACCAGTGCTAGCGGATATGCAGACCGATCAGCCAGAGTTAGACACTGAAGATTCTACATCTACAGTTGGCCTTGAAATTGCTCCTATGAGTACAAATAATCCCCAAGTGCAAACCCTAAGTGATGAAGAGCAAGTTGTTGATAGTCTCCACATAAGCTCTCAAATTGATTTTGTCTTTATGGATCAAGAACGGCTAGTCAGATATTGTGATTTGATGGTGCAGATTCTACAAGTAAATCATCCAATGGTTCGATTGCATATCAACACAAATTTCACCCATTAAAAGCAGCTATACATGGAGCTCTACATGGAAGTTGTAGATCAACTGATAAATCAGAAGTTCGTTATATTGATCTTTGATCCCGGTGGACATTTTCCGAACTCGAGGTTGAGTTCTTTTTTAAGTGGGGGAGAATGATGCAGCGTAGACCTCATAGCCACATGTGTAGGGCCCACTTAGATTTAGAATATTTTATTAACTAATTATGTAATTAGTTTCTGATTTTATTTAAAGAATTCTATTTAGGATTAGATTTCCAATTGATTTAGTTTCATAGTTTAATTAGGTTTCTTTGGGCTTAAGTCTTCTTTTACTATTTATATGGCATTGTACAAGATTATTTTTAGAGAGTTGATTAATGAAATTGGGTTTTCCCATTGAGGTGCATCCTCGTTTATTGTCTCTTCGGAGATTGATTGTGTCTTCGGACACGTGCTTTGGCACCCATTGTGCTTTTAGCACTTCCCACGCAAGCCCTAACCCTAGGGTCTGCATCATGCGTACTAATGGAAAAAAAATGTTTTCTATCATTTGCTAGAGACTTCTTGCAAACAAGCAAGGGGGCATGAAAAGGGACCTACCCCACAATGGGCTTGGTAAACATAATCTAGAGGTTCACTGCGAGCAACCCTTATTACAAGTCTCATAGCCTTCTAACAAGGACTTGGCAAGACAGAACATCATGGTACTTGGATTAGGGTCCCCATCAATCATACAAAGCTAACCCCAAACTGGCAACCCTTTGGTATGAATGGGATGACCCCAAAATGGGTAAGGAAGAAAGGATTGGATCCATATTAGTTTGGAAGGAATGCGTCGCAAGGGATGCGAGCTCATCCACCAAACTATCCATAACCACGGATCCTGTCAAGTCTAAAGGCGAAAAGCGGGCAACTTAATGCGAGCTAAGCCATAGAGACTGACTATTACATAACATTTAGACTTCTGATGCAATACTAGGGTTATGATCGCAAGCGCCGGAGCATAATTAGAGTTCTCACCGGAACAATCACACGTAGAAGATCTCTCTCCAATGATAAACCCACAAGGGAAAATTCTATTAACTCAAATATGAGATTACCAATCTCTACAATGCTCTATATATAATAAAAGAAACTCAAGCCCCAAGGAACAATCTTAATTAAACTAGGAAACAAAATAATAATCCTATCTTAATTAGAAAGCCTTCCTAATTACAACTTTTAAAATTAGAAAATAATAAGATAAGACAAACTCTAGATTTCCTTGGGTCCCACATGTGGCCCACAATTGTGTCTCACGTTGTATGGTGCTGCTGCATCAACTTCCCTAATTAACTTGGAATTAGCTAGGGATAGGGGTCTTACTCATAAGTTTCCATTTCCAAGAATTGTGGTTACCCTTAGGTAACACCCAGCTATCCGTGCCAAATCCTTATACAACAAGGGCAAGTCAACATCATCCAAACTCGGTTCCCTAAGTCAATTCTTGGTTATTACGCAAGGCGCATAACTTGGTAACAACATTGACAACAACTTATACAAGAAAGGATACATCACGTGTCATGTAATTAAGATCATACAAGGACATAGACATCTATACAAAGCTAATTGCACATTCAAACGGAAGATAACAAATGCCAAACTTAAGTCTAGGAATGCCATTCACATGTAAGCACAATGCTATTCAACCCTATGCGATCATAGAATCTCAGATGTCTATAATTCATTATTCCCTTGGCGCTTCCGATGGTAGTTGACATTCTAAGTTCTACGCTCACATACCCTTGACTTAGGATTGCACTATGCGTGTCTCTAGCATAGTATAAAATATCGGCCGATACCGGTTCATATCGGCCGATATGAACCGGTATCGGCCGGTTCCGAGTCGATATTTTGCCTGCGATACCGGTTTCGGTATCGCAGGCAAAATATCGCCAAAATATCGGCCGATATTTTGAAAATATCGGCAGAATCGATATATCGGAAAATATCGGCCGATATTTTGAAAATATCGGCCGAGATGATATATAATGCAAAAAACCATACTTTTTGTTAAAAAATTCTCAATCTTCCTCTTCTTCTCCTCTCCTCTCATCTTCTTACTCCTTAGGGGCTGCAACTACTCTCTATCTTGCATCTTTTCAAATCCCACATTTATTTCTTAAATAAAATATTATTCAAGCCTCAAGGTAAGAGAAAATCAATTTATACCATTTTATTATGTGTTTTTTGTTTTTTATTTTTAGATGAAGCATAGAAATGATCATTTGGTTTGTCACTTTGGTTGTGTTCTCCACTTAGAAGTTAGATCTACATACTTTCATGCTAGATCTACTCATACACATGATTTTTATATTTTTATTTTAATTATTTTATTTTCGGATTTTTCAATATTTAAATTATAATATATCATTTTTTGGGGATTTCATCATAAATATGTTGTTTTAATGATTCATGATCATTGTGTGGTTTATAAATGATTGATTTATATACTTTTATGCTAGATCTATATATTTAGTATTTTGAAAATGATTTTATTAAATCTTAATTTTTCTAAAAATAATTGTTGTTACTTGGTCTTGAATTTCTTAATTTTTTTGTTGATTGAGTTAGTATTAAATGATGATTGATATGTTATTTTTATTTTCTTATATTTTACACTAATAAATTGATCATAAGCATCAATAATGGTTGTATTATATGAAATACTGGAAAAGACAGCGAACTGTAATACAGACAGGACTCATAACTTAAGGTGACCGAGATTTTGATTTATTGTTGTTACTAATGGAAAAAAATATTGTTTTCCAGCATTTTCTAATATTCTGGATTTTTTGGATATTTTTGGGAATTTTTTTGGATTAAAAAAAAAATTCACACCGCGACGACCGCGACGGACCGATATCCGCGACCGATACCGATATCATATCGGTTTTTCGGCCCGACCGAGACCGCGACCGAAACCGAGATTTTAAACCATGGTCTCTAGACAATCCGAAAGTATATATCAGCTCAAACATAACTTACCTTGGTATCTTAAACATTATCGGCAAGCCCAAGGGTTGAAGACTACACTTAATTCTAAGGTCTAACGTTCCCATCGTGGGAACTGGAGAGTGTCCCACTACCAAGTGTTGGGTTTCAGCTGATTACTAGAAGGATTGGGCCTAAGGGGCAAACCTAACTCCAAAAGGAGAGGACCCAGTGCCTGGCCGACTATTGACTGAGGGCCAATGGTCAGCTGGTCTGAGTCCAGTAGCAGGCCGGCTAATGGCCTGTTGGTCAGTCACTAGCGGGTCAGCCCGGGGCCCTTAGACCACTAGGTGTCGGGTCCTCTGGGTTCCATTCCAATGGTCTAATTTGTGCATCCCCATACATGAACACAAGGTCTTAGGAAAATACAAAATGAGCTTAGAGCCTCAGACAAGAGAGGTGCCTAGCATAGAATAAAAATACAAGAATCAAACATATAAAAACATGCATTTACATTTTAATTTGAATTGTGTACTTGCCTTGGCTCCAAATTAGAAATTCCTCAAGCCAATCACTGCAAACACTAGCTGATCCACTTTCCCAAATTTGGGACCACAATAAGCCCAAAAATAGAAAACCGAGGGGGAAATAAAATTAAGGCTTGCATTATGGCTCATTTATGGTTGTAAGCAAGAATTGAGAAGAAAATGGGGAAGAACTCACCTAGGTTGTGCTAGAGGAGAAAACCATGGGGCTTGGGAGCTGTTGTGCGTGGAAAAGAGAGATGCCGGGGTGTGTGAGAGTTGGCCTAGGTGTAGGGGAGCTTACTCGAGTGGAAGAGATGAAACAAGATGGAAGAAGAAGAAGAAGAAGAAATGGAAGGGCGGGGAGCAGTAGCCGGCCACTTGTTGCACTTGGCTTGGAGAGCAAGAAAGAAACAAGAGAGAAGAGGGGGAAAAGGGCTGGGTTGATCCTCTTATATAGGGAAGGGGGTTGGGGATTTACGACAATGGCATTCACTTGAAACTTACACAAAACAAACAATTGAAGTGATGGGGATTTCTAGACATCAAAATGGGGGTACAATCTTCATGAAAGTTCACGGAATAATTCCCTCTACCCAATGAGCTCAATATTGACATACTTTTGAAATTCCCAAAATGCCCCTACATTCTAGAAATTGCAAATAGGCCCTCTAAGGTACTGAACATGGTCTAAAAATTCCCAAATTGATTGAATCAACTACTTAACTCTCAAACCTACCTAACTAGCAACTAAACACCATTAATTCATCGGGGTTTTAGACTGCCTTAATTGGAATTGATGTAAATATCTTAGTCTGAATGCGAGTAAGAATTTGGTTTCTCTCATTTGATACCCAAATTTGACGCGATTTGTAGGCATTTGGTTGAGGGTGACGTAGCAAATGACCAACTGTGATGTTGAAATCCAGGAATTGAAAAGGACAAGTGTTATGACCCGGACCCGAGATTAGGGTTTCCACAGCCAAACCCCGAGCCGCGATTGCATACTTACTCCCGTAAATCACACATTACCGAAGTCAACACGAGATTCACAAGGGATCTTACATATAACTGTCAAATGTACATTTTTGCGGAAATATATATATACATTGACAATCAACTTTAACCTGTACAAGTTCTTTACATAAGAGTAAAGTTTAATTACACATCTCATTTCCTATCGAGTTCAAGTCAACCATGCATATTCAAATACAATGCAGGTGACTACTATTCACATCAAAATGAATCTAGATCCAAAACATTTCAAAATGTTCTAAATAATGCCCTCCGGGTTACGTCCACTCGTTTAATCCTCCTGGAGGAACCGGATTGGCCTCCTCCGTTGGCAGTGCGGCCTTTGCAATACCAAGAGGGGTAACTTAGCCTGTAATGTCATTAATAACACTGTGAACACGACGGTTCAACAATGTATACACAATTCTATGATAATACTTTATTTAGAAATTCTAAACAGTATCAATAAACAAGTACATTCATTTATTGGCATTCATTCAGTTCTTCCTTGAAGGAAGCATTCAATATCGTTACGTACACTTTATGGAGTGACTTTTCATTGTCCTCAAGGGCA
This sequence comes from Persea americana, assembly GCA_029852735.1. Lineage (NCBI taxonomy): Eukaryota > Viridiplantae > Streptophyta > Magnoliopsida > Laurales > Lauraceae > Persea > Persea americana. The sequence continues at coordinate 16,803,363 of CM056820.1, read as the reverse complement.
TGGGCGGAAGGGCACACCATTCATGACCCAGCCTTTAGATGGACTCATTTCATTTCATATTAGACCCTTATTAAGTGCCTTTTCAAATGTGTGGGATTTACCAGTCTCTTGATCAGAGATCACCGGCATCATCACGGAGCTCCGGAACGCTCCATCTATTGCAGTAGACATGTTCTTTAATTCATTACATTGGTTCATTTATTTCATTTCACTTCATTAATTCGGTACATTATTCAATGGTAGCTCCACAAGGAGCATAACAGTAGTAGATGAGAGAGGACAAGCCAACTCCAGTCAGAACAAATAAAATTTTCCTAAAACAACATTCGGGTGAAACGTTCATTATGCAATGTATGTGTTATTTTAGATGACATCACTTTTTAGTGAAATTTACATTCACATAAGTTTAGCTAACACCCATGAAGATTTAGGAAAAATATCAGAAATAAATTCTGAAACCTCTACAATGTCGGTCACCTGTCGGTCGACCGAACTCTGGATTTCGGCTGACCGAACTCTGTCGGTCGGCTTTCCAGAAGCTCAGTTCACTGATACAAATCCTGACATTTCTCTCAAGGAAACTCGGTCACCTCGTCGGTCAGGTGTCGGTTAACCGAACTCGGTTCGACTGTCCCTCGGTTCCAATTCCAGAGAGCTCAAAAGAGATCTCAGACAACTCGATTAGGTGGTTCGGTCGACTATTGGTCGACCGAGCCTTCAATGTCGGTTGACCGAACCCAGTTCGGTCAGCTTTCCAGAAACTGAAATCTCCTGTGAGATTCAATCCAGAAACGTCGGTCAGGTGTTGGTCAGCCTGTCAGCTGACCGAATTGCTCCAGAATGTTCAGAAAATTCTGAACAGAATTTTCTGGAATTGAACTCCTTGAGTTCCAACAAGTCTATTAACATATGAAATCAGTAGAATTGAGTACACTTGCCTTGTTTGGAGATTAATTAGCAAGAATCTCCTCTTCTAGCTTGAATTTGAGGTGAAAATCCTCAACTTTAAAGCCTTTCTTGACCTAAACCAAAAATCAATCCACAAGATAGAACTCTTATGAGTTTCCTGCACCCAAAACCACTCTAACTCAATGAATAGAACCCGGAAGTGCTGAATCCAACTTACAACACTTACTTGTAGTCTCTTAAAGGAATTCTTGAGCCTTTTCTCATGCTTCCAACTTCAAGAAAATAAAGAAGGAGATGGAGAAGATGATGGAAATGAAGAATCCTCTTCAATTCACTTGCCAAGCTTCCAAAATCCACTTGATGGAGAGAGATTGGAAGAAAGAAGAAGAAGAGAAAGAGAGAGCTGTGCTAGGAGTGGATGGAATGAACTCAAAGAGTTCATCATCATCCCTTATAAGCCTTGTTTTGCATTTAACCCCCTCTTAACACCATTAATTACAATTCAAGTCAAATGAAAGGTCATTTGATCCAGTTCACGTCGAACGGAATCTCTACCATTACGGAAACTAACGTACTACTCGAGATACACGTGCGGGTATCAAGAGTTTCCGTATTCGACGAAATACGCGGAAATTCGTATTTACGAAAAAGTCCTCGTATCCCTCAATCTAAGCCTAAAAGCAATTCAATTCACTCACTACCTTATCATTTAGCTCAAATTGCTCATTTGAGGCAATTTCAATTCAATTTGGCCATTAAGCCACATTAATTCCTTAAAACACATGCAATTAGCATTAATCCCGATTAATTAGAGTTAATCTTGATTAACTCGGGACAGGGTGTTACAACAAGCTGAACAATTGAACTAACACTTAAGGGTGTATGGTGCATTTGCATCGTCGTGGTGATTTTAATGATGAATCGGAGGAAGCAACATATGATGGCGATGAAGATGATCTAGTCTATAATGAGGGATCAGATGATGGGTTCTAGGGGGCCAAACAGTGAAATCTGATGAAGCTGATTGGTCTAAGCCTCCGGTATTCAATGAGTACTCAGGTGATTAATCATGTTAATGATACTTGATTTGATATTTATCAAGACAGTGATGTCATTGATCAACCAATCTTTGACGAATGTGAAGATGTTGTTGAAAAGACGTCAACAAAAAAAACGAAAAAAGAAAAAGATGTCAACTTTCAACGTCTACACCAATGACAAAAGCTTCAATGTGCACTAAATTTCCATCTTCTAGTACAATGATCTTGAAGCAAACACTCAAGGTATTGTAAAGCATTTTAATTTTTATTTGACAACGTGGATTCAAGGAGATGCACTACTTTGAAGATGCATTTAATGAAGTCCTAACATGATGTCAATGCATTCATCCAAGATTTGATCATGCATCATTGGATCCAGGAATATTGGGTTGATTGGATGGACCATGGACGTGACACATGGATTGTGCAAGATACCATTTGGCGACAACTTCAAGGGCAGAGACTTCTCACAAGATTTTGGGAATTATAGATGGTTCTTCTCCATGATCAACGCGGCATCCTAATTCGAGGGTGGACTTTTTTAAACAGGGGAGAGTGATGCAGATCAATTTCCATGAAAACAGCATGAGCTGTTCCTAAACCAACAACATGTGTAAGAATGCCTTCTGGAAGAGTAGCATTAGGCCAACACAGGACATTCTTATCCTGTTGCATCCATGTAATGATTTGGGTTCTTCTGTTTTGTTTCCATCTCAATCTAGCACAATTTCTGAAGGACAAATGCCAGAACCATCCACAAAACCAACTAATCCATGAGCTCGCAACACAGGTAAGAACTGAGAGTGCTACAACAAATAATTGTGTGTGTCCAATTTAATGGAAACTAAACTACCGATATTCGAGATGAAAAACGTTGGTGCAGGTGAAGAGGTGAATGAAAAACCAGATGATGAAGCCATAGCAAGATACTTGAATCAGAAGAAATGTAAAAAACAAAGACATTTGAGGAAGATTAGAAGTAGATAGCACCTCTGAGAAGAAAATCTTGAATTTTGATACTGGAGAAGACGAGCGTCGAGTCAGATGACTCTGATAGAGTCGAAGAAGACGACTCTGATGATTCTGATAAATCTGATGAAGAGGGTGATTGTCTCAGAAGATGAATCTAATGAGGGCCATTGTCGAAGAAGACAGATCTTGTTGCAGAATGAAGAATTCGAGACTGAATCTCGGTGCAGAACAGGAAATCGAAGCCAAATCAGAAGAAGTAATTGTCACAGCAAACAAATCTTTCTGATGATGCTTGTCACAAATCTCATTGAAGATTTTTATGAAAGGTGCCGATCTTCACAGATCAAGAATCTTGATTATGAAGCTTTGAGTAGAAGTACAATGCTCAAACAACAAAGAAGACGGTGGATGTATGACGTTAATCTTTTACTCCGATACCATCACAACAGTAGGAAGAAGAAGAGAGAACATAGTAATGAGAAAGGGAGGAAGAACTTCTATTCAATATTTTTCAAATAACAGTACAGAGAACATGATCTCTTTATATAGAGATTAGAATCAGGGAATCTTCCTAACTGAAAGTAGTTTGAGGTAGTTGCTGAAATGAAAAACATATGACCCACGGTTGTTGCAATTAGTTAAAAGTTGTCTTATGTCTGAGTTAACTGTAACTGTCACAACTCAGTTATGACTCGGTTCACCTGTTTACTGTGTTTATGTCAATGGATACAAGAGGATTGTCATGACCCCAATCCGCAAATCCGGGTTTTGGGCTGCGACCGGTGGGGATTAGCATGATGCCAAATGATCCACAGTAAAATCTCCACCTGAGGTTATCCCACAGGATTCCCCACTTGAGGACAATCAAATCACGATCTCTCAATTAATTGCATTTCTGTGATTCAGTGGAAGCATGAGTAACCAAAAGACTGATCATACATTTCCATAAAATATAGAAAGATAAGCTATCAGAGTACGCACAAAGATCCAAAAGCATTCCCCATTAACATAAAAGTCGTTAATACAAAGTAGTTTAATTACATTCCCAAAATGAAAGGCCTTTAAAACAGGACCACAAAACAAAAGTGCAAAAGATGAACAATTCCCCAATTTTAGAACTCTAGTGCCAGCACAATGCTCTAAAGTACATCGTCTGCGCTCCATTTAGTTAAGATTTGTTGCTCTTCTTTAGCCTACTCCTCCTCCAGGGCAAGGGTAGGGGATCTGTTGCCTACAACACCAAAATGTAGTTGCAAATCAAGTAAGATGACCTGCCAAATACTCAATATAGATAGCATAGCATGTTGCATCAGTACTGAATCAAAAGGCGTGATCATCGGAAAGCAATAAGTTTAAACTAGGCAAATCATTCTGGAATAGTAATGCTTGGACTGTCATAATGATACAAACTAAACATCATGTACTTCTAACAAATTGGCGAATCACATGGCTAAATCATCTTGTCCTGGTTGCTACTGCGTGACCGTTTCCAGGAACAAACATACACATAAAGGTACCCCGGAACTCCATTGCAGGAATACAAACATTTGTGACCATTTCAAACATATTTAGCCTTCCCATGGTTGCGATTGCATGACCGGGTAAGGTATGGTACCAAGCAATAATTGCAATTGCTTTCATATGCTACATTGCAGTGAGTTAATCAGATACTTAATTCACACTCAGCCACGTCCAGCCTCATAGGACTGAAGCTAAGTGTTGCCGACCCAATTTCCAAGTTAAAGAGGTCTAATCACAATCCATTTTAACGTATTCACACATAGGGAAATACTCTCCACATACTGAGCATGCTCATCAGAAATTCATAATTATAATGAGTATTTCTTTCATATCTCAAACTAACTAACTTGCACGAGTATTGGACCAAACATGACAAAAATAGGCGAAACAAGATTACTAGACAAGTCTTGACAAAACCGGGCAAAACAAACTTGACCCGATACACTGGATTGGGCTAAAATAAACTAACTTAAACGTGGAAAATTGAGCAGCATTTCTGTAGGAAATAGTTAGCCCCGAAATGGGTAGGAAGGTTTAAGGCGGATCTAGGCAACGAGGAAAATAGCAACGTAGAATATGCATGCTTACCATCTAAGTATACTGCAACAAGGGATCTTGTTAGTCCAAGGGAGGCTCGGGCAAGTCAATGCACACAAAGTACCAAGGACCGGCTCACATAAGCCAAATAGCTAAGCTAAAGGTAGGTAAGTCATAAGGTAGGAGATACGGTACAATTATGCATATAAGAGGTACATGCGCCAAGCATGCGAGTAGACAAGTACAACATGTTACAATTGGTACCAAGCTAGCTAACATTCAAGGAACCATTACAAAAGACCATGCCTAGGTATTGGATCACCATTCACATGTAAGTACCATACTATTTGACTCTATGCGATCCTAAGCTCCCAATGTCTTGGATACTAGTATCATGGTGTTGTGGATATTAAATGACTTGAGATCTTGGACTCACATACCCTCGACTTCAGATGGTACCCCACATACTTCTGAACAATCCCTGGGAGCATGGTTTAGAAAATCGGCTGAGTCCTAGTCGACTTGGAGTTTGCATTGTTCGAGTCAGGTCTTAGGCGAATAAAACTTGCCTAACGACTCGGACTCGGCACTGTTCGAGTCGGGTCTTAGGCGAATCAGATTCGCCCGAGTTGGACTCGCATGCATCATTTAAAAAAGAAAGAAAGAAAGGGGAATGGATGGTAGGAAAAAGACAAAAAAAGAAAAGTAGAAAGTGGAAAACTATGAAAAAAAGATACGGAAAGGTGGTCGGAGGAAAAAGACTAAAAAAAAAGCAAAAGTAAAAGAAAGAAAAGGAAAAGAACCGTGGGTTTTTTTTCGATCTCAGCTGCTGCTGGAGGATTTTGGAGAGCAGAGAGGAAGCTGGTGCTCATTTGCAGGGGGAGACAAAGCTATTGGTTGGCTGGATTAGACATCAAATCGGATTATAAGGGACTTTTAACACATGTTTAGGGTTATCTAATACACTATATACGGCCAATTAGACATCAAATCAGATTATAGAACTAACCAAACTTGCATGAACTTAACAAAGGTGTAACTAAGGAAAATGTAGGATTTTCAAGAATCATCAAAACACATAGCATGGATGGAATGAAATTTAAATGTAGTACTTGCCTTGGTCTTCTTAGCACACTCATCCACTAGAAAACACTACAATTTTACTCCATTGAGTCTAAGCCAAAAAGCCCAACATTTCCACTCCTAAAAGGCCTAAAAATCCAAAATTAAAGGAAAACTTGGAATTAGGTTTTGAAAGTCAGGTTCCACTGGTAAAATACTACCCTAAACACAAATCTAAAAGAGGGTAGGAAGATCTCACCTCTAAGTGCCCTAACAGAGTTGCGATCAATGAAAAAGTGGTGTCCCACCAACGAAAGTGAAAATAAAAGTTACCGGTGGAGAGAGCTGTCCATGAGTCCTATGGCTTGATCTGTGATGGAAATGGAGATCTAAAACTCAAGTTATTGAAGATTCTATCAAGAGGAAGCAAGAGAGAAATGAAAAGTGCGGAGAAAATAAGAGGAGAGAATGAGCTGGGGGAGCTGTGTTGACTTTATATAAAGGTTGAGTTCAGGAAATTACAAGTTTAACATTTATAAGTGAAAAGCAACTTGGCGAAATGAAAGTCTTCTAGACGTCGGATGGGTAAGGGGTAAGAATGAAAGTTTCTCGAAAACATTTCATCATTTCGATGAGCCCAAGAATGACATCTTTCGATGCTCTGAAATAACTCGACTTTTCCCAAAATGACGACAATGTCCTGACTTAAGACAATACGGTGAAGCGAAGGGTTTGTGGACATCGAACAACCACGAGTCAAACACTAAGGTTTCTCGGAATAATTTTATCTACCCACTGAACCTATATTGATATTTTTCTGAAATTTCAAAATACCCTTAACTTCTCCCAAAATCCAAACTAGGTCCCTAAAGGTACTAAACAGGGTCCGAAGGCTCTCAAAACTTCTTGAAACTTCTCGAACACTATTCTAACACGTAAACTTATTTAATTAACATCTAAACACAATCAAGAACCAAGAAATGCTATTACTTAGTGTTAAACATATATAATAGGGGCCAGGGTCTTGCAAGGACCATAAGTTGAAATCCCCCACATTAATGATGCATAGTTGAAGATTGTGACCTAATGGTACAAATTCAACAATGAAAGCATCTAATGGTTCGATCCTACATCAAGTATTTCACTATTTCTCCATCAAAAGAAGCAACACTTGCAATCTACTAAAGTTGGAGGAAAAGATCAAGTAAATTATTCAACCCATGTAAAGAGAATGAAGATCAACCGACAAATAATAATTTTGAATGGTGGGTTTTTGACCCAATGAGTAGATAAATGTATTTGGAGGGAAGTTCTTTTTGAGTTGGGAAGAACCGATCCATCTTGAGAGGGGATGCCTTAAAGGTGATTTGGGATCATGGGCCATATTGATGCTGACGCCCGTTGGGCCAAATACCATGGGCCAGCATAAGTCCCATTTGGCCGAGTCTTGTACCAAAGGAGCCTGCCCTTTGAAAGAATAAATCAATAAAAAATTGAGTATTATATGTAGAGATTTATCTTGAGTCTTATGTTGGTAAATTGATAGATATTTACTTTTATTAGAATTGTTTTTACCTAGAATCTTATAATATTAGCTGTTAAAAAGAATTTAATCTTATCATGATATATGAGAAAACAAATTGAAAGGTATTTTCTTTATCCCTTGTAACTAAAATTTAGAAAGAATATAGAATCAACTATGTGAAGGAATTTGCTCAATCTTTAAAGACTTATTATAAAAGGATGTACTCTCTCCTTTACAGGGCATAATGAAATACAGTTATTCTCCTTGTATTTTAGTGTTAAATCTGTTTGTTGGCGTGAGATCTGGATATGCCTTTAATCTTTGTCTTGTAGAGTAATTGTTGATTACTCTTCCCTCCCTTGTTCAAGAAGTGAACCATCAGCTCTATTGTATCAGGAAAAGGCTGAAAATTGTAGTAATTGTTTTCAGTTGAAAGATACTAGAAATTCCGAAACAATTTTGTTTTGTCTAATATTTTGAAGATGGGAATTTTGAGTAACATTGCCAGTGCAAAAACAAAATCAGTAAGTTCATCACTTCATTGGCGGAACCAGAGGAGCAGGGGTTGGCCATGGCACCAAAAAATTGTGAGAACCCGTTAAAATGTCGACAATTATATGATTCGTTTTGGACTGCCCCAAGATTTTGTTATTGTTTACGTGCCCCCCCCTTCCCTCTCCCAAAAAAAAAAAAAAAAAAAAAAAAAATCCCTACACACAAAAAAGAAAAACCCAAAAAAGTTAAAGGAAAATTTCCTAGGTCCATCCTTGAGTAAGTTGGTTGGCTATACTTATCTCTCATCATCATCATCTCGGCCTTGTTTCATCAATTTGGAGTTGAGTTAAAATAGAAAAAAGTTGCACAATTTAGTTATAGAAGAAAGAAAATTGTCTTCTTATTTCCTAGATTTCTCTTGTGCAAGTAATCTCTCTCTCTCTCTCTCTCTCTCTCTCTCTCTCTCATGTGTATGGGTGTGCAACACTTATTATTGGCTAGGATGAAAGAAATATAGGCATCCTTGGAAGACGTAATGAACATAGTTGATGTGGAAATATTAAAACCCTGCTTGAAAAGCATCCTTTCATGTTCAACCTAGACTGGTATCACCTTTATCTAATTTTTTTTAAGTGCTGGTTATGCTATCTCAAAACAGTCACATGTTGCATTAAGAACATTCAACTTCACTGTCGACATAACCATATCCAATCAATCTAAGGTTGCTTAGTTTCGCTTATGTGCTCAGCCCCATTCAGTACCGTGCTCTTCATGACTGCACAATCTAAAATGTCTTTCCTGACAACTTCGTTCCAAGTCTTCATTCCACCGGATAGTGACATTTTTCCTCTTTAACTACATAGCTGAAGTTCTTCCAACAAAAGAAGTAGCTTGGCATTCATAATGACATCTCGCTTTAGCCTTACAGGTCTATAAATGATCTATCCCCATCACGATGAAATTCTCAAAGATTACCAGGGCCTGTCAGCGAAGGCTATAGACTCATTGCATACATCAGTTTAGCGCGCATGCGGCCCAAAACATCCAAGGGCATCACAGACCTGTTATTGCTTCAAACTTCCTTGGCCTAAATGGCCATAGTCTCTCTAAGAAGATGGCCGTGGATGATCACCTCCACATAGCTAGTTAGCAGGCTGAGGTCTCGTTGGTTAACGGCATATTCGGAATATGGTGGGAACACACCAAGTTGTTATGTAGCCATGGGCCTCAAAAGTTTAGAAAAGGAGGCCCAATAATAGGCCCAGAGTCAGCTAGCCCTCGGACCTAAGCCATAGTTATTTGGACCTGTGGTTAATAGGCCCGAAGGTAAAATGGGCTAGTCAAAGTTGGATGCCCATGAAAGTTGATAATGGACTATCTTAATATTGTTGACCTGCAATATCCAATTTCAGCTTGTGGGTAATGCAGTTGCTCTATAAAAGGTCACTAAACCTTTCTTTATCCGTGAAGGTTTACTCAAGTAGCTCATTTTAACGGTGAGATTAGCTCTTCTATAACTGTTTATTTTGCTTGGTTTCTTCTGCTGGTACTTCAGTTCTTAGATATAATTCTCACCAATGCAATCCCATGTTTGGATGGTTTCTTGCAGATAATGGGAAGGAAATTGAACCGAGACATCTCTTATCTGGATATAGAAAAATCATTCAATAAGAATAAAGGCAGGTTAAATGATGATGTTCCTCTGCATGGTAGTGAGGAAGTAGAGCAATCTAACACTTCCAATAACTTCCGTTCCTACAACAAAACCAAAACCAGTGAAAAAGTTCTAAATCTGGTTCGCCCCATAATGAAGAAAGGAACCAAATATGAAGAGCCAAATTATGAGCCTGTCATTATGACAGACACAAAGTCAAACCAACTATCAAGGAGTATTGACACTGAGGGCAGCATTTCTCATGTCACATTGAGGAAGCCTTCTGTGATGCAATCGGACAACATTGAAAGACAGAAATCTTCAAAGCTGGAAGTAAAACCAAACTTATTCTTAAAAATGAGGAAGAGCCTTAATGACAACGTTCATACACTGGCCCAAAAGGATAGTATTAGTGATGTAACATTGTTAAAGAAGCCCGAGCCGCTGCGGCTGACCTTGAAATCCAACCAAGAGAGCATGCCATCTGGTGATTCCATTGGGTTGAGTATTGGCACAATGTCGTGTGATAGTTTAGAGTTGAATGATGAAGTAAATGCTTCTGATAGTCTCCAACAGAATAGTTTGCCTGTATCTTCTGTGGAAGGGCTTGAAGGACCATCAAAGAGCAACACTACCACTTTCTTGAGATTATCTAAACCAATGAATGAGCTCAAAACAGGTAACACACCAGTCTTCCCAATTTAACTTCCCTTAGTTGGAGTTGTAGAAAATGACGTTGCACTTGATTTCTCAAGGATTTCAAGAAACCAAGCAGAGTGATGTTAGCATTTCTGGAAAGCAATCAGGCTTGTCCCAATCTTTGGATTCAAACTCAGATTCCTCTAGCAGCAACATGTCTATCAAAGCTTCTTTGCAAGGGAAACCCCAAAGGTCCTCTTGGCAACCCTTTTCCACTTTGTTGGCTATTTTCCTCTTTTTCACAATTGGCATGCTAAGTTTACTTGATAAATTTTTAGTTTGTGGTGCATCAGAATGTATATTTGTGCACTATTATTAATCTCACTGTTTCTCTAGCTAGGCTTGATGAATGCTTGGCAACTCAAATTGTTATCTGACATGTCATTCATTTAAGGAGTATGCTTCAAGAACATCCAAAATTGGAAATCTTAGATCCAATCTTTGTAAAATTTTATGGACAGTTGCAGTTTCTCAGAGTCATCTTTTTGGAGGCCAAAGACTGGGTTGCCAGGATCTTCTATCATGGAAGATTCTTTAATCACCCACATTGATCCACAGATGGACCCACTATATTAAAAGTCTAGACCACCAAATGATGATTCCCATTTGTAAGTTGGAGACACAGGTCTATGATACACGCCCTCCTGCATCATCATCCTGCTCTTCCATATACTACATGATCCATTTATAGAATATATGTGGATGATCATTGGATCTCTGAATTATATTCCTTTTGTTAGTTGCCCTTATAATTTGATTTTGTTTTTGCCATTTTCCATAATAAAAGTTTCTCTAATGCATCATCATACAGACATATTTTCTTGTTTTTCTTCTCCATGAATGTTTCAATATATGCATGTGTATGGTCGAATTATGCAACAATAATGTTCTGGCCACTAATTTTACCTAAGGGAATACTTGCTTTTCAGAAACATCTAAGCCAGGGGCTCCTTCTTTGGTCTTATATTCTCTTTCTTGGTTACTAGCTGTGTTGTTTACTAGTTTGCTGAAGTACAGGTTTGATCCACCTATGAAACAAAAGGGTCACCCTGGTGAAGTGTTGAAAGCAGATCTGAGCAATGAAAAGAGTAATGATGCGGCTGAAATCAAGCAATTTCAATCAGTAGTTCTAGAGGTTAGGAATCAGGGTGCATATCTCTCTCTCAGATCTGATTTTTGTCCTCAAGTGGCAGTAGTATTGTGTGTTACAAGGAATCCAAAAACCACCATTTTTTTTTCGTGCAACAACTTGAAGGCTGTAATTCATCAAGTTCAGATCTCGTCTTGTTTTAACTGTTCCAGTGCATTGAGCGATCAAGGTTGACCTTGGACGATTCTTTAATCCCTGGCCTATTGACAGTCTGAACGGGGCTGGATCTGGCCTTTGGCAGGAGCACTTTGGGAAGTATGCCAAGCTTTGGTCCCAGCCTGATTGGGTGCGTTTACGTGGCTGAATTAAAATGGGTGAGGCCCAATTTCTGGGCCTAAAAATCAGCCAGAAGCTTGACCCCTTTGTAGGCTAGGGCCAGAAGCCTGGAGTTCCAGTCTCCCATTTCTAATCCTAATCCTTAAGCTGCTAAGTATCACTTAGGTTAGATTTAGAGAGAACAGAAGTTCAATCTTCACAAGTTGATTCTGATGCTGAGTATGCTAGGAATTTCTAGGAACATGCAGATATTGACTGGACCAGGGTTGAAGAACTTCTTCAGACAAGAGAAAGAGAAGAGGTGGAGCTGATCAGCTGCAGCAGCAGAGGTTTTCTTGTAAGTTTACATTTTACGAAGTAGCTGTTACATTGTAACAATATAAGAATGCTTAGTTTGAATATAATCAAACAGACATAAATCCCAACTTCATGGTTGCGGTGGTGTGACCATGAAGAGGGCGAACAGACAAAAAAAGAAGCTGCTGCTAGCAATAAAAATACACACCCCGAACCAGCCGGGTTCAACTGGGAGGGATCGAAGCTGAGTGGTGTCGACTCAAGAATCTGAGGCAAAACTGGCTGACTGAATTCTACCTCGAGAATGGTAGCTAAAATAGGCAACTACTTCAAAACTGGCTAAGTTAGGCAAAGGCACACTAATTGTAATGAGTAGGCCCTACAAAACCAAGCTTGCTAACTTGGACGCACTAATGGGCAAAACTGGATAAAACTGACAAAACAGGACTAATACAATTATTGAGCAAAGCCTGTAATACCCCAGACCCAGTTATAGGGGCTCGATTATTTTCTGGTATTTTATATTTAATTTCCTTGATTTTCATGGATTTATGGGATTATTAGGCTCGCCTTGAATATATATATATATATATCCTATTTTTTAAATATGCAAAGAATAGTATATTTGAGTTTATGGGGGAGATGTTTAGGGTACCCTTTGTTTCATATATGATGGGACCCATGGTTTTGATTGAGAGGTTTCTTAATAGTAAGAGTGGGGACCCATCTCAGAACCTTAGGAGTGCTCGATACATTGTGCCAGGGAGGGGCTTGTGCTGGTTATATTGGAGACTCCTAGTGATATTAGAAATAGGAGTTAGCTTGTGAGAAGGAAATATCGAAAATAGAAAGTGGACTTTGTGTAGGATTTTGACTCCTAGCCTTTATATACCCTTCGACCCCCCAAGCCTCTCTCACGAATCCCGTCTTTCTCTCTCTCTCTTCCACTTTCTTTTCTATCAATCAAAACCCTAGCCCTAGTTTCACCCCAAGGCTATAAGAAGTTGCAATGAGGGACCAGCGGATTCAAGTGTAGATTGAAGAAATACTGCCTACCTTAAATTGTAAGAGCAACTAGGACATACCAGTGAATTGATTTCTAGTTCTACTTGTGTGCATGAACCTTTCCTTTTGATTGATGTGTCTGGAATCCTCACATCCATGGCTGTGATGACCTTTTCATGGACAGATTTTCAATTCTGATTTGATTGTATGTTATTAGACTTAAATTGAATGATTTTTTTATATTATCAATTAAGTGAATGCTACCAGAACTATATTGTCGGCACGTCGATGTGGTTAGGAAGTTTGAAATTCCTTTCTTTAGCCCTTTAAATCACTCTAGATCATTCCCCACTGCTGGTAGGATTGTTAATGAGTGTCCTAAGTGCTAACCAAATCAACCTTGAAATTGGGAAAAATCTAGGCTGAAATCAGAATTCTGTATGATCTTTCCAAGATTGGATGTGGGGCCTACATGTCCCACCTGATGCATGATCAGGATCATTGATATTCAGGTGGGCCCATGGGAGACCCTAGTGGACCAGGTCCCTAGCGGGTCGGGTCCAGTTGGGCCATAGGTTTGGCAGCCCCAAAAAAATCCATCACGTGAGATATGTTGCTGAGTTGAAACTTGAAATTCGATTGAGTTCTAATTGTGCTGAAATTACAAATAGGGGCCTTGGTAATTATTGTATTACATAACTGGACCTATTTTGACTAATTTGTGACCGTTCCTTGAATATCAGACTTTCTGAATCTCATAGAGAAACCCCGGAAATCTCCAAATATATATAACTGAACCTGCTTTCTTTCTATTTGTTTGTGTCCTAAGTTTCTACAGATTACAAATAAGGACATGTTATTCATTATTTTTATATTTGCAAACTGTTTGAGTTGTTTCCTTTAGTTCTTTACTTCCCAAATTGCACCTAGGACCCTATTACCTGCTTAATGGTGATTTGAAATATGTTTGTGGAGTAAAATACTTAAATACATATTACATGTCTTTGTTATTTGGGGATTTCACATATGTATTCCTTTGATAGATAATGTGATTTGTATGTGTATCTATTGTGATTAATTTGGTAATTGAATATTTCCCTCAAACTTGTAAAAGGCTAGTTATGTAACTGACCCCTCACACGTCGGATACAAATTTTGATTCAAACGGGGGCAAATTAAATCCACAAGTGTCGACATGTTTTTTTAATTTTTTTTTATTTTAGGTTGTGCTGATGTCATCACTTTAGGGCTTCATGTCTTAAATGACTATTATGTTCTCTTCCTCATTATGATATGTGATGAATGCGATGGAACGAAAACCCTTTGAATTCTTCTTGAGTTTCCACTGCGTGCACACGGGATCTTCAGTAATGCCTCTAGATCAGAGTTTGGTGAAAGCCCAAGTTAAGGTATCCTCTTCTCTTCTCCTTCTTTTTTCTTTCCCTTTGAGTTGTCCTCTTTACTCAAATCCTAGATCTACAAACCACCATCACCCACCAGCCACCAACAACTGCAGATCTACACCATCCTCACCATTAAAAAGCCTCTAAACAATTGAATCTACACTGCCAACTCTTGATTTTATCATCCATCCATCCAACCCTTAGATCCCACCATCCGACCATCGTAGCCATCATCCACCTCAGCCGCCAACTATTCCTTTGGTCTAGGAATGCCCCTCCAAGCCTTTTGGCCGACCTGATCCATCATATATTTAGCATATTTTCCATTGTTTCACCATCACAACCCTTAATTAACTTTAATCTCGTAAATCTAAAATTAACTTAGGCCTAGAACAAGCTGTGGGAACACTAATTTTGAGTTCTGAATTTTAAGACCCCATATTGCACATTGCTAAATTGCACCCAAGTTGAGCCAAGCCATTTGTTCAAATCCTCGCAACAAGAACAAGTAATTCACGAGAATTGGCTATTCCCTAAGCAAGTGGAAGTTCTAATTTCCGTTAAGATCCTTCCCTCTCACAACTAGAGGGGAATTTATTGCAGGACTTTGGTTAGAATTCATCTTGTATGGAAAACCCACAACCCCGCCGATCCGGAACCCACCCTACCCCCTCTCAAAACGCCACACACAGACAAAAAGCCAAAAATCCCATCCCTTTTTGGTCAGTTTCTTGGGGATTTTTGGCACATTATAGAGGGTCTATGAGATACCAATTACTACCATTAATTTGCATCAAATTAAACTACAAATTGACACGAAAACACGAGCTTGCATGGTTCTAAGTGTAAAAATAGAATTGAAAGAGAATCAACCAAAATTCAAGCATTTATGTTATGGAACTTATAAAAATCACTTGCCTTGGTCTCCCTAGCTCTTAAGAAGTCTATGGAACTCTGCAAACCATCTGAAACTCTTTCTAACACCAAAACCCCAAATTTCTACCTTAGAGCTCCTAGAAATGGAAAACCAAGAAAGTGGTGGAATCAATACATGCATGTTGGGATTTGTGGCTGAATTAGGGCCCTAATCACACATACTAGAAGATGGGAAAGAGATCTCACCTCTAAGTTGTTCAATCAAATTGAGAATGGCGAAGGGAGGGGATTGCAACCTTTAAATCTTCAACAATGGTGAGCAATGGAGAGAGGAGGAAGAGATGAGCTTGTTGGTGGCCTTTATCTCACAAATTGAAGCTTGGATCTCTTGGTTGGAAACAGGGAAGAAGAAGAGCGAAGAGGAGAGAGGGTCATTGCTGGAAATGGAGAAGAAATGGAGGGAAATATTTATATAGTTTCAATAAAATGGGAAATGACCTCTATGTCCCACTTAAGTGAAGCAATTTGATGAATAAGGTGCTGAGCTAGGTCCAAAAGCTCCCGAAACTATCCACACACTATTTATTCTAACAGTCAAGCTAGTTAAGATTTTCCGGCGCTGGCGGTTCCCACAGGATTCCATGTGTGAGGCTAAGTCCCTCAACTCCATGGGCGATAATTGGCGGAAGCTTGTATGAACCATCTAAGATAACAAATATAACTACAAGATGATGGCATCAGACATGGTAATGGAATAAAAAAACTTTCCCATCGGCCATAGCATTAAATATCAGGTTAAACATTTACCAGAGTAAGTTAATTACAGCCCAAAAGTATGGTGTACAAAAAAGAAAAAGAAAAAAAGAAGTCAGTAACTACAACAGATAAAACCAAAAAGAACTATCTCCCAAAATGCGTCGATGCTCTTGTTCTGGACCGATGCTTTACACGACATCGTTAGTGCATGATTCCCTCAAGCCCTGCGATTCCTATTGGACCGTGTAGCCTCTTGCTCGGGGGTAGGGGATCGGTTACCTACAACACCAAGTGTAGTATTAGACAAAAGCATGGCAAATAGTCAATATAAATAACATTGCATCTGTATTAATATAAAATTGAAAGACTGGTAATATTATAGAATTTCAATTAAATGTACAACTAGGCATGATAGTGTATGAATAATGATCTTATTAAAGAATCATGTAAGACAAGGCTATAACCCGATAAAACTCTAGCAAAAATAAAAATGAAAAATCACTTGGCTAAATTCTCCTAGCAATCACGATTGCAAACCATGTCGTGGCCGAGAGCAAGCGAGTAATAATCGAGCACTGGTACCGCAAGACTCCACATCGAGTATTAGGTATTGTACTGAAGTGACCCTGGGTCACTTTACAAGGGCTACACTGCAGCGAGCATAAACTAATCATAAAATGTCATGCCCCAGACCTGAGGTCCTTCGAATTCTGTGTCATGACTATGTTGTATCTATTTTCCACATGCATAAGTCAAATAAATAAACAAGAATCCAGGACAGAAATGAAAAATCTTGAAATTATATAGAAAATAATTGCAAGGAAGATAAACCTTTGAAAGCTAAAACATTATGTCGCTAGAATTCTAATTGACATCTCGTCTTTCGCCCTCCCAACATGCATGCCAAAAGTCTAGAGCTTCCTGATCATCACAAGCTCATTCTCTAGGTTCTGGTTACCCGGGATTGGGCGGAAAACAACAAATCAGTAACATTGAGTGAATAGATTTCTATGTCTACATGTATGTGTGTAAGCAATAGTATTATATAAGGAAGATTCATCATTGCATGTAACAACGATGAGGTTTATTTGTCAAGTTCGGATGATGTTTCTAATTCTAACCTTATGACCGCCACCTAACCACCGTATGCATAGGCTTTCAAAATCATACACCTCAAGGGTGCCTTCTGGAACATAAGGGGTGAACTATAGTAAGTCGAACTGCTGACCTTTAGCTAGTAAAACAAAGCAACTGACCTAAAAGTCAGAGAAATTATGTGGATGGCTTAAAAGCCATGTAAGAAAAGCCATGTAAGAAACTCATCTCTTAGCCTCATGTGCTACTGACCTAGGGGTATCCACTGGGTGGGTCCAACCTAATTCTATGTTCAACTGGTATCTCCCCCATGGGTTCCATGTAAAATTAATCATCATTCTTTATAGTTCTCAACACTCATAACAAGGTAGCTTGAAATCAGCCGCTTACAAGCCATCCAGATTTGTTATGCCCTGCATCGACTCAATATTGGTATTTGTCGGGGTAAGGGCAGTTGCATAGCTAACCTCTTGTAGGTTGGAAATAAATAATTACAATGAGTATCAAAATCACCATGATAAGCAAAACAACAACCATACATAAACTACATATTTAAATCTTGTTATATCTTATTGTATGAAACATAGCTAACAACCCACAGATATTCAGAAGTGTGTCAAAAATTAACAATTGTAAGATTATTCAGATATGCCAATAAGACTTCATTAACTTAAATCCGATTAATCCCTATAAACTTTATATCTAAGGCTCAGTCTATCATGTAAGTTCCAGATTTACCAATCAATCCAACCAAACGATCAGAATTTACATTTACCCTTGTAAGAGTTCCGCAATAGGATCTAGTTATTCATATAGTCTACTAAGTCAGCCATTAGTTGCCCACAACTTGCATGATCTGATACCCTTCTTTGTTACATAGGCTTGACGGGAAACTTACACAGATTCCATAATTCCATTCAATAATTTCAGCATATGGCAATTATTGGTCATACTATGCTACCAAGAAGTGTTTGAGCAATCGATTCTTTCAGTTGGGAATTCTGTCAAACACTTGATGTGCGTCAACTGCCCATTGTTTTAAAGATCTATGTTAGCCACAATGGATTCGACCATTCAACCAATCAGGTTTACGATTTGTTAATTCAAACAGCAACCACAATTCATATTTATGCAACTTTGATTCGGGTTCACCCACATTATCTAACTACACAACATGGTCCCTTAGTGTCAACAGTCGAACAACCTGCACGTAAGCGTTCGGCCAGCAATACACTTTAATGGGAAGTTCCAACTGATTGGTCATTCTATAGATTAGTCAGCAACAAACTTCAATAGCAAAAAACTCCAATTCGGGTCTTGCTGTTGGTGCCACAATTTGCATTTGCCTAGGGAGTTTGAACCCAACTCCGTCGTCAATCAAGGGTTTTGAATCCAGAACATATTCAGTCACACATAAACACACTTACGCTACATTCGGCCAACCCAAGATCCATTATTCAATAGCCAGTGTTTCTCACACTCTTTCTCAATATTCATCAGAAATTCATCAAAATTCCGAAATTCCAATCAAACATACACTAAGAAAAAGGGGAAAATAAGTAGACCAAAAACTTGACTCACCTTATACATACTAGGGTTGCTTTGGTGGCTTGGGGAAGAGGTATATCATGGATAAGGCTTCTGATTTGCTGGTTCTTCTCTTCCTCCTCTGGTTCTCTTTAGTCTCCTACTAATCCTCTTCTAGATTCCTCTCATTAGGCTAGGTTTAGAGTTTAGGGAGGTAAAATTGCAAGTGGAGAAGGGAGAGTTTGAGAGAGCTTTGGTCGATTGGGAAGAAATAGGCGTATTGAAAGACTCGTGTTTTAAATATGTTGTGACCTCTAAGTTGGGTTCTTGAAGAATTCGACTACTATTAGGAATATCTCTACGGAAGCATGCACAAGTCCTATTTGGACAAGGGTTTTGTCCGCACATTGTTACTAATGATTTGGATCCCATCTATAGTTGTTCAAAGGACTAAATCCTATTGGTTTATGCCTATTGGATCCTACCAGAATGAGGTGAAAACTAATTCTATTGAAACATAAAGGTCCCACTGGGTTCCTAATTGGATTTGATAAATATGGGTAGGTTCCTAATTGGATTTGATAAATATGGGTTGAGCCTCTGGGCCCTACCCAATGCCCCGGTTTACTTATCTAAATCTGCAAATTATGGGTTAGGCCACACAAACCAATCCAGAGGTGATACCTACTGAATAAATCTTATTTGTCAGTTGCCCAAATGGTTCCCTTGGGCTCGTCCTACTTGAACCAAAGTAATAACAATAATAACATGCATCAAGATTATTATGATAATGATAATAATAACAGTACTAATAATAACCATACTAATGACCATCCAAATAATTAATACTTATATAACACAAAAATATATTTTACATATATTCAAGATATATTTAATATCCAATAATTATAAGAAATAAAATAAATTAAATATCTAAATATTAGAAAATATTCCAGCCCCAGATCAGGGTTTGGGGTATTACACAAAACGCACGATAGTTGGGTCTGATTGAATGAGATCGAAGCTAGGTGGTACTGACTCTAGATTCCAAGGCAGAAAGGGTCTAACTTAACTCTGCATTGAAAATGATAACCAAAATAGGGAAGTACTGTGAGTACCTAGCAAGTCCGACTAAAATTGTGTTCCACATTGAGTATCCCCTTTGAGTCTCAAACTAGCTAAATCGAACCTGCATTGAACAAGATTAGCAGCTGGTACACTAGACGGGCAAAACTTTGCAAGATTATCAAGGCAGACTTGGCCAAACTAGACTGGACTAGGCTAAACAAAGTAAAATTAGGCAGCATTTCGGTAAGAAATGGGTAGCCCTGGAATGGGTAAAGAGGGTAAGCCGGATTTAGGCAACTAGGAAGGCAGCAGCGCATCAAAGGCCCGCTCACCGACCAAGTAAGCCACAACCAAGCATCCGGTCAACCAAAGGAAGAAGTGGGCAATTCAATGCATGCTTGCGAAGTCCTAAGTATTGACCCACATACGTCCAATAACTAGTCTACGGTTAGGCAAGCCAAAGGACATGATGGACGATTCTAACTAAACAACTAAGAAGCGTGGGATGCGAATAGACAGTATTAACTATGCAGAACTAGTATCACAAACTAATCAAGGAACCGTTACAATTAACGAACCTATGTCATAGATTGCCATTAACATGCTAGAACAATACCATTCTCCTTTGCGCACTTCTAGGGTCCGAATGTCGGGGATTACATGTCCTTTGTTGCTCGAACTTTCATGACATTTGTCACGACCCAGAATCCGGGGCCCACGAATCTCGTGTCGTGTGTGTCAATCAAGCCTATCCTGCGCAGGCCAAATTGGGCCCAATAATTGTATTATAGCTTGATATTGTGTTTTAGTTCAGATACAATTAGTCTAGTCATAACTTAAGTACTCTTTCTATATTAGGTAGCTATAATTTAGGATTTGTATTTGTATTAGGATTATGTTAATAGGGTATTAAACCCTTATATAATGAGAATAGATGGAACCCTAAGGGGGACACACAAATTCAGCCAAGTCTCTCTCTCTCTCTCTCTCTCTCTCTCTGAGTGTTATGTATTACATAACGACATGGTATCAGAGAATGGTGATCTACATGTCCTAGTGGGTCAATCTCCTCAACACAAGGATCTATAGATCCTCCTTGTCATCTTCCAAGTCCTGGAAGCCTTCAGTGCATCATCTGATCATCCTTGATCATCTCTAATCAGGCGTGGCCCACCTAAGATCTTCATCAGCCCCACTGCAGATTCATCCTAGCCTGGTGACTGGATTTATCAATCTTTCTGGTAATTTTTCCAGGTTTTGTTTTGCACATCAGAGGTAGGCCATCTGCTAATTTCTAGGGTTTTTCAATTTTATCCATGAGATTCAATCTCAGCCGTCTAGAATCTTGGATCTTGATCCTTTCTGAGGAGTACTTCTTCCATCAGTTGCGGAAATTATAACTCCTATCATCCCTTGCCTCTGATCTGTCCAAAGATCATTTGGTGGGGCCCACGTGGAGGATCATCCACTGACGAACTGGGTCGTCTGGCTGTGCTGCTGCTGCTACTGCTGCTGTCGTGCTGCTATTTCTGCTATTGCTGGTGCTGTTTCTGCTACTACTGCTGCTGTTTCCAATTCTTTCCAATTGCTACTTGCTACTTGCTACTGCTGCTGTTCCAATTACCGCTGCTGTTTCCAATTATTACATCAACTACTTGCCACTAGCTACTACTGCTGCTCTTCCTTCCTTGTTATCACTTGGCAGGGTCCACATACTGCATCCCCAATTACTTACTAGTCTGCTATTAATGGAGAAATCTGAAATTGCCCTTGTCCGTTTTGATGGAAAAAATTACACATCGTGGGCCTTCCAGTTTCAAATCTACTTAGAAGGAAAAGAACTCTGGGGTTACATGGATGGTTCTGAACCTAAACGAGAGGACGATGATGAGAAGATATCAGCCTGGAAAACTAAGGATGCTAAAATCAAAACTTGGTTACTAGGCTCTGTTGAACCCCATTTTATCCTCAATCTGAAACCTTGCAAATCTGCCAGTGAGATGTGGGATTATTTTAAAAAGATTTATCAACAAGGCAATGCTATTCGACAATTTCACTTGGAGCTCGACAGCTCCCAATTTTCTCAAGGCAACCTGTCTATACAGGAATATTACAATGGGTTTCAACGAATGTGGTCTGAAGATGATGAGATCAAGTTTGCAACTATGTCTGAAGCACTTCTACCAGAATTACTTCCCTTACAGCAAAATAGCCATCGGGACCATTTTCTCATGAAACTTCGTTCGGAGTTTGACACCGTTAGATCAAAATTAATGAGTAAGGCTACTCTTCCCAGCTTAGATGACCGTCTTCAGGAACTTTTGCGGGAGGAACAACATGTAACGCCCCAATTCCGAATACCGAAGATAACGCTAAGGTATCCGAAGTTGGCGCGCTACTTCTCGGAAAAATCGAGACACTTCCAAGATCGTAGTCCGCAGTGAGGTCAAATTTTTAAAACTTTATAAACAACATCATAATCAACAGTTATATGCGGAAGCGAAATAAAAGATAGCGGAAGCAATAGTATCAAGTATATATATCAGATGTAAAAGTGCGGAAGCCTGATAATAATCTCAAAGTGTAAGTATTAAGTGTGTATACATATCAGTCTAACTACCCATCTCACTACAAAAATGAACTCTCAAATCCCAAAATAATAATCTGCACTCAACCCTCCAGTGCAGGCTCTTCGTCCTCCGGCTCGACCACCTGGTCAGCCGGCCCCCATCCGTAGTCCCCGACTACAGGCGCCTCGTGGATCACGTCACCCGCGGGATCAAGGTCTGGACCTAAGCACCAAAGATGGGTCAGATCTAAAGATCTGACAAGGCACCATATGCAAATAACACCAGATGTACACAACAAAAGAAAGTAATGACAGGTACATAATCGTATGAGTGAACAGAATGCATAATCTAGGCAGTTGAGCAGTAATAGCGGTTTAGAATCAGAAAGATAAAGTATCTAATCTAAACAGACAACAAGAGGCACATTCACACTAGCTAAATACACCGCGGGATATTATGCCGCGGCCCTCCCGTACTGTAAACGTCCCATACCATAAACAGTTTGCGGTGGGGAAAGGGTAATAACCATGCAAGGGATAACAACCCTGATAATAAACATAACATACAATATACATAACAACGATCACACCCCTTTATCACACCGATCACACCCCTTTATCTCACCGATCACACCCCTTTATCAGATTAACCCGGACGCGGTATCACACCGTCTGTCTAATCACAGCTCATCATGATAGCTCTAAGTAACCAGAACATAGCTCCTACCAGAGATGATCAGTCAACTGGCTAAGCTTTGAACAGCTGAATGAATGTTCAGTGCCGACTCGGGAAACTAAGTACAGGTCTGTGTCTGTCTAGGCTTATCTTGCGTGAGCAAGGTCCTACCCAATGTCTCTAAGAGGTTGAGGTACAACATTGTGGAATACAGTCCGATATCCAAGTCCATGCCCAACAACATTGGATCCACTCCAAGGCTCACAACCGTGGCCTGAGGCAACACAAGTACCATACCATGTCCATTCCACAATTAATCACCCTATGCTCCTACACAGTGAGCTAATTGACCATTTATCCTAAACCTCTTCATACTATGGTTGCACATCCCCAATCTCAGGCCGTATGAGGGCCCGCCTAGACACAGACACGGGTAAATTATCTCCAAACACTACATAGGGTCACCTCTAAGTAATCTTAGGTTCAGGTCCTCCATTTTCCATTAATTAACAAGTTTAAGACAACAACAAGGATAAGAGAAAAGAGCAACTCATGAAAACCTTAAAAACAGGGAATCAAGTGGAATAGGCAAAGGACCAGTCCTAGGTAGTGGTCCAAACTTGGTTCAGGCCTCAT
Source organism: Persea americana (assembly GCA_029852735.1). Lineage (NCBI taxonomy): Eukaryota > Viridiplantae > Streptophyta > Magnoliopsida > Laurales > Lauraceae > Persea > Persea americana. The sequence goes on along the minus strand of CM056820.1, from coordinate 16,779,615 downwards.
CACATGATTGGATCCCTATCTGTAGCCTCAGGTGTCCAAAATGATAAATCTGGTGCTCCTGAGGTTATGGACACCGTGGGCTACAGTTAAGGTTCGAGTCAATGATGATTCGAATCCTAAAACCTTATTTGGTGGACCCCACGAATCAAGGCTGAGCCATGCCATTGATTCGTGGTGTGGCACACTTGATGGAAGGTCATTTGGATGGTCAGTGGACCCCACATGTGATCAAACATCACAAGTGTTGAAGTTTGGAAATCTGCCTGTCCACAGCTTGCCCGGTCGACATCACACCCTGGGATGTCGACCGGGTGAACTAGATGTTGACCTCCCAGGTCGACATCCTGCAGTGTCCCCGGTCGACATCATGGCCATGATGTCGACCGGGTCCACTGGGACCTGGTGTCAAGCATCTGGGGGGTCTCGCAAGGTTCTCTTTGCATCTGGTCGACATCATGGCCGTGATGTCGACCGGGTACACAGGACTCTGTAAGTCTGAGAAAATTCAGGTCTCAGTTATTTCCTGCAGGTTCATGTGTGCCCAGTCGACCTAGACAGGGTTCGGTCGACCGGGTACACTGTCTGTGCACATTTTCAGGAAAAATAACTGGGGCTTGGTTTCCTGACTTTTTAGTGTGCCCGGTCGACCGGGTACACGCATATAGCTGAATTCCAGATTTCTGGGATTTTTCCCATTTCAATCCAATTCTCATTCAACTCATCCCCAATCACCTCCATACATCACATAAACAAGAATAAACACAAAAGCACTCCAATAATCTCCATCCACCATCCAACTGGGCCATTGATCTTCCAAATGGAGAGACCCATCCATCAATGGCCATTTTTTTCCATTAAAACAAGCTCAATAGCAGATCTAAACATGAATTAACATCTAATAGAATTGAAATTACAGAAACAAGAAGGAGAAGCATGCATCTAATGAAATTGCATAAGGTACTTGCCTTAATGAAGAAGAAAATGGAAATTGAGGTGAGAGAGAGATCCAATAGAGTGATAGTTGCCAATGGGGAGAGTCTCTAGCCTCCTTGTGCTGGGATTTGGGGAAAATTGGGGTTGCTTGGGGAGGAAGATAGGTTAATTGGGGAAGATGAGAGGCAATTAGGGTTTTAGGCTAGGTTTGCAATAGTTTGGCTTTATAGCTTAGGGTTTTTGGCTAATTACCCAAGGGGTATTTTGGTTCTAAATGAAATTGAAATGGGGCCATGGGTAGTTGGGTAATTAGGTGGGTTCTAGAAGGTTCCACTCTCAAGCCCATTCCATTAGTGCTAATTATAATTAATCTCTAATCTAATCAGACCTAACATAGATTAAATTAAAGCTATATCTAAAACTTAGGGTTATTATAAACTATTCTACTAATTCCCTATTAAATAGCATATTAAAGATAGAACATACCTTATTAATTATTATTAAATTCAAACTGAGGGCCCACCAGGGGTGGGGCCTCACACAACGTCTAGTTACCAAAACGACTCTGGAACAACAGAAATCTAATGAGGCTCCACTTGCCTATGGCGCTACAACCAGACCACCTTCTCAGGACATCACTAAAGTTAAGTGCTATAACTGTAAGAAATATGGTCATTACGCAAATTAATGCAAGGCTAAAATTTGCAAATACTGTAAGGCCGCTGGTCACGTTATTGAAGAATGTCGGAAGAAGGCTCGAAATTCTACTTCCAGCAACTATGCGCCGTTAGCCCCTGGTACTTACAATGTACAGTCAACTCCTAGTGCTTACACAATGACTTCTTAACAATCTGCACCCTCTGACTTCAGTGGTTCCCTACAGTTTGATTCTTCTTCACTGCCTGGTTCCTCATCACACTCTGCTTCCCCAGTTCTTCTCACTCCTAATATGGTAAATCAAATGATTATCAATGCCTTGGCATCGATGAACATCTCAGGTACCGATTCATCTCTTTCTCATACGTGGTACTTGTCAAATACAAGATGGCTCAAGCCCACTTGTAAAGGTCGACTCAAGTTCAGGCCCAATATGGTGGTATCCAATCTCGTTGGATTTGGTCAAACATTTGCACAGCTTTCTTCCTTCCGTAATTAGATTGTAATTAGATTTGGTCAAATATTCTTTCATTAAATATTAGATTGTAATTAGATTAGCTGATTTGTAGAGCTGATTTGTAGCATTTGATAAGGCATCTGTACCCTATATAATGGGAGAGAATCTCCAATGAAAGGGGACACACAAATTTTACAATTAAAAATCTCTTTTGCATGCTACATTTGTTATGGTATCAGAGCCTCTCTTGTAAAGGCTACCAGTTGTTCGTTTTTTGAATAACCTCAAGGACTCGATCGGAGAGAAATTCTTCTCTCTCGTGCAGCAAACAGATCAAGGATCTGTCCTCAGAAATCTGGTTCTAGGAAAGCCAAAAATCTTCAACAACATCTTGAAATCTGATTGCTGTGGCCCACCTGCGATTAGCCCTACTGCTCTTGGGAGACACAATCTTGTGTTTCAGAAGCACACAGATCAATGATCTGTAATCTTGGCATCAACCATATCAGTGATCTGTGTTTATTGGAAGCAGAAGGTTTTCTATCACGATATGATCAACAGTGGCCCACTTGCGATCATCATGGCATCTTCAGGAATTTCTACAGCAATGATCGACCATCTCTACTGATAATTTTGGTGATTTTTTCAACATTTTCCCGGGATCAAAGGTAGGCTTTTGGACCCCACTTGTGATTTTCTAGTTTTATCAGATCATTTTGATCACAGCCGTACAAAATCTTGGATTGTGGATGGATTTTAGTGAAACTTGTATTGCTGGAAAGATATTTTGATATTGCTTGCACCTTGTTGATCTGATTCTCCATTTGATCAAACAGTGGGCCCCACGCAAGGAATCAACAACCATTTTTAGGGTCGCCTGGACCAATTTTTTTCTGTGATTTTTGTTCACAGACTACTGTCTGTTGTTTTTGCACTGTTGCACATAGCTTTTGTTTTCTACTTCTCTTTGTTTGGTTCTAAATGGAGAAGTCTGAAGTTAAATTGATTCGATTTGATGGTAAAAACTATTGTCACGACCTGGGCCCGAGATTAAGATTACCACGGCTAAACCACGAGTCGCGATCTCCATACTTACTCCCGTAAAGCTCGCATTAACCGAAGTCAATACGAAATTCACAAGGGATATCATACATTCATTCTTGTCAAATGTACATCTTTGTGGAAATTATATATACATTGACAATTAATTTAAATCGTACAAGTTCTTTACATAAAAGTGAAGTCCATTATATACATTTCACCTAATGTTCAAGTCAACACTGCATATTCAAAATACAATGCAGGTGACTATTATTTACATTCAACACACATCCTAATCCAAAAAGGGCAGGCAATTACCCTACATCTCTGCATCAACACACATCCCAATCCAATACCTGAGTCATCTGAGTAGATCTCAAATCCTCCTCTTCCTTTAGGCAAAGCCAAGATTGGGGCTGATATCAACTTCTGCTTCAGAGTTTGGAAACTAGACTCACACACATCATTCCATTGGAATGGAATGTCCTTCCGAGTCAGTTTCATCAACGGAGCTGCTATCTTGGAGAAGTCCTTTACGAACCTCCTATAATAGCCTGTCAATCCTAAGAAACTCCGGACCTCTGGCACATTCTTCGGACTCTGCCAATTGGTAACCGCTTCAATCTTAGCTGAATCAACAGCTAATTCATCTCTGGTAATTATATGACCCAGAAATGCAACCTGCTGCAACCAAAAGTCACACTTCTCAAGTTTTGCATACAACTGATTCTCTCTCAGTATCTGCAATGCTATTCTCAGATGATGTGAATGCTCCCGTTCTGACTTCGAGTACACCAGGATGTCATCTATAAATATCACAATAAACTGGTCCAGATACGAGGCAAACACTCTGTTCATTAGAGCCATAAAAACTGCAGGTGCATTGGTTAGACCAAAAGGCATCACGAAAAATTCATAGTGTCCATAATTAGTCCTGAATGCAGTCTTCTGTACATCTTGATCTCTAACTCGTATCTGGTGATATCCAGATCGAAGATCAATCTTAGAAAAGTATGCTGCACCCTGGAGTTGATCAAACAACCCGTTGATTCTAGGCAGTGGATACTTGTTTTTAATCGTCACTTGATTTATCTGCCTATAATCAATACACATCCTAAAGGTGCCATCCTTCTTCTTCACAAACAGTACAGGTGCTGCCCACGGTGAGGCACTTGATTTAATAAAACCTTTGTTTAACAAATTCTATATCTGTTTCTTCAACTCATACAACTCTGATGGTGCTATTTGATACGGTGCCTTAGATATCGGTGCAGTACCGGGCACAAGTTCGATTGTAAAGTCCACTTCCCTTGCTGGAGGTAGACCTGGCACTTCATCAGGAAACACGTCTGGAAATTCACGGACTACAGGGATACTCCCTAACTTTTGTACTAGCTTCTTTTCAGAAATGAATGCGATGTAGCCCTCACAACCACTACGCATCATTCGTTCAGCTTTGAGTGCTGAAACAAGTCTTATATCGAACTTCTTTTGAATTCCTTCAAAGGGTACACTGGCATTGGCTTCATCAACCCTAAAGGTGATGATTTTGCGAAAACAGTCTAAACAAGCCCTGTACTTCGCAAGCCAATCCATGCCAAAGATTACATCAAAATCATTCATTGTTAATACAACCAGATTAGCTGGCATGGACTCTTCCCCGATTCGAATATTACACTGGGGAACATACAATTCACATACTACTCTTTTTCCTAATGGAGTAGTTACAGTAAAATCATATGGCAATTGCATTATCCGATCTTGCATGTCACAAACAAATACAGGTGCTACAAATGAATGTGTAGAACCGGGATCAAATAATGCAATTGCAGGTCTATTATCTACAAGTATTGTACCTTCAACCACGTTGGTAGCAACATCAGCTTGCTTTCTATTAAGAGCATAAGCCCTTCCAGCCATTTGTGGCCTCTGCTGCTGTTGTCCGGGCTACTGCCTCTGCCATTGACGCCGTTGGCCCTGACATTATGGTTGTTGTTGTTGTTGCCTAGGAGGAGCTGGCAACGCTAATCGCTGCAGAGGAGCAGGGAGTGCTGCTTGTCCTTGAGCAGGCTGTTGATATGGAGCTCTGCCATCTCTCCTTGCCTTTGGACACTGTTCCATCTTGTGTTCCAAAGAACCACAGATGAGACAAGCTCCTGTAGTCCTCCAACACAACTCAGTCCTGTGAGCTTTTCCACAAGTCTCACAGACTGGCTTATTCTCACTCCTTGCAGTGAATTTCTGCTTCTTATTCTTGCTCTTGAACTGTCATCCTTTCTTAAACCAGGAGCCTGTAGTTCCACTACTACTCCTCTTTGTACCCTCATTCTCAGCTGCTTCTTCTCTATGCACCTCTTCCGCAGTGTAGGCTCTGTCAACGGCATCATCGAAGGTAGTAGGCTTATTCGATGCCAGTACCATCTTCTTATATGTTGGGTTTAGGCCATTGAGAAACCTCTTCACTTTCTTGTCCTCCGTATCTACCAGATCGGTAGCATACTTAGACAGCTGCAGGAAGGTGTGGACATAAGTAGATACGGTCAGTTGACCTTGTTTCAGATGTAGAAACTCTGCTTCCTTCTTCTGTCTCACATGCTCTGGAACGAACTTTCTTTGGAATTGCTGTTTGAAAGTCTCCCAAAGAGTTGCTTCTGGCACTTTCAAGAGTGCATCACGAACGCTCTTCCAGCACGTCTTTGCTGCTTCTCGTAACATGGAGGAGGTGAGCATAACTTTCTGCTTCTGGGTACAGGTAACTGTACCAAACACATCTTCGATGTGTTCTAGCCACTCATCCGCTTTTAGGACATCTTCAATACCACGGAACTGAGTAGCTCCTCTCTTCCTGAACTGTTTGTACAGGATATTAGGATCCTTTTCCTTCGATTGCACCACCACCTGTGGTCCAACACTAACAGGCGGTTGAACTGGTGGTACTGGTGGAGCCTGCAATTGAGCCTGTATCTGGCTCTGCACTTGCAACAGGGAGGTAATTTGGGCTTGCATACCCATCTGTGCTTCATGGCTCTTGGCCATTTGTTCCCTATGCTGCTCTTGTATAGTCAGCTGTGCCTCTCTATGCTGTGCTTGCATAGTAACTTGAGCTTCATTACTCCTCACTAACTGTTCGAGAATAGCAGTCATTCTCGCATCCACATCGGATATAGGAGGAGAAGGTGTGACAACCTCAACGAAGTCATCATTTCCTGGATTTGATCCAGATGCAGCTATGCTGTAAACCATACGGAAGGTAAGATACATATATCTCTACACTTCCATCACATATATATCACATATAGTGAAAGCATTAAATCACAAATCCTAGAGTGGATTTGTTACGAAACACAACGTTCCTCACTTCGTTCCTACAATTTGCTAAGTCCTTTAAGCATTTCTTTAACTTAGCTTTGATACCATACAATAAGTATGCCACGACTCGGGCCCGAGATTTGGATTACCACGGCTAAACCCCGAGTCGCGATCTCTATACTTACTCCCGTAAACCTCGCATTAACCGAAGTCAATACGAAATTCACAAGGGATATCATACATTCATACCTATCAAATGTACATCTTTGCGAAAATTATATATACATTGACAATTAATTTAAACCGTACAAGTTCTTTACATAAAAGTAAAGTCCATTATATACATTTCACCTAATGTTCAAGTCAACACTGCATATTCAAAATACAATGCAGGTGACTATTATTTACATTCAAAATGAATATACACGTATTTCTCTAAATATCTCAAAAAAAAAAAAAAAAAAAAAAACATTCTAATCTTATTGCCCTCCGATCTATGTCCATTCATTCAATCCTCCTGGAGGAACCTGATGGGCCTCCTCCGCTGGCGGTGCGGCCTCTGCAACATCGGGACGGGCAACTTGGCCTGTAACGTCATCAATAACACTGTGAACACGACGGTTCAACAATGTATACACAATTCCATGCTAATAATGTCTATCAAGTCTAAACAATTTAAATCAATAACCAATTACATTAACTTATTCATTCATTTAGTTCTTCACTAAAGGACGCATTCAATATCAGTGAGTGCACTTTATTAAGTGGCTTATCATTGTCCTCATTGGCACAGGGCGGAAGAGCGCACCCTTCATGACCCAGCCTTAAGAAATGACTCATTTCATTTCCATATTATACACTTTATTAAGTGACTTTTCAAATGTGTGGGATTTACCAGTGTTCAGAGATCACCGGCATCACCATGGAGCTCCGGAACGCTCCATACCATCTACTGCAGTCGGATTGTTCATTAATTCATTTCATTAATTCATTGCATTATTCATTGCATTGTTCATTTCAGCTCTACAATGAGCTTGAGAGTTACTGTGTAGTGCCAAACTCGGAAGCAATTCAAATCAAATCAATAAATCTAATTAAATTTTCCTAAACCCAATATTCGGGTGAAACGTTTGTTAGTCAATGTATGCGTTATTCTAGATGACATCACTTTTAGTGAAATTTACATTAACATAACCTTAGCTAACACCCCATGAAGGTTTAGGAAAATGCCACTAACACTAGCCTTAGCCAATAGGCTTCTACTCAGAGAAATCAGAAATAAAATCTGAAATTTCCTCAAGTTCGGTCACCTTGTCGGTCACCTGTCGGCTAACCGAACTCTGTCGGTCCGCTTTCCAGAAGCTCAGTTTCTTGGTACAACTTCTGACATTTTCCCAAGGAAATTCGGTCACCTTGTTGGTTGACCGAAGCTACAGTGTCGGTTAACTGAACTCGGTTCGGTTACCCCTCAGTTCCAATTCCAGAGAGCTCAATTGAGAGCTCAGATAGACTCGGTCAGGTAGTTCGGTCGATTGTCGGTCGACCAAGTCGCAACTTCGGCTGATCGAACTCAGTTCGGTTAGCTTTCCAGAAGCTGAAATCTCCTGCGAAATTCAGCCCAGAAAGGGTCGGTCAGGTGTCGGTCAGCCTGTTGGCTGACCGAACTGCTCCCAGAAGTTCAGAAACTTCTTAACTGAAATTGAACTCTTTGAGTTCAAACAAATTTATTAGCACCTTAAACCATTAGAATTGAGTATACTTGCCTTGTTTGGAGATTAATTAGCAAGAACCTTCTTTGCTAGCTTGATTTTGAGATGAAAATTCCCCAATTGAAACCCTCTTTTGAACCTAAAATCAAAACCCAATTCATCCAAGAGAATTCCAATGAGTTCCTTATGTAAGAAACACTCAAAAATCATTGAATAGACTTGGAAGTTCCGAAATCAACTCAAAGCACTTACTTGCAATCTTTTGTAGGAAATTCTTGAGGTCTTCTCAAGCCTTTCTCCAAGTAAACAGAAGGAGAGTGAGAGGAAGAAGATGAAGAGAAAGAGAGAGAGAGAGATGGCTGTGCTGGGAGTTGATGAATGAACTCAAAGGAGTTCATCATCATCTTATAAACCTAATTTTTGCATTCAACCCCACCCTTAATGCCATTAACTAAATTTTGAGTCAAATGAAGGGTCATTTGATCCAATTCACGTCGAATGGAATCGCTCCTAGTACGGAAACTAATGTACTCCTCGAGATACACGCGTGGGTATCAAGAGTTTCCGTATTCGACGAAATACTCGGAAATTCGTATTTACGAAAAAGTCCTCGTATCACTTGACTTAGTCTAAAACCTCTTCAATTAGTTCACTTTAATCCATTACCTTCTCATTAAGCTCAAATTGATCATTTGAGACAATTTCAACTCAATTTGGCCATTAACCAACATTAATTCAATAAAACATGCTTAATTAGCATTAATCCTGATTAATTAGAGTTAATCTTGATTAACTCGGGACAGGGCGTTACAACTATCGAACATGGGCTTTTCAATTTCAATTATATCTTGAGGCCAAGGAATTATGGGGATTTGTTTCTAGTTCTGATCCAAAGCCTACAGAGGATGATAAAAAGATTTCTACTTGGAATACAAAAGATGCAAAAATTAAATCATGGATTCTTGGGGCTGTGGAACCTCATCTGATTTTGAACCTCAAACCTTGTACGACCTCCAAGGAGATGTGGGGTTACTTGCTGACAGTTTATCATCATGATAATTCTGCACGACAATTTCAACTTGAGTTTGAAATTGCAGAATACAGTCAAGGCACCTTGTCCATTCAGGACTACTATTCTGGTTTCCGCAATTTGTGGAGTGAATACGATAGGATTAAATATGCTTCTGTTCCGAACAATGTTCTTAAAACTATACAAGACCTTCAAGCATCAAGTCACAGGGACCAGTTTTTGATGAAATTGCGTCCTGAATATGAGACTGTAACATCATCTCTGCTGAGCGGAGCCCATTACCATCTTTGGATGTTTGTTTGAATGAGCTTCTGTGAGAAGAACAATGTATTCGCACAAAAGCCCATCTGGAACAACAGCACACTGCGACTGATCTTGTTGCACACTCTGCCAAAGGGAAAACTCAGTCTCTTCAGATCTCACAGTCTTCTCTGACTTCTCAGACTCGGGATATGAGCAAAGTCCAATGCTACTCTTACAAAAAATATGGACACCTTGCAACACAATGCAACCAGAAATTCTGTAATTACTGCAAGAAGAAGGGACACATCATTACCGAATGTCGCCGCTGTCCACAAAATCGGACTCCCAATGCCTATGCTGCCAAGATGGACTATTCTACTGCTGATGCTGCGTCCACGTCTGTGCCTTCACAGCCTGGTTCTTCTGCCCTTGCTCTCATTCCTGAATTAGTTCAACAAATGATCGTCAATGCATTTTCTGCACTTGGCATCATAGGTAAATCTAAAACCCCTTCTTCCATTTGGTATCTTGATTCCGGAGCATCAAATCACCTGACTCATTCCAGTGCACAACTCTTTAGCTTGACAAAATATACTGGCAATACTCATGTTCGAACCGCCGATGGCGGACATCTTCCTATCACTGCCATTGGAGATATTTCCAGCATCTTGCCCTTAAAGAATGTTTATCACTGTCCCAATTGTCAATCCAGGCCCATCCATTTAGGCCCATTTATTGTACCCATTTGTTACATTGTAATTAGTCAAAGGTTGTTACTTAATTTGTCGCTTCAGTTTAGGATCTAAGATTTGTAATTGATTGTAATTAGGGAATTAAACCCTTATATAAACAAGAGTCGATCCTCAAAGGAGGCATGACATTCATCTCTCTCTCTCTCTTATGTTCTGTATTTCATCTCTCTCTAAATGTCATGGTATCAGAGCTCGATCATCTGTGATCTGTGATCTTCTCCTAAATCATCTTCCAAACATTGGAAGCCAGTATATGATCATCTGTGATCATTCTCTTCAGCCAGATCATCCTGATCATCTCAGATCAGATGTGGCCCACCTGTGATCATCACCAACTCATCAGCGGAACCCGACCATCTTGGTCGCCTGAATCTTCCAGGATTTATGAAGATGTTTTTTTTTCTGATTTATTGATCATCAGAGTCATCTTCCAAGATCTGGAAGCCCTGATCGTCTGTGCTCATCCCTGTTCATCTCGGATCTGAAGTGGCCCACCTGCGATCATCATCGCTACTCAGCTGGACCAGCCCATCTTGGTTGTCTGGATTTCTACATCTTTTTGAAGATTTTCTCACGATTTATGGATCATCAGAGGTAGGCCATCTACTATTTTTTGTAGAAACTCTGTTTTGTCCATTTCTTTTCATCTCAGCCGTCCAAAAGTTTGGATTTGGATTCATTTTGCCTGAGACCACTTCCAATAGTTGCGGAAATTTGTTGTGAACCCATCCTCATCCTCAGATTTGGCAGCAGATCATTTGGTGGGACCCACGTGCAGATCTACATAGTGACGACAGGGTCGTCAGTGTCAATCTGCGCACTGTGTTAGTGCACTGTTCGTTGTATTCCTTCTGGGGATTGTTCTGGACTATTTTTCTGTGCACTACTTTGATCCATTATTTATCCTGTGGATTTTGGACTATTTCACACGTCAGATTTAGTTCAATTGTGACTGTGGTCTCTTTTGCCTAAACCTGGCCTATATCAGCGTGCTTCTTCCTTGTCTTTAGTCATGGAAAAACATGAGATTGCCCTGATTCACTTTGATGGTACAAATTATACCTCCTGGGCCTTCCAATTTCAAATTTATTTGGAAGGAAAGGAACTCTGGGGACACATTGATGGATCTGAACCTCAACCTGAGGAAGATGATAAGAAAATTTTAGCTTGGAAGACAAAGGATGCTAAAATCAAGACCTGGTTGCTGAGCTCTGTTGAGTCCCATTTTATTCTCAACCTCAAACCCTGCAAAAATGCCCGTGAAATGTGGGAGTATCTTCAAAAGATTTACCAACAGGGCAATGTTGCTCGCTAGTTTCACTTAGAACTTGAAATCTCTCAATTCACTCAAGGCACTCAGTCTATTCAGGAGTATTATAATGGCTTCCGCAGACTGTGGTCCGAATATGATGATATTAAGTTTGCCTCAATATCTGCAGATCTTCTACCGGAATTACTTCCATTACAGCAATGTAGTCATCGGGATCAGTTTCTTATGAAACTTCGTCCGGAGTTTGAGACAGTTAGATCTAACTTAATGAGCAGGGCTTCTCTTCCTAGCTTGGATGATTGTCTTCAGGAACTTCTACGGGAAGAACAACGTCGGGTCACTCAAACTACTCTGGAACAACAGAGATCTGCTGAGGCTCCCCTTGCCTATGTTGCTACAACCCGGCCACCTTCTAGGGACATCAGTAAAGTTCAGTGCCATAACTGCAAGAAATATGGTCACTATGCAAATCAATGTAAGGCAAAAATCTGCCGATATTGTAAGGCCACTGGTCATGTTATTGAAGAGTGCCGGAAGAAGAATCGCAATTCTACTTCCCGCAACTATGTGCAGTCAGCCCCTGGTACTTACAGCATGCTGTCAGCTCCTAGTGCTTACACTGTGACCACTCCACCATATGCTTCATCTGCCTTTAGTGGTTCTCTGCAGTATGATTCTTCCTCCCAACCCGGTTCCTCCCAATCTGCGTCACCAGCTCCTCTCACCCCTGACATGGTAAACCAAATGATCATCAATGCCTTAGCTTCCATGAACATCGCAGGTACTGCTTCCTCTCTTTCCAATACATGGTACTTGGATTCTGGTGCAAGTAACCATATGACCACTTCAGCCCTAAAATTACAAAATGTTGTTCCTTACACTGGTCATCTTACTATCCAAGCTGCAAACGGAGATTATCTTCCCATCACCTCTGTTGGTGATACCCCTAGCCCTTTACCATTAACCAATGTTTTAGTTTCTCCTCATCTTGCTACCAATTTGGTTTCTGTGGGTCAACTTGTTGAAAATAACTACAATGTCTCTTTTTCTCCTTCTGGTTGTGTTGTGCAGGACCGGGAGTTGGGGGAAGTGATCGTGAGGGGGCCTAAGCGTGGAAGGCTTTTTTCATTACCAGTGTCTTCTTTTATTCCAACTAACTCCTTACATCAGCTATTTTGTTTTTTCATTACGAATAATTCTCGGTTGTGGCATAATAGACTTGGTCATCCGAATGCCTCTACAATGTCTACTTTATTTCAATCTGGATTAATAAATAAACCTGTTGATTCTGCTTCTTTTGAATGTGATGCTTGTAAATTAGGAAAGAGTAAAACTTTACCCTTTCCAAAACACACGGAGCACTACATGTTTTGACTTAATTCACAGTGATGTTTGGGGCATTGCTCCGACCCTTTCCAATAGTCATTTCAAGTACTTTGTAACATTCATTGATGACTACAGCAGATTTACTTGGATTTATTTATTACATTCGAAGTCTGATGTTCTTAATGCATTTAAATATTTTGTTCAATATATTGAAAACCAATTCTCTAAATGCATTAAAACTCTGCGTTCAGACTCAGGGGGGGAGTATGTTTCCAAGGATTTTCAATCCTTTTTACATAATAAAGGAATCATTTCTCAACGTACCTGTCCGTATACTCCACAACAAAATGGAGTCGCGGAACGGAAAAACAGACATCTTCTTGATGTCACTAGAACTCTTCTGATTGAAGCATTCGTTCCCCCTCGTTTTTGGGTTGAAGCTCTCACAACGGCTGTCTATCTCATAAACCGCCTACCATCACATACCATTGCTCATTTAACGCCTCATTTTAAATTGTTTGGTCATCATCCTGTGTTTGATCACCTACATACTTTTGGCTGTGTTTGCTTTGTTCATCTACCTCCCACAGAAAGAACGAAACTAACAGCACAATCTCGCATGTGTGCTTTTTTGGGTTATGCCACTAATCAAAAAGGTTTTGTTTGTTATGATCCCATTGGTCGTCGTATCCGGGTTTCTCGAAATGTTATTTTCTTTGAAAATCAATATTTCTTCCAAACTCACATGGATTCTCCTCATCCCTCTTCACCAGCTCTCTTACCAGGTTTTTCGGATCAAACCTCTGTTACTAGGTTTAATCCTGCTTTTGTATACCACCGTCGGGAGAAACCTCCCACTGCAAATGGCCCTGCCCCTGATCCTCCACCGACAAATGGTTCCACAACTACTACTACCTTACGTCGCTCCTCTAGAAATTCTAGACCGCCTGATCGGTATGGATTTACCCATACTTCTTTGATGACCACTCTATGTTCTCTCTCTATCCCAAGTTCTTATTTGCAGGCAGTACAACAAGATTGTTGGAACCAAACCATGAAGGAGGAATTGGATGCATTGGATCAGAATCACACCTGGGATATTGTGGAGTGTCCTCCAGCAGTTAAACCCATCGGTTGCAAATGGATCTACTCGATCAAGCTTAAATCTGATGGGTCATTGGATAGACACAAAGCTAGACTTGTGGCACTCGGAAACAGACAGGAGTATGGCATTGACTATGAGGAAATGTTCGCACCTGTGGAAAAAATGACATCTGTTCGGTTACTTCTCGCCATTGCTGCCTCTCAATCCTGGCCTTTATACCAAATGGATGTAAAAAATGCATTTCTCCATGGGGATCTGCAAGAAGAAGTCTATATGCGGATACCACAAGGCGTCTCCTCTCCCTCAAAGAGGTCTGTCTGTCACTTGCGCAAATCGCTTTATGGTCTAAAGCAAGCTCCTCGCGCTTGGTTCGAAACCTTCAAGGGTCGCTTATGCAAGAGTGGCTTTACCCAGAGTCCTTCTGATCCATCTCTCTTTTTATGCCGCACATCTACTGGTGTTACTGTGCTCCTCGTCTATGTTGACGATATTATTATTACTGGCACGGATGATAGTATGATCAAATCTCTCCAAGCATCTCTCAGGGATTCCTTCCGTATGAAGGATTTGGGTCCATTGCATTATTTCTTGGGCCTAGAGGTGCATCAATCTCCCAAAGGTCTATTTGTTAATCAACACAAATACACATAAGATCTTATCGAGTTGGCTGACCTCCATGATTCCTCACCTGTTGATACACCTGTCGAGGTAAATCTCAAGTTGAGTAAAGATGATGGCGATCTTCTTCCTGATCCTCATACCTACCAGCGTCTGGTGGGAAGTCTTGTCTATCTCACCATCACTAGACCTGACATATCTTATGCTGTTCATCTTGTGAGCTAGTTCATGACAGCTCCTCGACACCTTCATTTGACAGCTGTGAAGCGCATTATCCGCTATCTGCTAAAAACTGCCCCTCGCGGTTTATATTATCCAAAGGATAATCCTCTTCATCTGACCGCTTATGCGGATGCTGACTGGGCAGGCTGTCAAGACACACGCCGTTCTACTACTGGTTGGTGCATGTACCTTGGCACTTCTCTCGTTTCTTGGAAATGTAAGAAACAAGAACGGGTGTCCCGATCTTCCACGGAAGCTGAATATAGGGCCATGTCTTCTGCTTGTTCTGAGATCTTATGGTTACGGGGACTTCTTTCAGAACTCGGGTTCGCTCAAACCTCTCCTACTCCATTGCATGCCGATAATACTGGTGCTATCCGAATCACCGAAAATCCCGTCTTCCATGAACGCACCAAACATATCGAAGTTGACTGCCACTTTATTCGAGATGAATATAAGCGTGATGTCATTCGTCTCCCGCATGTCCCTACAGAACTTCAGTTTGCAGATATCTTCACGAAGGGACTTCCTCGGCCTCGACATCAATTTCTTGTATCCAAATTGCTGCTTTATGACCCATTTATTGTACCCATTTGTTACATTGTAATTTGTCAAAGGTTGTTACTTAATTTGTCGCTTCAGTTTAGGATCTAAGATTTGTAATTGATTGTAATTAGGGAATTAAACCCTTATATAAACAAGAGTCGATCCTCAAAGGAGGCACGACATTCATCTCTCTCTCTCTCTCTTATGTTCTGTATTTCATCTCTCTCTAAATGTCACCAATTAAATTTCAAACCTTCTTTCAGTTGGACAACTTGTTGAAAACAACTGTAATGTTTTCTTTTCTTCCTCTGGTTGTGTTGTGCAAGACCAGATGTCAGGGAGGGAGATCGCGAGGGGACCTAAACATGGACTTATTTTCTCTTTTTCTATCTACTCCTATTAGGAATAATTCAGCAAATGATTTTTGTTTTTCTGCTCAAAATAATTGTCAATTATGGCATAGTAGGCTTGGACATCCTAATTTTAAAACCATGTCTCACATGGTTAATTCTGGATTGTTAAACTCAATAGGCTTTTCTAAGTTTGTTTCTTTTGATTGTGCTACATGTAAGATGGGAAAAAGTAAGACTCTTCCTTTTTCTGTCTCTACTTCCAATAGCATTCAGTGTTTTGATTTAGTTCATAGTGATGTTTGGGGTATTGCTCCTCATTTGTCTCATGCTCATTATAAATATTTTGTGACATTTATTGCTGATTATAGTAGATTTACATGTGTCTATTTTCTGCATTCTAAAGCTGATGTCTTTAATGTTTTCAAGATGCTTTTAGCATATGTTGAGAATCAATTTTCCACTTGCATTAAAATTTTACGTTCTGATTTGGGAGGTGAATATGTGTCTACAGAGTTTCAAACTTTTTTACAACAAAAAGGAATAATTTCTCAAAAATCTTGTCCTTATACCCTCAACAAAATGGGGTCGCTGAAAGGAAAAATAGACATCTCCTTGATATTGCTCAATCTCTTCTTATTGAATCCTGGTTCCTACCCGTTTTTGGACAGAAGCTCTTAGCACTGCTGTCCACCTTATAAATCGATTACCCTATTTTTCTTTAGAAAACGAGTCATTTTTATCGATTATACAAAACTACACCGTCTTATGATGATCTACATGTTTTTGGATTGGTGTGTTTTGTACATTTACCTCCTTCTGAGTGTAACAAACTTACTGCCCAATCTGCTAAATGCGCATTTCTAGGATATGCTAGTCATCAAAAGGGGTTTCTTTGTTATGATCCTCACATAGGGCGCATTCGTACCTCCTGTAATGTTGTCTTTTTCGAAAATCAATATTTTTTCCAACAACATCTTGATTTTGTAGCGTCCTCATCTGTTGTTTCTTTCCCTGGTTTTTCGGACAAAACACCATTTGTTAAATTTGATCCTAATTTCGTTTAGCAAAGGCGGAGAAAAGCTGCGACCACACATAGTCCCCTTAACGATACCCCAACTGCATCTTGTCCAACTGGAGACCCTTCCTTTACTTTGTTCATCTCGGATTTCAGTACCTCCAACTCGCTATGGTTTTACCCACACTTCCTTGATGGCCACTAAGTCTTCTACTTCTATTCCGAACTCATATTCCTAGGCTGTGCAGCATGAGTGTTGGAATAACGCTATGCAGGATGAATTGGATGCTCTTGCGCAAAATCATACATGGGATGTGGTTCCGTGTCCTTCTTCTGTTAAGCCAATAGGTTGCAAGTGGATCTATTCTATCAAGCTTAACCTGATGGGACTCTGGCTAGGTATAAGGCGCGTCTTGTCGCTCTGGGTAATCGGCAGGAATATGGTATTAATTATGAAGAGACTTCTGCTCCTGTAGCAAAAATGACAACTGTTAGGACTATTCTTGCCATTGCAGCATCCCAATCCTGGCCTCTATACCAGATGGATGTCAAGAATGCATTTCTTCATGGTGATCTCAAAGAAGATGTCTATATGCGCCTTCCTCATGGGGTTTCATCTATCATCACGGGTGCTGTTGCCAAACTACGACACTCTCTTTATGGCCTCTAACAAGCCCCCCGGGCATGGTTTGAAAAGTTCCAACATGCTCTTAGCCACTTGGGGTTCCATCCTAGTCCATATGATCCATCCATGTTCCTTCATCATGCTTCTACGGGGATTACTATTCTTCTTGTTTATATGGATGACATCATCATTACAGGTACTGATGCAGATATGATTTAACAACTTCAGGCCTTTCTTCATGAATCTTTCCACATGAAAGATCTTGGTCCTCTAAACTATTTTTTAGGTCTTGAAGTTCTTCAATCTGAAAAAGGCATCGTCCTCCATCAACATAAATATGCTCTTGAATTAATTGAAATGGCTGGACTTCAAGGTTCTGCTCCCGTTGATACTCCAGTAGAACTCAATGTTAAACTTCAGCAAGACAGTGGGGATCCCCTATATCGTCGCCTCGTTGGCAGCTTGATCTACTTGACGATAACTCGTCCTGATATTTCTTATGCAGTCAATTTAGTCAGTCAATACATGACTGATCCTAGACATCTTCATTTGGCTACAGTCCGACGTATTATTAAATATCTAATTCGGACACCAACCCGTGGATTATTTTATCCGGCCAACAACTCCCTTACACTCAAAGCATACTTAGATGCTGATTGGGCTGGTTGTCCGGACACTCGTCGCTCTACCACAGGATGGTGCATGCATCTGGGTGATAGCTTGATTTCGTGGAAATGTAAGAAACAAGATAAGGTCTCCAAATCTACCACCGAAGCTGAGTATCGTGCCATGTCTGCTGCTTGTTCAGAAATTCTCTGGCTTCGCGGGTTGCTTTCAGATCTCGGATTTCCTGCTGATAGTGCCACACCACTCTATACAGATAATACTAGTGCAATTCGTATTACTGCCAATCCAGTTTTCCACGAACGCACTAAACACATAGAGATTGATTGCCATTTTATATGTGGCGAATACAAGCGTGATGTGATTAGCCTTCGTCACATCTCTTCTGATCTTCAAAATGCCGGTATCCTTACAAAAGGACTTCCGTGACCTCGCCATCAGTTCTTGGTTAGGAAATTGATGCTTGTGGATTCCCCGGCATCAAATTTTTTTTTTTTTTGGGGGGGGGGGGGGGGGGGTGTGGGGTCAAATACAAGATGGCTCAGGCCCACTTGTAAAGGTCGACTCAAGTTCAGGCCCAATATGGTGGTATCCAATCTCGTTGGATTTGGTCAAACATTTGCACAACTTTCTTCCTTCTTTAATTAGATTGTAATTAGATTTGGTCAAATATTCTTTCATTAAATATTAGATTGTAATTAGATTAGCTGATTTGTAGCCTTTGATAAGGCATCTGTACTCTATATAATGGGAGAGAATCTCCAATGAAAGGACACACAAATTTTACAGTTCAAAATCTCTTCTGCATGCTACGTTTGTTAGTACTTAGATTCTGCCGCAAGTAACCATATGACATCTGCACCCACAAAATTACAGCACGTTGTTCCTTATTCTGGTAATCTTACTGTTCAAATTGCCAATGGAGACCATCTTCCCCTCACCTCTGTTGGTGATACTCCTGGCCAATTACCATTAACCAATGTTTTAGTGTCTCCTCATCTTGCTACCAATTTAGTTTCTGTGGGTCAACTTGTTGAGGATAATTATAACTGTTCTACAAATAGCATCATATTCATATACATAGGTCAAATCATAATTGCATAATAAATCAAGCATTTATCGAAATAATTCCACTTTAATTAATAAAGATGACCAAATAATAACAAGTCAAACTAATGGAACTTTATAATGTTAATGTTGGCATAAAAGAAAATAAAATGTTTAAATGAATTTGGTGCGTTCTGTCCACACTCATCCACAGATATTTAATCCTATAACTTCATTGTCAAGATCCTCCTGCATCTCTAGGTTTTGATTAGCTGGATTAGGACGGAAAACAACAATCAGTAATAATGAGCGATAATATCCACAGATATTTAATCCTATAACTTCGTTGTCAGGATCCTCCTGCATCTCTTGGTTTTGATTACCTGGATTAGGGAGGAAAACAACAATCAGTAATACTGAGTGATAATCCTCCACAAATATTTAATCCTATAACTTCGTTGTCAGGATCCTCATGCATCTCTAGTTTTTGGTTACTTGGATTAGGGCGGAAAACAACAATCAGTAATACTGAGTGATAATCCTCCACAGATATTTAATCCTATAACTTCGTTGTCAGGATCCTCTTGCATCTCAATTTTTTTATTATCTGGATTAGGGCGGAAAACAACAATCAGTAATACTGAGTGATAATCCTCCACAGATATTTAATCCTATAACTTCGTTGTCAGGATCCTCTTGCATCTCTAGTTTTTGATTACCTGGATTAGGGTGGAAAACAACAATCAGTAATACTGAGTGATTATCAGAATTATATTACCCAAAATCATTGAAATAACTCGCAGGGTTTATTTATTATACATAAAATCACAAACTGAATATATACCTTATAAGTAAATATTCTAGCCCCTAAATCAAGGTCCAGGGGTAACAGAAGCTGCTCAATAAGTCTACCACCTATTTGGCTGCTGTCCCAGCTAGACTGGGTCTGATTTGGGGCCGGTTAAGGTGGGTCAAAACAACTTGTGTGCTGCTTACTTCAATAGAGCTGTTGGGCTTATTTGGTGCTGGATTAACTAGTTGGACTGATCCAAATGGGCCATAATTGATATGACTTGATTCCTCAATTAATTTAGAACAAATTATAATTGATTTTGCCTGATTTATGGATGGATCCTCTAAATATGTGATTACGTGCCTGGATCATTCTCTCAGTCATTATCAGAGTGACTCGTTTCCATTAATTTCCAAGCCCATAGATTATTGCAGTTTGTTTTGCATACTGCAGTGTTATATTTGAGCTGCCACAGTTTCAGTCAACGAAATCCTTATTTAGAAGCCTGAACCTAAGTCAATAATGTGAATATCCTGTTTTTTCTTTTTTACTTCTACTATTTCTAGTTGGTGAGTATTTCCTCTTCTGCTTTTAGTTTGTAATTTGAATCTTCTGTATCATTCCCCAGGTATCCTTTGGTTCTTTGGTGGGTTTTCTGCCATACAGAGACCTTGGAGCCAGATGGAAATTTTTGGCTTTTGAATCTTGGCTGAGAAAGAAAGGTTTAGACCCGTCTTTGTTCAAGCAAGACTTATGCATTCTGGGAAATTATGAAATTCAAAACAAGAATCTTCCACTGGATTCAAATCCAAGTCAGGACAGCGATCAGAATATTGGAAGCAATACTGCACCAGATTTGAAAGTGGAAGATCTTCTTGAGGAATATGACGAAGAGAAGACAAAATTCTTGTCATCCTTTGTTGGTCAGGTTAGAAGAACTTGGTTCTGCCATTAGTAGTTGTCTCTTTCGCTTTTGAATGTTATCATGACTTGAACTGTCCCTTTTTTTTTTTCATCCATTTTTGCAGAGAATCAAAGTAAGTGTGGTATTGGCAGATCGGAACTCTAGAAGGCTACTGTTCTCCGGGAGGCCAAAAGAAAAGGAAGAACTGGTAGAGAGAAAGAGATATCTCATGGTATGCATTCAAATTGACAGTAGTTATTATATGATGTTTGAACAATGAGAATCTCCACCCCCCCTCCTTTTGATGTGGGTGATGGATCGATGCGGGGTGGGAAAAAGAAAAGATGACAGATATAGGGGATAGGTTGGGATTCCACCCGAAGTTTCTCAGGCTTCACGCCCATGGCTTCGCGCCATTCCCTTCCAGGAGAGATGCAGAGAGCAAGACTCACACCTGGTTTTCTTTCATTAATAATAATCTAATGAAGCCAAGAGGCTTTACAATGCTTTAAATAGAGAAATTAAAACCTTAGGGCTTTATCTCAACCATCTAACAATCCTACGGCTGAGATTAAAACATCTTAACTTAGATAAATAAAAGACATGATACACTAAAAATAACTCTAAATAAGATAAGTATAGGTGGGCTGGGCCCTAAGGCGGGTCGACCCATGGGGACCATGGGTTTGTTCTGCATCACTTTTGGTTTGTCCTGCATCACTTTTAACTTTTACCTTTTCCCCTCTGTCCAACAATTACAGAGGTGGACTCACCTTTCGGTACTCATGTGGCAGATACTCATCTGAGAGGAAACTTCCTGTCTTTCATCAACAAGATGCCCATTTGGTACCCCAGACGCGAGTCCTGTACTGTCCAAATGGATGGTTCAATCAGTTGATGTCCTGCCTTTGTATTTGTATATGAAGTGCTATGTTTGTAGCTAGCCTCAGGAGGACATATTGAAACTTAATGTGATGGCTCTAGATGGATGTTTGTGGTTTTTGTGGGTTGTGGATTAGATGGTTGTGGTTTGGATGGTTGTGGCTTCTGGTTGTTTGTGGGTTGGAGAATAGGTAACCAATAATCACAAAGAATTGATGATAATAAGAAAATATCTTGGCTTCAAACCAGATCCTTTCGTAGGAGAAATCTCAAAAGCATATGCGTTTTTTCAATAATCAAGTCTAAGAAGCCAATGAGGCACGCTTTACAGTGCTTTATATAAGAAAAAGGTAACCCTTCATCTAATGTGAGCCACTAAAAAGCAATCTACGCTTTTGATTTAAAACAAAAACTTTGTGAATAGTTTTAATTGCAAAATAATCCAAAAATTTAAAGAAAATCAAATAAAACTCCCAAAATGGGCGTCTCCTAATGGGCTGGACACCCCATCTGGTTGGGTCCAATGGGCTCACTTGGCTCCAATGGTGGACCCAGGATTTTCGTTTGGGTGGTGCGGTATATGGTCAAGTGAAGAAGTTAAATAATAAAATTGGATATGTTAATATCTTATCTATGGGGTTCCGCGTGCTAACACTTGGGTCCGCCAGACCGCCACTGCCTGGCTCCTACTAGCAGCCCATTTGCATCTTCCCAGGGTGGGGCCTTCTTGATGTTATACATTTGGGTCTTCTACTCTAATCATTTCAGTGTCGGTTCTTCAACTAATATTAGCAATGCGGCATGATGTGATCTTACTGTTGATCCAAGATGGGAGCATGATCCAATGGTAGATCTCCTTTGTACTCATGATCCAACAATGAATCTCCTCTGAAAAGATGATCCAATGGTGGATGCTCTCTGAAATCATGATCCAATGGTGGATCTCCTCAGTCCGCAAATTGGACTTGAGTAAATGTCATCCAACCACAAAGTTGGGTGGTCGGCAGCCCTCTTCTTCCTTTGGTATACTCAACCAGTCACCCCAATTTGATGAGCACTGATTACACCATCCCTTGAAAACCTTGAAAATTTGTAAGATAAATAAATAAACAGGTAGATAAAATAAAGAAGAAAACTCCTCAAATCTCAAAGTGGATTTTTTAGGGTTTAAAAAGGTTTAGATTTAATTCGGAAACATGGGGGACTCATAACTTATCGGTTGGAGACAATTTATGGTTTTAGGGTTTTTAGACATGTTTTAGGGATTGGTATGGATTGATTTTTAAAAGGTGACGAAATTGAAGGAAAAATAGAGAAAGAAAGCAGAATAATAGAAAGAAGAAAGAATAATGAGAGAAAACCCAAATTGAACTCATACCTGCTCTAATACCAAGTTGAAATTTAGGAACCACATCTTGACAAAGTCTAAGTTGTTTCATTAAGTATAATCAATGGTTACTTAAAAAGTATAACCAAAGATATCGACTAAAACTAGAAACTTAATCACAAATCTAACAGAGACATAATAATAGGAAACCTAATCACAACATAATACTAGCCTAATATAACCTAAATTTAATCTAATCCTAATCTAACACAAAGTTATCCACTATTTTCTCAATAATTGCAAAAAAAAAAAAAAAACCCTTCTCAACAGAGTTTCTCATAATTTCAAATTAAGCCATACTTGAAATTTACAGATACCCTAATTGACATTTGAAAGTGCAGTGAAAAACAAGTGTTTAACTTCTCATTTGGTCGAACATTTTTACGTCAATGTTGCTGACCAAAATCTGCATTGTGGGTCTGCATTTGTTAATTCAACAACTGGGGCATACCCAGTACCTGTAAATTGATGGGCAACTCAAAAATAACCCTGATCGGATTTGACTTTAACCATTAGATTGGATTTTTGATGTCTCGAATGGTGAATTCCACACAAGTTGTAGTGTTCTTTGGGTGTGCTCCCAATTTAATTATGAATGCCACTCCCGATTGGAGTGATATTTTGGTTTGTAAATCCAACCTGTTTGAATCAGCCCCACAACCTGTGAATTGGCACCAATGCAAAATTAATTTATTATTTTGAATGCAACAAGGATGTAGGTTTCTATTTCTTATAAAGTTTCTTTATGCAGGCTAGATTAAGTATTGGGGATGTTGTGAAATGTACGATCAAGAAAATTACTTATTTTGGCATATTTGTTGAGGTAATTCCAGGTTTTTGTGTGTCTTGATTCAATGATTTTCATGAGACTGTTTTTGTTATTTTTTATTTTATTTTATTTTATTTTCCCATCTCATATCTGAAACTGGTTATAATTCTGAAAGGTTGAGGGTGTACCTGCACTTATTCACCAATCTGAAGTTTCATGGGACACAAGTTTAGAAGCATCATCGAATTTTAGAATTGGTCAGGTATATTTCATATTTCCTATCAATGTTTTTGCTTTTACGTGTTGCTAGAACTTGTCATATTTCTGATGTTATAGCTGGTGTTTACAAGTGCCTCCATACAAGTGAGAGGTGTTTATGATATTTGCTTCAGTGATCCTTGAGGACTCTTTGACCTGAGGATATATTGTCTTCATGTCCTGATTGTTGACAAGGGGGCTTATGGTTTTGGGATCCATATCACCAATATGACAACTCACCATATTTGGACCACAACCAAAACTTTGTTCCCTTTAATCAATGACCTGTATATAGATGGCTGAGAAGGAACTATGTTGTTAGTGACTTTCAATGTTAAAATAAACTTTGCCTCTTTTTTCTTTTTCTTTTTTTTGTGTGGCAATGATTCATCCATGCTGGTCTCAACAGATTGTAACACTCTGGGTCATTAAATCATGGTTTCCACATTTATGAACTAAGTACTTGTTTGTTTACAGCCGTGGAAGCAGAAATGGGGTGTTTCCTCTGCCATATAAACATAGATTCTATCTCGTAGGTGGGAGAATGATATTAGTGCCAACATTGAAAAAGTAAGCTATTTCGGTATTTTTTTCGCCGACGAACCCAGAGTGCACCAAACACCGAAAGAGTCAAGTGTGGAAATGCATCACGGTTTTCCGCTTGACTTCTACGGAAATGCCTGAGCAAGAATGAGT
Organism: Persea americana; assembly: GCA_029852735.1. Classification (NCBI taxonomy): domain Eukaryota; kingdom Viridiplantae; phylum Streptophyta; class Magnoliopsida; order Laurales; family Lauraceae; genus Persea; species Persea americana. The sequence continues at coordinate 16,755,044 of CM056820.1, read as the reverse complement.
CCTAATTATGTATTCTGTTGTAATAGGAGCTATGAAATATTTCTTTAGGATGTTCCTCATGGGAATCATTTCCGTGTACTTTTTGCTTTATCTGTTTTTATTATATCCTGCAAATTACCCTTTGTTACATCATCATCATCATCATCATTGATTAGTCTCATTTTGTATATCATCACCATTTCAGACTGTGGAAGCAAAAGTTCACCTTCTGGATTTTTCTCTTGAACGCATCACCCTGTCCCTAAAGCAAATAAGGGTACCCGATACTTACGTCCTCTTCTATCTTGGCTTATTTCTAGTGCAAAAATGTTGTTTAAGTATGAAAGTTGTATTCTTATCTCTTTGCAGCCAGACCCGCTAATGGAAGCCCTGGAGTCCTTAGAATCTTTTGTTGGTGATTCTAGATCTTTGGAAGGGAGAGTGGAAACCGCACAAGCAGATTTTGAGGTTCTTTACTCTTATCTTAACTGTTAATTATATAAAGGAATTTTGCTGACAGACTAGCCTTCTTCAGTTGAGAATAATTAAGGATATTTTTATGTGAGAAACACCCAGAACAGTAGAATATGGGGAAATTGGAGTCATCCTTTAATATCAGCAGGTCCCCCTTTTATAATGCTTCATTTAAAAACATTTGGCAATTCTTCATCATCTGATCATCATTAAAGCCATGTCCCAACTATGTTGGGGTTGGCTACATGAATTCCATTTCTCCATTTCGATCTGCTCTGAGCCAAATCCTTGGATAGTTGCAGTTCGTCAGATCTATCCGTACTATTGTATTTGGCAATTACAATCCCACAATCAGGGAATTACAATCAATTAATAATTCTAGTTACAGTCAATAAATAATCATAACAAATTTCTAGGATAACTACAGCTATGGTATTCCTAAAGTGTATCTAAAATAATATACTGATGTCGGACAGACCATGACCCATGGGTCGACCTAGCCTGTTGGGCCCAGCCCACAGGCACAACTGAACCAGTTCCTTAATTGGTAGTTTGATACATTAAATAAGAGACCTGATTTTATTTGAATTGTTTTAGCGAAGAATTGCAGGATTTAATTTCCTTTGTTAGTTAGAAAAGATTTTGTTTCCTTTAATTGTCCACCTTATCCTAATATTTGTATTGTAATCCCTCCATTTGAAGAGGGAGCTTTGTTATCAGCTAGAGAATAGGACCTTAGTTATGATTTATAATTTGCTGGGGAACCTTTAATGTAAATACAAGAAACTTAAGGGCTTTTTTGTAATGCTTCAGAAAGTAAAATCTAATGATATAGAGATGGTCGACTACCCTAGATGGTCGATTGGTTCTCTTGCTTCCTCTTCAAAATTTCTTTCTCTCTCTACGTTTCTTCTCCTCTCTTTTCTCGGTTTCTAAGAGATATTATGTTGGAACCAGGGTTTAAAAACTCGTCTGAGTCCGAGTCGACTCGGCCGAGTCGGGTCGGCCTGACTCGGTATCGGTGTAGAACATTGGAAAAAAAAAATAGAGAAAAAGGAGAGAGAGAAGAGGGAGGGGGGGACATCCCTCATAAAAAAAAAAAAGCGTACCTTGTTTGCCAGAAAGTTGCATGCTTATCTCTATGTCACTGTATGAAGTCTGTCAAAACTCAAAAGGTGTTGCCAAAAGCATGCCTGTAGCTGTACCTATAGTTGTGTTGTAGCTGTACATGTAGCTGTGCTGTACTTATAGCTGTGTTGTGGCTGTACCTGTACCTGTGCTGTACCTGTACCTGTGCTGCTGTAACTGTAGCTGTGCTGGCTGTGTTGTGTAGCTGTAGCTCTAAACCCTCCTCTTCTTCTTCTTCTTGGACTCAGTAGTCAATGAGAAAAAAGATAAAAAAAGATAAAAAGAAAAAGAAGGGGACAAGAGGAAAGGACAGGACTGTGGATAGAAAAAAGAAACCAAACTTCTGTACAGCTGACTAAAGTCAATGTTGCTGTCTTCTCCCAAAAAAAAGAAAAGAAAAGGTCACTGTTGCTGCTGTTGTTGCAGTGGTGCAGTGTCCCAGTGCTGTGAGGGCTGCTGTTGCAGACTTGCAGTGCTGTCAGCTGTGAGAGCTGTCGTTGCAGTGTCGCTGTGACTTGTGAGGGCTGCTGTTGCAGTGTTGCCACTGTTGATGGCTAATGGTGCCTGCAGGTGTGCTTGGCACACTTCTTCTTCTTCTTCTTCTTCTTCTTCTTCTTCTTCTTCTTTTTTCTAGGCATTCCAGTGGACTGGACCTGACTCGGCCGAGTCCCAGCCGACTCGGCGAGTCGGCCGAGTTGACTCGGACTCGGCCATGGCCGAGTCGGGTCCCGAGTCCGGTCCGGTTTTTTTAACCATGGTTGGAACCATAGTTGTCAATTCCGTTCTGGTTGCTGATCGGGTTTGACCCTTTTGTGGAACATTTTGGCATTCCAGTCAATCCCGGTATTCTGTTCTGGAGAATACGCTAAAGAAAAATGAAAAAACAAATATAAAAGAATACCTAAAATTGAAAAAATAGTTGAATGCTAAAATAATACTAAAAATGCATACTAAATCACTTGAATTAAACTACACTCTAGAATTGACCATTTTCTAGTTTTCACAACGTGTGAATGGAAGTATGAAACCTTAGCCTGAATGGGGCGGAATGGGGGCCGGAATGACTGGAACAGACCGGAAACTTTTAGGGGGCCATTCCGTTCCGCCCAAGGCTAATTCGAAAATGTTCTGGTGGCCGGAGCAGAACGGAATGGACAACCATGGTGGGAACCCTAGATCTAATCCAATCTTGCGTTCCAACTTGGTATTAGAGCTGTCTATGTAGAAGCAGACTCCTACATCGAGACATTTACAGGCAGAGATGTGAAGAAAGAAGATAGTTTGGAGGACTTTAGCCCTAGCCGAACCAGTGTGAAGGTTCAGCTGGGACAAATGCTACATCGTGCATGTAGTTGAAGCCCAATCTGCTGTCTAACATGGTTCAATAGCCTTGTGTAAAACTTGGGTGATGTCAGAAAGTTGTGCAGTGAAGCTTGTTCGAGGGCACCAAGCTTTGCTTCTTTCACGTCCCCCAAAATAATAATTAGGGAAAAACGTGAAAAATAAATAAATTTCAAATTCCTGTGTTTAATACAACACAAGCTTCCAAAAGTGGACCCACAAAAAATTTCAATATGTGGTGAGTCAAAATAAATTTCATTAAATGCAACGGAAGCTTTATTCAATTGGTAATCAAAGTTCATAAATGAAACCCAACACAAAAATCAAATAAACATTAATAGTTAAATTGCAGAATTATATAATTTCTAAAAGAGGTCTCAATACTAAAAGAAAGTTCATCTAAAAATTCTAAGATGACGTTCTCTCTTGTGCTGGTTCAGACGGCTCCAAAGCCATCTCCGCCATCCCACTCGGGTTCAACAGTTGGCTCAAACGTTTGAAACGCTTGATCCTCCTCCGTCTCCTGGGTATAGTAGGGCTCGGTACCTATGCACCAAATATTACAAAGTAAATAGCAAGAACATAATCATAATTCAAAATTTAATACGATAACGAGGAGAATATAGATAAGGGTGATCATAATGGAACAATGATAAATATAATAACAAGAACGAATGTCTGACATAAAACCAAATGGCACAAAGGAGCAATATAAAATCACACGGTGACAAGTGTCCCCGTTGTGGGTGGTCAACCCTAAATAAATCGGGAAAGCCCGTCCATAACGTCGGTGGTCATAAACCGATCAAAACAAAATCAGGATAACCTGTCCATAATCAAAGCGGATTATAAGTGATCCGGTCACATCGGTGATCAACCGTCCATATATCGATCTGCAGTCGTCCATAAAATGACCCACATATACACATAAACATATATTCATAATAGACCTGATTGATAATGCTCCGACACAAAAATCATAAGTCAAAATAAGTATTTGCCATTCCACATTTCATATCATATTCGAATAGTCATTTATATATATGCAAACCCGAATGTCAAAGGATAATCACAAGCCAATCCTAAGGTCAAACGTAAGGTCTCGTACCCAATAACCACAGGAATCTCTAATGGATAAAAGATCAACGCATCACTTTTCCATCAATGGTGCATAGACCCAATTAAGGGTTTTCCAATAGGGGTGAGTTGAGCTCGAATCCATTAGGATTTGCCCGAAGTTATATGAAGCACCAAACCCCATGTTAGTAAGATACCGTGTGCCCGACGGTATTTTACTCGGTCCAAAGATCTAATTAATAGAGTTAAAAAAAAAAGATATAGGTTTAACACATTAAACCTAAGATATCATTTAATATCTAATTTACAAATAATAATGATAAATAAGGAAAAATCTTAGTTTATAATTTTAGAAACTTAAGGTCTCATCTTAGTGTAATTCCAAGAATATAACTCTTAAGGGTCTAAATGGGTTCTTTAAAGGTAAAGGGTCTTTTCCTAATTTCCATAAACCTAAGGGCTAGACAATACTTTAACCAACTCAAAAGTCACATGGATTACATCAGCACCATGTCATCATCCATCTCCATTGCCTCACTACTTTATTCATTCTACTGTGCATATCAGATACACAGCCACCCAGAACGTGTTCCCCAGAACGCAATGTTGAACAACCGGAGCAACTAAATGGCTGGCTGGTGGGCCCCACTGATCAAACCTCAAGATCAGACCCACCCATCATGGTCGCCCAGGGCCTCTCTACCAGATCCATGGCTCAGATAAATCATCAGGTAGTCTCCCCAGGCCCCACAACCAAATCAAACAAAAGAAAACACCCCATTATTAAGTCAGGCCTCTAATTCCTAAAACCATTAGATGGTGGGCCAAACATGGTCCACCTCACACGGGTCCCACATCCCTAAGGTCGCCCGTGGGTCCTCCTCCGGATCCACGGATCAGATCGGTCATTGGGTGATCCACCATGGGTCCCACTTCCAACACACGGTATAACTCTCATCCACCTGTGTTCCTGCTCCCGGAACTATGTGGTTCCCCCTGCTCATCAAGACCACTTCGAATAGTGGTCTCACATCCCTAAACACAAATTTACACAAGACGAAAAGGGGTTTTGAAATCAGGGGTGGGCGGTGGTCATCATAAAAACCGAAATTACCACAGTCAATATATAATTTGAAGAAATCCATTGAGTTTCTAATTTCAACACAAAAACAGATTTGCATCACATAATAAATAAAACAAAAGCAACAAAGGGTTTCTACATGCACTGACATACCAATCAACGAGAAAACAAGTATTAAATCTATAAATCATGATTAGGTACTTGCCTTTTACCGGGGTGAAGAAAAATACACAGATTCTAACCAATACCCAAACCGCGATTCCCACAGCGCTTGAGAATAATCCTACCACCGATCTGACAAAGAATATGGGAAAGGAATGCTCAGATGAACAGATCTATGGTATTCCTACCCAAAACCTAACATTGGAAAGAATAGGAAGATAACCTAAAAATATAGATCTACTCCTAATGATTTGAGGAGAGGGTTACCTGAGATAAGAAGGTTGAACGAAGAATGCTGGTATCCTCTGATCTTGATTCTGATGGCCGGATTCTAAAGCTGGTATGGCTTGGGAAGTTGAAAGAGGAAGAAGATGAAGATAACCGGGAGGAGTTGCAGAGATTAGTGGGGAGAGATAAGAAGGGTTTCGTTAAAAAGGGGATTAGGTTAAAAAGAGTGCTACTGGGCTTAAGTCATTGGGTCAAACTACGGGTCAGGCCATCTACCCATTAACCCAACTCATCAATCTATGCATCTAATCTAACGTGTGCCCCACTTAATCCTACCCACTTAATTAACTAAAATACATTCAATTAAAATAATAATAATATCTAATTAAAATATAATAAAATAATAAATATGTGGGACCGGGATCTTACATTCTCCCCCCCTTAGGACATTTGGTCCTCCAAATACAATCATACCTCTGGGAGAAGATGCGGGTAAAGCTTCTTCACTTGATCCCGGAGTTCCCAAGTGGCTTCTCGAGGACTGTGATGCGCCCACTGGACTTTCACCCAATGTATTGTCCGAGTCCTAAGAACTTGCTCCTTCGTGTCGATGATCTGAGAAGGTCGCTCAACATAGGTAACATCTGGCTGCAATTCCAATGGCTCATACTGCAACACGTGAGATGGGTCTGCGATATACTTCTTCAACATCGAGACATGAAAGACATTATGTACCGCTGACAACGCTGCTGGTAAAGCCAATCTGTAAGCAACTTCTCCAATCCTTTCCAAGATCTCAAATGGACCGATATACCTCCGAGATAACTTCCCTTTTTGCCCAAACCTCAATGTTCCTCGCGTTGGTGAAACCTTTAGAAATACATGCTCACCAATCTCGAATTGAAGATCTCTCCTCTTTAGGTCTGCATAACTCTTCTGTCGGCTTCTAGCAATTTTCAACCGATCATGGATTTGCTTCACTTTCTCACTGGTATCACTGACAATAGATGGGCCATGAAAACTCCTGACACCTATCTCCTCCCAACATATTGGGGTCCTGCATCGACGTCCATACAACGCCTCAAATGGTGCCATACCGATACTGGAATGATAGCTATTATTATATGCAAACTCACATAATGGGAGACTTTTCTGCCAGTCCTTCCCAAAATCAAGGACGCAGGCTCGCAACATATCTTCTAGTGTCTGATTAGTCCTTTCAGTTTGACCGTCAGTTTGAGGATGATACGCTGTACTGAAATTTAATGTGGTGCCCAGAGCTTCCTGCAGTTCTGTCCAAAATCTACCCAAGAATCTAGGATCTCTGTCTGATACAATCGATAAGGGAACACCATGAATTGTGACAACTTTCTCCATATACATTCTAGCTAACTCATCTCGAGGTGTTTTCATATTCATTGGTAAGAAATGAGCAACTTTTGTCAACCTGTCCACTATCACCCAAATACTATCTTTGTTATGCATCAATGGCAATCCAGAGATAAAATCCATCGTTATGTGTTCCCATTTCCAGTCGGGCACTTCCAATTGTTTTAAAAGTCCTGGGGGTTGCTTCCGTTCTGCTTTTACTTGTTGACACACTAAGCACCGTGCTGTAAATCCTGCAACTTCCTTCTTCATATTATTCCACCAATAATGATTACGCAGGTTCTGGTACATCTTTGTACTACCCGGATGAATAGTATAACGGGAATGATGTGCCTCTGTCATGATCTCATTCTTCAGTTCTTCTATATTTGGCACACATAACCGGTCTTGAAAGTACAACACACCCTCCACTATTCTGAAGTCTGGTCTGCTGTCAATCTGTTCAATCACTCGAGCTAGCTCTGGATCCTCTGACTGCTTGCTTTTGATCCTGCTCAAGATCTCCGGTTCCATGACAAACATGTTAGCTAACATAATCTTGTCATCAATTGGCTGCAAGGATACTCCCAAATCGAGAAAAATTTCTGCCCAAGACCATTCTGCCCTCAAGCATGCATTAGTTGCTACCCTTCGACTCAAAGCATCAGCCACTACATTGGCTTTTCCGGGATGATATTTGATTGGAAAATCAAAATCTTTCATATATTCCATCCACCGGGTTTGTCTCATGTTCAATTCAGGCTGGGTAAACAAATATTGAAGACTTTTATGGTCTGAATGAATTTCAAACTTCTCACCGTATAGATAGTGACGCCACATCTTCAATGCCATGACCACTGCTGCAAGTTCCAAATCATGAGTGGCATACTTTTTCTCATGCTCTTTCAATTGTCTAGAGCCATAAGCCACTACTTTCCCATCTTGCATAAGTACACAACCCAATCCAACTTTTGAGGCATCCGTGTAAATAACAAATCGACCATTCTCCGTAGGCAATGTGAGCACTGGAGCTGTAGTCAACCTATTCTTTAACTCTTGAAAACTGGCTTCACATTCGTCAGTCCACACGAAAGGTACATCTTTCCGTGTTAATCTGGTCAAAGGAGCAGCAATGGATGAAAATCCTCTCACAAATCTCCTATAGTAACCTGCTAAACCCAAGAAACTACGAATCTCTGTTACTGACATCGGTCTCTGCCACTTGACCACTGCATCAATTTTTCCTGGATCTACCGCCAATCCTTCCTTGCTGATAATGTGACCCAAGAAAATTACTTGCTTCAGCCAAAATTCGCACTTACTCAACTTGGCATAGAGTTGATGATCTCTCAAAGTCTGCAATGCTGACCTCAAATGTTGCTCGTGGTCTTCTTGAGACCGAGAATAAACTAACACGTCATCTATAAAAACAACGATGAACTGGTCGAGAAATGGAGCGAATATCTTATTCATCAAGGCCATAAATACTCCTGGAGCATTGGTTAACCCAAATGGCATTACCAAAAACTCGTAGTGGCCATATCTCGTCCTGAATGCTGTCTTCTGAATGTCCTGATCTCGAACTCTGAGCTGGTGATATCCTGATCTCAAGTCTATCTTTGAGAAATATTCAGCTCCCTGCAGCTGATCAAACAATTCATCGATCCTTGGGAGAGGGTATTTGTTCTTGATTGTGACATGATTGAGTTGCCGATAATCTATGCACATTCTCATAGAACCATCCTTCTTCTTCACAAATAGAACCGGCGCACCCCAAGGTGATACACTTGGTCTCACAAATCCCTTGTCCAACAAATCTTGCAATTGAGTTTTCAACTCTCTGAGTTCTGCTGGAGCCATTCTATATGGAGCTTTAGAAATTGCAGCTGTCCCTGGCACCAATTCAATAGAAAAATCTATCTCCCTGACTGGAGGTAAGCCTGGAATTTCATCCGGGAAAATATCCGGAAACTCACAGACCACTGGAATATCCTCCACCCCTTTGGATTGTTTATCCTCCGTGATAAACGCCAAATATCCTTCGCATCCAGATTTCAACAATCTTTGTGCTTTCAATGCCGAAATCCGGCATGTCTGAATTGGTCTCCTTCGTCCAACAAATTCAATAGTGTCCGAATGCAATGACAACTTGATGGTTTTATTAAAACAGTCCATCACTGCTCTATAGGTCGCTAGCCAGTCCATACCAAGTATGACATCGAAATCCTTCATCGTTAAAAGAATTAGGTCTGCAGGTAAGATGAAATCCCCAACTTGAACTCGGGTACTCGGAAAATATTGGTGGCAACGAACCTGCTTGCCCACGGGGGTACCCACTACAAAAGCAACATCTAATCTCACTACAGTCTCATGGATATGTCTAGCAAAATCATGGGAAACAAATGAATGTGTAGAGCCAGGGTCAAATATGGCCTTAGCTTCTACCTCTGAGATCAGAATAATACCTTCCACAACTTCTGCAGAAGCATCTGCATCCTCATGTGTAACTGCATATACTCTACCCATCTGCTGAGCTTGGTTCTGCTGCCCTTGCACTGGCCTAGGTGCTCTTGGTTGACCAACTGGCTGTTGTTGCCTCTGTTGCTGGAATTGCCTCTGCGGACCTTGGGCTTGTCTCTGCTGCTGTGGCGCTGCACCCCTATATTGCTGGTACTGAGGAGCTTGTGCTCGGTACTGTTGCTGTGGTGCCCGAGGAATCTGTTGACCTGCCTGCTGTGGTCCCTGCGGAGGTGCTGTCCTCCAAATCTGCTGCGTAGGAGCACGAGAGGCTGCCATCTGGGATTTTGGCAACTGACTACCACCGTTAGGACAATCGCGAACTTGATGTCCAAGCTGCCCACAATGAAAACATGCCCCGGTCTCCTTGTAGCATTGCTCAGTAGGGTGATTCTTTCCACACCGTCTACATAGCTGTTTCTGACCAACAGAGGGTTGACCTTGAAATTTCGGTTTCTTTGGGTTGCCCTGACCAGAAGATTGCTTCAACTGATGTTGCTGATATTTGGCCTGCCGTTCTACTGCCTTCTTCTTTAGTGCACCTTCAGCCCAATATGCACTTTTTACGGTCTCCTGGAACGTCGGGCGTTGATTATCACCAATCATCATGTAGATATCAGCTGATAACCCATCAAGAAAACGCCTGATTTTCTCTTCCTCCGGAACTACTAGTGTGGGTGCATACTTAGCCAATCTTGTGAACTGCTGTTCATACTGTTGCACTGACATGTCACCTTGCACTAAGTTCTGAAAGTCTCTCTTCCACTGGTCTTTGACATATTTGGGGATGAACTTATCCATAAACTCCTTGGTGAAAATTTCCCATGCATTTTCTTCAACCACTGCCTCTGCTTGCACTACTGCCTTCACTGAGTTCCACCATTGGAGAGCTATCCCTCTGAACATGTAAGCTGCCAAATTAACTCGCTGCCTCTGAGTGCATCGGAAGACCGCAAAAATCTGCTCCAGCTGTTCTATAAAATCATCTGCTATCATGGGATCCTCGGACCCGTGAAACTCAGGAGGAACCCTCTTCCTGAATTTCTCATAGAGGTCATTTGGATCAATTTCCCTGGGAGGCATGACCACCTGCACTGGCTGAGCTGCTCTGTCAGTCAAGGCTAAAATCTGAGCCTGGAATGCTGCTCTATCCCTGTCTGCTTGTGCTCTCTCAGCAGCTCGTTCTTCCCTTTCCCGTTGTTTCTCTGCAGCCCGTTCAGCCTCAGCTGCTTTTTGTTGATCATGTTGTGTAGTCTGGGATTGGATAAAAGCTTGCAAGAGTTGGTTGAAACGATCGTCTGGATTATTCGATCCATTCCCAGGTTCCTTGTCATGAGACCTGGTTGTACGATGTGCCATGGCCTACAATAAAATAATAATGGTTCAGTTCCTACAAAACAAGCTAACAAACAATTCTATAGACTTTACAGTTAACACATAAAGCCTGTCTAACGGAAATCGGAATCCTCACCACGTCCTATTGTTTTTATCCATTTTAATATCCGAGAATCGTGCTGGGCTCTGATACCAACTGTCACGTCCCCCAAAATAATAATTAGGGAAAAACGTGAAAAATAAATAAATTTCAAATTCCTGTGTTTAATACAACACAAGCTTCCAAAAGTGGACCCACAAAAAATTTCAATATGTGGTGAGTCAAAATAAATTTCATTAAATGCAACGGAAGCTTTATTCAATTGGTAATCAAAGTTCATAAATGAAACCCAACACAAAAATCAAATAAACATTAATAGTTAAATTGCAGAATTATATAATTTCTAAAAGAGGTCTCAATACTAAAAGAAAGTTCATCTAAAAATTCTAAGATGACGTTCTCTCTTGTGCTGGTTCAGACGGCTCCAAAGCCATCTCCGCCATCCCACTCGGGTTCAACAGTTGGCTCAAACGTTTGAAACGCTTGATCCTCCTCCGTCTCCTGGGTATAGTAGGGCTCGGTACCTATGCACCAAATATTACAAAGTAAATAGCAAGAACATAATCATAATTCAAAATTTAATACGATAACGAGGAGAATATAGATAAGGGTGATCATAATGGAACAATGATAAATATAATAACAAGAACGAATGTCTGACATAAAACCAAATGGCACAAAGGAGCAATATAAAATCACACGGTGACAAGTGTCCCCGTTGTGGGTGGTCAACCCTAAATAAATCGGGAAAGCCCGTCCATAACGTCGGTGGTCATAAACCGATCAAAACAAAATCAGGATAACCTGTCCATAATCAAAGCGGATTATAAGTGATCCGGTCACATCGGTGATCAACCGTCCATATATCGATCTGCAGTCGTCCATAAAATGACCCACATATACACATAAACATATATTCATAATAGACCTGATTGATAATGCTCCGACACAAAAATCATAAGTCAAAATAAGTATTTGCCATTCCACATTTCATATCATATTCGAATAGTCATTTATATATATGCAAACCCGAATGTCAAAGGATAATCACAAGCCAATCCTAAGGTCAAACGTAAGGTCTCGTACCCAATAACCACAGGAATCTCTAATGGATAAAAGATCAACGCATCACTTTTCCATCAATGGTGCATAGACCCAATTAAGGGTTTTCCAATAGGGGTGAGTTGAGCTCGAATCCATTAGGATTTGCCCGAAGTTATATGAAGCACCAAACCCCATGTTAGTAAGATACCGTGTGCCCGACGGTATTTTACTCGGTCCAAAGATCTAATTAATAGAGTTAAAAAAAAAAGATATAGGTTTAACACATTAAACCTAAGATATCATTTAATATCTAATTTACAAATAATAATGATAAATAAGGAAAAATCTTAGTTTATAATTTTAGAAACTTAAGGTCTCATCTTAGTGTAATTCCAAGAATATAACTCTTAAGGGTCTAAATGGGTTCTTTAAAGGTAAAGGGTCTTTTCCTAATTTCCATAAACCTAAGGGCTAGACAATACTTTAACCAACTCAAAAGTCACATGGATTACATCAGCACCATGTCATCATCCATCTCCATTGCCTCACTACTTTATTCATTCTACTGTGCATATCAGATACACAGCCACCCAGAACGTGTTCCCCAGAACGCAATGTTGAACAACCGGAGCAACTAAATGGCTGGCTGGTGGGCCCCACTGATCAAACCTCAAGATCAGACCCACCCATCATGGTCGCCCAGGGCCTCTCTACCAGATCCATGGCTCAGATAAATCATCAGGTAGTCTCCCCAGGCCCCACAACCAAATCAAACAAAAGAAAACACCCCATTATTAAGTCAGGCCTCTAATTCCTAAAACCATTAGATGGTGGGCCAAACATGGTCCACCTCACACGGGTCCCACATCCCTAAGGTCGCCCGTGGGTCCTCCTCCGGATCCACGGATCAGATCGGTCATTGGGTGATCCACCATGGGTCCCACTTCCAACACACGGTATAACTCTCATCCACCTGTGTTCCTGCTCCCGGAACTATGTGGTTCCCCCTGCTCATCAAGACCACTTCGAATAGTGGTCTCACATCCCTAAACACAAATTTACACAAGACGAAAAGGGGTTTTGAAATCAGGGGTGGGCGGTGGTCATCATAAAAACCGAAATTACCACAGTCAATATATAATTTGAAGAAATCCATTGAGTTTCTAATTTCAACACAAAAACAGATTTGCATCACATAATAAATAAAACAAAAGCAACAAAGGGTTTCTACATGCACTGACATACCAATCAACGAGAAAACAAGTATTAAATCTATAAATCATGATTAGGTACTTGCCTTTTACCGGGGTGAAGAAAAATACACAGATTCTAACCAATACCCAAACCGCGATTCCCACAGCGCTTGAGAATAATCCTACCACCGATCTGACAAAGAATATGGGAAAGGAATGCTCAGATGAACAGATCTATGGTATTCCTACCCAAAACCTAACATTGGAAAGAATAGGAAGATAACCTAAAAATATAGATCTACTCCTAATGATTTGAGGAGAGGGTTACCTGAGATAAGAAGGTTGAACGAAGAATGCTGGTATCCTCTGATCTTGATTCTGATGGCCGGATTCTAAAGCTGGTATGGCTTGGGAAGTTGAAAGAGGAAGAAGATGAAGATAACCGGGAGGAGTTGCAGAGATTAGTGGGGAGAGATAAGAAGGGTTTCGTTAAAAAGGGGATTAGGTTAAAAAGAGTGCTACTGGGCTTAAGTCATTGGGTCAAACTACGGGTCAGGCCATCTACCCATTAACCCAACTCATCAATCTATGCATCTAATCTAACGTGTGCCCCACTTAATCCTACCCACTTAATTAACTAAAATACATTCAATTAAAATAATAATAATATCTAATTAAAATATAATAAAATAATAAATATGTGGGACCGGGATCTTACATTCTCCCCCCCTTAGGACATTTGGTCCTCCAAATACAATCATACCTCTGGGAGAAGATGCGGGTAAAGCTTCTTCACTTGATCCCGGAGTTCCCAAGTGGCTTCTCGAGGACTGTGATGCGCCCACTGGACTTTCACCCAATGTATTGTCCGAGTCCTAAGAACTTGCTCCTTCGTGTCGATGATCTGAGAAGGTCGCTCAACATAGGTAACATCTGGCTGCAATTCCAATGGCTCATACTGCAACACGTGAGATGGGTCTGCGATATACTTCTTCAACATCGAGACATGAAAGACATTATGTACCGCTGACAACGCTGCTGGTAAAGCCAATCTGTAAGCAACTTCTCCAATCCTTTCCAAGATCTCAAATGGACCGATATACCTCCGAGATAACTTCCCTTTTTGCCCAAACCTCAATGTTCCTCGCGTTGGTGAAACCTTTAGAAATACATGCTCACCAATCTCGAATTGAAGATCTCTCCTCTTTAGGTCTGCATAACTCTTCTGTCGGCTTCTAGCAATTTTCAACCGATCATGGATTTGCTTCACTTTCTCACTGGTATCACTGACAATAGATGGGCCATGAAAACTCCTGACACCTATCTCCTCCCAACATATTGGGGTCCTGCATCGACGTCCATACAACGCCTCAAATGGTGCCATACCGATACTGGAATGATAGCTATTATTATATGCAAACTCACATAATGGGAGACTTTTCTGCCAGTCCTTCCCAAAATCAAGGACGCAGGCTCGCAACATATCTTCTAGTGTCTGATTAGTCCTTTCAGTTTGACCGTCAGTTTGAGGATGATACGCTGTACTGAAATTTAATGTGGTGCCCAGAGCTTCCTGCAGTTCTGTCCAAAATCTACCCAAGAATCTAGGATCTCTGTCTGATACAATCGATAAGGGAACACCATGAATTGTGACAACTTTCTCCATATACATTCTAGCTAACTCATCTCGAGGTGTTTTCATATTCATTGGTAAGAAATGAGCAACTTTTGTCAACCTGTCCACTATCACCCAAATACTATCTTTGTTATGCATCAATGGCAATCCAGAGATAAAATCCATCGTTATGTGTTCCCATTTCCAGTCGGGCACTTCCAATTGTTTTAAAAGTCCTGGGGGTTGCTTCCGTTCTGCTTTTACTTGTTGACACACTAAGCACCGTGCTGTAAATCCTGCAACTTCCTTCTTCATATTATTCCACCAATAATGATTACGCAGGTTCTGGTACATCTTTGTACTACCCGGATGAATAGTATAACGGGAATGATGTGCCTCTGTCATGATCTCATTCTTCAGTTCTTCTATATTTGGCACACATAACCGGTCTTGAAAGTACAACACACCCTCCACTATTCTGAAGTCTGGTCTGCTGTCAATCTGTTCAATCACTCGAGCTAGCTCTGGATCCTCTGACTGCTTGCTTTTGATCCTGCTCAAGATCTCCGGTTCCATGACAAACATGTTAGCTAACATAATCTTGTCATCAATTGGCTGCAAGGATACTCCCAAATCGAGAAAAATTTCTGCCCAAGACCATTCTGCCCTCAAGCATGCATTAGTTGCTACCCTTCGACTCAAAGCATCAGCCACTACATTGGCTTTTCCGGGATGATATTTGATTGGAAAATCAAAATCTTTCATATATTCCATCCACCGGGTTTGTCTCATGTTCAATTCAGGCTGGGTAAACAAATATTGAAGACTTTTATGGTCTGAATGAATTTCAAACTTCTCACCGTATAGATAGTGACGCCACATCTTCAATGCCATGACCACTGCTGCAAGTTCCAAATCATGAGTGGCATACTTTTTCTCATGCTCTTTCAATTGTCTAGAGCCATAAGCCACTACTTTCCCATCTTGCATAAGTACACAACCCAATCCAACTTTTGAGGCATCCGTGTAAATAACAAATCGACCATTCTCCGTAGGCAATGTGAGCACTGGAGCTGTAGTCAACCTATTCTTTAACTCTTGAAAACTGGCTTCACATTCGTCAGTCCACACGAAAGGTACATCTTTCCGTGTTAATCTGGTCAAAGGAGCAGCAATGGATGAAAATCCTCTCACAAATCTCCTATAGTAACCTGCTAAACCCAAGAAACTACGAATCTCTGTTACTGACATCGGTCTCTGCCACTTGACCACTGCATACGAATCTCCTACTGACACCGGGTCTGGGTCCTTGTTTAGGCCCCGATAAGTAAATGGGTCTGGGTCCGATTCCACCTTGGTTTGGACCCGTGGACCCGAGACCCAACATATTATCTAAAATTTTAAAAATCTCTCCTAAAAACCATGTTTTTAAAATATATTCTCTACCTAGATCCGGACCTAGATCCGGGCCCTTCCCATATATGGTTCCAGTTCCGGTTCTGGAGCCAAGAAACCGGTTCCGAAACGGTTCCGGGGATCCGATTCCACCTTTTCCTTCACGGTTCCAGTTCCGGGTCCACCATGGACTTGGACCGGAACTGACCCATTTGCAACCCTACTTCCAAGGTATGCTGCTGTGGAGGAGGATCTAGGAGAGGTGCTTAGGGCCGAGGAGGACCGACTTCCTTTTCATGTTCTTTTAGAGGCACTTTCCACCTGATGCTGTTAGAGATTCATTTGGGTTAGGTTAGGTCGGGTAAACGGAGCAACGAAGACTGCATTTTTCATTTGTTAGCACAGGAATGTTGTAGGCCCTAGAAATTTAGGTCATAAGGAATGCAAATAGAGTGGCGCTGTGACAGGGAGACGACCAGAAATAGATGATGGATCGACAAATAAGAGAAGGAAGACAAATTGGAATACCGAAGGCAACTTTGTAGAGGATATTGAATGTAAGAGGTCAATTCAGTCCTGCTAGCTTTTCGCGGGTATACATTGAATGTGAATAAATTATGGAGTGCCTTAAAGTCTGGTTTCAATGTAGAAGAGGGGAGAAAGTTTCTTTCATTCCAACGAACATTTGAGCCACAGAGAAATACAGTGGCTTCCCTCTTTTCATTCTTAGACAAGAAATTAGACACATATTGAAGACCTTGTGGAGAGGTATTGACATTAAGAATTGATGCTAATCTATCTTTGTCAAATGTGACTTATTGTTTACAAAATCTAACTTTGAGAGCACAAACATTAGCATTGATTTAAGCATCGATGACGGAAGCAAATACTGAACTTACAATGGAGGGACATGCCTTTCCAGTGTCCACCCCAATTAAGGATGTTCTCCCATCCTATAACAGAGAGAAGGTTAGGAATGCCAAAGGAAGTAATTTGATCAATTATGATTTGCCTATTTTGAAAAATCTAAGTTATCTTCAAATGGCTCTAGGGAACGAGGAGGAGATGAATGTGGTGAAGTTAGGGAAGGAGAGGTAGAAGGAGATGAAGATGGTTGACGTCGAGAGGATTAGGCATGAGAAGAATGGCCTCTCTTTGCTGGAGGACTAGCTTTATTCATCCTAGGAGGCATGGTGAGGTACACAAGAAAGGGAAGAATGCACAAAGTTAAAAACCAAGGAGAAAAAGAGAGAGTTCAAAATAAGGCATCAAAGATCAAAAGAAAACGATACAAAACGAAAGAAAACAGTTAAGAAGGAAAAGCTCGAGAGGAATAGAAAGAGGAATCCTCAAATCGGTACAAAGGAGAGGGATAACAATGGAATGAGAAACAAGCATAAACACACTAAAAACCTTGTATCTAAGCACAATATAAGAGAGAAAGGGAAGAAATTTACTGTTAGAAGAAGAGACCGTGGATGGAGAAGAAGCCCTAGGTTGTAGATGGTTTAGGAATAAACGGAATAGAGAGAACAAAAAAAAAAATCGACTTTTAAAGTTGTTGGATCAACTCAACGGTTAACCATGAGGAGTCTTACGGTTAACTGCACGACCAGAAAAAAAAAAAAGAAAAAACAAGAAAAAACGTGAAAATACAAAATAACACCAAACCAACACATGTACAAATAATCATGATATCTTGAACAAAATCAAAATTTACCTTATGGAGCACACACCAATGGATTTTCTCAATTTTTTGAATTTTGATGCATCCAATGGTTTGGTCAAAATATCGACCAACTGATTCTCGGTATGAATGTATTTGACAATTGTTTCATCTTTGACAGTTATCTATTAAAATGGCGCCAAATATTAATATGCTTGGGCCGAGAGTGTTGGACGGGATTTTTGGAGATGTTAATGGTACTCATAGTTATCAAAGTCCTACGATTCTCATCCCGGATCCCGATTCATATCCTGAGTCTTAAGGAAAACGATTCGTATCTATGTAGCAATTCCTATATATAAATGAATCTTAAGATTCAGGTGCGAGTCCTACGATTCGATACTCATTTCATCGAATCTTACGATTCAAGTAATTCGGCTAAGCGAGAATAGCTATAACCAATAAGTTAATATTAATAATCTTTTACCTTTTTTCTTTTCTTTATTCTTTTTTTCTTTTAGTGCTTTTATTTTTAAAAGGTTATTTAGTATTTAACGAAACCTCCTAAGAAATTTTTGTGGCTTTGATGAGGTTTTAAAGATGAATAAAGAACATGGATTTAATTAAAGCGTTCAACTGTATGAATGGCTCTTGTCCTATATCTTCTTTTTTTAATCTATTTTAGTCTTTTTCTTCGTGAACACTGTTTTAACTTCGAGAGATATCCTACCATGTAACATTGATGGCTTTGATTTTATTTTTATTTTATATTTTGATTTAAAGATAATAAAAAAAATATACATATTTGTAGGCGGTAAAAACGACACCTACTTAGATTGAGATGAGATCGAGGTAAAACTCCTTAGGACAGGGAATGCTGAACGCCAAGAACCTGAAAAGGAAGGAGAAAGGCTAGAGTCAGAGCCCCTGGCTGCCGTGAGCCGAAGGCACTCCGATGCCTGAGTTAGTCCTGAGAAAACTAAACAGGAGGAGGAAGAGGGGAATGAGACGATGTGGAGTATTGTGAGTTGTGTATTGCGTACCTCCTATGGGACTGATCCCATGTGTGTATATAAGTGAGCGTTCCTCGTTCATTCTCTCTGTGAGTGGGGGTAGGTGATGTGAGGTCCCATCGATCCTTACCCTGACTGGCAGCAGTAGGTGAAATGGACAACACCCCTCCCTCTCTTTCCACGCCTTCAGCCAGTTGGCGTACAGGGCTGATAAAGTGCACCTCTTATCGTCATAAATGAGCGATCCTATTGCCATAAATGACTGCTCATATCTGCCTGGGCGCGCCGTATTTCCAGGAGGAAGGGGGCGGCCCACTCTGACTCTAGTACTGTGGTCTGAGACCAAGGATGGCTTGGCCGTGGCGTGCCTTTGTACTGAGCTAGCATTTATGCCGAGCTGCCGAACCGTGGTGCTGAGCTACCGAGCTATTGACCAAGCTACCGAGCTAACGAGCTATTGACCGAGCTGCCGAGCTAACGAGCTTCTACCACAGAGGCTGAGGTGTTCGGCGAGTTTAGCTGTAATCTTTGCTTAACTTCGTCATTACGGTGTTTTACCCACACAATTGCCCCCTAGCTTTTGACTTCTGAGAGCCTCCCAGCTCGAGGAGGTCAGAAGCTTGATGACCGTACAGCTGGCTCCGCTACCGAGCTCAAGTGAGGGTTATCGTCATATGAGGGTAGTACCGGGACGAGGGAGCTTCGGATCAGGAGGGTCCCCTTGGGCCTGGAGGTCGCTGCTATTGTGCGGTCCCCTTCAAGATGTCTCTTCACCTGTCCTGGATATTCAATAGTCCTCGGATATCGCGCTAGTGGTGACACGTGTCTCTTCTTTTGGCTGTCTTGCAATTACTTCGAGGAGACGTTAGGGCTGCGAGATGGGACGTTAGGGCTGATTGAGGGGACGCCTCTTAAAGGCTCTCCTCGAAAGTCGAATCGATGCCCCTAGGCCTTATAAATCAGGGCGCCTCCTCCGTCTTCACTTTCCCCTGCATTCTTCAGACCTCTACTGCGCTCTGCGAGAGAACTTTTCCGGCGCCTACGAACTCCCGACGATCCTGCTTGTGCAGTCCCCATTCGTAGGACTCCTTTCCGTTTTCCTCGTCTTTTCTTTTAGATAGGTCCTCGTCCGAGTCGAGAATGGGAGTCTATAGACATCTGTTAGGAGACCCAGGTTCCATAGACCATTTTAGGGATTTATACAAGGTCCCCTCCAATGTGGAGGTCAGACCGGATGACCCTGATGACGGCCTTACCTATCGTGATGGCTAGATGCTGTTCTGGCTGGTCTCTGTAGTGGAAGGGGGGGTCCGCTTCCCCCTGCACCCACTGGTCCGGGACTGCCTCTGGGAGTGGAGGTTGTGCCCATGCCAGCTACTCCCTAATGGATACAAAATCATAATGGGGGTAGTGCGGCTCAACCAGATGTCCCGGACATCGAGGACACGTATGACCTCTGCAAATCCGCAGAAGGGGACACTTACTACCTCCGGCTGAGGGTCCGCCGGACTGGGTTCGTGACCGCGCTGGAGGACTCCAATAGGTACGCGGGTGAAGACCGAGTACTCGTCAGAGGAGGATGGGAGTTCGGTGAAGCAGAGCCTGCCACCACAGTCCGGGTCCCTCGAAAAATAGGAATTCCTCCAAGTAAAGACCGAAGTTCTTTCGGTTTGCAGTTCTTTCCTTTCTTTCTGTCTGGCTCCTGACACGATTTTGTCTATGCAGATTTCCGCGAAAAGAGGGAGCTTGCGAGGAGGAACCGCTGGAAGGTGAACAGCGCGTGGCACGAGCAGGTGAGAAACTACCGCGGCCACAACTGTCGTGCTGCGTGGTCTCTCCTGGGGTACGTGCCCCACTACAGGTCCTTCAATACCTCCAGAAAGGTATCGGGAATAGACTCCGTGCTGAGCGGGGAAGGCGGTAGTCAAGGAACAGCGACGACCGCGGTGCCCGGCTCGACGGCGGTGACCGTCGCGATACCCACCGGACGTCTGATTGAGTCGGGAGACCGTGCTCCGGCAATCTCCGCCGCGGAGCCTGTCGGGACCTCGAGAGCCAAACCCCGGCCTTCCCGAAGGAGGCTAGTAGCTTCCAGCTCGGAGGGAGAGGAAGAGGAAGAGGAAATGCTACGCCAGCGCGGGCGACGCTACGCTGCGGAAGACCTGTCCGCGGCGGCTTTCGGGGACATCGGAAGCGGGGTCCGGGATCCTCCTCAGGCAGTGGCTGCGACGCCTCCGGCATTCCCGGGTGGCACTCCTGCCCCAGACGCCGAGACGGTTGGTACCGCCGCGATTGAGGCTGCTCGGCCCGACGAGGCAGAGGTCGTCTTAGCTCCGCCTTCGGCCGTGGTCGCGGATGACTCACCCTCTGATCATGCCGTGGGGGCCGGAGGTCGGGCTCGCCCCGCCGAGGTCGCTGAGGGCGGGCGACCCGAGAAGAGGGCAAGGGTCGAGGCCTCGCCTGGCCCCTCCTCGCCTCCGCCTGCTGGTGGGACGATCCTGCCTCCTCCTCCGGCTCCGTGGAGGCTGGCCATCGAGGAGGTTCTGGGGAGGCCGCTGGCCGAGACAGACTGCGCCACCGATCCCCAAGTGGTCGCAGCGCTAGGACGAGCCTGCGCCCTTCCTCAAGATATGGCAAGGTGGGCCGAGATGGACAACGAGTCACTCCTGCTCTCCTCGATGCGATCCCTGGTGTCGGTAAGTGCAGTATTCTTCCCTCAGCTTTTAGTCCGGTGTCGTTTTATTGACTTCGGGTTCTCATCTTGCAGCTGTTGTAGAGGTGCCAAATGGGCATTGAGAGGCTCGATGCAGCCGAGGCGCGGGAGGCGGAATGGGTGGTTGAGAGGGACGAGTTGCGGGCGTCCTTGGCGTCTAAGGACGCGACGCTGGCAGAGGTGGCGGCCAGGAACGCCGCCCTCGTCTTTGATTTCGAGGAGTCAAAGATCGAGGTCGAGCGCCTCAAGGACGAGCTGGAGGACGAGAAGAGCCAGAACCTCCACCTTGCCTCCGAGCTCGACGATCTCCGGATTGCGGCAAAGCGACTGGAAGACGACCTGGAGAGTGCGAAGGGGACAAACAGGAGGCTCCTCTCTCAGCGGAACCAGGCGCAAGGTTCCCTGGAGATGGCGCTGAGGGGGAAGGCGGCCGAGATTGAGTCTGCCCTGGCAAAACAAGAGGCCAGGCTCAAGGAGGAGTTCCTCGCTGAGCATAACTCCATTATGGGGGAGGAGGTCGGCAGGCTGTCTGCTGACTACAAGGCTCAGCTGCCGGGGATCCGGGACCGAGCCTGGGAGCTTGGGTGGAAGGCAGCCTTGCACAAGGCTGGGGTCCCCGAGGATAGCCCTCTTTTCCTAAATCCCCCAAATTTCTCCTGCTCGGACTCGGGACTCGCGGCCGTGTCTCAGGTTTCTAACCTTCCTTCGCAAGCGTGTCCGGAGGCGAACGCCGCTCCCGGGGCGCCTCAAGAGGCTCCAGCTGCCAGCGCTGATCCCGAGGGCTACCAAGTGGCAGCGGTCGTCGAGGCTCCTCCTGGAGCTGTCGCTTCCGAGGCTAGTATTCCTGAAGCGGGCGCGGCCGTTCCTGAAGCTACCCCGACCACTCCCGAGGCCAGCGCGGTCGTGGCCGAGGTCCCTCCAGAGATTGACTGCAATGTGGAGGCTGCAACCCTCTGAGGCTTTTTGTAATTTTTCTTTTAATGTATCTCCATTTATCTTGTAATCAGGACCTTTGATTAATGAAAACCTTCTTCACGTTCTGGCTTCCTTTCTCCTTGTCTTTGATAAAATGTGTGTGGTCGACCTTATGTCGCATTGCTTTTCTGTTTGAGTTGTTGGTCCGGATAGCAGAACTCCTGGCCATTCTCAGAATTGAAACATCCGCCAATGACCGAGACCCGGTGCATGAACCGTGGTCTCGGTCTGCTGTGTACCCATAATCTCCCCCCCAGCTTTTGACCTGTGAGCTCCTTGGAGCAGGTCGGAAGCTGAGTGGCTTTGTCAGGCCGGGACTGCCGCTAATCTTTAAGAGTACCCGGTTTGTGATGCATTGCCGAGATGGCGGGGTCTCGGTTCGGGGGGGGGGGGAGATTCCTCCTTATCACCTTTTGCTGACGTGGAGTGCCTCATTGAATTCTCTTCGCCAGTCGAGGCATTTGCCCGTTCGTCTGTCGAGGCATTTATTCTCTCGTATGTCGCGGCATTTAATAGCCTTCTGGAAATGCGGCGCTGATGTCACGTGTCGCCTCTCCAAAGGGCACGCAATCATATCTGCAGGACGCCTGGGCTGCCCGAGACGACGTTAGGCTATTCGAGGGAACGCCTCATTAAAGGCTTCTCTTGAAATCTGAAACGGCGCCCCCAACCCTTATAAATTAGGGCACCTTCTCCGTCTTCCTTCTTTTCGATCCTCAGAATCCCTGTTGCACTCTGCTGAAGAACAGTACTACCTGCGAGCACTCTTGTTTGCACGGCCTTTCATCGTAGGATTTCTTCCTTCTGTCTTCTCCCTTTCTAGTAGGTAGTTCTCCGTCTAGGGTAGAGAATGGGCGTTCACAGGCACTGGCTAGGGGACCCACTGTCCATAGGCCTGTTTAGGGAGGCATACCAGGTCCCTGCGAATGTAGAAGTCAGGCCAGACGGCCCTGACGATGGCATCTCATACAGCGACGGCTGGATGCCATTTTGGCTAGTGTCCGTCGTGGAGGGAGGGGTCCGGTTCCCCCTTCACCCACTCCTCAGGGACTGTCTCCGGGAGTGGGGGTTGAGCCCCTGCCAGCTACTTCCCAATGCGTATAAGATCATCATGGGAGTAGTGCGGCTGAACGAGATACTGTCAATCAACCTCGGTGTCCCGGACATCGAGGAGGCGTATGACCTCTGCAAATCCGCAGAAGGGCATACGTACTACCTCCGGCTAAGGGTCCACCGAACTGCCTTCGTGACCGCGCTGGAAGATTCCTATAAGTACGCGGGGGAGGACCGTGTCTTTGTCCGAGGGGCATGGGAGTTCGGCGAGGCAGAGTCCAGCACCACGGCCCGGATCCCGCGAAGAATAGGAGTCCCCCCAAGTAAAAACCGAGGCCCCTTGGGTTTTGTAGTTCATTATTATGTCTCCTGTTAAACATTGCTCTGTTTCTACAAGTTTTCGGCAGAGAAGGGAGTTCGCCAGAAGGAACCGGTGGAAGGTGAACAGTGACTGGCACGAGAAGGTGCGGAAGTACCGCGGCCATCACTGCCGAGCCGCGTTCTCGCTCCTGGGGTACACGCCTCACTACAAGTCTTTCATCACCCCGAGGCGGGTGACCGGGATTGACTCCGTGCTGCACGGGGAAAACGCCGGCCCGAACACCGTACAGACCGAGGTCCCCATCTCGGAGACGGTGACTGTCGCGATTCCCAGCGGGATTCCGGCAGAATCGGGCGAAGAGTCTCAGGGTCGTGAACCCGCAGGGATTGTGAGAGCCGAGACCGAGCGCAAGCGGCAAAGGCAGAAATTTGTCGTTTCCAGCGCGTCTCGGAGCTCATCCAGCTCGGACGAATCCGAAGTTGAGATGTTGCGCAGTCGTCGCCTGCGCTTCGTGGCCGAGGACCTGTCCGCGGCAGCCTTTGGGGACATAGGGGGGGAGACCTCGGACCCTTTTCGGGGAGCCGGCGTCGCCCCGACTACGACGCCCATGGCTGCTGCAGAGGTACTTGCTCCCGCGGCCGAGACGGGACCAGAAGCCATTGACGGGTCCCAATCCGGCCCTCCCGCCGCGGTCGAGGTCGGCGCTGATCCTCCGGCCATAGTCGTTGACGAGTCGCCCTCCGACTCAGGCAAAGAGGGTCCTGCCGAGGTCGTCGAGGTGCGCAGGCCGGAGAAGAGGCCAAGGGTCGAACTCTTACCTGCCCCGGAACCTCCAGTGTCGGTCGGGGGATCCGCCACTCCCTCCGATTTTGTCCCTTGGAGACCGGACATCGAGGGAGTGCTGGGGAGGCAACTAGTCGAGTCGGACCGAGCGGTCAACCCTGAAGTGGTTGCCGCTCTGGGACGAGCTTGCGCCCTTCCCCAGGACATGGCAAGGTGGGCGCAGATGGATAATGAGTCGCTGCTGCTTTCCTCAATGCGGTCCTTGGTAGCGGTGCGTCACCTTATCCTTCATATTCCTCTCTTTTCTGCTGGTTTTTTTTTTTTTTTAGCTGACACACTGTTCTTACTACAGCTCTTGCAAAAGTGTCAGACTGGCATGGGGAGGCTGGACGCAGCCGAGGCCAGGGCAGCAGTCTGGGCGGCAGAGAAAGAGGAGCTGCTGGAGTCCCTGGCGGCAAAGGACGCGACGCTGGCGGTGGAGGCGAGCAGGAATGCAGATCTTTTTGCCGAGCTTGACGCAGCTCGGGCCTTGGCCGAGCACCTCAAAGAGGAAGCAAAGGAGGCGGCAGATCAAAACGCCCACCTTTCCTGTGAGCTAGACGAGGTCCGGCTTGCGTCGTCGCGGCAGGAGGAAGATATGCAGATGCTGCGGGGGACGAACAAGAGGCTCACCTCCGAGAGAAGGCTAGCTGAAAGAAAGCTGGAGATGGCTCTGGAGGGGAAGGCGGCCGAGCTCGCGCTGGCTCTGAAAGGGCAGGAGGCCAAACTCAAGGAAGAGTACCTAGCCGAGCATGAGGCCGTGATGAACGAGGAGGTCGACAAACTGGCAGCTGACTATAGGGCGCAGTTGCCAGGAATCCGAGACCGGGCGTGGACACTTGGGTGGAAGGCGGCCTTAAAAAGGGTTGGAGTCTCTATGGACAGCCCTATTTTCCAGAATTCCCCCAGGTTTCCTCGCTCAGACTCGGAGTTGCGAGCCGTCTCGGAATTCGCCCCAGTTCCTTCAGCCTCGGAGGTCGCCCCAGCTCCCTCCTCATTGGAAGTCGCCCCTGCTCCCCCAGTGGTTCCCGAGACTGCCTCGGCCGTTCCCAGCGAGAGCGCTACCGGGACCAATTGTAATAAGGGAGCTGCAGCTCCCTGAATTTTGTATTCTTTTTTCTTTTTCCATACATTGTATTCAGGCAGATCTTTTCGTAATAAAACAGCATTTTTTCCACATGTTCTATGCATAATCCTTGTCTTGTTTGTGGTGGAATGAGTATCGACACAAGTAGCCTGCCGAGTAGTTTAATAGGTACTCAAGCGAGGGCGGTTGGCCCTCTGAACAGAGGCGCCGAGCCGCGAGGGTGGTACTGATACCGGACCCTGATGTGCATATGGCTGTGCCGCCCAGGCCGGTGCAGGCACCGAGCTGAGGGCGGTTGGCCCTCTGAATAGAGGCGCCTAGCCGCGAGGGTGATACTGATACCGGACCCTGATGTGCATATGGATGTGCCGCCCAGGCTGGTGCAGGCACCGAGCTGAGGGCGGTTGGCCCTCTGAACAGAGGCGCCGAGCCGCGAGGGTGGTACTGATACCGGACCCTGATG
Organism: Persea americana; assembly: GCA_029852735.1. Lineage (NCBI taxonomy): Eukaryota > Viridiplantae > Streptophyta > Magnoliopsida > Laurales > Lauraceae > Persea > Persea americana. The sequence continues at coordinate 16,728,893 of CM056820.1, read as the reverse complement.
TGCATATGGGAGGGTGGTACTGATACCGGACCCTGATGTGCATATGGCTGTGCCGCCCAGGCTGGTGCAGGCACCGAGCTGAGGGCGGTTGGCCCTTTGAACAGAGGCGCCGAGCCGCGAGGGTGGTACTGATACCGGACCCTGATGTGCATATGGCTGTGCCGCCCAGGCTGGTGCAGGCACCGAGCTGAGGGCGGTTGGCCCTCTGAACAGAGGCGCCGAGCCGCGAGGGTGGTACTGATACCGGACCCTGATGCGTATGGTTCTGTCGAAGCTGGCGATGGCGCCGAGCTGACAGTTGATACTCCGAACCGAGGGGTCGAGCCTCGGTGAATCTCGAAGCAATGCAAAGACTCATTCCAGAAAAATCGCCTTTTATTTATATTTGATTTCTTTAATACATTTTTCAGAAGTAGAATTTTTTGAGATGCGACGCATTCCATGGTCGCGGGAGCGCCTTCCCCTCCATATCTTCGAGTCGGTAGGCAGATCTCCCGGCCGTAGAGGTTATTCTGAACGGCCCCTGCCAGTTGGGCGCCAACTTACCTTCGTTAGGATCTCGGTCGCCAGGAAGTGTTTTCTTCAAGACCAACTCTCCCATCGCGAATTTTCTTTCCTTGACCTTCGGGTTGTATCCCCTGGCCAACTGTTGTTGGTAGGCGGCCAGGCGGATAGCTGCCGCCTCTCTTCGTTCTCCAGCCAAGTCCAGCTCTCGCGCTACGTTTAGATCATTCAGACCCTGGTCACAGAGTTCCGACCTCAAGGTCGGGAGGCCGACCTCAAGGGGAATAACTGCTTCCATGCCGTAAGCAAGGGAGAACGGGGTAGCCGAGGTGGAACGCCTTGGAGTAGTTCGGTAGGCCCATAGAACACTTGGCAGCTCCTCTGCCCATCGACCTTTGGCTCGGTCGAGTCTCTTTTTAATTCCGTCGAGGAGCACTTTGTTCGAGATCTCGGCCTGACCGTTGCTCTGGGGATACGCCGGGGTGGAGTAGATATTGCGAATGCCGTACTCTTGGCAGAAGCTTTTGAAGAGGTTGGAATCGAACTGCGTTCCGTTGTCGGAAATGAGAGTACGGGGAATTCCAAATCTGGTGATGATGTTCTTCCACACAAAGTTCTTCGTGTCTAATTCGGTGATGGAGGACAAGGGTTCAGCTTCGACCCATTTCGTGAAGTAGTCCGTGGCCACTATCAACCACCTTTTGTTCCCTGGAGTTCGGTGAAGCGGTCCGACGATGTCCAGGCCCCACTGGGCGAAAGGCCACGGACTGGAGAGGGGGCTCAGGTCCTGGGCTGGCTGGTGGAGAGAGTGAGAGAACTTCTGGCACTTCTCGCATCTTCTGGCATAGAGCTGAGCGTCCTTTTGCATGTAGGGCCACCAGTAACCCTGGCTGATAGCCCGGTAAGCAAGAGACTGACCTCCTATGTGACTGCCGCAGATTCTTTCGTGAATCTCGTAGAGGAAATCGTCGACTTTGCTGGGGTGAACGCACTGGAGGTAGGGCCCTGTGAACGACTTTCTGTAGAGCTTGCTGTCTGGGGAGAGCCAGAACCGGGTCGCCTTCAATCTGACCTTTCGAGCTTCAGTCCTGTCCTCGGGTAGCTGGTCGTCCTTCAGGTATGCAATGATGGGGTCCATCCAGCTCGGGCCGAGATCAAGGCACATGAGCTGCTGGGGTCGCTGGAGGTCGATGCTGGGTTCCCGCAGCGTTTCTACTTCGATAGTTCTTTTATCACCGGCTTCCACAGCCGAGGCGAGGCTGGCGAGGGCGTCTGCATGGGAGTTGGATTCTCTACCGATCTGCCGGACTTCGGCCCTTTCGAACTGGGAGAGAAGTCCCCTGGCGTGGGCAAGGTAGGCTGCCATCCTTTCATCCCGAGCTTGGTAGTCTCCGCTGAGCTGGCCTGTCACCAGCTGGGAATCGCTGAAAACCACAACGGACCGGGCTTCCAAGATTTTGGCACTGTTAAGTCCGGCAATGAGCGTTTCATACTCAGCCTCATTATTAGATGCCTTGAAACCAAGTGTCAGAGCTTGTTCGATGACGAGGCCTTCGGGAGACTGGAGAACTACGCCAGCGCCAGCTCTTTTGGATGTTGAGGATCCGTCGACAAAGACTTTCCAGGACGAGTCTAGGAGTTCTCTCCAGGACTGTTCTTGCTCAGTCTCGGTGACAACCTCTGCACCCCTATCGGCCCGCAGTTCGGTGTCGAGCGTGGTCGGTGCCGAACTCTGAGGAGTAAATTCCACAATGAAGTCCGCTAGGACTTGAGCTTTGATGGTCGTCCTGGGCTGATAGCTGATGTCATACTGCCCCAGTTCGACAGCCCATTTGGAGATCCGTCCGGAGAAATCTGCCTTCCGGAGGAGAGCCTTCAGTGGGTATTCTGTTACGACCACTATTGTGAAGGTTTGGAAGTAGTGGGAGAGCTTTCGAGAGGCGCTAACGAGCGCCAAGGCGAGCTTTTCGAGCTGCAAATACCGGGTCTCGGCGTCCAGCAGGGTTTTGCTCGTGTAATAGATAGGGCTTTGCTGGCCGTTGTCCTCTCTGACGAGCACCGAGCTCACTGCATGGTCCGAGACCGACAGGTACAAGAACAGTGCCTCTCCAAAAGTCGGGGTGGAGAGCAGCGGTGGAGAAGAAAGGTATTGTTTTAGCTGTTGCAGCGCCTGAGAACAATCCGATGTCCACTGGAACTTGGAGCCCTTGCGCAAGAGTTGGAAGAAAGGTCTGCACTTGTCCGAAGCTCGGCTGATAAATCGGTTCAGGGCGGCAGCCATTCCGGTCAGCCGCTGAACTTGTTTTGCCGAGGTCGGACACTGGAGCTCCTGGATCGCCGTGATCTGGTCAGGGTTCGCTTCGATCCCCCTTCTTGTGACCAGGCTCCCTAGGAACTTGCCGGATCCGACACCAAAGGCGCACTTGGATGCATTCAGCTTCAACTGGTACTGGTGAAGGATGCCAAAAATCTGGCGGAGGTCGGTCAAGTGGTCTTGCGACCTCCTGGATTTGACGACCATATCATCGATGTAGACCTCCACCGTCTTCCCAAGCTGGGCCTGGAACATCTTTGTCACCAACCGCTGGTACGTTGCTCCTGCATTCTTTAGCCCGAAGGGCATCACCTTATAGCAATAGGTGCCCCTGGGAGTGATGAAAGCTGTCTTCTACTGGTCTGCGGCGTACAGGGGGATCTGATGGTACCCTCGGTAGGCATCCAGGAAACTCATCCGGTCATGTCCAGCAGTGGCATCGATGAGTTGGTCGATCTTCGGAAGAGGGAAGCTGTCTTTGGGACAGGCCTTATTGAGGTCGGTGAAGTCCACGCAGACCCTCCATTTTCCTGTCTTCTTTTTGACCACCACGGTGTTGGCCAGCCACTGCGGATAGTGGACCTCCTTTATGGCGCCTGCCTCGAGGAGTTTCTGAACTTCCTCAACCACGGCCTCGGTCTGCGGGACCCCAGTCCGGCGCGGTTTTTGAAGCACGGGCTTATGGTTGGGGTTCACCTTCAGTTCATGGCAGATGACTGCCGGGTCAATGCCGGGCATCTCATAGGGTGTCCAGGCAAAAACCGCCTTATTCTCCACGAGGAGGTCAAGCAGTTCTGTCTTCTCGGACTCGGGGAGCTGGCTTCCAACGAGAAAGAATCTGTCGAGGTCGGCGGGATCAATGTTGACCTTGGTGAGGTCCTCGATGCTTTTCTGCGCCGGAGCCCTGCCGACGTCCCCGAGCTCGGCCTCTCTATCCAGTTCGGCCACATTGACTTGGGATGGCTCAACCTCACCAGGCAGCACGGCCAGCAGGCATTGCCTGGCCATGTGCTGGTCGCCTCTAACGGTGATCACATCCGTTCGGCCCGACTGGTTTTCCAAAGGGAATTTGAGCTTCTGATGCCGGGTGGAGGGCACCGCCTCCATGCTATGCAGCCACGTCCTCCCCATTATGACATTATATGGGGAGGGGACATCGACTACTAGGAATTCAACTTGCCTGCAGCGCCACCCACCTGGACTCTGAGGGAGATCTTACCCTTGGGATAAACAGGCTCAGAGCTGAAGCCGACCAGAGGGGTACGGGCAGCCTGGAGGCCCTCGTCCTTCAGTTTTAACTTCTTGAAGCAATCGTAGTAGAGGACTTCGGACGAACTGCCAGGATCGACAAGGGCTCTCTGAACCAAAAAGTTCTGGAGCTTCAAGGTGAGCACTAGAGCGTCGTTGTGTGGGAGCTCGACGTCTTCCAAGTCCTTGTCAGAGAACCATATTCTGACCCCCTCCGTTTTGGCTTTCTTCGCGGCCGGCTCTGGTGCCGCGGTCAGCACCTGTTTCTGATGGGAGGCGCGCCTAGCCTCGGCGCGAGCCTGAGAGCTCTTCTTAGGTGGGGCGGCGAGGTGAATGACGTTGATGATGCCTTCTGGCTCGCTGTCCTGGTTGTCAGCGTCCCGCCGCGGAGGTCGGTCATCACCTCGGCCCTCCTGCTTGATGTACTCCCTGAGGTGCCCCTCCTTCACGAGGTTTTCCAGGTGGAACTTGTAGCTCCTACATTCGTCGGTCCTGTGCCCATTTTGCTTGTGGTAGGCACAAAACTTACTCTGGTCCCGGGAGGAGGGGTCGGTCGTCATTGGCCGCGGCCATTTGAAGAAAGGCTGCGCTTTTATTTTGTTGAGGAGCCTATAGATCGGCTCCTTAAAGATGGTATTTACTGCCACGTAGGAGGTCGGCTCTGCTAAAGTGTAATATTGTATCATAATAAGCCCAGGGGCCCAGCCCACTTGTATGATAATAAAGCCCAGCCCACGTGTAGAGAGGAGACTTAGTCATAACATGTACAGCAAGGCAAAACCGTGTATACAATATTGTCTTTCCTGTTTTAGAGATCTAATTGATCTAATTAGCTTTAATTCCCTGATTTGTAGCCTAATCTTAGGCATTGTAAAGTATATTTAAAGATAAGGGATCCAAGATGACTGATCATCGAATGGAAGCAATTCACAGACTCTCTCTCTCTCTTGTTTTTGGCATATGTTCTGATTGTCATGGTATCAGAGCTTGGTTCTAGGAGATCTTCTTCTTCCTTCATTCTGAGAGACTTCTAAAGCTTCGGTCTTCTCTTCTCTCTGCGTAGGATATCTCTGATCAAGGTGGCCCACCTCTGATCAAACCACTTATGGTCAGCAAACTATATGATGATGATCGACTATTCTTCAAAGGATTTTTGAAGATTTTTCTGGATTTTTTCTTCATCGGATCAGGTGCTGTTCACCCACTTCTTCCTCTGGCATTTTTGACGTTTTTCTCTCCAAAGTTTTCATCTCAGCCGTCCATCTTTGTGGATATTTCTCCAAATCCGATCAAACTTGGACTAGAGAACACAGTTTTGATCTCCTCCAGGCTAAGGTTCTCTGATCTGTGATTGGATCACGTTGTGGGGCCCACGACTCTTGTCTGCTCTGGATATCAAGGTCGTCTGGCTTATTTTGGGGCCATTTTTTGCTGTGTGTTTTCCCCACTACTACTGTTTTTTTTTAGTACAATCATATCAGTTCATTTGCTCTTCTGTTATTGTTTGGTGCTACACTAGTTGGATACTTTGGTTCTTTTTGCACTCTCTGGTGACTGTTCCTCTGTCTTCAAGTTGTTTTCTTCTACTGGTAGTCGGATTGCTATATATCTCTGCATTTCTAGTTATGGAGAAAGGAGATATTACTTTGATCAAATTTAATGGTAAAAACTACACTACTTGGGCGTTTCAATTTCAAATTTACCTTAAGGGTAAAGCACTCTGGGGACATATTGATGATTCCGATCCCAAACCTACTGATACCAAGCTCCTACCTCAATGGGAGGTTAAAGATTGTCAGATCATGACCTGGATATTGGGGTCCGTCGATGCACAGTTTCTCCTGAACCTTCGTCCATACAAGACTGCCAAAGAAATGTGGCTTTATCTAAAAAAGATATATTTGCAAGAAAATTCTGCTCGCAGGTTTCATTTAGAACATGAAATCTCGCAGTTCGTTCAAGGGACCTTGTCGATACAGGATTACTATTCTCAGTTTACCAGTCTGTGGACTGATTATGCTGAGCTTATTTATGCTGACCTTCCTGCTGTCTCTTTAGCCTCTATTCAAGAGATCCATCAGACGAGTCAGCGGGATCAATTTCTGATGAAGTTACGGCCACAATTTGAAAATGTCCGGTCCAACTTACTGAGCAGGGTTCCATCCCCTTCACTCGAATCATGTTTGGGCGAACTCCTTAGAGAGGAACAGCGCTTGGTGACTCAGACGGCTCTTACACAGCATACTCCTCAGGCTGCTCCTATCGATGTTGCTTATGTTGCCAGGGGTAAGTCTCAAACCCGGGACATGAGCAGGGTAAAATGTTTTTGCTGCCACAAACTCGGACATGTTTCCACTCAGTGCGACCAGAAGTTTTGTTCCTACTGCAAAACCAAAGGTCATGTTCTTCCGGAATGCCGAACGCGGCCTCAGAATCGGGCGAATCGGGCACCGCAACAGAGCGCCTACTCTGCACATCTTCCTGATGCTTCTTCAACAATCATGCCTGCACCACCTGCTGCCTCTTCTTCTTCTACCCTCACTCCTGAAATGGTCCAGCAAATGATCATAAATGCTTTCTCTGCCCTTGGCCTATCAGGTAATCCAAAATCTTCAGAATCCACCTGGTATATTGATTCAGGGGCCTCCAATCACATGACACACTCTCCTGCGAATATGACTCATATTAGGGAGTATGATGGAGACCTCTGCATCAATACTGCTGATGGTGGCAGTATTCCCATTTCTGCTATTGGAAAGGTTCCTCATTCCTTACCCTTGCATAATGTTTTTCTTTCCCCTCGCCTAACCACAAATTTATTATCCGTTGGTCAACTTGTTGATAGTAATTGCTCCATCTTGTTTTCTCGCTCTGGTTGTGTTGTGCAGGATCAAGCATCGGGGAAGGTGCTAGCGAAGGGCCCTAAACTGGGTCGTCTGTTTCCCCTCCAGATCTCATCAAACGGAAAACTCCCTTCGGAGTCGGCTTTGTTTTCCCATTTTAGTCAAAATAAATGTCAGTTGTGGCATAATCGTTTAGGACATCCTAATTCCAAAACTTTGATGTTTTTATTAAATTCTGGTTTAATTAATGATAATAAAGTTTCCTTTAAGGATGTTTCTTTTAGTTGTGATAGCTGCAAACTGGGGAAAGGAAAAACCCTTCCTTTTCCTCTTCATGATTCTTTAGCAATGAACTGCTTTGATATTGTTCATAGTGATGTGTGGGGTATTGCACCTGTTATCTCTCATTCTCATTATAAATACTTTGTTACATTCATTGATGATTATAGTCGTTTTACTTGGATTTATTTCTTGCATGCTAAGTCTGATGTTTTCTCGGTTTTTAAAGTTTTTTTGTCTTATGTTGAGAATCAATTTTCCACTACCATTAAAATTCTTCGGTCTGATTCAGGGGGGGAGTATGTTTCTAAGGAATTTCAAGCATTTTTACAATCCAAAGGCATCATCTCTCAACGATCTTGTCCTTACACTCCCCAACAAAATGGTGTGTCTGAGCGAAAAAACCGACATCTCTTGGATATTGCTCGTTCACTTTTGTTAGCATCATCTGTTCCACCTAGGTTTTGGCCCGAAGCCCTCTCAACCGCTGTGCATGTCATAAACCGGCTACCTTCATCTAGATTAGACAACCAGACACCGTTTTTCAGACTTTTTCAAAAGCATCCACTCTATAATCATCTTCGTCCTTTTGGGTGTGTTTGTTTTGTTCTTCTTCCTCCCACTGAGCGCACTAAATTAACAGCTCAATCCTCCATCTGTGCCTTTCTGGGTTATGCTCTTAATCAAAAAGGCTATCTATGTTATGATTCTAATGCCAACAGAATTAGAGTGTCTCGCAATGTCGTGTTTTTTGAGAATCAATATTTCTTTCCCCGGCATGGTGATTCACATGACTCTGTCTCGTTCTCCTTTTTACCATCATTTGTAGATACAAAGCCTCCACCTGCTACTCGTTTTAAGCCGGATTTTGTGTATAAACGACGGAATGTTACAGGTGATCCTGGCTCTGGGTCTCTCGCTACGCCGACCCTAACTGCTCCTGATCCTGCACCTGATCCACCTCCGGCGCCTCCTGCTCCTGCTCCTGCACCTAATCCACCTCCGGCCCCTGTTGCTCTTCGCCGATCCATTCGCCACATAAAGCCACCTGATCGCTATGGCTTTACTCATGCCTCATTATTAACCACTTTGTCTTCTATTTCTATCCCTAACTCGTACTCTCAGGCAGTGCAGCATGATTGTTGGATACAGGCTATGCAGGAAGAACTCAGTGCTCTTCAAGAAAATCATACATGGGACATTGTTCCCTGTCCTTCATCTGTCAAACCAATTGGATGCAAGTGGGTATATTCGGTGAAATTAAAGTCTGATGGATCCTTGGATCGTTACAAAGCTCGCCTTGTTGCACTTGGAAACAGGCAAGAGTACGGTATCGACTATGCGGAGACTTTTGCTCCAGTGGCCAAAATGACAACTGTGCGTACAGTTCTTGCAATAGCTGCATCTCAATCCTGGCCCCTATATCAGATGGATGTGAAGAATGCTTTTCTTCATGGGGATCTTAAAGAGGAAGTATACATGCGTCTCCCTCATGGCATTCCTTCTTCTTCCAAGACTGATGTTGCTCGGTTACGACGCTCCTTATATGGCCTCAAACAGGCACCCCGAGCCTGGTTCGACAAGTTCCGGACCACTCTCCTTCAGCTTTCTTTTATACAGAGCCCATATGATCCTTCGATGTTCACACTTCCGTCATCCAGAGGATCCACAATTCTTCTTGTGTATGTCGATGATATCATTATTACTGGCCCTCACAGTGATATGATTCGACAGATACAGGCTTCTCTGCAAGATAAGTTTCATATGAAGGATTTGGGACCTTTGAATTATTTTTTGGGTTTAGAAGTTCATCAATCCAAGAAAGGCTTGTTTCTTCATCAGCACAAATATGCTACTGATCTAGTGGATCTCGCCCATCTCAATGATTCTAGCCCAGTGGACACACCGTTGGAAGTAAATGTCAAGCTTCGTCAACAAGACGGCGATCTCCTTCCTGATCCTACATACTATCGTCGTTTGGTTGGTAGCCTTGTCTATCTCACCATTACTCGACCAGATCTCTCTTATGCCGTTAATCTGGTTAGTCAGTTTATGACTGCCCCACGGCATCATCATTTGGCGGCAGTCAAACGAATTATTCGATATATCATTGGTACCTCGACCCGCGGCCTATTTTTTCCAGTTGGCACCCCACTTACACTCACTGCTTATTCTGATGCGGATTGGGCCGGCTGTCCAGACACACGTCGCTCTACCACAGGATGGTGTGTTTACTTGGGAGACGCCTTGATATCCTGGAAATGTAAAAAGCAGGATAAAGTCTCCAAATCTTCTACGGAATCCGAATACAGAGCCATGTCTTCTGCTTGTTCTGAGATCCTATGGCTACGCGGGTTGCTCTCAGAGCTTGGATTCTCCCAGACTACACCGACTCCTCTTCATGCCGACAACACAAGTGCCATTCGAATTACTGAAAATCCTGTGTTTCATGAGCGGACAAAGCATATTGAAGTGGACTGTCACTTCATTCGGGACGAGTATGATCGCAAAGTCATTTCTCTTCCCCATATTTCCTCAGAGTTCCAGCTTGCTGATATTTTCACCAAGGGCCTTCCACGGCCGCGCCATGAATTCCTGGTTCGCAAATTGTTGCTGGTTGATTCTCCGCATCAATTTGAGGGGGGGTGCTAAAGTGTAATATTGTATCATAATAAGCCCAGGGGCCCAGCCCACTTGTATGATAATAAAGCCCAGCCCACGTGTAGAGAGGAGACTTAGTCATAACATGTACAGCAAGGCAAAACCGTGTATACAATATTGTCTTTCCTGTTTTAGAGATCTAATTGATCTAATTAGCTTTAATTCCCTGATTTGTAGCCTAATCTTAGGCATTGTAAAGTATATTTAAAGATAAGGGATCCAAGATGACTGATCATCGAATGGAAGCAATTCACAGACTCTCTCTCTCTCTTGTTTTTGGCATATGTTCTGATTGTCAGGCTCGTGGCCTGACCTCCTGCCATTCCCTGATCCCGCTGCCGAAGTAGAGGGGGTTCGGCGCTGCTCCGAGGGCCGGGCCTTGCGCCGATCTGGGGACGGATCTCTGCGACGATCCTCCCTCCGGGAGGACCTGCTGTCTCCCTTGGCCGGTTGGCTCTTCTTAGTGAGGCCGAAGTTTTCCCGACCTCGCACCTCGTCTTCTTCTGCCAGGATGAACCGATTTGCTCGGGTCATTAGCTCCTTCATGGTGGTCACGGGGTACATGACCAACTGTGCCCGAAGCGGGATGCCTGGCTGCAGAGCCAGCTGGAAGGACCTCACTGCTAGCTCCTCAGAAGCGCACTCGATCTGGCTGTAGACGGTCCAGAACCGGCGAGTGAACTGGGTGACGTTCTCGTTCTCCTGCATTCGGAGGGCCATCAGGTCAGCATCGGTCTTTGGGATGACGCGATGAGCCTGGAATTTTCCCAGGAAGGAGGTCCGGAGCTGCCGCCAACTGGAGATGGAATCTTCAGGAAGCAAGCAAAACCACCGCAGGGGGAGATCCGCCAAACTGGAGGAAAAAACTCGACAGTTTAGGGAATCGTCATCCCCCCAGACCGACATCCTCTGGACGTAATGTCGGAGGTGAGCAGCAGGGTCCGAGGTTCCGTCATACAGGGTGAACCTCGGGACGCTGAACTTCTCGGGGAGTGTGTATTTTCTTATCTCCCTAGAGAAAGGAGACGCGCCAGTGTCCTCAGCTTCAAAGGCGGTATACTGGTCTCGGTTGATACCAGCAGTCTCCATATTCTGGCGGATCGTTTGCTTCACCCGCTGGTCGATCCACTGCTTTAGCTCTTCGTCTTCCGAAACCTGGCGTTGCTTCTTCGGCCCTTCATGCATGTGACTGCTACTGGAGCCTTCTTCCCCTTGGTCTCGGTCACGCCTCTTACTGTTGAGGACGTGCCTCAGGTCTCGCCCGTGGCCCAGGCGCCTAGGCGGCGGGCTCTGACCCTTCTTGTCGTCGAGCTATTGCCTGAGCCGTTGGATAAGCTCATGCTGTTCCTGGATGAGGCGGTTCTGGGCCCTGATGTCATCCAGGCGGGGGTCCTCGTTTTGATCGAGGTTGGCTTGATGGTGTGACTGCGATCCAGCCCGTGCTGACTTCTCGTGTGGCTTGGTGACTGACTTGTCGCCTTGCATGGCCCGCTTATGGCTATGGTGGGGTTGCTCCGGAGGTGGGACGTCGTGAAGGGAGAGCATGGTCACTCCCTTAGACCGCGACTGTGTTTGGACCGTGGGAGACCTCCCCCCAGACCTCCTTTGCTGAGGGGGTGGAGGTGGAAGATCCCGCGCCAGCGTAGGCTGTATGGACAAAGCCTTGCCTCTGGTGGGTCCTTCGCCATTTCTGGTTTTTGGAGGCATAGTGTTCACAAGCTTTTTGTTCAGCTTCCCACAGACGGCGCCAAACTGTAGGCGGTAAAAACGACACCTACTTAGATTGAGATGAGATCGAGGTAAAACTCCTTAGGACAGGGAATGCTGAACGCCAAGAACCTGAAAAGGAAGGAGAAAGGCTAGAGTCAGAGCCCCTGGCTGCCGTGAGCCGAAGGCACTCCGATGCCTGAGTTAGTCCTGAGAAAACTAAACAGGAGGAGGAAGAGGGGAATGAGACGATGTGGAGTATTGTGAGTTGTGTATTGCGTACCTCCTATGGGACTGATCCCATGTGTGTATATAAGTGAGCGTTCCCGTGGCGTGCCTTTGTACTGAGCTGGCATTTATGCCGAGCTGCCGAACCGTGGTGTTGAGCTACCGAGCTACCGAGCTAACGAGCTATTGACCGAGCTGCCGAGCTAACGAGCTTCTACCACAGAGGCTGAGGTGTTCGGCGAGTTTAGCTGTAATCTTTGCTTAACTTCGTCATTACGGTGTTTTACCCACACAATATTGATTCCTTAAACTTATTTAACTATTTACACATCATTTATTTCATATATATATATATATATGTCATGCTGTTCCTGATATGATTGTATGATTATACTGCTATAAATGGGAAAATGGATGCTTTTGAATAATTACTTTCTTCTTTTTTCTTTTAATTTCTAATTATTTTTCATTTTTATTAGAAAAATAGAAAATCCTACGATTCTCAATTCGATTCTATTTGATTCACGGGTACGAACGATTTGCGATTCGATTCCGATTTTGAAAACTATGATGGTATTAGTATTATCACAATATAAGCTCGTGACTCCTTGATGTATCCCCTAATCCATTTGTATCTGTTTCATCCAGAGTAATTGAAAACAACTACTTCCATATACTTTGTACTCAGCTTCAGCGGTGTACAGTGATGTTGAGGTTTGCCTTTTGCTGTGCCAAGCAACCAAGCAATTTCTCATGTATAAACAATTGCCACTCGCCAAGTGATGGTGTGTAATAAGTAGTTTTCTGTAGATCAGTTGGATGATGCAGTTTTTTTGCAGTGCAATAAATCTCAAAAAAGAAACAATGTTACAGGAACTATAATTCACATGTAAAGATCAAGGGTGTTGCTTTGTGATAATACAGGGACGCACCACATGGCTACTAATCCAGTTTATTCATGAGTGCAAAAAGAATATTGAAGTAGAGTATCAATTCGTCTGAGAGAAATATACCAAGAAGGATATGAAGTTGGGTATGCACATGCAGAAGATCAATTAGTAGGTTTCTTACAAATCTCCATGAAGCAATTATATGTTACTTATTCCAAGCTGGGCATAGTAGATAGTTATGAACCAGCTTAAGGGGTGTAGCCAAGTTTTTTTTTTCTTTTTTTAATTTTAATTTCTTGTGTTTAAGAAATTAAAAATTAATAACCTGTTATATAGGTCACCATATGCTTTGAACTTAGTAATAAAGCATATGATGACCTATACAAAAGGTTGGGAACAAGAGAAGGATATTTTTAGGCTTGGAGAAATAGAAGAAATAGTAGGGACTTAAAAAGTTAAATGTAATGAGAGTAATGACCTAAAGGTTCTAGTGAAGGACGACGATATCAAAGAAAGGTGGATGGAACATTTTAGCATACTTTTAAATGAAGACTACAGGAGACATAAGAACAATAGAGGATACTCCGCAAGCATAACATACTTTTTTTTTGAAGAATTACGTGGTGGAAGTGAGAAAAGCATTTAAACAAATGAAGACATGAAAGGTTACAGGTCTAAATGATATTCCGATATGGGTTTGGAAATATGTACGGGAAGTTAGGGAGGATTTGGTTAACTAGGCTCTCCAATAAGATATTAATGACAGAGAAAATGCTGGATGAATGAAAAAAAAGTGTTGTAGTACTTATATATAAGAACAAAGGAGATATAGAAGATTATACCACCTATCGTGGGATTAAACTTACGAGTCATCCTATGAAGCTATGGGAGAGAGTAATGGGGCAAAGACTTACATAGAAGACCAAGATATCTAAAAATTAATTCGATTTTATGCTAGGGAGATCAACTATGGAAACTATCTTCTCACTTGGGCAATTAATGGAAAATTATTGAGCGAAGAGGAAAAATCTACATGTGATATTCATCAATCTAGAAAAAGCTAATGACAGGGTACCTAGAGATTTAATTTGGTGGGTTTTAAATAAAAGGAATGTTCGAAGAGGTTATATTGAAATTAATAAAGACATGTATAAAGGAGTGCTAACGAGTGTGAGAACTACTTGTGGAGAGATAGTTGAGTTCACAGCGACCATAGGTTTGCATCAAGGGTCAGCCCTAAGCTCTTATCTATTTGCACTAATTATGGATGAATTAACTGCTCATATTGACTAGGAGGTACCTTGATGTATGTTGTTTTCAAACGATATAGTGTCGGTGGATAAACCAAGAGATGGTGTGAATGCAAAACTCAAAAGATGGCGGGAAGCTTTAAAATAAGCAATACAAAGGCAAAATATATGGATTGTAACTCCAGTGGGCATATACAAAGTGCTGAAAATACAATGAGAATTGAAGCCTAGGAGATTCCACAAAGAGATTATTTTTGTTACCTTTGCTTGATAATTACTAAGGATGGGGAGATTGATAAGGATGATGAAGGTAGAATAAAAGTAAGATGGTTGAAGTGGAGACTTGCTTCTGGAGTGCTTTGTGACTAACGAATGCCAACAAGATTGACGGAAAAATTTTACGGGACAACGATTAGGCAATTATGACCTATGGAGCAAAATATTGATCAGTCAAGAATAAACATATGCACAAAATGGAACTGGTAGAGATGAGAATGTTGAGGTGGATGTATGGTAAAACTACGAAGGATTAAAGTAAATATGAATGCTTTCGAGAGTGTTTAGAGGTAGCATCAATAGGGGATAAAATTAGAGAAACATTGTTTGAGATGGTTTAGGCATGTCCAATTCATCCGAAAACTCGAGGAAATTGGAACAATCATTCCTTTCAGTATTGACGTAATTATAGAAGGTACTAGCCATCTGATACTACCACACTTTCGATCGATATCCATTTACAACGGCCTGCCTCTGATCTTACAACCCAAATTCAACAACTACTTGAAGATGCAAGTTTTTTTAGAGGAAAGAACTAAGTATGGGAATGTTCGGTATACTCTAGATGAGGTTACACAATTATGGAAATATCCTATAAGAGTTATAGGAGTCCATCCTCTAACTAATGGGATGACATGCTATGTTAGGGGTGTTACATCTTACAACTGTAATGGGTCAGCCCATAAAAACTTTTTGTCCAGTTTCTTGACCCAAACATTTACAATTTAATTTGGACCGATTTTGACCGTCCATTTCAGATTTTATGCCTTTTCTCTTGATAGGGCCCTTGGTCAGGCGGATTACAACCACATTTGGTCGATCATATTTATCAAAATATTTTAAGCCCTGATCTAATGTTGGAGCATGTAAGATCTGACCATCTGCTCCTGCATCATTAATGCAGTTATGTACCACAGCAATTGTTGTCTATCCACAAGATCCACGTGTTTGGTACACTTTTTTGCATTCTTATACAATCATCTTTATTAGGGAATGCAAAACTAGGTGACAGAATAATTAGGGGCCATTTGTTTGCAGCCATTTACATATGTAAAAGGTTCAGATGTGTAACGGTTACACACATTTATGTTTGTATGGGTTGATTTACGCATGATAGGTGTAAAATTGGTGTGAATGCTGTGAAAATGGGCTGATATTGAGTCAGATTTTCCACAACTCAATAGATGGTAAACTGTTACGCATGTTACCATTATGAGGCGTGTGCTACAGTGATTTGGCTATGAATTTAGGAAGTCCTTTTTTAAAAAAATTTCTTACACTTTTGTGGCCCCCTAAATACCAGTTTGAACTGTTCAAACTCTCCTAAAGGACAAAAACTTCTATGGGACCAATTTTCAGCCATCGATTCATCATAAATTTTGAGATATTTGCAAAAGAAAAATTACAGACCATTAGATGTACCGTTTTCCACTTCTGTAGGACCCATTTTTCACTATCCAAACTGTTAATTCTCTTCAAAAGGTCCAACACGGCGATGGGACCTACTTTCATGCATTGATTCTTCATGGATCTGGAAATTTGCAAAAAATGTACTGTTGGATGTATTGACTGATTTTACGCACTATTCTCATGTGAATTGAACCAATCCATTTTTTTTTTCAAGTTTTTAATTCATGTGGGCCCCAAAATCACGATCTGAGCTATTGATCCTCTTTTAAATGACCAAAATTGACCATGGGACAAAATTTTAAGTCTAAATCCACTACAGAGTTTTAGATATTTTCAAAAGGTCCATAACAAAAAATCTATAATTCTGAATTTTGTGGGCCCATTCTCATGATCTGAACAGTCGAATCTTTAGAATGCCATTTTTGGCTAGGGGTTCAACTCTCGTGCTTTTATTCTTCATATATTTTAAGATATTTGTGAAAAATGAACTGTTGGATCCACTTAGATTCACATGTGGAGAGGTGTGAAAATGACAAACAACTGAATGCGTTTCACATTTAACTCAGTTGCATATGAAAATGTTTAATATGTGAATCGTTTACACATGTGAACCATTTTACTATTCCAGGTGAAATTGCCAAATGACCCCTTAACAAATTGTGGGAGAAAAGGTTCAATAACGAACTCTCAACATTTCCTTATCTCTATGGAACCTGTCCCTAAATGGATTTCAAACTCACTATAGGTAGCAGTCTTATAGAGTCTTTGAATTGTGTGGTATGCTTCTTTCGGTAGAAATAATTAATGGAAAGAAAACCCAAGTTCAAGTTGAAGTAGATAAAAGGAGTTTGGAAAACTTAAGAGAAGGGTTTAGAATGAGAAATATTTAAAGGAAAGGAGTCTATTTATTTAGGAATGGGAAACCAGACCCTCATATTTATATCAATGTAACTTTTGATAATCACAACCCCACCCCTCTAAATTTTATATAATTACAAACCAATCCGTCTTAAAAATAAAAAATAAAAAATTCATCATCATCATCTTCAAAGCCTTGTCACAACTATGTTGGGGCGGCTACATGAACTTTGTTTCTCCATTCCGATCCATCCTGAGCCAAATCCTTAGATAAGTTGGACTTCTTCGGATCTAATTTTACTAACTACATCCACGTCCTCTTCGGCCCACCCCTTTCCCTTAGTGGGCCATCAACTTGTACATCCAAACTTTTCCTTATTGGTATTATTGCCGGCCTGAGTTGGACTTGCCCAAACCATCTTAAATAGGTTTCTCTAATTTTATCCCCAATTGGTGCTACCCCTAAATGCTCTCAAAAGTGCCCATTTCTAATTTTATCCATCATAGGCTTACCACACATCCACCTTAACATTCTCATCTATGCTAGTTTCATTTTGTGCATATGTTGCTTATTTGTTGGCCAACATTCCGCTCCGTAGGTCCTAGCTCGTCTAATCATTGTTCTGTAAAAAATTTCCTTCAATCTTGTTGGCATTTGTCGGTCGCAAAACACTCCAAAACCAAGTCTCACTTTAACAATCCTACTTCTATCCTATGTTTGACATTGTCATCAATCTCCCACCCTTACTGATGCAGCGTAGACCTCATGGCCACATGTGTAGAGCCCACTTAGATTTAGGATATTTTATTAACTAATTATATGTCATTAGTTTCTGATTTTATTTAGATTTCCAATTTATTTAGTTTCCTAGTTTAAGCAGGTTTCTTAGGGCTTAAGTTATCTCTCTTACTTATATGGCATTGTAGTAAAGAATTATTCAAAGAGTTGATTAATGAAATTGGGTTTTCCCATTGAGGTGCGTCCTTATTTATTGTCTCTTTGGAGATTGATTGTGTCTTCGGACATGTGCTTCGGCACCCATTGTGCTTTTAGCACTTCCCACGCAAGCCCTAACCCTAGGGTCTGCATCACTTACTAATTATCGAGCCAAGGTAATGGAATGAATCTCCTTGTGGTATCTCTTGGGCTTCTATTCTCACAGTAGTTTCCGCTCTTTTTATATGCCTACTGAAGTTGTAATCCATATTTTCTATCTTTGTCTAGCATATTTTGAAGCCTTTGGATTATAAAGCCTCTCGCCATCTCTTGAGTTATGCATTCCCACCATCTCTTGATTCATCTACCAACAATATATCATCTACAAACAACATACACCAAGGTGCTCCCTCTTGAATATGAGCAATTAACTCATCCATAATTAGTGCAAAGAGATAAAGGCTTAGGGCTGACCTTCGATGCAAACCTATGGTCACTAGGAACTCACTTATCTCTCCACGGGCAGTTCTCACACTTGCTACCGCTCCATACATGTCTGTACTTATCTCTCCACGGGCAGTTCTCACACTTGTTACCACTCCATACATGTCTGTAACGATATCAATATAACCTCTTGGAATATTCGTTTTACTTAAAATCCATCATATTAAATCTATAGGCACCCTCTTGTAAGATTTTTCTAGATTGATGAAGAGTGTGAGAACTCAGTTTGGGTTGCACCCTTAACCACGGGGTGTAGCATATCAACCACGGGCTTCAAACTGACAGTCTTCGATATTCCCCCTTTGGAAATATCTAAGTCCTGACCCTGGGCTTATAAGTCAAACTCCGTCTTTACTCAACATGACGCATTTTAAAACTGTGCGGCCTAGGAAACCGTAAGAACTCTGGAGTTGAGCGTGCTTGGGCGGGAGCAATACTAGTATGGGTGACCTCCTGGGAAGTCCTCGCGCGTGCACGTGGGCAAAAGCGGACAATATCATGCTGAGTTGGGCGGGGCTGTGATAGTAGGCATCAGAGCCGAGGACGGCACCCTTAACCACGGGGCATAGCATGTCAACCACTGGCTTCAAACGTAGACTCTCCGCTATTCCCGCATTGGAAATATCCAAGTCCTGTCCTTAGGCTTATAAGTCAAACTCTATCTTAATTCAACATGACGTGTTTTAAAACCGCGCGGCCCTGGAAACTATAAGAACTCTAGACTTAAGCATGCTCAGGTGGGAGTAGTACTAGGATGAGTGACCTCCTAGACATCCTCGTGCGCGCACGTGGGCCAAAGCGGACAATATCATGCTGGGTTGGACGGGGCTATGATAGTTGGTATGTGAGAACTCGGTCCGGGTGGCACCCTTAACCTCGGGGCGCGGCATGTCAACCATGGGCTCCAAACAGAGACTTTCCACTAGTCCCGCATCGGAAATGTCCATGTTCTGACCCTGTGCTTATAATGTGCAGCCTGGCCCTAACCCCACATGAGACCTTTTAAAACCTTGAGGCAAGATTGGATTGAAATCACATGAGCCAAAGCGGACAATATCATGTAGACAGCGGGCCTGGGTCATTACAGATGGTATTAGATCCGAGGATGGCTCTATTTTCGGTGGGGGATAATGTGAGAACTCGGTCCGGCGGCACTCTTAACCATGTGTAGCATGTCCACCATGGGCTTCAAACGGAGAGTCTCCGCTAGTCCCGCATCAGAAATATCTATGTCCTGACCTGTGCTTATAATGTGTGACCTAACCTTAACCCCACATGAGGCATTTTAAAACCATGAGGCAAGATTGGATTGAAATCCCATGAGCCAAAGTGGACAATATCATGTGGACAGCAAGCCCGAGTCATTACAAAGACCATGTGCAGTTTTTTCTCTTCGCTCAATACATTTCGATTAATTGCCTAAGTGAGAAGATAGCTTCCATAGTTAACCTCTCTGGCATAAAATCAAATTGATTTTCAAATATGTTGGTCTTCTAAGTCTTTGCTCCATTACTCTCTCCCAGAGCTTCATTGTCTATCTCATAAGTTCAATCCCGCGATAGTTGGTACAATTTTGTGCATCTTCCTTGTTCTTAAATATCAGTACTGCAACGCTTCTTCTCCATTCATCCTACATTTTTTGTCATTAATATCTTATTGAAGAGCCTAGTTAACCGAATCCCCCAAATTTCCCCTAGGCATTTGCAAGCCTCTATCAAAATGTCATCTAGACCCATAGCCTTTCCTATCTTCATTTGTTTCAATGCTTTCCGCACTTCCACCACCCTAATTCTGTAGAAAAAAGTATGTTATGCTAACGGAGTTTCCTCTCTTATTCTTATGTCTCTTATATAATTTTCATTTAAAATTTTGCTAAAATATTCCATCCACCTTTCTTTGCTATCGCTGTCCTTCACTTGAACGTTTTGGTCATTGATCTTAATACATTTGACATGACCTAAGTCCTTACTTTTTCTTTCTTTTAATTTTGCATTTTTAAAAATATCCTACTCTTGTTCCTAACCTATTATATGTTGAATCACTAGATTCTTGTAGATCTAGGGTTTTATGACAAAGTATTAAAGAACGTCAAAGAATAGAAAATGAAAAATAGAGGAAAAAGGAGAAGAGAATTAGAGAGAGGAAATAAGAGTTGTCATTAGGGTTGGATGACACTATATTCATAAAGTAATCATATTACCCATATTTTGAGTATTTACATAGAAGCTCCTTTATGTATTATTAATTACATAGAAGTCCCTAGAACTACTAATATTATATAGGTCGTTATATGCTTTGAACTTTGCATCACTTACTGCTTTCTTAGCTTCTTTTTTTATTCCTTATACATCTCATAGTTTTTCATATTCCTAATGCTCTGCCAATCTTTATAACGTCTTTGAGAGATGCAGACTAAGATGAAAAAAAAAAAAAAAAAAGTAAGAGAGGGAGAAATAAGATAGAATATGAGTAAGAACTTGTACTTGACACTATATCTGTGCTCCCACCAAACTACAGGCCTTCACCAACGCACAACCGTCGCACCATTGTAGTCTTCCATCATCTCCATCATCTTCCATACTTTCCATCTTCATGAAGCAATAAAGAGAATGGGAAAGGCTCCTCTCTCTATATCGAGGCTTCCCACTAAGTGAAAGGGGCGTGAAGGGGGTTTAACCGTTTAAGCTCTTTCTTCTTCCTTAGACACGAAGACCAGGGCAAAAAGAGAAGGCCTCACATATTGTCATGCTCCCAAACCGGATTACCACATTCAACCTACATCTCGAGGCGCAATCGATGGTGGTGATTAATTTAAAACTTTTTCCCTGTAGATGTTCCCACAGGATCATATGAAGTGAGGTATGTCAAATTCTACCACTTACAAATTTCATAGCGGAAGATTAATCATGCCATCAATTTCAATTATACAGACTGTAAAACAATAAATACAAAGCACAGCTAAATTCCCAGATTTCATTCCAAAATGTTGAAGTTGAATATATTTACAAAAGCAAAGTATTTTAATTACAACTTGCCACTTCAGGGCCTACAAAAGATCTACAAAAGTAATAAGCAAGAGCATAGTGCAATGGCTCTCATATGCAATGCATGACGTCTCAAACTACGTCATTGGCACACTGCTTTATATACCCCCGTGGATCCTTTGGGACTGCCTCGCTCTCCGTTTCAAAGGTCGGGTCTATTACCTACAATACCAAGGTTAGATATAACATGAAGATTCAGTAAAGATAGCAATCCACTGCAAGTACATCCTAGTAATAGGCAATACCACTTGCTAATACATCACGGGACCGTACGTCATGGCCCTCCCATACTTAATAGAGTTGTGAGATAGATTGCATGGGATAATAGCTCGACAAGAAAGTGTATGAGAGATATGCTCGGCCAAGCTATGGTACCCAAGATGGCATCAATCCTATCAAATCCATTGATACTACACGGTATCCAGCGGCATACATTCCACCTCAAAATACCCAATCTACATATTGCAAGAAATAGATAGTCCTTTCCACCGGGGTTTCCCACACTGGTAGACTCAAAACAACTGAGTCGTGTCTGTCTCAAGACTCCAAGGAAAAGGTTCTGGTTGGGCTTCTTCTTGCTCGAACAAGATAACTGCCAAAACAAGGGTACTAAGCCCATGTTTGGGAGGTCTATTTCAAGGCTCTATTCCTCTAAATGTCTGAAACGGCCAGAGGATTGGAAAAATAGAGGCATTTGGCACGCCAACTTATCCTCTCCCCATTTCAAACAGATAGAGGTAGAAACTCTTAAACTCAAATACCCCATTCCCAAGCCCATCGAAAATAGAGGTTTCCCTCTAGAAATAGTAAAGGCGCTGGATATTTTACGGGACAAGTTTGCCCCTCGACGCTGTTTAAATGGCAACGAAAGTCCTTTTGCATAAAACCCATTTGAGAAGGAGCCTAGGGCATCGATTCATTGAAGCAGAGGGAGAGCAGAGGAAAGAGGGAAGAGGGAAGAGAGAAGACTGGGTCACAGATTAAGGTACATCTTCTTCCAACAACTTTCCATCTTTGAAGCGGTGTCCTGATCCAAGCTCGATCTTACACGGACGAACTTGTTCAAACCGCTGTGAGCTCTCTTTCTTTCTCTTTCCCTCTCTAACCCTAATTCCGTAGATCTCGGAAATAATCAAAATCTGCGATCTTCCTCGGTAAGACATAATCTCTTTTGTGATTCTTTTTGTTTTTTTTGTTTTGTTTTCCTCAATAAGATGTTTGATTCAGATCTCGAAAGATTGTAATCCGAGAGATCAATCTCGATTTGCTCATATTTTATATAGTTTGGATGTTTACAAGTGATGATAGTTAATTGGATTTATATATGTGTAGGTATTAGAGAGAGGTGTGATGTTTGTTGATGAATGATTGAGTTGAATTTGTGTAGCTGATTACTGAAAAATTGCTTGATCTTGATCGGACTGTGATTGCACGCTTGGCTGTAGTTTGTTTGATACAGATCACGAAAAAGAACAAAGGTGATTGATTCAGATTATGTTGATGATGATACTTGGAAAAATGATTAATCCATTACAATTAGTCTCAACATCTATGTTTAATTTCAGTAAAAGAAAAAAGAATCTCTCCAATCTTTTCGGATATGTACTAAAAGAGAATTTAAAGTAGATCTTCTTCTAGAATATGGAGGATCAATCTTGATTAGAAAGAAGAATATTCATTCTCTATCATGGCACAAAATATATAGAAACCAGCAGAAATGGCATGTATCATGGCACCAATCAACGGTTCAGATGCTAGAATTCCATGTTATTTAAAGAAACCACCAATCATGGCCCCTGCCTGGACCTACATCGATTTGATTGCCGTTTAAGAAAGGGAAAATACGAATTCGAATCCTGGACAATCTAAAATACATCATCCATTCCAAAAAGAAAGTGATCTTATCTAGCTGTACTTTAAATTTTAAAGGAAAGCTTTCTAATCAAAAGTTAGAATCAAATTAAATTTGCTTGGTCATGCATTCATAATTATATTTAAGATCTTGCTCAATGGATTGAAATCTTAATTAAGCTTTGCCTAAATTAATATAAACCAGTCTTTCATAGTCTAATAATTAAAATTATATTTAAGATCAGGAGACTGAAATCTTGGCCATCGTAATAATGACTTGAAAATCTTTATCAAAAAACATAACAACACCTATAATGTCAAATTTAATTGTTCAACTCATTGGTGCAGATTCAAGCATAAATCACAACTTGATGATTTTGGTGACCCTGATTAGTAGAGAAATGACACTTAATTGTTGTGGTTAATTACTGCTGTGTCCTTATCAATGCACTAGATGGAAGGAAATCCAGCTATTTGGGCCCGCCTTATATTGTGGTGGAGTCCACAATATAACCCAAATTCCATGAGACTGTTACATGCATTTGTTATTGATGAATGTGTGTAGTTGGGTCTCAGGGTGTTTTACCTTTTTTAGGACTCAAGTGAACTTGCGGATGTTTTGTTTCAAATGTTTGATGGAAATGTTACAGGCTAGACTTTGATGGAAATGTTTGATGACGCCAATTACATGTATAAGGGTGTGTTCCCCTTAACTTCTCATTTTTATGGAATGTGATGTTGGTAGGTGCTAGTGCGTGTGGTTTGGTTGAAGTTATGAAGTTATCTTTAGCTTAAATCCATTCTGTTCTTATCAGGTTGAATATTTGTGAGTAGTGCATGTGCGTCTGTTTCAATCTACTTATTTTATATCATCAAAATGTGCGTGCGTGTGTACTGATAGATCTGGATAGATGGATATATAGGTAGACAGTGGAATGGGTCTTGATTTTGATATATCATATATTCATATATGTATATGTGTTTAGATATAGTTGATTTTCTTTTTCTTTTTTTCTTTGTTGAATTTATGATCATGCTTTTGTCTTTAGTCTATTTTGTCCAAGGGTGAGAATGAAGTTGGCTGTCAAATAGTTAGAAACATTTAGTGAATGAATCAGTTCTAGTTAATTGAATTAATGGGCTAACAACTTCATCAGTGATTGAAAAAAATGTTGTTAATGATTTGTTACTCAAGAGGTTTAGAACCAACTTCACTCAAGAACAGAAGGAGAAGATGTTGGTTTTTTGCTGAAAAGGTTGGGTGGAAGATTCAGAAGCAAGAGGAAAGTGTCGCTCAGCAGTTCTGTCAGGAGATTGGGGTGAAGAGAACAGTTCTCAAGGTGTAGATGCATAATAACAAGCATAACCTTGCAAAGAGGGGCTCCACAGCCTCCACTTGAAATGGGTTTGTTTCCTTTTGTTTTCCTTGTGTCATCTTTTATTTGGCAGATGATCATTTCAAAGCTAATCTAGAGGTGGGTTTAGATTATAGCATGTCCCCTTTTCTTTTTTACTTTCTCCTGTGCTCTTTTGGGTTTTCTCTACAATGGCAGGGTGATGTATTTGAAGATTTGGTGGCCTTGTTGGTGCCAGTGTTTTGGGTTCTTTAGCAGTTGGATTTATAGTCTACAAGTTGTAATGAGTTATGGATGCTGGTTTCTTGTCAATCAACTAAATAATAATTTCCCCACAATTCAGATTAAAAAAAATAGGATATTAGTTTCTACTTTTTTTCTTCTTCTGTGTTCTGTGTGTTGGCAGGTTTATGAAATTAGAAGCTGAATCTCCTGTTTCATTTGTGGCACTGGGAGAAAGTCCCTTAAAACGTTTGAAATTTAAATCCTACCAGCTGTAGCCTTAGTTCAAGGGTTACATGTAGTTAATTTGACGTGGGCTTTTTGTTTGCTTATTGAAATCTGAGTCCTAGGTACTGTAGTAGTGTTAGTTCTAGAATTCATTGCATTTACATTGACCTTAGCTTTTTTGTTTTCTTATTGTTTTGAGATCTTTTTCTGATTACTACTTTTGTATCCCATACGAATATCACTATAGAGTTTCCTGTATTCATTCCTAGTACAACTGTATAATATAATCGAATCACCAAAACTTCAGTCTTTAATAGTGATATTAGTTTTTAGTGAATATCTGAAGGGTCTTAAGCCAATTAACCCTTTAATTTGCTAATTGATGAGGGTGATTTTAATAGTGTATTAGATAATGACATAAATACCCTTCTAATAAGAGGCAAATCCTTCTAAAAAGAGCCAAATAAAAGGCATACCAAACGTTCTATTTAAAATAAATTTGTGCATTACCAAACATGTTTTCTTATTTTAGCCTCTTCTTTGTATGGCTCTTTTTTTAATGGCTCTATTTTGACTGGGTCTGTTAGAAGAAGAGTAGAGATACCAAACATGGCCTAAGTTGTTTTGAGTAGTCCAAGTCCATCAAATAGCCACCAGCTGTACCCACATGTAAGACAATACATATATGATATGACAAGACAAGACAAGACTACAAGAAAGGTATTCAGTCTGTTAGATTCGTTCTAGATTGTTGGTACAAGACTCGCAATCAATACAAATACAAATAATAAGAAAAGATACAATTCATGTAAATGAGATACCACCAAAAGGTAGGTACATCAGTGTCCTAATTAATCACAAGTCAAGGAAATGTTACAATACCAAGCCTAGGTCCTTGGGTGTCGTTCACATGCGAGATACACTATTCAACTCTATGGTATCATAGGGTTCGGGGTTTCTAAAACTATGTTCTTGTTGCTTCTGATGATCTATGACACCCAAAATCCTATGCTACCATACCCATGACTTAGTATTATCTCACCCATGCAACCTGGACAACCCATAAGTGAATGTCCGCTCAAAACATCACTCACCAATAGTTTTCAAATCAAACATCCTTAATAAGTCCACGGGTCCCAATTCTACACCAAAACCTAAGTCCAAGGTCCTCCACACAAGTGGATACTATGGGTCCTCAACTAGCCAAAGTCCAGTGATCAGCTCATCCCAAAGCCTAAGGCAAAAGGGACTAAACACTAAACATTAAGGTCAACAACTGGATGACTTGACAAGGCTGGGTTTAGTAGTTGGCTAGCCAGTGATGGGCCCCACCAACCAGTTGGCCTGAAATAGGTCGAGGCGCATGAGCTGAGTGAATTCAGTCCTTAAGAGATCCATGCTAAAGGAGTATTAGTCTAACAGATCAAGGAAAATTGGACTTAGCCTGGCTCGAAGAGTCAGGAGCCAAAGTGCCAGAAAAGGGCAGTAGCCGGTTGTGGTCTGCAGCTAGCTGGCACCTCTGTCCGACTAGCTGCCCAGTCTGTAAAGCAGTCGGCTAGTGCACCCAGATATTGGGATGGCTAGTGCAGTTAGGGGTTCAACTTGGGCCATTCCAGTCCATTCCTTTAGGGACTTGTGGTTTCCATAAATTTACACACAAGGTCTGAAACCAAAATTGACCTTAAGTGCCTACAATTGAAGAATCAATAAAACAAACATACATGCCATGTAAATTCATAAATGTTTACTTGCCTTGATTTGAATCTAGCAAAAAGTCCTCAAAATCACAACCCCTAAGCTATAACACTCTAGAAAATCCATAGCCAAAGGGCCAATCCTCACCAAATTCCCCAAACTACTACAAAACTACTCAAAAAGAACAACCCAGTTAGGAGGCGGAATTAAGCTATTCATGTTGGGATCCATGGCTAAAATGAAGTCCTAAACAAGAATCTCTAAGATGGGGAAGAGATCTTACCTATTGGAGCTTGGGCGAACAAGAAATCGATGGTGGATTGGTGACGGAGAAGAAGAGGTGCAGTAGCCGGCCCAACTTCAGAAAACCGAGTCACGAGAAAGAAGAAAAAGAAATGGAGGGAAGGGGCTGGTTATATAAATGGGACTTTTGAAAAATTATGAGAATGCCATTGTCTATAAACTTGTGTAAAAGCAATTAGGAAATAAAGAGAATTTTGGGCATCAAAATGGTGTGCTACCTTCACAAAGTTGAACGAAATAATTCCCTCTATCCAACGAGCCCAACATTGACATGCGTCTTAATTTACGAAAATACCCCTCCAAATTCTCTGAATTAGAAACTAGCCCTCCTATGCTCAAGACTTAGCCTAATCTCAACCGAAGTAATTAAGCCACTAAACTAACTAGTAAGCCCACTTACTCAACATTTAAACACAGCTAATTAAGATTAATTAGGGTCGGGGTCTTATAGATGTCCTCTCTATGACACGTGCTAGACAAAAGTTTCACCTAATTAATTGCTCCAAAGATTTATTTTCTAGTTTACATGATTTAAAACATGGATCCCGGTCTGTTGTTGAATTTTCTGAAGAGTTCGTGGTAATGAAAGTTAGGTGTGATTTAAATAAAACCAAAGATGTTTGCTTTGAGCAAGATTTTCATGGTTTGAAAATATACATCCAACACATACTTGAATTCTAACATTTTAATAGCATTGATGAACTCATCCAACACACTATCAAGGCCGAGGATATTGCAAATCATCAAGCCACCCAAACATTTAGTGCATCTAAACGGGCAGCGCAAAAGTCTCCATTAAAGTCGGATCCTAATCAAAGTGGTAGTTCAACAGAATATATTCTTTCCAAACCTGAAGGTTAGAATAGGATCACATGCTTTAAGTGTCATCAACAAGGGCATCGGTCATTTGAATGTCCAAAACGAGTAAATTTCCTAGAAGGTGAACATGATGTGCTAGATACACCAAATGATCCTAAAAGGGTAGAGAGCTATACAAGTGGAGTCATTATATCCTGAGGAGGCTCTTGATGATGATGGGCCTAAAACTCTCAATAGTCCTCAAGAAGACTAAAACTACTGTTGAGAAGAAATGGTTGTGGAATAATATCTTTCGCTCCAAAGGTACCGTGAATGGACAAGCTTGCACCTTTTGTGGTTGGCGGAGGGAGTCCTGACAATGTTGTACACCAATCTCTTGTTAACCGATTGAAGTTGAAGGTGTACAGGCATTATCACCCCTAATTTGTCTGATGTTAATGACAAACAGCAAAATGCAAATGTGACATACATGTCAGGTTACCTTTGTCATTGGGAAAGATTATTAAAATACAATTTGGTGTGATGTGCAACCGATGGATAGTGATGATATACTATTTGGACAACTATAGATGTACAACAAGAATGGGATTGTAGGAATATGGGACAATGCATACATGTTTGTTCACAGTGGAAAGCATGTCACACTACATCTTATGAAGCCAAAACCTCCAAAAAAGGGATCAAGAGTAAGTGTCACAAAAGAAGTGCTTCAAGTACACCATGTGACATGTCTGCATAGGCAACATGAAGAAAACTCAACGAAAGGGCCAAACTCTTTTACAACCCGGGAGAATGATGCAAATTGGATGAACTGTTGCAAGGAGGTCCATGGTCTACATATGGGAGTCCCATGAAAGAATTTTTTTTTTTTTCTTATTTTTATTTTCCTAATTATGTGGCATTACTTTTCTAATTTTATTTAGTGGGTTGTAATTCCCGTAGTTTCCAATTTACTTTCCTATTTTGATTAGAATTCTTAGCCACTAAGGTCCTTTTCTTATTTATATGGCATTGTAGAGATTTAGATCTCAAAGTTAAGATTAATAGAATTTTGGGGGTTTTGTCCCTTTTGAGGTGCATCCTCGTGTGTAGTCTCTGTAGAGACCTTTTACCGTGCTTCAGCAATTTTCAAGCAAACCCTAACCCTAGGGTCTTGCGTTAGTTAGTGCTGCCCACTATTTTGATCCAACATATATTTTGCTTGGATTTCTAATCTTTCCTACAAAATGTAACTCCTAATTGCTTTTGCAATTCTTGATAGTGTTTATTTTTCTTTTCTTTTTTCATGACGTTACTATGATTGATGTTTAGGGTACACACACTGGGAGAGCAGGCTTCTCTGGGAATGCATGGTTTGATACGCTAGATTAAATATGGAATGCTTCCTGATAAACCTATTGCAGCATGATGCCCCTTCTTATTTTCTTATTATTATCTGATGTTATATAAGATAATCTGACAAGAAAAATGATATGCTTAATCATTAATGGAAAATGTGATGCCCACTTTTCAGTAATCTAAGCTATCGATATGCTGGAAGTTATTGTAGTGGAGTTATGCAATTTTTTATTGCCATACTGAGTGCATAGTTAGATCTTCTTACTTGTTCTTATTCTCCTCCTCCTCCTCCTCCTCTCTCTCTCTCTCTATATATATATCATCTATCTATTTTTATATATATATATGGGGAAATGCTCCTACGAGAGTAACTCTCACACTACGATGAGGGTAAGGGGGGGACCCATTGGATCCATATCCAATGCCAGAAGCCTAAGTATGAGGGTCCCCCCACCCCCCGCCCCACCCCACTCTCATAGTAGTGTGAGAGTTACTCTGATAGGAGCATTTCCCATATATATATAAATATATATATACATGCAATCCAAAGCCTTTTCTAACTGCTGATTTTTGAAACCACAATTGTGCAGTGGGCTGATGTCGAATCACTTATTAAAGAGCTGCAGAAGATCGAAGGCATTGACCATGTTTCAAAAGGCCGTTTTTTCTTGAGCCCTGGTTTAGCCCCAACCTTTCAGGTATCTCCAACTTCAACTATATGACAAGGTTTTGTACCTAAAAAAGGAAGGAAGAAAGAAGAAGAAAAGAAAGATTGCAGACTAGATTAGGTCCTTAGTTTAGTTTGACACCTTTAACATTTCACCCTGTCAACCTTATATTGCAAGTCTCAAGTTCATGAACTTTCTCTTGATTTTTTTCAAAGTACCTGACCCATTTTGTTGAATGATAGACTGAAGCTAGATATAGACATCTATCATAATTCATAACAAGGACATACATGTGCTGGTTTCTTATCCATTACTTTGATTGATGTGAAAATATTGCTGTCTTTAGAATATACTCGGCCTAATACAAAAAATACTGTAGAATGTTGTTGGAACTGCTTCTAGTATTGTTTTGGTAGGATTCTCTACTGGTTAAGGGCTTGTTTGCCACATATTTATTTTGGATGAAAATAATACCCTCGATCTTAATAAAAACTACGGAAGGTTAGGTTATAGGCGCAAGTGCAACTTGAAAAGCTCAGTCAGAAGCCTTGATAGCAGTTCTTTTGCCCCTAAATTGTCATGACCATAAACCCGGATTTCAAAAAAAGTTCACCTTTTGTGCCATGAGTGTGATTTTTCCACATTCATGAGATTAGGCCAAATCAAGCTTTGCAGTGGAATCTATTTTCTCAAACATCAAATAACATTTATTCATAACAGAGCACAAGTAAAAATAAACCTAATTCATTAATTTACTTTATTTGTCTAACCAAATATGAACTCAATCAAAACCTTATAAAACCTTGGCCAAGGGCCTCATTACAACTGCTCAAATTTAAATAAAACGAAAGCAAATCTAAATGCTTCTTTGAGCGCTCTTGACGTCTCTGGACTACGTCATCCGCACTCCATTCTTTGTATTCATGAGTTTCCCTTCATAAGCATCATCCTCAGGATCCGATATTACTTCCTTAACTAGAAGTGCTGGGGAGTGGGTTAGATTTATTAAAATCCAGCAAATAAATAAGTGTGCATAAATGCCACATGCAATCATGCAAAATAAAATAATGATAGATAAGAAACTACATGAGGTCACAATTAAGATAACACAAGATTGTGCAAGATAGGATTATTGAGATTATAGAACCATTATCAATGAAAGATCTTAAGTTATTAATTAAGGCCTATAATACAAAAAGACACCACTTTGGACCAAGTGGTTATAAATAAGGTTTTTCGGACACAATAAGAGCTGCCGAAAAATAACAAGAGTGGTACCCAAAAACCCCTTTTGGTAAACAAGAGCTATGAAATGGTTCCTTTTGGGGGACAAGAGCCATCAAGGTGGTACCAATTGTTGAAGGCTAGACTATAGCTAGTAAATATATCTAGGCCAAAAGCCCCTACACAAGCAATTGCCCCCACTGTGCTAGGTTAAACAGCTTAGTGGTGCTCAACTCATTCAAGGAGCTGAGATCTCAGTTCTATATTTAACATATAGGGACTCTTTCTAAATTCCATTAAGCTTACCACTACATCAAGGTTCCAGGTCCAGGCCATAAAGATAGTCTTCAAGTCTCTAGATCAATATTCCATGAGTGTAAATTTAGGATTTCTAGGTGTTCCCAATATTGTAAGGTCACAAACAAAGTAAGTGCAAGTTAAGGAATAAAAGATATACTCGGTGCCCTATTTTCTTTAGACTAGAAGCAATTCTGATCCATACTGGAGTTGAGTCACATATCTAGGATTCCCAAGTTGGCACTTAGACGATTCATTAAGTTCCCTAGAAGTCAAGCTAAGTCCTCCTTACATCCAGTGATTGGGTAGCAGAATGGAATGGGGTAAGATCCGAACGATACAGCGATGGATATTCAGCTCCAATACCAAACTTGTGTAGGCCCTACGGTTAGTGCTTGCGTGGCTGTCGAAGCACGTGTCCACAGACACTTCAAACGTGTCTCCGCAAAGGCACTTTAACATGAGGATGCTCCTCTTCGAGGGAAGAAAACCCACGATAATTTTATTCCAATAATCAAGTATGAGATTTTCATCTCTATAATGTAATAGAAATAGGGAAACAAACTTGATGGCTATGAAACCTATTCAACTTGGAAAGCAGACTAAATTAGAAACTATCCAAATCATACTTCTTAAATAAAATTGGAAATTTAATAACAAGCAATTTAAAATAATTTCTAAACTACTTTGCTGGGCTCCACAGTTGGGTCAACCGATCTGCATCAATGTTGGAGAGATGGAGAAGAAATGAAAGGGTGAAGAAGTAAAAAAAATGGAAGAAGGAGAATTGAAGCAAAGGGGATAGATCCTCATGAGGATGGGGTTTTAGGTATTTAAAAAAAAAGGTCCTCCACTTAAAATAACATGGTGAACAAACTAACAAAAAGCAGGGGAAGACTGGCCATCAAAAGTTCTTGTGTCCCTAATGAAATTTTCTTGAAACAAAGACCTATACACAACGAGGCCAAAATCTGAATTTTCTGAAATTACTGTAAACCCCTCTAAAAATTACAAACCAGCCCTTGTAAGCACCAAATTCATTTTAACACCTATCGAAACACTTAATTCACTAATCTAACTCCTAAAGTCACTCAGTTAACAACTAAACATGATCAATTACCGCTAATAAGGATTAATTAGGGTCGGGATCTTACATCCAAGTGTGCACAGGCCCCATTTTATTCAAATTTGCACTTTCTACTTTTGCCTCACTTCTTTTACTTACAACATGTAAATAGTTTATTTGCTTG
This sequence comes from Persea americana, assembly GCA_029852735.1. Taxonomy (NCBI): domain Eukaryota; kingdom Viridiplantae; phylum Streptophyta; class Magnoliopsida; order Laurales; family Lauraceae; genus Persea; species Persea americana. Next base: position 16,696,690 of record CM056820.1, on the reverse strand, counting down.
CTTTAGCTTATTTTTTATGAAAGGGTATACGTGCTTTATTAAAGTTTTTTGATCAATTATTTGGCATCAAACGAGTCTAATATTGATATATTACAGAATTTACGAAAAAAAAAACCCTTATAATTTCTCAAATTTACAAATAGGTCCCTAAATATTCCCAAATTGTGCCTTAATGATATTTGTGCCCTAACTGTCAGATATGAGTCCATTTCCCCTAATTTTATTAATTTTATCATTTAATTCACATTGGGATCTTACCAAAACTAGAAGGATTAATGAAGAGAACTACATCCCAAAAAATGATGCAGAACAGTGCAAGGCTAAGCTGAATGATGTGGTGAGATTAGAAGAAAATCTAAAAAAAAGGTCATAACCAGTGCGGGTCTTGTGAAGTAGGGTCCTGGACGGGTCCAGACCGGAGAGAGACCTAACCTTTAGCAATTTTGCACAATGGCTGTTCTGAGGTCTCAAACCTGCATTATCTCGCATGGTACCTGAGATTTTTACCGTTGCTCCAAAGCAATGACCCTTAGATCAACTAGACATTCACAAATAAAATTGAAAATTTAGTTTGCACCTCTTTTATGGAATTTCAATTAGTGAATTAGAGATGACTCTAAGCCTTGCCACAGTCCGACAATGGGAACCTCCCAAATCTGAATTGGGAGTTGCAATGGAAGAAAAAAGTATTCCACTAGCTTAGGAATCAATCCAATTTCTAATAGAATTACTATCCCTTTAGAGGATTTGACAAAAGGTTAGGTCCAAGGGCTTATTGGCAAATAATAGAACTAAAATGGGGTTCACAGATAATGTTCCAATTCACATGAAATAGCCCACAGTCGTAATTGTTCCAACAGATTTTGTTATCACAGAAAACTATTGTGACAATGGGCTCCAAGAAAAAGAGGTTCAAAGATGCCTAAATTAGGCTCCATTGATGTTCGGCCGTGGATATGAGATGTAGAGAACTCTGCCACTTGGTTTATTGGATATAGCATGGATGAAAATAGCGGCTACGCCCGCCGCCAAAACGCTACGAAGCAGGCGATACGTAGTATAGCGGCTAGCGGTGCATTTTGAAAAAGACGTCCAAAAATTCTGAAAAATTTCCAGAAAGTCCAGAATATTGTGAACTGATAGAAAATGTGTTTGTTTTTCAAAAGTAATTAAGAATTGTTTGAGGTCCTATATCACTGTATTAATAAAAAATAATAGTAAGGATCATTTTTTCCACTTGTATTCATATTGCTTAGTTATGCTAATTTAGAAACCTAAGAAGCACGGACACGAATAGGGGACACGGATACGATACGACACGGATACACCGATACGCCATTTCTCAAAAAAAGTAGGATACGACACGTCGGGGATATGTTGAAATTTTTATTTTTTAAATCTTTTTTATATGACTATGTAATAAAAATCTAACATCATTTCAATCAAAATAGGCCATAAAATATGCACTTTCATTGATTTAATCATCATTGAGCATTACATTCGATAATCGATACTTCCAAGTTCCAATTTCCAAGTTCAAAATCCAAGTTTCACCAACTATTACAGAAACATAAGCATATAACCCAAACAAACAGACAATGCATCCACCTAAACTTCAATTGCCTCGCCACTAGGTCCACTACCATCACCTCCATCACCTTCTTCACGAAAGAGCACGGCCTCCAATTCCGTTTCATCAAGGGAGAGTTGTGCAATCTCAAGCTCTCCAACATCATCAAACAAATCAAAAGCATCTCCAGCAATATCCCACATCATGGTTTCTCCTTTCATATATTGTGGAGTTCTTCTTGAAAGAAGGCGAAAATTGCTATGAATGAAAACCAAGTCTTCAGCACGTTTTGGTGTCATCTTATTCCTTCTCACTGAGTGCACAGAGGAATAAGTACTCCAATTCCTCTCTGCACATGACGACGAAGAAGGTTGCACAAGTAGCTTGAAAGCTAGAGTTTGAAGCAAAGGTGCACACGCACCATAGGTGACCCACCAACTTTTAGGATCCATTTCATAGCGATCACGTATGGAATCAACATCCGCAAACTCTCCCGACTTACTAGAGAAGTCAGCAAATTCTGTGAGTATCCTTTTGCGCTCCAAATTAGGAAATATATTTTAAGGATTTTCATTCTTTTTCTAGCAACCTCCATATCTCTGTGGAGCAACTCGACTAGGATCCTCATGAAGCCAATGCTCGCTATAGTACCTTGAATAGGAAAAAAAAAAGAATTAAGAACAAGTTTATGATTAAGACTAAGAGGGAGAAAAAAAAGAGTTAAAGACTAGAAGTCACCTTGGATTTAGTGAATGAGCTAAGCAATGGAGAGGAGTGTTGTTCTTGTTCCAACGATCCACAAGAATTCTATGCACCACATCATAAAAGGTAGATGTCTCATCGAGTCTCTTTCCTTCATGCCAATATATTGCACCCTTCATTTTTTCTATCATGGTATCCCACATGTCATACACCAAGTGAAGACAAGGCCTATCCGTGTCACAAACCCTTAGCATATCATATATAGGAGCCGTAAAAGAAAGTATGTAAGTCATTTTGTCCCACCAAATGTCATCTAACACAAACTCTTTCATAGCTTTGGCTTTCTCCTAATCATCCTCTCTGTAGAGATTCCACCTTTCACTAATAACCATGGCTTGAAGACTACCTTTTATGAGCTGGAATCTCTTAAGCATGACAAGGACCGAAGCAAAACGTGTACTTGCAACCGAAAGTAGCTTCGCAGGCACAAATTCATTAAAAATAGCCAATCTCATGGAGTGATTCATGATGAAGTTCTTAACAAAAACCACATCCTCTGCCAAGTCCGTGATCCAACTACACTCCTCATATGTTAGTTGATTGTTTTCAATATTCCTTGCCATACAAATGTTTTGCAAGGCAAGGTTGAGTGTATGAACCACACATGGTGTCCAAACAATATTTTCAAATTGTGTTTCAATGAGATGCCCCACACCCGCACAATTCTTAGCATTATCAGTGATCACTTGAATCACATTTTGGGGACCAACATCTTCTATCACTTCTTTCAACAAACCATAAATAAAGTAGTTATCTTTAATTTCACCCGTACAATCCACCATAAATAAAGTAGTTATCTTTAATTTCACCCGTACAATCCACGGCTTTAAGGAACATCGGCCCACTTTCCGTCACAGCCATAAAATTAATCAAGGGCCTCCTCTGTGAATCACTCCATCCATCACTCACAATGCTTACACCTTTTTCTTTCCATGTGCCTTTAATTGGTTGTAGCAATCTATCAACATGAGCCCTTTTTTGTTGGAGTAGACCTGTCCTTAGCTCATTATACCCCGGTGGCACATAGCTTGCAAGAGCATTGTTTGCGGCAAATTGGATACAACTCACATAATAAGGGCTCCTTGCTAGGTGAAAAGGTAAGCCCGATGCATAGAACATCCTAGCTATCTCTACATCCATTTGGTCATGCAACTTCAGGTTAAATGACTTCCGAATAGCCGCATTACTGTCAGTTACACTCCAACTTCCACTTCCACTCGCCTTCCTTTTTTTTTAATCATAATGCACATTAGAAGTTGGCAATGGTACTTTCTAGGGTGCATTTTTCCCTCAATCTCTCATTGCATTCGTCCTCTAACCTTTTCATCTCCGCAATACCACTGCTCTTAACTTTTGGACATAATACAACGGCATGACCAGGCTCATGTATCAAATGAGCCCTTACCCTTGTGTATGAGCTTTTTTTGGTTTGATGGAAAAAATTGCATTGCCATGACACATTTCCCCCTCCATCACCAAGTTTTTGTTGTTTTGTCACATACCTCCAAAGAGGGTGGTGAGCATCTTCTTCAATAGGTGGAGAAGACACACTAGTACTATGGCTACCACCCGTCCTAGAAGCCATATGACTAAACTTTGGTTGCTGGAAATACAAAATATCACCTAAGGATAATGGAATTGAGAGTTAAATGGTATCCATGAATTTGTGAATTGATGCAGAATAAACATAAGGAGTCAACACCTAGGGCTGACTGCATACTTCTGAATCCAAAATCAGCAAACAAGCACAGCAAAAGATATACAAAAAAACATGAGACTTGACTACCAACAGGCCCTTAATATCATTGATGTCATTCAATCTTCGAAGGAATGACGCAATAGAAAAATTGAAACGATGTAGGAAAAGAGATACCATTCATTCAGAAAAAAATGCTACAATAGAAAAAAGCTTGTGCTCCAACGAAACATTCAAAGGATGTAGAAAAAATGCTACAATATCCATCACACTACAGAAAAAAACATTCAGCAGTCCTACCACATATAAAATGCAAGTGAATAAATAAATAGATGGCAATCTATAAGCATTCAGGCCAAAACCACATGATGCCCATTGCAAACACCAATTTATCAGCAAAAACAGCAATCATACTATCAAAACAAAGTAACAAACAAATTTCAATCCAAACAACACAACAAAACTTACCAGAAATTACATACAAGAAAGAAAAATCCCCTAAAAACCCTTTCAAAAATTATATATACCTTTCTGGACAAAAAAAAAAAAAAAAACACTATCTTAAAATCACAGATGGAAGCAGTAGAGAAAAAAGGAAAGAAAGAAGAGAACCTAATGACGATGCTCTGTAGCAGCAGCCCAGGCAGGTGCTATAGGAGCGGAGAAGCTGCAGCGGCAAAGGATGATCCCAGGTAGCAGTTTCTCTTTTCTTTTCTCTTCCTTTTTTTTTTTTTTTTTTGCTACTGGACAGTGATGACGACCGGAGGATGATGACTGGAGGAGGTGCTGGCCAGTGATGCTCTCGTCGGAGGAGGATGACGATGTAGCAGGAGGAGAAGGTGCTAGCAGGTGATGCTCTTGTCGTCGGCGGATGACGATGTTGAAGGAGGAAAAAGTGCAAGCCGGTCAATGACGATGGAGGAGAAGGTGCTGGCCGGAGTGGTCGCTTCGTCGGAGGATGACGATGGAGGAGAAGGTGATGGCCAGTGAGGCTCTCGTCGTCGGAGGATGAAGGCGAGGCGATGTGCCTAGGGTTTCTTCTTTCCCCCCTTCGTTTTTTTCTTCTGTTTCTCCTCTGGGCATTTCGTTCTTTTTTATCCCTTAAAATCGAGTCCGACACGTGTCGGGACGTGTCCCGTGCGTGTCCGGTTAAGGAAAAAAAAAAGGGATACGAAAATAACATATCCCGGATGTATCTAGGACATATCCGTGTCCGATACGTCCGGGATACGGATACGCCCCCTATTTTAAGGTATCCGTGCTTCCCAGTTAGAAACTAATGAAATGCTCATAAAGAAAAACTATGTCCTAAAGTAAAGGCTTAAAACTTGAGAGTTAGGTCTTAGGAATTCAATAACAAACAATGTACAATGAAGTGGCCGGTGAACAATCATTCAATCAATACTCCAACATTCAACTACAAATGAGAAATGACATAATCATGCTTCATGAATAACTTCATAAAAAAACAATATACTATTATACTTATAGAGTATAGAAATAGAGTTTGTGAATGAAGGAATACCTTGGCTAGTCCGCTCCCTCTAATACCAAAGGGAATATCTACCATGAATGACATCGTTGTCCTCATCCTTGTCGGTGTTGCCCCTAGTCATATGCCCACCATATTGAATTTGGTATTGGTGGGCATTGGGATCCTCAAATCCAATGAAGGCACCAATACCATAGGAACTTGGAGGAGGTTGTGGAGGATATCTTTATTGCGTTTCACCATAGTCACCATATGAGTAGGACCCCGAAGCCGAAGATTGTTTATCTTCTTATTGTAATTGACCATATTGAAAATAATGTGATGGTCCTTGTGGATGTGGCCAGGAGTTCGAATATGGTTCATTGTAACAAGGGTTCCACGATGCAGCTTGTTCTCCTCCAACATCTCCACCTATATTTCCTTGCTCATTACTGTTTCCAGGTGGTGAGACTTTTCGACGCTGTTGATAACCATGGTTTGGATCAAATCTTTCTGTTTTAGGAAACTCATGTACGTCCTCTACAAGAACTGCCTCTTTGTCATCATGTTGGTAATATTCATTAGTACCACCTGTCCCATTGTCTCATCCATCTCCCCCATCTCCTTCACCATGGCTATGCGAAGAGACGATGGTGGAACTACCTTTGTCAGAAGATACAATATGAGCAGGTTCTTTTCCACTCCTATGTGCACTTGTACTGGTACCTTCTCCTTGAGGTGGCTGGCCTTCTGCAACTGCCTCACCCATTTCCTCATTTATCAACCCTTGAACCGTTTGCTGAAAGCCCGAATCTGAATCTAGCAGTGGATCCTCTATCTCGGCTAGCGATGGGAGTAAGGGATCGTCCTCTCTGAATATGTGATCCAAATTAATAAGACAATAAGCAGGATCATCCCTTGCCCTTCTCTCTCTAGTTTTGTTTCTCAACTTCATATTGTAATGGCAGTACACAAGCTTGTTGAGTTTGTGCATGATAAGCCGATTCCTGGGCTTTGTGTGGATCAAGGAGAAAGTGCTCCAATTTCTCTCACAGTTTGAAGATGTTGTAGTCTAACTAGGGATGCGGGCAACCGCTCTCCTTAGATATGGAGCACTCTCTATAATTCATCCACCAATCAGCTGAAATGCAAAATAAATAAAGAAAATTAGATATTCGTAATCCTTAAGTCCTTCTAATCAATTAAGATAAATAGATTAAGACTATTAGGTGGGGTCTTTTGTTCATAGTCATACTAGGTGGCATCCTTCCAATCGATCGTTGCACAAGAGGGTCGGCAAAGGTTCCTCTCCTTTGTGTATATATAGATATCTAGAATGTGAAAATTAGAAATAAATCAGTAGACCCCTATATGTGTTTGGCAGCATTATTAAATTCTCTTAAGTAACCACTCACTCACCTATTGTATGGGATCGATTTGATCATCTTCATTTAACAATCTCTTCAATACCTTCCATAATCCTACCCGCGAGTCCATATCTATTGCTTCGGTGTGTAGTCGGGCATTACGGTAATAGAATTCGGGATTCAGAAAATAACCTACATTGAAAATAAGTAGAATGTACTGTGAGCAAACAAGACAATAAATACATGAGTTAGGAAAATAAAAAAGTATCAAAGATATATATTAATTACCTGCAGCATGCAATGGATGGTGCAACTGATCGTTCCACTGGGTATCAATAATTTTTATATATTCTTCGTGATATCTAACATTTTCCACAATAGCTTGGTTTGCCCGATCCATTGCTTCATATATAAAGCCCATCGTCAGCTTGTCATCACCATCTACAAGCCACAACACTTTAACTAAAGGCTAAAAATCCCTTAATATCTTCCCCACTTTCTTCCAAAATTTATTGTCTCTCATCAAGTTTGGGACCTCAAACTCCGGACCACTTGTTGCATTGCCCCATCTCGAACGAATCCATTCTTTTGATGCAAACATTTGAATTAGCTCTGTTCTAAACCTTACAAGGCTTTCCATAGCCAGAAAATGGGTTGCAAACCTAGTTGGTCCTGGACGCAGCAAGGCATGGTTATTTGGGTATCTTTTCATCAAGCTTAACACCAATGAATGATCATATATAAATCTTGTAATTCCCCTACATGCCTTGATCAATGAAGCCACTTTTTTTTTCCTTCCAATCTTTTCCAAGATGAGATCTATGAAGTGTGCTGCACTTGGGGTCCAAAATAAATGAGTCCTCTTCTCCATCAACATCCTACCTGCTGCCTTAAAATTTGCACCATTATCCGTAACAATCTGTACAATATGCTCTTCTCCAACACTTTCCACAACTTTATCCATAAGACTGAATATATAAATAGTTGTCCGTCTATGTTCAGTTGCATCAATGGACTTCACAAAGACGGTCCCAGCTACTGAATACACCAAAAAGTTTATTAATTGTGTTTGTGTGCCGCTGGTCCACCCATCACACATGATGGTAACACCATTTTGCTGCCACATGGGCCTAATCCACCCAGGCCTTTATTTCTTTGTATTCTTCTTCTAGATATTTGGTGCTCACTTCATATACAGATTGCGACTGTATACCCCGCCCGGCTTCGGCGGCAACATTAAGAATAGTCTGAAAATAAGGGGAATCTATTGTTGTAGGGGGTATGTTCTTGTGAATTAACCATTTAGTTGTAGCTTTGGCTAATCTATCTCTAGGACTCTTCAAAGCCCCTTTGAGAACATTTGATATCTTTGGCTGATTAGCCCCCTACGATCATGTGTTAGAGGATCAGCCGGGGGAGGAGCTACTCTTCTAGTAGAAATTATTTCTACATCATCATCCCATTAACAGGTGTTAAATGCTCTGCGCATGGCCCCCGCAATGCCCTTGCCCTTACTTGGCACACTAGATGACCCCCCTGCTCCATAGTATGCTCTTCCACTAGATGCACGATGGCGACACTCTTGTTCTTGGTGCGTCATGACCGACTCTCGGTGTGCAGTTGTCATTTCATCCTCATCATCAGAATCTTCAAGGGCTTCATCCCCAAAAACCTCATAACAGGCAGCATCAACATCTTGCTACCGTGCCGCTTTTCTTTTATTTCTACTTTTCTAGCTTTGTTGTTATTCAACAAAGCTCTCATTTGTTCCCTCACTTCCCTCGATACTTCAGTACAGCCAGCAACATGGGCCAAGTGTTACTTGAATCTTGTAATGCCCCCATTGGTCACTTTCCCACAAAAGTTACACTTGATTTCCAACCGGTTATTCTGAATTTCCTAACCAAGACTCCATGCAGGATCAATTTCACGCGGCATTTTCAATTGTCAGTTGGTACCTATGATGCACGGATACTTCAAAATGGGCAACTTATTGTGCCATATTGTATCTGATACTTCACTTTTTATGTGTAAAATCTATGTCCCTACCGTGTCTATGGCGTGTCCTTGCCGTATCCATGCATCATAGGTTGGCACACACAATGACACAAATAGAATGGTTGAATACCTATAAAATATGAAAAAATAGTATGTTAAAATTTTTAAAAACACAAAAATACGTGGGGGTAAACATATATCTAGCATTTAAGAGTTATTCTCAAGACATTTGATGGGGTATTTCATAAGTTAAAATATATTTTTTTCAAAAAATAAAAAATTCAGAAAATAAAGAACCAAAAAAACTAAAAAAAAAAAAAGAAAAAACACAAAAATGTGTTGGATTGATCTATGGGAAACATACTTCAATACTTTGTGAACCATTTTCAATACACTTGATTGGTTTTCAAATTAAAAAAAAAATTCAAAAAATTCAAAAATCCAGAAATAAAAAAAAACAAATAAAAAGATTTTTTTTTTTTATTGATCTATGGAAAACATAGATCTATCATAGAATGCATTTTCAAGTAGTTTCATGGGTTGTCCATGAGTAATCACATTTTAAAAATAATAATAATAAATCTGAACATAAAAAAATCAATAAAAATTAAAAATGTGATGGATTTATCTATGAGAAACATAGATCTATCATTTACAAGCCATTTTCAAGTGGTTTCATGAGTTCATGAGTAATCACATTTCCAAAAATAAAAAATAAAAAAATCCGAAAATAAAAAAATAAAAAAAATCAATAAACATTCAAAATGTGATGTATTGATCTATGAGAAACATAGATCTATCATTTACAAGCCATTTTCAAGTGGTTTCATGAGTTGTTCATGAGTAATCACACTTTTAAAAATAAAAAATAAATAAACCCGAAAATAAAAAAAATAAAAAACATGAAAAATTTGATGGATTGATCTATGAGAAACATAGATCTATCGTTTACAAGCAGTGTGCATGATCAAAGGGAAACATGGATCTAACAATATTACAAGACAAGGAAGCATTATCATGTGATTTATAGTGGTTAGAGAGAGATGATCTCAAAAGTCAAAACTAGGAAAAATCCAAAAGAAAAAACATACCTAGAATCTTGATGAAGATGGAATGGAAGCTTGGATCTTGTGTTGATTGTTGATTCCTTGTATTTGATGTTTGTTGTGGTAAAATCTTGAAACTTTGGAGTTTGGAGGCACTTGGAAGGGTTCACAGCAGTAAAAATGGAGAGAAATGCAAAAGAGTGTGAAAAGGAGCAATTAGGGCCGGCTGGTAGGGTATTTAAACCCCACCACCACGTAGCGGCCGCTACGGGTGTGATACCCAATAAGTTCCATTTGGCCATCACGGCTGATATTTTCATCCATGGATATGAGGACTTGACACATGTGAATGGGGGCTGGGAGGTGTCAGATTAATTGGGTTTGGCTGCTGGTTGTAACAGTTGTCTGTTTTGAGGTTTTGGATGGATAGTAAATGGGGATTTGAAGTCTGATTTGGGGATCTGAAGGAGTATGGCTTGTGGCCACTTTGGATGCTATGTATGGAGTTCGGCAGATGCAAACAAGGTCAATGAAAGATCTGTCGGGCCAGATCTATGAGTGGGGTTTGTCAGCCATTGAGTTTTGACGAAATAGAATGTCAACAGTTGGATTTTTGGGCTTGGGTGATGTCGACACTTAGGGTTTGGGAACTCTAAGCCTCGGCTAATGTATATGGAGGGGTGATGGTTGGCAGCTATGGAGGATCGGCTAGGGGCTTGATTTTGATGCGTATTGGGTTGTACGAACAATGAGAAATTATGATTTTGGGCTGTTCAAGGTGAAAGTGATGATGTAAAAGCAATGGTCAAGATAGCGGTTGCAGCGAGTGTAGCGGCCAGTAGCGAAAACGCTATCTAGTGGGCGATACGTTGTAGTTGCGGTGATACGTAGCGGCGTGGCAGTGTGAATTTTTTAAGTTGTTAAAAGAATTCAAATCTTGTGTAGCAACCAATCTTGTGTTTTTTTAGTGATATAGAACTAGATAAGGGTAAGGAGCTTTAGGAAAGGCTGTTGAAGGGAAGAAATAGGAAAAATAATTTTTTAATTAAAACTGCTTGAATAGGGTTTAGACCGTAGCGCCGCTAATTTTTAAATAGAGTAGCGGCCTTAACCACTACGGCCGATAATGCGACCACTACACAGCATAGAAGAGGGAAGAAGGAGAAGATACCTGATTCGCGATCTCACACTGCAAGGCCTCACACCCGATGGTCTCACACTAGATCCTTTAGCAGAAGAAGTATCCAAAAGCATTCATTCATTCTCATTAACCATTAACTAAGAAAGAGATCTTTACAATGATTTTATAAAGAAAACCTAACCCTAAATTGGATCTCGGCATTAAAATATATCAAAGGTTGAGATTAAAACATTAATAACAAAATTAATGGACTTTATTTACAATTCTACTAAAATAAAATAAATAAATAAAACTATTAGAATTAATTGTACTACCAACATGGGTCGTATGGTCCATATGATCGTACGATCACTTGGATGGGTCCCATGGATGGACACCACTTGATCTTCAATTCTTGATTCATCTCGAACAAATTTCAGATCGGGCTAGATTCGACTGTTGATCTTTATTAGACCTAGGATCCAACAGTGGATCCTTGCCAAGATTTAGATCCAACAGTGGATCTTTGCTAGAATAGCAATCCAACAGTGGGTATTTGCCAGAATCTCGATCCAGTGTGGATCTTTGTCAGAATTGCGATCTAACGGTGGATCTTTGTCAGAATTGCAATCTAACATCTGGTAGTGATCATCCATCCATAAGGAGGCATGTGTGTGTATCGCCTTGGCCTTTTTCTTCCTCTTGCAGAATTTGTGTGGAGGAAGTACGGTGTCAACATCAAAGAGTTTTGCTGATTCTTGACAAAAGCGACTTGAAAAGACATCCCAAATGGTACAATATTGTTTATATTAGAGCTTTTTACAAAAAGGCCACTGTGTTTTCATTAAACCTCAAAAACACCCTTACATTTTGAGTTTTTACTTAAACAGCCTTTGACTAACAGTCAGACTTAACCAAAAGTAACTGACGTTTGCACTCTCCTTTTCTTATTTTATTTTCCCATTTTACCCATTACCAAAAAAGGGCTTTGTGTTCATCCTCCGGAGTCCAGATGGCTACTCTCGATCACTCGTCCTCAACCTTCTCTTTCTCTCTTGGGGGTCTCTTCGCAGCACCATCAAACTCTAAAAATTCTTTAACTTATGAAAATAAGAACTTTAGTTGTTCCAAATTTTTTGAATCATTCACTCTTGGCAATTTTCTTGGTGTCGACACTTGGTGTTCCTTTTGTAGTTATAGACATGTGTCAAGTTTACCAGGGAAAGTCAAAAATAAAATATTACCTAAGATTTGTGTCCAGCTGAAGACCGTCCAAGCAAACCCATACGTGCCATCCACTTTCCATTTTTCCATGCATATCCAATTGAGATGTGTTGCATATGATTTCTGCTGTGATGGATGTCGGATCTCTTTCCATGTTTACTTCATTAATCAAGAGCCATGAGATTACCATGCTGGGAATCTGATGTGCTCCTAGGTTGGAATGAATAATGATAGGGGGTCTCTTTCCTGATGCTTGTGAAATTCCTAGCCAGCTGAGGTGGATGATTGATATGCAAGATTTGTATGCAACTGATGAGCTGGAACATGAGACTAATGGATGGACTAGACCATGATGATTTGGCTCATCACGAATGAGCTGTATCTGGCCTTAGGTTGGACCATGATGATCATCATGTATGGGCTGAAGTTGGGCATGATGGATGGTCAACATACAGTCCTTACTGAAAACCACTCTCTCCACCTTCCATGATTTCTCCACTCTCACTCCACAGATTACTCCAAGATGATGGAGTACAATTGGAGAGTTGTGAATGCCTGAAACTGGTTCGAGGGGTATGTGGAGGGGGTATATACTACGTAAATGGACCGTCCCAAGTAAATTGAGGTTCTAACATAAGAGTCTAATTGTAAGAGGAAAATGCTCGGTTTTGAGAATATATCAAATGACAATCATTTTATCCCAATGGGTAACTGAAAGCGTTGCATCTCAAGTTGTTTGAGTTCGGTTGGGATCCTTTCTATCCAAACAAGTGGATTTTCATGTACTGCTCATCTTTTCTTGCTCTCTATATGGGGCCCACCGTTCAAGTAATGCATCAGGTGGGTCCCATCGTTGATGGAAGATCCACATTGATCTTCTCGGATGCATTCCTCGATCGGTTACCTCTTTTCTAGTTGAGCGAGTCATATGAATTTGAAGAAGTTTGGTTTTGGAACTGTTTAAGACTTGGTTGAGTTAGTTTGCCTCATAGTTTTTCAAGTTTTACTGCAGTTATTCATTTGGAGGGATGGATCGAGGTATTGATATGGAGAAGAGAGTTCAATATTAACTGCTACTTCTCTGCATATTTGCTATGTTGAGAGGAGAAGAAGGGTTTTAAAGCGTAATTTCTGGCATCCAATAAATGTGGGGTAAAATGGGAAATGCAAAAAAATAATGGGAAAGTGGGAACGGCAATTACTTTTGATTTAGGTTGACTGTTTATGTGAGGGTTCTTTAAGTAAAAGTACAAAATGTAGGGGTGTTTTTAAGATTTTAGAAAAACAGAGGGACCTTTTTGTAAAAAACCTCTTTATATTATCATTGTATAGAAAGAAAATTTTCAACCTCTACATTTTTTCATGATTGGTATAGCTTTATCCCATTAATCTAGGGTCTAGTTAATAAATTTTACTTTCTAAGTATAAAATAAGCTTCTAATGTACATATATCCTGTCTTTCTAATGGTAATGCATGAATGTGACCTCTCTTTCTCTCTCTCTCCCTCCCTCTCTCTCTCTTTCTCTAGTTGTGTGTGTGAGTGGTGGATGGGACTCAGTAACAGTGAGGAAAGGTATATAGCATAGGAGGAAGACATAAGTGGAAATATGCCAAAAGGAAACTTTTAATATCTTATCACGCACATCTGGTATAAGGCACATCAAGAAATGGGATCGTCATCATCATCACGGCCTTGTCCCAATTATATTGGGGTTGGGGTCAGCTGCATGAATTTTGTTTCTCCATTCGGTATATCTTGGGCTAAATCCTTAGATTGGTTTCACTTAATCAAGATATGGGATACCCTCTTGATTGCAAATATATGTGAAGTTCTGGTATGTTACCCTCAAACTTGATTGCAACAAGGGATTATCAACTATGCAGTCATCATAGCCCTACTTCATTCAATGTCTTTACTATTCTCCTCTTTCTTCTAGTCCTTCAAACTTGAAACCCAAAAATATGGTGTCCAGAGGCCGTTCCTAGCCTTCAGTGTTTGTGTCCAAACTGTGTTAGCAAACATTCCTCTTTCTTTTTGTATTGAGCGACCTTTTTCTCATTTCCATTTCTTTTATTATGAATTTATAAACTAATTTAATTGTCCTCCCATTACTTTGGTGGTCATATATATTTTTTCCTTTTGATCCAGTTGGTTCCCTTTATGAAGTTTCTGTGAATTTTTTCATTCTTAAAGATTATGGATTGAAAATTAAAATAGAGAGGTCCGTGATCCTAATTCCTTTGTTTGGAGTCCAAGGCCCTCACCTTGATAAGTGGTGATGCCTAGTGGTCAGCATCCAACATTTGATGGGGAGTGCTTTAGTTCATTGGCACTTTTAGAGGACAATCCTCAATGACAGAGTTAAAATGAACCATATACAAAGATTGTTATGTCTTATGTGGGTCCTTTGTGTAGAATCTTTCCTAGACTTTTTCAATTAGTTTCTACGAAATTGTGTGGTCAAAGATTGTTATGTTGGGTTGGGTTGGGTTTTTTTTTTTTTTTTAGAGCGGGGTTTCGTCAGTATGAGATGTCCTTATATGTGTCGTTGTTGAGTATTCTTTCTAACGTTTTTATTTGCAGTGATAAGATAGACATCCAGATTTGGAAGCAATGTCCAAGTGGAGTTTTCACCACTAGATCCTTTCATATTTTATTGGAAGGGTCAATTAGGGTCAAGTCTCCCTGGCTTGGATGTTTGGTTGGGCTTTTCTCCCCCACAGGTGTTGGTTGGTGATTGCTGGAAAGGTGTCCACTACAGATAATCTTGAGAAGAGGTTTGACTTCAGAGGAGATTTCTGACCTTTGTGAACTGTGTAACAAGGAGAGGGAATCGGTTGATCACGTGTTCCTTCATTGTGGTGTTGTGGCTTCGCTTCCTTGCCTTGTGCGATGTCCATGGTTTTTTTTGGGTCTCTGGTTGGCTTGATTGAAGCATGGAGGTGGGTTCCCATTTTTGGTTGTGGTGCTATTCTTTGGCGGTTAGTCCCTTTTTCCATTTTGTGGTCTATTGGGAAGGAAAGAAACGGCATGATTAAACGGCATGATTTTTATGGTAAGTCATCGTCTATTCACGATGTCTTCTTCAGGGTGCATCTCAAAATAGCTAAATGGGCTTCTTCTAGAAGAGTTTAATAATGGAAGGATAGATGATGTTTTGTGTAATTGGAAGGCTTCATTATGTTGCAGTCCTCACAAGGAGAGGAAGGTCATGGTGTGAGCTCCACCTCCAATTAGTGTTTTCAAGTCGAATGTCGATGGAGAGCAAAAGGAAAACCTAAGCCTGCAGGTATTGGTGGGGTACTTTGGAATAGCAAAGGGGATGTGTTGCTGTTATATTCTAAGAGTTTTGGCGTTAAGGAGTTAAATGAGGCTTAAGTGCTTGCAATCTTAGAAGCGCTTCCATTGTTTTTTCAGTATTTTCAATTGCTTGGGCATCTTCTTCAAGTGTGGGCCCCTGGAGGTTTCATTTCCTTCTCAGTGAAATTAAGATTTTGTGTCAAGTGGAGTTTAGGCATGCCAATGGGATTGTGGATTTTTTAGCTAAGCAAGGGGTGGATAGATCTTTTTTTTTTTTTTTTCCTTTGATTTTATAACTCTCTTTATTGTGGATTGGTATAATGCTTGCATCCCATGTTTTCCCTTCTTGTTGGTTATTTTTTGTATCTTGGCTCTCGTTTAATTAATTTAAGCTCTTATTGTTATCAATCCAAAAAAAAGAAAGAAGAAAAAGGAACTGTGTACTCTATCTTGTCTATTTAGTCATATTTGCACTATTGTATGTCCTCATTTTGGTCTTAGAGTTTTAATTGTATGTCCTCTTTTTTAGTCTTAGAGTTTAATTTTTCATCGTTTCTATTTTCTTCTCCGATACATCATTGCATTGATGTTTCCTTATTGTAGGTTTATATGGCTTCCGTTTTTCAAAATCAATACAAATTACTTGCTCGATCTGGGAACAAAGTGCAAGAGGTAAGAAGTTTTGGGGATTTTGTTTTTCTTTGTCTGCATCTCATTGGAAGACTGAGGAATTTCTGTCCGACAAACTGAAAATATCACATTGCTCAACACCACCAAATTTGCCTCTTGTTTCTGTCTGCTAAGTCAAAATAAGCATTTTTTTCCCTGTTCACCAATTAAGGATGGAGCAATTGCTCTGTTTTTCTTTCTGACATTTTCATTACACGCTAACAGTTTTGGACCTAATCTTGCATCCCATTTTTTGTGCGTCTCATCTTCAAAATTGAAATTCTTGTCACCAAATCAGTAGTGTGACAGTCATACGAAATATTGGCAAAAGTTTCAGCAGATGCAAATGGGTTTGCTTCTGCAATTACATATCTGGTAAAAAGAACCAAAAATAAAAATTTTATTTCAAAATTTCCTCATATGCAGGTTTAGCTATCCTAGAAATGTTTAGACATCCAAATTCAGTTCCAAACGTACAAAAGTTGGGTACTGTCTGTGTGTAATTGCACAGACTACCATCAAAGATCTTGTGAATTAGAAGAGTTGATTTCCAATAGCATTGATTCTAGCACACATTAAAGTTGCCGCCTTGATTTGATTTTCTTGATGGGCCTGTCAACACTCAATACAGTCTGTTCCTCTTTCCTGCAGGATCCTATCCCCGCCAACACACACATCCCCATAGGTTTTCCTGTTCCAGATCAAATCTATATTGCATCCACACACCTTTTCAAGATGCAGAATCCGGATTTAGATTTTTCCTTTTGCAATGTCTCATATTAACATGCTTTGAATGGTAGTCTGTCAGTTAAATTAATTGCTCCTATATGTTTTCCTGACAAATGCTATAGTAGTGTTTTGTAGCGGAATTTTCAGGGATGGCCAAGCCATCCTCTAGCAGGGAATGGCCTTGCCTGTGTGGCCCACTGGCCCATCCTGTGATCAGTATAGGCCCTCATACTCACTACCATTTCATGAATTAGCTGTTGCCAAATTAAATACTCATCCGAACTTTGTAAGCATTTGAATTGGTCGTGAATTTGGCACCTATTCAGTTCTATCTAAGGGCTAGGATTTGGGGAACTTTAGAACCCAGAAAAATGCACCTCCCATGGTCTGGTGGACAGAGGTAATGTTTTAAACCTTGTACTCTCCTATGACTGTCATGCTTCCAGGTGGGGAGTTAGAGGCAGGTTGTTCCATACTTACCGACAGCTTGGTTATTCCTGTAAATGACCTCTGTATTATAATATATATATATATATAAATGTTTATTATATACAAAAGAATTAAAATACAGGTGGCCCACTTTGGATTGATGGACCCTGGTTCGAGGGATTATAAACCTATATGTAGATCCAATGTTACAGGTCCAATTTCATTCCAAAATCCAGCACTGAGCTGTTTGGAATCTCATTTTGAACCAGGAAAAATTGATGCTGATTGTTTTTGCAGGTGATAGTGCAAGCCTCCTTGGATACAGAGCAGATGAAAGCAGCCATTCTGACATGTACAAATCGGGTTGAATAAGGGACTTCATTATTCTTTAATTATTGTAAATTCGTGTAACTAATCTCGTTTGGTTGATTAGTTTTCTTACATCAGTCAGCTTATTTAAATTGTACCGAAGGGCTATGCCACTGTAAACTAACAAGGGTTGTTGAGATGAGCCATGCACAAGACAAGCTCGTCTTCATCATACGTTGATCAATTTAGATGTGCCTTGCTACTATTCTCCCCGAGAATGTCTACTTGGTCTGGCTACCTTTTCGTGTAGAGTGGTTGAGAACTAATTTTCAAAGAAGTGAGGAGGATAGAAAATGAGTATTTTGCTTCAACTAGTTATAATAATAATAAAGAAACTAAGGCTGGTCGTCTTGGATCTGAATATTATAACAAGAGTTGAAAGTTGGTTGATATTCTTCTGCAGTAGAGGATGGAGATTGCTTGTTTGTGAAAGATTAAGTGAAGTGACAGAAGCATGGGACCTCGGAGAAAACAATGTCCTTGCTAAGATGATATGGGCATTGTAGTAACAATGAAGAGAAGAAAGAGATTGACGAGATCAATTCTTAAAATTGCATTAAATACTACAATGTTAATGTTGATTAATTCATTAGAACCCCCTGCGGGATTCAGTGAAGTTGAGAGAACAATTTTGAAGTTTGATTTATGAGCTTACTCGGTGAGTACCTGGTGAAGAAAGTTTAATAGTTCGATGAAGACTAATTAATGGTCACTTTGAAAGGAGAAAAAAACTGTTTATATGACAAAAGAGTCCATGAAGAACAAATCTGGTTTTGAACAAGCAAATGTCACAGTAGTTGTTATTCGACTTTGTTGTGGCGTTTGATCATCCTGCTTTAGAAACGGTAGGACTCCTTGATGTTTAAGAATTGTTCATATTGATAACAAGTAGAAGACTTAATATATAGACATAAGGAATGATCAATAAACAGAAAAAACCACGAAGTCATCACAAGGGAGAGTTTGTTGTCTAACACTGTAGGATCTAGATTTACTGAATCTTCAGGTGTGACTATCATTGCTCATCAAATATCGTCAAAATCAATACTTAATTGATATTCATTTTTTCTTCTTTTAAAATATGCAAGCTATATAATCATACAAAGCAGAACTAAAAGATCATTTTACTGTAGGATCTGCATTTATTGATCTTCAGGTGTGACTATCATTGCTCATAAAATATGGTCAAAATCAATACATAATTGATATTCATTTTTTCTTCTTTTAAAATATGCAGGCTATATGATCATACAAAGCAAAACTAAAAATTCATTTTCTTTACTCAGAGTTGGTACCACCAAAATTTGACTAAATAAACACTCATCCTACCACCGTGACACTGGGCCGGTACACCTAATATGACTACAATAATTCACGATACCTTTAAATGTAGGAGGCTTTGTCTCCTAGTATATTATACACCAAAATGACACCCACGCTTATAGATCACTTTGCAGTATGAAGTAGTATAAAAGAAGAGTGAACTTGAAAAGCTCAGTAAGTAACTAGTCATATTCATCAGGATTTAGAATCGTTTAAAGAACCATCCCATGACCCAAATGTGATCTATTCTCCCTTTACAAAGTTCATATGAAAAAGAAGTGAGGTAAAGTAAAGCCTAGCCGTAACTTTTCTACCATATAAAACCATGGTAAAGTCTGATAGAGTAACGTCAAAACAAAAGGAAATTTTATCATGTTTTCAAATAAAAATAACTAAGGGCCCATTTGGATATGTCCAAAATAAGATATTTATAGATTTAATTATTGACAAAATCAAATATCAGAACATACAATAATACTGCATTATTATTTTTGGTAGACAGTTTTCAAAAAAAGCCATAGATTCGGAACTGAACTGTTTGGTAGTTATTCCAGATTATAACAGACATTGAAATCAAAATTAACCTCAATTTTCAAATCAAATATATGGTCAATAACTTCGTGATTTTGTTTCAATGGTTTAAAAAAAAACAATGGACAAGATGACTACAACATTTCCTAGGAATTCAATTCCATGAAAACAAAAGTACCTCTAATATTTTCAAGACAAGGAATTCATTGTAAAGTGGATTCCTTTGATTTCCTAGTATTCAATCCATGCAAACAAATATAAATTTCCAAGATAAGGGAATTCATGGTGAAATGGGTTCCTTTGAATTTGTTGGAATTCCATGCAAAAAAAAAAGTCCTGATTAATTTGTCCTATTTGGGGCCCATCTTTCATTGCTCAAAGGTGATCAAAGGAACAACCACTCCCAGTTAAACACTAAATCATATTTCACGATATGTATCACTATATTTATCACATAAAGAGGGCCATAACTCCACCCAGGGATCGATCCATCCATGGGTGGACAGGTTCATTTCACCTCTCCTGGCTACTGGGCCAACTAGCAAAAAAAAAAAAAGGGCCACACAGGTTGCAAATAGCTATGGCCAAAAGGGTGAGGAAAGGGAGAGGGAAACTAGAGAGAAATCAGATATTTGTGGAAAGGGAGAAGACTTGGACACATCTCTAAAGAGAGAGTAGATAGGTTGGTGAAACATAGAGTTCTACGGAATTTTAATTTCGTTGACTTTTGTTTCTGACTGCATTAAAGGATAGCAGGTCAAATCTAATAAGAAAACGGCCACAACATGTTCTCGACTTTTAGAACTTACCAACAAATAATTGTGAAAAAAAATTGCATACTCCTTGTATATCGGGTGAAGAATATTTTTTCATCTTTATCATCAATTTCTCACGTTTTCGTTTCATCTATCTATTACGTGAAAAATCAGATGCTTATCTAACTAATTACTTGGAATCTTGATACGATGATGATGTGATGACACCAATATCTGAGATTCGTCAAGATGTGCTTGACCAATTGACACTTTCAAGGATTATCATAAGTGGGGCATGAGGTAGGATATGTATACCTGATATTATCGTTGTTTTTCCTTTTTCTTTATTTTTAGGGATTATAAGATAGATTCTATTTAAAGAAAGGGGGAAAACACTACGATACAATAGCTGCTTCTTACTCTCCAAAGACAGGAGAATAAGAATTTGAAGCACCAAATCAAAAGGAAAGAGGCCCACAACCTGGGTATAAGCAAAATAAAAGCCTACAAACCGAGCACATGATTCATTAGTTAAGCAGTGGTCAAATGAAATAGATCCATCTCAGAAAAATACGTGGGACCCTGGAAACACGTCTCATCATCCTGTTCATATCAAAGGATTGATAAAGAGGAAATCTTCTGAGGCCGTATATTGTGTGTACCACATTATCAAAACGGTGAGTTCAAAATCGAACATTCCAAGCATAAGACTTTGGACACTTCACAATCTTCAAAAGACGCCCATCCAAGATCCAACTCTGGGATAAGCCCAAGCAATGAAAGGACATTCAGACATAAGGGCACATTTGTGTAGCCCATTTCCGCATAAAATGATGTGGTTTTCTGTGGAAAATTTCTTTTTCATGTGTTTGGTGGGGCAGTTTTTCACGGAACTGCTTTTTCGCCACTTCAGCTTTTTCCTTCCTAGACATGGAAATGGACTTCATATGGGGGGTATGGGAAGTCCATTTCCACGGAAAACTGACCCCCCATTTCCTCACTCCCACCAGCTACCCTCTTTCTTCTCCCTCCCCTCCCAACCCCACCTACCCACTCACATACCGACCCACATACCTAGTAGTTTTTACTAAACAATAGTTTTCATTAAAGAAATCCACAACTGCACCAAACAACATTAGCACCAATTCATCGGGAAAATTTTTTTTGCACCAAACATGAATTTCTAACTTCCTCAGAAAACCTTTTTTGAGGTACTTAAAAACCATAGAATTTGCTGATGTGGCAGTTTCATCTTTCCATGGAAGTTGCATCTACACAAACGTGCCCTAAATGATCATAATCAAAATCTACTCAGAATCCAGCACCAAAGACGAGTTTCTTTTTTCTTTCTTTTTTTTTTGTAACCAAGCCTAGCCCAGGAGCCTTTGACCCGAGCCCGAGGGACACTTGATTCCAGACAGCTGAATACTAATCCCACATGCACTGGGTAAAACTATGGGAGGTGGCCAACAGAGGTAGGTGTCGAACATAAGACCCCTCTACTATTGTCACAACCCGGGCCCGAGATTCTGATTACTCCGGACAAACCTCGAGTCACAATGTTCATACTTACTCCCGTAAACTCCAAATTAACCGAAGTTAAAACGAAATCCACAAGGGATAACATACACTCATACCTGTCAAATGTACATTTTTGCGAAAATATATATACATTGACAAAACAATGTAAAACTGTACAAGTTCTTTACCTCAAAGTAAAGTTCAATATAAACATTCCATTTACTATTTTAAGTCAACCACTGCATATTCATAATACAATACAGGTGACAACTATTTACATTCCAAAATGAATATATAAAAGTATTTTTCAAAATGTTTCCAAATGTTCTAATTGATTCGTCCTCCAACTCATGTCCATTCAATCAATCCTCCTGGAAGAATCTAATTGGCCTCCTCCTCAGGCGGCGCATGCTCTGCAGTACCGGTATGGGTAACTGGGCCTGCAATATCATCAATAACACTGTGAACACGACGGTTCAACAATGTATACACAAGTCTATGATAGTATATGCTAATAAACATGTTTATCAATTCTATAAACAAAATCTCAATAATCCTAGACAACTCAAATCAATGACAGTAATCTATACATTGGAGTCAAGTAACAATACTTACAAGAATTGGCAACTACCATAGTATACTTTTCATTAGTGGTTTCCAAAAGGGATCATTCAGTTATCCGATTAACGAATTCAGTATTTCATTCATTCAGTTTTCAGTGAGTGCACTTTATTAAGTGGCTTATCATTCAATACATGTGGGATCTACCAGTGTCTTGATCAGAGATCACTGGCATCACCACGAAACTCTGAAACACCCCATTCCATCTACTGAAGTAGGATTGTTCATTAATTCATTGTGTTAATTCATTCCATTTCAGCTCAATAACGAGCTTAAGAATTACTATGTAGTGCCAAACTCAGTAATCGAATCAAACCAATAAATCCTACTCAAACTTCTAAACCAATATTCATGTGAAACGTTTGTTATCTAATGTGTGTGTTATTCTCGATGACATCACTTTAATTGAAATTTACACATTCTGATAACCTTAGCTAACACATATGAAGGTTTAGTTAATTTAGAAGACACTTATGTACCTAAAAAGCACCCATGTTTCCAACAAAACCCAAAACCAAAATTTCGCCCAGTTAAGTTCGGTCAGCTTCTCGGTTAACCCTTGGTCAACCGAACTCTGTCGGTTAACCACTCGGTCACCTTTCGGTTCGTAATCCAGAAGCTTTAGGTTTTCTGACACTTCTGGAACTGTACTCGGTCACCTATCGGTCGACCGAACACTCATTTGTCGGTTAACCAAATCTGAGTTCGGTCACCTGTCGGTTCACAATCCAGAGAGCTCTAGACGAGCTCGGTCAGCAGTTCGGTCACCTGTTGGTCGACCAAATTGCTAGTTTGGCTGACCGAACACAATTCATTCAGCTTTCCAGAAGCTGGAATTTCCTGCGAAACTCAACTCATAAGGGTCGGTCAGCTATTCGACTGACCGAACTGTTCCCAGAAGTTCGGAAAATTTCTGAGCCGAAATTCAGAATTTGAGCTCTTTGAGCTCAAACAAGTTCAATAACATCCTAAACCATAAGAGATGAGTATACTTGCCTTGTTTGGAGATTAATTAGCAAAAACCCCTTTGTTTAGCTTGATCCTTGAGATAAAATCTCCAATTTGAAACCCTCTTTGAACCTAAAATCAAAACCAATTCACAAATAGAACTCAATTGAGTTCTTTGTGCTAGAAAACACTATAAACCATTGAAAAGAACTAGAAAATTCTGTACTGAATCAAAGTACTTACCTGTAGCTTTGTAAGAAGGAAGTTTGAGCTCTTTTTCAAGCTTTAGCTCCAAGGAAATGGAAAGAGAGCTAGAGAAAGAAGATGAAGGAGATGAAGTCCTCTCCAAACCACTTTCAATCACTTGAAAAGCTTCCAATCTCACTCTCAATGAAGGAAATGAAAGGAAAAAGGAAAAGAAATGTGTCTAGGGTTGCTTGGAATGGAAATGAATGAAAATGAACTCATTGGAGTTCATCTCAACCTATATAACCCATTTTTACAAAAAAAAAAAAAAAAAAAAAAAAAAAAAAAAAAAAAACCCTCTTATTTCTATTATTTACATTTCGAGTCAAACGAAAACTCATTTGATCCAATTCTCGGCAAAAGAGTTCAATCTTCTACGGAAATTAACATACTCTTTAAGATACACACACGTTGGTATCAAGAGTTACTATATTCGACAAAATAAGCAGAAATTCATATTTACGAAAAAGTCCTTGTTTTCCTTTGTTTAAGTCAAAAATCAATTCAAATCATTCAATGTCATTCATTATCCTTTCATTAAGCTCAAATTAATCATTTGAGATAAATTTAATTCAATTTGGTCATTAACCATTCTTAGTTTAATTATCAATGCTTAATTAACATTAGTTTTGATTAATTAGAGTTAATCTTAATTAACTCAGGACGGGGTATAACAGCTATCTAAGGCGCAAAGTCCTTGGCCAAATGAGCTACCACTCGTTGGTTCCCAAAGACAAGATTCTACTCTGAATAATCTGCTGAATTCTGACTCACACCTTCTGAACCCAATTGTTTTAGATTTGAATATCCTAGCATTTCACTCTTTCCAAATACTCCAAACATGAGCTGGGAAAATAATCAATTCATCTTTTTGATGAAGAAGACAATTGTTTTCATTTTTATTCTTGAATCACGATTGGATTTTCTTCCAAATGACCTCTGACCTCATAATCCACGGTTGCAAAACGGTTTTGTTGAACTTCCGCAGTAGCTTCTTTTGCCATCCGAGTTTGCTCAATAGCCATTGCATTTGTATGGCCATCATTTGTTGGAGGATTATTAACCAATGCTTTATATTGTCTTAACAGTTTATCTACATGTTCCTTCACCTTATAAATGATAGATAACATGGCTCGTGAAATTGTCTTAACATAGCTCATGTCTAAACAGTTTGTCTTAACACAGTCCCATGCTTTCTTGTCCGTCCCTTTTAATCGGTCAACACCATTTTATCTCATTATTACATTATTATATCCTAATCATCTTAATTGTAATCCTTGATTCATGGAGAAATCTAACCAATCAAGTCTATAATATTCAATAATGTTTTTAACTTTTAACCATATCTTCAAACTCGTGGTAGTTGTCACATCCCGGTCCCGAAATTACCTGGCCAAGGGTAATCCCCGAGGTGTGACACGCGTACTCCCGTGGCTTTCGCACCATGTCTCAGGTCAAGCACGAGCCACGAAGGATTAATTCCACTTTCTGGTTGTGAGACATGCTCACTAACACCTGTTTCTGTACATTTCAAAGCGGAGGCATCTAAAACAATATATTAATAGGTACTATATCATGAGCTGTCCAATCGTTCAAGTTCATTAAACAAAAGATGATTTCATTTACTAGTAAGAAGTAAAGATATAAAACTTACTCTACCTCACAATTACGAAAGTACATTTAAAAGAAAGTATTTTCCCAAAAGTATTCTATCAACATAAACATACTATTCAACTTCAAAATCACAAGAGAAGATTTTCTAGATAGCTCTAAAAAAAAAAAAAAAAAACTCAAGACGCTCTCCGGAGCATAGCTAGACAGCACCCACAACTGTCCACTCCTTTAGGCTTGCCGGTACCTCATTGGCCTCCTCCTCTCCCTCGTGGTCTCCTCAAGACTAAGAGCGGGGTCTATGTCTGTAACACCAAGAATAGCTAGTGAATACGACGATTCAACAAGTATAAACAATAACAATCTATGCATATCATATCAATTTAGAATTAATGACGAGTGATTGAAAGAGGGGCATATAAAGTTAAACTAGGAAATTTGTGCAATCGAATAAATCATGCTTAATGAATCAATCATAAATGAAATTATACAATCTAGTTGGTTTTACATGAGCTAACCTTTCTCTCAATTAGAGAGGGAACCACGTTGGGATGTTACCAGTGACACAGCCAAAGGTTCAACTGGTTACCCGGTTCTAGAGTTCCGGTACTCCAGACTGTCTACTGCGCAGCAACTTTCACAATACTGAACCTCGAGTCAACCCCGTTGGGCATCATCCAGTCAAAGCTCAGTAGTACCAACTCATTCAAATCAATTAACAATCGGGACTTGAGTAGGTTACATCATTCGATTCATTCTATACAATCATTAATTCCAATCATTTCAATATCCAAATTCAATCCTACTTAAGAGCTCCTAACATTAGCAATTCGATTAGTAGTATGAATGAGGTATACTTTATACATAAGAATACTATTAGTGCATGAAATCATGGCTATTACCTTCCAATGTACACATGCATTGTAATTTGAGAGAATCAAGGACTTTTTATTAGCCTAACGAATCTAAGCATCCGCCTTTCATTACCATCCAGCACATTATAAATTATGGTATTCGGCGCATTGCTATTCTTTAGTTGGGTATTACATTATTTTTCAAAGTACGACGAATCCCATGATAATCATGGCCCAATAATGATTGAAAGAACACTAAACAAGTGGAAACCTTTGCCTATAAGGTTTCCCCTTATCAAGGTAATATCCGTTGGTCCATATTAATGAAGGGGTATCATAAGTAAAGCCCTACAAGGTCTTTCTTAGCCTACATTTCTATTAACTCAGGTTGTGTAGCTCTTTTCCCATTCTTTTGTAGTTCTTTCCCATTCCACAACTTGTCTAAAACTCAACAAAAAGAACCACATAATTGTAAGCAAATGGAACCTCATGCTCCCATTTGTTTACATGAAATCCAAATCAATTAATTCTATTTCAAAGAATTATACAATAAGATGAACCCATTTGCATATAACTTCATTTTGATTAAGAGGCTACCAATCAACATGGAACTGAATTTCTATTCTAGAAATCAGTATAAAACAACATGCAAGATTAGAAATCATTTATACTTGCCTTGTTTCAAGCTTTTCCCCACTTTATCTTCTTCTTGAGCCCAAACAATGAAAAACCCCCAAAATAAAACCCTACTAAGAATGCAATGCCAAAATGAGTTATTAAAATGCATGCATGTGAGACAGATGAACTCCTTGATTCAATTGCAACTCAAACGTCTGAGACAAGGATGGAGTTCTTACCAATTCTAAAAAGGGCAGATCTGAGCTTGGAGTTCTTATCACTTTAATGGTATAGGAAGGTATAGTAAGATGTGGAGAAGCAAGATTTCACCCCCAAACTCACATGCAATCCTCTCTTGGTAGGATTAAGAAAGAAAATGAAGAAATGGAAAAGAAGAAATGAGGAAGAGAGATTCGTTCATCTCAGATGACTGTACAGATCAATGGTTATGAGAAATGGTGGTTTAAAGGACATTTTGTATAAGTTTATAAGAAAGTCCATATTCTTTTGACCATTTACATTTTAAGTCAAATGATGAGCTATTTTACTCAATTGAGGTCAAATGGAAAAGTGTTCAATATGAGAAATGATGTGCTCATTGAGATACACGCGGTGGTGCCAAGATGACGTGCATATGATGCAAGATCAGAAAATCTAAATTTACAAAAAAAGTCCTTAGCTCTACCTAAAAGAGCTAATAATATATCAAACTACCTACCTAAGACTCAAGGTCTAACCAAAAAGCTAGAATAAGACTAATTTACCCTAAAATAACTTAATTAATATATAAGCACAATTAAGTTATATAAACATAATTAATTAGGAATAAGCAGGATTAAGTGGGTTCGGGGTGTAACAATAGTCTTGGAGATGCTTTTTGTGAGATCCTTGCAAGTTTGGTATAGTACAATTGTTGTGTGCAGATTTTGGTGATTTCTTATTTTCACACTCCCCTCAAATTAATATAGATGAGTAAGAAGAAATGATTAGCAAATTAGAGTTAAAAGTCACTCTCAGATCATAGCTTTAGTGATAATGTCGATGATTAAATGCCAAAAGACATGTAAGGAAGAGTAAACATGTCATTCTCCGCTTGTTCCCCATAAAATGACAATCACATTCAATATGTTTTATTTTCTTATGACATACCGTTATTAGCATTCTAAATGATACTTGTATATATTAGGATCTTGATAGGAAAGCACCACACATTTTCCCTTCTATATGTAAATCGATATAGAATAAAGACAACATAGCCACAATCCACAAGTGGTAAAATAGAAAAGAGAGAGCAAGAGCCTACACTAGTTTTTACGTGGAAAGCCCTTCAAAGTGACGGGAAAAACCATGGGACCAAAGTCTACAACTTCCACTATTAAAAATAGGATTACAAAAGTCTTCTCTAGAAGGATCTCATAACATCAATAACCATCACCAACCTCTATGGTGGATTACAACTAAAAAAGAAGACACAGAATACCTCAAAACAAGAAAACAAAACTCCTCCAAACCAAACAATGGAATAGGTGAACCTATAGTTCCTTGGAGTTGAGTGGATTAGATCTTCACTCCCTTCCCATCTTGATCTTCTTCTCTTATTCAAACCCTAGCTTGAGAGAGATTCAAAATATCCGATTTTTTCACTATTCCCGGTTTTCTCACACAACCCCTTTAAAAAGTCCTTTTTTAACTCCTTTGCATGGATAATTTGCTTACTACTACCTTTTAGCTTTTTTGCGAAGCCAAAAAAGTGTCGTAAATATTTAAAAATGCGTCGCAATAACTAATTGAGACTCAAAATGCTAGCGTCGAAAAGGGGTCGCAAATAATAGGGTTGCAGAAAGATTAGGGACACTAAGGGCAACAGTGTAGCAATAGGATAAAATATCTACAACGGTTTAAAAGAGTTGCTAATAAGCATCATTCGCAACGTTTTCTAACCATAGCATATAATGATTTATTTGCAACAGCAAAAGTGAATCACCAATAATTCTTATTTGCGACGATTCAAAAGCGTTGTTAATAAATCAATAATGGCGACGCTCGTATAAAGTTGCAAATAATCTTTTTTTGCAACGCTTCTGTGGTGTCGTAAATAATCTTTATTTTGTTACATTTGATTATTTGCAACGCAATAAAAGCGTCGCAAATAATAATTTTTCAGAATAAAAAATATTTTCTAATATTTTCAAAAAAAAAAAAAATTTCCTGTTTTGATACCCTATCAATACAAATATAATCTCGTCATCCATTCTCAATTCTTCCATTCACAATGCAATATTAAATATAAATTTACTTTACATAAAAATAATTAATTAAGTGTACAAACTAATCCACACTTTTTACATAAAGATAATAAATGCATAAAATAATAATACTAAATAACGAAAAATAAAAGTAGTGTCTTAGCATAGACTATTGAAAGTCACCAGCAGAATCACAAATAATTAAGAATCTCTGTGCATTCAAGAAAAATTTAGTATCTATCTTAAAAATATAAAACAAATCTTTAATGTAAAGCATCCTTAGGTCATCACAATCATAGATCTCTAAGTAGCAATTAAGGTATGAAAATAACACTCCATCGAGGTAAAGCCATCCTTAGGTCATCACACTTTGTCGCTAAAAATCCCATTTGTTGTAGTGTTCCCAAGCAAGCCCACCCACTAGTATAACTAATGGGCCATGTCTTTTGAGGATATAAAACCTAATAAAGTGCTTTTTAGTCCCCAAACTCATGAGGTGAAAAAGGATCCAACAAATCTCTCCGTTACGAATCATGAGGAGGGTTCTACCATACCCAAACCTGCCATGCGTCATACCCCGAGCCTAAGAACCCCTTCGATTAGGGTAATCCCTGTCACCGCCATATGATTCTGCTGCAAGACTAAAAACTCTGCTTCCTTCTGCCTTCGCACATGGTCGGGTATAAATTTCCTACGAAACTGTTCCTTGAACGCCTCCCATATGTCACATTTGGCATAATCTTGTAGGAGTTCCTCACGCTCTTCCACCAAACATTCACGACTCTACGGAGCATTGAAGCTGTGACCACTACTTTCTACTTCTGATCACATACTACTGTCTCAAAGACGTCCACAATGTGGTTGAGCCACTCATTTTCTTGCAAAGCATCTTCTTTACCAGAGAATTTGGTAGCTCCTTTCTTCCTAAACTTATCATACAGTGCATTTGGATCTTTGCCCTTTGATTGGATAACCACTTGGGTTCCCACATTAGGTTGTACTGGCATTTGAGGTTGAACTTGATCTTGATTTGCTAGTAACACTGCTATTTGGGTTTGCATTGCCACCTAATTTTCATTGCTCTTAGCCATTTATTCCACTAGCATTAGAAACCTGGCATCCATATTTGGAGGAGGCGTCAGACCTTTGTTCTCTATAAGCACATAGTCAGCGTTCTCGTTGTTGGAATTATCATTTCCGCTTCTTGAACCAGAAGCCACTACAAAAGAATTACAATCCTAAGTTAAAAGTAACAACTCTAACCCCCACTAATTCTAAGCATAGACTATAATGTCAACAAATCAATGTTCTCATCGATCCTATCATGTCCTCATTGTGTTTCCTATTGTTTCTAAGTCTGTTAGAAAGACATTTTCACGCTATGATACCATACTATGCGTATGTCACACCTCAGTAATTCCTGAGGTGTGACATGCGTCCTCTCGTGAAATTCACACCCAACAGAAGTCACAACGGAATCCACAAGGGATAAATCAAGCATCACACGTGTGAGGTTTATCGATGACACCTGTCATTGTACATTTAATGTGGAGCCTATATCTATATTTTACAAAATCGGTATCACAACATGAACAGTCCATTAAAATTCCAAGATATACACAAAAATAAGATTCCCATTACTCTAAAGTAGGGATTCCCAAAAATCACCCTACACGGACATGTACAAAAGTATAATCAAAGTATAGTAGTTATAAACATGATCTACACCATCTATACATGTTCCCAAAAGTACAAAACACATGCTATCACTTTATGCATATCAAGATTATGCAAATGGCATGATGCACTTCTATTTTTCAAAACCCAAAATGTAACCCATGCAACGCTCTCCAAAACCAAGGACTAGAAGACATCCTCAGCAATCCATTCTCTGATTCTTGAGGAACCGATGGGGTCTCCTCCTCTGCCTATTGGGTCTCCTCAAGGGCAGGAGCGGCATCTGCATCTATGACACCAAGAATAGCACCGTGAATATGGCAATTCAGCAAAGTATAAGAAGCTAATAATTAACACATGTTATATCAGAACTATTGACAATTGATTAGAAGAGAGAAGAATAAGGTAAACTAGGCAAATTGTGCATTAAAGAGTAAGCATGCTTTGCGAATCATAAATTGAGAAGCTTACATATTAGTTGGTTACTACTTCGGCTCTATCCTCTCAATATAGAGAGCAATTCATGTTAGGATGTCACCAGTGCTCTGGCCAAAGGTACATCTGGCTACCCGCCTAGAGTCCCGGTTGCTCCAATAAATCTACTGCAGTAGTATCAAATATATAAACCAAACTTAGCTCCATTGGGTCTCATAAGGTCGAAGCTAAGTAGTGCCGGACCATTCGAATCAAATAATATAACTTGAGTAAACAAATCAACTCCATTCTATTCTTTTCGTACCAATTCAATTCAATTCTCATACTTACTCGATTCAATTATCAAATCATTATACCTCAGAATTTATAGAAAGAAGAGAGAATACTAATTACAATAACAGTTGGGAAGTAATACAACTCATAATATAATAAGCAATTATTTTAGGAAATTGAGGTCAATAATAAAGTCCCAATATGAAATGCAATATTGATTAAAAGAATCAAGGAAATTTACTATCCAATCCTAAGCTACTTACCCGCCGTCTCTAACCATCCATTACGATGTAGCTTTAGATAATTCAATATATGGCTAGCTTTGCCTTGGTGTTAACAGGATACGTGATGTACATCGAATGCCCCCTAAACCAACACCCATGGTTAAGTGCTACACAAGCCAGATAAGACGCATGAGACAATCTCAGTCCCCAAGATCTCTCATGAGATTATAATTGTATGAACAAAAACGGAGACAAACACTTGCATTGAATATCATTAAATCAATATTACAAGGAAATCCCTTTTTTATTTTCGGGGTGTATTACAATGCTCAAAACCAAGAGTATAACATCCTAATCCGAGAATGAACTTGCTTTTGGTCCTTGACCTGCTTCTTTCTTTACAAGTAACATGAGAAGAACTCTATAAATGGGTGATTTGCATCATGACATATTGTCTTTAATATCTCTCTCACACATTTCCCATCGTTGGATCAGTGATCTATGATGTTTCTATCATGATATCAATAATCCTCACATCTTAATAGTTAAATTAACTATCTGAGGTGTTTTCATCATATGATCAATGACCCACATATTCACCACCATTGGATAAATGATCCGTGGTATTCCCACTGTGTAACACCCTGTCCCGAGTTAATTAAGATTAACTCTAATTAATCAGGATTAATGTTAATTCAACATGTTTTATTGGTTAATGTTGATTAATGGCTGAATTGATATAGAATTTGGCTCAAATGGGCAAATTGAGCTTAAGGAAAAGAGTAGTGAATAGTATGAATGAATTGAAATGGTTTTAGGCCAAATCGAGTAATGCAAGGACTTTTTCGTAAATACGAACTTAAGCGTATTTCGTCGAATACGGAAACTCTTGATACTCGCACGTATATCTCGAGGAGTACGTTAACTTTCGTAATTATAGCGATTCCATTCAGCGTGAATTGGTTCAAATGCCCATTCATTTGACTTAAATTGTAAATAGTGGAAATGAGAGGGGCTAAAATGCAAAAATGGATTTATTTAGATAGAGATTAACTCAAATGAGTTCATTCTCTTATCTTTCAACCAATCTCTCTCTCTTTCTTTCTCTTCTTCTTCTTTCTTCCACTTTCTCTTCATTGAGTGGTGATTGGGAGAATTGGCAAGTGTGTGAAGAGGGACTCCATCTTCACCATCATCTTCTTCATCTTTTTTCTTACTTTCTTGGAGTTTAAGCTTGAGAAGATCTCAAGATTTCCACCAAAGAGGCTACAAGTAAGTGAATTATGTTGGTTTTAGGATTTATGAGTCCACTTTGGTGATTTGGAATGGTTTCTTACATAAGAAACTCATTAGGATTTTCTTGAATGGATTGATTGGTCTTTAGGTTCAAAAGAAGGTTTGACTTGAGGATTTTATCTTGGATTCAAGCTAGACAAGAGAATTCTTGCTGATTAGTTCCAAACAAGGCAAGTATACTCAATTATATTGATTTCAGATGTTAATCGACTTGTTAGGACTCAAGGAGTTCAGTTCCAGAAAATTCGGTTCAGAATTTTATGAACTTCTGGGCACAATTCGGTCAGCCGCCAGGCTGACCGACACCTGATCGAGAGCTGACCGACATAGGTCGGCTAGCCGAAATTGTGAATTCGGCTAGCCGAAGGTTGACCGCAAGGTAATCGAAAATCTTGTCAGGGTTTTTCCATCAGAAGTTGAGCTTCTGGAAAACGAACCGTAAGCTGACCGCGAGAAATTCGGCTAACCGAAATTTGAATTTCGGTCAGCCGAGTAGGTGACCGAACAGGTGACCGAATTGAGCAAAGTGCACTGTAATTTATGGAATTCTGGAAAGCTAACCGAATATGGTTTGGTCAGCCGAAATCCATAATGCGGCTAACCGCTAGGTAACCGACGAGGTGACCGAGTTTGAGGGGATATCAGAATTGATTTCTGATATTTTCCTAAACCTTCATGGGTGTTAGCTAAACTTATGTGAATGTAAATTTCACTAAAAAGTGATGTCATCTCAAATAATACCTACATTGCATAATGAACGTTTCACCCGAATGTTGTTTTAGGAAATTTACTTGTTTCTTACTTGAGTTGGCTTGTCCTCTCTCGTCTACTACGGTTATGCTCCTTATTGAGCTACTATTGAATAATGTGTTGAATTATGAAATGAAATGTAATGAAATGAAAAGAAAAGAACTGAAGTGAACAAACACTGTAATGTATGAAAGATTAAGTCTGCTGCAGTAGATGGAGCGTTCCGGAGCTCCGTGGTGATGCCGGTGATCTCTGATCAAGACACTGGTAAATCCCACACATTTGAAAAGCCACTTAATAAAGTGAGTAATATTGAAATGAAATGAGTCCTTGAAAGGCTGGGTTGTGAATGGTGCGCCTCCCGCCTATGCTAAAGGACAACGAAAAGACACTTGATAAAGTGTATATAATGAATTGAATACTCCCTTCAGGGGAGAACTATATGAATTGAATGCTTCCTTCAGGGAAGAACTATATGCATTGAATTGAATTGAATTGAATTGAATTGACATGAATTGAATTGACATACATTGAAAACAAAATACTACACATATGATTATCATGAAATTGTGTATACGTTGTTGAACCGTCGTGTTCACAGTGTTATTGATGACATTACAGGCCAAATTGCCCGTCCCAGTGGTTCAGAGACCGCGCCGCCAACGGAGGAGACCAATCTGGTTCCTCCAGGAGGATTGAATGAGTGGATGTAAATCAGAGGCGACCGGTTTAGCGAGTTTTGGAAATATTTTGAATAGATTCATTTTGTTGTAAATAGTGATCACATGCATTGTATTTGAATATGCATGGTTGATTTAAATATGAAATGAGATGTGTAAGTAAACTTTACTTTCTATAAAGGACTTGTACATGTTAAAGTTGGATGTCAATGTATGTATATATTTCCGCAAAAATGTACATTTGACAGGTATATGTAAGATCCCTTGTGAATCTCGTATTGGCTTCGGTGATGCGAGGTTTACGGGAGTAAGTATGGTAATCACGACTCGGGGTTTGGCCGTGGTAACCCTAATCTCGGGCCCAGGTCGTGACACACTGTTAGATCAATGACTCCTATATTTCTTCATCATTGGATCTACCATTTGAGGTGTTTCCATCATGTGATTGACGATCCACACATATTTCATCAATGAATAAATGATCTGCGACGTTAGATCGATAATCCATGTATTTTTCATCATTGGTACATGTTATGAGAGAGGCTTTGATTGCGATGTTTGTGCAACCTGACTTGAATTTAATGTTGGCTCTACCAGGCAATGATAAACGATAAGAACTCATATTTCATTAACAAATATGGGAAAGAATTTGAGTGGGCAGCCCAACTCATGAGAGTTCATAATGGTCATTTAAACCCCAAGTCCAGAATACTTCCCCGGAGCTGACATATCAAACCTATCTACTAGGGCAACCTGCAGTTCATATATATGGCCCAAAGCACATTGGCTCATATATCGGGCTTGCAACCCACATGTCGTGCCTGTCACAACTTGCACATTAGGCTCACAGAAAACAATGTCCTACATGTCAAACCCATATTTAAATGGAATCTGCAGGTCATATATGTGGCCCAACATTAGGTAATTTCATGGAATAGCCTCGCACAGGGGGTTCATTTCATGAAATGGATTCTTACTTGAAATGGGTTCGGACAATGGCTCATACTTTAAAATGGTTTTGTGCATTCTTTACAGCCCATTATAGCCTATGCATGACCTCTTTGGAAATTATACTCAGGCCTATTTTCTGAGTAAATATGGACTCATGTAGCAGTAGGTGAAGACCTTTCTACAGTCCTCATTTGGACTGATTTCTTGGCTTATTTAGTCCCCGGAGAAACATATTTTGAAGCAAAGTTGGATTGCTTTAAGACCATTTATATCCCTTACATGGAATGAAGAATTCAGGTCCATTTGTAACTACTATTTTCAATCCATTTATAGTTGTTTCCCACCCGATCTCGGCTATGTTGTAACATATTCATAACCCAAAAATAGGCTAAGTTATGGACCCATTTTCTGACTAGATATGGACTTTGTAGTGGCTCATTAAGACCCATTTTACCATCACTTTTACTCTAAAAAAGCAGTTAGATTCTGACCGCTGTTTGGGCCACGATCCAATCCAATTGTAGCCACTATTTGGGCTAAAATCAGACCAATTTCAGTCACTATTTGGGCTTAAACCTAGCCTAATTCAGAAAGTGTTTGGGTTAGACCTAACCTAATTCCAGTCACTACTGGGCCATCTCTTGACCCATTCCCAGGACCTATTTGTTCAAGAAAATCCTGCCTGTTTGTTTGGGTGGATGCAGGGTGTTTGTAGGTTGTTTGTAGGCTGTTTGTTTGGGTGGGCTCAGGTCTGTGGTTTTGCTTGTTTGTGGAGTTTTATAGTTTCTATTGGCCTGATTTTAGACCCATTTGCAAATATGACGTGGGCTGATCTTTTTTTTTCTGCTTGCAATTGAAGTTTGTTATTTTCAGCCTTTTCAGGAGTTTTCCACTTGAAATGTAGCAATTTGGCCTCCACCACCCGCTGTTTGGTCTCATCATGGAGATTTAATGAGCATTTTTTTATAGATAATATATTGCTTTGATAGATTTAGCATGTTTGAATCATCCCATGCCCGTTTGGTAATTTTACACGTAAAGTGCATCGAATCAAGAGAGAATAAAATTATAATGGGATTATGATGGTATTTTATTTTTAATTATTTGGTATGAAATTTTTTTTATTTTTTGTATAGAAAAATGAAAAGAGGTTGCTTTTTTATTTTAGTTTTAAAAAATGAAGGAAATTTTGAATTAAAGTAATATTAATATGAACCCTGTCTAAAAAATGAAAATTTTACTTAACTTTTATTAATCTAGTAAAGCCACGAAGAGTAGTTGGGTGGCAGAAGTTCATGTGTTTTAGTTTCCACATGTTACATGCTTAGTTTCGGTCATTTCAAACACGTCAGTACAATAGTACATACTGAATTGCAGCCACCATTTTGGAGGACACTTTATGCTGAGATTTTTCCCTAGTTGCAGTCCGCTCATTGACCGAATTGGATGACTTTGAAACCTTCTTTTATCACATGAGTAGATTTCCTACGGGGAATCTTGCAAAGCACCTGTAACCATTTGAGGCTTTGATTAATCATGGTCTCTAAGGGCCAGTTTGGTAACTCTATTAATATAGTCAAGTGAAGTAAAGTCGAATTTTAGGAAAGAATAAAATATAAGTGGGTTATGATGATATTTTATTTTTAGTTGTTTGTTATAAAATCTTTTTGACTTTTTGTATGGGAAAATAAAGTTTTTTTGGATTTTAGTGGATAAAGGTAGTTACTTTTTGACTTTTTTTTGGAAAAGATGGAAAGAGTTTTGAAGAAAGTATATTTGATGTGACATCTTGTCTGGAAAAATGGAGGCTTTACTTGACTTGTATTGTGTTAGTAACGTGCCAAACGGGCCCTAATGGAAAAGCTTTGAAGAACAATTCCTTTTAACATAAGGACCTGAATCTTCATTTGAGTGGAAGGCGAAATCCTCCTTAAAAGAGGCTCCGGGTCTCCATAGTAAAGGTGGCCATGTTAATACACATGGGAGTTTGTGGGAGGGCAAAAACCTTTCAAAACAAGGATCCGAATCTCTATTTTAATAGAAAAGAAGTGGTGTGAAAGATGAAGATGCTGAAATGAAATGAAGAAAATGAAGTATGGAAGGTGGAGTGGCATGGAAGATGAAGTTGGCACCCATTTAGTAGGAGGGCGAAAACCTTAAGGATCAAAATCTCCATTTTAATTTGTGTCAAGGCATTATTAAAGAATTTTCTGAATTCGACCTTATAAACCCATCAATCTACCATTGCAATCCAAACTACCCAAAATAACTGTATTTTCTTGTTTAACAGTTGCTTCACTTTGATTGGTGTTAAACAAACAATCTTAATTATGATTTTATTTTATTTAATATTATATCCAACTGTAAGATCAACTCCAATTGAAGTGAGATTCTACAAAAAGCTAATGCAACTGCATAAATTCAAGTGTGGACCTGGACGGTGGATATGTGTGTGTGTGTGTGTGTGGGGGCGGGGGGGGGGGGGAGGGGGGGGGGGGAATGAGAGATATCTCTCACCTTGTATGAGAGACATGGTGAGCGCCCTTATATTTAAGTTGTTGGCATTGAATATGGATGTGAGGGCCCCCACCCAATCTCTCATAGTAAGGTGAGAGATATCTCTCTTAGGAGAGATGTCTCTCATATGAGCATCTCCCATATATATATATATATATATATATAGAGAGAGAGAGAGAGCAAAGCTCTCCTGAGCTCAAGCTTAGGATAAAATCTTGTAAGCTTATGCTTGTGTGGCCCACCTTTGGTCCATCCAAATGGACCAAACATATAAACCCTCTAAATTGTACATGTCCACCCATTTTCGGTTAAATCCGAATTTACTAGACCGTTGGATTGACTGTGTATCGATCCGAATGGACTATTGACCATTAAACTTTTGTGCCTATATGGAGATAATAAAAATCACATTTGTAGCTGATTTTTTGCAGAGAGGAAGATCCCGGGGAGTCCTTGAAATCCCCCCAACCCCATCCCCATGTGGGTCCCCAGGTGGGCCCCATCATACACTTGAACTTACCTTATCCTAAGATTGAGCTTAGGAGAGCTGGCCCCATATATATATATATATATATATATAACACAATTTAATAATATATGATCAAACCAAATATAACAATTTAATATGGGAGATGCTCCTATAATATATGATCAGCGGTTTGCAGGCGTTCAATGTCCAGCGCCAATGTCAAAGTTTGGAATCCAAACTCCTTAGATTGCGTTCAATGTCAAAGTTTGGAATCCAAACTCAAGATTTTGGCCTCGGACAGACGATCCTTGGCGGATTTGAAGATATCCTAATGATGGTAAAACCGCTTAGATCAGGAGGTCCTAGATATAGGTTTGGAAGATGTTTGTATGGGTTGAACTAAACCTACATCAAGATCTATTCCATAAAAACTCTCTTGTATGAGCGCTTTGAATGCTCAAGGATTTTCCTATCATGGATTAGAGAGTACAAAAGAAAAGTTTGAAGGCTGGTAGATAGGCTTTACTTCTCTGCAAAAATTCTCTCTAAAACGCCATTTAATGATCCATAACCAAAGTCGTCTATTTATAGATTTTGATATTCAATCGACCGAGCTCAATCTCCAGTCACCTGAAGGTTCACAATAGTAATAACAACGAAACATAATAGCTAGTTTGACTAGATCTATAACAGCGTCGATCATCCGAGACCCTCAGAGCCCAAAATGTGAGCTCAGTGGAGTTAAAACCAAAGAAGAGTTTGGGCCGCCAAAGGGGTCTTTTGGTACACAGAGGTTTCAGGTTGGGCGGCCAAGCTCCTTGGCCTAAATTCCTTCAAATGCCTTTGGCGCACCCCCAATCCCAGATCGGATAATAGATCAATCTCCCAATGGATTGGTTGAATCAAAGATGGATTCAAGCACTAAAGCACACTCAAGATAATGGAAAACTCCATTATTGATATAAAAAAATAATAATAATAATAATAATAATAAACTTGGATTAATCGAAATAATCGCCATTTAAAATGAAACTTGTCCATCTATATATAAAGAGTAGGATTGGTCCTCTGTGTTGCTTGGGCACCAAGACTTTCCTAAACATAAAGTTTAAATAAAATAGAAAATCTAAAAAGGAAATAGCAATCCTAATCAACTAATAATAGAAATTAGAAATAAGACATAATTAAAACTCCACAGTAGCAATAGGTCTAATTGGGCTTATAGGCTGAAACCAATAGACCGGGTTGACTCGTGATCAATGGGTTGGTCCAGTTGACTTGGGCCTGGTCCGTACTACATCAACCTTTCTGGCCAGACCACCGAAAAAAAAGGATCAGGCTGCTAGAGGGGTCTTTCGGGCCACCAAGCACCCTAAGAAGCCTTAAACTAACTAGACTTCTCTACCCACTTAGACCTAACAAATTTATCAACTTGGTTCAAGGTTCTAGGGCCTATTTCTTAGCATATATTAAGGTCTAATTTTACCTTTGATGGTTGGCACATATTGAGGACATAACTTAATGTAGCAAGGCTTTCTATGACTTGGTCTTCTAGACTTGATCTTGAACTGACTTATGTCTTTCGATAGGCAACTTCATGGAGTAGTCACAGAATTGACAACCAAAGGGAAGTGCAGATTTAACTATGATGCTAACAATATATATGCTTTGTATTTTCTCCTTCTAATCATGGAAATGAGCCAAACTAAATTTACTTGTTTCCCTTGCTCTTTTTTGATGGTTGAAATGCTTTATACGTGTAATTGTATCCAAACATCAAGTCTTGATCAAATAGAAGGAACATAAAACAAATGAGCCTTGCAATGGAGGCTGTGCTTATCTCAAAGTGCTAAGCTGTAGTTCTTATCATGAGTTTTGCTACTTACAAAATAATATAAAAAATATAAGACTACCTCTCCCTGCCCGCCTCCGCCAACCCTCCCTTTATCTCTCTTGCTCCCTCCCCCTCCAGCGGTGCTGCCGGAGGGGGTGGTGGTGGATGGGGGTGGGGGTGGGGATTGTGGTGGATGGGTGTAGAAAGAAGTTGGGGAGGGTGAGAACACAAGGGTATATTGGTAATAAAAAAAAGTGCAATGTGTGGAGAACAAAATCAGTGTGCATTTAGCAGCTCTCGTTTGTTTACTCTCCCTTTGAACCAAATGTCAGTGCTCCAAGGTAAGGTTGGAGATCATTGAAACATGATTTCAATGACTGTCCTAAGAGAGAGTTTCCCCTGTTCAAAGCCTTCCCACACTGTTTCATCTTTCAAAGTCAGGGCTGCGCTACAGGCATGCAGAAATCAACCTGAAAATATAAGTCATAATGCTAGAAGCTGCAGGCAGGTTCCACTCTGCATTTGAAATGAACTGATTCACCTTTATGCTGTGGCCTAAGGCCTGAGTCACAAATGACCCCCAAGCCAAAGTTATCAAAAACCCTCCTGGTAGCCAAGGATCCAACTAGAAAAAAGTTTTCCTAACACTACCAATGAGGTGATGGACCTGTGCAAGAACATTATCTCTATTGCATAGCATGCCCCTATAATATAGGTCATCATATGCTTTGCATCACTTACTGCTTTCTTAGCTTCTTTATTTGCCTTATTATACATCCCATAGTTTTTCATATTCCTTGTCCTCTGCCAAACTTTGTAACAACGTCTCGTCTCCCTTGTTGGTACAAGGTTGGACAAATTACCTTGTTGCAAGGTAAATAAATATTTTTAGATGCACACACCTTCATTATCTCCCTCTACAATTCAAAGCTTGCTTAATCAAGTAGCCAGCCCAAAGCTCAGCTATTGCACATCAATCCATTGCATGACACCATGTCTGCTTCATTAGTCTCTCCCTATCAGAGTCAATTTAAGATCTCACAGGATCTTTGTAAAAATTGAATCACGGCATGAACATGAGAAGCCTCTCATGGTTGCACTACCATTTCCAGATAATAATTTCAGCACTGATACTACATAAAACAAACAAAAGGCAGCCTTGAGGTCTTGATTTCAACCTTAAACTCAGCAAGTTGTGGTTAACAAGGATAAAAATGTCTGCACCTTTACCATACTATATATCTATGCATATGCATGCATGCCTTCTCACGCGCACACATACGAAACAAAAATTCAAGAGCAGTTTGGATCTATGCTAGGAATGATCCTTAAAATTGCAGTAGATACTATACCCTTAAATGTTAAGGGGTAAGGACCCTACCCGTAGTGGGATTCAGTGAAAGTGATAAGAATTTTTGAGGTTTGATCAATGAGTTTGCTCATGGCACCTGGTGGAGAAAATACAGTGGTTGGATAAGACATCAATTAATGGTCACTACGGAAAAGAAATGATTATGTATCCATGGAGAATATGCTTTTAGAAAAACAAATGTTTGATAGTAGTTATCTTCAACTTCATTGTGGGCCTTTGTTCTTCCAATTGCAAACACAATTTTAGAAAAAGTAAGACACTAGTTAATAGATATTATTAAGAATGGTTCAATAAAAGTAACGAGTAAAATGCTTAATAACTAGACGTATTAACAAAAACCATAAAGCCATCCCAAGGGATAATCTTCTAGCTCAATATAAGCTACCAGTTTGATGTGATGTCATTAGGAGTATGACATCAATAAGAAAGTAAATAGACTAGAAGATGATCAGCTTAGATAGGATATAACATAAATCTGACGCAGAGTCTTGTAGCTGATTTAGGCTACTAATTTTAGATTTCCTAGCAAGTAGAAAATCAAAAAAGAAGGTGAAGAACAAAGCGAAAACTAAAAGGAGAAACAATAACAACATTCTAGGATCCTATTTTCCATGTTTCTCATCTTCAAAATGGAGTTTTTATGTCACCAAATTAGTAGTGAGATAGTCATACGAAATCTTCTCAAGTTTCAGCAGATGCAAGTTTCACCAAATTTTCCGTTAATTTGATTATTGACAATGGTAGTGCAATGAATATTGTCGCACAAGAGGTTATTGAGCCCTATCAAGTCACATGGTCTAATGGTAAATTGTTAATGCCATCTCCGTAACTCATAAATGTTTGGTATCATTCAAGACTGGCAATTATGAGGACAAAATTTGGTGTGATGTGATCCATATGAATATTGCTCATATTATTTTTGGACACCCATGGCTTTTTTATCAAAAAGTGCACAATGATAAAGAGTTTGAAGGGTAGCACATACCCTTTTGTGGAATGGAAAAGGGATTAAACTCATGTCATTGAATTCAATAGCCTCGTCTTCGTCTATATCATCACCTTCAACGGAAGAACCACAGAAAGAGCAAAAAGTTGAAAGAGAAATCATGGTTGCACCGAAAGTGAAGACAGAAGACATCAAGGATGCCATCGAAGAGCAAGTTCATAGAAAAGTTGATGTCATGGGTACAAAAAATATTGATCAAGGCAATGTCAATCAAGAGCCACAAAGGGTCAAAGGGTTGAGGAAGAACGAGGAGAAAACACCATAAGAGATAATCGAAGAGAAACTTTCAATTGATTGAAAATAAGCATCCTATTACAATGAGGCCTAACATCCTTATATAGAGGAGTTGGCTTAATCCCTAAGCAACAATATTTCTTAATGTCTGAATAATGCCTAAAATAGGAAACACACTAATATTAATCCTACACAAATTAAAATACTTAATAGGATTCCTAAATAATTGGATGTCCCGTTGGGCCTATGGACTGGGCCCATTGGGTTAGCCCACCTATTGTCTAGCTTGCATCATTTTGCAAAAAGAAATGCATTTTAAATTCATTGTAGAAGACAGCATGGCACAGTGGAAGTTGCTCGCTATTGCAGCCTTGAAGTTGTGGGTTCAGTGTTACCATTGGAAAAAAAAAAGGAAAAAAGAATTCATCATACACATTCAGCGATCCAAGAAATGAATTGACATCCAAATTCATTCCACAATACGGAAATGCTGGGTCCTTTTGATTTGTAATGGCACAGACAGACCACCAAAAAAGATACTTTGAATCAAAATAGAGTAAACTTCCAATATCAAGGAGCCAAGAACAAATTTAAGTCGTGTTATCTTGATTTAAAATAAAAAACTGGTAGAGGGCTGTCAAAACTCCGCAGCACCAGTTCCAAAGAGTCAGGACCTAAATCAGTTTATACTCGCAGGATTCTAATCCTGCTCTGGATCAGTGTGGATGCAATTTTCAAAGCCCAAGTTCAACTGTTAAGAAAATCTTTTTAATGTTGACCTGCCTGTTCCATATCAAATATGTGTTGCATCTACACAGCTTTACAGGACGCAGAGTCTGGATTCATATTAGTTTTTGGAATCTCATATATATTAATATGCTTGGAATTGTAGTCTCTTCCATCAGAGAAAATAATTATTCCTATTTAGCTTCCTTGTACAAATGGTATAGTAGTGTATTATGGCGGGACTTTAAAGGAGGGTATGGAAAGGCTTGCTTGTATGGCCCACTGGCCTAACCTGTGATCATTAGGGATCCCACACTGACTACCCTCCCTGAGTTTAGAACTTGCCCAAATTCAACTCATTCAAACATTGTAAGCTCTAT
Organism: Persea americana; assembly: GCA_029852735.1. Classification (NCBI taxonomy): domain Eukaryota; kingdom Viridiplantae; phylum Streptophyta; class Magnoliopsida; order Laurales; family Lauraceae; genus Persea; species Persea americana. The sequence continues at coordinate 16,652,840 of CM056820.1, read as the reverse complement.
GGGGGATGGTGGCGGTGGTTTGAGGGAACGTTTTAAGACACGACTGTTCTATGATTGTCAAGTTGTGCCCAGAGAAGGTCATTCCATGCTTGGAGGACAGCATGGCTACTCTGAATATAACCTCTGTACTATAATAATATATAGTATGTTTACTACATACAAATTAATTAAAATGCATACAGCCCATTTTGGATCAATGGGACCTGGGTTCTAGGATCTGGATTATAAACCGATATCAAGAAACAATGTTATAGGTCCAACTTCATTAAACAAAAAACCCAGCAATAAGCTGTCCAGGATCATTTACATCCAGGGGAGATTGATGATGGGTTTTTTTGCAGGTGATAGTGCAAGCCTCCTTGGAAACAGAGCAGATGAAAGATGTCATTCTGACTATTGAAAATGAACCATTTCGAATCCTGGGACAAAAAGGGCATGATTGGGATAAAAAGGTAAATAGAAAAAGGGGGTCGGTCGCCTTGGATTTGAGTATTTTAACAAGAGTTTGAAATTGGTTGATATTCTGGGATAGAAGAGGATCAACATTGCTTGTTTACAAGAGAATAAGTGGAGGCAGAAGCCTAGGAATGTTGGAGAAGGGTTTAAACTTTTTGTTTTTGAAAAATGCAATGTACGAATGAGGTGGACATTGCAGTAAACAATTATCTGAAGCATAACAGCACATAAGCCAAGAGAGATAATGAAATGATCATAATCCTTAAAATTGAATTAGATACTATACTCTAGAATTTTATTAATGCTTAAGCAGTCCTATAGGGATTCAGTGAAAGTGAGAAGAATTTTTTAGATTTGATCTGGTAACTGTTGGAAAGTATAATGGTTGGATACGACTTCAATTAATGATCACTTAGGAAAGAAATTGATTATATGACAAAGTACAAGGAGAATATAATTTTGTACAAACAAATGATATGGTAGAAGTTGTCTTCAACTTTATTGTGGCCTTTGATCTTCCAATAGCTATCATAATTTTAGAAAAGTAAGACTACTTAATTGATGTCTAAAGAATCATTCATCATTCATAAAGGTAACAAGTACGGTAGTTCATAACTAGATGTAGGGAATGATCAATTAACAAAAACCATAAAGTCATCCCAAGGGGAAGTCTTATAGCTCAGTATAGAAAACAAATGCTATGTCCTATCATTAGGAGTACACCGTCAAATAAGAATGTAAATAGACTAGAGGATATAGTCATTAAGGATAAGGTATACAAAAGCCTGGCACAGAATCTAGTAGATAAATTTGGGCCATTAACTTTAGATGTCCTTACAAGTAAAACATCAAATAAGAAGGTGAAGAACAAGATGAGATCTAAAAGGAGAACCAATAACAACATTCAAATAAGACTCAATGCAAGCTTCTTCCCCTTTAAAGCTTTTATTTATGTTTTAAGTTGCTTTGAAGTATGGATGTTTAATCCAGACCAACAATGTGTTTGGATGGTCAGATTAGTTCTGGGGTTATTTCTTTTCTATTTAAAGCATTTTAAAGCCTTTTGGCTTCATCATATTTGATTAATGAAAGAAGAAGAATGTTGAGTGGTTTTGATCTCTCTTCTAGAATCTCTCCCGCGATGGGAATGGCGAGAAGCCTGAGACTCCAGGTGTGAAGCCCCTTATCCCCTCCATCTATCCCCCATCTCTCATCTTCATCCAATCATCCCTACTCGCCCCATGTCGATCCCCGTTCCACATCACATTTTCATTAGACACGAGCAGCTTTGCATCCCATATTTTGTGCATCACCACTTCAAATTTTGACTTTTTATGTTGCCAAATTAGTACGAAATGCTCTCACGTAAGTTTCAGCAGATGCAATGCTTCTAAACTTCCATATTATGTAAAAATGAATTTGAAATTCAACACACGAGAGCCCATGGTGGAGTGCTCCTTATTGCAACCTTGAGGTTATTCAAGTCATGTTACCAATGAGAAAGGGGGAAAATCATCATACACAAGTTCAGCCATCCAAGAAATGAAAAGATATCCAAATTCAGCCCACATATAGAGAAGTTGGGTCCTTTTTCTGAGTGCAACTGGCATGGACAAACTGCCATACAAGATCTTGTGAATCCAAATAGAGAAAATTTCTAATAGCAAGTAACCGACAATAAAATGCAAGGAGCCCAACATGCAGTAAAGTTGTGCCATCTTGATTTAATATCAAAAGCTGACTGCGGCTGGGTCAGTTCCAAAGAGTCTGGATTTAAATCATTTTATATTGCGGGATCCTAAACCTGCTATAGATCAGTGTGGATGCAATTTCTGCACTCAGTTTCATAGATCCAAACACACCCTTTCAATTATAACTATTGCACATCCAAATTCTTGAAATCACATACTTACTAGCAGTTCAACTAACAAAATGAGCATGTATCTGTCAAAAAAAAAAAAAAAACTTACTCTGCATCAAACTTCAAAACAGAGAATAGAAACAAAATCAATAACAAAACTAATTGTAGTTTCTGACTCAACATGAAAAGGAGAACCTAAGTTTCCTCGGAGGGTCTAAGAAGATCGCAAAAAAAGTTTACCTGCTGATGAACCAATGTTAAGCGCTCCATGTAAATATTCCTCTCTTTGGAACGAATGTCCATCCAGCGCTCGTTCCACTCCTTTGCTTGTGAGTGGTCTATCAATTTCAATACTCTGTCCAAATCAAATTCACCCAATTCCTTGACTCCACTTGACTGGAGCGACTCGATCAAGTACGGATAAAGAGCTCCCGCCGTATTTTTCACTTCATCTTTAGTGGCATTAATGCCACCACCATCCTTTATCTCTGGACAATTGTCAGGCTCTAGACCATTGTCGCCCCATATCTGTTTTGAAAGCTCATACACCAACCTCTCGTGTTCGTTAGAGAAGGCGGGTTCTTTCCCACGGCTGACAGCATTATTTACACGTTTCAAGAACTTCTTTTTAAACCTCCTCACTTTATCACCAACTTGGCTCCGAGTCACATCCATACGGACACGTTCTCTAACAAAAGCATGAAAAGCAGCCTTGTCAGAGGAGTTACCAGATGGATCACGTAGATATTTGATCATTGCAGTGAGTACTGCAATCTCGTCCTTGGGGCTCCAAATACGCTGAAAAGGATGCAGTTTTCTATCCACCGCCGCTTCCTCCTTGACCTCGTCCCCCTCATTCCTCAGACCACCCTTCTTTGAGTCCTCCTCGTCAGTAGGTAAGTGTTCCTGGGCATCTGCATTCAGCCTCTTCTTCTGCCGCCGATCCTCTGAGTCCATGTCAGTCTGTTCAGGAGGAGCAGCGGCAGCAGCCGTGCGTTTCTGGGCAGAGCGCTTCGCAGATTCCAGCAGGAGAGGCTTCGATACTGACTTTTTTATTCTCGAAGCACCAATAGAGGAGATGGGTTGAATGTTGGGGTTGGGAGCACCGTGAGATAGGACGGCCACTGCCAGTTTCGCCTCTGAACCCGATGGAAAGCCAGATTCACCAGATTCTTCTTCTGGATCATCATCTGCCTTCAAAACTAGGGCCTTTTGATTTTGTAAATCATCTTCTTCTGGGTCTTCTTCTGGATCTTCTTCTTCTTCTTCTTCTTCGTCATCTTCTTCGGTGGATTTGGGCAATAACGTTCGATTGAGATCTTGATGGGGTTTTATGAAATAAGAAGTTTCAGAGGATTGAGATGCAGATTCTTCTCCTTCTTCTTCTTTTTCAGAAGAAGAAAACGAAGGAGGAGGAGAAGGAGAATGCAGGCTTGCCATGCTCTTCAAGAACCGGATAGAAAATAGAAGAAGAAGAGAAGGAGCTTGGAAACCCCAAGGAAAGAAGATATTAGAGAGACGGGAAAAGAAACGACGCCCGCTTCGTCTTCCGGAGAGGGAGAAGATTTCGGGTTCCCCGCCAGAAGAGAAATCCCGCGCCCCTTTCTCTTTCCGCAATTAAATAATAATCAATTCACTTGATTAGCAGGTTTGGGCCTTATAGTTTAGTACTACGATCTAAAACTTTGGGCCCGTTTAATATTTGGGGTTTGTGTAGTGATCAGAATGCTCAAAATCAGGTTGGCCCCACCCTGGCAGAAGAAGAGGTGTAGTAATGTATTTTATATTTACATTGAAGATCTTTGGGCTTGTTTGGCAAATCTTATACGTTCAAATGGCCCAGTTCAAAATAGATGTTTTAGAAATAATCCCAGTTGGCAACACACAAAAACTAATTGAAATAGACTTTATAATTCAATGGTTGAAAATTTTTCAGAAATTTCCCAAGATCCACGAGGAATCAAGCTTTGAAAATTGACCCTACGGCCATGTTTATTCTTTCAATTAGATTTAACGGGTTGGATCTTGTGTTTAGGGTCAACATAATCCAAAAACTAAATCAAATAGTTCACTTTTCTTTTCTTTTTTTTGAAAATATCTCAAGATTGGTGATCATCCAACAGCTGGAAATTGATCTTCTAGCAATGTTTGACCTTCTGAATAGTTCCAACAATTTGGATCATGATTTACTATTTCATAAACTAAAAAAATGAGACAAAGGAAATTGCCTATGGACCAATTCAGAATGCAATAATGAACTCATAGTACATCAATGGTCAAAAGTTTATTGCATATTTCTTGAGATCCACAAGGAATCAATCTTTGAGATGTGACCCCATAATCATGTTTAATCTTTCAAACAGGTTTAACGGTTCGGATCTTCTATTTGGGGCCCACAACATACCAATGAAGTAATATCCAATGGTTAACATTTTTTTGTAAATATCTCGAGATTTGTGATCATCCAACGGCTGAGATTTGGTCTCATAGTTGTATTTGATCTTGTGGATATAACTAATAGTTTGGATTTTGATTTAGAGGCCAAAGATTAAAATTAAAAAAAAAAAAAGGAAAAAAAGGGACTGCCCTATGGGACATCCAAAATACTGTAGCTCTGCTCCTCTTTCCGCTTCAAACACGCGTTTGTTTCAATTCTTCCTAATTTGCTGACTCTCTCAAACAGAGGTAAAAGGTCAAAACACCAATCCAAATAGACATTGTAAAATGGGTTGCCAAACAGTCTAAAAATTGTTTGAAACAGTTTTAACACTATAAGAGGTAAAAATAAGACTCGTCTAACACTATCTAAATGTCAATTTTTTACTAGCAATAAGCATGGGGCATTACGAGCCATGTAAAGATCATTTATTATTTAATTTTTCAGGAAGTTTGTAATATTTTATAATAGGAGTGAAAAGTCCTTAAAAATGCACTTTTCAGAGTTATTTTCTGGAAATTTTAAGGACTTATCAAGCCAAAAGAGTCTCATTTAGATAATAAAAAAAACATGATTTTATGCGATTGGGATTCATATTAGTATTTTCCTGCATCATTTGCCCAAAATTCACACATTTTGCATAAATTCATGAAACCTACCATTTTTGGAATTTTATTTTTTGAAAGATTTGCCAAATGTGTTTTTCTCATTAAATCAATTAATTTTTCATCATCATTAGTTCATTTAAATTAAAACATGCAAAATTAGGTGCATTCATGTCGTCATTTCGCGAGAGATGGGCCCGCAGCCATGCATTTGTGGGTTAAGGGAAAAAAAATGTCATTTCACATAAATTTCACATTTGTTTATAGGTTATTAAAGATATGGATCCCACAAGGAATGTCTCATTTGTCTTTCAGAAAAAAGAAGAGGAGAAGGATTTTCAAGAAAGTTGCAAAAATTGACATTGAATGGACCTCACATGCACATGTGCATGTGCATGCATGTGTGGGACATCCAAGAGGGCCCACCATCTTTGCAAAAATTATTCATAGATAATTTCAATAAGGGCCCGTTTGGATATATGCAGAATATAGTATTTTCATATTTAAATAATAGCATAATTAAATATTGTAGAATACAATAGTGCAATATTATAATATTACAACACTGTCACTGTTTGGCCTTTTCTTAAGTATGCAATAGATTTTAGACATAATTAGCGAAAGGTCCCTAAAATGGAATGTATTCAGCCTCTGGTCCACACAAATTATGTTTAAGGGCTCTGGTCCACTGAGCTAGACAATTTGCAGCCAAAGGTTCCTACGTCCACACGATCACATATTTCGTGACTGATTTGCCTTTTCAACCGTTTTAGGTATAAAATTTTGAAATTTAAAATTTCAAATCTTCCCTCCTCCCTCCTTCCTAATCCTCTTAATCTTCGCTCCTCACTCCTTCCTAAACAAACTGGTATTCACATGCTGAAGCAGAAAAGAGATTGGTTCTGATCTCGGTGGACCACACAAATCGTAGAGAAGAGAAGGGATCGTTCCCTAGTTCCGGATCTGTTTGCAAGAGCAGATCTGATCGACGGATTCTTTGCAGGAGAATAAGGTTCTTGTTGTGATCGAAAGTTGAACCGCCACAACATGCGTGGTCGGAAAGGAAGGAGAGCCCAGACACAGGCTAGAACTGGGTTATATTTCAACCAAGAAGAAGACCAGAGACGAGAAGATTCTTGAGTATGCTGGATTGCGTGTCGCCAAGGAAAAAGACTCCTACTGTCGCTGTCTAAAGAATTTGGAGAAGCCTCGTCCGCTTCTGTTGCGCCCTACCATGGACGAAGGAGGAAGAGCATGGGTTCTGGTTCTGATTCCAAAACCAGAACGTGAAGAAGACAATACAATTCTCTAGGTCTTTTGTTCCAGGTCTAAGTCGAGTCAGGCTGACCCAATCCACATAAATTTAACTAAGTTTTTGTCAAGTTTACCTGAGTTTTTGTGAAATTTATCTGAGTTTTTGTCAAATTTATCTGTCTTCCATCATATTTCTCTATGTTTTTGGCCAATTTATCTGAGTTTTTTAAAAATTTATCTGAGATTTTTAGCAAATTTATTTACGTTTTTTTAAATCTATTTGCGTTTTTTAATTTTATTTGCTTCTTTTGAAATTTATTTGTGTCTTTTCAAATTTATTTTCAAATTTATTTTCTTTTTTTGAAATAAATTTAACTGAGTTTTGGCAACAAAAACTTGAGTTTTTGGCAATTTTTTCAAAAATTTGGAAAATTGATTTATCTTAGTTTTGGCAAATGTGTTTGCGTTTTTTAATTTTATTTGCGTCTTTTGAAATTCATTTGCGCCTTTTGAAATTTATTTTCATTTTTTTTATTTTCTTTGGATCTTTTGAGATTTATTTGAGTTTTTTGAAATTTATTTACATTTTTTGAAATTTATTTGGATCTTTTGAAACTTATTTGCATCTTTTTAAATTTATTTGCGTTATTTTGAAATTTACTTGTGTGTTTTTAGAATTTATTTGAAAAAAATCTCATTAATGGGATTCCATTAATCATGGCCAATTAAATGGTTGTTGACCATTATTAATGTGATATCCCACCAATCATGGGATATGATTTAAAGAAATGGTAAACTAGACATTTCAGGTATGAGAAAGTGTGAGAAGGACCTTTGGCTGCATGTATTTAGATTATGGACCGTTTGTAAGAAAGTGATGAGTTGAGGGACCTCTGACCAAAGCCCCCTAGATTTTAAACTGAGCTATTTGATTTTTGCTGAATGCATTCTAACTGCTTTTCAGATGTTTCTTGGATGTGTTGGAGTCAATCAGAGAAAACATATAAAAAAGTGAGGACTAGAGATTCTCTAATCTGAAAAGCAATTCTTATAAGACAATTCTCATAATAATTCTTCAAATGTCTTATCAGAAAACACTCATAAAATTCTTTCATATGAAAAATAATGTCTCAAAAGAAAAGCTGATAAAAGTTTACAGTCTAAGAAGTATTGATTTGAAATAACAACAACAATATAGCCATGACCTAGGCAATCACGCTTGTTGATGACTGGAGAATACATTTCTTAATATTAAAGATGAAGCTGACCAAATAAACACAATTTAACAAAATCACACCCATAACCAATCAACGAATCTTCATTCCCCCAAATTCTATGAACAAAACCCAGAAATAAAAATGCATAAAATTCAAACCCAATTCAATTTATGACCTGACCTTCTTGTTTTTTATGAAATCAAGCAATTGCTTTAAGTTGAGGTTTTTACCCACTTCCGATTCTAAGGTGAAGAGAAAAAAATAGAAAAAAAAACCCTACAAAATAAAGAAAAGAAAAGATGAAGAGAAGATGTACCTTTCTTCCGTGCAAGTAGGTATATAAGGATGAAAAAGAGAAGAAGAGGAAGAGGCAAGAGGAATGGCAGGAAGAAGGAAAGTGATAAATGAAGATGAAAGAGATTAAGGAAGAAGAAAAATGGGGCGTGAAAAATGAGAAGGGATGCTGTGATCTCTCGTAAAATAGTGAGCTCGTGAAATCTAATAACATATCCTTGCAAGATTCTTTCCTACAACATAGGGGTGCATGGAGAAATATTTGGATATTTTAATAGAAAGGAAGTAATCTTTCAATTTCTTAAGTTGCCCAAACAACCAAGTTTCGAAGGGTAAGACAACTTTCTTATAAAAATATAAGGGTGTGTTTGGTATTGTGTCATTCGGATGTTCCCATGTTCCAACGAGATGAGGTTATGAAAAACATGTTTGGTTAGTGTAAATTATTGTTTACAATTTTGGTCTCACAGGGAGGAATCCCAAGATCTTAACCTGCTGGCATAAGAAAGTTGAAACAAAAATAAATTATTTTTTTTTTCAAAAACAACTTTCTGGAATAGTTGGTTCCTACTTATCTCTTACATTTTAAATAATTCATTTAAAAAGATTTCAAATCCTCTCACTTATCCTAATGGTAGGGCCCATATTCACAATGCCAAAGAAGGTGGCCCCACTTTGTAATTCTTGAACGTAGGTCACATGGTCACAATTACAAAAGGTGGACCCAAATTATAATTTTTATATTAGTGGGACCACATTATAAGGCCCCATGTTCTTATTTCTAAATGTGGGTACCACTTGTAATTTCTAAATGTGGGTCATGTATTTACAATCAATCAAAAGACGGCCTCACATTATAAATTCTATAAAGGTGGGCCCACATTGTAAATCCTATGAACACGTCCTCATATTTTCATTTCTAAAGGCGAGCATCACATTGTAATTTCTAAAGGTGGGTCATGTGTCCACAATCACAAAAAATGTGTCACCACTTTGTCATTCTTAAATGTGGGTCGCATGATCATGATCACAAAAGGTGGACCCACATTGTAAATCATATGAATGTGGGCCCATATTCTAATTTTTAAAGGTATGTACAATGTTGTAATTTCTAAAGGTGAGTCCCATATTTACATTCACAAAAAGGTGGCCCCACATTATAATTCCTATAAAGTGGGCCCATATCGTAAATCCTATAAATATGACAATAATAGAGTGCTGCAAATAATAAAAGGTGGGTCCCACAATATAAATCTTATGATTCTCTTGCTTCCGTTCTTTGGAGCAAAACTTTTATAATATTACCAAACAAGTTCTGGACGACATATTCTCAATAGAATAATTTAATATAATGTTTCCAAACAAAATCTGGAGAGTATAGTCTCGGCACAACCCAAAATTAGCACAATCTGATCTGATTGCAAAACTATGAACAACACGAGAACGATGCCAACACATGCCCTAAGAATCTTACACATTCTTGTGCATCCAAATAGGCCCTAGGATTTAAGGAAGTCTCTAAGAAAATCCAAGAAACATCATAGAAGACAATTCAAAAAAGTCAAATTGGGAAGATTCTTCAAAAGAGACCAAAGAATACAAGAATGGAAAGTTTTTCTCGTGCATGGACGTCCCACTTGAGCTGGATTTGATCCAAATAATGTCAACCAATTTCAAGAGATTCTTTCTCTTCGAATCATCTCAAATTTTCCAAAAGAAGAAGGAAGATATGTCAAGCATAGAAAGTAGCTTTGCAAAGAGAATAAAATGGAGAGAAATAAGAGATGGGAACAACCAAATCTAGCCCTCTTTTTTGTTGTACGGTTAGCATGGTATGGTGGTCCTCATCTCTTTACAAGAAAAGGGAATTGGAGCATAGTTCAAGGCCCATCATGTACATGAATTTCCATTAATAGTTACTCAATTCAAGGAAATTTTGCACCAAAAATCTATATAAGCAAGCCTTAGGTGTGCCATATTCTTTATGATTGAAAACTCCCACCTCTCCCTATAGAGATCTTCACACCATCCCTTCCTCTCTTTGGCTCTCCATCTCAAGCCACCAAGAGGATTTTTCTCAAATGCCACACCATCACTCTTGTTTTCTCAACTAGAAAGAGGGACTCTCAATCATCCTAGTATGTATTTTAATTGTTTTTAATTCTCAGTCTTATGTACACAATTGCACACTAGTATTAATAAAATTGTTTCTTTGTAATTCTTGTATTGGTTTCTTGTGAATATTGATATTGGTTTTCCGAATCATTCAATAGGGTTAGATTTTTTTCTTTTGGTTAAATAATTGGATTGATTTGGAATCATCACTAACAAACTACTTTAGTATACTTTATTTATTTTTATTTTTTTGCTAAAGAGGGAAAAACATACAAGGAAAAGACAACAAAGAAACCCAAGAAAAAAAAAAAAAAAACTCAACACACCCAACCAAACAACTAGACTACAAGAACTGTCGTTCTATTTGAGATTGATTATTTCCATAGTCATAAATGATGAGATTCTCCAATTGGAAGATTCCATTAGATGAGGATGCAATCGAATTTGAGTTGGAGTAGCGGTGAGCAAAACCATGCATCTGGCGATAAGAGGCTGTTGCTTGGAGATCTTGGATGTATAGCTCGTGAACTCCTAAAGGTAAGCATCTCTTAAAGGTAGTGATCTCTGGAAAGTATAACTTAGACAGCTAATCTGCCACCTTATTAGCAGTTCGAGGCAATAATTAGCTTCCCATCATGAAACCTGAGAAAGCATATGGAGTAACTTCCGCCAATGTGCCATGAGTGCCCAAGATAGGTTGTTATATTTTTTAAGGGACTGAGTTAAGCTTAAGCAATCTCCTTCTATGATGACGTGGTTGAAGCCCCTCTTAAGGCAAATTTCCATCCCTTTGATGATAGCAAGTAGCTCCGCTTCCAAAGAGTTGCTCGTATAGACTTTACCAGCATATCCTTCAATTAAAGTTCCTGTAGGACTGCGAATGATACCACCAACTCCTGCAATCTGAGAAAATGGGTTGAATGAACCATCAAAGTTAAGCTTAACATGGTTAGCTGGAGGTGGATGCCATAATTCTGTGGGAAGACCTATTTTTGAGACTGCCATGGAAAGAAGGTTAGATACATTCCATTCATGGAAAGCAAATAGAGCTTTGGATTTGACCGAGTTTGGGAATATTGGGCTATTGAGGAATATGTGTTCATTCCTCATTTTCCAAATATACCAACTGACAAGAACTCCAAGCTTAAGAGAGCTTGTTGAAACCTTGGACCAAAACCAGTCATTAAACCCCTTAAATTTAGTTGGCTTTGTAATAGATCTTGGTAAAAGGTTCCAAATGGCTTTGGTAATGGGGCAGTGGACAAATAAGTGTTTGACAGATTCCTCCTCTCGATGACAAAGACTACATATGGGGCTAATTTCTTGGTTTAATTTTTGAAGGCAATCTGCAGTGGGAAGTTTGTTGAGAATATCTCTCCATGTGAAAAATAAGAATTTGGATGGAAGGTCCAATTTCCATAAGTGTTTCCAAGGCCAATGGGGTCCCACAGTAGGAGGGTTAAGTGCTGAATATAAAGCCTTTGAAGAACAGGATCCAGCAGGTTCAGAGCCCCAACATCAAATATCTTGACCTCCAATTGGGATGGAGAGAATTTTGGTCACAACTTCATCCTCCCAGATCATATTCAGCATATTCACAATCCATGATAGCTAACCTCATCTTAAATCATGAGATCCTTAACCCATTTAACTGGAGGCTGAATTGAATTAGGAGGAATTTTGGTTGGGATGTGAATTAGAAATCCCAAATATGGAATCCATATATCCTCAAAGATTCTACCATTTTGGCCATCTCTTTTTACCCAACTTTGATTATAAAAAATGAGAGTCCCGTGGCTAAGAAGACCTTTCCAAAATGGGGAGTCCTTACTTTTGGCCTTATAGTATGAAATGTGATAGTTTTAAAGATATTTCAGACTTAAAACTTGAACCCAGAGAGCCTGTGGGTTTGTAAGGAACCTCCACAAAGTTTGGCCCAACAAGGCTGAATTTAGATTTTGGAGGCAATATACATTGTTTTCTACGAATGCAAGGTATTTTTGGAGGCAATGCAGGGTGAAGTTGAAGAGAATTGAACGAAAAAAGAATAGTGTCCAAATCTGAAAATTATTTATTAAAAAGTGAGACTTTTCATTCTCAACTTCGATTGACAACCCAAGTCGAAGAATGGGACCCTAGGTTTGCACCTCTAATTTTCTTGGACCCTCAATTGAGAGAAGAATTAAAAGAAGCAACTCACCACTTTTATATTTCAGTTTTTTTTTTTTTTTACCACCTTTGATTTATGCACACCACCTTTATTTTCCACACTTCTCTTTTAATTCTTGCACTTTTTACAATTATACGTCGCACAATTTTTTTTGTTAACTGCTGGAAAGTGCATTAGACCCATGCATGTTTCAATCTTTTTGAGCATTGTGCATTCATTCACGTTCCATATAGTTTTAGTTTTATTTCTGAGTTTCTTTGATTGTTTTATGCATAGTTATATTAGGTTTTTAGCGATAAAATATTTTAGGTTCAGATTCATATATATTCATGCATACTATCTTACTAGTTTGCTAGGCTTCATGCATTGTCATGTTCATTAAATTTTCTGCATTAATCATTATATTTGCATCATATTAGGATTTCAATAGAAGATCTCATATCTGAAATAGGTTTTAAGGAAAGTTTAACTGCGTATTAGATTAGGTTAGGATTATATTTAATTTAGAAAACTAACTTTTCATACACCGTGTGAAAATTTCTACATTGTTTTATTTTTGGAAAATCACAACTTAGGATTAGTTTTCATTTTTTATTTTTTTAGTAACTTTGATTAGTCTCCTATATTCAGATTCTTTCTAATTGTGTTTCATGACAAGATTTTTAAACTTGGAAAGTTTCTAATTTCAGAGATTTTATATAATTGATTTATTCTCTAATATATTTTGATTTGATTTGTTTCCTTTCATATTCGAATGTTTGTCCTTAACACAATTTGATTCAGTTTCTAATTCTAATTTGTGTTCGTAGTAAGATTTATTTTTAGTAAGTATCTAATTGGAAGTTCTAACCTGTGTTTTCTTTTGCAGCAATTTGAGAAACTTTTTAGATTTAGATTTCTAGTTTTAGGAAAAAAAAATTATTTCACTGGATAGTAATTAAATCTTTTAATTAAAGTAGGAATGATTGTAATTAGTTTTTAATTAGGTTAGTTTTAGATTTTATTTAGGGCATGTGACAAAGTTGGAAATCCTTATTTCTAAAGCTCCTTGTGGATCAACCCCGTGCACCCCAGGATTTAACTATATCGCAACCTTGCACTTGGGGGTGACAAACAAGAAGTAAAACTATAATTTTGAGTGATATGAACTTTGTTTATTTATTATTTGAAAACAATAATAGTAAATGGGTCCACTATTTCAAAAGAAAAATAAATAAAATAAATAAAGACTCAATAGTCTTACTATGGTTGAATTTATGGACGAACAAAAATTAACGTTACCTACAACCAACCTACATTTGACCCACATAACACGATCCATATCCTATTGGATGGTGATAGCAAATCTTAAGATATTCAATCAAAAGTTAAATTGAGATGGAATTAAAATGTTCAAAATTAAAGTTCATACTAGCACAATAACTTATGCTAAGCATAGACTCGAAACATGTAGCTATGGTCCCCGCTCCATAGTTGCTTTTGATATTTCTTGATAAATAATTCTATATTAGTATTGAGTGTCATAGTGGTTAGGTTAGTTATTTAAAAAGGAAAGAGTTCATGAGTTCAAATCTCACATCCAAAAGTCAAAATGGAAAGGCATATAGTCAAAATTGAATCCAAAACCCTTAGCTTTAATATATTATAAGCTTTTAATATTTCTTGATAAACAATTCTACATTAGTATTGGGTGGCGTAGTGGTTAGGTTAGTTATTTAAAAAGGTAAGAGTTCATGAGTTCAAATCTTACATCGAAAAGTCAAAATGGAAAGGAATCTCGTCAAAATTTAATCCAAAACCCTTAGCTTTAATGTATTTTAATTGGCGTCAAAATTATAAAAATAGAATTAGAAAATGAAAAATAATTAAAATCTTAAGGTGAAACTACTACCAAGTTCACTTTGAATCTTATGTGAAATATTTAACACAAATTTTAAGGTTAAAGTTGCCAAATTTAAAGAATTTTTTTTTATCCTTATACATTAAAGAATATGCATGTTAACATTAAAAAAAATACAAAAACCTTGATCTATAATTTAACTTGCTCAACCTTAATAAATAAATGAGGATTTTACCAGAAAAATCCCTTTTAGACTTGGTGTAGACCAAAAAGGCCCCAAAACATGTGCATCGACCATAGTAGTCCTAGGGGCCCAATTTTTATGTAGGTAAGCAAAGATATCCCCACTTGCTTTTCTTCTACCTCCTCCTCCTCCTTTTTCGTCCTCCAACTCCTTCGACCTACTAACCTCCTATATGTACAACATTCTCCTTCGTGATATGCTGACCTCAATGATCTCAGACTTGGATGCAAGTGGGAGCTTGTCACCGAAAGTTCCCCATTCTCACATATAACCATTTAAAACAATCATTTCCCTCATCTATCTTTCTCCCATTCAAATTCTTCTAACCAAATGACCAAAACTTCACCCCTATCTCGCATGGCCAAATCATTTCCCTCTCTCTCTCTTTTTCTATATAAATATATATGTTGACACTAAAAATGTCACGCATGCCTCTTCACACATCTTCGACATTAAAGAAGTCATATAAAGTTGCATCATGCCATACAAGCGTGATTTCCAAAGTTCTCACACCATTTTTGTGAAGTTTCAACGTCATTTCATGTGCGCCGATTATTCTCGCGACAAAATAGGCAACAGCTACTTTGGGCATCAAATTTTCTCAAAATCATCTGAAAAAAAATCAAAATCCTTCAATATAGCCCTAAGGAGTGTACACATCTAGTTCTGGACCATTTAAGTATCATTTGGCCCAACTTCACTCTTCCAGCAGCCAAACATGACCTTCCGTAGATAGCAACGGTGAAGACCTTGTTTCTCAAAACAATGCACATAGTTGGTCTCAAAGTACCATCAAAAGACTCTATATCAAATTACAGGTTGTTCCGACGACCTTTGGCCCAAAGTGCAAAAGTAGCGTTCTCCTCCCGACAAAATCCGCCCTACTGGCGACAACAGCGTTGGAGACATCATTTCTTCAGTCAGAGCCTGGGGATGGTCTTAAAATACTTCAAAAAGACTCCATATCAAGTTTTGGGTCATTCTAACATCTTTTGACTTAACATCAGTCGTCCAACGACAAAACAAAGCCTCCGGGCGATGAAGACTGCCGAAATCATCATTTTCAGATCTGATATCACGGATCATCTCAAAATACTTGCAAGAACACAATTTGTAATTATTACGATTAACGCTAATTAATTATGTTTAGTGGCTAATGACGCTTAATTAGAGGTTAATCGAGAGTTTCTTGGGGTTATAGCTAAGTTGGGATTAGTTCCAGAGAGTTTCGAGGAGTTTTGTGACAATTCAACTTCTTCTGGGTTAAGTTAGTGTTTCGCCCAAAAGAGGAAAAATGAAAGTCTGTTGAAGAAGCTTTTATTTATCCTTTGAACATTACAGAAAGATGTGAAAATGACTCGCACATGTGCTTGATCGTGTAGGAAGAGAAATCTCCACTTTTATTTACATGGGTTCTCTTTGCTTCACCTTCTAAGTGCAGGTTGTTTACAAATTTTTATACAACCCCCTCGTCAAGCTTAGTAAATCAAAACAAGGGAAATTTGAATTGAAAGAAAAGATGAGAAGTCTACTGCCTTCAGGAGTTTGTTGGAGACGAAATTGGAGAAGTCTGCAACGAAGCTTCCTTTGTTAGTCTTTGTAATTCACCACCATTATTTAGAAAGAAGGATTAGCAAAGAAGTCTACTTCAAAACAGCAGAGATAATATTTGTCCTTCCTCCATGGTGAGAGGAACAAAGATGGATTTTCAGAAGCTATCGCCCAAATCCAGGGAGAAGTGCTTGCTGTTGCCTGATTCTCACCTTGCGGATAAAGGATGAGAGAGTTTTGAAAATGGCAGAGTTTATGGGCCTTCTTTGCATTGGATTGAAGATGTCCTGCTGCCCTCCCCAACTCTTTATTTTATAGCCTTTGATGATCCATAACTGTCGGAAATCATGGGGGGAGTGGAGGTGGTTTCGAAAACTGTCATTATTGGGAAGCGTAGTTGTTCCTTTTTTCAGGTCCCACAACCATCAGAATAAGCAACTGGCTAGGGATCGTGGGAGATCGTGGGCGATAGGCAGCCGGGGAAGAAGAGGTTCAGTGGCTAATGCTTGAAGACTTGTAATGTCCAGCGGTCATCCTCCGAATGAAGATTAGCGGCTGCATTGTTGTGTTGGGCAGCTGATGCTTTGAAGATTGCAGCGGCCAGTGAGTCTTATATACAGTAGCTGCTGGGGATTTTTTTCACCATGGCCGTTCTAGACTCCAACGGTTAGAAAAATAGCATTCTTTATGAAAAATGAATGTGTCTGTCCTGGGAATTGTAATTCCGGGCCAAATGAGTTTTTTTGTGTCAACGGTTAAAATTCCGAGGTTTTTCAGAAGTATCTTGGGAATTTCATAAAAATCGCACCTTGAGCTCAAAAATTAGGTCTTAACTTGCTCGACAACTTTCATATTCAGCCCAAACTCATCCAAGGCCCAGAAGACCTAATTTGAACCCTGACACACTTTTCGAGGTATATACCACAGTTTGGAAAATCAAAGATTCCGCCACTGATCTCTGAATATTTTGATTCTTAGCTTGTTGGAAAGCCCTTCTCTAAACCTATAATTCTTCTTTGACCAAATCTGTCTGAGGTTCCAAAGATTTTCATTAGCGCGTCTCAAGTTTAGCTAGAATGGTAGCAAACTCACAAACTATCTATTTCAAAATATCCCACCAACCACATTCAATGCCCCACCTAACTCATTAATGTCTCTACCTACCACCACAAAACACATTTAACTCCTCATTTCCACTGGCCACAGCAAGAGAAACTTCTTGAAGGCTTCCATTGCAAGATTTGATCCAGCCAATCGATCCCCTGTCATCCTCTAAGCGACATACACTGTTTTTGTGCGAATCCAGCAGTGGCAGCCATTTCTTCATCACCTTCCCTTTTTCTTGAGCTTCTAAGAGGTAGGCCTCTTATATCCTTTGAATGTATCTTGACCTAGAACTTGTTCCTTCTATTACTTGTGTTGGCTGTTAATGCTTGACAGTGAAGGAGGTTTTGATTTTAGGGACATCTTGGTGGGTTTTGTTTGGGAGAGAAAGCCTTGGTTATTTGGAGCTTGGAGTGACCGTTGGTTAAGGTTGCTCTGTTCTTGGTTTTGAGGCAAGTGTTTAAAATAATTAGTATATGTTACTTGGGATTACATTGTCTAAATTAATCATGTTCTTATTAATTAATTTGTTAACAAACCTATTATTAATTTGTTTATACCCTATTTATTACTTGTTTATCAATATGCCACAAATCTGTCACTAACCCATTCATTAATCTGCTATTGATATGTTTATCAATATGTGTAACAACCTGTTTATCCTATCACTATGCTGTTGTTAAAATGTGTTAATTGTTCTTAAACTGTTTTGTTTTTCTTTATTGATTAATTTGCCCCTTAAATTTGAGATGGAAATTTAGCTTCAGTGGGCCCCACTACGGGACCCAGCCCTTGATGAATGGCCAAATGCTGCATTCCTGCAGCCAGCCAGCAGCAGTAGTTGCCCCAAACTCTCCCAGCGGCCAAGTTTTTCTCCCCTCTCAGCGGTCAAGTTTTTCTCCCCTCTCAGCGGTCAAGACCCCCTTCCCAAACAGCCAGCTACCCATTTTCCCCAGTGGTTAGAACCCCAAACAGCCAGCTACCCATTTTCCCCAGTGGTTAGAACCCCATTCCAGCAACCAGCTGCCCAGCATCCCAATGGTTAGGATTCCAACCCAGCAGCAGCAGCCCCAGCCCTCTCAGCAGCCAGGATTTCCAATCCGACGGCCAGCAGCCCTAGCCTTCCCAGCGGCCAGAATTTTGTAATTCCCAGCGACCAAATCTCCATACACACTTGGAATTGTTGCCAGCCAACAGCTGGGCCATAATGACCAACAACATCGGCCAGTTCATGAACTGCGGCCAACTGCTGTGCAAAGTGGCTGGTAGTGCAGCAGCCTGTGGGCCCAACCCTGGGACCCGCAAAACCTGTTTTTGAAGTATGTTTTTAGCCTCATTTAAACTCGTTTAACCTCATATGAATTTCTGATTTTTGAACCCAAGTTTTGATGTTTCAAACCATGGTTTAAAGGAAATTAAAAATTGTTCTTTGACTCCAAAATAAGGGCTTCTGACTTAAAAATCCGGGCAATGTAAAAAGACTTTCTTTCCTCTCATAAAAGAGACTGAGACTTAGACGGTTGTTTCCCATACCCTTACCATGACCAATATTATTTCCAACTTATTAACTACACCTGGATAATTATGAAAGCATGTATAGAATGGTGACTTGTAATTTTACCCGAACTTAGGGATTGGATATTCCCACCTTTCGAATGCATCAAGTGTACGAAATTACACACATATCCACCCCTTTAAGCGTGTAATTTTGGGAATCACCGTACTTGCATGCTTTTGATTATTTTAACTAGACTTCTCATACTTTTATTTTACACCTTGTAAACCCAACCCTTACATCTTGTCACTTGGGACTCCTGAGGTCTTAGTGCGCAATTTCCACCCTGCTTGACCATTGTAACGACCCCAAAACCGGACTCCTGCAGCGGTCTGACCTCGGGGACGTGAATTGGGAAGTAAGTGATAAAATAATATTTCTCCCCAGGATCCGCGTGTGTAAGGAATACAAAATTTCCAAACACATTAAGAACATTTCGCGGAAGCTTACGTGGCGTTGCAACCCGAAGCCCGTGGCCATCGGATTCCGTGTCGCACTCAGCCTATCAGTATAAAGCTGTCATAGCAATATTCACAACCAGACTGGAACAAAACATAATATCAAGATATACAGAGTTGACAGTAATAGGCTAATCATTACCCAAGAATATTCAAGTTATAAATTAACAAGTGCATTAATTACAATCCCAAGGAAAAAGGTAACAAAAGCCTTACAAAATAACAAGCTAAGAACAATTACTACCTAGGTGTGTAACGTATCTCCAAAGCCAAGCACGACATCTACATGACATCAGTGACAAACGAACTTGCACAACTTGTGGCTTTACAGTCGTCTGCACACGCACTAGCTCAAGACGGGAATCTGCTACCTAAGGCACCAAAGATAGAATATCAGACACGACGGTCTGGCAGGTAATCAATTTAGGCATGAGCAAAAACAAACTTAAACTTAGAAGAAGCCATGTTTAAAACAATTTTACCGAATTTAAAACAGATTTACGGAGTTTAAAACAATGTACGAACAATTTTCGAAACGATATTAGCATGAGTAGTAAATCCATTTTTCAATGCGAAAGCACATTTGGAAATCCCAAAGAAATCATGTCAAGCTTGCAAGATAAGAACATTGAAATCCATGTGCAAGCTAAAAACCACTTATGATAAAATTGACTGAACAGATGGCCACCACATGAAGCTATATTCTCCATCACACGGGGTAACGAGAGCACTCACGATAATAATTCTCCATCACACGAGGTGAAGGGAGCACACACAATCATGACCCAGTAAAACTGGGCATCACTCACGAGTCCCGCCGCGGAACGGGCAAATAACACGCACGATAATCCAAGCTGCAGTTGGCACGAAATATTTAAGGACCCAAGGCGGTTGATCAAACCAGCAAGGTCGTCCAAGCTGAGTGGTGCCGACAAGAAAATAAATACACACAAACTTTCAAAACAATGCTTGATACACGAAAATTCGGGAACTACTCACACATTAACACGGGCATGCACACCTATTCACTAGAATTCACGAATTAGTAGTCCCGACACGATACAATGAAAACACGATTCACGCGATGATTCCCAAAAATGGGGTTTTTTAAGTAAAAACCTTGGAAACATCATTTTCAAGTCAAAACCTTTACAAATCCACATTAATGCAACCCAATGCCTTTTCACATTTACCCTAAGGTTCTCAAATCAAACATTTCAAGCATATGCTAAGGCCCATCATTTGATCCCTGTGTAATTGAAACCCAAATGTCAGAATTAAAAGCGGATTGGTGCCCCTGAAGCTAAATAACATTTCAAATTTCAATTGCACAATGTCAAGCTAAAAGCCCTTAATCATATTCTGGTTTCTATTCCCAAAGAAATCCCTCAAAATTAGGTCAAATTTGAAGTTCGGTCGCCTGTCGGTTGACTGTCGGCTAGCCGACCCTGAACAGGTCAGTTAGTCAAGTGCTGACCGAGAGATAACCACCCCATCAAGACAAGAAAACAGCATTCTGGAATCGGAACCGACGTGGTTCGGTCACCTGTCGGCTGACCGACACTCCTAGATCTGAAAATATGAAGCATTCTGGAAATGGAACCAAGATGGCTTGGTCACCTGTCGGTTGGTCTGTCGGCTAGCCGACCCCTGACCGACAGCTGACCGACCAGCTACGGGAATGCATTTCTGATGCTGTTTTCAGTTCTTTCTTTCCTCTATCACTTCTCCTTATAACCCCTCCTTTCCTGCACAAAAATGAGCCTACATGGTCCTCCAATTTCATCAACCATTCATTCATAACAATGCCCAAAATTCATCAACCAATACCTCATGAAATTTCAAGATTCACTTCTCACAATCACTCATAAATTTTGATTTTTACAAGAGAAAATCTCAGATCTGAATTCCATGAAATGAATCACAAAGTATGAGCATTAAAACACATGTTTAGTAAGCTAAACTCCAAAACAAAAACAAGATTAAACAATGAAGGTTGAAATCAAGAAAATCAAGTTAGAAACCCATAAAGCATTGAATGCATGAACAATAAACCTAGATTAATCACTTGCCTCTAGCTAAAGTGGGTCTCGAAACACTCCAAATAATTCCTACACAACCAAGCTCCACTCCTACACCAAAAGCCCCATGAAAGCTAGCTCAAAATCCATGAAAATTCGAAAAACAATGGAGTTCCTCAAGGGAGTCCATGCATGTATGAAAAGAGGCTTCTATTGATGCAATAAAACCAAGATTTAGGAAGAGATATCCATTGCTAACCTTGAGAAGCTCTAGACAAGAAGAAGAGTTTGGAGAAGAGAGAAAACCCAGCTGAAATCTTTTAGAAAGAATATCAATGGAAAGCTTGGAGGTTGGAGAGAACAATAGTGTAATTTGTTTTCAGATTTAAGGTTGATCTCCTTAGCATGCAGAAGAGAGAAGTTAGAGCAGAAAAGAGGAAACTTCTCTGGTTCAGTTGCAGCAACGAAATGAAGAGTGAAGAAGAGGAACTCAACGTGGGTTTGGGTTTATAAAAGGGCTGAGTTGTGGGTCCCATCTGCCATAAAACTTCAGGGCTTTAAAACTCCCTTTTGTGGGTCCCAGATGAAGTCGACGAAAAAGAGAAAAATGATCGTTGAAAAATCTAGTTTTCAAAAAGTATATTTTTGACATGGTTCTGAAATTTCGAAATTTGGGCTCATATTTCAATGTAAAAGATTGTTTTGCCCTTCGAGCTAAAAAACTGATTTTCTGAGTTTCGAATAGGATCGGGCTGAACACAAAAGTTGTTGGGGATAATTTGACCTATAAAAAAAACCAAAATTGGAAATTTTCAAAATCAAGAACAATCCCCCATGCTGACACGTACAGCCCAAGGGATCCTCGGGCTATCAGACCAGGTCAACCGCTCTCAAAATTTCCCAAAGCTAAAGGAAAAACATTATAAACCACAAACTAACTCGATTACACTCAAATCTCACTTAGAGAACTAACCCACAGCTAAAAATACACTAATCGCAAAAATTAGGAGTCGGGATCTTACAACCATGGGATGTACCCAGATCCTTGGAGGTTTCTCGATTTGCGTGCGAGCATTTATTGCCCTGCCCTTTCGAGTTACCTGAAACACATTTCCTTCTTGCCACCTGTTTTGGGTGCCCTATTCCTACCCGAAATGCTGCCCATTTTTCTGGAGAATTTTCAAGACTTAGAAGATATTGTTTTAATCCCACTTTCTGCATTGATTTGTGAGTTGACATCATTATGTTATTATTATTCCTGTATAACTGAATATTGCTCCCCTCTAAGATGTCCTGTAAGTGACTGGTGTCACCAATGCCCGGGCTCGATTTAGGTTTCCCTGTGGCAGAACCTTGTCTGAGCTTGATACAAGTTTCCTTGTGACAAAGACCTTTAATAAAGTACCTACCTGCCCGGGGATCGATTTAGGTTTCCCCATGGTAGAGTTAAAGGCTCCAGGATAAGTCCTAAGGTGCTATATGTCTAACTGTTAGGAAACAATGCATTTCTCCCCTTTTTAATAATTATGTGAATATGTTGACAATTAGTCAATAGTCCGATTAATTACTGTTTATGCTTCAGTTAATCATAGCTTTATGCACTACTCTACTTGACTTACTGATACGGTAAATATGTTCAATTACTTGCAAGCTAATGTCTTTTTATCTCGAATACTTGCCAAACTTCTGTCAGATCTATGCTTGATGCCGTAGGTAACGAGCTTGTCTACACGCCTGAA
Source organism: Persea americana (assembly GCA_029852735.1). NCBI lineage: Eukaryota > Viridiplantae > Streptophyta > Magnoliopsida > Laurales > Lauraceae > Persea > Persea americana. Next base: position 16,629,919 of record CM056820.1, on the reverse strand, counting down.
TCGGACCTTGTGGCGATCCAACAGGATGCGCCAGTTATATGAGAGTGGGCAGCTAGCGACATAAAGTAGCGTCCGAAGCTGCGGAGCCCGTGCTATCATCTTTTAGGTTTTATTATTTTTAGGGAATTTTATCTTTTGATCATTGTAATTATTGGTCGGTGTTTCGTACGGCCTTATTATGGGATGTAATTAAACTTAATCTTTTATTAAACCTAAATACATACTGATGGAATGAATTCCTTTCTGCTATCCAATCTGACAATGCCATTATACTCCAATTTCAATCCCTGTTTTCCTAAAATGGCCCCAGCAAATTTCTACCATGATGACCCTTGTGGATAGAGGAGCCTGCAGAATCTCACATAGCGGAATCCTCTGAGTGAAATTAATTGGCGTGCGGATTGAGATCCCACCAGTCCTCGTCTTCCATGCGTCGTCGTGGCTCCATTAGCCCTAATCGCATCTTGATCATGATTAGGGATTTGGGGTCATGACAATACTCCCAAGGGTTACATATCAAGTTTTGGATCATTCCGAAATCATTTAATCCAAATTCTGTCCCCAGCAGCAAAATCAAGTCGACCGACGACGAAGTCCATCGGGACCATAATTCGTAAATTAGAGCTGATGGATCGTCTTAAAATGCTTCCAAGAGGCTCTATGTCAAATTTTAGGTCAATTGGACATCGATTGGACAGGCTTCAAAGCGCAGCATCTTTCTTGCTACAAAACTAATTCTACTAGCGACAGGAACCCTAACAGCTTCGATTTTCAAATTAAAGCCTACGGTTGCTCTTATTTTACACCAACAAGTTTCGCCTCAGATTTAGGTCATTTAGACATCGTTTGACCTAGTTTTGACTTCTTACGATAAAGCGGCGCCCCTGTGCGACAAGGTCTTCGACTTTTTCAAAATCTTGAAAACTTTACTCCTCGTTTTGCCTGGCTTTTCATCAATTTTACTATAAGAAATGTATGCCAGAATTATTTAAAAATGTCAGGAAAATATGTGAAAGAGAAGAAAGTTGAAAAAGCGGTCAAAACGAGGACCGAAGCCTTCATGGTTGCCACGGCCATAGCCCAATGGTCGCCGCCGACCATATGTGCATGGTTGCCTACGACAAAGTGTGCAGGGTAGCCAACGAACTTTTCGAAAATCTGACTTTTGAGGCATGATATCCATTGATCTTCATCAATATTACATATTCTTCATCAAAGTCATGGATTCATCATCGGACATCTCAAAGTCATCATTCGGCCAACCAAGAAAATGAAAGTCCGGGATCCGAACCCTAGAGGGGGGGTGAATAGGGTGAGCTTCAAATTAGTGATCAATTATGACCAATTTTAAATTCTTTAAATTAAATTAGCCACTAGTGATGATTATCAAACTAAATGCGGAAGCTAATAAAAACAATCACCACAACTCAACCGCAACTCAAAGATTTATAGTGGTTCGGCCTCGATGCCTACATCTACTACCGGCTTGTGATTCTACACCCCACCGGATTTTCACTATCTATGCTTTTCAATAGGCTAAGCAATAACCTTTACAAAATGATTTTTCAAGGCTAAGCAATAACCTTACAATATGCTTTCCAAGGCTTAGCAATAACCTATTGGGTTTTATGGTTCACCCCTAACCATACACTCATGCTTTTTTAAGGCTAAGCAATAACCTATGCAACCAAAATGTTGGTTCTCTCTCTAAATAGTGTCTAGAATACACTTGATGGAGGTATAATTTTAGCTCAATTTCAATGCCTCTTAATTAGGCGAATATGAAAGTGTAAATCTAAATTACACACATACACTATGAATGCAAAGATGAATGCACAATGTATGTGTATGATGTCCTCAATCAATTTGAAAATAAGGGCTCATAAATGTATGCCAAAGGCTTTTAAAAGTTTTAGTCCATAAAAACATTTTTGATTGAGGAAAGAATGCTAATCACATATTAAGAACAACTTGTAAAAGATATACTTATTCATTCCAAACAAGTTGTGAAATTTTAAGAACAAAACATGTGATGCATGAGGTCTTCAATCAAATTTAACATTGTAGCTCAATACATGTATGCTAAAAGCATTTGAAAGTGTAAAACAATAAAAGGTATTTGATTGAAGTGAAGAGACAAATCATATGTATTTAAAAATTCAACTTGAAAATGATATACCTATCAATGCTAAGCTAGTTGTGAAACTTTAAAACAAAAGTACATATGATTTGTGAAGTTGTTGAATCCAAAACATAAGATAGATTTTGAAAGTGATTTTCTTATGATGAAAACAACAACCAAAGATTCAACCAAATATAAGAATCATGTTACATATGATTTCAAAGATGATTCCAAAACATGATTCACTTAGATATACCAATTTGAGTCCTACTCGGTTTGAATCAAGGTGATGCATCCAAAATAATAAATCAATTCAAAACATATACATGTTAAGGACACAACAAATCATAGTTTATCATACTAGAAAAGATTTACCAATAATTAGAGCAAAGCATGAACACATATGATAGGGAAAACCAAGCTTACTTAGATGATTTACTCAAGATTCCAAGCTTTAGCTTCCCTTTATGACCCTCTAGCCTTCCTTAGCTCATTCCCCTTTGTTTGGCCTCAAAACACCTTAAGGAGGGCCTCTTGGATCCTCAAACTTGGCCTAGGAATGATTTCTATATAGATAAAAAATGCTCCAATGGCTAGCTTGTCGGTTAACCGACTTCAGGTTCGGTTAACCGAACTTCCAACGGTAAAAAAACGGCTAGTTTTGACCATTCTGGAACGCGAACCAAAGTGGGTTCGGTCAGGGTTCGGTCAGCCGACATCTACAGTTCGGTTGACCGACATCACTGTAGCAAAAACACTATAGCAATTCACTGTAGTATAAAAAAAAAGTTTTCCCTTCTAAAAAGATTAAGTAAAAAGCTACTCCAAAGTAATTTGCTAGTGGGAGTTCTGGGTCATGGAATCATGCTTAAACTCATGTTTCAATCTAAAAATATTTTCCAAAACATGAACCTATCAATGCCTAAGATGATTTTGAAACTCTAGGTCCAAAGGCTTGCATGATTCAAAAATACTATTTCCAAAACTTAACGTATTCAAGTTTAAAATCCAAAACATGTATGTAACATAAGTTCAAAAAGCTTTAAAACAATGCATGTGAAAATCAAGATTTCAAGTTTCAAATTCAATGCTCATGTGAAAATTCGAATGATGCTAAAATGATAATGCATCCATCAAATTGCAATATACAAAATCCTTAACAGAAAACACTCTTTCTGCCCGACAGGTCGAGAAATCAACGGACAGATGATGTTGGTCCACTAATGACAATCAATATATGAAAATTACAAGACAATCTGACATCGATCGATACATGTAATTCATTCGCGATCAAAGCTCCCTACGTCATGGGAAGAATTCCAAAGGTTGTAAGACGGCCATGACTTTTAGATTTCCAGCACGTGCTTTAGTGGTTACTCATTGCAGTTAATGGCGCATTATCTTGCAAAGGCCCAATCATAATGCAAGAAAGAGGAGTTACAACTAAAGTGCAATCATGACAGTAAATCACATAACCACACCCCCCCCCCCCCCCCTAATGGCCCACTACCTTGCAACGGCCAATTAGAACGCAAGAAAAAAGGAGTTACAAAATCATGGCATTAAAATGAGTAACTCCCCTATCATGGAGTGCTAATGTATTCAATGCATTCAAGGCCCCACAACCTTTCACACGCCCCCACCAAAAGCCTATAAAAGGGGGTCACTTCCACCATTTTAAGGTATGAAACATTGCACTAAAGTGCTATATACGTTGCACACAAGTCCTCCTCCAACGGTTTCTCCTTCGTTGAAGGAACTCGACAAAAAGCACCACCACAAGGTGATTGAAGATCCTTAGGGAGCCACTCTCCATGGATTAGACGTGGTTTCTTAGCCCGTTAACTTGATATTTTTTAATATAGGATCTCCCTTTGATCCTTATTCTCTAAAAATTCGAGTTTCAAGCCTCACCAAAGAATCAAAAGCATCCATGTTATCATCAAAGAAACATTGGAGGTGCCCATACATGGCTTGCGTATGCTAATCCGAACATGTCCCCGCAATCACCCGCGAAGTCAGATTTCTATTTCTTACTTCTTGCTGTATTTGTATTTTTAAAAGAGACAAAAATCACAAGTCTTGCCTTTTTCAATGAGAGTTGTAAATTCGCCATTCACGGAAAATACAAAATCACCTTTCACGCAAACAAAAAGTGAAATTCACCTTTCATGACACTAAAAAATATATATATATCTTTTACCACATGTGCAATAAAAAGTTATAAAGTCTTTAATTTTACTTTCTACATGAAAGGGTAGATCTATGGATCATTTTTTTTTTCCGAGTAAAATAGAAAATTTGGCATACCGTACACAAATCAAAACAAAACTCGACTGTCCGTTTGCTTCGGGTTATGAAAGGGTTGAATCCACGGATCTTCATGCCCGTCGATTCCGATAGTTCCCGAACGTGCAACAAACTAGTCTCTCTCTCTCTCTCCCTCTTGAACTCATTTTTTCCTCTCTTAATTATTTCTTTTTTTTTCTTATTCTTTTTCTTTATTCTTCTTCCATTCTTGCTCTTTGCAACCCACATTTCTCATGATCCTTTTTTCTCATCTCCATGCATAAACACTGCCCATGTCCAAACCATCTCTGCCCCATTATCATCTCATCTCATTCCCTTTGAGTCCCACTTCCCCACCAAACCTACTCATAGCACTCAAACCAGCCGCCTATACTTGTAATCGAGACCCGTCTCTCGCATCTCCCTTTCACTATCATTTTCTACTTCACTCATCATTACAATCTATCCTTCATCACCAAGCAACCACCATTCATGAAAAGAAAGATTTTTTTTAATCTAACTTAGTCAGCGATATATGTCACATCCGCATTGTTAAGTAACAGAGTTAAACGTGAGATTATGGGCCAATTAAGAATTATGCTGACATGACAGTCATTTGACCCCCAATCATAGTCCACAGGATCGAAGTTTGCGATGAGATGAATACATTTAATCGGTTAACCAATATACATCGCGGAAACTTCTTAATTAACAGAAATATAAGATACATTTCAAAGTAAATATGTACAAAGATTTATTAAAGCTAAAGTCTACATCTACAAAAGTATTAATTACAATAAGTTTTGTACAGAAGCTATTTCAAAATAAAGTTCTATCTCGTAAGTGAAGGCTTTCGAATGCTAGTCAAGATGACTCAGTAGATGTCATCGGCACACCACTCATGCTCATCAAGCTGATTCACCTGAAATGTCTCCTCCTACTCCTTCAGGGCAAAGGTAGGTCGGTACCAATTTACCAAGCATAGTATCATCACACTACAAGTAGCCGGCAGATAGATATACATAAAAAATAATAGATAAACAATGAAAAGCGATTAAAGAACAAGATAAACAAATAAAATGCAATAAAAAACGATCAACGGAATTAGAGTCCTAAAAACTCTAACAATAAAGGCTAATCACATATGCTACTACCCAGACATAATAAGTCAAGGTGCTTCATGATCTAAACCCTGTCCAAAACAATAACAATCCAATAATCATCATATGATGAGTCAGGCCGAAGTTCATAGAATATTAAATCCCGTCCAAAATATAGAGTTACAAACTCCGTCCAAACCTAGAGATAATCAATCCCCGTCCAAAACAATAGACGGTATACATCCATTTCACATTCAATACCAATCTGCAAATTCGTCCAAAACAATAAGCAATGTAAATGAAACAACTTAATGGTGCCCAATTAAAGACTCAGAATCACAAGGAGTGAAGTACTTGGCTTAACCTGTGTGAACACGTTCGTAAGACAAAGATTCTCAAAGTACCATAATCCATATCAATTTCAAACAAAAAATATAGTCCTCTTGACCATAGATCAAGGCCACCAAGTTTTGACACTCAAATCAATGAAACCAATACAGTAAGTTAGAAATCAAAAGGAGAGATAGTTTCATTTAAATTGAAAAGAGCTCCTCTAATATCAGGTACAAAGGGTCTCATGTCACATCCTGGTCCCGAGATTACGTAGCGAAGGGTAATCCCCGAGGTGTGGCATGCATTGTAAGACCCCGACCCCTAATTTCTGGGATTAGGGCTAATTAAGCTGTGAATTAGCTCCTTAAGTGGGATTAGTGGTTGGTTGGCTAAGTTTGTGAGTTAGAATAGCTTTTCCATAGCTTTAGAGAGTTTTAAGAGCCTTTGAACCTGGCTTGGTACCCGTAGGGTCCTATGTGTTATGCGTGGTTAGCGTGGGAAGATTATTCGTGATTTTCAAAAAATCCCATTTTGGCTTCGTTTGACTGGTCTCATCAGTCCCTACGACTTTCGTGCTCATTCCGTATCCATCCGAAGCTCCAAAAATAAGTTTTTCCAGCCCCAGAGGTAAACAATCTTTTCACATTAAATATGGACCCAAATTTTGAGATCTCAGAACCATTTAAAAAATACATCTTTTGGAAACTAGCTTTTTGAAAAACATTTTTCCTTTCTTCGTCGATCGCATTCGGGCCCCAAAAATTAGACTTTTAATCCCTTGAGGTTTAAGTGGTAGTGGGGCCCACTCTCACCATTTAAAAAAGCCAGCCCTCTCCCTCCTCTCTCCTAATTGCTCCAACTAAGGGAGAGAGTAGAGCTCCAATAGTAATTTGGGGTTCTTCCATTTTTCCTTCCGTCTCTTGCTTCTATCTCAAAACCCACCTTCCAGCAAGCCAAATGGAGAGAATTGATCCCATCTTCTCTTTCCCCATCATCCAAGCTTTCTATTGATACAATTGAGGAGGAAATCTAGCTATAACAAGACCCTTCTTGAGCAATTTTCCCTCATTTGAATTGAAGCCCATACAAGTAAGAGGTCCTTTACATCTTCTAAATTTGGTCTTTACCAACCTTGGAGAGTTCTTTTCTCTCTTCTTGCAAGCCCTGTCCTTTTCTTCCTTTGTTTTCCAATTTCTAGGGTTCTAAGTGGGTAATTTGGGGGCTTCTTGTAATAGGTGTTTTCTCTTGGAATTAGATGGATTTAGAGGCCTAATTAGGAGCTTTGGAGACTAAGGTAAGTGACTGAAATGTGTTGTTTTGAGCATGCCAATATCTTTTGAATTTTTTAGCATTTTTTATGTTTTTATGGATTTCATGGCCACTCTCCTGTTGATTTCTTGATGCACTTTTAATTAGCATTTTGTAAATGCACGTTATTGATTTTTCTCCTTCATTTGAGCTTTTTTAAAGTTTCAGATGTTCTGTTTTATGTCTTAGTGTTTTTTTTGTTGCAAATGGGTTGGATGTATGGACTATTTGGGTGCTTTATTTATATGATGAATGGGTGAGTATTTGGAGGATGGAAATATGGTTTGGAAAGAGGCATTGTTGGCCTATTTTATGCGAGGAATTCTGGTTGAAAGGGGGCAAAAGGAAGGGAAGGAAATGGCCTGAAAGATGGAGGAAAATCCCAGGAAATGGGTTGTCTGGCGAGCAAGCAAAGCTTTGCCGCTCAAGCGGGCCCTTGGACACTCAAGCGAGCAGGGCATCTGGAGCCCAGACCCACTCCAGAATCCTAGCCTCGCATATGGATCACGTGTGGATAAAAGGAGGAAGAATGGGAGAAAGGATACACCCATGTGGAAATCCAACCCGGAAACATCTTAAGATTGCATTAATTGGACAACGTGCCCTCTATGCTTGGAATGCCGCCGAACTTCAAGAGCGCTGATAATACGAAAAATCCGGCATTCAAGGGGTCCACATGCACGTTGTGCCAAATGGAGCGGTCTCAACCTGTCTATGGGATGTGCATTTGAGAATTAATTGTTAAGCTAGGATTTGCCTGAAAGAATTATTTTATTTGCATTATTTGGTTTTGCTCGTCCAAACTCCGTTTTTTTAAAGTCGTTTGATTTATAGCCGTCAGTTTTGCCCGTTTTGCTAATTATCACATGATTTTACTCATTTTTTTACTGAAAACGGTTAGTATTGGTCGTTTTGTTCGTTTTTTTTTACTAAAAACAATTAGTTTTGGTCATTTTACTCATTTTTAACTAAAAATAATCAATTTTGGTCATTTTGCTCCTTTTTTTTTATACTAAAAACGATTAGTTTTGGTTATTTTACTCGCCTTTGACTAAAAACCATCAGCTTTGAGATATTTAGTTCATTTTGACTAAAAATATCAGTTTCATTATTTATTTCATTTTAGCAAAAAACAATTAATTTTGCTAGTTTATGTTTTCCAGTGAGCTTTTATGTGTATCTTGGAAGGACTACTCTTTATGTTAGTGTGTGAGCATTTGACTTCGCTTGTTTGAGTAATTCCTCATTATGTTTTATGTGTTATTTGTCCGGTTCCGCAGTTGGTGCCTAGTGTGTTGGCCAGTTATACTGGTCTATTATATGCTTAATATGCTCCTGTCAAATCGTGTGCCAGAGACTATATATATGCTTAGTGTGTTCTGTCACTTCGGTGACGGAGAATTTATTTTTGTGTGGTTACCAATTTGTTCGTTCATTTTGCCATCAGCCTGATTTCGTTTTCTCGCTCATTTTATTTCTCAATTTGTATCACGCTATGTTCACGCAATTTACACTAGTTTTACTTGGACATTTTGGTATGATACCACGCCATGCTTTATATGTATGTCATATTTGCTCACAGCCTTTATTTAAATACCTGTTTTTGTCAGATACTTCCGTTTTATACCCAGTTAAGATATATGCAGCTTTTGATCAAATAATATGATTTTTATCGCTGGTTTATTTATTAGCATTTTTGCAGGCATAATTATTATCCATCTTAGTCACCTGCCAGATTATCGTGTCTGACCATCTTCGTTTGGTGCTCTAGGTAGCAAGTTTTTTTGTCTTGAGCTGGAGTGCGTGTGCTTGGTTGTAGAGCCATGAGTTTTACAGGTTAATAGTACCGACAATGTCATTTAGACATCATGCTTGGTATTGGAGTTATGTCTCACAATTGGGGGTAGTATTATATTTAGCTTGTTATTTTATATGGCTTTTATTAGCCCTTTCTGTTGGAATTATAATTAATGCACTTTTATAATTTTTAACTTGAACATATGTGGGAAATGAACCATCCTGTTACTATCAGCCCTGTACTTTATTATTGTGGTTTATTCCAGTCTGATATGGATCTTGAAATGATAGCTTTATGCTAGTGGCTAAGTGCGACGCAAAATCCGATGGCCACGGACTGCGGGTCACAGGGCCATTTAAGCTTTCGCGAAATATTCAGGTTGTGTTGGAAATTTTGATATCCTCACACATGTGGATCATGGAGAAATGTAATTTTTACTTAATCCCAAATAATGCTACCCGAGATCGAACCGCTACCGAAGTTTGGTTTCGGGGTGTGACACGCATACTCTCGTGAAATCGCACCTCTCTCGGGTCACGTCCGAATCATGAAGGATAAAGCAACCACTTCACATGGGTGAGGATTACTCACTGACACCTGTCACTTTACATTTAAATGCTGAAGCTTGTATAACAACAATATTAGAGCAATGACAACCCATTAAAGTTCCATCTATACATACAAAATATAAAGTTATTTTAGTGAAATGTAGATTTGTCCAAAAAATACCTATTGTCTATGCAATTTTCAAAATATGCCAACAAATACCACCATTACATTTGTGACAAAAGGGAATGTAAGATGGCACTATGTAACTTCCCAAAAACAATCCAAAACAAAACCCATGACGCTCTTCAAATTGAGGACTAGAGAGCATCCTCCATGGTCCACTCTTCTAGTCTTGGAGGAACCTCTGGGGTCTCCTCCTTTCCCTCCTGGGCCTCATTAGGGGCGGAAACGGTAGATGCATTTGCAACACCAAGGATAGCATCGTGAATATGATAATTTAGCAAAGTATAAGTAATAAATAATTAACACATGTTGTATCGATTTAGAGCAATTGGTAATTGATTATGAGAAGTCAATACAAAGTTTACTAGGCAATTGTGCATTGCAGGATTAAATATGCTTGCGAATCAAATAAATAAACTATACTTTACTAGAAGGCTGCTACTTTGGCTATATCCTCCCAATTAGGGAGGAATTCATGTTGGGATGCCACCAGTGGCCAGCCAAAGGTTCTCTTGCCTACTTGGATGGAGTTCCGAAGCTCCAAACGAACGAGTGTAGTGGCCTCAATTATCTAAACCAAATTTAACCCCGTTGGGTATCATAAGGTCGAAGCTCAATAGTGCCGGACCATTTGAATCAATTAGGGGGAACTAAGTTACACAATTTAGTTCTATTCCATGCAATACTTTACGATTCATTTCAATTCACTTCGAGTCATATTTAATAAGTCCACTATAACAATTGAATAGAAAATGGCAATCAATACAATTGTACAATTATGCGGAGAATTGGAAATTATCATTAGAGTTCAATATGCAATGTAATCAATTAATAGAGTAAAAAGGTATTTTTACTATCTGAACCTAATCTAATTATCCGTCGTCTCTCATTGTCTATTACACTGTAGCTTTAGGTGATTTGATACACGGCTACCTATATCTTGGCATCACATTGTATATGGAAAGTATATTGAATTACTCTAAATCAACAACCATGGTAAAGTGATAGACTAAACGCATAATGTACATGAGGCGATCTTAGCCTCTAATGACCCCTTATGTCGTTAGATACTCCTTTAGGCAGGGGAATGATTAAAGGTACCATGCTATGGCCCTGCACGCTCTTCCCATCCTAAATATCTTATAGTTTAGGGTTGTTGGTCGACTCTCGGTTAGCTGTTGGTTAACTGAGTTCGGTTCACCGACAACTAACAAAGTCAGTCAGTGAAAAAAAGGCCCTCCGTTTACTCTAACCAAAGTAATTCAGTTATGTTCGGTTCGGTCTCGGTTAACCGAACTCACAAAAGGTTAACCAAACTCAATTTTATACATTATTTTTGCGTCCGGATGCCTGAACTGAATCCGATATCGGTTAACCGACATTTAACTGAACCTGTTGTGATCAGAACTTGGAAAATGCTCAGTTTGAATGATTTCAACTTCTTTTACAATACACAAACTCCCCCTTCTTTCCAAGGCTTCCAAGAGCCAATACCTGCACAAGAGTGAGCCTACATGCTCCCCCACATTTCATTCCATTCTTTACTTCCATTCATCCACCATTGATTCCAATCAAGAGAAACCATTTCAATTATAAAGAGAATAAAAACATGAATTGAGGTTGACTAATTTTGACATTTTTGGGTGCCAACATACACAATATAAGAGAATTGGAGTTACACAACTCATCTATAACCAATTTTAGGAAAAACCCTAATCACCCAAATCCTAAGTAACAAAAACACTTACCTAAAAGAGTGGAGATTGGGAATGATCTTGAAAATTAGATGGAATTGATCGGTGGGACTTCACAAAGATGATGATGGTGATGAATTGAGAGAATGATAACTCCTTCGGTCACTCAATGCAAAGGGGGTGTGGAGAGAAACAAAGGAAGAGAGAAATAAGTGAGAAATATAGAGACAGTTTGCAGGAAATGAAGATAAAGATCCGTGAGCCAGTCATTATAAATGAGATTTTGGGAAAATTGCATATAAGTCCAATTTGAATGAAATGATCTTTGAGTTAATATTTGAGGGTCTTCAAGGGTCCAGTTAAAGATGGTATAGAACGACAAAGTTTAAGAAATTAAATCATCTACCCAGCGATACCAAAATTTTCAAAAACAAAAATTACAAAAAAAACCATTCAAACTTTTTGAAAATTGAAAACTACCCTCAATTATATCCAAACGAACTCGGATCTCGACGAATCCTCAAACACATGTTCTTAATATTAAACTGGTTTTGTCTGGCCTCTAAATGAGCTCAATTAACTAATATTGCAATCAACTACGCTAGTACACACTTAGAGATCAAGGACTTCACAATATCATTGCTTAATTGTGAAGAAGAATATAAAATGAGTTGGGATATCCTTATATGTAGGTTGGCGGGAATATCACCACTTGGCAAAAAAAAAAAAAAAAAAAGAAGGAAAGAAAGAACGAAAAAGGGGCCCCTTGGACCACTACGGTGGGTACATATGTTTTGAGTTATTTTTTTCTACAGTAAATCTAAGGGGATTTTTCTGGTTAAATCCTCTGTCATGTTCCGAATTCAAGGGCCTTATTGAATCCCAGGCCGTGACGTAGATGTAATAATCATATATTTCAAGGAACCGAGCCAATAAAGTTTCCTTAAAAGCTGTTTGATCAAAGAATGGCTATATGTCCTAGAAACATTAACTAGAACAAATTTTAGTTGCGCATGGCCAAATACAAAGTATAAGAGAGTCAATTGACCCCTAAATGCGCGACCCTCAAGACAACAACAAGCTATCAATAACAAGGCCTATGTGCATCGTTCTAACTAATCCCAAGGTTACAAGCAACCATTTACATTTCGTGTTAACGGAAGTGGTAACTGCTATCTACAAGCAAGAGCAGTATCAGACAAAGTCTGAAAAGCATCAATCATGAATTACATAACACGTCATATTAAACTTAAATACATAAAATAAACGTGCAGTGAACACGTGGATGGATGCATACTAGTATACGATAAATAATGGTAAAGAAAATCAATGCGAGAAATGAACTATCATAACCATAGTTGTGAGCCCAGCGAGTTGGGCAAGTATATACCAGTGTTACGTAAGGTAGATAACCATGGACGCAAGCAAATGTGATGTGTAACCAAGTGCATGTGAGTGTATACATCGTGAATAGTGAGTAACAAGATAATAACCTTGATATAACGTGAGTGCAAGATATAACCTTGATAACGAGTGCTTGCAACTGTGAGTAATGACATGAAAAGTACAAGGCTCGGTATCACCCAAAATTAATTTTCTCTTATTATGACCTTTCACTTTACTTCACTTTTAAAGTAATTTTATGAAAATGTAAGTAAAATAAGGCACATGATGTGACTTCTTTTTATGTTGATACAATGAAGCATTGGGAAAAAGATGGCATTAGTCTTTAAAACAATGAGAAGATTGTTTGGTGCAAGGAGTCGTCTCGTTGTCTATGTTCCCAAATGATTAAAGAGTTTGAATCCTCCGGGCCATTTAAGCTGGAGAAATCCTAGCTAGGAGTGGAATTCCGCCATGAGGTGCATCTATTGGAGTTTGAGCCGTTTAAAATAAACACCCTCAATACATACATCATATCTTCAAATTTTATTTCAATCCGAGTGTGTTCTGCGTTAAGATCAACTATTAATGACAAATGTGATAATGGATATGCATAAATTTGTACTAATCAATCTTTTTTACTTAGTCTTCTTATGCATACTTCTCTCACCATTTTGGTGAGAGACACTACCAATATAAGAAGTTTTCAAGTACAAAGCGCATTTTTTAGTACATAGGGTGATGTACTTTATACTTTGAAAACTTTTCGTAATCACCATAATGGTGAGGGAAGTACGCATAAGAAAACCCCTTATATATATTTATATATATATAATCACATTTATTTTATTTTGAACTGTTTATATTTCAATTGGCGTGCATCCAATACTTTACCAAGATTGAAGCCTAGGGATCCGGATTCATTGACTGATACGACTGCCAGCTATTCGCCACTGAATTTAAATAGATGCTTCTTCTGCTTTCCAAAAATCCAGCATCTTCTCACTTTTGGAGACATTTTGAGAACCTTTCTCGCTCCCGTCGTACTCTCGCTCCTGTCACATACACGCTCACTCTCTCTGTCTCTCTCCCTCGATCGACATTGTATACGGATTTATTTATCAAATCATGGGTTCAGGAACAAGCACCTTTGTCATCAGGTGGATTAACTTTCTCACAATGGTAAAGCGCTCTCTCTCTCTCTCTCTCTCTCTCTTTCTCTCTCCTTCTCTTCTAAAAACATTCATCCACAACACCCATCCTCTCTCTCTTTCATCTGATTTTCTTTAAACCCTCCTGAAAAACCCCAATATGGGTTTTTGTTTTTTCCCTTTCCATTATGTGATATGTCAATGCTTTCCCCTCAAAACCCTTTTCAGTGACACATTTCTGCTACTTTCCTTCATATCTTGTTTAATGGGTCTGGGTTACTCTTCTCTAATGCTGCCCCCTTTTCTTTTCTCCTTTTTGACTATCCACACCTGTTTCTTGTATTTTTTTTCCCTGATCGATTTTTTTTTGGTCTGGTTTATTCGTGTACAACCATTAAAAAATATGTCATGCATACATACAAACATATTCTAGGTATTTCGTTCCACCTTGCTCCTGTCTGTTTGTTTCAGTGGCTGCATTGGGGTCTTTGATCTCTTATAATACTTACATTTGGCCGTTTCTGTTCTTGTGTTTTTTGGGTTCTTTGAACACTGGATTTTTCTGTATTCTGCCCAAACCACAAGCAGATTGTCTATTATGTTAGGCGGGAATTGGAAATCTCGTGATACGAAAAAGAGGGTAGGAAACGGCTTAGGGAGAGCTTCCTCTTTTGAAGAAAAACTAGAATGATTATTCTGTGATTCCCAGTCCTCCTTACAGTCCTTGTTTATAAAGATAATGGACACTCGCTAAAAAAAATGATAGATAGAGAAGATTTCAAAAATAAATGAGATCCGAGAGTATTGAAAAAAATTTGAGAAATTGCTAATTTATAGGATATGACTCAGCGAATGCCTAGAAGAAACAACCTTGTCCTCAAGGTTAGAGATGTGGAAAGCATTCTTGAATGGTGTACCACAAATAAAGTTCCCAAGAAGCATCCTCAGGGGGTGAATTAGACTGTAGGCGGTAAAAACAACACCTACTTAGATTAGGATGAGATTGAGGTTAAACTCCTTAGGACGGGAAATGCTGAACTCCAGTAACCTGAAAGGGAAGGAGAAAGACTTGGGTCAGAGGCCCTGGCTGCCGTGAGCCGAAGGCACTCCGATGCCTGAGTTAGCTCTGAGAAAACTAAACAGGAGGAGGAAGAGAGGAATGAGAGCTTGTGTAATGTTGAGAGTAGTGGGCTGTGTATTACGTGGTGCGTACCTCTCATGGGGCTGATCCCATGCATATATAGGCGAGTGTTCCTCGTTCATTCTCTCTGTGAGTGGGGGTAGGTGAGGTGAGGTCCCATCGCTCCATACCCTGACAGGCAGCAGTAGGTGGAGCGGACAACACCCCTACCTCACTTTCCACGCCTTCAGCCGGCTGGCGTACAGGGATGATAAAGCACACCTCTTATCACCATAAATGAGCAATCCTATCGCCATAAATGACCGCCCATATCTGTCAGGGCGCGCCGTATTTCCAGAAGGTAGATGGCGGCCCATTCTGACTCTAGGAGGAGAATGGCGGCCCACCCTAACTCTAATGCTGTGGCTGGGGGTGCTGTGGCCTGGGACCAAGGATAGCTTGGCCGTGGCGCGCCTTTGCACCGGACTGGCACTCATACCGAGCTGCCGAACTGCGGTGCTGACCTCGCAAGCTAGACTGCTCTACCGAGCTGCCAAGGTATTGACCGAACTGCCGAGCTGACGATCTTCTACCACGGAAGCTGAGGAGCTCGGCGAGTTTAGCCGTGATCATTGCTTAACTTGGTCATTACGGTGTTTTTACCCACACAATTGCCCCCTAGCTTTTGACTCCTGAGAGCCTCCTGGCTCGAAGGGGTCAGAAGCTTGATGACCGTATAACTGGTTCTTCTACCGAGCTCAAGTGAGGATGACCGTCATGAAGGTAGTACCGGGACGAGGGAGCTTCGGATCAAGAGGGCCCCCTTGGGTCTGGGGGTCGCTGCTATCACGCGGGCCCCTTGGAGGTGTCTTTTCGCCTGTCCTGGATATTAAATAGTCTTCGGATATCGCGCTAGTAGTGACACGTGTCGCTTCCTTTAGCTGTCTTGCCATTACTTCGAGGAGACGTTAGGGCTGCGAGACGGGACATTAGGGTTGATTGAGGAGACGCCTCTTAAAGGCTCTCCTCGAAAATCGAATCGACGCCCCCAGGCTTTATAAATCAGGGCGCCCCCTTCGTCTTCGCTTTCCTCTGCTTTCTTCAGATTTCTACTGCGTTTTGCAAGAGATCTTTCTCCAGCGCTTACGTCCTTCCGGTGTTTTTGTTTGGGCAATCTCCATTAGGAGTCTTCTCCGTCTTCTTCTTCTTCGTCTTCTTTAGGTAGGTCTGTCTGAGTCGAGAATGGGAGTCTATAGGCATCTGCTAGGAAACTCAGACTCCATAGTCCATTTTAGGGATTTATACAAGGTCCCCTCCAATGTGGAGGTCAGACCGGATACCCCCGATGACGGCCTCACCTATCGTGACGGCTGGATGCCCTTCTGGTTGGTATCTGTAGTGGAAGGGGGAGTTCGCTTTCCCCTGCACCCACTGGTCCGGGACTGCCTCTGGGAGTGGAGGTTGTGCCCTTGCCAGCTACTCCCCAACGTATACAAAATCATAATGGGGGTAGTGCGGCTCAACCAGATTCTGGGAATTGGCCTCGGCGTCCCAGATATTGAGGACACCTATGACCTCTGCAAATCCGCAGAGGGGGATACATATTACCTCCGGCTGCGGGTTCGCCGGACAGGGTTTGTAACCGCGCTAGAGGACTCCAACCGATATGCTGGCGAAGACAAAGTGCTTGTCAGAGGCGGATGGGAGTTCGGCGAAGTAGAGCCTGCTACCACGGTCCGGGTCCCTCGAAAAATAGGGATTCCTCCAAGTAAAGGCCGAAGTTCTTTCGGTTTGCAGTTCTTTTCTCTCCTGTCTCTTCCCTTCTGGTGGGTAGTCCTCCTGGGTTAGAATGGGTGTGCACAGGCATTGGCTAGGGGACGCATTGTCCATAAGCCTGTTTAGGAAGGAATACAAAGTCCCTGCGACTGTAGAGATTAGACCAGACGGACCCGACGACGGTTTCACATACAGCGACGGCTGGATGCCGTTCTGGCTGGTGGCCGTCGTGGAGGGAGGAGTCCGGTTCCCCCTCCACCCACTCCTCAGGGAATGTCTCCGGGAGTGGGGGTTGAGCCCCTGCCAGCTGCTTCCCAACGGATACAAGATTATCATGGGGACAGTGCGGCTCAACGAGGTCCTGTCCATCAACCTCGGTGTCTCGGACATCGAGGAGGCGTATGACCTCTGCAAATCCGCAGAGGGGCATACGTACTATCTGAGGCTAAGGCTCCACCGGACCGCCTTCGTGACCGCGCTGGAGGATTCGTATAAATACGCGGGGGAGGACCGTGTCTTCGTTCGCGGGGCGTGGGAGTTCGGCGAGGCGGAACCCAGCACCACGGCCCGGATACCGCGCAAAATTGGAGTCCCTCCAAGTAAAAACCGAGGCCCCTGGATTTTGTATTTTTATCATCTCTTTCCCTCGCTGACACTGTTCTGTTCCTGCAGGTTTTCGGCAGAGGAGGGAGCTTGCCCGAAGGAACCGGTGGAGGGTGAACAGTGATTGGCACGAGAAGGTACGGAAGTACCGCGGCCATCACTGCCGAGCTGCGTATTCGCTGCTGGGATACACGCCGCACTACAAGTCATTCCTTGCTCCGAGGCGGGTGACTGGGATCGACTCCGTGCTTCACGGGGAAGAAACCGGACCGGGCACCGAGCGGACTCAGGCTCCTGTTCCGGAACCCGTGACTGTCGCAATCCCTAGCGGCATTCCGGTAGAGTCGGGAGGACAGTCCCCTGTCCGTGAAACAGCTGCGACCAAGAGAGCCGAGACCGGGCGCAGGCGACTAAGGCAGAAGTTTGTTGTCTCCAGCGAGTCCCGGAGCACATCCAGCTCGGAAGAGTCCGAGGTCGAGATGTTGCGCGGTCGTCGCAAGCGCTTTGTCGCGGAAGACCTCTCCGCCGCTGCGTTTGGAGACACAGGCGAAAGCTCGGTTTCCGCCCGAGGTGCCGACGTCGACCGAAATATGTCGGCGGTAGCTGCTGTTGAGGTAACCGCGCCCGGGACCGAGACCGTTCCGGAAGCTACAGATGATGTTCAATCGGGAATGCCTGCTGCAGCAGAGGTCGGGGCGAGCGCTCCGGAAGTCATTTCTGAAGAACCGCACTCCGACCTAGGCAGAGGGGATACTGCCGAGGTCGTCGAGGAACGCAGGCCGGATAAGAGGCCCAGGGTCGAAGCCCAGTCTGTCCCTGAGCCTGCCATGTCGGTTGGGGGGTCCGCCGCTCCTTCCGACTTCATCCCCTGGAGACCGGACATCAAGGGGGTGCTAGGGAGGGAACTCGCCGAGTCGGACCGAGCGGTCAGCCCCGAAGTGGTTGTCGCTCTGGGACGAGCGTGCGCCCTTCCCCAGGATATGGCAAGGTGGGCGCAGATGGACAACAAGTCCCTGCTGATGTCCTCAATGCGATCACTGGTAACGGTGCGTATACGCTTGACTCAACATTCTTTTTCTGCTGTGTTTCATTTTGTGACATTTCTGTTTCCACTGCAGCTCTTGCAAAAGTGCCAAACTGGCATGGGGAGGCTGGATGCAGCCGAGGCCAGGGCAGCAGATTGGGCAACCGAAAAGGAGGAGCTGCTGAAGTCCCTGGCGGCGAGGGACGCGGCCCTGGAGGAGGAGGCGAGGAAGAAGGATGATCTTCTTGCCGAGCTCGACGCAGAGCGGGCCTTGGCCGAGCACCTCAAAGAGGAAGCTAAACAGGCGGTGGATCAAAACGTCCAACTGTCCTGGAAGCTAGACGAGGTCCGGCTCGCGTCGTCGCGGAGGGAGGAAGACATGAAGATGCTGCGGGGGACCAACAGTAGGCTTATCTCTGAGAGGAAGCTAGCTGAGAGAAAGCTAGAGATGGCTCTGGACGGGAAGGCGGCCGAGCTCGCGCGGGCTCTGAGAGATCAAGAAGCTAGACTCAAGGAGGAGTACGTCGCCGAGCACGAGTCCGTGATGAATGAGGAGGTCAGCAAACTGGCAGCTGACTACAAGGCTCAGCTGCCAGGAATCCGGGAGAAGGCGTGGGCACTTGGGTGGAAGGCGGCCTTACGGAGGGTTGGTGTCCCTCCGGACAGCCCCATCTTTCAGAATTCCCCCAGGTTTCCTCGTTCGGACTTGGAGTTGCGGGCCGTCTCGGGAATCGCCCCCGCTCCTTCAGCCTCGGAAGTCCCTCCAGCAACAGTCGCCCCTGCTCCTCCGGTGGTTCCCGAAGCTGCCCCAGCCGTACCTGGCGAGAGTGCTGCCGGGACTAGCTGTAATGAGGGAGCAGCAGCTCCCTGAATTATGTAATTTTTTTTTTTTTTTGTTTCGCCATACCTTGTACATAAGCTGATCTTGTAATAAAACAACATTCTTCACAAACAACATTCCTTGCATATTCTGTGTCGTCTGTTTTGCTTGTGGTGGGATGCGTAGCGTATCGTTGCAAGTAACTTGCCGAGTAGATTGATAGGTACTAAGCGAGAGAGGAGCCGAGCCGTGAGGGTGGTACCGAGACCGGACCATGATTCCGTTGGCTGTGCCGCCAGAGCTGGTGAAGGCACCGAGCTCAGGACGGTTGGCCCGCTGAACAGAGGCGCCGAGCCGGGAGGGTGGTAATCTTACCGGACCCTGAAATGGCTGTGCCGCCAGAGCTGGTGAAGGCACCGAGCTCAGGACGGTTGGCCCTCTGAACAGAGGCGCCGAGCCGGGAGGGTGGTACTCTTACCGGACCCTGAAATGGCTGTGCCGCCAGAGCTGGTGAAGGCACCGAGCTCAGGACGGTTGGCCCTCTGAACAGAGGTACCGAGCCGCGAGGGTGGTACTGTTACCGGACCCTGAAATGGCTGTGCCGCCAGAGCTGGTGAAGGCACCGAGCTCAGGACGGTTGGCCCTCTGAACAGAGGCGCCGAGCCGGGAGGGTGGTACTCTTACCGGACCCTGATGTGCTTATGGCTATGCCGCCAGAGTTGGTGAAGGCACCGAGCTCAGGACGGTTGGCCCTCTAAACAGAGGGGCCGAGCCGCGAGGGTGGTACTGTTACCGGACCCTGAGATGTATGTCGAAGCTGGCGATGGCGCCGAGCTGACAGTTGATATTTCGAATAGGGGGGGTTGCATCGCCGTGACCCTTGAAGCAATGCAAAGACTCATTCTGGAAAAGTTGTCTTTTATTGATATTTTGATTTTTTGAATACATTTTCAGAAGTAGAATTTTTTGAGGTGCGTCGCGTTCCATGGTCGCGGGAGTGGCTTCCCTTCCATATCTTCGAGTCGGTAGGCAGATCTGCCGGCGGTAGAAGTTATTCTGAATGGTCCCTGCCAGTTGGGCGCCAGCTTGCCTTCGTTGGGATCTCGATCGCCTGGAAGTGTTTTCTTTAAGACCAACTCTCCTATGGCGAATCTTCTCTGTTTGACCTTCGGGTTGTATCCCCTGGCCAACTGCTGCTGATAGGCGGCCAGGCGGATAGCTGCCGCCTCTCTTCGCTCTTCAGCCAAGTCCAGCTCTCGTGCTACGTTCAGATCGTTCAGGCCCTGGTCGCAGAGTTCCGACCTCAAGGTCGGGAGGCCGACCTCAAGGGGAATGACTGCTTCCATGCCGTAGGCGAGGGAGAACGGGGTAGCCGAGGTGGAACGCCTTGGGGTAGTTCGGTAGGCCCATAGAACGCTTGGCAGCTCCTCTGCCCATCTTCCTTTAGCTCGGTCGAGTCTCTTTTTGATTCCGTCGAGGAGGACCTTGTTTGAGATCTCGGCCTGGCCATTGCTCTGAGGGTACGCCGGGGTAGAGTAGATGTTGCGAATGCCGTACTCCTGGCAGAAGCTCTTGAAGAGGTTGGAGTCGAACTGCGTCCCGTTGTCCGAAATGAGAGTGCGGGGAATTCCGAACCTTGTGATGATATTCTTCCACACGAAGTTCTTTGTGTCGAGCTCGGTGATGGAGGACAAAGGCTCAGCTTCGACCCACTTCGTGAAGTAATCCGTGGCCACAATCAACCATCTCTTGTTCCCTGGAGTCCGGTGAAGTGGTCCGACGATGTCGAGGCCCCACTGGGCGAAAGGCCACGGACTGGAGAGAGGACTTAGGTCCTGGGCTGGCTGGTGGAGAGAATGGGAGAACTTCTGGCACTTCTCGCACTTCCTGGCGTAAAGCTGGGCGTCCTTCTGCATGTACGGCCACCAGTAACCCTGGCTGATAGCTCGGTACGCAAGCGACCGACCTCCTATGTGACTGCCGCAGACTCCTTCGTGGATCTCGTAGAGGAAGTCGTCGACCTTGCTGGGGTGCACGCACTGGAGGTATGGCCCTGTGAATGATTTTCTATAGAGCTTGCCGTCTGGGGACAGCCAGAACCGGGACGCCTTCAATCTGATCTTTCTGGCTTCAGTCCTGTCCTCCGGCAGCTGGTCATCCTTCAGGTAGGCGATGATGGGGTCCATCCAGCTCGGGCCGAGGTCCAGGCACATGAGTTGCCGGGGATGCTGGAGGTTGATGCTGGGCTCCTGCAACGTTTCTACTTCAATAGTTCTCCTTTCGCCAGCTTCCACAGCCGAGGCGAGGCTAGCGAGGGCGTCTGCATGGGAGTTGCACTCTCTCCCGATCTGCCGGACCACGGCCCTTTCGAACTCGGAGAGGAGTCCCCGGGCGTGGGCAAGGTAGGCAGCCATCCGGTCATCCCGGGCCTGGTAGTCTCCGCTGAGCTGGCTTGTCACCAGCTGAGAATCGCTGAAAATCACAACGGACCGGGCCTCCAGGATCTTGGCACTGTTAAGTCCGGCAATGAGGGCTTCATATTCGGCCTCGTTGTTAGATGCCTTGAAGCCGAGGGTCACAGCTTGCTCGATGACGAGGCCCTCGGGAGACTGGAGAACCACGCCAGCGCCAGCTCTCCTGGATGTCGAGGATCCATCAACGAAGACTTTCCACGACGAGTCTAGTAGTTCTTTCCAGGAACGCTCTTGCTCCGTCTCGGTGACAATCTCCGTACCGCTATTCATCTCAGTGATAACCTCCGTACCCCTATCGTCCCCCAGTTCGGTGTCGAGCGCGGTCGGTGCCGAACTCTGAGGGGTAAACTCCACAATGAAGTCCGCGAGAACTTGGGCTTTGATGGCCGTTCTGGGTTGATAGCCGATGTCATATTGCCCCAGTTCGACAGCCCATTTGGAGATTCGTCCGGAGAAATCTGCCTTCCGGAGAAGAGCCTTCAGTGGGTATTCGGTCACGACCACTATTGTGAAGGTTTGGAAGTAGTGGGAGAGCTTCCGAGAGGCGCTGACGAGCGCCAAGGCGAGCTTTTCAAGCTGCAAATACCGGGTCTCGGCGTCCAGCAGGGTTTTGCTCGTGTAATAGATGGGCCTTTGCTGGCCGTTGTCCTCTCTGATGAGTACCGAGCTCACTGCATGGTCCGAGACTGACACGTACAAGAACAGTGGCTCTCCAAAGGTCGGGGTTGACAGCAGTGGTGGAGAAGAAAGATATTGTTTTAGTTGCTGCAGCGCCTCAGAGCATTCTGACGTCCACTGGAACTTGGAGCCCTTTCTCAAGAGTTGGAAGAAGGGTCTGCACTTGTCTGAAGCGCGGCTAATGAATCGGTTCAGGGCGGCAGCCATTCCGGTCAGCCGCTGAACTTGTTTCGCCGAGGTCGGACACTGAAGGTCCTGGATCGCGGTGATCTGGTCGGGGTTAGCTTCGATCCCCCTTCTTGTGACCAGGCTTCCCAGAAACTTGCCGGAACCGACCCCAAAGGCGCACTTGGATGCATTCAGCTTCAACTGGAACTGGCGAAGGATGTCGAAAATTTGGCGGAGGTCGGTCAGGTGGTCCTGCGACCTTTTGGACTTGACGACCATATCGTCGATGTAGACCTCCACCGTTTTGCCGAGCTGGGCCTGGAACATCTTCGTCACCAACCGCTGGTAGGTCGCTCCCGCGTTTTTCAACCCGAAGGGCATCACCTTGTAGCAATAGGTGCCCCGGGGAGTGATGAAAGCTGTCTTCTCCTGGTCTGCCGCGTACATGGGGATCTGGTGGTACCCCCGGTAGGCGTCCAGGAAGCTCATCCGGTCGTGTCCGGCAGTGGCGTCAATGAGTTGGTCGATTTTTGGAAGAGGGAAGCTGTCCTTTGGACAGGCCTTATTGAGGTCGGTGAAGTCCACGCAGACCCTCCATTTGCCCGTCTTCTTCTTGACCACCACGGTGTTGGCTAGCCACTGCGGATAGTGGACCTCTCTTATTGCACCTGCCTCGAGGAGTTTCTGAACTTCCTCAGCCACGGCCTCAGTCTGCGGGACCCCAGTCCGGCGCGGTTTTTGAAGCACGGGCTTATGGTTGGGATCCACCTTCAGCTCGTGACAGATGACTGCGGGGTCAATGCCGGGCATTTCGTACGGTGTCCAGGCAAAGACCGCCTTATTCTCCTCGAGGAGGTTCAGCAACTCTATCTTCTCGGTCTCGGGGAGCTGACTTCCCACGAGAAAGAATCTGTCGGGGTCGGCGGGATCAATATTGACCTTGGTGAGGTCCTCGATGCTCTTCTGCGCCGGAGCCCTGCCGACGTCCTCGAGCTCGGCTTCTCTATCCAGCTCGGTCACATTGACTTGGGACGGCCCGGCCTCGTCAGACAGCACGGCCAGCAGGCATTGCCTGGCCATGTGCTGGTCGCCCTTGACGGTGATCACTTCCGTCCGTCCCGATCGATTCTCCAAAGGGAACTTGAGTTTTTGATGCCGGGTGGAGGGCACCGCCTCCATGCTGTGCAGCCACGTCCTCCCCATTATTACATTGTACGGGGAAGGGACATCGACCACTAGGAAGTCGACCTGTCTGCAGGCGCCACCGACTTGGACTCTAAGGGAGATCCTGCCCTTGGGATAGACAGGTTTGGAACTGAAGCCGACCAGAGGGGTGCGGCATGCCTGGAGGTCCTCGTCTTTCAGGCCCAACTTCTTGAAGCAGTCGTAGTAGAGGACCTCGGACGAGCTGCCAGGGTCGACGAGGGCTCTCTGAACCAAGAAGTTTTGTAGCTTCAAGGTGAGAACTAGAGCGTCGTTGTGCGGGAGCTCGACGTCTTCCAGGTCTTTATCAGAAAACCATATTCTGACCCCCTCTGTTTTGGCCTTCTTCGCGGCCGGCTCTGGCGCCGCGGTCAGCACCTGTTTCTGATGTGAGGCGCGCCGGGCCTCAGCGCGGGCCTGAGAGCTCTTCTTAGGTGGGGCGGCGAGGTGAATGACGTGGATGACTCCTTCCGGCTCGCTGTCCTGGTTATCAGCTTCCCGCCGCGGAGGTCGGCCATCACCTCGGCTCTCCTGCTTGACGTACTCCCGAAGGTGCCCCTCCTTCACAAGGTCTTCCAGGTGGAACTTGAAGCTCTTGCACTCGTCGGTCCTGTGCCCGTTCTGCTTGTGGTAGGCACAGAACTTCGTCTGGTCCCGGGAAGAGGGGTCGGCCGTCATTGGCCGCGGCCATTTGAAGAACGGCTGCGCCTTTATTTTATTGAGGAGCCTGTAGATTGGCTCCTTAAAAATGGTATTTACTGCCACGTGGGAGGTCGGCTCGTGGCCCGACCTTCTGCTGCCCCGTGATCCTGACGTCGAGGCGGAGGGAGTTCGGCGCTGCTCCGAGGACCGGGCCTTGCGCCGATCTGGGGACGGATCTCTGCGTCGATCCTCCCTTCGGGACGGCCTGTTATCTCCCTTTGCCGGTTGGCTCTTCTTAGTGAGGCCGAAGTTTTCCCGACCTCGCGCCTCGTCCTCTTCTGCCAGGATGAACCGATTGGCCCGCGTCATCAGCTCCTTCATGGTGGTCACGGGATACATGACCAACTGCGCCCGAAGCGGAATGCCTGGCTGCAGAGCCAGCTGGAAGGATCTCACTGCCAGTTCTTCAGAGGCGCTCTCGATCTGGCTGTAGACAGTCCAGAATCGGCGGGCGAACTGGGTGACGTTCTCGTTCTCCTGCATCCGGAGGGCCATCAGGTCGGCATCGGTCTTTGGGATGACGCGATGAGCCTGGAATTTCCCCAGGAAGGAGGCCCGGAGTTGTCGCCAACTGGAGATGGACTCTTCGGGAAGCGAGCAGAACCATCGCAGGGGGAGATCCGCCAAACTGGAGGAAAACACTCGACAGTTCAGGGAATCGTCATCCCCCCAGACCGACATCCTTTGGACGTAATGCCGGAGGTGGGCAGCAGGATCCGAGGTTCCGTCATATAGGGTGAACCTTGGGACGCTGAACTTCTCGGGGAGCGTGTATCTTCTTATCTCCCTAGAGAAAGGAGACGCGCCAGTATCTTCAGCCTCAAAGGTGGCATACTGGTCTCGGTCGGGACCAGTAGCTTCCATATTCTGGCGGATAGTCTGTTTCACCTGCTGGTCGATCCACCTCTTCAGCTCGGCGCCTTCCAGCCCTTGGCGCTGCTTCTTTGGCTCTTCGTGCATGTGGCTGCTGCTCGAGCCTTCTTCTCTTTGGTCCCGGTCACGCCTCTTACTGTTGAGGACATGCCTCAGGTCTGGTCCGTAGCCCGGACGCCTGGGCGGCGGGCTCCGATCCTTCTTGCCTTCGAGCTGTCGCGTGAGCCGTTCAATAAGCTCGCGCTGCTCCTGGATGAGGAGGTTTTGTGCCTTGATTTCCTCCCGGCGGGGGTCTTCGTCGTGCTCAAGGCTGGCCTGATGATGAGACTGCGATCTAGCCCGGGCTGACTTCTCGTGCGGCTTGGTGACCGACTTTTCGCCCTGCACCGTCCGCCTATGGCTATGGTGGGGTTGTTCTGGAGGTGGAACGTCGCGAAGGGAGGGCATGGTCACTCCCCTGGACTGCGACACAGTTTGTACAGTGGGAGACCTCCCCCCAGACCTCCTCTGCTGAGGGGGTGGAGGTGGAAGATTCTGCGCCAATGTAGGCTGTACGGACAATGCCTTGCCCTTGGAGGGTCCTTCGCCGTTTCTGGTTTTCGGAGGCATGGCGCATGGCGTTTGCAAGCTTTTTGTTCAGGATTCCCACAGACGGCGCCAAACTGTAGGCGGTAAAAACAACACCTACTTAGATTAGGATGAGATTGAGGTTAAACTCCTTAGGACGGGAAATGCTGAACTCCAGTAACCTGAAAGGGAAGGAGAAAGACTTGGGTCAGAGGCCCTGGCTGCCGTGAGCCGAAGGCACTCCGATGCCTGAGTTAGCTCTGAGAAAACTAAACAGGAGGAGGAAGAGAGGAATGAGAGCTTGTGTAATGTTGAGAGTAGTGGGCTGTGTATTACGTGGTGCGTACCTCTCATGGGGCTGATCCCATGCATATATAGGCGAGTGTTCCTCGTTCATTCTCTCTGTGAGTGGGGGTAGGTGAGGTGAGGTCCCATCGCTCCATACCCTGACAGGCAGCAGTAGGTGGAGCGGACAACACCCCTACCTCACTTTCCACGCCTTCAGCCGGCTGGCGTACAGGGATGATAAAGCACACCTCTTATCACCATAAATGAGCAATCCTATCGCCATAAATGACCGCCCATATCTGTCAGGGCGCGCCGTATTTCCAGAAGGTAGATGGCGGCCCATTCTGACTCTAGGAGGAGAATGGCGGCCCACCCTAACTCTAATGCTGTGGCTGGGGGTGCTGTGGCCTGGGACCAAGGATAGCTTGGCCGTGGCGCGCCTTTGCACCGGACTGGCACTCATACCGAGCTGCCGAACTGCGGTGCTGACCTCGCAAGCTAGACTGCTCTACCGAGCTGCCAAGGTATTGACCGAACTGCCGAGCTGACGATCTTCTACCACGGAAGCTGAGGAGCTCGGCGAGTTTAGCCGTGATCATTGCTTAACTTGGTCATTACGGTGTTTTTACCCACACATAGACCACTGAATTAGGGCATCCATCACTGTGGGATTTCAACAGTTGACCATACAATGATCCAACATAGATATTTGCTCTTCTTTCACTAGTCCTTCGTTGGTCATTAAAGGAATATCTTGTGCAATAATGGAGTAGAACCGAGCTTCTTTTTTAAGCTTGAGATATGAAAGACGGGATGGATGTCCGAGCCTTCCGGAAGCTCCAATTTGCATGCTACCGGACCCACTCGTTGAATCACCTTAAACGGACCATAGAAGTGAGGAGCTATGAGAGTGATGACTGATGAGGACATCACAGCTCCTCCGTTCAAACTTCAAAGTTTACCAACGGAAGAAGAGGAAATCACAAAGGCAGGCCTCTTTTTGGTTAAATGGTTGCTTTTTGGTGTTAGATCGCAAATTTGATAAAGATCCAGTGTTAGATCACATATTTTATGAAGATCCAGTGTCAGATCACATATTTTATGAAGATCCACTGTTGGATCTTCATCCCAATGTGGATCCACCGTTGGATCTAACCCGATCTTTAGAAATGAAGACCTCATTTGGTAAACATTAGGAAGGCCCCACATTCGGATGTGCCACATGGGAGGAGCCAATAAGAGAAGAAATATCAAAGAAGAGGAAAGAAGACCAATGCCAAGAGGGCCCATTAAGCGGCCAACCATGTGGACCGTATGTTGGGCTATACAGCCCATAGCTCCGAGCCATCCATACTCCCAAGTATTTATTAATGTTTTATTGGTTTTTTTTTATTAAGAGTAATTATTTGTGGGTCCATCAGTCTTAAACAAGTTGTTGTAATCTCAGACATTAGCATGCTTTTAGGGTTGAGATCAAGTTTAGGTTAGGGTTATGTCTTTATAAAGTCTTTTTTTTTTTTTAATAATTTGGACGGTCTTGTGAACACTTTTTCCAAGTTAGAAATGAATAACGTAATGATTTTGGGTGCTTATGTTTTCTCCCACGTGTGAAAGGATCTGGCGCGAAGCCACTAGTGCGAATCCGGCGATTCAGGTAATCTTCTTCCCCATTATACTATATTAAGCTGAAGGGGTTATGGATTGGATTTTGACCGTCGGTTATGATTTTGAAAGTAAGTTACTCTTATTTTAAATCTTTTCAGTTTTCTCCACACTAATCTCATACCAATTACCTTCGAAACCACCATTCAAGCTCCCACTATTCCACTTTTGAAAGTTCCACTTCTCCTTCAATTCTTCTCTTTCCTGTTTATCCCATTAGCTCATAGATTACATAAACAAGTACTTTCATGATAACCTTTTATTCTTTTCTTTTCTTTCTACAATTTATAGATATTATTTCAATGCATAAATGCTGACTATACCTTTGCCAAGTACGGGTTATTATGCTAGTCCTTTTTTTATTCTTTAAGGTTATTGTTGGTTCCTTCTCCCCTCATATTTTCTGTCAAACCAGGCCCAAAACCTAGATCCCTCTGTGCAACACTTTTCATTGAACCCAAGCCCCCAAATCCTCATTGTCAACACTTTCATCTCCCACTCCCCACCAGCCGCCAGCTATAAGTCACAAAACTCCATCAGCTGACTATTACCCAGCCACCAAACAACCAGCACAGCTATCTTGTTGACCCTGACCCAACTACCACATCCAAACCATTCTCACATCATCCAAACTTCATACATCAACATTCCAAGAGACACAAGTCCTTACCCCATCAGATCAGAATCGGCCATCATATTCCCCACCTACAATCTACTCAAACCTTTGAACCAGGCCACCTGACACAACCAGCCACCTGATTGAGCCCATCCAGGCCCAGCTGCACCTACCCAGGGCCAGATCCCACTTGGCTGAACATACCCAGGCCAGATCTGACCTGGCCGAACCTGATTTTCAGGTCTTTGAACCCATTTGAGCACTCTTTCAACTCTATTTCGCTGTTAGTTCAGATCTTAAGTGTATATGTTGATTTACTGCTATGATTAAACTGCGGGATTCTTCTATGATAAAAATCTGAATTTTCCTATCCAATTATCCGACATCTTAACATTGTTGACAATCATTGAACTTGGCCTTTTCGTTAAATCCTTAAGAGTTAAGACAGATAATCTAATTGAAATTTAATGATCCCTAAACTAGTAGAAGACATTCTCTTCCATTGAGACTGTCGATTCTAATTTGAGGGGTCCGTATTGCGGGATTGTGGTGCCTAGATTCATCTCTAGACTTCAAATTGAAATTTAACAAAAGAGGTGAAATCTGAATTTAATTTTATATTTCAAATTACAAATGTTAACATTTTTCTGATCTCAAATAGTCATCTAGTTTAGCTTTGCATGGTCCTACATAAGAGAGGCAACAGAGGATTGCCAATAAGGTTGTAAATGAAGAAAAGCCAAGTCACTGCATGAAATTCCCATTCTGATCGATGTTGATCTACTTGTTGCTTCATATGATTTTGAGCCATGCTAAGGTTATACTTGGGAAGACAAAAAATAGCACAACGAGTTTGAGACCCTAATCCGCCTGGGTAATCCCTTGAGGCAAGACTAGGTCAAGTGATCCTATGAGGCAAGAAAGGGGAAGCTGCAGACGTGTATTGAATACTTGTTTTTTCTTATTTATGCTTAGTTATTTCAATAAGACCGAGTTGGACATATGTTGCTTGAGTTAGTTATGACATAAATTGAATGGTTATGTGGATTATGAAATTATCATTCTATAATATGATATGATGTTGGTATTTTCTTATTATTGTTGTAAGATGATGTCATGATGTAATTATTTCTGCGCTGTTTAAAACTTTGATGAAGTGGCTTATCTTATTAAGATAATTCGGGATATTGTCCTTACAATGGGTACCACTATGGTCAGGGAATGGGGTTGATGAAACCCGGAGAGAACCGTAAGGACAAAATCACAAATTATCATGGCGTCTATTTTGGAAAATATTAATGAAAACTATTTTCGAAATATCATTGGATCTACCCATTGGACACCCATAGATGCACCAGCATGTGGCTAAGAGACGGATCTTTCCAATGTGGCTTTCAGGCCATTTGCGTAATTGTTCCGACTCTTAGGTCGGTTACACTCTGTTTGGCTATAGGCCAGTTGCACTCTATTCTCGCTTTTGTTTCAAGAGCTGCATAATTGTTCTCACTATAGGTCAGTTGCACTTGGTAGCTATAGGTCAGCCGTTCGACTGACTATGGCACGCTTGTGAGTTATGAGGAACCCTTGAGGTGTATGTTTGTTTAGAGCCAGTGCACTCGATGGTTAGAATTAGAGACCCTAACTGAACTAATGCCAACACAAGTTTCCTTTTTGTCTGATTTGTATATTATGAATGGAATGGTTAAAGAAATTGGATATGATAATGTACTCTGAACTACTAGCATAGTATGAATTGATGGTCTCATACTCAGGGTCTTTGTGGTTATGGAAATTCTGAACCTTTGGGTTCGGGTTGTATAATGGATGAGGGCTATGGAGGCCGTTGTGTCGGTTGTGTTATGGTGAGGGCCATGGAGGCCGTTGTGATGGCTGATCCTTGGTGGACGTTGATAGAGAAATTGTCACGACCCAAATTCCGGGGCCCTGTTGGATTTCCAGATCGTGATAACTTGGCAACATTTACCATACATTAATCAAATAATTCTCACAAGGAGTTAGGCGTTTAAATCAAACTATAATTCCAATTAATTTATAAAAATCAATAATACCCATAATCTTTGAATAATCAAAATTCCTGTGTCCTGACTTAAATCAATAATGTGTTAAAACATCGAATAAACTTCTTAAAACAAGTGCTAATCTCTCTAACAATTATTTGAATGTTTCTCGTTCTCTCTCTTCAGTCATGCATGCCGAAATCAATGTGCTGAACGTCATTCTGCTCTGTCCCACCCGCAACGTGATTACCTGAAGGGGTCAACACAACATAAGTATTACTGGTGAATTGAATTTTCCTAATTACACAAACAACATAGAACATAATATCACATAAACAATTAAGTCTGAATCAATAGGTCAATTACAATCGCAAGTACATTCATATACATATTCCTGCCCCTGCACATTACCACGCCACCAGGTTTATCGTATACATGTATACCGGTCACTATGGCCTTGTCTCATCATTCACGTCCACCAAGGACAACGGCCTCCATGGCCCACATGGTCTGAACACCATGCCTAACATAATAAATCTGTATACCAATCATCTTTTCACGTGTACTAATAACTCCAAGTACACCAGAAATCATCTCATACATGCCAATATAAATCACAGTATTAACATTCAGTAGTGTGGGACTAGTCCCATACAAAACCTTATTAGATTAGTGCCCCACTCTTGATCATAATAGTTTAAGGAATATAGGAATGGCCCACCTTCATAGCATAATACACAAATAACCGAAATATGCCAACATAGTCAAACAGTCCATACAGTCCATCATAACATACATAAAACCCTTAATTAAATCAGATGAAAGGGTCCTATGATAATTACATACTCAATCTAGGGTTATCCCCTCACTACAGATCCCATCCAGGTTGTCTAAACCTACAGAAACTAACACAGAAGGCAGTGCATGCCTGAAACAATCCAACATAAAATTCAGTGGGTCCCACTGGATCTAATCCATGATCAGACTTGATAACCTTGGTCGACCAATACTGGCTTTCATACTACTGAATCTGATGCATCATCAGATGGTTTCCTAGAGTCCACAGCATCAAAACATCTTCAGCAGACACATATAAGGGGTCTCACGCCTGAGATTCTGTGGCTGATGGATGGTGGGGCAGATGGGGCCCACTCCACATGGGACTATCACCAGGCAGATTGTCCGTGGGCCCACTTCAAGATGTGGGGTACTGATCAATGATCAGGTGGGCCCAGTGGTCCCACAACCTCTGTCGACCCGAACTGTTCTTTCTCCCTAATTCACACCTGGGGGCTTTGATGGCCAAAAGATATACCACAGATGGGGCCCACTGTGCAGGAGTCCACCATCACTGGGGTCGACCATGGGTCCCCTGTAGGATGTGTGGTCCTGATCAGGTGGGCCCAGTGGTTCCACAACCACTGTCGACCTTCTGCCCTGTTTTATCAATTTAACGTGTCTGCTGCAAGAATCAATTAGATGGGGGCCCAAACAGGGCCCACCTCCCATGGGTCCATGACCTCACTGGTCGACTAGGTGTGTACCCCCTGCTCCTTGGTTCAGATCAACCCTATAGTGGGCCAGGGGTCCCACAACCCCTAACGTGAGCAATTCTGTTCATGTACAGAGATATAATATAGTGCAGAATTTGCACAGATTCGATATTTGATCTCCTTCTTTCCACATGAATCATCATCAAAGGCCAGATCATTACTGGAATCCAAGCCATCCTATTCCACCATGAAATCCACCACACCCGCAGTCTGAGCATGTCGATTGCCATTGAGACAATTTCACAGATAACAATCCTATCTAAACTGAGTTCCTCAAACATCTACCCATCAACAAAATCATGAATTTGAAATCATCGAGGAAGATTCACTCACCTCTGGTACGTGATCGTTGCGTTTGCAATGTGCGGGCGTGAATAGGACATCCGTCATTGATTGCCTTCTTCTTCTTCTGCTCTTGAATTGCAGCCCACAGGACCCTCTCTCAGAATTTCTCAAAAGGGAGAAGAGAATAGAATACCAACCTAAGGGGTCGTTGGTTTGCTTATTTATACAAGGATGAGGTAGAGTCCTAATCCTTCTCTTATACTTCCTAATCCTAATCCTTCTCTTATACTTCCTAATTAGAGTTGTTATACAACTCCTTCCTTTAAAAAAAAAAAAAAAACCATTCACGTGAGACACTCCTATTGCAATAATAAATAATCAGCTAAGGGCCCTACCTGGGCCAAACTAATCCTGGGGCCCAGGTAACTCTGTATATTACAGAAATGATGCTTGAGTGGCATCTTGGGATATGTGCAGCCTTGGTGGCAGTGTATCGAGTGGCATCTTGGGATATGTGCAGCCTTGGTGGTAGTGTATTGTGGACCGGGTGTGAAGATGTAGTTCAGAGGTACGATTTGGGATGAGGATTGGGTTGTTCAATTATATATATATATTTTGAATGATTCAATTTTTTATTTATTGTAATTGAATATTGTATGCTATTGGAACGATTTGTGGAATTTTATTTATTTGATATGTTTAGCATCATGTTGCTAGTATAGGAAATTCTATTCACTCAGTATGACTGGTTTGAGTTTTCGCTCCAATCAGTATGCTAAACCTAGAAAGGCAGGAGGTCCCTAATGATGAAGAAGTTGGCTTGACATTTGCAGCCGAGAGTTTTGAGATTCACAAATACCTAGACACATACTTTAGTTGATTCTTTTGAAATTACAAAGACTATTTTGGGAAGTTGTGTGGTTTATTTATTTAAACATTACTATTGGATTTGGATATTCTTTTAATTAAAAATTCTGATTTTTGGCAAAAGCCTGGTTATTATGCATGAATGATTTGATTTAGGATGCGAATGTGATACTTTTATAAGTTTCAACGTGGAATTTGAAGGGCCCCGGATTCCGGATCATGACACTTTTCTTACCTGCTAGTCCTAAACAACAAAGCCTCTATCTTTTACTGGACTATTCCTTCATAGGCAGATAACAAAATCTCAAGCTGGAGGTATCCTCTCATCCTTAGGGAGAAGAACTGAGGAGGGATCACTGTTAGTGAGGAGCCAAGGAGTGTTGTTTAAAATCCCTTAGGACATATCTGTACAGTGCTGGATTCCACAGTGCTGTGGGAAAGCGGTTCCCACCCCCTCCCATAGGAAATAGTTCAAAATTTTCCTCTTTCCGTTCAGAAAAGCGCTACACTATTCCCATATGTGAGAGAGAGAGAGAGAGAGAGAGAGAGAGAGAGAGAGAGAGAGAGAGAGAGAGAGAGAGAGAGAGAGAGAGAGAGAGCAACAAAAAAATGGTAAGTGCAGAAAATTGGCTATGATATCAAGGAATCCTTGGCATTGCGCGAATGTGTCCTTAGTGTCACATATGTCATATCCTTCAAGAGGGCTTAACTTCTCTTCAATTGTTTCTTGAGGCCAAGCCACTAAAGAATAGCAGGGCATCAACAAGGAAAATAATATCCGTAATAACACTAGAAGCTACAGACAGCATTTTCAGGGAGTTGCTCGCCTCACAATCACTGAGAACAACAATGGTGTTTCTGGAGAACTTTAAGTTGGCAGGGAACTTTCTTGTCTCTGTGCTCTTCCTTTCCTAGATTGTCATTTAACCAATCATCAGTATTGATGTGGGGGTAGTAGGTCAGGAAAAAAGAACGTATGTCGCCTAAATGTTATTTCCTATATTTCCTCAACCTCAAAATACAGTGGAATGATTACTATTCCTTGAATCCATACTACTGAAGTGTTATCACTGCATGAAGTTTCGGTATGTTAACACCAAAACAAATCTTGAACTCGTTTTTTGTTTTCTCAGCTATTACTTTGAGCATAATCCCTACATGCTTCAAGGAGAGAATATAGTCAGTTCGACTTGCCCTTCTTGTCATAGTTGCTTTCGTTAGTATGGTTTTCTTTTCTGTGTTTGGACCAATCACTCATTTGCTAAGAAAAGGTCATTTTATTGTTGCTGCTGCTTTTGTAGTATTTTCAGAAGACTTGACCTGGTTCTTTTGTTGAGTGATCAAATGTAGCTATTAGCGGCAGCAGTTATTTGCTTTGGCGTATGGATGGGTACGCACCATGATGGTTGCCGGAAGTCTCTCACGCTTCCTGTTCTGGGCCTTGGTACCTCCATACTTATCATGTATACTCCCGTCTCCTCCTACTCCTCCTACCCTTTCCCTTCAATTTTTAATGATATGTTATTATGGTGTGTTTTCAGATCACTAATTGGGTTTATGGGCGCTCTCAAGAATGTCACCATATTGTTATGGATTGTATCCTCTGTTATGAATTTGTGATACATACATATATATATATATATATTTATATAGGGGAATGTTCATATGCATCTTTCCCTCACCATAGGGTGAGGGACACTTACCTTTTTGCACAAGAAGACAAGGAAGTGTACCTCACCCTATATACTTGAAAAGTACATTTTCCTTGTCTTCTTGTGCAAAAAGGGAAGTGTCCCTCACCATAGATGCATATGAACATTCCCCATTTATATATATATATATACACATATACATATACATTTACTATTAAGTATATACATACACACACACACACAACACACAACACACAACACACACTATATATATGGGAAATATTCGTGTGCACCATCCCTCACCATGTTATGGTGAGGGACAACATAGTGGGGCCAACTTTTTGATCCATCCGAACCATCCACGACATGGGACCCCTTTAGGTGCACTAGACCCATTGGGTTTTCACCTATTTAAATGGATTGGACCGTTGGATCGAGGGCAAATTTCTTTCTTTACTATTAAGTCCTTAAATTAGTGGGCCATGGATGAAGGTGTTAGAGGCATGGGATTGACCCCAAACTTGATATATGGTCTCATCCAAGATGTCGCTTTCCATCCCCCACAAGTCCTATGATCAGTGGGTCTCTAAGTGGGCCCCATTAAGTTTGTCCCTCACCATATGGTGAGGGAAGGATGCACATGAATATCCATATCCAGTGTCAACAACTTAAATGTGAGGGCCCTCACATCTATATCCAGTGCCAACAACTTATATTATATATATATATATATATATGAGAGGGGCTCTCCTAAGCTGCAACTTATGTTATCCTAAGCTGAAATCGTCTGTAAAATCATCTCCATCATAAACTACCTCAAATCATCTCCATCATAAACTGCCTCAAATCATCGTCTCTAGAATCAAGATAAATCCAATTACAACTAGATTTTCCAATTAGTCGACTTTGATTTGTGGGACGAGCACTGTTTTAGCTTAGGATAACATATATATATATATATTAATATATATATATCTGTTATTATGTGTGTGTGTGTGTCTTTCAAGACTGATGCTGTTTTTGGGTTAGAACATTTCTGCACCGACCTTGACATTGCAACTACAGTATTTGGTGATGTTGTGCTTGGTCTTGGTGGCAATCCTGACATTCACGGTGCTGGCGTAAGTATTACTGGTCTGAATGCCCTAATTTTTTCCCTAAACTGTTAACTTTCATTCTCAGGTGGGACACTTTTGTGTGTCCATAATTTACACTTTTTATGTTGGATCTACTGATTCATTAATTTGTAGTAATGCATTCTCTCTTCCATTTTTCTTTCTGAATTGCTGAGAGCGTATTAAGTTTGACACGGAGAACCGGGCTGGAACCAGTAAGTTGGCCTTCAGGTGGGGTGGGGGTGTTGGGGAATGCAACCAAAAAAAAAAAAAAAAGAGAAAAGAAAAAAAAAAAGATTGGGGTTTAGCCCCCAGTGCATCCTTCCATACTCCTGCCCCCCCACCTCCAACTATCAAGTTCTCCCATGTAGAGAACATTGAAGGTTTCAACGTTTGTACATTTTTTTTGTTTTCATAAATTGTTCTTTATTTTTTTGGAAGTTTTCACATTTTGTTTCACTGAGTTGCTAAATTTCATTCTATGCTATGATTGTAGATTTATTGTAACAAATAACGGATCTGGCCATGTCATTTCTGGACAAAGGTAAAATTACACTGCAACTGTCCATGTTTTGTTTTTATAATGTTGTTGAGCAGATACAATATTGTGGAGGAAAGAAAAAACTAGTGCCCTTATCATGAGTACTACTTATGCTTTTGAATGACAACATTTTATGTGCTCCAAACCATGAAAAATTTAAGAGGCATCACTATTTGTTGTACACCAGAGACCACAATAGTTTTTGTTGCTTATCTTTTGTAATATGTTCTCTCTCTCTCTCTCTCTCTCTCTCTCTCTCTCTCTCTCTCTCTCTCTCTCTCTCTCTCTCTCTCTCTCTCTCTGTAATTTAGGTGAATTATAACCATTAAAAAATGTGAAGGGTATCAGTATAAAGAAGGGTTGTGTAATCGCATAGCCCGCATCTCTATATATATATATTTTTTTGATCAGTAATAGAAACTTTATTAAAAATGAATGATTACAAGACGATTAAAGCATAGAAGGAGCATCCTCCAAAGGTGAACCGGCACAAGAGAAATGTACCTGCCACCAAGCCAAACTATATTACAAAAGCACTAAGATTACATAGTAGATCCACCCCGAACTTAGCTAAACAGTTTGCCATACTGTTCGCTGAAACGATTCTTGCAACTCAGAAACTAGAAGACTAATTTCATTGAATAAGAGTTGCATTTTCCAAGGCACTTTTAGTGATATCACCCAAGAATTAGCATTAGCAGAGTCACTTTCCACAATAAGATAATGATTATAAAATGTGTGATATATACAAAGAGCTTCCAAAATGGCTAGAACTTCCGCTTCATTAGAGTCTTTGATCCCGACGTGTTTAGAAAACATATACATAACTTCCCCTTTGTGATTTCTTAGAGTACCTCTAATGCTAGCCAAACCCGGTTTTCCACTTCCAGCTCCATCCACATTGAACTTTAAAACTCCGGTCAGTGGGACAGACCAAGATACTTTTCTTTTCTTCCTCAGTATACTCTTCTTCAAACAAGCTCTCCAACTTTGCATAAAATTATCGATTTTCAAATCTGAAAATTCCTTTCTAGCACATGCTCATTTAGCAATCCTTAATTGCGCCATTGATAGTAGATCCACCCATGTCGATTCTTTTCTATTAAAGATTCTACCATTTCACTCTTTCCAAATTGACCAAAGAATGGAAAAAGGAATGATTCTCCATAGGATTCTACTATTTCCAAACATCGGAGTCCCCCTTCAAGCCTCAATTTCACTACAAGTCTCCTGGTATGTGGGTCATGTGAAAAATTTCTTCCTATCTTCTTCTGAAGATTTGCACATAAGTATGGTATCAATACTGTGGGGCCCACTCCATGATTGTGGTAACTGGGTTTTGTCACTACGGGGATCCTAATGTCTGTAAAAACTGGCATTGATTTTGTTTAAATCAATCGGAGTCCATCTGATGGAAAGGTGGGCCACATAGGTCCCACAACCAGAAACACGGATGGTTCTGGACATTTCCATCCAGCGACAAAATCAGCTTTCCTCATATCTTCGATTATTTTCCTGCATTCAAGTAATTAGAGATCTCATATTTTAGGTAACAAGATATTGATGAGTAGGTAAGGATTTAGAAATGTATAGAGATTTCTATAGATTAGAAGCTCTACATCCGCCAATCTCTGCCTTGTCAAGATGGTTTAAACTTATGGTTTAGACCATTAGGACATGGGTTCGAGATATGGCGCCAACAAAGAGAGGGAGAGAGAGGCAAAAAGAAGCTCTACATCCATAGTACTTGTCGACTGTAATTCAGAGAACTTTAGTTTCAGCATGTTAGTGGAGTTGATTTGGTTTCTTATTGTCACGCCCCCAAACCGGATTACTGCATCTATCCACGTCTCAGGGCGCGAGTTTTACATAAA
Organism: Persea americana; assembly: GCA_029852735.1. NCBI lineage: Eukaryota > Viridiplantae > Streptophyta > Magnoliopsida > Laurales > Lauraceae > Persea > Persea americana. The sequence goes on along the minus strand of CM056820.1, from coordinate 16,591,530 downwards.
AATCCCATCACTGACAATATCATTTAATGGAAGCTTACGTGGTGTTGCAACCCAAAGTCTGTGGCCATCGGATTCCGTATCGCAACCCAAGCACTTTATCATATGCTTGCTATTATAATGCATTATCAGACTGGTGTAATGCATAAACAAGGAGACACACAGCATGGCAATAAAATAGGATATTATGTTCCCCAAACATGTTAAATTTACTTTTACCAAAAAAAAAAAAAAAAAACATGTTAAATTTACAATATAAAAAGTGCATTAGTTACAACCCAAAGGAAAAGGTCAACACAGGCCAAGACAATTGACATAACCTAAAGTACAACAACTCCCCCACAATGTAACGACTAGTTAGATGCTAAGCCCGATATCTCGATGACATCGTTAGCACATGACTCTTTCAGCTCCTGGAGCTCCTCTGCTGCCTCCGCGCACTCCAGCTCAAGGGTGAAAGGGTCAATACCTAAAGCACCAAGTGTAGATAAGTCAGGGACGATGACTTGGCAGGCGATTAATATAAGCATCATAGCATGCTGCTATAAATATGAATATAAAGACAGACTAGAAATTAATTGAATTTCAATTAAAAGTTTACAACTAGGCATGTAGTGCATGAATAGTAAGACTGAGCAAAACCAGCATAAATACAATGTAAGACAGGCCTAAGACATCATATGCTTTCTAACAGGTTGGCAACCCACATGTAGCTACATTCTTTCAACTGCATGGTCGTGACCGAGCCAGTAAGAAAGAATAACAATATAATAATAGTAAGCCACACTCCCAAAAGGGAGTTTACTATGTGGCCATCAAGACAAGATACTATGAGCAGTACCAACAAGTGTGTATCAAGCAAAAACTAATCTGCAGATATAGTGATAATAACAAGTCCAAACCCTACGCCGGTCGGATCTGACTGCTATAGGGTTTGGAGTTCCGACCAAAATGGGGTCGAAGCTTAGCGATGCCAATTAGAGAATCCAAGACAAAAGGGTCTAGGTCCAATCTATTTTTATCCTCTCAAACTCTTTGGGGAATTCGAGGTCCCATTGGGTGTTTGTAGGCACCCCGAGGGTTCAAGGTTTACCAGTGACCTCAATCCTTTCAAGGGGGTTCATAGCCTATTTGGTCACCTCAAACTCTTTTAGGGTGCCAGGTCCATGTTTATCTCAAACTCCCAAGTCCCTCAAGGTTTACAAGACTCATGAGTCATGAAATAGAATATCAAACTATTCCAAAACACGTTAGGACAAGAAAAAACAAACTTTTTGGAAATGAGTAGTCCTTACAAATCCAAGACTGGCTGAATGGAAGACAATTATTTGGATCAACAGATCCTTGTATTGAAGAAGAAGAAGATCGAGAGAGAGAGAGAGAGAGAGAGAGAGAGAGAGAGAGAGAGAGAGAGAGAGAGAGAGAGAGAGAGAGAGAAGTTGTGGAATCTGTCATATCTCGAAGGGAGGATCGACTGTTGCTCTTTATACACAAAGTATTACTAATTACAGCCTATGATTGATTCCTGATTACATGTGTATATAAGTAAGAAAGGAAAGAATATAAATGTGATTGCTGTAATACAACTTTGCAATGTTTGACCAAATCTGAGAGATCTCACGTGTGGGTGTGGCCATGTTTGAGCTTTGAGCCTCTGAAATGGGCCTTCTGTAGGGCCTGCTGCGTTGTTTGTGCTTCTACACTCCCTCTCAAATTGATGTGGTGGTTTGCCAAGAAGCATCAATTTGAAAAGAATGGAATCATGACGATCGCAGGGCAAGCCCTTGGTGAACACATCTGCCAGTTGTTTAGATGAAGAGATATAAGCTACACAGATATTTTCATAGACAAAGTGCCGACGAATTAAGTGACAGTCAATTTCAATGTGCTAAGTGTGCTCATGGAAAACAAAATTCTTTGCAATCCGAATAGCACTTGTGTTATCTGCATACAGGGGAGTAGGGTCTTTGGTGAAGATGCTGAATTCTCGAAGAAGAAGACACAACCATATGACTTCGCTGCAGGCAGAAGACATGGAATGATATTTGGCCTCGGCCGACGATTTGGAAATTGTGACTTGTTATTGCTTTTCCACGAGATGAGAGAAGGGCCCAAGAACATCCACCATCCAGTCGTTGAGCGACGAGTGTCGAGACATCCAGCCCAATCCGCATCGGCATATGTTGTCAATTGTAATGAAGAGGTGGAAGGGTAAAGTAAACCACGATCTTGGGTACCCTTTACATATCGGAGAATTCGATAAACAGCTTGAAGATGTGGTTTATGAGGCTTGCCTATAAATTGGCTGACAGTTTGCACAGCATGTGATATATCAGGCCGCGTCATGGTTAAGTAGAGAAGGCTACCAACCAAACGACGAAATATGGTAGGATCTGGGAGAGGATGCCCATCTTCTTTACTAATCTTGACATTAAGCTCCATGGTAGTGGCAAATGTTTTGGCATCGTCAAGTTGCGCAGAATGAATCAAGTCATCAACATATTTTGATTGAGTGATTTGAATGCCATCTTTGTTCTGTTGAACCTCCAGACCTAGAAAGTAGGTTAAGTGATGCAACCTAGGGTTAGGATGTAAGTGCTAGGGCACAATTACGGTTCCACATGAACAATCACACGGTGAAGAGAGCTCTCCAATGCTAAACCCACAAAAATGGAATTCTCTATTAACTCAATCTCTGAAATCATTGATCTCTACAATGCCATATTTATAATAAAAGAAACTTAGGGGCTAAGAAATCAAACCTACTTAAACTAGGAAACAAGAACAAAATTCCTACCCAAATTAGAAACCTAAATCTAATTACACTCTTGCTAAAAATAAAACTAATTACAATAAAAAATCAGAATTTCATGGGTCCCACATGTGGCCCACTATCCTGGTTGTAATGAGGTGGTTTTGCTGCTGCATCATTCACCCCGGGTTGGAAAAGAGTTCGACTTCGAACTCGGCTCTTCTTCTTGATATTGCTTTTGTAGATAGTGTGCACTTGAAGCGATTTCTGGATGAGACGAGAACTTGACCCTTTCTTTGGTGGTGCCGGCTTCATAGGATAGAGTGTCACTTGCTTTTCACTATGCATGAAGGTGTAGTTGTTACGTATTCCATTAGTACCATTCTTGTTATACATCCATGGACGACCCAACAAGATATCACAACTATCCATGGGTACAACATTACACCAAACTGTATCTGTATAGTCTTCTCCAACAGAAAAGGTAATGGGACATACATACCGTACTTGCACATCATTACTTGTCATTAACCACCTAGCAAAATAAGGATGATGATGCTTTCAAACTTTCAGCTGCAATCAATCAACAAGAGCTTGAGATATAATGTTCTGTGAACTTCCTCCATCAATAACTACTGTGCATTCTTGACCCTTGCCTGTTCCTTTGGAGCGGAAAATAGTTTCTCGCAACCATTTCTTCTCAGTAATTAAAGGAGTGTCAGTAATTACCATGAGAGAATCAATATCCTCCTCGGGCAGAATGTCTTCCACTTTCTCTGTGTCATTCTCTTTAGGAACATCCTCTGTTGCATCTTAACATCACTTTCATTCTCGATGAGGTGGATGCGTTTTGGACATTTCGCTGCATGATGCCCTTGTTGTTTACAGTTAAAGCAGGTAATCCTATTTTGACCTTTGGGCTTGGTGAAAACTTTCTCCGAGGAATCACTCGGTTTAGACCCTGCAATTGAGGAATTATTCTGCATAACCCATTTAGATGCATTAAGTTTTTTGGCTTGATGGTTTGCAATCCCCTCAGCTTTGATAGCATGCTGAACAATCTCATCAACATGATCAAAATGCTTGAATGCGAGGATATCTTGTATGTCAAGTGTAAGCCCATTAAAGTATCGGTCAACTAATACATCCTCATTTTCATCTAAACCACAACGAGTTGCGTAGTCATAAACTCTTTAGAATACTCAACAATTGTCTTAGATCCTTGTTTCAAATATTGAAAACTTGCACACAGATCTCTGGCATAATTGACAGGGAGGAATTTTTGCTTCAATAGATTTTTCATCCTGGTCCATGTGTCAACGGAGTCAATTTGCTGGTTTCTTCGCTTTCGTTGCAACTCGGCCTACCAGATCGCAACATAATTGCTAAATCGAGTTGCCACTAGTGTATTCTTATGACCATCCGTCATTGGTTTGTGTGCAAAAATATTTTCAACACACACTAACCAATCTAGGAATTCATCCGGTTTCAATTTTCCATCATATTCGGGAATCACGAGTTTAATACCTAAATCTCGATCATAAGCTGCCTCTGCTGAATGGCTTGCTGTGGCCTCTGTGGTGTTTGCTGGAAGGGTTTAGGAGGAGGAGGACGATAACCTTGCATCTCAGTACGTTTAAAAGTAGGTTCAGGTCCTCTTCTAGTAGAAGACTCCCCGGCTTGAAAAGTGTTGCGTCTCCGCAACTGAAGTTCATGTTGAGCTTTTCTGACTTTACAAAATACCTCATCAACTCTGGTGTAATCAAACATAGCGACTTCTCGTCTGATATCATTGCGCAATCCATCTCGAAATCTAGTGATAGTTAGACGATCATTTGTTTTCAAATTACAACGAACAATATATTTGCAAAACTTGTTTGTATATTCTTCCATAGATAGATTGCTTTGCTGGAGAGTAAGATACTCTTGGTGCAGTGTGTCAATGTAATTAGAAGGAAGGAAATTGCTCTTGAGCTTTTCTTTCATGTTGAACCATCTAGTAATGGGTTGTCCCAATGCAAGTTCATTATTTTCAACACCATACCACTAGATTCTAGCAGGACCCTTATCTTTAACCTTCGTAAAGGCTATCCGCTGCTCATCATTTATGCTATACCAAGCAAAATAATCTTCTAGAGAATTAAGCCAATCAACAAAAACTTTCGGATTGACATCGCCAGAGAAGTCGGCCACATCAATTTTAACCTTCTTTGTGATATCATCATTGTGGGGTGCAACTGTGGGACCCGGGGTGTCTCGTTCAATGATGAGACGCTGTACGAAGTCATGCATAGGTTCACGTTGCTCAGTTCTTTCTATTTGGATGGGTGTGAGTATTAGTGAGGTAGTGGAAAACCCTTCTTTTGCAGCTGACTGCTTGCTTTGCAATTCCACAAGTGCTGTTTCTACTATATGTAAACGATCCATCACCTTGTCCATATTTTGGCCTAGTTTGAATAATTGTTCATTGCGTTCCTTGTCTGTGAGCCAATGACGAAGATCGTCGCCTCTTCTAGGTATGGCTGGATTTTTTTTTTTTTTTGGTTCAGGGTCGGGTTGGGCCTGGACTCAGATCAGGCCCAAATTGTAGGTCTGGCCCAGCTACAAAACAAAGCACGTGAACAGGTCTCTGCTTTTCTCGGGCTTCGTGTGCAGAGAAAAAAATAAAACAGAGAAGGTTTGCTTCTTACCTTTTTCGACTAAGAGAATCAAGAAAACGAAGAGGTGCTGGCGATGATGTAGTGGAGCAGACAGGGCTGCTGGCAAGGGCTGGGTGTGGGTGGGGGTGGGGGGTGGGGTCTTCGCCTGTAAGTGGCGATGATGCGACGATGGATGATGCTGCTTGTAAGTGGCTGAAGTGTGGAGATGATAGCAATCCAAGAAGCCAAGTACGCCTTCTCAATCTCTGTCTTCTCTTGTTCACTGCTCTCTGTTCTATTTTTTTTTCTTCTTTTTTTTATGGGACGACCGGGTTGGAAGGACGAGGGGAATGGAGGAGATGGGGGTGTGGTGGTGAGATTTAGGGTTTTGGGAAGGTGAGTTCTAGTTTCGGTTGGGAAGTTTGGCAGGTTTGGGATTGTCGGTTTTGTGTGGTGGGAAGGAGATGTGGGTTTGATGGAGGTTTGGGGTTTCGGTTTGGGATTGGGGTTAGGGTTTAGGTTTTTTTGAAATTAGGGGTTGGGCGTAGGGGTTCTCGATTAGGGAATTGGGTTTAGATGGAGGGCTATGAGTGTTTTTGGTTGAGGGAGTTTGATTTGGTTTCTGGAAAGTCAAGGTGGATTGCTGTTTGGTGTGTCTGGGGTTTGTTTTGGAGAGATGGGTCTTAGTGAAGAGTTTGGGTAGAGAGGATGGGTGAGGGAAGGGGTTGGAGAGATTGAGGGACTGACAGGTGGATTGGGGAGGTCGATGGGGGAAGAGATGATGGACAATGATGAACTGGGGAAGACAGCCGTTTCCCTGGCGACCGGACCTCGGCTCTGGTACCAATCTGGCACAACCTTGGAACTTCGATCGTACTATAGACCAATCTCAAGAATGAGATTGACCGAATCCAAAGGATTCCAGCCCTAGGGCACAAGACAAGCCATAACACTCAGAGAGAAATAACTCAGGATAATTGAATTGATTGAATAAAGCATGAAGCATTCCAATAAGCTCTTCTGTATAAATAGAGTAGTAGAGTCCCAAATAAGGAAATATCTAATCCTACTTAACTTATAATTTAGAAAGCATCCCTTATTAAGTAATACTAGTAATTCTAGACAATTAGAAAATCATGTGGACCCAATTAGGTGGGTCCATCAGGTTTTGTGGAAGGCCCTGGTCTTGGATCTGGATCCGGCTGCATCAACAGCCTATGATTGATTCCTAATTACATGTGTATATAAGTAAGAAAGGAAAGAATATAAATGTGATTGCTGTTATACAACTGTACAATGTTTGACCAAATCTAAGAGATCCCACATGTGGGTGTGGCCATGTTTGAGCTTCGGGCCTCTTGGTCACGGGCCTTCTGAGATGGGCCTTCTGCAGGTCTTGCTGCTTTGTTTGTGCTTCTACAACAATAACGGGCAAAACTGGCAAATCAAGTAAACTAGATCACTTATGGGAAAATTTGTGCAAACCGGGTAAAATTGGACTAAAACAATGCTTAAATAAAGCCTAACGTCAAAAGTCAGCCGGGCAACATTTCGGCATGAAATGGTCCGACCCAAAAGGGTAGAAAGGTATAATTCGGATCCAGTATACAATGAAGGTCGCAGTGCATTAAACACACGACTGCCAACCCCATACACCCTAACTTAAGATCCTGTCATCTGAAGAGCAATAGTGGCAGTGAATGCACACTAATCCCTAGAGCAGGACTTACAAGTTCATCCACTAATTCTAAGGCTAGGTAAGTCATCAGGTACCCTGGGTAATAACTAAGTATAGTAGAAGAGGTGCATACCCCGTGCATGCGAGTAAACGACTACAAACAATGTAAAACTGATATAGATTGATATAACATTCAAGGAAACCATTACAAGGGTCCAACCTAAGCCAAAGATTGCCATCGACATGCCCAGACAATATAATTCGGCTCTATGTGCACCTAAGGTCCGAATGTCGGTTATTATGTAAATCTGGTGCCTGAAGGCATTCGATATTCATAAACCTTAAATGGACATACTCTCGACTCGATATTATCTTAAGCATGTCTTTGGACAATCCAAGAGGTGTTTGTCAGCTCAAACAACACCCCTTAGTTATCCAATGTCCAATTCAAAGCGAGTTCGGGTCATATTTACACAAACATGCTTTAAGGTAGTCGGTTTCCATGCAAAGAACCGGGGTTAAATTACCTCTAATTGGTCCATTAGAGGGGGCAAACAATGACCCTAAATATGGTGCACAAGTTCCAAAAATAACTTGTTAAGGAGTGGAAGAAAAGGGGCCTCAAACAGTCTCCAAACATGGCCGCAAATGGGACCAGTACTGTGCAGTTGGACATGGCTGCACAGGCTGGTCGGACATGGGCCTGGACCTGGCGGGATCCATGTCCGACAGCACCGCAGTCTGCCACTAAACTGGCCACATTTTGGGGCTGTTTCATCCCCCCCCCATCTTTTGGGTACTTTTTGGCACAGTTTTGGGGCCTATTTAGCATCAATTTTAGCCTTTAAAATCCCATTAAACCTTTAATAAAAATAGCAAAAGAAGCATGAGCTTTTATTGGTTTCTAGGCAAAATACATAGAGTAGCATTTGGAATCATGAATAAATCAAGCATACATGATATGAATCTTAAATTAATGACTTGCCTTGGTCTCTAGGGTCCTCAAAGGCACTTCCTAAGCTCCCAAACTCACTGAAAACAACAAAGATAAAAAAACCCCCAAACTAACCTTAGAACACACAAAATTTAGGAAACTAAGAAAGAGTAAGAATCAAGCTTTGCATGTTGGGATACAAGGTCTCTAGGGCCTGATCTGGGATAATCTAGAAGATGGAACAAGCATCTCACCTTTAAGTGGTCCAATCGGGATGATTTCAGTGAAGGAAGGGGTGGCCAAGAATGAAATTTAATGCAAAAGGTGTCCAAGGAGAGAGCTCGTGGTGGAGAACACATTGGTGGTGCTTGATTGTGAAACGACAACGAGTTGAGCTTGATTTGATGGAGAGATGAGCAAGGGAGAAGAGAGGAGGGGCTCAACTTGATCTTTGCTGGAATGAAATGAAAATGGAGGGAAAGTGTCACACCCCAGAACCTGAAAGTCCAAGCTCTGCTATGTGATTGTGAATCAATATGCCAAATAATACGCCAATAACATCAAAAGATAACATGTAAGATAACAATGTCACATTTAGATCAAATTTGTTAATGGTAATGCAGCGGAATATCTTTCACTGATTCACCACATATAATACTAGAGCTCAGGTTTTTCATTGCCATTTAACTATAAAAAGTTGCTAGGTCAAAGTTCTACTAAGGAGAATAATAGTCAACTACATACCATCAGTTCTCAACTAACGACAACTGTGATAACTGATAGAAACTCAAAACTCTAAACGTAATGGACTCTAAAGTGTGATCCGACTGCTCAGCCCCTATCCCCACTGCCTCTGTGAAGCTCATCGATTGGTCTCCTACCTCAAAATCTGCACAATCAAACACAACCTGGTCACAGCAAGTGCTAATCTACATGAATAGGGCATAATAGGGCATTTTAGAATATACAATCCTAAGGAACATGCTAGTAGACAAGCAAGGTATATAGCATATGCATGCTGATAGAGTACAAAAAATAACAAATCATATAATATTGCAATTCACGATAAACTATGGTAACAAATGACTAGTGAGTGAGTTTAATGAAAATACATGGCAAAGGCACATCTCTCCACGATATAATATGTACAGAACAGACCTGCACCACGATACACCATGATATGATATGTACAGGGAAAACCTGCACCGCGATAGCATTTATCACTTTCTACCCGGTACCAGTACCACTTGCCCTAATTACTCCAAGTAAGTAGTAGATATCACGAAACACGGTGGGGCTAGCTGCAGTCTAGCATAAAGGCTCTAGGAGACTTCCCGACATCTCCTGCACCTGACTCAGTCACGTTAAGGATAACTTCCCACACTAGCCACTCGATCGATGATGCCTCAAACGGGGGTCAAGAAAATGCAAACACGTAGATCAATCACAGCGCATAACTCACCACTAATTTGACTCTAGCAAACTTAATTGAATACATTTAAGAAACTGGGATTTTTGGAGTTCATACCTTGTGATGGGAACGACCCCCAAAAAGGTAGGTTTATTGTAAGCTTAAATTGTAGAGGAAAATTTTGAGATGAATAGGTTGAAAACCAACAGAATGAAGATAGTGTATCTATTGTGCACATGGAGTGGACTGGAGAACATTGCAATAGGTTTAGGTACCTAGGGTCAATTATATGACAAAATGAGGAATTTGAGTTGGATATAACTAATAGGTTTAGTACTGTGTTGGCAAATTGGAGGTAAACAAAAGGAGTTGTATGTACCTTAGTGCCACTTAGAATAAAGGGGCATTTACATATGGAGAAAGAGAGAGAGAGAGAGTGTAACGACCCGGAATCCGGGGCCCTTCGAATTTCGTGCCGAGACTCGTAAGCATCACACACATAGGTTAAATCAAAGATCATATAAAGATTCAGGCATTTACTAGCTTAAACCAACTTGTATGAAAAATCCAAATCTAATAAATAAATGTAATCTTGTTCAATAAAAATAAAATAATTGCAATGTTTTTCAAATGAAATGATCTAAACAATCTATCAAATCTAATTCTTCTTCATCTATTTGGCTTCGACGCTCAAGTACGCATCCCAAAGTCTTTCTCCTAGTCACCAAGATTTTCCTGAGTCGCTAAGTCCTGATTACCTGGATTGGGGCAAATCCACAAAATATCAGTACAACTGAGTGAATAGATATTCTAATCTATTTGTGCATTTAAGCATATACTTAGATAAGATTACACAAAAAATTAAAGTAACATCCTAAAGTCTCATTTAAGCCAAGGTTGGAATCGGGTCAAACAAACGACGACCTCCTAGCCACCTGATAACACCATTCCAAAGTTCATGTTCCACACATATATCATATGTACAAAGAGTTCCCAAAACTCATTCCTAGACATCTCAAAATCATTCTTTTTTGTCCCAAAACAAATTTCGACCACCAAGGTCCAAAGTCCTCCAAGGTCCAAAGTAAAATCGACCTCCAAGGCCCGAAGTAAAATCGACCACCAAGGTCCAAAACCAGCAAACTGGTACCACAAAATTGACCTTCCCAAAAAGGTCCAACATCAACAACTCTTACAAAATCAGCCATACATGCTTGTGGTCTAGGGGTGTCCAAAAGGTTCCTCCAAACAAACAAGGTCATAGTATCTCAGTTTTCCAATTCAAATAGCAAATATATGTCTCATCAAAGTCTGATATTTAGCATGTCCTCAACATTAGTAATGGGCAAATTCCATAATCAACCCCTTCTCAAATTAAGTGGATTCAATCTGCCCCAGTCCGAATAAAACTTGGTGTACGAGGTGAGAGAGGTCAATTGCGTAACTCACCCTTTACAATTTTGGGAGAATTATTCAATTACCAAATTAATCACAAAATATACATATACAAGCCACACAATCTACCATGAGATCCCCAAATAACAAAGACATAAGCATATTAACCCACATACATATTTCAAGTCACCATATATTCAAATAACAGTGTCCAAAATACAGATTTGACAATTCAAGAACTAAAGGCAACAATTCAAACAATTTGCAAATAGTAATAATGAATAACAAGCCTTTCTTTGCAATTTCAGAAAAACTTAGGACTCATCTATAGCATTCTCCACACACACAACTTTATAGAAATAAGAGAAAGCGTCTAATCATAATTTCATAAGACTGGAAGGACTTTCTTGCAAATTCAGACTTCATATAAGGCTGGAGATTCCTACCCAAATACCCTATCTTAATGTATTCCCAAGAAAATAAGTCATGAGGGCCTAATTGTGTTTAGTAGAAACTACCAGGGCCTATTCCAAATTTTAGAAACTCATATAGCCATCATAATACTCTTTAACAGAACTCTATTTTCTGTAAACAAAGGTCTGACGCCTGGTTTACTCTGGCTGGTTGGATAGTGGGCCCCACTGGGCCTGGTCCCCAAAAGATCCTTACTACTATGGTCGCCCAACACTACCCTGCCCAATTAATGGACCAGATCCTTGATCAGGTCAGCCAAGAGGTCCCACTAAGGCCTGTCGACAAAACAGCCCAAAACTACGAACTTCCGCTTCCCTTCTTTCCAACCAACTGGATGAGGGCCCAGATGGGACCCACTCCAAATAGGTCCACCACTCTAGGGGTTCACGCAGGGGTCCTCTACCTGATGTGGGGTTCTGATCAATAATCAGGTCAGCCTTGTGGTCCCACAAAGGCTGACGACCAAAATCCCTTTTTCTTGTTCAATCATGCCTCCTGGTTTTGAAGTGCATGGATGGTGGGCCAAACGGGGCCCACTTCGAATGGGTCCAGCACTGCAATGGTTGACCATGGGTTCCCTTTCAGATCCCTGGTCCAGATTTCTGATCAGGTGGGCCATATGGTCCCACAACCACCACGACCCAAATTGGTTTTGAAGTGCTGAAACTGGAAAATTCTAATTTCTGCACTGAATGCCTATTGGATTTGATTCTCTTGGCAAGAAAACATCATCTGGGAATCATCTTAACCAAAAAAAACTGATCATCACATCTAACACTAGAAATTGGTTATTCTCTGTCATCAAAACTTGGTCTGGATTTGTCGACACAGTCTTTTTAATTCTGAAACATGTAATCTGTTATGAAAAATCCAATTCAGCACTATATAATGACTCCAACAGTGCTGGGAAAACAATTAGTGCATATTATAGAGCAAACACACTCCGTATAGCCATCAGCCCCCCTATCTTCATAGTGGAATTGCATCACCACATGTATATGTGGAGTTCTACTCACCGTAAAATATACACGAGCAATGCCAGAAATTCAGAACCATACAATTAGATCAGAATTTCTACTCCCCTGTTATAGCTAATTAAATTGGTTCTTCCTCCTATTTTCTTCAAGGCTAATACTAAACTAGGCTTTGGCTTGATGGAAAAGAAAGTAAAAAGAGAGAATGGCTTATGTCCTTCTCATAAGCCAATTCTATTCCTAACATTACTAGGAGTCTATGGTATAACCAATACAAGTCCCACTCGAATTCCACCATCAAACTATGGGTCCCAATAATTCTAAGAAAAATCAAGAAGATTAAATATTAAATATCAGAAAATAATCTAGCCCTAATACTGGGCCCAGGGTATGAGAGAGAGAGAGAGAGAGAGAGAGAGAGAGAGAGAGAGAGAGAGAGAGAGAGAGAGAGAGAGAGAGAGAGAGAGAGAGAGAGAGAGCATTGTGTCCCTTATTTAAATAGGTAAGGTTCTTTTGATGGCGATGATGATTAGAGTAGTTGGGTCCTTGTGGATCATGGGCCTTGTTGGGCTCCTTGAAGGCTGCTGATGCATAACAGGATCAACAAGTGCTGTTTCATTGTTGAAAATCCCCCTTCTCTCTCTCTCTCTCACATGCGCGCTTGCACACAGCCACCCACACCCACCATTCATTATGTTATTATTATTTCTGGTCAAAGAGTATCAACTTTAAGATTGTCTTTCTTGGCTTTTGGAACAAGCAGAAAGGCAAAAAGTTGTTTTTTTTTTTTTTTTTGTTGTGTGTGTGGGTGTGGGTGTTGGTGGGGGGGGTGGGTTGGTGTGTGCGGTGCATTTTCCTATCAGAAATTAACTGAGCATGCGTTTGCTTTCTTTTCTCTGACCTACCATTCATTGTGTTATTATTATTATGGTCTTCTCAGGTATAAGGAGTATCAACTTAAAGATTATAGTTCTTGGTTTCTTAAACAGGTAACTCGGCTCTTGTGAAATTAGTATTCCGAGTTAGAGAAAAGTGCTGACTATTGGGCAGATTATGACCAATTTGCATGCATCCATATCTCAAGTGCATGCATGCACTGTCAATCCGGCCCAATTGCGCACGTCATTAAATATCCAGAATTTTGACCCTTTTTGTACATACTCCATATGCCAGTCTATCTTTAAAATTATCCCAAATAGTTCTTGGTTTCTTAAACAAGTAAGTCGGCTCTTGTGAAATTAGTATTCCGAGTTAGAGAAAAGTGCTGACTATTGGGCAGATTATGACGAATTTGCATGCATCCATATCTCAAGTGCATGCATGCACTGTCAATCCAGCCCAATTGCGCACGTCATTAAATATCCAGAATTTTGACCTTCATTGTACATACTCCATATGCCAGTCTATCTTTAAAATTATCCCAAATAATGTTTGTTTGTTGAATCTGAACTATTGAGCATCTTAAACAAAGTCATCTCTTGTGATATCAGTATTATGAATTAGAGAAAAATACTGACTGGGCAGATTATGAACCATGTACTACTAAGCCACTACATTTGCCAAACGTTTGCTCAATCAGTATTTTTCTGTATGCCAATACATTTGCCAAAAATTTGAGCCGCTAAATCGGAACCGCTATGCTTTTTGATACTTATCGGTGCCCACAAGTGTAGCGGCCACATTAACGGTAGCACCACTACGTAACGGGCGCAACTACAAAAGTTATAAAAAAAAAAAAAAAACAAAATGAGAAAATTCCCTACCCCTGTATTCGTCCAACCTAGCGAAAGATGAAGAAAGAACGAAAGAAGGAAAGAAAGAAAGAATAGCAGCTGTAAGGAGGCATAACTGGAGAGTAGGAGCACCACCAGCAGCACCCAGGGCCAGCTCGAGACAATTTGAGTCTTAAAGCGACAATCCTAATTGAGGCCTCAAATTATCTATTCTTCTCTCTATTTTTAAGTTTTGAGTACCCGGATTCATATTTTCTAATAGACATATTTATCATTTATAAATTATAACTAATAATATTAAAAATAAAACGAACACTAACTATAATAAACGTACAATACAAGCTTGGAATTAAAAAAAATCCTGAAAGCATAGAGCAATAGAACGTGATTTAGTGATTTATCATTGTTGGCCACAAAGATTGTAGATGTAGACGAATTTCGAATTTGATGTAGCTTTTTCTATATGAAAAAATAAATTATATTTGAGTTAGTGAGTTATGATTAACTTATATTATAAAAAAAACTACATATATTATAAAACACACCCACATATTATTAAAAAAAAGATGAAACCAGATAAGTAAATCTTTAAAGTAGGTTGCTTTAGAAATAATAAAATAAAGTAGTTAAAACTCTTTTGGAATGTGAAAAATGGCTTTAGTGAGATGCGATACTAATTACTGTTATGTAGCCTTATTTTTTGGGGAGAAAAAAAAAAAAAAACAATTGCAGCTGCTTTAAGGCTTTTTTAGAATGTGAAAAGATTACTTTAATAGGAAGTGATACTATGGGGCCTTATTTTTTGGGGGCCTAAAGCAAGGGCTTTTCTTGCCTTGTGGTCAAGCCGCCCCTGGCAGCACCATCTAGCACTAGTAGCAACCACCAAAGTTGCAGCAGCAGCAGCATATAATTGCAGTAGCACCAGCAGCTTTGGAACAACAGCAACAACTCTTCCCTCATTTTCCCTCTTTTCCTTTCCCTCCCTCGTTTTCCCTTGTTTCCTTTACCTATCTCTATCTCTCGATGCCTCTGTTTTGGCGAAAACAAAAGGGCAGCGAATGCCCTTCACGATTATGCCCTCCATCTTTTTTAGAGTGTCTCATATGGACCCCAATTTGGCCCATGGCCCACCTAATGGTAGATTCAAATGAAAAATTAAGTGGGCCCCAGCAAAAAGAAAAAGGCACAACCTTAATTGGTGGGTTCCACAATAAGGCCCAAGTATTAAAATAAAAAACGTCACTCCCTAACCAAATCTTAGTTGATTGAAATTAAGTCCTTAGCCAAACTTAATTTTAATTAAAAATAGGCCCCAACCACAATTTCACTCTAATTGTAAATAGGCCCCAACCAAATTTCACACCAATTGAAAATAGAGCCCCAACGAAATCTCATATTAACAAGAAATAGAGCCCAGGCAAATGTCACTTTAATAAGAAGTAGAGCCCAACCAAGTTTCACTCTAATAGGACATAGAACCTAGGAAAATTTAACTGTAACAGGAAATAAAGCCCTTATCAAATCTCTCTCTCTCTCTCTCTATATATATATATCAATTTGTAACTCTAAAATGCTATATTCTAAGCATAATGGTGATGATATTTTGATGCACTGTTTGATTATAAACATTTTTTTAGTTTTTAACTTAGTATAGCTAACCTACATGAATTTATATAAAAATATATAGAATATTATGATTTTATAATCATACAACGATACATGATTTCATGCAATACCTCTACGCCCCCCATATTAGTTACTTTTGCCAAAAGACCGTATATTCTAGCATTTTCCAGTATTCTGGATTTTTTGAAAGTTTTTTGGATTTTTTTTGATAACTTTTTTGAATCACACCACTACGTGCCCGCTAGACGCCCAACGCTGCCGCTATTTTCATCCTTGAATTTGACTCTCAT
The DNA here is from genome assembly GCA_029852735.1 of Persea americana. NCBI lineage: Eukaryota > Viridiplantae > Streptophyta > Magnoliopsida > Laurales > Lauraceae > Persea > Persea americana. The sequence goes on along the minus strand of CM056820.1, from coordinate 16,575,627 downwards.
TGTACATATATCATTGCCCCAAGTTTAAAATCTAGTCTGTCCTTTGTATATCTCATGCAGAATGGGCCCACAAGTGGTCCCACCAAGATAATTTAGGGGTTTTTTTTTTATTTTCCCTAATTATTAGTTAACAAGTTTCTAATCGTAATTAGGATTAGATTTCTTATTTCCTAAGTTGTTTTATTTCTTAGTTTGATTAGGTTTCTTAGCCACCAAGTTTATCTTCTTATTTAGTTTCTTAGCCACCAAGTTTATCTTCTTATTTATATGCAATGTAAGAGATGGAAGCACCCCTCTGAGGGACTAAAACCCACGATAATTATTATCATTGTGGAGACACATTTGAAGCGTCTGTAGACACGTGCTTCGGCACTTCCATGCAAGCCCTGGCACTTGGGCTTGCATCAGTTGGTATCAGAGCGAAGATCCACATTGCTTCGATCCTTGATCTCCGATTGGAGCCTATCTATCCGTTCCATTATCCACCTTCCTACCAACCCAAATTTCTGGCATCCTAAAGCCCAAGCCCATCCCTGCTTTTTGATACCCAAATCCATATAACCTTAATCCCACCCTAGCCACCTCTACGAAATCCATTGCCATCCCAGACCATCGAACCCCATCACCTTCCCCGGATTCCATCTCTCAAACCCTAGGTCCGAAAATCCCTACAAACCACATACCCGTCGCACAAAACCCATCCAAACCCCACTTTCTGAAAGCTTATAAGCCCTATTCGAAACCATCTCCACTGAACCCTCAAATTTCTTTCACCAACCTCAAGGTAGAAGTTACCCCTGCTGAAATCCAACCCAATCCCAAATTAAAAAAGAGGAGAGAAACCCAAGAGAAGAAGATGAAGCTGGAGAAGAGAAGAGAGAGCAAGGAAAGAGATAGCGTACCTGGTTTCACTTTCATCTCCAACATCGTGCATTGTTGAGCCCATTCGACGACACCAGTGCTGTGCTCCGCCATCGTTGAACCCGCCGCAGCAGCGGCCTCTGTAATCTTCATCGTCCATCACCCTGAGTTCCCTACAGAGCAACCAACACTAGAAGCCGACGTCGCAGGCGAAGCCCTCCTCTCATCCTCTATGAAACAGCAAGGGAGTCGAACTCTTTGTCTCAACAAAGCACTGACCAGGAAAAAGTAGTTCACTTCACCCTTTTTTGTTTCTCTTCTAGGAACGAAGTCCAAGGCAGAACGAATAGAGAAACTTCACACTTGATCAGGTTGGGTTGGGCCTGACCCAGTCCACACTGAGGCTACAGTTGATAACATGCTTCAGGCTTGTTCCTTATACCAGGCCAGATTTGGGTAGACTCTGTGTCAAGCCTAATCCGGTAAAAGAAAAGCCCAGCACAACACACAGTAGCATAGTGGCTGACCTCAGCACTGACATTAATAACTCACTGACTCATAGAAGTTTGCTCAATTAACAGCCAGAATTGTTTTGACGATATCTTAGCCAATTGGAGTCAGATTTCTGATCTGTTTTGGCTACACATTCGTGGAGAGAAGAACTTCAACATTAGGTTAGTCAATTTTTTTAAAACTGAATTAAAAAAATGGCTCAAAAGAAGAAGGAAGAAGTGGAGTCTTCATCCACATCCATGGAGGAATTGACTCAAATTGTTGTGGAATTATCAGAAACTGTTGCTCAATTATCCGCAATAGTTACACAACTCCGAGAAACTTTTGCATGGATGGATACGAGAATAACACAGCGTGGGGTAATAATCTGAGATGATGGAAGAAATCTTCGGGATCAACGAGATCAAGCGGCAGTCAATGTTGATCGAGTTTTATGAATTACACTTGTGATTCCGGAATATGATGGAAAGTTGAAGCCAGATGAATTTGTGGATTGGTCAGTGTGTGTGGAGAGTATTTTTGCACACAAGCCAATGATGGAGGGCCATAAAATAACTTTGGTACCAACTCAATTTCACAAATATGTTGCGATATGGTAGGACGAGTTGCAAAAGCAAAGGAGGAACCAAAATATAGATCCTGTTGAGATGTAGATTGAGATGAAAATCTTTTGACACAAATGTTCCTTCCTGTCAATTACTCAAGAGATCTACGTTCAAGCTTTTAAGACTTGAAACAAGCGCCGGGGATAGTTGTTGAGTATTCTGAAGAGCTAATGACAATGCAAGATCATTGTGGCTTAAATGAGGCTGATGATGTGTTGGTTGACCAATATTTTCATGGTTTAAGAATTGACTTACAACATATCCTTGCATTCAAGAATTTCGATAGTGTTTATGAGATCATCCAACATGCCATCGTGGCCGAGGACGTTGCAAAATATCAAGCCCAAAAATTCATATGTCTAAATGGGTTGCGCAAAAGACCCCATCAAAGCCAAATTCTAGTCCAAGTGGTAGTTCCTCAGATTTTTTTTTCTCCATGCCTAAAGTTCAGAATAGGATCACATGTTTTCATTGTAAACAAATGGGGCATCGTTCATTTGAATGTCCAAAATGGATGAACTTAATGGAAGGTGCACACGATGAACTAGACGCACAAGATGACCCTAAAGACAAAGAAATAGAGAAAGTGGAGAAAATAGAAGCCGAAAAGGATGGTGAAGCTCTCATAGTCCTCTAGGATACTATAGTCACTGATGAGAAGAAATGGTCGCGGATTTTTTTTTTCGTTCAACAGGTACATTGCATGGGCAAACGTGCACAGTTGTGATTGATGACTGGAGTTGTGGAAACACCATCTCTCAAAACTCTTGTTGATCGCTTGAAGCTGAAGGTTTATAAGCATACTTGCCCCTATTTTGTGAAATGGCTAATGGCAGGTGATGAAGTGCAAGTGCGACATACATGCTGAGTTACTTTTGCCATTGGTAAAGATTGTAAAGATACAGTTTGGTGCGATGTGCTCCCAATGAATAGTGTGATATCTTATTGGGTCGCACATGGATGTATGACAAAAATGGCACTCATGGTATGCACGACAACATGTACACGTTCATGCGTGGTGGAAAGGAAATCAAACGCCATCCAAAGAAGCTAGAACCACCAAAGAATGGATCAAGATCTAGTCTCACAAGTCACAAGTCAGAAAGGACGCTGTTAAGTACACCTTGTCGACAGTGGCAACATGAAGAAGACCCGAGTTCGAGGACAGACTCTTCTTTCACCATGCGGGGAATGACATAGAACGGGCCCACAAGTGGTCCCACCCAAGGTAGTTTAGGGATATATTTTTATTTCCTTTTTTTTTAAAATTTCCCTAATATTAGTTAGCAAGTTTTTAATTAAAATTAGGATTAGATTTCTTATTTCCTAAGTTGTTTTATTTCCTTGTTTGATTAGGTTTGTTAGCCACCAAGTTTACCTTCCTATTTATATGCAATGTAAGAGATGAAAATCTCAGACTTGAGTATTGTAATAACAATTATCGTGGGTTTTCTTCCCTCGGAGGGGTGCTTCCTTGTGTTGAAGTCTCTGCAGAGACGCGTTTAAAGTGTCCGCGGACGCGTGCTTTGGCAGTTCCACGCAAGCCCTTACCCCAGGGCTTGTATAAATATCCTAGATGATGTTTGCTTGCCTAATTTGGTCTATTGAACATCTTTCATTAATGAATCTCAATTTGACCTACAATCATTACATATTATGGCAGAATTTTTAAATTCAATGTCGACCATCATCGGACCCAGCATCAACCTATTACATAATATAGCAGAAGGATTTAAATTCAATATTGACCGCTATCCTTCCATTCTGATTCTCATTGGACCCCTCATCAACCTATTATTACCCTTTATAGCTGAAGCTTTTCTATTCAATTTTGACTGCTATCTTTCAGTTTTTCACTCTCACCCATCCATCATTAACCTATTATCATATATTATAGTGGAAGGGATTTATTCTTGATTGCTATTCTTCCATGTTGATTCTCACTGGACTCCACATCAACCTATTTTATACATTAAAGTTGAGCATTTTACTTTATTTTTTAATTGATTGTTTCCATTTTTGACTTTTAATGAAGGATTGCAATGATAGTTTTATAACAACAATATTGAATTCACCCCATGACGGGTACATGTTGGGTTTGATTTGATACACACTAATTTCTCATTTTAAAATATTATAATTGGAAAATAAACTATATACATTTTAATATATTTTATGTACGAGGGCTTGAACTCACTTCACCTCACGTCTTTGAAAACTCGTGCTTTAGATGTTCTTCATTTAATTGATTTATCGATATAATAAGCGGTACAAAATTATTGGATGATTATGTAATACTACAAAGAGTTATAATTTGTATGATTAACTTAAATTTTTATATTATCGTAATGAGAATTTTTCCTGTGCATATTATTTAATTTACTGTAAAAAGTAGTTTATGTTGAATGCTTAGGATTAATTTTATTATAGACTGTTGTTTTGCAAATAAAAACTTATTTCATTGGTTGCACAATTTACAGCATCACAAGTACTCTCTCTTGTCTCTATATATATGTCTGTATATTATGTGCGGAAATAGTCATCTTTTTGCACGCCTGTGCTAGCTCGGTTGAATAAGGTCATCCATTCTCTGTGAAATTTGGGTTATGCACCATCCATGATGAGCCACTTCAGTGCCTCATCCATTGTTGTTTGTATTATTAAGCACTATACTGCTCTTCCTTGTATTTGTTCTAGCTGAATGATTCCCGAAACTGGGAACACCTAAAGAGCTGCCTTGTGAAATCTGAAGACTGCACTGACTTGCCCAAGCAATACAAGGTTGGCTTCTGATATTTTTGTTTGCATCATATTTTGGGATTCACAATGCTAGTTTGACTGCAATGATTTTTTGCAGAATCTTAAACAGTATGAACAGGCGAAATTAACCCCTATTGAAGCTGGTTGCTGTCGGCCTCCATCTGAGTAGGTGCCTCATTTTACTTGCTGTTTGGTGTTGTGGCCAAATTGGGATTCCTTTCTTGCATCTTGGAGACTTTTATGCCCATAGAGAGCTCCTTTTGTAGTCACAAATAGATGTGTCACACATGGCATACTTTGTGACTATTGGTTCCTTACCTTTGATTATCTGACTGTAGATCAGGTGGACTGTAGATTCCATCTGTTGGGCAATACATGCACACAAAATGGTTACTGTAGGAGACTTTTATTAATTCTCAATTCATTTGATACGTGTTGGGAAACTAATTAGTAGAACCGCCTGATCTTGCCTATTTTAGGCAAGATCACAATCAATGTATGGCCTGTGTGATGACAGCTTGGAGCCTTTGATGCAGTCAAGAAATGCCAAATCCTGACAGATTATGGTGAACCCAATGATACTTGATCTTCAATCAAACAAAAAATCTATTGAAACAAGTAGAAAAGTCGAGATCCACTTACTGTTGATTGCGAAAATCCACCGTAGATCTTCAATCCACCACTAGGCACTAAATGCTCAATCAAGCAGAAGAAACAAATCAATAATAAATTGCTAAATATGCAATTTTAATTCAATTTCATAAAAAAACATCCAAGAATAACACCCAATGGATATATATACATATGCTATTGCCAAGAAAAAGAAGCCGTAAACCTATGATTAAATCACAACCATTAACCATAATGCTAAAAATAATAGAAACCGTATTTAAGAAATCTAAGTACATTCAAAGATGGAGAGAAATGAAAACGACAAGGATAAATTCCAGAGTCTTGTGCAAACTATGGATGACTTATGCATTGAATTTTCTAGGGCATGTGGACCCCACCTGCAGTCTTGGAGATCCAGCTACTTAAGCCATCATAATCACAAGAGATTTGTTCTTAAAAGAGTCCAGTTTCCACCCATCTATTAGAGGAAACAAATCCTCTTGAAGAACTGAAACAAAAGTTGTAAGTAGGGTTTTTCTTTTTGGACGTCCTGCTACTTTCACTAATACTTATTCCTATGGTAACCGGTAAAGTAACAACTCTTAATTTCATCCTAAGTAGAGTCTTTATTACTTTTAGAATAGGCGAGGAGTTTTAAAATCCATCGGGCAAGAGAGAAAATAGGATTTGCACACACTTTGGCGATTCCTCTTTAAGAGACCGTGGGGCCCATTACCTGGTCCAATTTGCCTATTTCGAAACTGTTTTAACTCCATAATTAAATTAATACTACTTAAATTTGAATTGTAGCCATCTAGACCATCCATTTTATGATTTAATTCAATCCATTTGATTGGGCCCTTTAAATGATATATCAAAATAAGCTTGGATTGATCCAATTTCTCTAAGAATGATAATGCTTGATCTAGGATGTTGTAATGACCCGAAGTCCAAGGCCTTGTAAGATTCCGTGTCGTTTCCAATCGTGGCATAACATCATCATCGATCAAATCATCATAAGCATAAATAACCAGACATTTCCCTAATTAATTCCATCTTAATTTAAGTAATAAATCGAAATCTAAATGTTAAAGAATAATTAAGAATAAGAAAATAAAAATATACAATCTCGATGAAATAGCCTTTGATGCCTAAAATGAATTAACTAAATGATCTAAACCAGGCTTCTAATTTTTGATATGTGTCTCGTTGTCGCTTAGCTTCGGATATCGAATCCTATTTCTTCATTGTCAGGAGTCCTCCTGTCTTTCTATGTTCTGGCTACTTGGGATTAGGGTGAAGACACAGATCAATAACATTGAGTGAATATAAATCTAAATCTACTTGTGTACAACATTGTGATAAGTTGTCAATGCATCTCAATAAAGTGGGATTTAAAGTTTAAAGGGGGTGTCGCCCCCAAATCCGGAATCTTGAAACAATTTGAAATACCGAATTTGGGGACGTGGACATCCTGGATCGTAGTCGGATGTGAAGATAATTTAAAACTTTTTACGACATTTAATAAAGAACATTTAAGCGGAAACAAATATAGAAATTAGCGGAAGCATTAATGAAAATCAGCAGAAGCAATATGAAAAATAGACCCCACATAGGTATCAGCATATGTGTCAAATAAAGAAAGTACAAGTCCGATCTACCATAATAGCTTCAGTTACAATTGAAACAATGATGTTTTATTCCATCTCCAACTACCAAAACAACTGAAAACAATCTCCTCAAACTACTCTTTTCAAGCAGCCCAAGTGACTTAAGCTAGGTCACCAATTCCCCACTCGAACTTAGTTGCACACAGCGTCTCAAGCATGGTTTAAAAAATCGGCCGAGTCCGAGTCGACTCGGACTCGGCACATACCGAGCCGAGTCGCAAGTCCTAATGCAACTCGGCCGAGTCCCATGCGACTCGGCCGAGTCCTCTGATTTTAGGACTCGGCCCGACTCGGCCGAGTCCCATGCGACTCGGCGAGTCAACTCGGACTCGGCCCTGAACGAGTCGGGTCCCGAGTCCGGTTTTTTAAACCTTGGTCTCAAGGGACGCCTCACCCTCTGAGGCATCGGAAGGGAACTCGCCTACAACACCAAGTGAAGGAAAAGTCGGATCTTTAAGATCTTGCAAGACAATATATGTTAACATAGGATGAATGCATCGAAGGAGAATAAAGACAATAAACATGATCAATAGAGTATCAATGGTAGAGAAGCTAGACAACAATGTAGAATATATATAACATGCTGAATCAATGTAAAGAAGTGCCTTACTATTAGTGTATCCATCTATCAAAAAGCCCATCCACACAAGCTAGTAGCGCTGGAAATTATGATGCTGCCCTCCATACTACACATGAGTTGTCGCGGGGACGTATGTGATGATAGCCCTGCCAAAGCAAAGTTACCAGAAAAAAGCCGACCAAAGTTTGGTACCCGAAAACCCTCAATGGTACCCAGTGGTGTACATCCACCACAAAAACCCCATCTAGATGGCAAAGAGAAATATCCCCTACCATAGTTGATCAGCCCATGGTTAGACTCTTCAACTGAGAGGATATTATTGCCTAACACAAAGGAATCACATACAAGGGCAGTGTCTGGCTAGGCTTCTCTTGCGAGACCAAGGTCGACAATTCCAAACAAAAAGGGGCCAGACCATCATCATCATCCATGCCATGATATCAGAACCATCAATGTACCATCTATAGTTATACACATAACCATCCATAGGAATAGAGAGCAATGAAATACAAGGTCAATGTATAAAGATCAATTCATCGAATTCAACAAGGAATGGAATAGAAATAGCCAACCTAGGTCAAAGGTCACTTCTTCAAGTATGGGTGGTGCTGAGCCATCCAACATAGTGGTTGGATTAGGGTTTCAGATGTTTAATAATTGATTCTTGCTACTTTGAGGGTAATTGACATCCAAAGGTCCCTAGTCCACCACCTCCTTGGCCTAACTTGCCTCCTATACCCTACTTTAAGCGACCGATGAGTGGATGCTAAGCTCAACCATCTGCGCATATAGGGCATCCATTTACAAGCTATTAGATACGCCAAACCAGGTCCAAAGGTTAAACGATACAATTTCTGCATTATGGGGAGGCTAGGCTTATGGTTAGCCTTAGCCCTATTTCGATTAGCCGTGAGTGTACCACGCCTGGCTTACGGTCGACCGGGATCAGTCTCACAGTTAGCCGTGGGGTAACCGCTGCACAAACCTTGAAAAATGCTCAGTTATGGAAAAACAGCTGGAAGAGTAATAGGTTGTGCTAGGGTAATCCTCATGGCTAGCCGTGGGTTCACCATGGTTAACCATGAGGTAACTGCTGTGTTTGAACATGAAATTTACACAATTCAGGGTAAGCAACCATAGCCATTCACAATGACCTGCTGGCATCTCACAGTCAACTGTGGGTGATCCACGGTTAACGATGACTTCCCAGAAATCACATTTCAAAATTCGAATTCTCATCCAAACCATTCCAAATCTCCTCCAATTTAATCCAAACACATGAGATACGTTGTTCCCCATATACTACACCTTATCACATCAAATTACCTAGAATTAGGGCTTCCCATCATCAATTGGGTTTGAAATCTTTCCAAAACAACCCTCCTAGCCAAGAAAACTTCAAGATCTTATGCAAAACCCCAAAACCTCAAGATCTAAGCCTCTTACACCCAATTCCAAGGGAGAAACATGCATTAAGGTTGGAATTCAACAAAAGAAACCCTGGAGAAGGCTGGAGATGGAATTAGGGCTTGAAACTCACCTTGTTGGAAAGAGAAGAGAGATCTATCCAAGGAGAAGCTGAGATTTGAGAGAAAAGTGATGGAATCCTTGTTTTCTTCTTGAATTCTTCAAGAATTGCTAGATCTTGCCTGCCCTTGCTTGTTGAGGAAGGAGAGAGAGAAGAGGAGAGAGAAATGGGAAGGAAAAAGGAAATGAAATAGAATGAAAGAGAGGTCGTTGGGTTTGGTTGTTGTAGACAATAAGGGGTTAAATGACCAAAATGCTCCTCACTTAAGTATATTGTAATAAAGGCTATCAAGGGTATTTTTGGAAAAACCGAAGAAAAACACAATTTCTCCCTAAGGACCCTAGGACCAACCTAATTTCACTCAAGCAGGCAGTACCACAAATCTCACTTGGAGTTTTTGGTCGTCAGGAATAATTGGCCCTGCTACAGGTGCATCTACTTGTCCTTGGCAGGGTGGGTACTGTAGTGACTCTGTGTCACTGATCAGGACTACATTACAGTGAGTTAACTTATACAACAACAACAACAACAACAACAACAATAATAATAATAATAATAATAAAAAATATCAGCTGGGTGGTGCTGACTCAGGAATTCAAAAAGACAAACTAGTGCTGGGGTTCAGGACAGTTCAATATAAAAATCAGGTTTCATAGGAGTAGTTTCAAGTACTCACAATGTAAACATAATCAGGTACAGGGAAAGCATGCGGATCGGGCAGGCATAGATACATTCAGAAAAAATAACACATTTTTGGCACAAATTAGAAAACAGAATAAACTAGGTCCGAAAAACCCTAAGTTCAAACGGGCAGCATTTTGGCTAGAAATGGTGGCCCCGAATGGATAGAAAAAGGCAAGGTGATTCAGGTAACTCGGGACGTGCTGGGCATCGAGTGCTTGCGAACCATCCCAAGAAACCTCTATAAGGATCCGGGCATATCCAAGTGTTATAATATGAAATAGGATAAAGAAGAAGAAGACGACAGTTATGGATAGAATACTCAATGCCTCGAGTAGGAGGATTGGTTGTATATTTATAGATACATCATACCCTAATCAGGGGTAATTAGAATCAATCTACTAATCTATACAAGGAAGAAAATAACAAATTAAATTAGCAAGATCCCACACGTGTGATAAGAGATACATTAGTGTACGAGCCCTTGATGGGCTGGGATGGGCCTAATGGGCCGAAGCCCATTATCTTCTACACCCCCTCAAACTGATGTGGTAAAGCAAAAAACAACAATTTGTGAGTGAGGTCATGATGGCGCGGCTTGGGAAGTGCCTTAGTGAAGATATCCGCTAACTGGTCATGAGTAGAGTCATGAGGCAAGGCAATCTTCTCAGTAACAACATGTTGACGGATGAAGTGACAATCAATTTCAATGTGCTTCGTCCGTTCATGAAAGACAGGATTATTAGCAATTCTGGTAGCACTGGTATTGTCCCTATGAAGAGGTGTAGAACGACTAATACGGACACCGAATTCAAAGAGAAGACGACGGAGCCAGATGATTTCAGCACTGGCGGAAGACATTGCCCGATATTCGGCCTCAGCGGAAGACTTGGACACAGTGGTTTGCTTCTTGCACTTCCACGAGATGAGAGAGTCGCCCAGAAACATACACCAGCCAGTAGTAGATCGCCGAGAGTCAGGACAACCAGCCCAGTCTGCATCGGCATATGCTGATAACTGCAGAGAAGTATCAGAAGGATAGAAGAGACCGTGAGTAAGAGTGCCGCGAACATAACAGAGTATACGCAAAGCAGTAGCAAGATGAGGTTTGCGAGGATTGCTCATAAATTGGCTAACCGTATGAACTGCATGAGAGATATCAAGTCGAGTCATAGTTAAGTAGAGCAAACTACCAACTATCCGCCGAAAAATAGAAGGATCGTCCAGGGGAAGCCCATCATCTACACTGATTTTGCTGTTCAATTCCATCGGTGTATCAAAAGTGTGAGCATCATCAAGTCTTGCGGAGGTGATCAAATTAGTAGCATATTTACGCTGATGGACCTGAACGCCTGATTTGGTTCGCAAGAATTCAAGTCCCAAGAAGTATGTGAGAGGACCAAGATCCTTCATACGGAAGTGGTGAGTAAGGTGGTGCTTGAGAGCCGTAATGCCGGAGAGATCATTGCCACTGATAATCATATCATCAACATAGACTAAAAGAAATGTGTAACCCTTCGGTGTCCATCGAATAAATAGGGAACTATCAGAATGACTCTGTCGAAACCCAACTTGAAGAATTGCTGCCCGAAATTTATCAAACCAAGCCCGGGGAGCCTGCTTAAGTCCATAAAGAGATTTTCGCAATTTGCAAACATGTTGAGGAGGACAAGCATATCCTGGAGGAGGTTTTAAATAGACAGTTTCTTTCAAGTCGCCATGAAGAAAAGCATTTTTGACATCCATTTGCCAAAGAGGCCAGTTGCGGGCTGCAACGATACAAAGGAGAGTACGAACAGTGGTCATTTTAGCCACGGGTGCAAACGTCTCCTCATAATCTATGCCATACTCTTGCTTGTAACCCTGCGCAACTAATCGGGCTTTGTAGCGATCAAGACTCCCATTAGAGTTAACCTTGACAGAGCAAACCCATTTACTGCCAATCACAGAGGCGTTTTCAGGAGTCGGTACCAAGTCCCATGTGTTGTTTGCTTCAAGAGCAATCAACTCCTCAGTCATAGCATCCTGCTAGTAAGCAATCTTCAAAGCCTGGGAATAAGAGGTGGGAATAGGAGCACTATCCAAAGAAGTGAAAAGAGCAGGGAAGCCATATCTGTCAGGAGCAACAGAAGGACGACTAGTGCGTCGCAAGGGTATAATACTATTAGTAGAGGAAGTAGGAATACCTGGGTTCGCAGGAGGCAGCATTGGGATAGGATCAGGAGAAGGAGGAACCACAGGAGGAACCGTGTTGCGCCGGACATAGACATTGGTAATTGGTGGCGGGGGAGAAGTAGGAAATTGTGGCAGATACGATAGAGCAACAGGATGAGTATCCAAACGTAAAGAAAAGAGAGGAATGTGTTCCAAGAAGATCACATTGTGAGATATGCGCATGCGTTTCTCGGATTGGTCATAACACAGAAACCCCTTGTGTTGAGTACTGTAACCTAGAAAGAGACATTTGGTAGCCTGAGGGGTCAACTTAGTACTCTCTGTAGGGGGGAGATGGACAAAGCACAAACAACCAAAAACACGCAAGTGAGAATATGAAGGGGTATGACCAAAGAGAACTTCATATGGAGTGGTCTTTCCTAGAATGGAGCTAGGATGACGATTGAGAAGATACACAGCAGTCTGAGCAGCATCACACCAAAAATTTGGAGGAACTAAGGATTCAAGTAGGAGAGTTCGAACAGTTTCAAGAATGTGCCTATTCTTCCTCTCCGCAACACCATTTTGCTGAGGAGTATGTGGGCAGGATTTTTGGTGAAGAATGCCTTTATCAGAAAGGAAGGCAGAAAAATCATGGGACATATATTCTCCGCCGGAATCAGACCTAAATTTTTTTATAACTTTCTGAAATTGTGTGTGAACCATATTGTAAAACTTTTGGAAAAGAGAAAAGACTTCAGATTTGAAGCGCATGAAATAAATCCAAGTGAATCGAGAATGATCATTAATAAAGGTCACATAATACTTAAACCCGGTCCTACTCAATGTGGGTGCAATGCCCCAAACATCAGTGTGAATGATGTCAAAAGATGATAATGCACGAGTACGATGAATAGGAAATGGCAAAATATGACTCTTACTCAAACAACATGTTTTACACTTTGACGAAAGTAAAGAGGACATCAGTTTATTATCTAAAGTGGGTTCCAAACAACCATTTTTAAACAAAGAGTGTAAATAAACATTGTTCACATGACCAAGACGACTATGCCAAATAGTCCACAATTTATTTAAATTAAGGGAAGAAGAAGAAGAAAATAGGGAACGATGTCCAATGTCCAGCAAAAATAGTCGACCATGTTTACTCCCCGTCGCGATCACCTTCCCATTTTGCCGCTCCTATATGACACAACCAGTGGAAGAAAAGTTAATATGGTACCCATCATCAATAAGTTGGCCGACAGAAAGTAAGTTGGCGGATAATTTGGGAATAAAGTAGATGTTGGAAAGTTGAAGGGACTGGCCAGAGACACTAGATAACGTAATGGTACCAATTCCATAAATGAGTAATTGGTCACCATTAGCAGTAGTGATTTTGTCTTTGCCAAGGTATGGGTGAGAGGCTGTAAAGCTACATTCCACAGAAGTCATGTGATTCGATGCTCCTGAATCTAGAAACCAGGTAGAGGGGGTAATGGAGGAAGACTGAGAGATAGAAGAATGAAAAACAGGAAATGCTAGAAGAGGAAGAGATTGATACCGACCACCATTAAAACCTATGGATGCATATGCGGATGTCACCGTGTTCCGAATGAGTTCTTGAATCTGGGCTGGAGTCATGGAGACAGCTCCGGAAGAAGCGCTTCCCATGTCAGGAAAGGGTGCTTGAACTTGGAACGCAGCCGGAGCATTTTGTCTTGTCACGGAAGGATTTTGCTTCTGGTGGGTCCCATTCTTCCGCTGTAAACTGCGACAGTCATCAATAAGATGACCAGAATGTTTGCAATATCTGCAAACTAATTTCTTTCGACAGTTCTTGGCCAGATGACCGAAGCCTTTGCACTCATAGCATTGAGTAGGCTTCTGATTGGGGGCTGCCAGAAGAGCAGACTCAGCCTGAAGAGGAGCTAAGGAGGCTGTTGGTTCTTAAAGAATGGTACGCTGAGAGTTGAGGCGAATTTCTTTGCGGAGGACTTCTTGGAAGCATGTATCCAGGTTCGCTGTGACTTCTCTATTCATGAGAGCCGATCTAACATATTCAAATTCAGGTATGAGATTCATAAGGAACTGACTAATGTGGGTTTCCTCTTGTAATTTAAGAGCTTCAGCTAGAAACCCAGTAGTCACCGACTGAATGATCATAGCATCCCTCTCAGTCCATAAGGTGAGAAATCCATTGAAGTAGGCCTGCACAGATTGATCGCCTTGATTGAATTTTGCAATTTCACTATCTAGTTGAAATTTGCGAGCTTTATTTGTTTGATGGTAAACTTTCTTGAGATGACCCCACATATCGAATGCAGTAGCATATGCTTGAAGAGCAATGGCAAGAGAAGGGTCAATAGAATTCAGAATCCAAGTGATGACCTTGGCTTTTTCTTTAGACCAGATAGCGACTGCTTTGGTGTCAGTAGTCGTAGTAGGTTTAGTTAATGAACCATCAAGATAACCAAACAATCCTTGGCCTTCGACAAAATTCTTTAGATGGAAAGACCATGCCATATAATTATTTCCATTAAATTTAACCGGAATAACATCATACTTGTCCATAAGTGGCAACCAGGGACAGAAGACAGCACGCAAGCCAACCAACAAGGTGGTCTGATCTGCTATAGAGACCAAAAACTGCAGGAAAATGCTAACAGAAGACTAGCAGTGCTTGAACTAGCACTGATCAGCCCTGTGGCACCCTGAATATGAACAAACAGCAAGGAGAAATAGCAGAAGACAGAAGCAGACAGCAGAAGACAGCACGTGCAGTGCAAAACTGGTCCAAATAGGGCCAGAAGATCGGGAATTTTGGACCAGAATCTGTGTGTGGGCCCCACCGGTTTGGCGAATCACAGATCAGGATTGATCACTATAAGGTGGATCAAAGTTACTTACTTTAGTCCAAATCTGATGAGATTTGGCAAAAGATCCACAAATCTGGATGGTCTTGATGAAAACTATCTGACAGGATTTGAATAAAATCGACAGATGGAGAAGAGGATGAAACCTACCTCAAAGGTGATGCGAAAAATCCAGAAAAATGCTTAGAAAGATCCTTAAACAAGGTCGATCACGACTGTAGAGGTCGCTTGGAGATATGAAGAAGATCTGTGGTGGGCCACTGTTGATTAGTGACTAATCAGAGGAGCTCTGTACGCCAGAACGATGATCCATGCCAGGAAGATGTAGAGGAGAAGACGATTGATCAATGAAAGGTGATCGATGAGAGAAGAAGATTGATGATCAAAGATGATGGATCATTGCCTGAGCTCTGATACCATGTTATAATATGAAATAGGATTAAAGAAAAAGAAGACGACGACAGTTATGGACAGAATACTCAATGCCTCGAGTAGGAGGATTGGTTGTATATTTATAGATACATCATACCCTAATCAGGGGTAATTAGAATCAATCTACTAATCTATACAAGGAAGAAAATAACAAATTAAATCAACAAGATCCCACACGTGGGATAAGAGATACATTAGTGTACGAGCCCTTGATGGGCTGGGATTGGCCTAATGGGCCGAAGCCCATTATCTTCTACACCAAGGTCAAAGCAGGGCGATAACCACGCACTAATCGTAAGGAGTCCCACAAGTCAAGTTACTAAGGTTGGGTAAGTTAGGGTTATGATAGAATGTGTAAAACATAGTAAATAAGAGAAGGATGCACCATGCACACGAATAAGGTAAACATCTACCAAGCCTAAATAACGATCAAGGATCCATTACAACATTATCTAAGGTCAAGGATTGCCTTGTGTTGTGACCGAGGACTGGGTTAGTGCTATTGGTGGTCTTCAATCCGGGATCGCGTCTTTGAATTGCGCGAGCGGAACGAGGCGGAACACTTTGCCCTCGTAAGCGATTTCCCACAGGTTTCTGCAGTGAGGATTTCACACGCACAAGCCTCATAAACAAAGCATTGTATAATAGCGGAATCATGTAGCAAATCTCATCCATAAAATAAATCCACAATAAAAGAAACTGATGATTGAAACTAATAAACATGATGTCAGAGTGAGCAATTTATCACTGTGCATTCCCAAGCATTAGTGTTAAGTATTTATACAAAAGATGAGTTTAGTTATAACATCCCCAAAAATAAAGGCCAACAAAGGTTAGCGTAACAAAATGAACCCATAACAGTATTTCGCTCCCCAAAAGGTGTCACGCCTCGTACGGCTCAGCCCGATGTCTATAGGACATCATTAGCATGGCATTCTCCTACGAGTTGCGGCTCTTTAGCTGCCTCCTCCGCAAAGGCAGCAGGGTCTGTACCTGAGCACCAACATTAGTGGGTCGGACACGACGGTCTGGCAGGTGGCTGAACAGATATCAAGCATGCTAATTATATGTATTTAGTTGAAATCAATAAAACATGTCTAAAACAGTAAATATCATGAAAGGTTTGATGCATAGCTGAAAAGACACATAACATGTATCAAAAGCATGAACAGGTACAAGGAAAGGCAGACTGGCAAGGTGGCAACCACAATGTGTATGTCGATGATATCATTATTACTGGCCCACACAGTGATATGATTCGACAGATACAGGCCTCTCTGCAAGATAAGTTTCATATGAAGGATTTGGGACCTTTGAATTATTTCTTGGGTTTAGAAGTTCAACAATCAAACAAAGGCTTGTTTCTTCATTAGCACAAATATGCTACTGACCTAGTGGATCTCGCCGATCTTGGTGATTCTAGCCCAATTGACACCCCGTTGAAAGTAAATGCCAAGCTTCGTCAAGAAGACGGTGATCTCCTTCCTGATCCTATAAATAATTAAATATAGATGAAATGAACTAAGCATGTGTGTATAGATTAGGGCATTTTGTAATGGGTATGTGGGTATGAAATTGCCTTCATATCCCCATTTTATCACTACTAAGTTACTGTTATAAGGATATTTAAGTATATATTTATATATATAAATACATATATTATATAAATAAATATTAGTCGGACGGCTAGGGCCAAGGCCAGGCCGGGCCAGTATTGTCTAAGCCCGACTCTCAAATTTCAGGGCCTGCAAAGAATTGTCCAAGCCCGGCCCTAGGGCTTTTCCTTAGAAACAAAAGCCCTCATTTTAAGGGCAGCCTGGTCCCCTTGTCTCAAGGCCAAATTGACAAGCCTAGTCCTTGGAGGGTCTAGACTGGAGATAGACCTAACCTTTGGCAATTTTTCATAAAGTGGCTGCTCGCAGGTCTTGAACCTGCGTTACCTATTGCACCCAAGACTTTTACCATTGGACCAAAGCAATGACCCTAGAAACTAATAAATAAGGAAATAATAAATAAATAAATAAGGATCATGGGAAATAAAAAAATCCAGGAGTAACACAGAAATCATAAAAATTCGAACCCCAATTCTAAATTTAGGGATATTCCAGATGTGATCCCCTTAAGTTTGACCATCCTTTCCTACGTCAACCTTGCACGTAATGTGCTAGATCTGCACATAGATGTGAGATTGGAAGATATTTTCTTGAAATCAGTCAGTGAATGTGAGGTGTGCTTTAGTTATAGGTTTGAAAGTAGAAACTGCCCGCTCGAAAATAAGTGGGGTGGTAGGGTGCCGAGATCCCTCGTACAGTACACGTAAAGGGTGGAACTTACCAAACTTGGGTGTCTGACTTTTCTTTTGGCAAAAAACCCACTGGCACCGAGAGTGTGGCATTCTTAAGCGAGCAGGCTAGACCCATGACTATTTGGTGGGGGGGGGGGGGGGGGGGGGGGTGTGGGATGGGCATTGGGTTGGGGAGGTTGTTGAGGATGGGCATTTTCCAACCCCTAACTCTCTATCCTTTCCTTTCATGCAAGAGGATAGACATTTAGGGTATGTATATTTCTACTTTTTCCCCTCATTTTTTTTTTATTCATAGGAGGGGCAAATTGTTAAAGATTAGTGGCATTTTCATCATTTTCTTCTCTCCAAAAGATAGAATGAACTCAATATATTTATTCCTAAATTCACTCCCTGAATTTTCTGGATTTGTTCCTCATCAAACGTGAATCAAGAGAAAGGAACTCCACTGTGGAGCCCCTCCTAATGAAAACTCTGTTGAAAATCTGAATTTTTCTAAAAGAACATCCTCTAGTGCATACAACTGTTAACATGATTAATGTGGCTCAATTTTATGATAGGTACTTGAGTAAATTTTGGTGAGATCCTATAGATGGGATCCTCTTGGGTTCCTGGATAGAATTTGTTGAAGGGATTGAGTGGGGCCCATCTAAGAAAAATTGGAATAATCTGTGAATTCTGATTCTTTAAGGTTTCTAGTCATGAGAATTTCCTGATGCTCTTGAGTGGGGCCATTAAGAAAAATGGAAAAAAAATTAAAAATTAAAAAGATTCCACACTAAAGAAAAATAAAAATTCCATAAATATTACCCCATATTCTATGAAAATTTTTACTTTGAAATGACTTAGGCCCAACACCAGATATATCTATACAAAATATTAATTTTTTTTATAATATTTTATTAAAGTATTTTAAAAGTTATCACTCATAGTAGGTTATTTGAGTGAAATCTGATGAAGGAATATACGTTACACAATGAGGCTATTTTCTCATTGATTTAGACTTTTCATGGTTGGGCCCGCTAAGTGGTTTCCTGAAATTCTGGTGGTGCTCTAATGTAGTTTTTCACTCTCTCTCTCTCTCTCTCTCTCTCTCTCTCTCGTTTCCTTTTGTCTACAGTGTAAATGACCTTGAGATCGTTAGTGGGCCATGAAAGAAATACCCTCTTTGAGAAATTTCACTCCAATATAGTTCAAGGCTACTGTCAGATTTTCTTTTCTTTGTCATCATTGGCCATCGCTTGCCCCCTCTGAAAGAAAATCTTGGCTCCGCCACTGCCCATGACCTATATAGCTGGAACGGGCTTGCCTAGCCCACAAGACTAAAAAGACCAAACGATTACTGTGGGAGTGATAAAATAATTAGGAGTCTTTAAATTTAGTTTGATTTGAATTTGTTTGGGCAAAACCAGATTCTTGGGTAAAGGATTAATGCTTTTCACAAAACTGTGGGAAATCCATGTTTGTCAATTGTAAACCCTTGAGCATTTGTACCAATCAAATCCTCATTTTAGAGGATTTTTAGTTCCAACTGCCCTCCATAGGATTTGGAAATGCTCGCTTTTGTGGATTTGCGCACTGAAATCAAATTTCCTCAACTATATGCATGGGCACAGAATTACACATTGATATTGATGTGAAATCCTTAGGTTTTCGAAGAATAGTCCATATTGTTGATTCATAGGCATTCTCTTCTCAAGATGACTCCACTTATTGCGGAAGAGGAGAGTCCTCTACCCATTATATGTTGACTCCTCACCAGGAATGAAAAAGAGGGTAGATTGGAGACAGACTATGATATTCCGGAGATGGGTAAGGTGTGAGGGCAAGTTGTGTAATCTGATTATTGACGGTTGGAGTGTGATGAATATCGTTGTGCAATGGCTTATTGAAAAGCTTCAATTGCCAACAGAAAAGCACCTGAAACATCCTGTAACTCAATAATTTAGTTTACTTATTCAGTTTCCTTTTGATCAAAGAAGATTTAGGAGTTAGAAAACAACTAGGAAAGGGTTCCTGTTCAACCTCTTCCTGTAAATTTGTAATCTTTCCATTGAGAGGATAATCTCTCACTACATCAATAAAGAACTCTAGTTTCTCTGCTGTTGTGAGTGCTACTTTTTGATTGAGTGCTTGCGTGTGGAATCCCTTGGGAATTTGGCCAAGCCTTATTTGGAGCTTGGCCTACCTTGTGGGACCCATTGACGGATTCTGCCAAACCCCTTGTGGAGTTGTTCTACTTCATTTGTGGATTATGACCATATCATTAAGTAAAAAAGGTTTGGATTGCATATTAGACATGAATATCTAAATGTATATTTTGCTATGTTCATGTACATAAATTATGGTTTAAGAAATCGGCTGAGTTTGAGTCGACTCGGACTCGGCCTTTAACGAGTTGGGTATACTAGAACTCTGGCCCAACTTGCGGGGACTCGCCCGAGTCCCATGACCCTGGTGAGTCAGCCGAGTCCACAATGACAGGCTTGGCTGACCATCTACTGAATCATGTAAATCTATTTGTTTCTTGTGTTGCTACATCCTGTCAGGAATAAACAAGAAGAATAATCTTGAAGATTGAATGGAATTTCCGATGATCCCTTGAGGATTCACCATGCTATTTTATAGATCAGTAATGCCCAATTTTGGGCTACAATTACAACCAACGAATCTCCTAGTATAGTATGTATTGCTATACAGGTTTGACTAGTGACAATCAATTAAATATTACAATCAATCAAATCTCCTATTTATGGAATGTATAGTTGTACAAGTCTAATTAATGGGCTTTTGTATATGGGTCAAACGAATGGGCCTATGTTAACACCCCCCCTCAAATTGATGCGGGGAATCAGTAAGCATCAATTTGCCGGATAAGAATTGATGACGTGGGCGAGGAAGTCCCTTCGTGAAGATGTCTGCAATCTGAAGTCCAGAGGAAATGAATGGTAGGGAAATGATGTCCCGTAGATATTCATCACGAATAAAATGACAATCAACTTCGATGTGCTTGGTTCGTTCATGAAAAACAGGATTTTCGGTAATACGAATAGCACTAGTGTTGTCAGCATGGAGAGGTGTTGGTGAGGTTTGTGGAAAACCAAGATCGGAGAGTAGCCCACGGAGCCAAAGTATTTCAGCACAGGCATCAGACATAGCGCGATATTCAGCTTCGGTGGAAGAGCGTGAAACTTTAGCTTGTTTCTTACATTTCCAGGATATCAACGCATCGCCAAGATACATACACCATCCAGTGGTGGAGCGACGAGTGTCAGAACAACCCGCCCAATCAGCATCAGAGAAAGCACTGAGAGTTAGAGGGGAATCAGCAGGAAAAAATAGACCTCGAGTAGTCGTACCAAGAAGGTAACGAATAATTCGTCGGACAGCTGCAAGATGAAGATGCCTTGGTTGAGTCATATACTGACTGACCATGTTAACAGCAAAGGAAATGTCGGGGCGGGTATGAGTCAAGTAGATTAAGCTACCAACCAATTTCCTATAGAGTGTGGCATCGGGAAGGAGATCCCCACTATCAGTTGAGAGCTTCAGATTCACTTCAAGAGGAGTATCAACTGGAGTTGATTGTTGGAGTCCTGCTAGTTCAATTAGGTCTAGAGCATATTTATGTTGGTGCAAGAAGATTCCTTTGACTGTGTGATGCACTTCAAGACCTAAGAAGTAGGTTAAGGGACCCAAGTCTTTCATCTGGAATGATTGATGCAACGAGGATTGAAGCGTAGATATCATTGCGGAATCAGTGCCAGTGATAATGATATCATCAACATAAACAAGAAGAATAGTGATACCACTTGGAGACTTGTGTAAAAACAGTGAAGGATCATACGGACTTTGTGTAAAGTCTAACATAAACAAGGCGTCTCGAAATTTTTCAAACCAAGCGCGAGGAGCCTGTTTAAGGCCATAGAGGGAACGCTTGAGTTTAGCAACATTTGTACTGCTGGAAGGGGAACACCCTTTAGGAAGACGCATATACACCTCTTCCTGCAGATCACCATGAAGAAAGGCATTCTTAACATCTAACTGAAGAATGGGCCAAGCTTGAGATGCTGCAATGGCAATAATCATCCGGACAGTAGTCATCTTTGCAACAGGGGCAAATGTTTCATCATAGTCTATGCCATATTCTTGGCAATTACCAAGAGCAACCAGACGAGCCTTGTATCGGTCGAGAGAGCCATCAGATTTCAGTTTGACCGAATAGACCCATTTACAGCCAATAGGTCGAACTGTAGGCGGGCAGGTAACCACATCCCACGTATGATTATTCTGGAGAGCTTCTAATTCCTCGGACATAGCTTTCCGCCAACATTCATGCTTCACAGCTTGAGAATAAGAAGTGGGAATGTTAACAGAGGCTAGAGTGGCAAGAAAAGCGGAATGAGAGTACCCATATCTATCAGGAGGGCGAGAAACACGTGTGGTACGTCGAAGTGTTGGTGGAGCAGGAGTGGCTATGGAAGTCGGATCAGGTGCCGGATCAGGATGCTCGGGAAGGGGTTGTAGTGCGGTATTGAGTGGATCCGTTCGTCGTCGATATACAATGCCAGGTTTGAACCGTTCAACACAAGATGAAGAAGTGTCGGATGAGAAAGATGGTAGTGTAGTCATGGTGATAGGAGGTGAGGAATCAGGGGTTTGAGAAAAGAAATATAAATTTTCAAAAAACACAACATTTCGA
Source organism: Persea americana (assembly GCA_029852735.1). Taxonomy (NCBI): domain Eukaryota; kingdom Viridiplantae; phylum Streptophyta; class Magnoliopsida; order Laurales; family Lauraceae; genus Persea; species Persea americana. The sequence goes on along the minus strand of CM056820.1, from coordinate 16,553,354 downwards.
GAAACACGAATTCTTTGGACAGAGGGATCATAACAAACAAATCCTTTTTGATGAGTTGCGTAGCCAAGAAAAACGCATCTAGTGGCTTGCGCAGACAATTTCATTCTTTCAGAAGAAGGAAGATGAACAAAACAAACACATCCGAAAGGACGAAGATGTGTATATGTAGGATGAGAGTTAAAAAGACGGAAATAAGGGGATTGATTTTGAAGTTTAGAAGATGGAAGCCTATTGATAAGATGAACGGAAGTGGAGAGAGCTTCCGGCCAAAAACGAGGAGGAACAGAGGATTCAAGTAGTAGGCAACGAACCATGTCAAGTAAATGGCGATTCTTACGTTCAGCAATGCCATTTTGCTGTGGAGTATGAGGACAGGTTCGTTGTGAAATAATTCCCTTTTGTTGAAGAAATTCTTGAAATCTGTTTGACACATATTCACCACCTGAATCAGATCGGAGAATCTTTATGCAGGTTGAGAATTGCGTTTCAACATAGGCAAGAAATTTTGTAAAAATGTCAAACACTTCTGATTTAGCCCTTAAAAAATAAATCCAAGTGAATCTGCTATGATCATCGATGAATGTGACAAAGTATTTGTAGTGAGAATGAGAAATAACCGGTGTTATACCCCAAACGTCACTATGAATCAAATCAAAGCATTTTTCTGATATAGAGGTATGTATAGAAAATGGAAGAGCTTTACTTTTTCCTAATTTGCAAACAGAACAGTCAATATTGATATCAGAATTAGAAAACTGCATTTTATTAATCAAACCAGAATTTTTCAAAGTTAACAATATGTTTGAATTAGGATGTCCCAATTTTTTGTGCCACAGATGCACATTTTTTTGAAGAACACATGAAAAAGCTGAAATAGATGCATCCCTAGGATGTATAGACAGACGTAGCGGAAATAAGCGGCCGCACTTAGGCCCCTTCGCGATCACCTGTCCCGTCTCCTGATCCTGTACAACACAACCAGAAGAAGAAAAGGAGACATTACAATGATTATCTACAAGTTGTCCAACAGATAACAAATTTGTAGATAGGCCAGGTGAAAGAAAAACATGATTCAAGGGCAATTTGTGTGAAATATCACCTATGGCAGTGATAGGTAAGTGTCCCCCATTGGCAGTTTGAACTTGAAGTTTCCCATCATATGAGTGAAGATTAGACATGAGTTTGGAAGTAGAAGTCATATGATTAGATGCTCCAGAATCAAAATACCATAAGGAAGGAGATGAAAAAACTTTACCTGAGAGACCCAAGGTAGAGAATGCTTGGAGGATCATTTGTTGAATCATTTCAGGGTTGACAGGAGGGATGGATTCAGATGGCTGTGAAGACATGGATGAAGACGGAGAAGCAGATGCCACAGACTGAGAATCTGAAGAAGCAATAGCAGAATAAGCACGTGATTTTCGATTTTCTGGGCGCTTCCTGCATTCAGAAATAATATGTCCGCTAGCTTTGCAGTAGTTACAAACTTTCCGTCGGCACTGAGAAGAATAATGTCCATACTCCTTACAAGTGAAGCATTGAATCTTGCTCAAATCAGTGTTGCTCCTGGGGGGTTTCCCTTTTGCCATATAAGCAACTTCAGTGACACCAGTAGATTGTTGGGATAATTGATGCTGAGTGGATATCCTCTGTTCTTCGCGGAGAACTTCATTAAGACATGTGTCCAAAGAGGGAGATGGATGCCGACTCATAAGATTAGAACGAACATTTTCAAATTCAGGCCGAAGTTTCATTAAAAACTGATCTCTCTGAGTAATTTTATGAACTTCTTGAACACCAGAGAGAGTTTCGCCAGTAAGAGTGGCATAGGCAATATCCGTGTATTCAGTCCAAAGAACGAAGAAGCCTGAGTAATACTCCTGGACAGTCATCTGTCCTTGAGAATATTGAGCAATTTCATGTTCTAATTGGAATCGACGGGCTGAATTCTCTTGTTGATATATGCGTTTCAAATATCCCCACATAACACAAGCATTTTTATAAGGCTTAAGATGTAAGAAAAATTGAGGTTCCACTGCACCCAACATCCAGCTCATGATTTGTGCTTCTTTGGTTTCCCAAGCTTCCAAATCCTCCAATTTATCTTGTTCCGATGGTTTTTGTTTAGAACCAGAAATATGACCCCATAATTGTTTGCCTTTCAGATAAAGCTCAAATTGATAGGCCCAAGCAGAGTAATTCTTTCCGTTGAATTTGATCAACTGCATCTCATTCTTGTCCATTTTCAACCCACAGATGACAGTAAAATGCTCAAATAAAGGTAGCAGCAACTATAGAGAGAGAAATAACAGCCCAGAAGATATGTGAAAACAACCAATCACAACAGATCACAAATCTGTATAAATAGATGAACAAAACTGGGCCAGACGTCCAAGAAATTTATCAAAAACAGTAGGTGGGGCCCACTGATGATTCAATCTATCAGATCAAGATGACCAAATAGGCAGTAGCAATAGTATAGCCACAAACAGTAAGAAGAATGTAACAATAGCTAACAGCAAGCAGCAACAGTAATCTGATATGAATCAGATGTGTACAGAACCCAAATAGACAACCCAGGCGAGTACCTGGTTGGTGTCTGGATGAGCACGTGGGTCCCACAGAGGGATTGAAATGCAGATCAGATGAAAGATCTGAATACCAGTTGTAAATGTCTTCCTGGAGATGAAATCTGGTGTGCAGACTCCAAGGATCCAAAAAATTGAACGGTGGAGATGAAAACTATTGTCAAAACTGGCAAAATCACGAGATTGAGCAAATGGCCTACCTTTGAATGGCAAAAAATTGTGAAAAAATCATCAAAAAAACCTCCTGCAGTGGACGACCAAGACTGTTGAGGTTCCAAGCTGTGTCTGGACGATCACAAGTGGGCCACTGTTGAACAGCTATGATCAGCGGTGGATGATCAGACTGAATAAACTCTGATATGTCTGAAACAGATCCTAGAACACTCAGATGAATTGGAAGATTGCAAAGATTCTTCTGAGATAGGCTCTGATACCATGTCAGGAATAAACAAGAAGAATAATCTTGAAGATTGAATGGAATTTCCGATGATCCCTTGAGGATTCACCATGCTATTTTATAGATCAGTAATGCCCAATTTTGGGCTACAATTACAACCAACGAATCTCCTAGTATAGTATGTATTGCTATACAGGTTTGACTAGTGACAATCAATTAAATATTACAATCAATCAAATCTCCTATTTATGGAATGTATAGTTGTACAAGTCTAATTAATGGGCTTTTGTATATGGGTCAAACGAATGGGCCTATGTTAACACATCCATTACACCATAGGAAGCTGGAGGTTGATAAATTTATGCTCGCTTCTTCGGCATTAGAGGCATTGACATATATTTTCTTTCATGTTATTCAATGACCCCAAATATTAACTGGTCCTTACTCGAAGTGGTTTTAAGAGGGCTAGTTTCTTTTATGTAATTCAATGACCCTATATAGAATTTGTCCTCAATAAGAGATGTGTCCTCTAAATAGAGGTATACTGCCCAAGCATATGTATGATTTTATTCCATCTTATTTCAACACAAGAGGACTCATTTCTCCAATATGGAAAGACATCACACTTGCACATGTCACTTGGCCAAATTTTCTATTTGGTAGGGTAGAAATTTCCTGAAAGAAATGGTTCGATTGGATTAAAATCGTGAAAAATTTACAGAAACAAGAATGTTTAACAAATTCACCATCTGATGGGGCTCTCATACTCCTGTTTTTTTTTCTTATTTTTGAATTTTTTTGTGAACTGTTAAATGGGACTCGATCTGACTCAGCCATGTCCCATGTGACTCGGCTGAGTTGACTTGGACTTGGCCTTGACTGAGTAGGGTCTCGAGTCCGAGTTTTAAATCCGTGAAATAAATGCATGTATTTACTTATGGATATGTGCAAAGATAGATCTATACATGCATAGAAATTCTAGATCGATGTTAATATGGGTGATATTTTTGGATTTTATTGCATCTAGAGGCTATTGTTAATCGTACTTATGATAGAGAAATGTAAGTCCAGTCATTTACTGAGATTTCACATTTGACACTAGCTGCGGCTATCCTGCCATGAATGCATCCTACTATGACCTTAGCTTTCATCCTGTTAGCACTAACAAGGACTGCAAGCTTTACAAAAATTCACGGGCCGTCAAGTCTTACGATTGCGATTCATGCAAGTAAGAAATTCACGTGCCAACTTCATTTGTATATCCTTCCTTATCCATAATTTTTAAATATTTTTAGACCTTTTCTTCCATCATCCTTTCAGGGCAGGAGTTGCTCAGTACATGAAAATTGAATGGAGAGTGGTTGCGATCTTTAACGTTATTCTGTTTGTTGTTCTGGTAAGATTTCTTCACCCTATGCAGCATATGAAAGTCAATAATAAAAATGAAAAAAAAAAAAAAAACGAGAAGAGAAAGACATGATGTTTTCAACTGATTTTTTTTAAATTATCATTATTATTAGTTTAGCATGAAATGGGGCAGATGGGTCCTAGATTTTGAAGTTCAATTAGTTCATCTTCTGGACCCTATCATGAATCTCATGGCCATAATGTTTGAAATTACGGATGAATGTGGGTCATCTGCAAAACTGCCACTTTTCAGGCCGCCAATGAAATTGATGTTCACTTGAAGGAATTCTTTTGCTGGATGATTCATCTATAATGGATTGAGGATTCCACTAGATTAATTGTCTGGATTCCCTTGGGTTAAGTTGTTGGTTGGAACTTGGAACACAAACTTTGTTTAATTTGATTGAGCACATTTTTTAAGTGCAAGTGAAACAAAATGATTGGAGAATTTCGACATTACCTGGTTTTGAGATTGTGCTCAGATTCTTCAAAATGAACAATCATTCAGGATACTTCATTTTATGTGTAAATTTCTTGTCCCTTTCACAGTAAACATGCATCATAGATCCAAGTCATACAAGTTGCATGGAGTATGACAAGGCAACAACAGCCACTTGGAGAGGTAATAGGAGCAAACCCCTGTTATCAGGGAAAAAAGGGAGCACACCCTAAGATAACTAAGTGAATCAAGGGAAATATAACATGACTTAGACTTTATAATTTCTGGAAGAGGACTACTAGGATGCCATGTTCAGAATACCCAATTGGAACATCGGAGAATAAATCAGTTATTGCAGAGGGTTCACAAGATGACTGACGCAGTCAGGGATCCACAAGATATCCCAAGACAGTGGCTATGTCGTCACTATACTGCTGTCTAGTAGGAGGTAACAACTGTTTAATCATTGGCTATGTCGTCACTATACAACAATTTCTTAGCAAGATAGGGATAGATTCACCACAATGATGCTGAGAAACATGCAATGCATATAAACTCACTTAGGAAAAATGGAGAGAACTGAAATATAGAAGAGAAACAAGAGAATCCAAGTCTCTTTAATCATTTTACTCAATATCCATTGTCTGCCATATTGCAGTAGACCATTACAATTTATAGGAAACTGTTTTCTTTTGTATGGGATTGCAATCAAATCAATTATCCTATACATTACCTAATAATTCCTATGATCATTGCAATCAAATCAATTATCCTACTCATTACATAATTATTCCCATGATCTAGGATCTTTTGTTGACACTAATTAATAGCTAATTAAAGAGGAAAGTCAAAGCTTCTAGAGGATTCTCGAGATAAGGAAATCCTGCACAAATCCTGGACACTTACTGTTTATGAATTGAATTTCTGAAATTACAGAATCCACTATGTATCTTCTATTAACTCAAAATAGCCCTTGGCAGGAGGTTCAGTGCATATTTTGGGGCTGTTTTGGTTCCCATTTAGATCCAAACTGTCACAGATGGGTTAGGACCCCTTGTGCTCTGTCAAAGGCTCTCATGAACCTTTCAGCTGGCAATAAAATTGGGTCTTCATGAATCCCCTCTTCCTGTGAAGAATTAGCCTTCGAGTTCGCATCTTCCTCATCATCCAGCACATAAACTAGTGTTTCTTCTCCTTTGTAGGGTGTGAGGTCTTCAATATTAAACACAGTGGAGGTCTTCACATGTGTTGGGTGTTGCACCTTGTATGCATTGTTGTTGATCCTGTTAAGGATATGACAACAACCAATTTTCTTTGGCATAAGCTTATTGAAGGTGCTGACAGGAATACGCTTGTGACAAATAAAAACCGATACCAAATCACCCACATCAAAAGCCAATGGCCATCGGCCTCGATTTGCAACTATCTTGTATTTAGCATTACTAGCTTATGGTCGCTTCCTTACTTCCCCATGCATTGCTCAAATGTTGTGGGCCATCTCCTCAGCATCTTACTTACCTTCCTGGGTTTTTGAATTGGTACGAAGTCCAAAATGTTTGTGGGGTTGGACCCATACACAACTTTAAAAGGGCTCATCTGCATAGATCGATTTTGTGAGGAATTATAGGTGAACTCTGCACGAGGTAGTATAAGATCCCACTGTCGTGGTCGTTGGTTGACCAAGCTATAAAGTAGGTTGCCAAGGCTGCGATTGAAAACTTCAGTCTGTTCGTCGGTGTGTGGATGATATGCAGTGCTGATCTGCAAGTCGGTGCCCAATCTCCGCCATAAGGTATGCCAGAAGTGTCCCACGAACTTAGTGTCGCGGTCTGAAGGGATGGTTTTGGGCACACTGTGTAGACGAACCACCTCTTTGAAGTACAGGTTGGCCGCATAGGATGCATCCGATGCCTTCTTGCATGGTATAAAATGTGCCATTTTGGATAACCTGTCAACCACAACCACCACAAAAATACAATCCATACCTCGTTGGGTCTGTGGTAGACTCAACACAAAGTCCATGCTACCATCCTCCCATGGAGCCTCCGCAACAGGAAGTGGAGTGTAAAGGCCAGTATTCTGAATATGTTCTTTTGTTATCTGACAAGTATGACACCGCTCCACAAATCGATTCACCATGGCCAATAATAATCTTGCTCTACCAATCCAATTGTTTTGTCACGGCCAAAGTGGCTAGATAATGAACTGGCATGGAGTTCCATCATGATACGCTCCCATAAAAAACAAACATGAACACATAGCTGCACACCTCTAAACAGAAAACCATCATACAAATAATAATCTCCCCATTACCCTTGCTGCAAGCTGTAAATCTGTCCAGGAATACATCAAACCCAACAACCCACACACCAAGCGTAGTCAATAAATTCATTCTTCTACTCAATGCATCGGCTACTTTATTTTGAGTACCAGATTTATGTTTCAGGGAAAAAGTGAACTCTTGCAAGTAGGCAATCCACTTGGCATGTCTACTATTGATCTTGTGCTGCCCGTTAATATATTTCGGGGCTTCATGATCAGAATATAGGATAAATTCCCTTTGAACCAAGTAATTCCGTTAATATATTTCAGGGCTTCATGATCAGAATAGAGGTTAAATTCCCTTTGAACCAAGTAATGCCGCCAATGCCTAAGAGCTTGAACAATGGGGTAGAATTCAATATCATATGTTGAATAGCGAAGTATTGTCAATCAAGGCCCAACTCGCAGGCCCATTTAGGCCCGATTAATGTATTTTACCATTAGTCAAAACACATGTGTGCATACCTTAAGTGTTAGCTAGGATTTTGGATCTGAGATTGTATTACCTTCATTAAGGCATGATTAGATACTGTAATTAGGGCAACCAGCCCCTATATAATGATACCCATGCGACCCTTAAGGGATACGGCATTCACCATCTCTTTCTATCTTCTATGATTTGTATTTCATGTCCATCTGATGATATGGTATCAGAGCTAGGCTCAATAAGTTCTTCTATGTTCCACATCCGTTTACTCTGTTGTGCTCAACATCTTCTTTAGTGATCGACAGGACAAAGAAAGGATCTCTTTGTCTATCGCCAGCCCTGATCTTGCTCAAGACTGATAGATACAGACTCTGATCTGCATCTCTGGAGTTTTTCATCATCTGGGACAAAGAAAAAGTTGCTGATCAGCCCAGATTCATTGTGGCCCACCTACGATGATCAAGACATCCTCGGCAGAGATATAGATATTGGTTGACTGGTTATTCTGGGAATTCTAGAGATTTTCCACAATTTTTTGCTGCTTCGAGGTAGGTTTTCTACTCACTTTTGTGGATCTCCTTTTTTAAGAACTAAGCTTCATCTCAACCATTCGAAATCTTGGATTCTCATCCAAATTGGTTGATCCTTGGTTACTTGGTAGCAGAAACATACTACCTATCATCCAGGAGCCTCTGATCATTCCACTGATCACACAGTGGGACCCACGACCAGACCTAAGGCAATAAAATAGGGTCGCCCAGCCTATTTTTGAAAAAAATTGTGATTCACAAATCTGCGTAGTGGTTTTTTTTTTTTTTTTTCTGCCAAGTGTTGCTGCCTTGTTTCAATCATTTTTGACCTTGGTTCTCTCTACAGTAGTGGGTTGCCACCTTGGGTTTATTTGACAGCATAAAAAAATAAAATAAAAAAAAATCTACTTACTGCAATTCTTCTAATCTGTTAGTAATGGAAAAATCAGACATTATCGTGGTTCGCTTTGATGGCAAAAATTATACCTTCTGGGCCTTCCAATTTCAAATTTAGTCGGAAGGCAAAGAACTCTGGGGATACATTGATGGATCTGAAGTTAAACCTGATGAAGAAGAAAAGAAGATTTTAGCTTGGAAGACTAAGGATGCTAAAATCAAAACATGGTTACTGGGCTTTGTTGAACCACATTTCATCCTCACTATGAAACCTTGCAAAACTGCCCGTGAAATGTGGGAATATCTGAAAAATATTTTATTAACTAGGTAATGCTGCTCGCCAATTCCAATTGGAGCTTGAAATTTCTCAATTCACACAAGGCACCCTCTATTTAGGATGATTACAATGGTTTTCGAAGATTGTGGTCTGAATATGTTGAAATTAAGTTTGCCATTGTGTTTGAAGCACTGCTATCCGAATTACTTGCCTTACAACAAAACAGCCATCGGGACCGGTTACTCATGAAACTGTGTCTTGATTCCCTAAATTTGAGACAGTTAGATCATACTGATGAGCCGGGCTTCTCTTCCCAGGTTAGATAACTGTCTTCAAGAACTCCTACGGGAAGAATGCTTGGTTACCAAAACTGCTCTTGAACACTGCTCTTGAACAACAGAGCTCCAATGAGGCTCCGCTTGCATATGTTGCTAAAACAGACCACCTCCTCGGGACACCAATTTTATACAATGCTATAACTGTAAACAATATGGTCATTATGCAAATCAATGCAAGCTAAAAGTCTGTAAATATTGTAAGTTCATTGGTCACGTTCTTGAAGAATGTCAGAAGAAGCTCGCAATTATGCTTCTCGCACCTATGTGCAGTGAGCGCCTAGTGCTTACATAGTTGTCACTCCACAATATGCATCTTCCGACTTAAGTGGTTCTTTGCTGTTGATTCTTCATCACAACCTAGTTCCTCATCACAATCAGTGTCACCAGCTCCTCTCACACCGGATATGGTAAATCAAATGATTATCAATGCCTTGTCCTCTATGAACTTTTTAGATACTGGTTCATCTCTTTCTAATACATGGTATTTAGACTCATGTGCTAGTAATCATATGGTCTCTTCACCCACAAAATTACATAATGTTGTTCCTTACTCTGGCACTCTTACTGTTCAAGTTGCCAATGGGGACCACCTTCCCATAGTCTCTGTTGGTGATGCCCCTGGGCTTTTACCATTAACCAATGTTTTTGTGTCTCCTCATCTTGCTACCAATTTAGTTTCTGGGCTTCAACTACTTGGGAATAATTACAATTTCTATTTTTCTTCTTCTGGTTGTGTTGTGCAGGACCAGAAGTCGGGGGAAGTGATTGAGAGGGGGCCTAAACGTGGCAGACTTTTTTCCCTACCAGTGTCTACATTTATTAAGAATAAACCTTTGCATCAGTTGTTTTGTTTCTTACTTAAGAATAATTCTCAGTTGTGGCATAATAGACTCGGTCATCCGAGTGCTGCTACGTTGTCTACTTTGTTTCAAACTGGATTATTAAATAAACCTATTGATTATGTTTCATTTAAGTGTGTTGCTTGTAAATTAGGAAAAAGTAAAACTTTACCTTTTCTTTACTATACAACACGGAGTAATGAATGTTTTGACTTAATCCATAGTGATGTTTGGGGCATTGCTCCTAACATCTCTCATGGTCATTTCAATTACTTACGTTTATTGATGACTATAGCAGGTTTACTTGGGTTTATTTGTTGCGTTCAAAAGATGATGTTCTTATTGCATTTAAATTTTTTGTTACCTATGATGAAACCCAATTTTCCAAATGCATTAAAACTTTGCGATCCGATTCAGGGGGGAGAATGTCTCCACTGATTTTCAATCTTTCCTAAAGGCTAAAGGAATTATATCTCAACGTACCTATCCGTATACTCTACAACAGAATGGAGTCGCAGAACGGAAAAATAGGCACCTCCTCAATGTCACTAGAACACTTCTAATTGAATAATCCGTTCCTCCTCGTTTTTGGATTGAAGCTCTCATCACTGTAGTGCATCTCATAAACCATCTTCCATCACCTACTAGTACTCAATTAACACCACATTTTAAACTGCTTGGTCACCATCCTTCGTTTGATCATCTGCATACCTTTGGGTGTGTTTGCTTCGTTCATCTTCCTCCCACAGAGCGCACAAAATTAACCGCCAAATCTCTCAGGTTTGCTTTTTTAGGATATGCTACTAATCAAAAGGGTTTTGTTTGTTATGATCCCAATGCTCGTCTCATCAGGATATCTCGTAATGTTTTTTTCTTTGAAAATCAATATTTCTTCCAAACCCACTTGGATCGTCCTCTATCTTCCTCAGCTATCTTGCCAGGTTTTTCAGATGAAACAACTGTTACTAGGTTTAATCCTAATTTTGTTTATCATAGACGGGAATGAACTACCACTGCAGATTATCATTCAAAAGCATATGCAAAAGAACACAAGAACGAGAGAGAGTTTTCTGTGAAATACTCCAATTCGACTTACAGCCTTGGATTTCTCTTCTTTATATAGACTTTACATTGCCTAAGTTAGGCTACAAATCATGGAAACAAAACCTAAGTAAACCTCTAAGTATGGTAAGACATCCTAGCATACACGGTTTTATCATTCTGTACACGGTTTGACTAGATCTTATATTTACAAGTGGTTTGGGCTAATTATCATACAAGTGGGCTGAGCCTATTATCAAATACTTTACACTTTAAAACCCCCCTCGAATTGATGCTTGGAATCAACCTGTAACAATTTGCGACCCAAGAATTCATGTCACTGCCATGGAAGACCCTTGGTGAAGATATCAACAATCTGTAACTCAGTGGGAATATGGGGAAGAGAAATGACTTGGCTGATCATACTCGTCCCGAATAAAGTGACAGTCCACTTCATTATGCTTGGTCCTCTCATGAAAAATAGGAATTTTAGTGATTCGAATGGCACTTGTGTTGTCAGCATGAAGAGGAGTTGGCTGAGTTTGTGAGAATCCAAGCTTCGAGAGCAACCCGCGTAGCCATAGAAACTCAGAACAAGCGTAAGACATGGCTTGGTATTCTGATTCCGTGGAAGATTTTGATACTTTATCTTGCTTCTTACATTTCCAGGATTTCAAGGTGTCTTCGAAGTAGACACACCATTTGGTGGTAGAGCGGCATGTGTCCGGACAGCTGGCCCAATTCGCATCAGAATAAGCAGTGAGCATAAGTGGTGTGCCAACTGGAAAAAATAAGCCGCGGGTAGAAGTACCAAGGATTTATCGAATAATCCGTTTGACGGCCATGCAGCGGAGCTGTCATAAACTGATTGACCAAATTAATAGCATAAGAGATATGGCTAGGTAGACTAGGCTACCAACTAACCGACAATAGAATGTAGGATCAGGAAGGAGATCTCCGTCTTGTTGACGAAGCTTGGCATTCACTGCCAAAGGGGTGTTGACTGGCCTAGAATCACCTAGAGCGGCCAGGTCCACTTGGTCAGTAGCATATTTTTGCTGATGAAGAAACAAACCTTTCTTTGATTGATGAACTTCCAAACCCAAGAAATAATTCAAAGGTCCAAAATCCTTCATAGGAAACTTATCTTATAGAGGGGCCAGTATCTGTCGAATCATATCACTGTGTGGGCCAGTAATAATGATATCATCGACATACACAAGGAGAGTTGTGGATCTTCTGGATGAATGAAGCATGAACATCAAAGGGTCATACGGGCTCTGGATAAAAGAAAGCTGAAGGAGCGTAGTTCAGAACTTGTCGAACCAAGCTCGGGGTGCCTGTTTAAGACCATATAAGGAGCGTCTTAAACGAGCGACATCGGTCTTGGAAGAAGAAGGAAATCCTTAAAGGTGATGCATGTTGACTTCCTCTTTAAGATCCCCATGAAGAAATGCATTCCTCACATCCATATGATATAGGGGTTGTGACTCAGAGGCAGCTATCGCAAGAATTATGCATACGGTTGTCATTTTGGCCACTGGAGGAAAAGTCACCTCATAGTCAATACCATACTCTTGCATGGTTCCAAGTGCAACCAGACGGGCTTTGTAGCGATCCAAGGATCCATCGGACTTCAATTTCACCGAGCATACCCATTTTCTTCCAATGGGTTTGATAGATGGAGGACATGGAACAACGTCCCATGTATGATTTGTCTGAAGAGCAATAAGTTCTTCCTGCATAGCTTGCATCCAACAATCATGCTGTATAGCTTGACAGTATGAGTTAGGGATAGAAACAGAAGACAAAGTGGTTAATAATGAAGGATGAGCAAAGCCACAACGATCAGGTGCCTTTATGTGGCGAGTGGATCGTTGAAGAGCAGGAGGATCTGGAGGTGGATCAGGAGCAGGATCAGTTGCAGGAATGGTAGGCGTAGTGGGAGACCCAGAAGCAGGGTCATCTATAACCTTCCGTCGTTCATACACAAAATTCGGCTTAAAACAAGTAACAGGTGGAGGCGCTGCGGCTGAAATGGGTGGTCAAAGAGATAAAGAGACAGTCATTCGAATCACCATGCCTTGGAAAGAGATAGCCTTTTTGATAAAGAGTATAACCAAGAAAGGCACATTTGGAGGACTATGCTGTTAACTTAGTGCGTTCGTTGGGAGGGAGAAAAAAAAACACACACACCCAGAAGGACGAAGATGATACTAGAGAGGATGTTTTTGAAAAAGTCTAAAAAAAGGTGTTTGGTTGTCTAATCTAGACTCTAGAGGAAGGTAAACGATTTATTACATGCACAGCTGTTGAGAGTGCTTTAAGCCAAAACCGAGTAGGAACATAAGATGCTAACTAAAGGGATCGAGCAATATCTAAGAGATGTTGGTTTTTCCGTTCAGACACACCATTTTGTTGGTGGGTGTAAGGGCAAGATCGCTGGGAGATAATGCCTTTGCATTGCAAGAATGTTTGAAAGTCCTTAGAAACATACTCCCCCCCCAATCAGACCTAAGAATTTTAATGGTAGTGGAAAATTGATTCTCAACATAAGACAAAAAAACTTTAAAAATCGAGAAAACATCAGACTTAGAATGCAAAAAAAAAAAAAAAAAAAAGAAAAAAGAAAAAAAAAAATCCATGTAAAACGACTGTAATCATCAATGAATGTAACAAAATATTTATATTGAGAGCGAGAGATAACAGGTGCAATGGCCCATACATCACTATGAACAATATCAAAACATTTCATAGCTAAAGAATCATGAAGAGGAAAAGGAAGGGCTTTCCCTTTCCCCATCTTGCAACTATCACAATTAAAAGAAAAATCATTAAAAGAAACTTTATTATCATTAATCAAACCTGAATTTAATAAAAACATCAAAGTTTTGGATTTAGGATGTCCTAAATGATTATGCCACAATTGGCATTTATTATGATTAGAATGAGAGAACAAAGCAGACTCTGAAGGGAGCTGTTCTTGTGACGAAATCTGGAGAGGAAGCAGTCGACCTTGCTTAGGGCCCTTCGCTGCCACCTTGCCCGACACTTGATCTTGCACAACACAACCAGAGCGAGAAAGAAGGATGGAACAATTACTATCAACAAGTTGACCAACAGATAACAAATTTGTGTTTAAGCAAGGCAAAAGAAAAACATCATGTAAGGGCAAGGAGTGAGGAACCCGGCCAACAACAATAATGGGAACACTGCCACCATCAACAGTATTGATGCAGAGGTCTCCATCATACTCCCTAATATGAGTCATATTGGCAGGAGAGTGTGTCATATGATTGGAGGCCCCTGAATCAATATACCAGGTGGATACTGAAGATATTGGTTTACCTGACAAGCCAAGTGTAGAGAAAACATTTATGATCATTTGTTGGACCATATCTGGAGTAAGGGTAGAAGAAGAAGTGGCAGCACATGGTGCAGGTGTGACTGTTGAAGAACGTTGATGTGCAGAATCTGTTCTCTGCTGTTGTGGCCTAATCTATTCTCTCTTGTTGTGGCCTATTCTGAGGCCGCGTCTGGTATTCCGGAATAACATGACCTTTGGTTTGCAGTAGGAACAAAACTTTTGGTTGCACTAAGTGGAACCATGTCCGAGTTTTTGGTAGCAAAACATTTGACCTTGTTCATGTCTCCTGCTTGAGGCTTACCTCGGGCTATATGAGCAACATCAATAGGAGCAGTAGGGGCATTCTGTGCAAGTGCTGTCTGAGTCACCAAGCGCTGTTCCTCTCGAAGGAGTTCACCCAAACATGATTCGAGTGAGGGTATGGCTGTTGGAAGTAGGTGGGCCTCGTGGATAGATATTTCAAAACTTTTGACCCACTTGACCTTGGGATCAAGTATCCATAAGGCTTCAAAACTCAATCCAGGATCCATGGCCTCTTTCTCATTATCATGTACAGTAGAAAACTCTATCTAGAAGATAGAAACAGCAGCAAACAAGCAATCACGAAATCCACAACAAACAAGGAAGTAGATTATACCTTTGGAGCTCGGTTGTGCTCGAACGGAGAAGTTGATCTCTTTCTTAGATGAAGAACTCTTCCACGAATAAAATCAGAATCTCTTAGACCCAATTATCTTCCACGCTATAACCCGTCTCAGATCTTTTTCCTCAAAGAGATGGTGGTATCTCCATGAGAAAAACCAACTAGAACCTCAAGGGAAGCCGAAAGAGAAACTAGAAGAGAGAAGAGAGGAGAGAGATATGCAACTCTTGCACAAAGGGGAGGGCTGGGTGTGAATTCCAAGGATGGATGTCCAGCCCCCCCTCTCCCTTATTTATAGCTCTAAGCCACTCACACTTACTGATTAGAATTAGAAGTCCAACTTCCATAATAATTAGTAACTTTCTTCTCCTACTATTACCACTATTAGAAGTCTCACTTCAAATAGAAATAGTAACTTTCCCTTTTGAGTTCAAATGGAATTAGTAATGATCTAATCTTGGGCTAGCGTGGGGACCACTAGGGATTCCATAGAAAGCTGGCTCCAACTGGGACACCGCGATCCCACATCTCATGTGTATTCTGGGCCCATAGTTAATTGCAAATAACTCCACTATATAAATGCAATTGAACTCCAGTCTTAGGAATAAATTACATGAAGACCCTGAACTTCCCTATTACCACAAGTAGGCCCTTCCATCAATATCCATGGATCAATTGGACTATACATGTTGCACCAATTTAGATCCACTTCTTATTATCCTTGTGAACCCAATTAATCACAGTGGTCGTTAGTACCATCCAATTAACTCTTAATTGAGATGGGTGTACACTTACCAATGATAAATCCATTAATTGGCACAAGGGGATAATTTTGATAGATTCTATCTTGACCATTGAATGTTCCCACAGTCTCACTACCACTTACCCAAGACACTGAGGTGTTGACCTACAGTTGGCCTCACTCATTAGTGACTAAAAGCAGATGAATAGATATAAACTTGAGTTCATTAATGTCTCATAAATAAGAGCCTATTGCTAGGGAATTATGAGAGCAAACCTTAAAGGTAGACAGTGATTCATAAGGTGCTTCTCATGGTCATTAAATACATCCAATGTACCAGTTTGATGATCCAGAGTCTTACACTCCAATGATCGAGACAGATCACACTATCTCATAGTGATCATAATACTGCAACCTTGTCAGATGAGATGCCCAATCTCATCACCGGTTGTGAATCAATTCAAGTATAAGATTTGTGACACATGTCTCCTGTATGTGAATCTCATCCACACACATGCATTACATCTAATATACTTGTGGACTTCGGTTCATCTCATGAACCTTTATGTCATTCGTATTGGTCATGTGCAACTAAGTAAATAAAACACCATTCATCTCATGAAAGGAAAACATGATTATATTGAAATAAATCAATTTATTACATCATCCACTGGATTGAGACCATATAATCTAACAATGGGACCCTTCTCATTAAGTGGGAGCAGATAGTTTCAAATTGTGGCCGTAACTTCATCAGAAACTGATCTCGACTCTTCTGATGGATCTCTCGAAAAGAGGATAAGGAGGCAGTAGGGATGTCAGCATAAATAATTTCAGTGTAATCAGTCCACGGACTGGTAAACTGAGAATAGTAATCCTGTATCGACAAGGTCCCTTGGACACACTGCGAGATTTCATGTTCTAAATGAAACCTTCGAGCAGAATTTTCCTGCAAGTATATCTTCTTTAAATAGAGCCACATTTTTTTTGCAGTTTTGTATGGGCGTAGATTCAGGATAAACTGTGGTTCGACGGAACCCAATATCCAGGTCATGATCTCCCAATCTCTAACTTCCCATTTAGCTAGGAGCTTTTCATCAGTAGGTTTGGAATCTGAATCATCAAGATGTCCCCAGAGTTCTTTACCCTTAAGGTAAATTTTGAATTGAAAGGCCCAAGTGGTATAGTTTTTACCATTAAACTTGATTAAAGTGATATCACCTTTCTTCATAATATCAATGTAGAGATAATCTGAGCAAAAAGACATCAACCGGTAGCAATCCTATTGCAAGCACAATAATTGGCAACTCGAAAACACAATAACAGCCACCAGAGATCGTAATAAAATTAACCAAAAGATTCAGAATAGCACTGTATAGCCAAAAGATCACAAAAGATCAGAATCTGTGATCTGTAGAACAAAAAACATGCCAAAACATATTAGGCGACCTACAAAAACTTGTCGACGGGCTTTGTGGACCCCACTGTTTGATCGAATCCAAGGTCAGACCTTGTAGGGAGGTAGGTCTTATAGTGTCGAAACAAGAGATCTAAGTTTCAACTGAAACAGATCGATTTCCAATAAACTGTACGGTATTGATGAGAAAAATATGAAGAAACAGTGATTTCTGAAACAGGT
Organism: Persea americana; assembly: GCA_029852735.1. Classification (NCBI taxonomy): domain Eukaryota; kingdom Viridiplantae; phylum Streptophyta; class Magnoliopsida; order Laurales; family Lauraceae; genus Persea; species Persea americana. The sequence goes on along the minus strand of CM056820.1, from coordinate 16,535,962 downwards.
CCTGATGGCCTACATCTGAAGCTCGAAAAATCTTCAAAAAATCACCAAAAAACCCTCATAGTAGCAGCGACCAAGGTGGTATCAAAACGGAGATGTCTCCTGATGATCGCAGGTGGGCCACGTGAAATCTGTAGAATTTGCTTCCTTTCCTGATGATTGTAGGTGATCTGTAGAATCTGCTCACTCTCACGAGAGTGGTTGCTTGCTTACAGGAGCAAAGATCTCACCAGCTCTGATACCATATCATTCAAAAGCATACGCAAAAGAACATAAGAACGAGAGAGAGAGAGAGAGTTTTATGTGAAATACTCCAATTCGACTTACTGCCTTCTTGGATTTCTCTTCTTTGTATAGACTTTACATTGCCTAAGTTAGGCTACAAATCATGGAAACAAAACCTAAGTAAATCTCCAAGTATGGAAAGACATCCTAGCATACACGGTTTTATCATTTTGTACACGGTTTGACTATATCTCATATTTACAAGTGGGCTGGGCCTATTATCAAATACTTATACACTATAACACAGATGACCACCCTCCTAATCCTCCGCCGGCGAATGGTTCCACATCTACTAGTACCTTACGTTGTTGCTCCATAATTTCTCGACCTACTGAGTGGTATGGGTTGTAATATTGTGTGAAAAAGGAGAGGAAGAAGAAGAGTAATGGTGGGAGAGAAGGTCGTGCCTCTGTTGAGCATCGACAGTTCTATTTATAAGATTATTATGCCTTAATCAAGGCTCTAATTATGTAAAGAGTACAAATTAGAATAAACAAAAGAATGGAAAGAAGACAAAGAATGGAAAGAATATATTCTATCCTATACAAGGAATGAGAGAAATCAGCTAACAATCTTGAGTATATCCCACGTGTGGGAGGCTGTACATGGGCCTTTGTTGGGCTGGGCCTGTGATCTTCTACACCGGGCCTGTTATCTTCCAAGAAACATACACCAGCCAGTGGTAGACCTCCGAGAGTCCGAACAGCCAGCCCAGTCAGCATCCGCATAAGCTGATAATTGCAGAGAAGTATCAGCAGGGAAGAAGAGACCATGATGAAGAGTACCTTTAACATAGCGGAGGATGCGCAATGCAGCAGCAAGGTGAGGCTTGTGGGGATTGCTGACAAACTGGCTAACAGTATGAACTCCATGAGAAATATCCGGCCGAGTCATAGTAAGTAGAGCAAACTACCAACTATCCTCCTGAAAACAGATGGATCATCTAGGGGAGTGCCATCATCGAAACTGATATTGGTGTTCAATTCCAAAGGTGTATCAAAAGTGTGAGCACCATCAAGCCTAGCTGACGTGATCAAGTCTGTCGCATATTTGCGCTGAAGGACCCTAATGCCTGATTTGTTACGCACAAACTCAAGCCCCAGAAAGTAGGTGAGAGGACCAAGATCCTTCATTTGGAAGTGGCGAGTAAGGTAGTGTTTGAGATCCGTAATGCCGGCAGTATCATTTCCACTGATAATCATATCATCAACATAGACCAAGAGGAATGTGTAGCCCTTCGATGTCCATCTGAGGAAGAGGGAACTATCAGAGTGACTCTGACGAAATCCGGCTTGAAGGATTGCTGCCCGGAACTTATCAAACCAAGCTCGGGGAGCTTGTTTAAGCCCATAAAGAGCTTTCCACAATTTGCACACAGGCTTTGGAGGACAAGTATATTCTGGTGGAGGTTTTAAATAAACAGTCTCGCGCAAGTCCCCATGTAGAAAAGCATTTTTGACGTCCATTTGCCATAGAGGCCAGTTGCGGGCTGCCGCGACATAAAGAAGAGTACGAACGGTGGTCATTTTCGCCACCGGTGCAAATGTTTCCTCATAGTCAATTCCATATTCCTGCTTGTATCCCTGTGCAACCAATCTGGCTTTGTAGCGATCAAGACTCCCATCAGAGTGTACTTTGACGGAGTATATCCATTTGCTGCCAATTATAGAGGCTCCATCTGGGGCCGGTTCCAAGTCCCATGTTTGGTTGGTTTGAAGAGCAACTAACTCGTCAGCCGTAGCATCCTGCCAGTAAGGAACCTTTGAGGCCTGTGAATATGAGGTGGGTATAGGAGTACTATCTAAGGAAGTAAAAAGAGCAGGAAATCCATAGCGGTTAGGGGCAACAGAAGGACGACTAGAGCATCGCAGAGAAATGGTACTATCAGAAGAAGGATCATTACCTGAAGACTCAGTAGGCGGCTAGGAGAGGATCGGGAGAGGGAGTCGCCAGAGGAGGGACTTTGTTCCGCCGGACATAGACTTTAGGAAGAGGTGATGGAGAAGTGAACTCTGAGAATTGTGGCAGATAGGATACAACAATAGGATGACTATCCAAATGTAAAGAAAAGAAGGGAATATGTTCCAAGAAAATAACATTACGAGAGATGCGCATGCGTTTTTCCAATTGATCATGACACAAAAACCCTTTGTGGTCATTACTGTAACCCAAAAAAATGCATTTAGCAGCCTGTGGAGATAACTTTGTGCGCTCAGCAGGAGGAAGATGAACAAAACACAGGCAACCAAAAACACGTAAGTGAGAATATGAAGGGGTGTGACCAAAGAGAACTTCGTAAGGAGTAGTCTTGCCTAGAACAGTGCTAGGAAGACGGTTGATAAGATACACAGCAGTCTGTGCAGCATCACATGAAAATTTGGGAGGAACTGAGGCTGCAATCAACAAAGTGCGAACAGTTTCAAGAATATGTTTGTTCTTTCTTTCTGCAATCCCATTTTGCTGAGGAGTATGTGGACAAGATTTTTGGTGAATAATTCCTTTATCAGAAAGGAAGGCAGAGAATTCATGAGACATGTATTCTCCACGGAATCTGATCTAAGAATTTTGATTGCTTTTTGAAATTGGGTTTGGACCATGTTATAAAATTTTTGAAAAATGGAGAAGACTTCGGATTTCATGCGCATAAAGTAAATCCAAGTATGACGAGAATGGTCATCAATAAAGGTCACATAGTATTTAAATCCTGTTCTACTCAAGGTAGGAGCAATTCCCCAAACATCGGAATGAATGATGTCAAATGATGCCAAAGCACGAGTATTATGAACAGGAAAAGGCAAAATATGACTTTTACTTAAGCAACAAGTTTCACACTTTGATTGAGAGAAAGAAGACATCATTTTATAATCAATAGTAGAATCCAAATAACCGATTTTAAACAAGGAAAGCAAATGTGCATTGTTCACATGACCAAGGCGTTTATGCCAAACAGTCCACAATTTATTGAAATTAGAAGAAGAAGCAAAGAGAGAATGATGTCCAATGTCCAGCAAGAACAGGCGCCCATGTTTACTCCCCGTCGCGATCACCTTCCCAGTTTGCCGCCCCTGTATAACACAACCAGAGGAAGAAAAGTGAACAAGATAGCCATCATCTATAAGTTGTCCTACAGAAAGAAGATTGGCTGATAATTTGGGAACAAAGTAAACATTGGGAAGAGTGATGGACTGGCCAGAAACACCAGATAAAGTAATGGTACCAACTCCCGAAATGAGTAGTTGATCACCATTAGCAGTGGTTAGTTTTTCTTTTCCAAGGTAAGAGTGTGAATCTGTAAAGCTATGTTCTACAGATGTCATGTGATTGGAGGCCCTTGAATCTAAAAACTAGGTGGAAGAGGTAATAGGAGAAGAAAGATAAGCAGAGGAATGAAAAGCAGGAGATGCTATATGAGTTTGATACCGACCACCAGAGATGCCCATAGACGCATATGCAGAAGTAACCGTGCTCTGGACTAGTTCTTGAATCTGAGCAGGAGTCATGGATACAGCCCCAGATGAAGTGCTTCCTGCATCAGATGATGGTGTTTGGGCCTGGAATGTAGAAGGAAAATGCTGGTTTGGCAGATTGGAGGGAGGCATCTTCGGCTGCACCGCATTCCGTTGCTGAAGGCTGCGGCAATCATCAATAAGATGACCAGACCTCTTGCAGTAGTGGCAAACCAACTTCTTGCAGCAATTCTTGGCAATATGACCAAATCCTTTGCATTCATAGCATTGAGTGAGCTTTGGATTGGGGGTTGCTAAAAGAGCAGAGTCGGCCAGAATGGGGGAAAGGAAAGCCTTTGGTTCTTCAAGAATAGCCCGCTGGGAGGTGAGACGAAGTTCTTCACGAAGTACTTCTTGAAAGCAGGTATCAAGATTAGCAGACTGTTCTCGGTTCATGAGGGCAAACCGAACCGATTCAAATTCTGGCCGTAGATTCATAAGGAACTGGCTAATGTGAGTTTTCTCTTGGAGTTTAAGAGCCTCGGAGAGAAAGCCAGTAGGACTGTTTGAATCAACATGGAATCCTGTTCAGTCCATAAGGTGAGGAAGCCATTAAAGTATTCCTGCACAGATCTATCCCCTTGAGTAAATTTAGCAATTTCACTATCCAAGTGAAATTTCCGGGCTTTGTTGGTTTGATGATAGATCTTCTTCAGGTGAGCCCACATATCTGCGGCTGTAGCATAGGCTTGAAGAGCCACGGCCAAGGAGGAATCAATAGAGTTGAGTATCCAAGTAATCACTTTGGCATTTTCCTTGGACCAGGTGGCTATAGCTTTGGAGTCTGTGGTACTTGTAGTAGAAGGTTTTGTAACTGTTCCATCAAGATAATCAAATAGCCCCTGTCCTCAGACAAAGTTCTTTAGATGGAATGACCAGGTCATATAATTTTGCCCATTAAACTTAACGGGAATAACATCATACTTGTCCATGTTCTCAAAAAGGGAGTAGAATGTGTCACAGAGAAGGAATGTCAGCAACACAATAGTGCTACTTGTCACTAACCACGCCGAAACAGTAATCCAACGGAAATAAGCAGCAAACAGAATCTGAAATCAGGTTCAGAATGGTGTCTGAAATCTGAAATTTGGTTCAGATTTCTGAAGACTGAAATCTGAAATCTGAAAATCCCTTTGACAGAGAGGGATGGAGAGGACTAAACAGCAATTAGTCAACAATAACCAGCAAGAGGCTGCATGACTGGTTCAGATGGATAATTGGAGCAAAAAAAATGAACTCCAAACAAAAAATAACCCAACAGAGACAATAAAGGAGCCAGACGACCACTATTTTGGTGCTGGAGTGGTCACGTGGGGTCCACAATGGGATTGGACCTCTGATCAGAGAATGCAGTCTTCTGTGGGAGACTTTGTACTAACTTCCAGAACAGGTTGCAAGGCAAACTGATGACAATCCGCAAAATTGAACGGATCTGATGAAAACTATCTTATAAAACTGTGAAAGCACAAGTAGCAGTCGATGGCCTACCTTTGATGTCCTAAAAATCCTGAAAAAATGCCCATAAATCTTAGAGAAGAGGGTCGACCACAGTGGTGGTGACTGTTTTTGATTTCTGGAAGATCTGAAGATGGCCCACCTTGGATGGTCACCTTGCAGAATGACGACAGAGATTCTGCTGAGAGAGAGAGAGAGAGAGTCTTCAGATGCGGGAGAAGACCTGGTGCTGATATGGAGAGATCCCACAGTGCTCTGATACCATGTAATATTGTGTGAAGAAGGAGAGGAAGAAGAAGAGTAATGGTGGGAGAGAAGGTCGTGCCTCTGTTGAGCATCGACAGTTCTATTTATAAGATTATTATGCCTTAATCAAGGCTCTAATTATGTAAAGAGTACAAATTAGAATAAACAAAAGAATGGAAAGAAGACAAAGAATGGAAAGAATATATTCTATCCTATACAAGGAATGAGAGAAATCGGTTAACAATCTTGAGTATATCCCACGTGTGGGAGGCTGTACATGGGCCTTTGTTGGGCTGGGCGCTCTAATTATGTAAAGAGTACAAATTAGAATAAACAAAAGAATGGAAAGAAGACAAAGAATGGAAAGAATATATTCTATCCTATACAAGGAATGAGAGAAATCGGTTAACAATCTTAAGTACATCCCACGTGTGGGAGGCTGTACATGGGCCTTTGTTGGGCTGGGCCAGTGATCTTCTACACTGGGCCTGTTATCTTCTACATGGGTTTACCCATGCTTCCTTGATGACAACCCTATCTTCTGTTTCTATCCCAAGTTCTTATTTGCAGGCTGTGTAACATGATTGTTGGAACCAGGCCATGAAGGAGGAATTGGATGCATTGACCTAGAATCACACTTGGGATATTGTGGAATGTCCTTCCTCTGTTAAACCAATCGGTTGAAAATGGATCTACTTGACCAAAGTTAATTATGATGGCTCCTTAGATAGACACAAAGCTAAACTTGTGGCACTCGGCAACCAACAATGATATTGCATTGACTATGAGGAGACTTTTGCACCAGATGCAAAAATGGCCACTCTTCGGTTACTTCTCTCCATTGCTGCTTCTCAATCTTGGCCATTATACCAAATGGATGTCAAGAATGCCTTTCTCCATGGAGATCTGATAGAGGAGGTATATATGCGGATATCAAAGGGCGTCACCTCTTCGTCTAAGAAGTTTGTATGCCGCTTACGAAGATCTCTTTACGGTCTCAAGCAAGCTCCTAGTGCGTGGTTCGAAACATTCAGAGGTCACTTAGGCACGATTGGCTTTACTCAAAGTCCTCACCATCTCTTTTCCTGAGCCTCACACCTACTGGTGTTACTATTCTCCTCGTGTATGTTGATGATATTATTATCACCGACACTGATGATGGTATGATAAAATCCCTCCAAGCTTCTCTCCAAGATTCCTTCCATATGAAGGATTTTGGCGCCTTGCATTATTTTTTGGGCTTAGAGGTGCATCAATCTTCCAAAGGCCTATTTATTAATCAACACAAATACGTGACAGATCTTATTGAGCTTGCTGATCTCCATGACTCTTCGCCTGTTGATATGCCACTAGAGGTCAATCTTAAGTTGAGTACAGACGACGGCGATCTTATTCCTGATCCACATACATACCGGCATCTCATGGGCAGTCTTGTCTATTTCACCATCATAGACTTATCTTATGCTGTCAATTTTGTCAGCCAATTCATGACATCTCCTCGACACCTTCATTTGAGGGTCGTGAAGCTCATTATCTAGTATTTGTTGGGCACTGTCACTCGTGGTTTATATTATTCCAAGGATAATCGTCTACATTTGACAGCTTATGCAGACGCTGACTGGGCAGGTTGTACGTATACATGACGTCCACTACTGGTTGGTGCATGTACCTCGGCGATTCTCTTATGTCTTGGAAATGCAAGAAACAAGAATGGGTTTCCAAATCATCCACGAGGTTGAATATCGGGTGGGTCATGTATTCTGCTTGTTCTAAAATCTTATGGCTTAGGGGACTTCTTTCGGAACTCGGATTTGCACAAACCTCTCCCACTACATTGAATGCAGATAATAATACCGGGGCAATCCGGATCACTGAAAATCTTGTTCTTCATGAACGAACCAAACACATCGAAGTTAACTGCCATTTTATTCGAGACGAGTATAAGCGTGATTTCATTAGTCTACCTCATGTCCCTACCGAGTTTCATTTGCACATTTCTTCACTAAGGGACTTCCTCAACCTCTACATCAGTTTCTTGTCTCCAAATTGCTTTTGTAAGACTCCCAAGCATCAATTTATTTATTTTTTATAATAATAATTATTATTATTTTGGGCCGGGGCGGGGGGTGGGGGTAATGATTTGATACTGTAATTAGGGCAATCAGCCCCTATATAATGATACCTAGTCGACCCTTAAAGGATACGACATTCACCATCTCTTTCTATTTTCTGTGATTTGTATTTCATGTCCCTCTGATGATAAGTACAGCCCATTAAGCTTCTAACTAAAATAGGCAATAGGTCTGCCATCTTGACCTAGCACAACAGTAATTCCCATATGTGATGCATCTTTATTCACTTGGAAGATTGTTTCAAAATCTGGTAGGGCCAATATGGGCGACTCGGATAGCTTTTTTTTTTTATCAAATGGAAGCTTGCATCTACCTTAAAGAGTCCAAATGAATGGGCCTTGCTTAATGCAACCCGTTATGGGAGCCATGATAGTGCTGAAATTTCAGATGAATCGGCAATAGAATGATGCCATTGTTGGAAATAGGTGGGCCTCTAGGATAGGTTTTCAAAACTTTTGACCCACTTGACTCAGGGATCAACTATCCAGAAGGCTATAAAAACCCAATCCAGGATCCATGGCCTCTTTCTCATCACCATGTACGGTAATAAACTCTATCTAGAGGATAGAAATAGCAGCAAACAAGCAACCACGAAATCCACAATATACAAAGAAGTAGATTATACCTTTGGTGCTCGGTTGTGCTCTAATGGAGAAGTTGTTACTTTCTTTGATGATGAAACTCTTTCATGTATCAAATAGGAATCTCCAAGACCTTTTGATCTTCCACACTATGACCCGTATCAAATTCTCTTTTCTCAAGAAGATGGGTGGGATCTCCAAGAGAAAGACTAACTAGAATCTCTGAGGAAACTAGAAGGGAACTAGAAGAGAGAGAGGTGCAACTCTTGCACTAAGGGGAGGTGGGCGTGGATTCCTAGGGCATCCAATGCATGGGGCGTCCAAGCCACCTCTCCTCTCTTATTTATAGCTTTTAGCAAACCTCTTCATTGTCTAATTGAAATAGAAGTCTCACTTCTCTAACAATTAGTAACTCTTTTCTTACTAATTTAAATAGAAGTCTCACTTCCATTATAATTAGTAACTTACTATTATCACTATTAGAAGTCTCACTTCAAATAGAAATAGTAACATTCTATTTCCTTTTAGAGTTCTACTATAATTAGTATCTTTCCAATAACTTGGGTTAGCGTGGGGACCACTAGGGATTCCTTAGAAAGCGGGCTCCAACTAGGACACCGCGACCCCACATCTCATGTGCAATCCGGGCCCATAGTTAATTGCAAATAACTCCACTATATAAATGCAATTGAACTCCAGTCTTAGGAATAAATTACATATAAGACCCTAAACTTCCCTATGTCCACAAGTAGGCCCCTCCATCAATATCCATGGATCAATTGAACTTGTCTTCCAAACTTAGATCCATATCTTATTATCCTTGAGCCCCAATTATAATGATCATTTGGTACCGATCCAATTAACTTTTAATTGGAATGGGTGCGCACTTACCAATGATAAATCCATTAATTGGCATAAGGGGATATTAAAGATAGATTCCATCTTGACCATCGAATGTTCCCACAGCTCTACTACCACGTACCCAAATTACCGAGGTGTTGACCTACAATTGGCCTCACTCATTGGTGACTCAAAGGAAATGAATAGATAGAAACTTGAGTTCATTAATGTCTCAGGATTGAGAGCCTATTGCTAGGGAATTATGAGAGCAGACCTTAAAGTAAAGATAGTGTTCATAAGGTGCTTCTCATGGTCCTTCAATACATCCAATGTACCAGCACTATGATCCAGAATTTTACATTCTGATGATCGAGACAAATCACACTATCTCATAGTAATCAAAGTACTGCAGCCTTGTCAGATGAGATGTCCAGTCTCATCACTGGTTGTGAAGATATTCAAGTATAAGATTTGCTATACATGTCTCTCGTATGTGGATCTCATCCATACACATGTATTGCATCTAGTACTTATGGACTCCGGTTCATCTCATGAACCATCATGTCATTCGTATTAGTTATGTGCAAACAAATAATAAAACACCATTCATCTCATGAAAGGAAAGCATGAATAGACAAAACGTATTACTGATAAGCAAATTAGAAAAACCGCACTGCTAAATTCTCCAATGCTGTCCTGTTGGCCCAGCATGACCATAGCAAGGAGCAAAGCAAACAGAGGGGCGGTACCAAGGTACTGAGGTGAGCTCCGAGACACCTCAATCAGGATGCAACATTGCAATAGATGATGCAAATATATAAGTACATAATATACTAGCTTGATTTGTGCCGACTCAGATTTCATGGACTACATGATCCAACTGAAGGAAACTGCCCAAATGCTAAACAAAATCTTTAAGCAAAACCTTCAGACTAAATTTCAAAACGGCAGCCCTTCTAATGTCTCAAAACTGACTCAATATGAAAAAGAGAATGAGCAAAGCTTATGGAAGGTCAAAAGCATATAACCAAGTACCAAAAGTACAGGAATGGCGAATACTGGACAAGACTTGGCAATTATTGGATCAAATTTAACTTAGAAATCCCAAATTACCAACACTGAAGTCAAACCCGATTTGGGCAGCATTTCGGTACAAAAGGGGTGGTCCCGAAATGCGTGAAAAGATAGAGTTGGATCCTAGTCATCCGGAAGGTAGCGGACCACAACCATGGATCCCATCATCCGACGGAACACATGAGCAATCGAGTGCCCTCGTATCCCACGGCATGACTTATACATCTTAATTACCTAAGTTAAGGTTACATGTGTTATAGAACAATGACTTCATGAGAGAAAGGAGATTGCATGCTTCTTACATGCGAATAGACAAGTAGACTAACTAAAACCATAAGTAATTGATTGATCACTAAAGGAACCATACCTACTTTCCATTATAACTCATGGGATGCCATCATTATGCTCATGCATTCTCATTCGTCACTATGTAGTTTCATGTCCCTTGGTGCTTTGATGGTATCAGGTATTCAAGACTATAAGTTAACACATTCATAACTTGAGGACTCACTACGCATGTCTCCGGAGTCCGGACTTTCCTAGGAGCGTGCTTCAGTTCAAACAACACCTCCTTATCTTCCAAGTCCATGTGTTGGGTACCATTGGGTTCCAAGTCTAATTCTCTGTCATATGGTTCATGGTTCGAGTTAAAAGAACCAACGTTAATTAACACCTAATTGGTCAATTATATGGGGTAAACGATGGCACAAATCATGGCGCACAATTCCCTAAAATACCTCAAAAAGAAGTGGAAGGAAGGGGGCCCAAACAGCCTGCAAATATAGCGTCAAAAGGCCCCAGCCCTGCTTTATCAGACATGGGTCCAAACTATTCGGACATGGCTTGACAGGCCATGTCCGACCATGAAAAATACACGGTCGGACATGGGTTCACAGCTAACTGTAGCCGTGGATAGTCAGATCCTTAATCAGACACGGCTGTCTGGGCTAGCTTTTCTTGGTCCTTTCCCTCCCATCCTTGCAATCTTTTGAGGAATTTTTGGCACCATATTGGGGATCCATTTAACACCAAATTAAGCCTCTAAACTGCCTTAAAAAAATTAACAAAACTTACTAAAATGTATAAGCTTTAACATGGTTTTCTAAGCCAAACATAGACTAGAAATGTGGAATCATCAAATCCATGCATACGAGCTTATGAAATTTAAATTGATCACTTGCCTTGTGCTTCTCAAACCTAAAAAAAAGAAAAGAAACTCCTCAATCCGATGTGGGCCCCTTGCACACAATCCAAAGGCCGAAGATCCTATAAAATACCCAAAATTGGAAAATGGGCGAGGAAATGAAATTCGGCCTTAAAAATTGGGGTCCACGGCTAAAATTCTACCCTTTACAACATACTAAAAGTCAAGTGTGATCCGTTACCTTGAAGTGCTCTAAAAGCACTGCGTTCGACGAGGGAGGGAGGGCCACCCCGGATTTTGACAAAAACGGACGTAGATGTACACATTGTCTAAAAGAGCTCGCTTGTGGGCAAAGTATAGCCAAATAAAAAGAGATGAAATAAATGCGGGTTCAAAGTGGCTGCTGGAATGTAGCTTGTGAGAGAAGAAGAAGAAAAGACTTGTGCTGGGATTTTTCTTGCTTATATGGACTTTGCTTTGAGGTATTCACAAGTTTGCCTTCAGTTACGTGGACATAGTGATTTCAGCCTCTAAACTGATTCTCTAGCCATCGAAACGAGTCATATTCTGCATGAAAGTTTCACGAAATAATTTCTTTTTTCCAATGAGCCCAGTAAAAAAGTCAAGTCTTCCAGAAGTGTTATTTGACCATGACTTAAGTGTAAAGCAAACGACATTTACGAAGGTCTTTTGGACCTCGGAATGGTATGGAGTCTTAAAGAAAGTTCTCCAAATTAAATTGGCTTTCTGACAAGCCTGAAATCACAACTTTTGGAAACTTCCAAGGAAAACTAAACTTTTGCTGAAAAGACTACTATGTCCTTAGTCAAGTGGAAAGTCACAAAACAAAGGGTTCTTGAACATTGAATGGTCACGAGTTGAATACAAAAGTTCGACATAATAAGGACTATCCAACGAACCTAACCCAGTGTTTTTCTGAAATACCCAAAATACCCATGACAAGGACCGAATGCACTAAATTACCGGTCAAAATGCAGTCGAACAAACTCAAATGTTACTCAAACACTAAAATCACCTGATTAACACTAAACACTCGTAATTAGCATTTAAACATCTTAATTTGGATGGGGGTCTTACAAAGGCTGGCAAAGTATAGCCCACACAGCCAGCTTTAGATAGAATATATATCACTAGTAAATGGTTCAACAGTTGATGATTACGATGAGTTGGTTTCACTGATGTCTTGATCATATTTATTGTTTCAGTCAATTATCTACTTTGTTGGGTGCTGTGCAAGAAGAAATGCTGCAAGGAGTCGTTCTAAGGTTTGAATCTAATTTCTTTACTTGCTCGCCCATTATATCTCACCCATTTCAGGAATCAGCAGATGTGATTTGCGGGCAATTAGCCAACCAATGCAAGATCCTCATTCTTTAGATGAAAGTGGCCTTGGTGTTTGGTTTGTGTTTCTTGCACAGATCACTCATTGGTTTCAAACTTCTGTAATTTTACTGGTCCGAAAGTGTTGTAGTCTATGGGTCAAGGAAAACTATCACATCTTGCAGGAATGGAAATTCTTAACCGACTAGTTTTCAAGGCTTCAATTGTACCACATTTACTGTAAGATTTTGAGAACTGCATGTGTAAAATGAAGAAATTCTTTCAGAAGAGTCTAATTTTTAGCATTGTATCAAAAAATTATTATTATTTGAATGGTTAGTATAAAAAAGTTATTCAATGAATCATTAATATTAAAAAGGTGCCCATGCTTTTGATATGGCTTTGAAGGTGCTTGCTGTTAATTTACTGGAATGCTGTAACAAAACATGTAAATGTGTCAAGACATGGCCATCTTGTCTAACCATATACATCTTGCTCATCCTACTCATTTTATGCTTGGGCCTGAAACACCTCTACTCTACTTACTCATTCAAGCTTTATCTTCATCTTTGATTTCCTAGCAACAATACTGGCGTACAAGATGTTAACTAATTCTTACATCTTCCCATCTTCTCTTCTGCAAGTATTATCCTTTTCCCTCGTTTATTTATGATAAGAGGGCAGAATGAGGGCTGTTTTAAGTTACATTTGGTTGGATTTGATTTGATGAGAGTTTGGAGGTTTATTCAATTGAGAAATTGAGTGAAAGTGTGTGCATTTTCTTGAATCTCGGTCTCATGGATATGGCTAGTTTTGGTTCAAGGTGATGAATCAAAGCAAGATGCACCTTGTGTGAACTATATATTTGTAAAATGGGGATTGGATTTGGAGTGTAGAAATTGCCAAGAAGAAAATCATACTTTAAAGGAGAAGTTAAATTTTCATGAGAAACGGGAATGAAAATGGTTGTTTGAGTTTGGGCATGGATGTGATAAATTGGATAGTGCTAGGAAGCAAAAAAACTGGCCTTGTCCTTGTAAAAACCTCAAATATGGTCCACAATGTCACGGCCCCGGACCGGATTGGTGCTAAAATGGTCTCCACTCCAGGATCGCAGCTGTGTAAGCTGGATAGTGCTGGAAAATTTCTCCCGTGCACACGATTTGCCACAGGTTTCCTCAATGAGGACGAATAAATACCATCTCAAAGAAGGTATATTATTTTCAGTGGAAACTTGTAGCAAATGATTGCTTTAACATACATAGTGAACAATAAAAGAAAAAGATGAATGTCAAAGCAAGGAAAATCATAAATGGCATTCCCATAAATCATTTGAAGTTTTATATTTACACAAAAGAATTGTTAATTATAATAGGATTTGCATGTGGTCCTAGGAATTAGTTCTTGGTTGTCCAAAACCGAGTGTTCCTCAAGCTCAAGGCCAAAGGCTCTTAGGCTATCGGCCGGGTGGGAGATACCTTGGGTTATAAAAAAAAAATAATTATAATATCCAAAAAAATAAAGGCCAACAAGGCCAGCACATTAGAAAATCCCAAGATAAGCAGAACACTCAAAAAGTGGTTGGCAACTTGAGTGCAGAACTCAATGTCTAGATGGCATCATCAGTGCACCACTCATATACAGCATGCGGCTCGTCAGCCTCCTCCGCTGAAGACAACATGGATAATGACCTACAACATTAGGGTTAATAGAATCGGGCATGATGACCTGGCAGGTGTTTGAAATGAATAATGTTACACGTTTGTTGTAAATGCGAATAATAAGACATGTAATCATAATAGAATTCCAAAGAAAGTCTCCTACTAGGCAAATAGTGCATGAATAGTAAATGAGCTGTCTTGTGTAGACTCAATGTAAAACAGGTCTAAACATCAAATGTTTCCTAGCAAAATGGAAAACAACATAAAGCTACATCTAACCGAGAGAGCCAAGCAACCAAATAACCAAAATATATAATAATAGTGCGCCACATTCCCCAAAGGGGAGTTTTTTACATGGCCATCAAATTTGATATGTGTGCAGTATCATCAAGTGTGCGAAACAAGCAAGAACTAATTTGTAGATGGTGATAACAAGAAGACCGAACCCCACGGCGGTCGCATCTTACCACAATGGAATTGAAGTTAAGTTGTGCCGCCTCAAAGAATCAAGACTTAGATAGACTAACCGAGTCCTACTTAAAAAATGGTGGTAAAAACCGATAACTACTACAAAACCAAAACAAACTTAGGCAAGGAAATGCGCAGTTGCCAGGATTAATCTCAATAAATTCAAACTGGCTAAGTCAGACACACGACTAGGCAAGAATAGACAAACTAGCTTAGAGACGGTCAATTGCGAGCAAAAATTTAAAAAAAAGTTAGGTTAAAACGTTGATTGGACGAAGCTTAAGATCACTACATAGACAGACAATATTTCGGCATGGAATGGTCCAACCTGAAATGGGTTGAAAATATATAAATTAGATCTGGGTGACCGGGGAGGTAGTACGGCAACGAATGCGCGCCTATCGACCCAATGCACCACAACTGTGGATCCTGCCGCCTAAGTGATAATATAGGAAAATGACTGTGTGCTAAGTCCCAAAACGTTACTTGTAATGCCAAAATCCTATACCAAGGCCGGGTACAACAGAGGTCAATGTAAATGACTACTACTGAGCAAAAGAGAAGCGTGTGTGCCATGCGCGCGTATAGACGTGTATAATGTACATAGGATTAATATCATAAATACTATAATCAAGGAGCCATTACAAATCACTATTTGAAGTCTCAGGTTGCCATTAACATGCTAGGGTAGTAAGATTCGACCTCACATGCATTTAGGGTCCGGATGTCGGAGGATTTGGTCCTTAGTGCTTCTTCTGATGGTATTTGGCATCCCAAAAACCCTGACTACGTGCATCCTCGACTTCATTACACCAACAAATCTCTGGACAGCCCCAGAGGTGAGTGTCAGCTCAAATAATCACCCGCCAAAGTCTCAAATTTAATAATTAATAGCGAGTCCAATGTCCAAGGTTCTATTAGTCAAGGTAATAGTGGCACTGCAAACACGGGCTGAGATCCGTGGCGAGCTCGTCACGGGTGTAGGGCAGGGTCCTGGGGAAACGCCCCCGAAACCTATACGAATGTATGAGGTGGTACCCAAAGGGTCTTAAGTGAAAATTGAAGGTGAATACCGAAATCCTAAGTAAAAAGAAAAATTCCAATTCTACGCTAAGGTTCATATGGGGCACGCATAGGGTCTATTTGTAAGGCTAAAAGTCAAACAAAGTGGGCAGTAAGAGCCAAAACAACATTGCAGACAAAATGGTGTCTCGCTATAGCGAGAGTGATGCATGCGCCAACATTTTCTAGTAGCAGGTCTCGCTATAGCGAGACTAATGCTCGCTATAGCGAGCATGGGCACTGAAGACTAGTTTGATTCGGACTCTATGGAAGAGTTTGGATATGAGTGCTGTTCTGATTGGAGCTTAATTAGAATATTCATGCACGAACTTAAGGCTATATATAGCGTGTTTCTCTCAACCCAAGAGGCTAACACACCACTCTCATTAATCTGAGTCAGAGATATCTTGGAGAGAGATTTTTCTCTAGAGCCATTGAGAGATCGTTCTGAAGGGCTGCTCTAGAAGGTGTTTGCTGCTTCTACTCTCTTGTAGAAGATTGATCATCTTGTTTGACAAGGTGCGAGGAGATCAAGTAAGGAGAGCGGGGCACGGTGGATGTCGTGTTAGTAGATTCTTTACAAGAACAACTACAGTCCTTAGGTCGATGTACAGACTGAGGTAGAGGAGCTTGTGAGTATATCTTGTAACTGTTCGTGAACTCTTGATTTCTGGTTCGTGGTTTTTCTCCCTGTATAGGGTTTACACGCTAAATATTGTGTCTGCCTTCTTGTGGTGTGTGATTGGTAGATAGCTAGTTCTATTTTGTTTGTTTGGTTATTTCCGCTGCATGTTGATTGGTTAAATTAGAACTAATATTCCATTCTGGTGGGTCCTGCAAAATCCTCACTTGGTATCAGAGCGGGTTACACTATTTTATTGTGTTGATCCTATTTTTGCTGAGAATGGATTCCACCGCGAAGGCACTTCAACCAATAAGCCTCCTCTGTTGAATGGTAGCAATCATGCTTATTGGAAAGCCAGAATGGTTGCCTTCTTCAAAGCCATAGATTTGAAAGTTTGGAAATCTGCTGTGAATGGCTATTCCTTGCCCACTATTACCACTGATGGGGTAACTGGTCCCAAACATGAAGATAAGTGGACTAAAGAAGAAGAGTTGGCTGCCACTTGCAACTCTAGAGCTTTGAATGCTATTTATAATGGAGTTAGCATGTCTAAGTTTCGTAAAATTTCTACATGCACTACTGCAAAAGAGGCTTGGGATATTCTGCAGACTGTGCATGAAGGGATTGACACTGTCAAACAGTCGAAACTTCAGAAATTGTATACAGCCTTCGAAACCATAAAGATGGAAGATGATGAAACTTTTGATGAGTTCAATTCGAAGCTGAATGCAATTGTGAATGACACATTTACTTTGGGAGAGCCAGTTCCTGAAAATAGAATTGTGAAAAAGATTCTGCGGTCTCTTCCAGAAAGGTTTGATGCAAATGTTGTGGTTATAGAGGAAAATAAAAATCTGAATACACTCAAAGTTGATGAGTTGATTGGCAACCTATAAACTTTTGAAGCAAAGCTTAGGTCTCATGGGAAGACACAATCTAAAGGTATTGCTTTAAAAGCGTCAAAGGAATCATACAAGAAAGCTGCAAGTGATACAGATTCAGATTTCGAGGACATTGACCCCCAAGTTGCAGTACAGTTCATGAAGCAATTCAAGCTTTTTATGAAGGGGCAGAAAACCAATATTAGGATCCCTAAAAATTCTGGAAAGAAGAAATCTTTTAAAGGGATTCAATGCTATGAGTGTAAAGGCTATGGACATATTGCTAATGACTGCGGAAACAAAAAATCTAAAAAGAAGGCTTTGAATACTATTTGGGAAGATGAAACTTCTGATGAGAATGATGAAACTCCTGAGTCTGATAAGCCTGACATTGGGAAGGGAAAGTTTATTGCTTTTATGGCAACTTTTGGTTCTGCTACTTCCCATGTTTCTTCCGAAGTTGAGACTGATCAAGATACTGAGTTAGATGAAGAACCAGATTGAAAAGCTGAATATGAAGAACTTTTCAAGAAAACCATGAAGATGGTTAAAGTGAATGAAAAGTTGCTATCAACTGGAAAGTGTCTGAAGAGAAGAATTCCTCCTTGAAAGCTGAACTTGTAGAAGCACTTGCAAAAGTACAAAAATTGGAGGATGAAAATGATAAGTTGGCTGACAAATTGACTGCAGAATCACAAAAGTGTGACATACTTGATTCTGATAGGAAGACTTTGAAAGCAAAAAATTCTGACCTGAATGGAAGACTTAAGATGGTTTTATCTGAGTTAAATACCGCTAAGGCTTCATTGAATATGATGAACACTGGATCGAAAATATTAGATGACATCCTGTGCAATCAAAAGGCACACACTGACAAGCATGGCATTGGCTACGCTGACTGAGCATCCACTTCGAATGCCAAAGGTAAAAATTATTTTGTTAAAAATTCAGTTGTTACTAATCCCGTTGTTAGTGTTACCAAGCAAGCTCCAAAGAAGCAAAATGTGTCACGTCCTGAACGAATTCCCACGTGCCATCATTGTGGAATTAAAGGACACATTCGACCACATTGCAATAAGCTGCGAAGTTTACCGAATAAAAAACAATGGAAAACGCAGAAGGCTGAGCTGAAAGAGAAGAATACGAAAGCTGTCTGGGTGAAGAAAGAAGACCTCTTTTCTGTATTGGCACACACTATGCTGAAAAGTTTCAATTCACAAGTGTGTGTGCCAAAGCTTCATCACCCCTGATCTGCACGATCGAGGCCCCACCGGAGTGCTGATACGAAGATCATATTGAGGGGGAGTCAATATTGAGGGGGAGCTACTGCATCGAGATTGACAGAAGCTGCTTGATGATATTTGTTTGTCAATTTTGGACAAATATAAGAGGAGAAGAATGGAGCTAGGGGGAACTATACAAGCCAAGGCAGTTCAAGATCTAAAAGTTCAAGCAAAGGCAATGCAAGATCTACTGTGTTGATTTTTTTTTAACTTCAATGTATTTTGGGTTTTTCTTTTGGGTAGATCAAATTGTATTTTTCAAGGGGTTTTGTCCAGAAATTGCCAAAAGGGGGAGATTGTAAGGCTAAAAGTCAAACAAAGTGGGCTGTCAGAGCCAAAACAACATTGCAGACAAAATGGTGTCTCGCTATAGCGACTCATTCTCGCTATAGCGAGAGTGATGCAGGCACCGACATTTTCCAGTAGCAGGTCTCGCTATAGCGAGCATGGGCGCTGAAGACTAGTTTGATCCGGACTCTATGGAAGAGTTTGGATATGAGTGCTGTTCTGATTGGAGCTTAATTAGAATATTCATGCACGAACTTAAGGCTATATATAGCGTGTTTCTCTCAACCCAAGAGGCTAACACACCACCCTCATTAATTTGAGTCAGAGATATCTTGGAGAGAGATTTTTCTCTAGAGCCATTGAGAGATCGTTATGAAGGGCTGCTCTAGAAGGTGTTTGTTGCTTCTACTCTCTTGTAGAAGATTGATCATCTTGTTTGACAAGGTGCGAGGAGATCAAGTAAGGAGAACAGGGCAACGGTGGATGTCGTGTTAGTGGATTCTTTACAAGAACAACTACAGTCCTTAGGTCGATGTACAGACTGAGGTAGAGGAGCTTGTGAGTATATCTTGTAACTGTTCGTGAACTCTTGATTTCTGGTTCGTGGTTTTTCTCCCTGTATAGGGTTTCCACGCTAAATATTGTGTCTGCCTTCTTGTGGTGTGTGATTTGTAGATAACTACTTCTATTTTGTTTGTTTGGTTATTTCCACTGCATGTTGATTGGTTAAATTAGAACTAATATTCCATTCTGGTGGGTCCTGCAAAATCCTCACTATTTAAAGGCCTAAAAGGTGTGGAACAAATACCAAAACAATGGTGGAGAAATGGCCCAAGAATCCAAGTCAGTTGGTCATCAAATGGGGCAAAAAAATATAAAAAATAAAAAAAATCCACCATTGTAGAGCAGTCGGCTATTGGTAGGGCAATCCGTCGACTGCACAATAACCGAATGGCCAGTGCGCTTGGCGGTTCAACCCCAGGTCATTGGTGGCTTGCTCCTAGGTTCCTCGGCTGTTTGCCTAGTGCAGGTCACCTACTAGGCAAACTGCCGGCCAGATCTTTGAAGCTTCGGGAGTTTACGCAGTTATTTCAGGGAGACATGACAGTTATGGAGTATGAAGCACAGTTCACCCGCTTATCATGATTCGCCGAAAGACTTATAACTCCAGAATCAGAGAAGATCAGACGTTTAGTAAACGGCCTTCGGGCAGACATCCAGTTGCATATGACTCCCAGAGAGCTTCCCACGTATGAGGCGTATGTGGAAAATGCGATGCTGGCCGAAGACGCTCTTAACAAGGTTGCCTAATGGAAAGCTTCCACATAGATGGAGATGATGCAAGTGTATCCGGAAGAGGATGAAGACAAGGCAGTCCAAGGTGATGAGCCGCTGGGGATTGATTGGGAGTTTCTACGAAGGCAGCAGCACCATCGTAGAGGTCGTGAGACTAGTGAGCATCGGAGGCGGTCAAGAGCATGCTATGTCCGTGGGAACTTTAGACACAAGGCGCGCAACTGTCCAAGGAAAAGGAACCGTGCTTCAGGACTCCACCAGCAGACTCATAGTCTTCCATTACCGGAGCGTACCACCGACGCAGTACTTGAGGTGCAGCCTATTTAGCAGTGGCCCTTATACCCGCAGACATAGGATCAGTTTCAGCCAGTTTGGGATTATCCGGACAGTTCAGCAGCACTTCTGGTTGGTGAGAGACGTCAGCCTGATTTCCCTACCGAGCAGTGACTCTGAGATAAGCTTTTCCAGAGGCTTGCATTATCTCATTGTGGTGTGCTTAGATTCCTTGTTGCCATCGTGTTTGGGCTTCTTGCAATGAGTGTGCTCTTTCCATTGTGCGAATGATTGATCGTTTCTTTTTAGATAGCCCAATGTCCCATTTAGGAGTGAGGGGTATGTGATACCCCGAGTTGTCCCTTTTAGAGTCGGGAAATGTGATACATCCCAAGTTAACTCTTTAGGACTGAGGGGTGTTGTTGACACCAAAAATGTCACTTTGCCTCTGTAGACACCTCGTTTTGGCACCCTATGAGGGGCAATTCAGTCCACCCTATTTAATGATGTCCTGATTAGGCCCCGAGTCAAAAGTCACCAATCGTCTCTAGGCCTCTGATCGCCCCGAGAGTTGGTTCATCATGATCTACTCATCGAGAGCTTTCCGCCCATATATAGAACTCCAAGATCTGACGGGCGGATAAAAAATCATGATAGCGGGTCCCACACCCCTTCGGCGCCTGCGTGAAAAATCACCTATCATTTCTGGACCTTTGATCACCCAGGGAATTGGCACATCATGATCTACTCGTCGAGAGCTTTCCGCCCATATATAGAACTCCAAGATCTGATGGGCGGATCAAAAATCATGACACTGGTCTCACACCCCCGCGGCGCCCACGTGAAAAATCACCTATCATTTCTGGACCTCTGATCACCCTAAAAATTGGCTCATCGTGACCTACTCGCCGAGAGCTTTCCGTCAATATGTAGAACGTCGAAATCCAACGAGCGGATTAAAATTTACGAAACCTGCGCCTGAGCGATGATAACCCAACCATCCTCCACCAGGACCCCACCTTCTGGGCCAAACCTGCTTCAACCAGACCAGGCTCAGGTCAAGCCCAACCTGAAACCCAACCCACCTAAACCTAGCCCACCCAATCCGACCAGACCCGGCCCAGATCCTAACCAAACCCAAGTCTAGCCCAACTTTGGACCCAACTCACCCAAACCCACTCAGGTCCGACCCAAAACCAACCCGAACCTGACCTGACCCGCCACCTAGATAAGGAATGAGGAGTCCCAGATCCACGAAACACTCCAAAACCCCCTTAAACCTCTCTCCCCATTCCCATCCAAAAAAAATGCGCAGAAGCCCCTCACCATCTCCCTCATCTCCATCCGATGCAGACCCCAGGCTCCCCATCATCATCTCTTGCTCTCGTTCTCTCCCTCTCCTCTCTCACGCTCTTTCTTCTCTCCTCTGCCCCACTGCGCACCACCCTCTTCCACTCTCCCCGTCCTCCCTCTTCCCCATCTCTCTGTCTCCCTTTTTCCGTTCTCTCTCCCTCTCTGATCCGCCCTTCTCCTTCTCAGACCCATCACATCTCCCCTCTCGTTCACATCCCTGCGCAGATCCCAGACCTCCCAGACACCATCCTCTGCTTCATCTCCCTCCTCAGCACCTCCGGACGCGCTCAGAGACACCGCGGAAGCCCGAACCACCACGCCAGCACCCATCTTCGTATGCCATAGCGCCTCTCCGTCCTCTGCTGCAGTCAGCGCCGCCAGAGAACTCCCCACCAGGTACGCCCTTCTTCCCCTCTTTGCACTACCTTGCACCCACACGCACCCACTGCTCACCGTCCCTCTCTCTCTGCTTCCACTCTCCCTATGCCCTTCCTGCTCTCCCCATCTCTTTCTCTCTCTCTCTCTCTCTTCCCACCTGCGTCTCCTGCCTGCTGCTGCATCACTCCATCCTTTCCTTCTTTCTTTCTTCCTCTCTCTCTCTCCCTGCTTGAGCCCACTTCCACTGTACCCACCTCGCCTACCTTCTTCTCCACTTAGCCCCTGCACCCCACTTACTACCATACACCACCAGCACCCACACCTCTTCTTCACCACACTACCCTGCACCATCTATGTCCCCAAAACGCCCAACACCATCCAGCACTCCTCAGCCTCCCCTCTTTTCCTCCTTCCTTTTCCTCTCCCCTGTGCTACACCCAACCAGGCAGACTGGGCCTAGTTGATCAACCCACTCCCCCGGACTAACCCATTTTCAGGAGCCCAAAACCCACTTTTCAAGACTAATCCCACACATGCACGTTTGAAATTTTGTTAGTTTTATTCATGAGGCTTAACTTTCTATTTATCTTATGCCTCATTATTCATATATAAATTATGCTCATGCATTTAATATGTTCATTCATTTAAATAGGCATTTTTCTTTCCTTTTGTCATGGCTTGTTTTGATTTGTTCCTGATTCATGCATTAAAACATGCTCATGCATTCAACCTTCCCATGCATTTTAACTTAGTTGCATTTTTATTTCATATTCTTTTAGGTGCAATTTAGGACTGCATAATTTATTAAAAAATAAATAAGTAAAAAATAAAAAAACAAACAAAAACCCCAAAACAAAAACAAAACCAAATAATAAAATAAAAAAAAGTAAAGATTAAAAATAGAATTTTAGCTACCCTACTAATTAGAAATAATTAGGCTAAATCCAATAACTGACTTCTCTTCTCTTCCCCCATGTCGTTAGGATTAGGAGATCTCATTTAGGAAACTTCAAATAAATTATTAAATAAAAATTAGGAACTTATTACTCCCTCCTCACCCCATTTCATTAGGCTAAATCAGTTTAGGATTTAAGGCTTAATAAATAAATAAACTCAAAAACCAAAATAAAAACAATAAAAATAAAAAAGACCAAAAACAAAGTAAAAGATATTAAAAAAAAAGAAACCAAAAATATTAATAAATTGGAGCTAGAAATTATACAGTAGCCTAGACTGATTAGGTCAGACCCCGGACCTAGATCTAGGTCTCCCCCTAGCCAGCTTAGACTACCCTAATTTCTTAAATTTCAACTGATTCGGCCCCACTCTCTCTCCAGGCCCCACTAAGGGACCGGGAGAGCGGATGTGGGCGGTTAGGACCTTAGGATAGGGTAGAGATCCATTAGGGAAATGGAACAGTTAGATTGAATCCAAGTAGGAACTCCCTTAGTTAGGCCCTTCTAACCCCAATTATTAAAATTCAAAAAAAAAAAAACTATAAAAACAATAAAACCAATCCCAAAAATATTTTATTCTCTTTTCCTCCACCTTCGGTGCCAAATATTTATCTAAACTTAATGATTAAAGGGAATAGAGGCTGATTCCGAGAACCTGAATTAATGAGAATGATGAAACGAGACGAGTGATTTCACACACCCCAATATCAGTTTATTTACTACCGGCCCATCATCGGCCACCCTCAATCAATCCCAGCCCAACATCGGCCATTTTTATCTTACTTCTGGCCCATCATCGGCCATGCACTTTTCACCTGCGTATCGCACGCAAACCCACAGAAATCACAACTCGAAGTTTCGTCTGCATCTGTTGACACCAAAAATGTCACTTTGCCTCATCAACATCAAAACCTAGATGGAGCCGCATCCTACTACAAACAGGCAAAGCTGCTTCAAGCATCAGATCTTGGCAAAACCAAACAAAGACTACAAGATCTTTCAAAGTAGCCAAAAGAAGGGTACACATGAAGTTTCGGGCCATTTCGACACTATTTGGCCTAACTTCAATCCTCCAACAGCTGAGCCGGAGCTCCCGACGGCGACAGTGTCAAATACATCAAATCCTCGATCAGAGCCTATGGATGGTCTCAAAATACCTCCAAAAGGCTCCATGTCGAATTTCAAGTCAAACCGACACCGTTTGACCCTCCATCAGCTCTCAAACGGCGAAATCAAGCCTCCCGGCGGCGAGAACCTCAGATGCCGCCACTCATCAAACAAAACACATGAATAGCTTCTGCATGCTTCCAATAGGCTCCCCGTCAAATTTCAGGTCAATCGGACATCGGATGACCGTACATCAAAGCTCGACATCTTCCGCACGGTGAAATCAAGTCAAGCATCGACGGGACCCTAAACGGCTTCAAAACTCAAATAAAAGCCCATGGTTGGTCCTATCTAATGCCCAAGAAGCTTCACCTCAAATCTCAGGTCATTCCGACATAGTTTGACCCAGTTTCAACTCTTGGCGGAAAATCGGCTACAGAGTCTTCGGCTTTTCCAAAAATAGGAAACTTTGTGCTCTGATTTGCACAGCCTTTCAACAGGTTTTGTTCAGAGGAATTAAGCCAATAAATGAGGAGAAATGTCAAAGAAAAATACAGGAGAAAAAAAAAGCGAAAAAGCCCGAGAAACGACCAAGAAACGGCGACCGGAAGGCGACCGGAAAAATGGAACAAAGTCCAAGGTCGCCGGTGACCTTGGCCCATGGTCGCCGGCGACCATGGCCCAAGTTCGCCAGCCCCATGGTCGCCGGCGACCATGGGTGCATGGTCGCCGGCGACCCTGGAAATCCGGGTCGCCGGATTTCCGCCGAAACGTCCGTTTTTCCAATTCTTTTCGCGTTTCGCGATGTTTGGCCCCTGTGATTTTCTTAAAATTTGATTTTTGAGGCATGATATCCGTCGATCTTCGTCAACATCACGGATCCGCCATCAAAATCATTTGATCATCATCGGACACTCCGAAACCGCCAACCGGCCGACCAAGAAAGCACACTTTTAGCCCGACCGATCAAGAAATTGACTGGACAGATGTTGCCGGCCCATTGGTGGCAACCAATGTCTGAATTTTCATCGTCATCCGAGATCAAGCAACGTACGGATCCTTCGATGATCATCGTAAGAGGAATTCCAAAAGACACGGCGCGGCCCGCAACTCTTCAAGCGACTCGGCAGCCAATTAATGAAGTTAAATGACCCTTTTATGGAAATTTATTAGGGTCATTAACTCATTATTTTGAATGGCCTAATCAGAAGCCAAGAAATGGGAGTTACAAGTCCAATTAATCATGACAATTAACCATGTAACTCCTATCATTATGGAGATTAATCATGGTAATTAATCTTGAAACTCTCATCATCATGGAGATTAAATGCCCATTATTCTCCATCGGCCAATCAAAATCCAAGAAAAAGGAGTTACAATATAAAGAATTAAATCTTGTAACTCCTCCCATCATGGAGCATTAATACCATTAATGCCCATAAAACCCTCCTAAGGGCCACCAAAAGCCTATATATAGGCGGTCATTCCAAGGAGAAAGGGTCAGAAAAAATTGTTAGAGATCCTAAAAAATTGTCTGAAAACTATCCTGAAGAATTCACTGCAAAAAGAAGCTCTCTCACTTTGAAGAAACTCTGCTGCAAATTCTACAAGGTGATCGAAGTCCCTTGGGAGGCCACCCCCCCCCCCCAAGATCTCCTCTCTTCTTCTATCCAACATGGCCTAGATGCGGCTTTTCAGCCCGTCTACTTGTTTTTTTTTTTGGATATAAGACCTTCCCTTGGTCTTTATCCTCTAAAAATCCGAGGTCCAAGCCAAGCCAAGCCAAGTGAATCAAAGCATCAAGTGTTCTCGTCTGAAGGACGATGGCGGAGTCCATACATGACTCGCGACCGTCGATCTGAACGAGTCCCCACAATCTCTTGAGAAGTCAGATTCCTTTTCTTACTTTTCTGTTGTATTGTGTATTTTTTTAAAGAGACATAAAAATCACATTGCTTGTCTTTACATTTTGATGAGATTTGTAAACTGCCTTTTACAGCAAAAAATCGCCTTCTACGGCACAAAACTGCCTTTCACGGCAAATTAAACAAAATCGCCTCTCACGGCATTTTAAAACCTTGTCTCTTTCTTTAAAATATATGTGCAATGGAAAGTTAGAAAAAAGTTGATTTCCTTTTCTACTTGTGAAGGTGAATCTCCGGATCACCACTTCAAATTCCATGTAGAATAGAAAATCTGGCATACCCGTACAAAAAAAAAAATGTTGATGCTTGCTCTTTTTTTTCTCTTCGCCCCGCCGCACCCCGGCGGACCCGAGACGGAGGAAGGCGAGAAAGAAAAAGACGGGTCCATCAAGTTGGCATACCCGGTGGGACTTGTTCAATTGAGAACACGATGCTTAGAATCCTTGGCTCCCTTCTAGTTGGTGGCCTATGTTGGATCTTGTATAAAAAAAAAACATGAGATGGGATTCTTTGGAAACTTCTTTCTTTGAACTTGTTTCCATTCTTTCTTTTCTCAAAAAAAAAAAAAAGGGTTTTCTCTCTTTTGGATTCAAATTAGAGAAACTTTGGTCTTTTCCTTTTCGTACAATGGCTCGCAGAAATGTTTAAGCCAACGTTAGGATTGGGAGGGGCCATTTTCCTCTCTTTGATGGGTCCATTGGAGATCTTTCAAAAAAAAAAAAGAAGAGAAAAGTTCAAATTTTTTTTTTTTCAAATTTCTCTCTTTTGGATTCAAATTAGAGAAACTTTGGTTCTTTCCTTTTCGTGCAATGGCTCGCAGAAATGTTTGAGCCAACGTTCGGATTGGGAGGGGCCATTTTCCTCTCTTTGATGGGTCCATTGGAGATCTTTCAAAAAAAAAGGAAAAGTTCAAAAAAAAACTTTTCAAGTTTCTCTCTTTTGGATTCAAATTAGAGAAACTTTGGTTTTTTCCTTTTCGTGCAATGGCTCGCAGAAATGTTTGAGCCAACGTTCGGATTGGGAGGGGCCATTTTCCTCTCTTTGATGGGTCCATTGGAGATCTTTCAAAAAAAAAAAAAAAAGTTCAAATTTTTTTTTTTTTCAAATTTCTCTCTTTTGGATTCAAATTAGAGAAACTTTGGTTCTTTCCTTTTCATGCAATGGCTCGCAGAAATGTTTGAGCCAACGTTCGGATTGGGAGGGGCCATTTTCCTCTCTTTGATGGGTCCATTGGAGATCTTTTAAAAAAAAAAAAAAAAAGTTCAAATTTTTTTTTTTTTTCAAATTTCTCTCTTTTGGATTCAAATTAGAGAAACTTTGGTTCTTTCCTTTTCGTGCAATGGCTCGCAGAAATGTTTGAGCCAACGTTCGGATTGGGAGGGGCCATTTTCCTCTCTTTGATGGGTCCATTGGAGATCTTTCGAAAAAAAAAAAGAAAAGTTCAAAAAAAACTTTTCAAGTTTCTCTCTTTTGGATTCAAATTAGAGAAACTTTGGTTCTTTCCTTTTCGTGCAATGGCTCGTAGAAATGTTTGAGCCAACGTTCGGATTGGGAGGGGCCATTTCCCTCTCTTTGATGGGTCCATTGGAGATCTTTAAAAAAAATTAAAAAAAAGAAAAAAAAAAAGAAAATTAATTTTTTTTTTCAAGTTTCTCTCTTTTGGATTCAAATTAGAGAAACTTTGGTTCTTTTCCTTTTCGTACAATGGCTCGCAGAAATGTTTGAGCCAACGTTCGGATTGGGAGGGGCCATTTTCCTCTCTTTGATGAGTCCATTGGAGGTCTTTAAAAAAAAAAGAGAGAGAGCTTAAGGTTGCACCAATTGCGTTTTTTGACCAAAGTGGATCTAAGAAAAGCCTTTTCCAGAGTGTGGAGGCAGCTAGACTGTTCGAGCTAAGGGTCCTTCAAACGGGTTCATTAAGTAATCATACCCTTACCTGGGGGCTAATCTATCCACTAAGGTTTCATAAGACCGAATTGGAAGACCTATATGCACTCTTCAAAAAGAAAAAAAAATAAAATTAAAAAAAAAAAACTTCTGTCACTATTGTGCTCAAATTGGAGGAATTTTGGTTCTTTCCTTTTTCGGATATAGGCTCGCAGAAATGTTTGAACCTGTATTCGGATTGGAATACCATTTGCCCTCTTTTATGAATTCAATCTTGACTTTTCAAAAAAAAAAAAAAAAAACTCTCGTCACTATTGGGTTCAAATATGAGAAATCCTGGTTCTTTCCTTTTTCGGATATAGGCTCGCAGAAATGTTTGAACCTGTATTCGGATTGGAATACCATTTGCTCTCTTTTGCGAATCCAATTTTGACATTTTAAAAAATCCTATCTCGTGTCTTTCAAGGATGCGATTTACAACATTTGTGTCTAGCGGTGCTAGTATGCCCTTTCGGGTCTACTGTATTCGCGACCGACACATTTGTATCTCTAACCTTATATCATTTTACCTCGAGTGAGCTTCGCTTCTCGGTAATTTGAATTAAGGTTTACAATTGCTTCTAGCGGTCCCTGGAACGCTCATTTCGAGCCGACCATACTTGCGTTTAGAACAATTGTACCATCTATGGCTTTGGGCCTTCTTCATTACGTTCAGAACGGGCCATGCCCCTGAGCGATTTGAAAAGACAAAACCATAGTATAGCCCATTTATGATCACCATATTCTTGTGATTACTAATGGATGTGGTCTTGTTTCAGAAAAGTTTTTCAAAACTAACAATGGCAGCTTCGTTGACCATCACCTTCGATGAGAACAAGTACCAAGTCATGCTTCAAGAGAAGCAAAGCAAGGGCACTTTCAAGCGCCCTGTCAGCTGCCGAAGCATCACCTCCCTCGGCAACTCCCAAAACACCGGGTCGACCTCCACTCCCCGGACCATCGTCTTCGGGTCACTGGGACCATTCCCACTACCCGCAGAAGAGACGGTGCCTGCTAAAAAGCAGAAGACCGCCCCCAAGCGTGTCACTACCTCGACACCAAAGGCGGTCACCAAGAAACTTGAAGCTCGTGGCAATCCCATGAGGCCTCAACCTACAAAAAACCAAGTCTGTCCCAAGACTTGGTCCCCGCGATCTTCACCAAAACAAAGAAGGTCCCGGACATCTGCAAAGCCAGAATACCTGGCTCCTCTCAAAGAGAACCGGTTTTATCCTCTTGCTTACATCAAAGGAGAGAAACCTACCCTCCACCGAACAACAAAAACTACTCAGCACGAGCCGGCTTGCTGATACAAGCCCAAAATCAAGTTGTGCATCACAAGGCCTCGACAAGAACTTGCCAGGGCCTGCTCTCCTGCAACTCGACCCTTCATCTCAACAGGGGACGAGCTTGCAAAATTTAAAGCTTCGCTGCGACAGGCTAAGGACCGCGTCCAAATCCTGTCCATGCCAGTCTTCAAGGAAGACAAGCTCGGTTGCTGCGCACGAGGGACCACGTCCTTCATTGCCAGAGCACAGCCCGAGCTAACCGAAGCTCAAATTGCTCGTCGCATAGGTCGCCGCGCGGCATATCGACAAAGGAGATTAGAGAAGCAAAGAACCCAGCATTCTAAGCTTCAAATCTCCCAAAAATGGGTCGAAAAAGAAAGACCCGACCAAGTTGCTGCTGTCCACATGGTTGGCAAAACCAAAAGACGCCAGAAGTCAGTGACGAAAATACATGTCAGACGACCGGTGACTCGCAGCGTTTCCCGGACGAGAAGACATCGGGAAGACTCTCCTACTCCTTCAAGCCAGGGACATCGGAGTGATCATTCTTCGGGCTCTTCATCTAAAAGAATGAGCTCCAGCTCAGTCACTAAGACGGTATCCTCTTTCGACTCACGAAGGATGAATGTCTTGGTCACAAACTCTGAGCAACCTCCACCACATGACGACATGGCTCTACACATTCAGCAGGTAGAGCAAGGACAGCAGAGAATAGAGGTTCTGATGGAAAACCTCCTTCTCACTCTCCAGCGTCCACCAAACAATGAGGAAGTTCCTCCACAAGATGAGGCAAACGGTGGAGAAGATGAGTCACGCGCCCTTACTAAAAAGGACGTGGACAATATCCTCACCAAAGCAAAAGAAGAGGATACACTGAAGGAGCATGGGATCAAGCCGCCATATCCCTTATGGATGGACTCGGTTCCGTTTCCCCAAAAGTTCAAACAACCTCTTCTCCAAACATATACGGGGAAAGGTTCTGCTAGACAGCATGTCATCCACTTCAAGATCCTGACAGGAACGATTGCGGATCAAGATGCACTCAAGATCCGGCTCTTTGCAAGTACCCTAAAAGGTACGGCCTTTGATTGGTATTCCACTCTGCCAGAGGACTCCATTCAAAATTGGACGATGCTAGAGACACGTTTCCTGACCCACTTCAAAGGTGAGGATCATCCTGTTATTGTGGCTCAGCTCTGCAGCCTTAAACAAGGAGAGAATGAGTCGACATATGACTTCATTCACAAGTGGAAAGCAATGGCATACAAATGCTCAGATGTGCTGCCACAAGCGTCGCTAGTAGACATTTGCCGAAACAACATGAGAGCAAGGATCCGCTCCATGATCATCGGCAACAAATCAAAAAACCTGGGAGAACTCCTAGAAGCGTCTATGGAGGCTGAAACGGTGATCAAAGACCTCAACAATCAGAAGTCATCAATGAAGAAGCAGACCGCCATTCCGACCTCCAAACCAAAGAAAAAGGAGGTTCTCAATGTGCAAACTAAGTCAGCTCCTCAGCCACCAAAGAAAGCTGAAAATAAAGTTGCAGGTAAGAGACTTGAACTCTCTGATGCCTTCAAAGAACGAGTAGAAAAGAAATACCCGTTCGATGAAGATGTTGAAGAAATATTTGGGGCTCTCTTAGCAAATGGTAAACTCACCTTGCCTGGCCCCAAAAGACTGGGAGATGTTGGAAAAACCAACGATCCCCGATATTGTCCATACCACCAAATGGTCTCGCATCCTCTCAACCAATGTCTCGTTGTGAGAGAGAAGATCAACGAGATGTGGAAAAACGGAGTCATCACCTTTGACAAAAACTATGGGTCTGCCTCCGTTAACATGGTGTCATATGGACAAACATCCAAATCACCAAAGGAAAAAGTCACTACTTCCTTCAAGGTGATAAAAATGACCCAAACGTCCCAAGAGCTGGTGCCTTACCCAACACTAGAGGCACAACCCATATGGGTACATCCCGTTCTCCTAGAAGATGAAAATTGGGAGATCGTAAAAACAAAGCTGACCGCTCAACAGCGAAGGCAAGCCAAGAGACAACTCCGCAAGCTCAAACAGTAAGAGAAGGCTCAAACAAAACAAGAGGTTCCTGAAAAAACAGAAACCTCCTCTACCGCTTCACTGGGTGCAACAGAGGGGTCTCTCCCCAAAGTTCCAAGAGTGATAAGAAAATTCACTCTCAGTGATTTCATGCCACCACGGCTCAGAGATGAGACTACGCAGGGGGCATCATACTCTTGTAACTCGGTAGTTGGATTCTCCATGAATGGATACGAGTCCAGTAACACTGCCAGTGACACCGATGAGTGGGAGGAATCCCTTGAAACCGGAGAATATCTCTCCGACGAAGAATGGATCCCGGAATCCCACCTTATGCCAGTAATCTGGTATAACCCCTTCCAGCCACAAGGATCCTGGTCTGATGATGATGAAGACCAAGAGGCTTCCCAAAAAGCTGTTAACACAGTACAAACAAATGCTCTAGTGGATCCCAACCAAGTTGAACCACAAGGGGCAGTTGAAGAAGAAGATTTGGCTCCTATGCCCGATCTTGAAGAATATGCGAGGATCTTGCAACGTCTAGGCATAGAGCAAGAGCAGGATCGCATCAACTAACTTCATCAAAATCCAGAACCGGAAGTCCCGGAAAATCCACAAGCATCTCCTCCAGTGACTCCGGAAAATGAAGAAAGTTGCTGGATTGATGATCCTCTTACATCGGAGGATGAGTCTAATTCCCAACGGTCCATTATGGAGGCATCTTCTATCAAAGTTGCCTGTAATGTGATAGTTCAGGATGATAATGCCTCTGAAGCTCCATCTGCTGAGGCCACGGACTCTCAAAATGTATCCGGTAGCATATCTTCTAGAGCTACATATTCTCGGGTGACTTCCACTGAGATAGCACATTCTCTGCCATCGTCTCCTGAAACAGTGACATCAGAATTCAAGCCTCTTTCGACTGATCACCATGAAGAAGCTCTGGCTGATGAAGTCTTCAAAGAAAACCCGGTCAATTGGTCCCAGGTACCTAACCTCATAGGAGATGTCTGGACCGATGGAATACTGGATAAAGAAGAAAAGTTGTTGGAAGCTGTTCAGGACTTGTTCCCGGAAAATGCTCCATGCAACGCAATAACTGAAGACGGCAATGCTGCTGCAGAGGCGTTTTTAGCAAATGGGGAGGATTGACCCCTTGAGCCCGAAGAGGGTCTTCCGAAAGATGAACCACCTCTAGAAGCTTTTGAAGTTGGGAAAGGTACCCGCTCTGGCCGGGATTACCACAAAAACTATAACCAACCTTCTTCTTCTTCTTATGTAAATCCTTCGGGAAAACAAGTTGTAAATGCCCCAAGCGGTGGTGATAATGAAAATGCAGGCCTAAAGGAGGCTTTCAAGTATGACTTGATCGAGCACTTCAAACACGTACCTGCACGACTGTACATCCTAGACTTATTACGAATGTCACCACAAACTCGTGATAGTCTCATTTCAGAACTGCAAAGGCTGAATCTGGATGTCGACAAACATGCCCCGCAAGTCCTGCAAATTGAAATGGACTATAAAATCACAAAATCAAAAACCTCCTCAAAGGGAGAAAAGAAAGAAGCTGGAGGACCTTGCACTGAATGCCTCTCGGT
The DNA here is from genome assembly GCA_029852735.1 of Persea americana. Lineage (NCBI taxonomy): Eukaryota > Viridiplantae > Streptophyta > Magnoliopsida > Laurales > Lauraceae > Persea > Persea americana. The sequence continues at coordinate 16,502,928 of CM056820.1, read as the reverse complement.
CCAAAAAGCCGCAAGTGCTACCATGGCCTTCAATAAGGAAGACCTCCTGCTAGGCGAGACGAAGCACAACCGACCCTTGTACTTCACAGGGTACATCAAAGAGATGCCGATACACCGCATCCAGATTGACCCGGGTTCTGCGCTCAACCTCATCTCTACTTCGACACTCGAAGAGCTGGGTATCCCACCTAGTAAACTAAGCCACACATCTGTGTCCATCTTTGGATACGATGGGAGTGCTCAAAGGCCCATTGGTAAAATCCGGTTCAGGTTACAAATCGGCGATCTTATCTCTGAGGTCACCGTATATGCAATAAAAACCCCTTCATGCTACAACATCCTTCTTGGACGCCCTTGGATACATGAGAACGGTGTCGTTCCTTCGACTCTACATCAGTGCATCAAGTTTGTTGGCGACGACGGCTTGATACATCGAGTGTTTGCAGACAAAGAGCCCTTCAAAGGCAAGGAAGTCCATTTTGCAGACTCTTAGATGTACAAGGATGAAAAAGAAGAAAAGGAGGAGAAAACAACATCCTTTGCCGGTAATCTCCAAAAAGATAAAGGCAAGGCTCCTCAGCAATCATCGGAAGAAAACAAACCTTCTGGCAAACTCAAAGAGAGCAATCAGTCTCCCTTCGTCATCTCCTTCAAATCTTCCAAACCTTTGGTAATCGCTACTAAAGCAAAGAAGACAGAGCAAAAGACAGGGGGCAAGTTTGTTGTCTCCTTCGTGTCTATCATACAAGACACGGATTCAGATTCAGAGACTGAAGACGATACATCGTCAAGCCAAGCTGATACTCAGCAAGTTCGGCCTGCTCTCACTCCATTGGAGACCCCTGCTGACGTAGAAGATCCTGCGTCTGCTACCTTCGTCGTTCTGGAAACGTAGGCAAAAGATAAACCAATCTTCTTCCATAGATCGGACGCTTCTTCATCAAACTACCTGCTTGAGCCTTTCCGAAATGAAGGTATGCCTCAACTATCCTTGTGTAGTCCAATGGCACAAGCTATCATGAAGAAAATGGGCTATGATGCTTAAAATCCAATTGGTTTGGGAGGTGGTCGTGGTATTCTCACACCATTGGAACCCACCCTGACCAAAAGTCAGCTGGAAGATTGGAAACTCCACCGTCGCATAGACAAGTCTTCATACGGATTGGGGTATGATCCTGACACTCCGATGAGACAGCTGACACAAAGGCTGCAGAGTCGTTTTGCCGACCAAGCCTCAACATCTCATGTCAATGAAGACATCGATCTCCCTGGATATCTCTTTGAAGAGTTACCCGACAAGGACCCAGGAAGCTCATCAAATTGGTATGATTTCTCTGATGATGAAGAGGAATTGTCCGATGACACAGATGCACGGTTCTCTGATTCAGAAGAGCCATCGTCTCCAAAAGAAGTGTCTTACTTCAACCCAGTTTCAGCTGGTGATTGGGATCATCTCATAGCAAGTCTTGAGAAGAATACCGATCAAGAAGATTTATGGACAGAAGTGGAGCCATGGTTTGAAAACGCCCTTGGAAATCCGCATGGTCTTGTTGACTTAGAACCCTCTGAAAATGTTGTGGAGGAACCACCTTCAAACCTTTCGACAGAAGATTCTGTTCAAAAGATAGACTTGGGAACACCAGATAACCCACGTCCTGTATTCATAAGCAAGAATATAAAGGATGAGGAGTTACCCGAGTATGTCTCTTTTCTTCGTGAGTTTGTTGGTTGTTTTGCATGGTCTTACGCTGAAATGCCTGGCTTAGATCCCAAAATAGCAGTCCACAAACTCAACCTGCAAGAAAATGTCAGGCCTGTAAAACAAGGCTAAAGAAGATTCCGTCCTGATGTGATGGACAAAATTGAACAAGAAGTTCAGAAACTCAAAAACGTTGGCTTTATCCGCGAGGAATAGCATCTTGAATGGCTGGCCAACATCGTCCCTGTGACAAAGAAAAATGGGCAAATCAGAGTCTGTATTGACTATAGAGACCTGAATAATGCATGCCCCAAAGATGAATTCCCGCTCCCCATACCGGAGGTAATGATTGACAACACCTGCGGGTTTGAGCGAATGACTTTTATGGACGGCTTCTCTGGCTACAACCAGATAAAGATGCATCCCGAAGATGAAAGGCATACATCCTTTCGGACCCCATTTGGTGTGTATTGCTACACTGTCATGCCATTTGGTCTGAAAAATTGCTGGTGCAACATATCAAAGGGCTATGATGAAGATATTCCAAGATATGCAGCACAAGACGGTCGAATGTTATGTTGATGACCTCGCCGTCAAAAGCAAAAGGAAAGAAGACCATCTCCAAGATCTTCGAGAAGTCTTCCTCCGGCTTCGCAAACACAAACTGCGAATGAATCCCCTCAAATGCTTCTTCGGTGTCTCATCGGGTAAGTTCCTCGGATTCATAGTTCGGAAAGCTGGAATAGAACTTGACCTCGTAAAAGTCAAGGCAATTCTAGAAATGCCATCTCCAAGAACCCTAAGAGAACTAAAAGGGCTTTAAGGAAGATTGACATACATCCGACGGTTCATTTCCAATCTATCAGGAAAATGCCGTCCATTTTCTCGCCTGATGAAGAAAGGTGTAGACTTTGTTTGGGATGCTAAATGTGAAGCTGCATTTCAAGACATCAAGTCATACCTGACCAAGCCTCCGGTGTTGGCTGTTCCCACAACCGGAAAACCATTCATCTTGTACACAAGAGCTCTCGACTATTCTTTGGGCGCTCTACTTGCACAAGAAAATGATGGAGGAAAAGAAGCTGCTCTATACTACCTTAGTCGCATGTTGGTAGGTGCAGAGCATCGCTACTCTCCAGTCGAAAAAGAATGCTTGGCAGGGATGTTCGCCGTACAAAAGCTGCGTCACTATTTGCTGTCAAACACAATATACCTGATATCGAGGATCAATCTCTTAAAGGTCCTTGTCACAAAAGCAGGTTCTCTCAATGCCCGGCTGGCAAAATGGTCCATCCTTCTGTCACAATTTGATATCAGGTATGTACCACAGAAAGCAATCAAAGGTCAAGCTCTGGCAAACTTTCTCGCAGAGCATCCACTGCCTAAGGATTCTCCGCTCAAGGATGATCTCCCAGACGAACTTGTCTACAGCGTGGAGACTTCCTCACCAAATGCCTCCTGGAACATGTACTTCGATGGTGCAACGGGGAAAAATGAAAAAGGAAATCCGATATCGGGAATTGGGATTCTCTTTGTTAGCCCCGATAAATACTTGATTCCACACGCATTTTCGCTACTGGAACCATGTTCAAATAATGCAGCTGAGTACCAAGCTCTGATTATAGGATTGGAACTCGCCCTCGAATCTGGCATCACCATGCTGGAAGCATTTGGGGATTCTCAACTGATCGTCAACCAGATGAATCAGGAATATGAAATCAGGAAGCCTGATCTGTTGCCTTACTACAACAAGGCGCAATCGCTTTGTCAAAACTTTGACATCTGTCAAATCACCCACATCCGCAGAGGTGAAAACATCCGTGCAGATGCCCTGGCTGGACTTGCTGCATCCATGGCAACCCAAGAAGGGGAAAACATGCAAATTACAGTGTGTCAAAGAAAGATTCTCCCTCCTCTCAACACACACCAAGCAGTTGCTGAATGCCACCGAGTGGTCGGAGGTCGGATTTCCATCCTTAAACCTCCGATAGGCGACTGGAGGGATCTGTTCAATGATTATATTATGTTCGGAATCCTACCTGAAGATCTAAAAGAGCGGGTAAGTATCCAAAGACGAGCCCCAAACTTTCATTTGGATATTCCCTCCAAAATGCTTTACAGAAAATCCTTCAATGGAGTACTTCTACGCTGCTTGTCACAACAAGAGGCGGAAGAAACTCTAAAAGAAGTTCATGCTGGTCTTTGTGGAGCCCATCAGGCTGGTCCCAAGCTCTACGATCAGATAAAAAGGTTAGGTTATTATTGGCCTACCATGGTGGATGACGTGATACAATTTGCTAAACGTTGCCAACAATGCCAAGTTCATGGAGATTATGTACACATGCCTCCAGAATGGCTACATCCTACAGCGATCTCATGGCCCTTCGAAGCCTGGGGTATGGACATCATAGGTCCTATCTCTCCTCCATCAAGCAAAGGTCATCGCTTCATTTTCGCCGCTACGGATTATTTCTCCAAGTGGTCAGAAGCATTTGCGTTCAGTGAAATGAAGACCTCGTTAGTCCTTCAATTCTTAAGAACCAACATCATTTGTCGCTTCGGCATACCTAAAAGATTCGTCCATGATAACGGACCACAATTCCGGGATCACAGATTCTACAAGTTCTGCGACAAATACAAAATCCAAAGTTGTCCTTCGACTCCGTATAACCCGGCAGTGAATGGACTAGCAGAAGCCTTCAACAAGACACTCTGCAAAATTCTCTAGAAAATGGTCTCTACTCACAAAAGAGACTGGAGCGACAAACTGCCTGAAGCTTTATGGGCCTACCGGACTACCGTTCGAGGACCAACCTGGCTTTCAAGCCAAAACCCGGCTTTCACGCCAAAACCCGGCTTTTATGCCAAAAACCTGGCTTTCATGCCAAAAACCAAAATCTGGCTTCCATGTCAACAAAACAAAAACCTGGCTTTCATGCCAAAAATAAAAAAATCTGGCTTCCATGCCAACAAAACAAAACTTGGTTTTAAAAAAAACTTGGCTTCTATGCCACAAAATCTGGCTTTCATGCCAAACAAACAAAAATCGGCTTCCATGCCACAAAACAAAATTTGGCTCCCATGCCACAAAATCTTTGGCTTCCATGCCACAAAACCAAAACTTGGCTCTCACGCCACAAAAATCGGCTCTCATGCCAAAAACCGGCTTCAATGCCACAAAACCAAAACTTGGCTTTCATGCCACAAAAATCGGCTTTCATGCCAAAAACCGGCTTTCATGCCAAACAAAATTTTTGTCGCGACCCCGGACCGAGATTCCCCAGTCCGGGCCCTACGACGGTGATGTCCATCCAACTATGATTAACCCACAGGTTTCCGCGGTGAGGATTCCCAAAAACGAACATGGAACAATCTCACACGAACAATGATTTGCGGAAGCGTGCAAGTAATCTCATCACAATTTAATAACATAAACCTTACGATTCCAAATTGCATAAGTTAAATCATCATTAAGACAATAATCAGAGGAGGAAACGTAAGCATAGCATTACCAAGTTTAGTTCAAGTTTCAAGATAACAAAAGTGTTAAGTTACATAACCCCAAAAGTATGAAAAGGCCAACAAAGGCCATACATCCCAAGATAACAAAATAATCCCATCTACATGTTCGTACTCAAGATCCCGCCCAACGTCTAGAGGACGTCGTCGGGTTGCCACTCACGGGCTGGGGGTGGCTCAAAAGCCTCCTCCGGGCGCTCCTCCGCAATAGCAACGACGCCTGCATCTAAACACCAAAACAAAAGGATCAGACACGACGGTCCGGCAGGTGATCAGTTTAGACATAATACAAGTCAGTTAATATGAAAGTAATCAGCACTTAAAACATGACGTGAGTTCTGAACAAAACATGTATGAGGTGCAATTCAAAACTAATATGCTTTTCAATAAAACATCATGATTCACGAATCCACATTGAGCTCATCCTTTCTCCGCCATACGTGATGACAAGTGCAAGCGAAACGAAACAAAATGAGACGAAACGAAACAAAAGTCCGAGCCACACAAGGTGGGCGGAAAAACCGGCCGCGGAACCGGACAAAACAAAGATGTGTATAAATACACGACTAATCTGCAGATTGCCCTTAGGCTTAAGGATTTCCTAACTAGTGGATCAGACTGAGAGGGCATTCCAAGCTCAGCGGTATTCCATGATATCCATGTATGCATAAAACATATCAATACTCGTACAAAACTTAGCGAAAAATGGGTAAAAACACTTATCAAAACAATGCAAGACGAGACTAAACAAGTGTCCCCATTATAGTTCTTGAAACAAATCAAAAGCTAAACACCTGCTTGTAAATCAAAACAGGTACGAAACGGTATTCTTCGTGTCAAAATTCCAGATCTCGAAACAATTATGTCAAGTATATGCTAAGACTCTTTATTTGATTCTTGTGAAGTTGAAACCCAAATGTTGGAGTTTAAAATGAATTGGTGTCCCCGAAGCTAGACAACATTTCATGTTTCAATTGCACAACATCAAGCTAAAGATCCCTTACATATTCTAGTTTTTCTCTCCCATCGAAGCCCCTTCAAAATTCTCCTTCTGTACACTCGGTCACCACGTGGCTACCTGGCGGCTAGCCGCCGGTTGGCTGGTCGGCTGGCCGACCAACTGACCGACCGCTGACCGACTCATCAGGAGCAATACTACTTTTCAATTTTCTTGCGCAGGTCGGCTAGCCGCCTACTGACTGCCTGCGGGCCAACCACGCCCTGTGCAGAAACTGGGTTACTGTTATTCTGACCGACACAGGGGCGGTTAGCCGTGGGTCAACAGTCGGCTGGCCGACGGCTGACCGCCGATCTGCGGCAGCTTCAGTTTGATTCAGATTTCACACCTCTTTTCACCCTTTTTCCACCATTTCATTCCTTTGTCAAATCCCTGCACATCCCCTGAGCCTCCATGCTCTCCAAGGGGCAATTTCCATTCAAATGTTAACCATCATCACTTAAATCATTTCACAACATACTCCTCCATTCTTTCATCCATTTATAAACCATTTTGGGCAAGATAAAAGCAACTTCAAATGAATGAAAACCATTAATACAAACCATTAGCATATGCATTTCAATTAAAACAAGATTTCAAACTATAACACATCTTTGAAACAATACATTGCCCACATTAGAATGGAAAAGGAATCAAACCATGAAAGCTAAAATAATCAAATATTGCATGCATCATGAAGCTAAGTTGATCACTTGCCTTTACCAAAATCCAAGCCCAACAATCTCAGAAAAATCCTACCAATTGTACTCCACGAAATCTACAAGAAAACCCATTAAAAGAACTTCAAAAATCCACCAAAAAGTGAAGACAATGACCCATTTCGAAATGGGTGTTGCATGCTTGAAAAATGGGCTCCTAAGGAACTCAAAAGACTACATTGAAGAGGAGAAAGAGATCCATTACCTGAAACTTGCTAAACAAGAAGAGGAGAAGAAAATGGAGTGGAAACACAGCTGGGATCTCCAAGAAAATGGTAGCAATGGATTCCTTGAGTTGAGAGGAAGAAGAAGGTATGATCGGTTTTTGACTTGAGGCTTTCTAGCTTAGGCATGCAAGGAGAAGAAGGGAGGGGAAGAAGAAGAAGTCTCAGCTGAGTTGAAGAGAGTTGCAGGGAATGAGTTTAGAATCGTGAGTGAAAAATGAGGGAGAAGAAGACTTAATTCAAATGGGTTCTTGTGGGCCCCATTGCTCAAAACTTGCAATGGTTAAAACATTGACTTGTGGGCCCCGGATGAAAACGACGAAGAAGACTAAAATGATCGCCGAAAAATCTAGTTTCGAAAAAGTATAAATTTGGCATAGTTTTGAGATTTCGAAATTTGAGTCCAGATTTGGTGTGAAATGACTGATTTACCCCTTTGGGCCAAAACTTGGGTTTCTGGGCCTAAAACACAGACGAGCTGAACACAAAAGTTAATCAATAAAATAAAACCATTCAAAAGAGATCGAAATCACGATTAAAATAAGAAAACTGGAATTTCCTCCCAAGCTTACACGTACACTCAAGGCACCCTTAAGTGTGACCAAATAGCACAAAACGCTCTCAAAATTCCCCAAAGCTAATTCTAGACTAAATCGGACCAATTTCTAATCCCACGAACACTAAACTCACATTACAACTAAACACGCACTTAGTTAACACTAATCGCGCTAATCCTGGGTTGGGGTTTGACAATTTTGGCTTTCACGCCATCCAAAATTCGGCTTTTAAGCCATAAAAAAACCAAGCTTTTTGCCACCAAATCTGGCTTTCATGCCTAAAAACAACCATTTGACAAAAGATTTTCACAAAATGACAACCTTTTGATCGAATTTTCAAACAAACCATTCCCATTCAATTTTTGCTTATATTTCATCAAAAGTGAATCTAAGTGAAAAAAGGGGATACAAAAAAAAAAAAAAGTGCCAAAAATGTTTATACATGGAGGTACAAAAAAAAAAGAAGGAAAAGTTTGTTACAAATCAGGATGCTAGTCCGACATGGTCTTCAGCCATAAGCTTAACTCCTCAAGCAAACACTTGGCCTTGGCCTCCAAAGCTTCCAGGCCGCGTTTCTTCAGAATCTTCCCATAAAAAGCAGTAGGCCGTCGCGATCCATCCTCAGCACGAGGAAGCTCTTCCCAGAGAATCTGCCATTGTTCATATTCTTGAGTCTTCCTCCGGAGATTGCTTTCGACCTCCTCAACTTGGCGAATGAGAGCCCTCTCTCTATCGCGAGCTTTCAAAGTGCCAGTCCACTTGGCAGCGGCTTGTTCTTCCAATAGCTCAAGGCACTGTCTGGCTTCGGTGACCTCCCTATCGAGGCGGTGCTGGTCCTGTGTCAGCTCAATAATAGCCAACTCGGTGACGTTCCTCTCCCGAACGAGCTGCTTCCGAGTCCGTGAGATCTCATTCAAATCAGATTTGACCTCGCTGGAAGGCTTCAAAAACATCTCGTTGAAGAAATCATCATTCGGAAAGCTCTTGGTCTTAGTCCACTTGTTGCCTAGAGCGATGACTTCATCAACAAAAGCCTTGGCATCTGTAATGTCCAGACCGACTTCTTCGCTATCGGTAAGAATGTCCTGCACATGCTTCACCATGCCAAAACCAGCCTCCAAATGGCCAGAAGAAAGAGTCTCGACCCATGAGCTCAAGACTCTCTTCAACACCTTCCTCGCAAACTGACGGGATGGCTCAGATGAAGACTCGCCATGCTCCGTTGGTCGACTACCCATGTCAGGCACCGTTGGAAGAGTAATCAAGAAGTTTTTTCCAATCGGAGCCGCTGGGGAAGGAATATCAGTAGGCGGACTCTCCTCTGCCTCATCAAAATTGGTGGAAGAAGCCCCTACTCCTGGATCGGTCACAGGTACCCCCTGCTCTGGTTCTGAAAAAGATAGAGGAACTTCTTCTGTCACCTCACAACCTGCCAATGAAAAATGAAAAAGGTATGAATATAATCTTGTTAAAAATCAAAATATCAAGATTATCATTACAAAGTACCTTCTTCGACAACTGGTGGAATGCTTTCTGCCTCCATGAGCTCATCCGGAGCATCCTCGAAAGTTGTGTCCATGGATGGCTCAAAGTCGTCGGAATCCTCTGGCAAGTCAGCTGGCAAAAAATATATATATATGTCAGCAAGTGGCGGTAAAAAAAAAAAAAAAAAGAAGAAGAAAAAAATCATACCAGGAGGAGATTCTGGATCTACTTCAGAATCTCTGGGTTCTTCCTCAGATGCCACGATAGGATCCGTCACCGCCTCATCGGTCGGAACCTCTAGCATCATCAAACCATGATCTTCTGCCAAAAGAAAGAAAGCAGTAGATCAAAACAAAAGCTCTAATGAAAGAAAAGAAACGGAAAGAGAAAAGGGAAAAGCATACCATCATCAATGGTCTCTTCCCCTCGGCTTCTCTTCTCTGGAGGCTCGTCATCATCCCCTGATGCCTCCTCAACAATGGTGGAAGGAATTTCCAGATCAGGAGAACTTTCATGCCGCCTCTAACTTCGGTGGTGTCCCCTTCTCCTCTTGCTCCTACGGGACGAATTGCTGGAAGCACCCTCCCCACCATCAAAATTAGGCCTCTCGCCAGAGTCCTCACTGGACGGTCTGCTCTTGCTAGTAGACTCCATGGAAGCCTTTGCTCGTTCTGCTTGTATCTAAGCAGCAACCTCAGCCTCCTCCTCGGCAAGCTGTTCCAAGACCTCACCAGGTATCTCTTGTGCAACTCCCAGTCTGATGACGTCCTGTTCCTCGAGAAAACCTGTTCTGTGCCTTTCTCCAGAAAGGAAAGCCATAACTTCTTCTCGGCGGACGCCGTCTGACTTCCCAAGGCCCTTCCCGGAAGACTGCTTTACATCAAGCTCTTTCTTGGAAGGCCCCCGGTATGCTGAAAAGCTCTCCACAAACCATTTTGTGAAGCCAGCCGTCCAGAAAGTAGGCAACTCAGGATAAGAAATCAGGGCAGTAGTGTCTTCCGCGCTATAAAAGGCCCATGCATTTCTCCCGTCCTGTAGACCTCCAAAACGCTTCACCTTGCTCGAAGGCGCTCCAACAACGCCTTGAGAGAAGCCCAACTGCATGGCAAAACGCGAGGGAACATACAGCTGGATGTTAACGAAAAGATGTCTGCGGTACACCATCGTGCCGACACGTATGTTAAAAAGCCAACTCCTCTCTGCATTTGTCAAAGAATAGAGTCTCCCAGACCCTGCCCTGGTCGAATCACGAGAGAAACCAAAATCAAAAGCCTTCTTCCTCAAACCCGGAGAAAGCTTCACTGAAGACTGCCCCATCTCGACGTCCCAGAATCGTCGGATCCTTAAGCGGGCAGATAAAAGAGATTCGGAAACAGGCTCCCTCTAGCCAACCGAATCATAAACGGGTCATCGTTCTGAGCAGCACCCAATCGGTGGAAACTGGGACAGTGGTATACATACCACGAATAGAAAATGTGGGCTGAAAATACCCTGTTCATGGGAAACCCAAGCCGAACCAGGAAAGCAGCAGCCTGCAGTTCAGTACACAAATAGGAGTAAAGAGCAGGCACCAAAGCAAGCCGCTCTCCAAACGCCATCTGACAAGCTGGAAAAATGCAATGCGGCCTGATGTGCGTTCCATCTCCTCCAGCAAAAACAGCCTCACCCAGCCAATAAGTGAGGTAGACAGCGAGATCTCTCCGCAGCGCAATGTCAAGATGAATGGCGTCTGTGCTTGCGAAGAATACCCTCAAATTCTCTCGCATGACGGAGATCTTCTTCGAATCTGGGTTCTTAGCCCTGGCTTCTTGGGTCGTACTCTCAGAAGACTCCCCGATGTCAAAGAAGTTAGAAGACAAAAAGCTACCACTCCTCCAACTGCTACACCAGACTTTCGAGCCCTCCTTCTCCTTAAAAAAATCATAGAAGGCGACGAGCTGAAAGTACAAAAGCCTGAACTCCTCAGACTGCTCCTTAAGGACGCTGTCATTAGGCATAAACTCCTCATAGAGATTGCCGTGGATAGGCAGCCCAGTGATGGTACTCAGTTCCTTTAAAGAAAAACCAATCTCACCATCCGTGACAACGGAGGTGGTGGTTTGTGGAAGGAACGATTCCAGATGGCCATAAAAGCCTCATCGGAGAAAACCACGGTTTGCCAAAAAGCGCGAACCGCATCAAAACGGCCACGAAGTCGAAAAGGCTTCATCCAATTGCTGCCATCGCCCTTGAAAATGCCAAGGCCCACCAGTCTCAAATCGACCGAAGAATGGTATGAACCTTGGTAGCCGCTGGCCGGCATCAAAATGTCCATACGGGCAGGCGACTTCTCTGCAAAACCAGAAGGGCCGCCAATAAAAACCCCGGTCTTGATCACGTTCGTCCTCTTCACCCAGCTTGGAGGATCTTCCCTCTTCGAGCATGTGGAGGAAAGGCTCATGATCGAGATTGTCCGATCGAAGGATGACCGGGTAGAAACAGTTCTCTTCTCACCATCAACTGTAAAAGAGAACTGAAAACATCTCCTTTGGTATGTTGAATCGTCGGGGACGGCATCACCAAAGGAGAAGGTAGGCTTGGGCACAATGCTCTGATCGTCTGTGATCCAGGGACGGTTGCTTACCATAATTTTATAATACTCCTCATCCTTGAGGGCAATCAAACGTTGCCTCATCTCATCTCGGTTGAGCGAGTCACACTCTTCCAAGTTCCTTTCAACATACTGAACCTCCTCCCAGGCCTGCTGTACGGCCGCATTAGAGGATCTGGTAGAACGGCGAGGCGCATCAGTGACTGGCTCCTAACCCTTGTTCGTTCTGGAGGAACTACCTGCAAAGGATGGAAAGAAAAAAAAAATCAATCATCAAAATGACAGAATTTTGCTAAAAAAAATCTAGTGAAATTTTGGCATGATTCCGGGGCAATTCCGAAGAAAAGGAAAACACCCCGAAAGAAATAGGAGCTTGAAGATGGGCTCAACATCGCAACAAGCCCATAATCATGGAAAATTCTCGAAGAAGGCTCGAACTCAAACATTGCTGCGAGATCAAGCCAAAGCTTCTCAAATATCCGCAAGATCGGAAAAGGGCTCAACATTGCTGCGAGCTCCAGAATCCAAAACTTGCAAAGCTCCTCAGAAAATCCCCGCAAGACCAAGAATGGGCTTAACATTGCTGCGAGCTCCATATCCCAAGACTTGCGAAAAGATTTCCAGGTGTGCACTATCATACTTCCAAATTCCATTTTCTAAAAAAAAATACATAGAAGGAAAGTTGTTATGCATGCGCATCTCAGAATCCAAAAAAAAAAGAGAAAATCTCTTTTCAAAAAAAAAAAAAGAGAAAGAAGAAAAAAAAAAAATTTTTTTTTTGCCCACATGCCACGTGGCCATACGGCCATGACCGTACGGTCTTGTCCGTACGGCCACAAAAAAAAAAAGAGATAAAAAAAAAAAAAACACGGTAAAAAAAAAAAAGAAACCGTGAGAAAAAGAAAAAGAAAGAAGAGCCACAGTAAAAAAAAAAAAAAAAAAAGAGAGAGAAAACCGTGCAAAAAAATAAAGAGGAAAAAGAAGAAAAACGTGTAAAAAAAAAAGAATACACGTGAAAAAAAAAAGAAAAGAAAGAAAAAGAAGAGAAAAGAAAAGAAAGAAAACCTTTTTCTATTCCTACATGGGGTTTTTTAAGGAAAAAGAAGAAACTTACTTGAAGCCATTGATGGAGAAGAAGAAGAAAAAGCTTGAAAGATCCTTGAAGAAGAAGAATTCTTGATCTTGGAGCACTCTTGAAGGTTCTTGCAAAAAGAGAGCAATAGCAACAAGAGATCCAATCCCCTTGCTTTTATAGAAGAAAGCAAACCAAAAGAGGAAAGGAGGAGAAAAGAAAGGAGGGAAGTGCTACAAATTAGCAAACTTCCTAAAAGAAAGGAATTATGGGATATTCTTTCCCAATGAGGAGATCTTTTGAGAGATTCTCTCCAAAAAGAGAGGGATTATGAGAAACTTTCTCCCAAAGAAAGATACTTTGAGAAAATCTCTCCCAAAATCAAGGAAACTTGAGAGATTCTCTCCAAGTAAGAGTATTTTTAGATATTCTCTACCAAAAAGAGATATTTTTAGATATTCTTAACAAAAATGACACCACATGAGATCTAAGCCATCTTTAAAGCTTAAGGTCCCATGGGTTAGCCCATATGAGCCAGGATTGACCACCTAGGCACTAAAAATGGCTTTTAGTCAAAATTCCTCTTACCAAGAGCATACAAAAATGGTTCCATGCCTCCTTTGAGTTGATTGGACCATACAAAAAATCCAAGCCTCATGAGTTTCCAAAAATTTAAACCATCCCACCTCATGAACCAAATTAAGCCAAAACCTTGAAATTGACATTCCACAAAAACCCTAACCACTCCAACGGACCTAAAGTTGTCCCAAAGAGTGACCAAAATCCAAACCATGGTCTCCTAACTCGCCACATACAGCTTGTTGGGTCACAATACCAAAACCAAAACCAAATCCCGGTCCCCTAACTTGCCACATACAGCTTGTTAGGTCACAAGACCAAAATCAAAATTCAAAACCTGAGCCCTTAACCTACCACATACAGCTTGTAAGGTCACAAGGTCAAAAAACCAAAAACCTTCTTGACCGCCTGATGCGCAACACAAAGCCTTTAGGTTCACAAGGTCAAAAAGAAAATCCAAAACCCAAAAACCCAACCCAAATGTCATTTTCAAAATTTTGCCTTGAGATGGTACGTGATATCTCTTACTGCCATAAAATTCCCTTGGAAACTCAAAAGGCTGCACTATCAAGAAAAATGCTCAGAGACTCTTGGTCAAGTCAGAGGTTCTCATTCAAAATTTTCTTCGAGGCACATCAACTGCAAAGGCTATCCAATTCGTCGCTGTACCTCGAGGGGGCATTTGTTGACACCAAAAATGTCACTTTGCCTCATCAACATCAAAGCCTATATGGAGCCGCATCCTGCTACAAACAGGCAAAGCTGCTTCAAGCATCAGATCTTGGCAAAACCAAACAAAGACTACAAGATCTTTCAAAGTAGCCAAAAGAAGGGTACACATGAAGTTTCGGGCCATTTCGACACTATTTGGCCTAAATTCAATCCTCCAACAGCTGAGCCGGAGCTCCCGATGGCGACAGTGTCAAATACATCAAATCCTCGATCAGAGCCTATGGATGGTCTCAAAATACCTCCAAAAGGCTCCATGTCGAATTTCAAGTCAAACCGACACCGTTTGACCCTTCATCAGCTCTCAAACGGCGAAATCAAGCCTCCCGGCGGCGAGAACCTCTGATGCCGCCACTCATCAAACAAAACACATGAATAGCTTCTGCATGCTTCCAATAGGCTCCCCGTCAAATTTCAGGTCAATTGGACATCGGATGATCGTACATCAAAGCTTGACATCTTCCGCACGGTGAAATCAAGTCAAGCATCGACGGGACCCCAAACGGCTTCAAAACTCAAATAAAAGCCCATGGTTGGTCCTATCTAATGCCCAAGAAGCTTCACCTCAAATCTCAGGTCATTCCGACATCGTTTGACCCAGTTTCAACTCTTGGCGGAAAATCGGCTACAGAGTCTTCGGCTTTTCCAAAAATAGGAAACTTTGTGCTCTGATTTGCACAGCCTTTCAACAGGTTTTGTTCAGAGGAATTAAGCCAATAAATGAGGAGAAATGTCAAAGAAAAATACAGGAGAAAACAGAAGCGAAAAAGCCCGAGAAACGACCAAGAAACGACTACCGGAAGGCGACCGGAAAAATGGACCAAAGTCCAAGGTCGCCGGCGACCTTGGCCCATGGTCGCCAGCCCCATGGTCGCCGGCGACCATGGGTGCATGGTCGCCGGCTACCCTGGAAATCCGGGTCGCCGGATTTCCGCCGAAACGTCCGTTTTTCCGATTCTTTTCGCGTTTCGCGATGTTTGGCCCCTGTGATTTTCTTAAAATCTGATTTTTGAGGCATGATATCCGTCGATCTTCGTCAACATCACGGATCCGCCATCAAAATCATTTGATCATCATCGGACACTCCGAAACCGCTAACCGGCCGACCAAGAAAACACACTTTCTGCCCGACCGATCAAGAAATTGACTGGATAGATGTTGCCGGCCCATTGGTGGCAACCAATGTCTGAATTTTCATCGTCATCCGAGATCAAGCAACGTACGGATCCTTCGATGATCATCGTAAGAAGAATTCCAAGAGACACGGTGCGGCCCGCAACTCTTCAAGCGACTCGGCAGCCAATTAATGAAGTTAAATGACCCTTTTATGGAAATTTATTAGTGTCATTAACTCATTATTTTGAACGGCCCAATCAGAAGTCAGGAAATGGGAGTTACAAGTCCAATTAATCATGACAATTAACCATGTAACTCCTATCATTATGGAGATTAATCATGGTAATTAATCATGAAACTCCCATCATCATGGAGATTAAATGCCCATTATTCTCCATCGGCCAATCAAAATCCAAGAAAAAGGAGTTACAATATAAAGAATTAAATCTTGTAACTCCGCCCATCGTGAAACATTAATACCATTAATGCCCATAAAACCCTCCTAATGGCCACCAAAAGCCTATAAATAGGCAGATATTCCAAGGAGAAAGGAGCAGAAAAAAAATTGTTAGAGATCCCGAAAAATTGTCTGAAAACTATCCTGAAGAATTCACTGCAAAAAGAAGCTCTCTCACTTTGAAGAAACTCTGCTGCAAATTCTACAAGGTGATCGAAGTCCCTCGGGGGGCCACCCCCCCTAAGATCTCCTCTCTTGTTCTATCCAACATGGCCTAGATGCAGCTTTTCAGACCGTCTACTTGGTTTCTTATTGGATATAAGACCTTCCCTTGGTCTTTATCCTCTAAAAATCTGAGGTCCAAGCCAAGCCAAGTGAATCAAAGCATCAAGTGTTCTCATCTGAAGGACGATGGCGGAGTCCATACATGACTCGCGACCGTCGATCTGAACGAGTCCCCACAATCTCTTGAGAAGTCAGATTCCTTTTCTTACTTTTCTGTTATATTGTGTATTTTTTTAAAGAGACATAAAAATCACATTTCTTGTCTTTACATTTTGATGAGATTTGTAAACTGCCTTTTACGGCAAAAAATCGCCTTCTACGGCACAAAACTGCCTTTCACGACAAATTAAACAAAATCGCCTCTCACGGCATTTTAAAACCTTGTCCCTTTCTTTAAAATATATGTGTAATGGAAAGTTAGAAAAAAGTTGATTTCCTTTTCTACTTGTGAAGGTGAATCTCCGGATCACCACTTTAAATTCCAAGTAGAATAGAAAATCTGGCATACCCATACAAAAAAAAAATGTTAATGCTTGCTCTTTTTTTTCTCTTCGCCCCGCCGCACCCCGGCGGACCCGGGACGGAGGAAGGCGAGAAAGAAAAAGACGGGTCCATCAGCATCATTCTTTCGATTCGAAGAATCAGCCTTTAAACCCTAGGTCGTCAAAGGACATTGAAGGGGGCACCAGGAATGGGGTTGATCCTCTTCTAAATATTTGGCACCTTTCCCCTTATTTTCTTAGTTTATTTTCATTTTAATTCGCTTATCCCCTAGAATACTTGGATTTAACTTTAATTAGTCTGTTCAACCCTGGATGTTGATTTCCCCTGCCTAGTTCATTATGGTCCCATCTTAAAGCCCATAATTTGACCCTTGACCCAAGTTCGACCCGAATTGAAAGACCCAAATTAAGTGACGAGACAACCGTCGTGTGTCGCCGGCGGCACATTAGACGAGAGAAGAACCCACCCCATTTTCCTCCCGCATTCTTTCGGCTTTCGTCGAAGGACGGTGTTACGGCCGAATCCGTAACTGGCGATCGTGATCAGTCGATTTTGAGGGTAGTCGGAATCCTCATTTTCGATGTCTTTTTTATCTCACACTGTTGAATGGCGATTCCCCTCCCGGGGGGGATCAAAATTCACATCCGACAGCCTGGCGATCGTGATGGGACATCTTCTGTTGTCTCGTCACGAATTTGGGTCTTTTGCAGGTCCCACGATCTCCATGCCAACAGCCTGGCGATCGTGACGGGACATTTTTTGTTGTCTTATCGTTTACTTGGGTCTTTTAGAGGCTTTATTATGGAACACGAATCTTCGATCAATGACTGAATGTCCGTGGCTCGTTTATTTAAGGGTTATTATGGGTACAAATCAAATGTGAACTGGTGTCCGCATAACCGCCCGCTGAAGCTCCCCCCTTTACAACATAAGAGCACAGCCCTATTAGTCTTTCCTCTTTCCCACATTAATTCCATAAAACATTCTCTTCTTTCCTAAATTCTTTCCATTCTCATATTTTCTAAAGTCTTTCTCTTCTCACCCCCACTTTCTTACAAATGGCGAATCATCCATGGGGAATGCCGGACATTCCTCCTATTTCAACCCCGGGAGCAACTCGAGCCATCGGTGAGGCTTATTTCCCCCCATTAGATACTGAAATCTCTAGATCTCTTTCTACCCCATTATCTGAACCGCGCTATTCCCCGCGCATATCGAGCTCTCCGATTGTGGAATGGGTCCCTTCTCCCATGAATGCAGTAGTCGCAAGAAAAAGTCACTCTAGTCCTCCAACTCCAATAAGGAGGGACTCATACTCTGCCGACTCTCGAGTCACGTATAAGGATTTGGTCGGATCGAGCAAACAGATGGTAGAGCATAAGACCTATGCCAACATCACAACACGGGCTCGCCGTGTGCTTCAACCGGTCACTTCACAGGTCATCCATCATTCAGCTACGGTTACCGGAGCTGAACCGATTACCTCTATGGTCCCCCAATATAGAACACCTTTTGATACATCCATTGTGACCACCACTAGATAAGCAAGACAGCAACCGGCCCCGATCCCATATGCAAGTACGCGCCTCCATATAGGCCAAGAACAGGTGGGCCTGGCTCGATCACTCACGCCGAGGGTCCCGCGGCGAAGCCCTGCTGTTTACACCAGCGCACAGAACGCACCCATAATCCACCATCAATACCAGCATGAGGTAGTCCAACCCCAACTTCAAGCAATGACTCCTCCGACTGTCTCCGTAAGCCGATCGATCCCAAACTCATCTGGCCTTAGGCTAACCTATCATCAACCGACGAGATACGAAAGATCACCTCTAACGTATCAAGATCAGTTGACTCCAACTTACGAAATGTTAGACGAGGAGAAGGATCCCCCACTCTATTATGATGAAGTTGTGGACGATGTAGACCCTCATGAGCTTCACGAGGAACATCGGCCGAACCATCCAGCCCACGAGCTCTCCCGCCAATTGACTTACGTGGGTCGACGATTAGGATTAGCTCATGACCTGGATAGAACTCGAAACCAAACCCAAATTCAAGCCCCTAGGAGAACACGAGCCTAGGAAAGCTACCAATATGCGCCTTTGGGACCCCAATCGGACCCTCAACACGATCTTGTAGAACCGATTTATTATCGAACCCCAGTTGAGGCCCCGAGACGTGGCCAAGCTCACGAAGATCAAAACCCTGATTCCCATGCAATTAGAGAAATGCGGAAGGAAATAGAAGTGCTGAAGAGTGAAATTAGAAAGAAGTCGCTGTCACGATAAGGCAAAAGGTTAGGGTTCTACGACTTCACGAAGAAAGAAGAGACCAAGAAATCACCCTTCCCAGCTAAAGCCCCAAAGTTTGTAGCGTATGACGGGACTACAGACCCTCAACACCATTTGGTGTCCTTTTGCAGTAAATGCCGTATAATCGTTGATGACGATGCCCTCCTCATTAATTACTTTCAAGAATCGCTAGTCGGAGATGCGCTAACTTGGTACACATCTATGCCCTCACACGAGATCAATACCTTCGAGGATGTGATAGAAAAATTTCTGGTGCGATACCAACACCTAACTAAGAACAAACCCCTGTGGCATGACTTAGCCAACTAAAAGCAAAAGAACAATGAGGATTATGAAGAATTCGCCGCGAGATGGCTGAGTCAATTCACGAGGTCTGACTGCAATATGAAGGAGGAGGAACAAGTCAGGATGGTCATTTCGAACATGAAAGAACTGATGAGGACATTGATGATGATCGGGGAGGTCATGAATTGGAGCGGCCTACACCATCGATTGTCGAGAATGAAACAGAACCTAGATGATGGAATATTGAATAACCTAGGCATCTCCGATAAAAAAAGGATTGTCCGTCGCGTGACCAATCAAGTGGAAAATCGCGCGACCCCGGAAGTAAACTCGACCCAAGAGGTGGTTTATCGCCCATATAATCCTGGTCAGGAAATGAATTTCAACCAACATCTGAATCAAGGACAAAACCGGGATGTTAATTTCCAAGGGAACACACAAGGCTTCCGAAACGATCAGAGCTACCAGGATCTTCCTCGGAATGATCAAAGATATAACCAACAACCACATGACCAAAGGGGACCCGTTCATCCAAGGCAAAACATAAATCCGGCACGACAACCTGTGAATCAGCCGGTGATGCCTCAAAACCCGAATCAGAGTACTAATCCTCGGCCGAATTATAACGCAGTCTCGTTCAATTATAACGACAATTCAGGCCAAAACAATGATGGGAACAAGAGAAGGCTTGGACCAAAAAGGGCTAACTACCCGCCCCTCCCTCAACCTTGGATCACTATTTTCTGGTCGCTCATAGAACAAAACGCTATCCAGCTTCCACCAGAAAGACAACAGCAATGGCCAGACCACCTTGATTGGACGAGATTCTGTGCATACCACAGGATGCCGGGACATGACCTAACCCATTGTTATACGGCCAGAGACCTGATCTACGACCTCAGTGATGAAGGGGCGATTAAGTGGAATAGCATCAAACCCATGGGAGTCTACGGTCCACAGAAAATGCCACAAGCCCAAGGTCTGCTTACCGGTACGACGCAGCGAGTACCGAACATGCAAATCTACACAAACCCGATGCCACAACACGCTGCGTCAACCTCGACACAACTGTTGCAGGGACCGTCGGCCAATGTCGCCACCGTGTCACATCAATCAACTGATTTCCCGATCCAGCCAGCCATTAGTCAGAATCAGCCCTACTATGATGACCTTTTTGAAGATGATGACTATTGGAAATACGTCAATTGGGACGGGAAAACTAAATTCAGACTAGATAACATCAAAACCGGCATGGTAATCGACTCCCCGGACCTCTACAAGGTGTTCTTTGACGATGATATCGCGTACGAGGGGTCTCGGACCAGCACTCACTCCCAATTTAATCAACCCCAGGATGTTGGGCCATCACAAGCACACCTCCGATCAGGATGAATCCACCCACCGCGGCTACCTCCGATCGCCAGTGCGCCGGATCCGGGCTTACAAATCCCCAACGCGCAGATTGAAGAGGTTGTCGAAGAGAGACATCATGTTCAGCTGGAGACTGAGATAGAGTATGATCTCCTAGGGCATCTAACGAAGATACCGGCTAAGGTGTCAATCCTCGATCTGATCAAGAATTCCCCTATGCATAAAAAACAGCTGATGGACGCCATCACCCACTTACATGTTCCGAAAAATATAACCCCAGAGCAACTACCGGCGTCCATTGCGTCCTTGTCGTCTGAGACATCCTTGCCAATCCTCAACTTTACCGAGGAGGAACTAAAAGAAATACCACCTGAAGCGAGGACCTCACCCCTACATCTCACAGTTAGGGTGGCCGAGAAGGAGATATCCGGCGCTTTGGTAGACACAGGGGCATCCCTAAACATCTGTCCACTGAAAACATACAAGACGCTGGATCTAACTGCTAAAGACCTAACCCCAGCTCCGTTGGTGGTGACAGGATATGACGGAATTAGGAAGAACGTTTGTGGGAATATCATGTTATTGGTGCAAGCAGGCCCGATCTTAGTACCCGAAGAATTCTACGTCATGGATATCCCAGCGACCTTCAACTTGATATTAGGGCGTCGCTGGCTGAATCACATGAAGGCGGTCATGTCCACTAGGCACCAATGTATTAAGTTTCCCCACTTAGGAAAAATCGTGAAGCTAATGGGGGACCCGCCTCTGATCGAACCAGAAGGACTTCAGATACTTCCCACCTTGCGACCGGACCCTATCCCCCCTGGAACCAAAACCCATGGTTACAGGGTTGATCCCACCATTTCCCTGACGGACATCGATCCCGTCCGGAGTATGACACCAGATCCGGTCCCTCTACCTGAACCGCCATTAAGAAAAGAGTGCATACATGGCTGGAACCTCATGAGAAAACCTGGATATCAACCCGGATTGGGGCTAGTTAGGAATGAGGATGGGATTCTTGACCCCGTTATCCTGGAAGCAAGGATAGGAACAGAAGGATTGGGATTCAACCCGTATGATCAGGTAACACTCTCCAGAAAGGATTGGAAACTAGGGGAACACTTCATCAGGCATAGCAAGCTCTTGGGCCCCAATGAACCTCCCAACGGAGAAGGATGCCATCAGATCCACCCCCAGGAAAAAAGGGAAAGAACTATTGATAGAAGGTATAACTGATTCGTCGTCTGACGACGAGGAGGTTGAAACTTACGAAGACATCTTTGGTACCTGGGAAGAATTCCACGAATCTGACGAGATTAGAGGTTCAAGTTTCCCCCTGGAGGAAAGTTTCCAAATGCTGTCTTGTAACTTGATTGGTACTAGTGATTCGGTGAAATTGCCCAAAAAAAAACGCCGATTTCCGAAAAGAGAAACGACTATGAAACCTGGGAAGTCAAAGACCCCGATAGCCAAGAAGTCGTATACTGGCCAGCTGCGTGGCGACACTGGAGAGCAGGACTTTCAGAAGAAGACAGCAAAACCTGGGAGATCGAAAATCCCGAAGGCGACGAAGTGGTGTATCGCCCCGCAGTTCGGCATTGCCCGGGGCAGGGATCTTCCTCCTTAGATAGCCCTTCCTCAACCCAACCTGTACCATATCATTCTAAAAACCCAAAAAAATCAAAAAACCCCAAAATCCCAAAAAAAGTAGAAAACCCAAAACCCAAAAATGTAAGTAGTTTAGGAGTAGAGACCTTTGACTATTGTAGGACCATAAGAAGACCTGAGCGCTGGAAAATTCCCCTGGTAGAGCAATCACGGCTAGAGAAAATCATGAGCCGAATTAGCAAGATAGGGTATGAGTCGATGCCCATTATTTCAGAGCCAGAATCATCTCCGGGAACCGAGAACATAAAGGATGAGATGGGCGTTTACGAATTAGTAGATGCAGAAGGAGAAGACGATGAAGTCTCGGAAGAGTTCCAAAGGGTCATCAAGAGGTTTGACGAGCAAACTCAGTCGACGGCCAAAAAGACAAAGGAGATCAACTTGGGGACTGAGGAAAGGCCCAAGCTAGTCCAGATTAGTGCATGCTTGAAACTCGGCGAAGAAGAAGAGATCCTTAGAGTCCTGGATGAATATCAGGACGTATTTGCGTCGGACTACCATGACATGCCAGGACTAGACCCGCTTCTGGTAGAACATCAAATTCCATTAAAAGAGAGTGCGAGACCGGTTAAACAGAAGCTGAGAAGAATGCTCCCTGACGTCGCGGCCAAGGTGAAAGAGGAAGTTGACAAACTTCTCCAAGCCAAATTCATCAGGGTAGTGCTGTTTCCTCAATGGATTGCCAACATTGTCCCTGTCAAGAAGAAAGACAGACGTATCAGGGTCTGCATCGACTTCCGGAACCTGAACAAAGCCTCACCTAAGGACGACTTTCCCTTACCACACATAGACGTGCTTGTCGACAACACCGCTGGGCATGCAATGCTCTCATTCATGGATGGATACTCGGGGTACAACCAGATAAAGCTTTCAGAAGAGGATCAAGAAAAGACCTCGTTTACTACCCCCTGGGGGACTTATTGCTACGTTGTCATGCCCTTTGGATTGAAGAATGCAGGTGCAACTACCAAAGAGCCATGATGGCGATATTCCACGACATGATGCATGATTGTATGGAAGTATATGTCGATGATATCTTAATTAAATCCCAAACTCATGCAGACCACGCCGCAGCTCTGAAGAGGGTCCTCCAAAGGTCAAGGGAGACAAAGTTGAGAATGAATCCGAAGAAGTGTGTCTTCGGGGTGTCGTTAGGAAAACTTTTAGGGTTCATGGTCAGCAATCGGGGAATCGAAGTCGACCCCTCGAAGGTGAAAGCTATCCTCGAAATGCCGCCCCCGAAGAACCTCAAAGAATTAAGAGGCCTCATAGGGCGACTACAGTTCATTAGAAGATTCATTTCACAGCACTCGCAAAGATGTGAGCCGTTCTACAAATTGCTAAAAGGAGGCATGGAATACCACTGGGATGACGACTGCCAGAAAGCATTTGAGGATTTGAAGAAATATTTATTGAGTTCCCCCGTTTTGAAGCCCCCTGCTAAAGATAAGCCGCTCATTTTATATGTGTCAGCGACGGAATCCGCGATAGGCATAGTCCCGGGTCAACATGATGAGACTAGCCGGAAAGAGAATGCAATTTATTACTTAAGCAAATCTCTCCTGCCATATGAGCGGAAATACTCTTCGATAGAAAAAACGTGCTTAGCGGTGGTTTGGGCTGTCCAGAAACTCAGACACTACTTCTTAGCCCACTCAGTCAAACTCTTGGCCAGAATGGATCCTTTGAAATATATCTTTGAGAAACCTGTCACTTCAGGACGAGTGGCACGATGGCAGATGCTCTTGGCAGAATTCGACATAACATACGTAACTCAGAAGTCAATAAAAGGGCAAGCCATCGCTGACCACCTTGCACATCTCCCCCTACCACGGTATGAGCCGGTCAAAACCGACTTTCCAGATGAAGACGTGCAATGTGTAGACATAGAGGAGATAAAGGACCTCGAGTCGTGGACGATGTACTTCGACGGTGCCTTGAATCAGAATGGAAAAGGGATCGGGATAGTGCTTTTGTCCCCAGAAGGAGTGGCGATACCGAAGGCCTTCAAAGTCGGCTTCCCAGCCACCAATAATGAAATGGAGTACGAAGCACTCCTAGCAGGTTTAAGAGAGGCCGCGAAGTTGGAAGTTAAGAAACTCCAAGTTCTCGGGGATTGAAAGGTGGCCATATCCCAAGTGGCAGGTGAATGGAAGGTGAACGCCCCTAAGCTCGCTCATTATCATGAAAAGGCCAAGAAAGCTATGTCCCAGTTCAAGAAAGTGTCCTTTCTTTATATCCCGCGAGCTTGAAACCGGCTGGCTGACTCATTGGCCACCTTGAAGTCCCCCTCGACAAGGGATCCGAGACCTTTCACATCCAAAGGATAGACACTCCCTCGGTTGAACTAAAAGACTTGGCCCTCGGAGATCCATATGAGATTCAATCCAAAGATGAAGGACCGAAAGTAAGGAAAGCGAAAGGGGAAGAGACAGAGGCAGAGGAACCTAATCGAGAGCGGATACTGGGCCCCCTACAACATGACGAAGAACTCACAGACGACCATCCGTGGTACTTCGATATCTGGAACTACCTGCGCGATGGATACATCCCTGAATATGCCACCAAATCCGATAAAAGGGCACTGAAAGAAATGGTTCAAAGATACGTCGTTGTCGGAGGACTGTTATATCGCCGATCATTCAGTGGGATCCTCCTGCGATGCATGACGGTTGAGGAAGGACGAGAAATAATCGAAGAGGCTCATTCCGGCATATGCGGAGGACACGTAAACGGCCTGATGCTCTCCAAGAGAATCATCCGGTTAGGATATTACTGGCCGTCATTGTAATCAGACTCCGTGGACTACGTCAGAAAGTGCAAGAAATGTCAGTTGCACGCTGACTTGATTCACGCTCCTGCATCTTCGTTGTATCCCACTACTGCTCCGTGGCCTTTTTCGACTTGGGCGTTCGATATCATAGGACCTCGGTCCCGAACGTGGAAAACACCCAGAACAAAGCTTTCATATTAACGGCAACGGAATACTACACCAAATGGGCAGAAGCTGAGGCATTTATCCATATCAAAGCATCCACGGTGGTCAAGTTCATTCAAAAGACCATAATAGCCCGTTTTGGAGTTCCGAAAGTGTTCATAACTGACAATGGCCCCCAATTCATATCTCAGGTAATGGAGGATTTGTTTAAAAAATATGGTATAGAACTACATCATTCAACCCCTTATTACCCCCAAGCAAACGGACAGGCTGAAGCTACAAACAAGACACTACTCAAGATCATCAAGAAGACAGTGGAAACAACCAAGGGCAGTGATTGGCCAGACCGTTTAGTCGAGGCATTGTGGGCATATCGAACCTCCATTAGGACTCCGACAGGTGAGACCCCATATGCATTGACTTACGGGATGGAGGCAGTCCTTCCGTTCGAGCTCCTGCACCCATCTTTGCGGATCCAATTAGATGAAGAGATGACAGAAGGCCAAAGACGAGAAGCATTACAAATACAGCTGGACCTCCTCGATGAGAAAAAGGATGAAAGCAGCAGAGCACGCTCGGGTGTACAAGAAGCGAATCGCAAGAGCCTACGATAAGCATGTCATAGAGAGGAAATTCAAAACAGGTGACCTTGTATTAAAACGCATCACTCAATCACAACTCCCACACATTAAAGGCAAATTGCGACCTAATTGGGAAGGCCCATATGTAGTTAAAGAAGTATATTATGGCAATGCATATAGACTAGTAAATGCAGAAGGGGAAGAGCTCCCCGATCCATGGAATGCTATGTACTTGAAAAAGTACACCACATGACCCTTCCCTACTTCTTGCAGAGTATGACCCTCGGTCTCTTGATATGGCTGTATAAATCCCGTAGGGAAGACCGAGGAGAGGTGCAACAACCAAACTTGGAAGTCAAACACACATTGGCAAAAAAAAAAAGAGGAGGAAAACACTAGAATAGTGAGTCTGCCCCCACACAATGTTCTGCACGGTTGAAGCCATTCAACGCAAAAGTTTATAAGCGAGCTTGCCCATGTCATTAAAGCTTCCCCTTATCACTCACAAAAGAGAGAAAAGAGAAACCACGGTGGAGTTGCATGAGATGTGGGTGTGCTCCCCATGCCTGATGCTTCAAAAGCCAAAACTCGTCGAGAGCTTTCCGCCCATATATAGAACTCCAAGATCTGACGGGCGGATCAAAAATCATGACAGCTGGTCCCACACCCCCGCGGCGCCCGCGTGAAAAATCACCTATCATTTCTGAACCTCCGATCACCCTAAAAACTATAAAAACAATAAAACCAATCCCAAAAATATTTTATTCTCTTTTTCTCCACCTCCGGTGCCAAATATTTATCTAAACTTAATGATTAAAGGGAATAGAGGCTGATTCCGAGAACCTGAATTAATGAGAATGATGAAACGAGATGAGTGATTTCACACACCCCAATATCAGTTTATTTACTACCCGCCCATCATCGGCCACCCTTAATCAATCCCGGCCCAACATCGGCCATTTTTATCTTACTTCTGGCCCATCATCGGCCATGCACTTTTCACCTGCGTATCGCATGCAAACCCACATAAATCACAACTCGAAGTTTCGTCTGCATCATTCTTTCGATTCGAAGAATCAACCTTTAAACCCTAGGTCGTCAAAGGACATTGAAGGGGGTACCCAGGAATGGGGTTGATCCTCTTCTAAATATTTGGCACCTTTCCCCTTATTTTCTTAGTTTATTCTCATTTTAATTCGCTTATCCCCTAGAATACTTGGATTTAACTTTAATTAGTTTGTTCAACCCTGGATGTTGATTTCCCCTGCTTAGTTCATTATGGTCCCATCTTGAAGCCCATAATTTGACCCTTGACCCAAGTTCGACCCGAATTGAAAGACCCAAATTAAGTGACGAGACAACCGTCGTGTGTCGCCGGCGGCACATTAGACGAGAGAAGAACCCACCCCATTTTCCTCCCGCACTCTTTCGGCTTTCGTCGAAGGACGGTGTTACGGCCGAATCCGTAACTGGCGATCGTGATCAGTTGATTTTGAGGGTAGTCGGAATCCTCATTTTCGATGTATTTTTTATCTCACACTATTGAATGGCGATTCCCCTCCCGGGGGGGATCAAAATTCACATCCGACAGCCTCCTCAACATCCAAAGCTACACGGAGCCGCATCCTACTACAAATAGGCAAAGCTGCTTCAAGCATCAGATCTTGTCAAAATCAAACAAAAACTACAAGATCCTTCAAAATAGCCAAAAGAGAGGTACACATGAAGTTTCGGGCCATTTCGACACCATTTGGCTTAACTTCAATCCTCCAACAGCTGAGCGGGAGCTCCCGGCGGCGATAGTGTCAAATACATCAAATCTTCGATCAGAGCCTATAGATGGTCTCAAAATACCTCCAAAAGGTTCCACGTCGATTTTCAAGTCAAACCGACACCGTTTGACCCTCCATCAATTCTCGAACGGCGAAATCAAGCCTCCCAGCGGTGAGAACCTCTGATGCCGCCACTCATCAAATAAAGCACATGAGTAGCTTCTACATGCTTCCAAAAGGCCGCACATCAAATTTCAGGTCATTCTGACAACGTTTGACCAGGTTTGACACTCCGAAGCAAAATCAAGCCTACCGGCGGCGAAGCTCCCCGGGACCATCACACCCAAATCGGAGCTAATGGATCATCTCAAAATGACTCCAATAGGCTCCCTGTCAAATTTCAGGTCAATCGGACATCGGATGACTGTACATCAAAGCTCGACATCTTCCGCACGGTGAAATCAAGTCAAGCATCGACGGGACCCCAAACGGCTTCAAAACTCAAATAAAAGCCCATGGTTGGTCCTATCTAATGCCCAAGAAGCTTCACCTCAAATTTCAGGTCATTCCGACATCGTTTGACCCAGTTTCAACTCTTGGTGGAAAATCGGCTACAGAGTCTTCGGCTTTTCCGAAAAATAGGAAACTTTGTGCTCTGATTTGCACAGCCTTTCGATGGATTTTCTTCAGAGGAATCAAGCCAATAAATGAGGAGAAATGTCAAAGAAAAATACAGGAGAAAACAGAAGCGAAAAAGCCCGAGAAACGGTCGAGAAACGGCGACCAGAAAATGGACCGAAGTCCAAGGTCGCCGGCGACCTTGGCCCATGGTCGCCGGTCGCCAGCGACCCTGGAAATCCGGGTCTCCGGATTTCCACCGGAACGCCCATTTTTCCGTTCGTTTTCTCGTTTCGCGAAGTTAGCCCCTGTGATTTTCTTAAAATCTGATTTTTGAGGCATGATATTCGTCGATCTTCGTCAACATCACGGATCCGATGTCAAAATCATTCAATCATCATTGGACACTCTAAAATCGCCAACCGGCCGACCAAGAAAGCACACTTTCTGCCCGACCGATCGTGAAATCGACAAGACGGATGTTGCCTGCCCATTGGTGTCAACCAATGTTTGAATTTGCATTGTCATCCGACATCAAACAACGTGCGGATCCATCGATGATCATCGTAAGAAGAATTCCAAAAGACGCGGCGCGGCCCGCGACTCTTCAAGCGACTCCGCGACCAATTAATGCTGTTAATTGACCTTTTTATGACAACTTATTAGAGTCATTAACTCATTATTTTGGACGGCCCAATCAGAAGCAAGCAAATGGGAGTTACAAGTTTAATTAATCATGACAATTAACCATGTAACTCCTATCATTATGGAGATTAATCATGGTAATTAACCATGAAACTCCCATCATCATGGAGATTAAATGCCCATTATTCTCCATTGGCCAATCAAAATCCAAGAAAAAAGAGTTACAAAATTCTGAAATTAAATCTTGTAACTCCTCCCATCATGGAGCATTAATATCATTAATGCCCATAAAACCCTCCTAATGGAGCCTATAAATAGGCGGTCATTCCAAAGGGAAGGGGTCCAGAAAAATTGTCTGAAGTGAGTCCTGAAAATTGTCTGAAAACTATCCTGAAGAATTCTCTGCACAAAGAAGCTCTCCTGCCTTGAAGAAACCCTGCTGCAAGAACTACAAGGTGATCAAAGTCCCTTGGGGGGCCACCCCCCTAAGGTTTCACCCTCTTCTTCTATCCAACATGGCTTGGATGCGGCTTTTCAGCCCGGCTACCCGTTATTTTATTGGATATAGGACCTTCCCTTGGTCTTTGTCCTCTAAAAATCTGGGGTCCAAGCCAAGCCAAGTGAACTAAAGCATCAAGTGTTCCCATCTAAAGGACGATGGCGGAGCCCATACATGACTCGCGACCGTCGATCTGAACGAGTCCCCACGATCTCTTGTGAAGTCAGATTCCTTTTCTTACTTTTCTGTTGTATTGTGTATTTTTTAAAGAGACATAAAAATCACATTTCTTGTTTTTACATTTTGATGAGATTTGTAAACTGCCTTCTATGGCACAAAATCGCCTTTCACGGCAAAACCGCCTTTCACGGCAAACAAATGAAAATCGCCTTTCACGGAATTAAAATTTTTTGTCTCTTTCTTTAAAATATATGTGCAATGGAAAGTTAGAAAAAAGTTGATTTCCTTTTCTACTTGTGAAGGTGAATCTCCGGATCACCATTTCAAATTCAAAGTAGAATAGAAAATCTGGCATACCCGTACAAAAAAAATGTTGATGCTTGCTCTTTTTTTTCTCTTCGCTCCGCCGCACACTGGCAGACCCGGGACGGAGGAAGGCAAGAAAGAAAAAGACGGGTCCATCAAGTGTGTGACACCCCGAGTTATCTTTTAGGAGCTCAAGGTGAATGACATCTGAGTTAACCTTTTGAGTAGGAGGGAGAAGCCGAGAGACACCGAGTCATCTTTCCTTTAGATGTGAGAGGTGTGAGACACCTCTAGTCAACCCTTTTTAGAGAGTCAAATGAGTAGGACACCCAGAGTTAGTACTATTAGAAGCGAGGAGTGTGAGACACTCAAAGTTAGACCTTCAGGAGTAGGGTGTGAAACACCCGGGTTGTTCCTTAGGAGTGAGGGGTGTGTAACACCCCTAGTCAGTCCTTTTTAGAATCAGAGGTGTGAGATACCTCGAACTAGTCTTTTAGAAATAAGGAAGGTGAGATACCCCCTAGCTGACTTTTGGAATTAGGAGTTTGATACAACCTAGTTGTTCCTTCTGAGTTGAGATGTGAGACACCCATAGTTAGTTCCTAGCAGTGAGGGGTGTGCGACACCCCTAGTCAGTCCTATTGGAGTTAAGAGTGTGAAATGCTCGAATTGAGTAGAGTTGGGTAGCTGAACTTGTTATGAAACTAGGATGTTAGATCCTACTATCCTACTAGTTGTCAATTAGTATTCCAGAATGACAGAAACCCAGATTCCATCAACCTGCTAGTTGCTGATTAGAATTCTAGGGTGTTAGAGGGTAACATGGTTGTTATGTTAGCTGTTGACTAGTAATCTAGAGAGTTAGATGATCAGGTCTTGTTGTCCTAACTAGTTACTGAATAGTATTCCTTAGTATTAGCAAATCAAACCATATTGTTCTGCCAGCTATTTGTTTGTATTCCAGACTGTTAGGAGACCAGATTCCATTGTACAGCTAGCTATCGAATGGTACCCATAATCCCAAGTATTAGGAGATTAGACCCTATCGTCCAACTGCCTGTTGATTAGTATGTCGGAGTATTAGGAGGTCAAATTCTATTATCTTACTAGTCGTTGATTTTGACTTGAACTGTTATCTAATTAGCAATTGTTTACAACTTGTATCGTTAGAAGAATAGTTCTAGTATCCACCCTATTTGAGTCTGGCTATTCCGAGTGTTAGCTGGATAGTTCAACTCATATTTGGCAGAGTTGGCTAGAGGAGAGACCTTAGAAGTTTAGAAGTAGTCTGTTTGCATTTGGGGACCAAATGAGTTTTAGGAGTGAGGGATGTGAGGACCCGTTCCTAGAAATATCTAGTGGGACCCAATTTGACCAAGTCAACCCTTGATTATCCTATTTAATACGTGATTAGCACGAGTAGTTGGTAATTCCCATTAATTTAGCTTAAACTATAAGATTAAGACCCTTGTGAGATTAATAGTGGTTTCCTAGAATTAATTTTCTAATTAGAAGCCTAAGTTGCAATCTTAACCATATATGGTATTTCCTACTTTAAATGCTAATTAATAGAAATTAGTGGAATAGAAGGCTAATGTTCCTAAGTTTTAGAACTAGCTTGTATATATAATTATTAATAAATATTGGGTGTTTATTGTTAATTTAATAGGTATTGATTAGATTAAGACTTAGTTGATATTAGAATTAATATGAAGGGCATTGATAGTTAAGAACCTTCTAGAAACCCACCTAATGACCTATTTACCTATGGCCCCATCTCTTTCCCATTTTAAACTAAGTTACCATTTTGGTAATTATCCAAAACCCTAAGCTATAAAAACAAACTATTGCAAACATTAGCCCAAAACCCTAATTTACTCTCATCACTCATTTACCCTAACTTCCTCCCCAAGCAAACCCTAATTCCCCAAAATCCTAGCCCAAGGAGAAGCTAGGAGACCACCCCAATTGCTCAATCAACACCTTAGGAGCTTGGAATTCACATATCTCTCTCTCAACACCATCACCAATTTCGAATAGAGGCAAGTGGACATGTTTAGATGCTTGAATTAAGTTGATTAATATGCTTAGATTGTTATTCACTGTCTTTGATGAATGGTTAGCATGATTTTGTTTATGGATGGTTGGTTAAATGATGTGATGTGTGGAATTGTTGTTCTAAGCTCGTTTATGTGATTTTTGGCCCTTGATGGATGGGAATCCCCCATTTGGAAGATCAATGGCCCATTTGTGATGAGATCAAGATGTGGGAGGTGTGTATGAAGTTTGGAGTGATCAGTGTAGATCTGGGTTGGATTTGATGAAGTTTTGATGAAGAAAGGAAAAAGGGCAGCATTCTGAAAATGTGGAACTCGTGTGTACCCAGTCGACATCATCCCCCAGGATGTCGACCGGGCACACAAGAGAGGGCTTCAGCTAACTGGGAGCAGAATGGCCACAGGGTACAAACCTAGTGTACCCGGGCGACCGGCCAGGAGGCCCGGTCAACCGGCCACACTGCATTTCCACCCCACCTGCTAGATGTTTGTGGAAGTGTCTGCAGTGTACCCGGTCGACCGGGTGGACCATGATGTCGATCAGGGACACTGCAGAATGTGATTTATGACTCTCAGTTAACTGTCCATTTCCACAAAGTGTCAGGTTGACCCGTGGACCCATGATGTCGACCTGGTACACTGTAAACAATGATTTTCTAGATTTAGTTCCCTTCTATGACCTGATCATGTGTGGGCCCCGTTGACCTTTCATTTGGACCGTTTGGGATACGCTAAACACGAGTCAAGGGCCGGGCTTAACCTTGACCCGCGTAGCCACCTAAGTAGGGTCTAGGGTTGTAAACGGAACCTGATTCAATGGTTATGGATGTCCTATGATGCTAAATACCTTTAGGAGCACCAAGGATACATAATAAGCATCTAGGACTCCGTGATCACTGTCTTAGGTGAAGTGGGGCCCTAGACCTGAATGGAGGGGCAGCAATTATCTATGGATTTATGACACATGATACTTATATTGATGAAATGGACAATGAGGCTGGTTGGTAGGTCCGAGCATTGGATGTTGGCCTTGAGAGATACTATAATCAGGGCATTGCACTTAGGCTCTGATCCATGATCACGGCCCGTATTGGCTGAGATGTCAGGACATGGTGCTTGGAGTGCTGAATATTGGGAACTTAATGGTAGATACTAATGGACGGACTGTATAATGAGATAATGTTAATTAAGCGTATCGAGAAGCGGAGTTTACAAGGGTATGCATTATTAACAGTTGGGAATCGTAAGGATAGAATACTCATACCTGAACTCCGTTCCTCATGCCCTTGACTAATATCGTCTCATATTAATTATGATAAGGCTATCCAGTTCGGAGTACACTCACCTAGTGGTCTGTAGGATTTGTGGATGTACGATTGGTCTGCCGAGGGTTATGATGCCGGCATGGACATGGTTATTGAGATATTGTTGGTTGACACAGTAGGTATCGGTGTGGGAGGGGTACTGAGACCGCCGACGCTCGGACCGGGTGTGGATGGACGGTGATGTTGATCTAGCACGTAAGACCAATGGCTGGGACTTGGCTGTGGCTATGGATATTACTGGTCGATCTAGCACGTAAGACCAATGGCTGGGACTTGGCTGTGGCTATGGATATTACAGGTTGATCTAGCACATAAGACCAATGGCTGGGACTTGGCTGTGGCCGTGGATATTGATGGACTCTTGTACGCTCCTATTCGATGAGACAACAGTGATGGGTGGCTATGACCACCATGGTTGATGTCCATCGACAGTTGTTGGGACAACGACGATGGGTTGGCTCTGACCTCCCACGTTCCTTGTACTTCAACTGTGGACGTACCTTGTGTGCTCTCATGGATGTATATTGAATGTATTAATATTATGTATTCGGGATGTCGTTGCTTATCATCCTTGACTGTCGACGTTGACACGGTTGGACCCAGATACGATGATTGTGGATATCGTAGGTTTACTTCTTCTGGTTACTTCTGTTACTGGTGACGTAGATGTATTACATGGTTTATACGATATATTGATGATGATGGCTTCTCTTGTCTATCTGATATATTGTATTTAACATCTGTTATATTATTATCTCGATTACTGTTCATGCACTACACTCACTGTTTATGTTGCACTCTGATATCCTTTATCATTATGGAGGTACTAACCACGCGGGTTTAGATGGGATCAGGTATGGTCTTCTTCCCTATCTGTTAATATGATGTATTACCATCTAAGCATGCCTATTTGCCTGGCTCATCGAGTCTGACCCAATCCTTTGTGTTTTCAGGTATATTCTCTTCCGCTTTCTTTGATTGGTAGAACTGCTTGGCGGCTGATCCGTTGCCGCAGGGTTCAGAGAATGGTGCAATTGGTGCACCAAGAGGCGTCTAACAAATAGATTTCTATTCTTTCCTTTTATTATAGTTGGCCGTGTTAGCAAATGATTGAATAGTTAGCTTAATTATAGAAAGTACCTTGTAATCCCTTAAAGTGAAATAAAATTTTAGGACTTTGTCCATCTACATGCTCATATGAGATTTAAACTTGATTATATTATTGGATTTTCCGCATCTCTTAGGTACTTTCTCGTGGCACCCCAAAATTCGTGGCGCTCGGATTTTGGGGCGTCACACTATCTCTTGTGTATAATTTACATATTTATATACTATAGAGATCTATATGGATGATAAAAGATCATTGGGTTTAATTGACACACACACACACACACACACACACACACACACACACTCACTCTTGTGCTTATTAACTTGAACCAAGTTAGCATTTTATAGATTGTTTAAGCACACACACTTTGAACACATATTCCACATAAGTTGTATTCTTATTTGTGTTCATTATGTTCATTGTTCTAGTTGGGATTAAAATTGGATTAAGATGTTTTTAATTGGCAAAGAATTTTAATTAGTTCTA
Organism: Persea americana; assembly: GCA_029852735.1. NCBI lineage: Eukaryota > Viridiplantae > Streptophyta > Magnoliopsida > Laurales > Lauraceae > Persea > Persea americana. Next base: position 16,468,236 of record CM056820.1, on the reverse strand, counting down.
TTCACCCCCCCCCCCCCTCTAGGACTTGTACATTGGCCCTAGCTGTACTTTCAAATAGTCCTTTTAATATAACGGAGAATTAGTTTTAATGTTGTCCAATGAGCTATAGCGGGACTATGCATGAACTGGCATACTTGATTGGCGGCAAGGGCAATGTCAGGTCTTTTTCTGTATGAGATATTGGAGGGATCCAACCGCACTAGGGTATTTAGATGGATCAAGAAGTGGATCTCCATCAATAATCTGAGTTTACTGCCACTAATCACTTGAGACGAATATGGTTTAACCCCATCCATTTTGAACTTTCGCAACAAGTCAACATCATATTTTGTGTGTGTGAGAAATAAATAATCTTAGGACCGGTAAACTTCAAGACCCAGAAAATAATGTAGTGAGCCAAGGTCTTTCATGGAAAAGGTTTTCGCCAACTATTGAATAGGGATCATAACAATAGATGCATTATTTCCTGTAGTGATAATGTTGTCGACAACTAAAAGTAAAATGATGAAGTTCTTTTCATATTGGCACACAAATAATGAAGGATCTGCTGAGGATGAATGGAATCCAGGAGAACTTAAATGCGTTGTAAATCTTTCAAACCAAGCTTGTGGAGCCTGTTTGAGCCCATATAGACTTATGCAAACAACATACAAACTCTAGGTGTTGGTTGTCCACAAACCCTTAGGGTTGATGCATGTAAACCTCTTCTTTGAGTTCTCCATTGAGAAACACATTGTTTATGTCAAGTTGTCTTATTGGCCAGTCAAAGCAAACTGCAAGAGAGAAAACAATGAGTATTGTGTGGTGGGTGGTCTGTCCTAGAACAGGGTTTGCAAAATATAAATTATCCCGATGTTAACCGGGTGTTGTATCCACTGGGACAAAAAGGCTAAGTTGTTGGTTCCTTAATTCCTAAACTAAACCTAATAGAAAATAAAGTACGGAATCCTAAACTAATCCTATTTGAAGACGAAGTATTGGTTTGATTCCTAAATTAACCAAATAAAAGACAAGGGTATTGATTGCTAAATTAACAAATCGAGAAATAAGAAAAGTTTCGATTCAATCGGAGAAAAGATCTCAGGGTACGAATCCACTCTAACTTCGTACCATGGCAAGTATAGACTGAGGGGTTCCCTCTCAACGCTAAACGGACTTGTTCTGGTTACAAACCTAAACAGAGTCAACAAATAAAGGATGTGGGTGTAGATCAGGGCATAACCTATCTCTAAGGCATAGACTATCTGAGATCTAACATCACATTCATTCAAGCACCGTTATATGACTAGCATCAAATCTACAAGATTTAAATTACCAAAGAAAGAGATACTGCATTAAGAGAATAAAATCCAACATGTCATATAACCAAAAGCGTTTACAGAAAACCCTAAAGCCTATACATCACCATAAATACAAGATTAGGGCTTCATCGCAATCCTAAGATAAAAGTTTAGTTACTCATGGGCGACGATTGGCGAAGAATCTCTAACGAAATCCCCATTGACGCTCTTCCAAACCTCCAAAACCTTGCTTCCGATCTTCTCCTAAGATGTGAATCTCCTCTAAAACGAGTTTGGAGCCATATTTATATGTTTTGGGTCTAAAAATCTCATCAAAAGTGCACACGAGGAGGACATCACCAGGTCCGGGCGTCCGGACGCCATGTACTGGGCATCCGGATGCTCAGAGGCAGTAGCCTCCGGGTCAATTCTGTGGCCGGGCGTCCGGACGCCTGGAGGTAGAACCTCTGGGTCGAATGGAATTTCTGCAATTTTCCATTTTCTTCCTGTTTTGCACCAATTTCTTCCCAAAGCATGTAGGGCACCTGTAAACACAAAAATAACATAATTAGACTAATTAAACTCATTGGAGTGTATACCAAAGTCTAAACTGAGGGGCCTAAATGGTACGTTTTAGGCTCTCATCACACCCCCCAACTTACACTTTGCTAGACCTCGAGCAAAGCTAAAACAAAAAGAAAATACTAACTAAGGCCACTTTCGTAGGGAGCACGGCTGCACTTAGCATGTGCAGCAAGCCTTTAAACCTCTAAGTTCCCCCTAGAGGACGAGTTATAGTCTCGTGGGGGTTTGTAGTGAATCTACCCACAAAATTCCTAAAATCAAAATAATAGGGGGTCTTCTCCAAAATGAATTCTACAGACACCGGATATTCTTGATTATGAAGTTTTCAATACATCTCTCAAATTTGGTTCACACATCCTATCTGTTGGTCAGAAACCTCATGATCATGCTAGAAAAATTAATCGTGCATGGTGAAAATTGTGTATATATAGAAGTATGAAAGCAAAAAATGATCCACTACGAATTCCCGTGAAAAGACCTCTTTTCTTTTCTTTCCAAATTTTGGGCCACCCTACCTCAGTAAAAGATAACATGATTCCTTTCAAGGCATTGATGGTGGCTTTCGCACTATTGTTTGTCAAAGGCCGGAACAACACTATTTGCATCCTCTTTTTTTTTTTTTTAAGAGAATAAACATGTGACTGTGCAATGCCTGGGTCCCTTAAGCTTTCTAATCAACTCATGTAACGAGCATTCAGCCAATGACTCCCAAAATAGTTGTCTTTAGGGCACTAGGTATGGCAATACCCTTATGGGCTTACTGGCTTAAGTCAAAAAGGCTACGAACCCAAACTAGTCACAAAACTTTTTTTTTTATTAAACTCGGTCCCCAACAATAGGCAGCCCTTTCCATATGCCCAAATTAATTCACCGATTTGTAGATAAATCCACTTAGTTGAACCAGGACACTGTATGACCGAGGGTCGGCTTTCAATCATAATTGTTTTGTGGCTTTCACAAGAATGGAACTCATAGCTTCACATTTCAAAGAGAATTCTATAAAATACGTGTTACGTGGTGGATTAATCATTCAATAGTTTCTCAAAAACTCTTTCCTAAAACAAGATAGTGAACCCTTTTTCTCTTTTTCCTAAAAAAACCTTCCAAAAATCAAGGTATCTTTGTTTCATAAAAATCTTTTTAGAAATCCCCCAAAAAGCTGATTTTTTTATTTAATCCTAAAACTCAAGGAAAAGAACTAAGCCTAACACTACTAAACAAAACCTACTAAGACTAGCCCCAAAGGTTGATACCCCACCCCCCAAGTAAACCTAACATTGTCCACAATGTGAAGCACAAAATAAAAGATAAAGGACAAGGAAAGTAAAGGAAAAGGAAGGATATCACCTGGGTATCGCTTAATAAAAGGTGGAATGGAGGAAAATGGGGAGGACACCCCCTAACTTAGACCAAAGTACCTGTGGAATGTTAGCGGCAAGCACAATAAACAAAAACAAAGAAAACCTACGAAACTCAAACCAAACCTGCAAAAAGACATGGCTCAGCACTTTCTTCATGTCTACCGCCTCCAGGTTAGGAACTAAAAACTGCTGCATTCCCCGAGAATGTGTAAAAGAATCAATGCAAGGAGCGCGGGGTAGGTAGATGGAGGGATTTATATCTTTTAACTCGGCAATGGACCAGCCCAATGCACTCGTGTGCTCAGTCAACACATCCAGTATTTGATCTTCCTGACCGTTAGACAGATTAGGAGCAATGATAACTAGCAATGTGGCCTCATGTTGGAGAGTATCAGCTGTCACGAGCTCATCAACAACATCGACTGCAAAGCAGTCATCCTGGTCTGGAGGTTGATGAGAGGCCCTAAAAGCATTTAGCCTCACTTTCATATTCCTAAAGGAAACATCCATAACTCTGGTGCGGCAATTAATGTTCGCATTGGCCGTGGCAAAAAAGGGCCGGCCAAGAATGACAAGAGTGTGTTTCCGTGAAGTCTGCACTGGTTCAGTGTCAAGGACGATGAAATCGACGGGGAAAAAGAACTTGTCGACCTGGACCAGAACATCTTCAATTATTCCCCAGGGTACCTTGACAAATCTATCAGCAAGTTGCAAGGTAACCTGAGTGGGCTTCAATTCCCCTAGCCCAATATGCTCTTACACCACGTAAGGCAAGAGATTGACACTTGCTCCCAGATCCAACAATGCATGATCAATAATATGACTCCCAATCGTACAAGTAACGGTGGGAGTGCCAAGATCTTTCAGCTTGGGAGGAGTGTCATGATGGATAATCGAGCTCACTTGCTCAGCGAGCAAAACCTTCTTTGGCACATGAGATTTAGATTTGCGCTTTTGAGTGCACAAATCTTTCAAAAATTTAGCATATGAAGGGACTTGTTTGATCGCATCTAGGAAAGGTAGATTGATCTTGACTTGCTTGAAAACATCTAACATTTCATCCATGGTGGCTCTCTTTTTACTAAAGGGAGAGGGTGTGTCAAGACAAGTGGGAAAAGGAGCTTTAGGCACTTATGGGGGTGCCACAGCCTGGTCAGATGAAGAATTGGGAGGGGTGACCTCCTTTCCCTTAGAAACCAGTTCAGCCCTTGAGCCCTTGGGATGGGCTGTGGGCTTTCTCAAGTCACGCTTAGGCTCCTCCGGCCTAGTTTCAATCTCATGCCCATTTCTCAATGTGACAACTATGTTCGCTTGCTCATGATAGGTATCATTAGGTTGTGAGCCACTACCCACCTCAAAAGTATTCTTGGGATTAACTGTGGGTTGGCTAGGCAAGTGTCCCTCCTCTCTTTTGTTAAGAGCATTAGCTATTTGCCCTATTTGGGTCTCTAGCTTAGCTATGGATTGAGAGTGGGAATGGACCAGCTGAGTGCATGCTTGGAGCTCTTTGAGCTCTTGCGGCACTGTCTCCTCAAATGACGGAGTTCTTTGAGGTGGTGGAGGGTTGGGATGCTGGTAAGACTATTGGGAGCAATAGGCCGCGGGATTGAAAGGAAGATTAGGCCTATTTCCTGGTTGAGAGAATGAAGTGCCTTGACCGGGCGACTTCCATGAAAAGTTGGGGTGATTGCGCCATCCCGGGTTAAAAGTATTTGAAAATGGATCATTACCTGGGTTGGAGAACCCCTGTGTAGCATTCACTTGTTCTTGCACAAATTCAGGGAATTGTGAGGCAGCAGGATAATTACTCACAAAAAGAGTGGGACTAGAGCATAAAGCACAAACACCTTGAGAGGATGGGGATTGGAAAGTTTGACCCACAGATAATAGCTGATCCAATTTTTAGGTCAAAGCAACCACTTGAGTGGTAAGTTCTTTATGGGGTTGAATTTCAAACACCCCTCTCGGTTTTTGCAAGGTGAAGGCTACCGGCCTCTCCAATCTAGAAGTGGAGGCATGGTGCTGAAAAGTCTCACACATGTTCTCAAAAAGCTCCCATGCCTCATCCTCATTTTTCAACATAATTGATCCCCCACTGGCGGTGACTACCTTGTTTCGCCATTCAGGAGACAATCCATCATAAAAGAATTGAACCAATTGTCACTTGGCAATTTGGTGATGAGGACACTTCCTAATGAGATCCTTGAATCTATCCCATGCCTCATGAAATTGTTCACCATTTGTTTGAGCGAACGAGGTGATGGCTCTCCTGTACTGATTTGTTTTGCCCATAGAGAAATATTTATCTAAAATTTTTTATTGCAGTTGGGCCCAAGTTGTGATGGAATTCGCAGGTATAGCACCCAGCCAATACTTTGCTTTGTCCTTCAGCGAAAATGGGAAAAGAAACATCTTAAGGGCCTCACTACTGAAGTTGTTTATTCTCACAGTGGAGCAAATAACCAGAAAATCATCAATGTGATTGCACGGATCTTCATTGTTCAAACCATAGAAAGAAGGAAGTAAGTTGATTGTACTAGGCTTGATTTCATAATGAGCTGCCTACACAGTAGGCAGTTGAATACACGATAGTGACGCGTATTCCGAAGGAGTTTAGTGCTCCTTGAAGGGGCGGAGAGGGGGAGGAGGAGGTGTACCGGGTGGGGCCTCCTCTTCATTTTCTTTCTCTGCCATTTGTGAATTTGTGTGTGAGAACTCAGCAGAGTATTTAGATGTTCTAACTTTCCTAAGGACTCGCTCTAAATTTTGGTCTAGAGATACCAAATATGGATGACAAGAGCGACGACCAAGCATGCACACACAAAATTTACTGCAATTTTATAAATAGAATCAGAAAGTCTAGGACTTACCTTGCCTTGGGAAGAGAAGATAGATTTCTTTGGAGTAAAACTTTGTCCTTTGTGAACTCTCTTGGATCCTTGCACAAATTCTAGGATTCTGTGTTAGAACCAATACCCTGCAGTAAGGATAGTAAATGATGTGAGTAAAGATGAAAAAGTAAAATAAAATAAAAAGAACTAGAAAAAATGAAACTAATATAAGAATTAAAAGAAACAAACAACCGTGCTAATTGTCCCCGGCAACGGCGCCAAAATTTGGTCCGTCCTAGAACAAGGTTTGTAAATATAAATTATCCCGATGTTAACCGTGTGAGACCCCGACCCCTAATTTTCGGGATTAGTGTTTTCTTAATTGTGGACTAGTTTTCTAAAGTGAGATTAGTGGCTGTTTGGGTGAGTTTGTGGGTTAGAAAGACCTTTCATTAGCTTTGGGGAGTTTTGAAGGCCAGTGAACCCAGTTAGTGACCGTATGGTCCTATTTGTTTTACGTGGTGAGCTTGGGGAGATTCTTTGTGATTCCCAAAAATTTCCATTCCGATTTCATTTGACTAGTATCGTCATTCCCTACAACTTTCGTGTTTGCTCCGTACCCATTCGAAGCTCCGAAAATCAGTTTCTCCAGCCCTGGGGGTAAACCAGTCTTTTCACATTGAATCTGGACCCAAATTTCGAGATCTCAAAGCCATGCCAAAATTATACTTTTTGAAAAATAGGTTTTATGAGAAACATTTTTCTCTTCTTTGTCAATCGCATCCCGGGCCCAGAAATGGATGTTTTAATTCCGACAGGTTTAAGTGATGGTGGGACCCACACCCACCCTTTTATAAAAGGGCAGCCCATTCCTTCTTCCCATTGGGTTCCAGCAGAATGAAGAGTGAGAGGAGCCTCAACTCCTTAGGGTTTTTCCCCTTTCCTCTTCTTCTTCCTGTTTTCTCACAAAACCCACCTCCAAGCTTGCCAAAATGAGAGATTTGTGCCCATTTTCTTCTTCCCCTCATCTCAAGCTCTCTATTGATGCCATTAGAAGAGAAATCCAGCCACATTGAGGTTCTCCTTAAGCTAGTCTTGTTCATTTGAAGCACTTCCAAGTAAGCAATCCTTTCAATCTCCTAGGTTTGTGTTTTCCTAGCTCTAGAGAGTCTCTACCTTCTCTACTTGGAGCTCTCTTCTTCTTGTTCTTTGGTTTGCCATTTTAGGGTTCTAAGATAGGTTTATTTTGGGGTTTTTGTGTAGATTGGAGATTTGTGGCTTGAGAGGGTGATTAGGAACTTGATTAGCTACTTTGGAAACCAAGGCAAGTGGATGATTAGATTGTTTTGAATATTGGCATATTTTGTGAGAAAAGCTTGATTTTATCAATGATTTTGATGATTTAATACTTGCTAATTACTATGGCTTTTATGACTTTGAAATGACATATTGATGAGCTTTTCCCTCTTATTTAATCTCTTGAAAACATATGCATTGCTATTTTGTAAATCTTATTTTTTTTTGTATACATATGGATTTCCATGGATGATGAGTCTCTTGCATTGAATGAGGTTGGAATTGGAAGGAGAATTAATGCCTTGATGGAAGGTTGGTTGGAGGATAGGATTAGAGGTTGAATGGAAGGGAATAGACCCATTTCATGTCAGGAAATGGATGAAGTCGAATTGGAATGGTTTGTGAAAGAAAGAGCATAAATCTGCACCTGATGTGTAGTTCCCGCAGCTGGGCGGTCAGCAGGCGGTCACCTTGGCAGCTAGCCGACAAGTGACCGGAGGTTAGCCGACCCAGATTCGGTTAGAAACACAGAATGCTGTATTTTAACAGGTGAACCGCGGTCAGCCCCGCGGTCAGACAGCAGCTAACCGCTACCCAAAAGCCCTGTGACCGTCAGGTAGCCGCGCGGTCAGAAACATAGAATGCTGTATTTTAGCAGGGTGAACCGCGGTCAGCCCCGCAGTCAGCCAGCGGCTAACCGCCGAACACCTCGGTGGCTAACCGCCAGGTGACCGAATTTCACCCAGAATTCCTGAGTCTTTTCTATCATTTTCACATATGGTATTTAAAGGTTTGGATGGGTTGTTCTGATGCCCTACCACCTTGGAAAGACCCAGGGGATGACATAAGGAGATCGACTTAGAAAGAAACTCCATTTCGGAAAAGTATTGGGAATTTTGGATTCATCAACTTGCATAAGGAAACTTGGTATGTCCTCTATCATTCGAGTACCATACTAAGGGCAATTATAGACATACAAGATCTTTATACATGTTGTCTGAATACGGAAGCCCCAATATATAGTCCGTAACTATATGAGGATTCATTTCATTGTTTTACTCAGATTATATGTATCCTTACCCGATATCATTGGTTTTATCTCAAACTCTGATTTATGCACCTGACATGTCCTGCCAGCCCCGTTTATGCATGAAAAGAAAATGATATGAAATGTGTGCCTACAAGCACCGTGCCCCGCCTGCCCGAGTGTTTTATACTGATATAGTTATGTACATGTTTTGATTTTCATGTGACCCATGTGTCGGAACCACTAAGCTTGGACGCCCTTGTCAGTCTGATCAATTGACTTGGGCCTCCCCCTCGTGCTCCCGCCAGCTGCAGCTTGGATCCTGTCTAGTTACCCGGTTCCGCGGCCGTGGTCTTGTCTAGCTATATGTATATGTATATATAATGTTGGTTCTCGTCACTTCGCGTGTTAGAGACCAATGCCCCAAATGTGCTCTCATCACATTAGTGATGGAGGATTTAGCTTAAGTGTGGTTGCCAATATGTTCCCCACGATTGTGGCTCCCCTGAAGAAGGGCAATTTGCAGGGTCCGCCTATGGATTGGGTTTGCAATGTGAGGAATACCTGTTTTGCCAGATATCCATGTTTTATATTTGTTCCAAATGAATACATGTTTTACCAGATATATATGTTTTACACATGCTTCAAAATGAATACATGTTTTGTCAGGTATACAAGTTTTACATTGGTTTTAAATCTATGCAACTTTTGATCAAATACCATGATTTATCATATGTTTTATTATTCAGATTATCGTTTATATCTTTTCACCCACCTGCCAGACCGTCGTGTTTGACCCACTCTTTTGGTACTCAGGTCTAGATTTCTTCGCTCCGAGCTGAGTGCACGTGTTGGCTGTGGAGCCATGAGTTGCAGATTTGTTGTGTCGGCTATGCCATGTAGACATTTAGCTCGACATCTGAGTTATGTCACATGTGGGGTAGTGTTTATTTAGCTTGTTATTTGTATGGCTTTTATTAGCCTGTTCTCCGGGATTTTTAATTAATGCACATTGATACTTGTAACTTGAACATATGTGGGAATGAAATATCCTGTTACTGTCAGCTCTGTATTTTAATGTGATGGTTTGTTCCAGTCTGATATGATTCTTGATACGATAGCTATATGCTAGCGGTTGAGTGCGATGCGGAATCCGATGGCCACGGAATCCGAGTCGCAACGCCACGTAAGCTTCCGCAAAATATTCAGAACGTGTTGGAATTGTCATCCTCACTCACGCGGATCCGGGGAGAAATATAATTGTTACTTAAATCCCAATTTCACGCTCCCCGAGGTCGGGCCACGGTAGGGTCTGGGTTTCGGGTCTTGACAAACCGGGTGTCGTATTCACTGGGACAAAAAGGCTAAGTTGTGTTGGTTCCTTAATTCTTAAACTAAACCTAATAGAAAACAAAGTACTGAATCCTAAACTAATCTTATTTGAAGACGAAGTATTAGTTTGATTCCTAAATTAACCAAATAAAAGACAAGGATATTGATTCCTAAATTAACAAATTGAGAAATAAGAAAAGTTTCGATTCAATCGGAGAAAAGATCTCAGGGCACGAATCCACTCTAACCTCGCACCATGGCAAGTATAGACCTGGGGGTTCTCTCTCAATGCTAAACAGACTCATTCTGGCTACAAACCTAAACAGAGTCAACAAATAAAGGATGTGGGTGTAGATCAGGGCATAACCTATCTCTAAGGCATAGACTATCTGAGATCTAACATCACCTTCATTCAAGCATCGTTATATGACTAGCATTCAAATCTACAAGATTTAAACTACCAAAGAAAGATATATTGCATTAAGAGAATAAAATCCAACATGTCATATAACCAAAAGCGTTTACAGAAAACCCTAAAGCCTATACATCACCATAAATACAAGATTAGGGCTTCATCGCAACCCTAAGATAAAAGTTTAGTTACTCATGGGCGACAATTGGCGAAGAATCTCTGACGAAATCCCCATTGACGCTCTTCCAAACCTCCAAAACCTTGCTCCCGATCTTCTCCCAAGATGTGAATCTCCTCTAAAACGAGTTTGGAGCCATATTTATAGGTTTTGGGTCTAAAAAATCTAATCAGAAGCATGCATGAGGTGGACATCACCCGGTCCGGGCTTTCAGCCGCCAAGTACTGGGCGTCCGGACACTCGGAGGCAGTAGCCTCCGGGTCAATTCTGTGGCCGGGCGTTCGGACGCCCGGAGGCAGAACCTCTGGGTCGAATGGAATTTCTACAATTTTCCATTTTCTTCCTGATTTGCACCAATTTCTTCCCAATGCATGTAGGGCACTTGTAAACACCAAAATAACATAGTTAGACTAATTAAACTCATCGGAGTGTATACCAAAGTCTAAACTAAGGGGCCTAAATGGTACATTTTAGGCTCTAATCAGTGGGTTTGGCGACGGGGCCGAAGGTCTCGATAAAATCAACATCAGCATGTTGATGAAATCCTTTTGCCACTAAGCAAGCTTTATAATGCTCTATAGGACCATCGGTCTTGTGTCTCAGTTCGTAAACCCACTTACAACCAATAATGTTCATGTTGGGTTGTGCTAGAACGAGTGACCATGTCCAATTCTGTTGCAGTGCATCAAATTCTCGTGTCATGGCGGCATGCCATTGGGGACTCTTTACTGCAATACTAAAGCAGATAGGTTCCATATCAGATTTCAAAGTAATTAGTACAGTATTTAGAGGATGACAGGTGGCTGAATACAGTTTAGGCTTGCATGTGCCATCCATTGAACGCGTCACCATGGTATGAACAGGCACAATAGCTGAAGTGTTGTGCTTAGTTGAAGGTGCCAAATTTGGAGCAAAACCTTTGTGGTTGATGTAGGTTCATAATTTGCTAGTTGGGTTAGTAGGCAGTGGGCACCATGGGACCGTCATCTGTAGAGTACAAGACATTGCTTTGCAAGGGGACTGATTGGACAAATATATGTTGGATTGTCTCCTGCATTGGGACCTGATGTTCTGACTGCTGGCCAAGCAGCATAGTCTTTAGGATTCCCAAGCGGCCTTAATGCATCATGTTGCATTGTAGATGGTCCAACAAAAGTGGGCATTGTAGTATGTGTTGGTTGGGTATTATGTCCAGCAACAATGGGAACTTCGGCATGTATAGGTTGGGATTTGGTGTGGCAGCTGATGGCACGCCAATTCTTAGAGGAGTTTGGGAGCTAGAGTACTAAGGCCAGATGGTTGCACGAGCAAGTAATTTGGCCCTATTGATTTCATTGTAGAAGTGCCTTTCATCATGACCGGTAAGGGACCAGTAGGGGCAACACTAGGCTCTACCGGGTTTTGTGTAAGTAGAAGCATTAGATCAGAGCTTTCCATGGCAATAGTGCGTGATTAAAAGGGTTTCAAATTTTGAACCGGAAAGTCTTTTTCATTAAACACAACATGAAGAGAGAGAGAAATGCGACCGGTGTCAATGTCTAAGCACCGATAGCCCAAATGATTGGTACTATACCCAAGGAAAATACAAGGCCGAGATCAAAATTCCTGTTTGGTTTTGTTATAAGGTTGCAACCATAGAAAACGAAGGCAACCAAATGAATGAAGAAATCTATAATCCGGGGTACAATTAAACAAACGTTCCTAAGGAGATCGATTTTTAAGAATTCTTGTTGGTAAACGATTAATGATAAGCATTGCAGTATTAAATGCCTCGACCCAGTATCTCAAAGGCATGTGAGCCATGGCTAACAAGGTAACTCCCATTTCTACAATATGACGATGCTCACATTCAACAGGCCATTTTGCTCAGGGGTGTGAGCACATGAGAGACGATGTTCAATGCCATGGGAGGCAAAAAGGTTTCTAAATTGGGTGCCCCTGAACTCACCACCCCCATCTAATCGGAAAGCCTTAATCTTAAGAGATAGCATGTTTTCAATGTACACTTTAAATTTGACAAAAGTATCAAATGCCAGGGACTTAGTTGTCAAGGGATATATCGAAACGTATTTGGTACAATCATCAAGAAATGAAAGAGTTTGAGCTCTAATTCGCACAGGCAAAAATCCTACAGTAAATACGCTAACCCAATACACCTTTGAAAAATGGTACACTCCAATCACACTCAAAACAAAAAATTTCATCAAACACTTAGTTGCTCTGATTGACTCAGGCGCTGGCATCAACTGTATTCACGAAGGCTTAATCCCAACAAAATTTTGCCTTCATACTAAAGCCTCTATCATAACTGCAAATGGAACAACCAGTACTATCCAATACAAGTTGCCAAATGCACACGTTTGCAAAAATAACAAATGCGTTCCTTCCTCTTTCGTCACAATTAAAAATCTACAACATGACGTCCTTCTAGGAACACCATTTATCCTACAAATTCAACCTTTCCAACTTACTTCAATCGGCCTAAAAACCACAATAGACCATGAACCAATCCTTTTCAATTTTATCAGACCTCCTCAAATCGGAGAAATTTCTGCCCTCACTAATTTACTAACTTCCCAACAAGCTCATATTAATAGCCTCAAAAATGACATAAGACTTTTGAGTCTTCAAGAAAAACTCAATAAACCTTATTTTCAAAAACAATTAACAGACTTCCAAACTAAATTATTCAAAACTTACTGTACTGATGTTCCGTCAGCATTTTGGTACAGAAAATATCAAGTTGCTCTCCCTTATAATAAGGGATTTAACGAACGAAATATTCCCACTAAGGCTAGACCAGCCCAAATGGACTCTCGTTTGTTAGATCTTTGTGATAAGGAAATCAAAGATCTACTATCCAAAAATCTGATTCGCAAATCTCAATCCCCTTGGAGTTGTGTAGCTTTCTACGTTGAAAATGCTGCAGAACTAGAAAGAGGTGCTCCAAGACTTGTCATCAATTATAAACCTTTAAATGAAGCTCTTCAATCTATCTGATTCCCTGTCCCTAACAAACATGACTTAATAAACCGGCTTCACGAAGCCAATATCTTTTCCAAATTTGATATCAAATCAAGATTTTGGCAAATCTAGATTGAAGAAAAGGATCGTTAAAAGATAGCCCTTACCGTTCCTTTTGGTCATTATGAATGGAATGTTATGCCTTTTGGTCTAAAAAGTGCTCCTTCTGAATCCCAAAGGATTATGGATGAAATATTCCATCCCTATAAAGATTTCTCCATTGTCTACATCGATGACATCTTAATTTTCTCTAAGAACATCGAACAACACTGGAAGCATCTTTCAATATTTTATAATACCATAAAATATAATGGCCTTGTCCTATCTCAAAGGAAAATTCTCCTTTTCCAAACTGATATCCGCTTCCTTGGTTATAAAATTGTTAACCAAACAATTACACCAATTAATCGTGTAATTCAATTTGCGGACAAATTCCCTGATGAAATCAAAGATACAGCCCAATTACAAAGATTCCTAGGTTGCTTAAATTATGCTCCCAATTTCTTTCAAAATTTAGAAACCGAAAGAACGCTCCTTCAAAGGTGACTTTTAAAAGACATTAAAAAAGAATGGACTAAGGCCCACACCTTAGCTGTAAAAAAACTTAAAGAAAAGGTCAAAATTCTTCCTTGCTTAAATATAGACAATCCTGGTCTTTTCAAAATTATTCAAACAGACACCTCTGAAAAAGGATATGGTGGCATCCTTCTTCAGAAAAATGATAATAAAGAACAAATAATCCGATTCACATCCGGATCGTGGAATCCAACCCAACAAAATTACTCTACCATTGATAAGAGCCTAAAATGTACCATTTAGGCCCCTCAATTTAAACTTTGGTATACCTTTCGATGAGTATAATTAGTTTAATTATGTCATTTTTTTGTTTACAGGTGCCCTAGAGGCATTGAGAAGAAATTGGCGTAAAACGAAGAAAATGGCGAAAAATCAGAAAAACCGGAATTGACCCGGAGGGTCTGCCTCCTAGCGTTCGGACGCCTTGCCACAGAGAGCAACCCTAAAGCTATTGCTTCCGGGTGTCTGAACGCCCGGACCGTCTGAGAGTTCGCCTCATGCGCATTTTGACGAGGTGTTTCATCCCAAAACCTATAAATAAAAGCTCAAACTCGTTTTAGAGGACATTCACATCTTGGGAGAAGATCGGGAGCAAGGTTTTGGAGCTTTGGAAGAGCGTTAATGGGGATTTTGTCAAAGATTCTTTGCCAATCGTTGTCCATGAGTAACTAAACTTTTATCTTAGGGTTGCGATGAGGCCCTAACCTTGTGTTTATGGTGATGTATAGGTTTTAGGGTTTCTCTGTAAACGCTTTTGGTTATATGACAGGATGTTTTTCATTTATTGGATTTGATTTCTTTAATGCAATGTCACTTTCTTTGGTATTTTAATCTTGTAGATTTGAATACTAGGTCATATAACGGTGCTTGAATGAATGTGTTGTTAGATCTAGGATAATCTATGCCATAGAGATAGGTTATGCCCTGATCTGCATCCACATCCTTTATTTGTTGACTCTGTGAAGGTTTGTAACCAGAACGAGTCTTTTTAGCGTTGATAGTGAAACCCTAGGTCTATACTTGCCATTGTCCGAGGTTAGAGTGGATTCGTACCCTGAGATCTTTTCTCTTATTGAATTAAAACATTGTCTTTTAATTTGTTAATTTAAGAATCAAACCCATCAAACCAACGCTTTGTTTTTTATTAGGATTAGTTTAGGAATTTAGGAAACAACGCAACTTAGCCTTTTGTCCCAGTGGATACAATACTCGGTTAATATCTTTGCTTTCCCAAGTAGAGATAGTAGCGGGGATAATTTATATTTGCAAACCCTGTTCTAGGACGAGCAAATTTTGGCGCCGTTGGCGGGGACAATTAGCACAGTTGTTTGTTTCTTTTAATTCTAATATTAGTTTCGCTTCTTCTAGTTTCTATTTTTCATTTTTTCAGCTTTATTCACATTGTTTACTATCCTTACTACAGGGCATTGATTTTAACACAGAATTCTAGAATTTGTGTAAGGATCCAAGAGGGTTCACAAAGGACAAAGTTTTACTCAAAAGAAGTCTCTCTTTTCTTCCTAAGGCAAGGTAAGTCCTTGATTTTCTGATTCTGTTTATATAATTGCAGTAAATTTTGTGTGTGCATGCTTGGTCGTCGCTCTTGTCATCCACATTTGGTATCTCTAGACCAAAATTTAGAGCGAGTCCTTAGGAAAGTTAGATCATATAAAAACTCTGCTGAGTCATCACATACAAATTCACAAATGGCAGAGAAAGAAAATGAAGAGGAGACCCCACCCGGTACACCTCCTCCTCCCCCTCTCCGCCCCTTGAAGGAGCACTATACTCCTTCGGAATACGCGTCCCCATTGTGTTTACCGTAGGCAGCTCATTATGAAATCAAGCCTAGTATAATCAACCTACTTCCTTCTTTCTATGGCTTGAACAATGAAGATCCATACAATCACATTGATGATTTTCTGGTTATTTGCTCCATTGTGAGGATAAACAACTTCAGTAGTAAGGTGCTTAAGATGCTTCTTTTCCCATTTTCGCTAAAGGACAAAGCTAAGTATTGGCTGGGTACTTTACCGGTGAATTCCATCACAATTGGGCCCAACTGCAATCAAAATTTTTAGATAAATATTTCTCTGTGGGCAAAACCAATCAGTACAGGAGATCTATCACCTCGTTCGCCCAAACTAATAATAAACAATTTCATGAGGCGTGGGATAGATTCAAGGATCTCATTAGGAAGTGTCCTCATCACCAAATTGCCAACTGGCAATTGGTTCAATTCTTTTATGATGGATTGTCTCCCGAATGGCGAAACATGGTTGTCACCGCCAGTGGGGGATCAATTATGTTGAAAAATGAGGACGCGGCATGGGATCTTTTTGAGAATTTGAGTGAGACCCTTCGACACTATGCCTCCACTGCTAGATTGGAGAGGTTGGCAACCTCTAACTGTCAAAAACCTAGAGGGGTGTTTGAAATTCAACCCCCTAATGAACTCACTACTCAAGTGGTTGCCTTGACCCAAAAATTGGATCAGCTATTATCTGTGGGTCAAACTCTCCAATCCCTACCCTTTCAAGGTGTTTGTGCTTTGTGCTCTAGTCCTGCTCATTTTGTGAGCAATTGTCCTGCAGCCTCTCAGTTTCCTGAATTTGTGCAAGAGCAGGTGAATGCTGCACAAGGGTTCTCCAAACCGGGTAATGATCCATTTTAGAATACTTTTAACTCGGGATGGCGCAATCACCCCAACTTTTCCTGGAAGTTGCCCAGTCAAGGCACTTCATATTCTCAACTGGGAAATGGGCCTAATCTTCCTTTCAATCCTGCGGCCTATCGTTCCCAACAGTCCTACTAGCATCCCAACCCTCCACCACGTCAAAGAACTCCGTCATTTGAGGAGACAGTGCTGCAAGAGCTCAAAGAACTCCAATCATGCACTCAGCTGGTCCATTCCCACTCTCAGTCCATAGCTAAGCTAGAAACCCAAATAGGGCAAATAGCTAATGCTCTTAACAGAAGAGAGGATGGATGCTTGCCTAGCCAACCCACGGTTAACCCTAAGAATACTTTTGAGGTGGGTAGTGGCTCGCAACCTAAGGATACCTATCATGAGCAAGCAAACATAGTTGTCACGTTCCAAAATGGACATGAGATTGAAACTAGGCCGGAGGAGCCTAAGCATGACTTGAGAAAAACCACAACCCATCATCCCAAGGGCTCAAGGGCTGAACTGATTTCTAATGGAAAGGAGGTCGCTCCTCCTAATTCTTCATCTGACCAGGCTGTGGCACCACCATATGTGCCTAAAGCCCCTTTTCCCACTTGTCTTGACACACCCTCTCCCTTTAGTAAAAAGAGAGCCACCATGGATGAAATGTTAGATGTGTTCAAGCAAGTCAAGATCAATCTACCTTTGCTAGATGCAATCAAACAAGTCCCTTCGTACGGTAAATTTCTGAAAGATTTGTGCACTCAAAAGCGCAAATCTAAATCTCATGTGGCAAAGAAGGTTTTGCTCACCGAGCAAGTGAGCTCAATTATCCATAATGTCACTCCTCCCAAGCTGAAAGATCCTGGCCCTCCCACCGTTACTTGTACGATTGGGAGTCACGTTATTAATCATGCGCTGTTGGATCTGGGACCAAGTGTCAATCTTTTGCCTTACTCAGTATATGAGCAAATTGGGCTAGGGGAATTGAAGCCCACTCAGGTTACCTTGCAACTTGCTGATAAATCTGTTAGGGTGCCTCGGGGAATAATTGAGGATGTTCTGGTCAAGGTCGACAAGTTCTTTTTCCTTGTCGATTTCATCGTCCTTGACACTGAACCAGTACAGAATTCCCGGAAACACACTCCTGTCATTCTTGGCTAGCCCTTTTTGGCCACAGCCAATGCAAACATTAATTGCCGAACTGGAGTTATTGATGTTTCCTTTGGGAATATGAAAGTGCGGTTGAATGCTTTTAGGGCCTCTCATCAACCTCCAGACCAGGATGAATGCTTTGCAGTCGATGTTGTTGATGAGCTTGTGGACATCGCTCTTCACCCTGAGGATACTTTACCGGTTATCATTGTTTCTGATTTGTATGATGGTCCGGAAGACCCCATTCTGAATGTGTTGAAATAGCGCAAGAGTACAATCGGCTGGTCTATTGCCGAATTGAAAGATATAAATCCCTCCATTCTCGGGGAATGCAACGATTTTTACTTCCATTGCATGTGCTCCGTCATGAACCGTTGGAGATTAGAGAAGATGCCACCTATGTTGAGAAGCTGATTCAAATCATTGACACAAAGGAACAAGAACTGAGAACACGGACAATTCACTGGGTGAAAGTGCTTTGGGAGAATCATGGACCTGAGAGGCAATGTGGGAATTACGGGATCAAGTCCAGAAGAAGTATCCGCATCTACTACCCGAGGTTAGTTATTGTGTTTCATTTGGTGGACCAAATACCCTAAGGGGTGGAGGATGTAAGACCCCGCCCCGAGAGTTTCCGATTAGTGTTAATTAAGACGTGCTTTAGTTATAAGTGAGATTAGTAGAATTTGGTTAAGTGTGGATTATAATAGTTTTTTATAGCTTTGAATTATTTTGGGGAATTCTTTTGATTTAGTGGGACCCTTTGGGGGGTCCTTTATTTGTGTTTTGATTGATTTTGGGATTTACTTGATAATCGGAAAAATCTATATTTCATTCTGTTTGACCTATTTTACTATACCCGACAACTTTCGTATTCGCCCCGTTTCCCTCCGAGACCTCTAGACCTTACTTTGCTAATGATAAGGGTAAATCAGTCGTTTTGCATAAAATCTGGACACTATTTTCAATATCTCCGAAACTTGTTAAATATATACTTTTTGGAAACTAGAAATTTCTACGAACAATTCTTCCTCCTTATTTTCAATATCTCCGAAACTTGTTAAATATATACTTTTTGGAAACTAGAAATTTCTACGAACAATTCTTCCTCCTTCGTCGAATCCATCTGAAGTCCGTGAGATGGTGTTTTCAGCCCTAGAAGTTGAGTAAGTTGTGGGACCCATTGCCATTGTCTATAAAAAGAAGAGTCTCCTTCTCTTCCTCCTTTTTCTTGCAACTTTCCCTTGAGAGCTTAGAGAGTCCAGCTGCCTAGGGTTTCCTTGCCCTTCTTGCTTCTCCATCTCTCAATCTCTCCCAATCTATTGCTAAAGGAAAAAATGGATGCTCCAACCATCTTCCTCTCCTTCTAGGCTCTCTATTGGTATCATTTTTAGAAGAAGGCCTCCACTCCAAGATTCACTTTGAGCAAGTTCTTGCCATTAGAGGACCTTCCATGTAAGCTCTTCCTCTCATCTTTTAGATATGTGTTCTTATAGCCCAAGAGAAGCCCTGTCTCCATTATTGGAAGCCCTCTCATTCTATTTCTTAAGTTACCATTTTAGGGTTTGTAATGGATGTCTCTTTTTTGGGGGTTTTTGTGTAGATTGTGATTTTGGCTCGAGAAAAGGTGATTAGGAGCTTATTAGCTTAATTGGAGACCAAGGCAAGTGGATGAATAGAGTATTTTGATGATTCCACGCTTTATTTGAATCTTCTTTATTGTTTTCATTTATGTTCCATGGTTCATACAAGTATGCAAATGAATGTTTTGATGAGCATCTCTTTTTATTACGTCTTTTGGAAATAAATGAATGCAAAGCTTTGGTTAGAGATCATTTTGTTACTTTTTAATCTTCATTTATGTGGGTTGTCTCTTGCATTGAATGAAGTAGGTATTATGAGGAATTAAATGTGGTTTTTTATTCTTATGTGGTTAGTTGTTGGAGGACTTGATGTGGTTGAAAGGTGTAGAAGGATGGCCATAAATGTTGTGTTAAAGGTTGGCTTGAATGGGGTTTTGAGTAGAAGAGAAGTTGAGGTTCGGACTGTTGAAATGGAGTGTTTCTGAAGCAGTTCGCTCGAGCGAACCTACATTCACTCGAGCGAACCTTTCGCAGAACCTCATTCTCTTGACCTAACCACATACTTCGCTCGAGTGCTCCTATTCTGGAGCAGTTCGCTCGAGCGACCTCTTCATCGCTCGAGCGAACCCCTCCCAGAACCTTGATCGCTCGAGCCTCCACCTTTCTTCGCTTGACCTTTCCTGATTCGAAGTAGTTCGCTCGAGCGAACTCATATCCGCTCGAGCAAACCCCTTCCAGAGACTGGTTCGCTTGAGCCATTCTCTCTGTTCGCTCGATCCTTCCTGACTTGGACCAGTTCGCTCGAGCGAACTTATACTCGCTTGAGAGAACCCCTCCCAGAATATTGTTCGCTCGAATGAACCTTTTAGTTCGCTCGAGCGAACTGTACAGAATTACTGGGCTATTTCCAAACATGATCAAAAGGTTTTTTTATGGTCCAGTGAGGTTGGTTTGGAGCCCTAATATGATGTGGAGGAATAAGAGGTTATGTGGAGATTGATTTGGGATAGAACTCCAATTTCTGGAGATTTATTGTGGATAATGGACTTACCAATTTGTATAGGGGATTCGGGATGTCTCAAACCTTCTGGAGTACCATGCTATAAACTCTAATCGACATACGAGACCCTTATACCTATTGTTTAAATCCTGAAACCTCAATGTATGGTCCAGAAATATGAGGGTGTCCATAGTGTTTGCTTTCATCAAACCTTATACGTTTTCGTCAGTTTTCACATAATATTACAAGCGGTATTTCAAAACCACTGAAATCTGTAATTTGAGTAATTGATCAGCCTTATGCATTTTGATAAGATATGACTATGTCAAATGCGCTTGCGAGCCTCAGTTCAGTTTGTTTTGAGTGTTATACCCTCCTTTAGATATGTATATGTTTTGAATGTGTTTTAACTAATGAGTCGGCACCACTAAGCTTGGACGACCTTGTCGGTTTGATCCACCGACTTGGGGTCCCCCTTTAGCTTCTGTCAGCTGCAGTCTGAATTCTATTTTGTTTTGTCACCCGGTTCCACGGCCGTGGTTTTGCTCAGTATATTATATATGTATATAGTTGTTTGTCGTCACCTCGTGTGCTCCGAGACCAACACTTTTAGTGTTCTCTCATCATATTAGTGATGGAGGATTTAGCTTTAGTGTGGTTGCCATCTTGTCAGTTCCTGTTCCTTGATTACCAACATGAGTTATATTGCATCTGTATTTCAAATGAACAATGTATCCTGTTTTACAACAGTTATTGTTTCAATGAGATTTCATTATGTTTTAAGATATGTTTCGTTTTCTCATACTGTATTGTCTATTCACCCACCTGCTATACCGTCGTGTCTGACCCATTTTTGTGGTACTCAGGTCCAATCCCCATTATTGCCTTTGAGGAGGAGCATGAGGAGGCGGTTGGTGAGCTGCAACGTTTAGTAGAATGGCAAGCTGACAATGTCATATAGACATTTGTTCGAGCTACGAGTTGCGCAATATTTTGGGGAAATTATAGAATGACTTTGGATTTATACTTTTGGTTGTACTGGCCTTTGTTGGCCATTATTTTTGGGGAATGTTAATTAACTGATCTTTTGTTTAAACTTATAACTTTACATTTTGGGAAAGCCAATGAAATTATTGCTCACTTTGACATCATGACAGTTACTTGTATGTATCAGTCTTACATTATGGAATGAGTTACCGATTTGATTTACTACACGCTTCCGCACCAATGTAAATGTTTTGTGAGTGTGTGTGAAATCCTCACCGCGGAAACCTGTGGGAAATTATGTGAGTGTATATCCAAATTTATGATCATTGTATTCATGTATGTATGTTAATCATCATCATCATTGCTCGCGGGCCCCGATCTCGGTTTGGGGTCGCGACAGACTAGTATCAGAGCCAGACGTGTTTCAGGCAATTAAAAGAAACTAGAAATCCTAAGGACGTGGCGATGATTCGTTAGACTTTTCGTTAGTTAGACTCGTGTGAGCAATGTGTGACCCTTATTTGATTTTTATGTTTGCAGTGATATGCCACCTTGTAAAAGACCCGTACTCGACAATCCCACAGCAAGCAATAGTGCACATACCGGGCCAATTGAGAACGGAACTCTCGATCCAACCATGCAGAACCAATTTCAACAAATGATGCAAGCCATGCTAGACCAGCAGCGTCAAGCTAATGAGAATCAAGCCAGATTGCAAGAGCAGATGGCTAGAAAGGATGAAGAACATGCTAGGGAAATGGCACAGATGCAAAGGCAACTGTTAGAGGTGTTAGAGAGAAGCCCTGATCCGGCACCAGCTCAACCGCCCGGCCCTGAAATAGTCATCAACAATAGAGAGCATGACCCCAATGCACTGTTTGAACGGTTTAGAAAAAGGGGTCCTAAAGAGTTCACTGGGCATGAGGACCCATTGGTTGCAGATGACTGGTTAGAGCATACGGAAAACATCTTTGAGGTATTCAGATGTACGGGACGACAGTAAGTGCAACTCACCGCTTTCATGTTCATCGGTTTAGCGGACATATGGTGGAAAACAATAAGGGCTGAATATAGAACTATAGCGGATGCAGAAGCTTGGGGAAATTTCAAGAGGCAGTTCAATGATAAGTATGTACCGACACATGTGAAAAGGCAGAAGGCCATCGAATTTCAGCAGCTCGTGCAAGGTAGCATGACCATTCCAAGAGTACCTCACGAAGTTCGAGAGGTTGTCTCGATATGCCCCCAAGTTGATTGACACCGTGGAGAAGAAAATTGCAAAGTTCCTTGAGGGACTTAACCTGATCATTGAGAGGGATGCCACGGGTGTTGTGCCACCTGCCACCTTTGAAGAGGCTGTGAGAAGGGCGTACAAATTCAAGAATTTAAACAACAAGATCCTCAAGATCCAAGGAAGGACTCAGACTCACCAACAGAACAACCAACAGAGGAACCATCAGAACAAGAGACAGAGGCAAGAACAACAAGCTCAGAGGCAAGACCAGAATGCCTAAGGACAAGTAGTTTATGCACATTGTGGCAAGAACCACGATGTTTCTCAGTGTCAGGCAGTGACTGAAGCATGCTTCAGATGTGGTTCCATGAAACACTAGCTCAAGGATTGCCCAAGGCTAGTGGGACAAGGCAACAATAGACAGAATTAGCAGCAACAAGGAGCACAACGTCCAACACCGCCCCAAAATGCACTGGTTGTTTAGAACCAGCCAAGACCACTCCAGCAGTAAGCCCCTCAGCAACAGTTTAGACCTCAGCAGCGGCAATAAGCCCGTCAGCAAGGACAAAACCATCCTCCTCAGCAAAATAGAAATGCACATCAAGGAAGGCAGCAACAAGCTCAGAATAGGCCCTAGCAGCGAGGACAAGTGTATGCCATCAACCAAGCGGATGCAAAGGCTGCAGATAATGTGGTGGAAGGTACACTCCTAGTTTGTGGAATTGAAGCTAAGATATTGTTTGACCCTGTGTCAAACCCAAACCCAGGACAAGCGCGATTAGCATTAATTAAGTGCGTGTTTAGTTATTATGTGGGTTTAATGCTCGTGAGATTAGAAATTGGTTCGATTTAGCCTAGAATTAGCTTTGGGGAATTTTGAGAGCGTTTTATGCTATTTAGTCACACTCAGGGGTGCCTTGAGTGTATGCGTAAGCTTGGGAGGAAATTCATGTTTTCCGATCTTTAATCGTGATTTTGACCTCAAAGAATGGCGTTACTTAATTGGTTAACTTTTGGGTTCAACCTGTTTTTGTTTAAGACCCAGGAATTCAAGTTTTGGCCAAAAAGGGGTAAAACAGTCATTTCACACCAAATCTGGACCCAAATTTCGAAATCTCAAAACTATGTCAAATTTATACATTTTGAAAACTAGATTTTTCGGTGATCGATTTTGTCTTCTTCGTCGTTTTCATCCGGGGCCTGTAAGTCAATGTTTTAATCGTCGCAAGATTTGAGCATGGAGGGGCCCACAAGAACCATTGACTTAAGTGTTATCTCTTCATTCTTCCTCCTCACTCACGTTGGACGATTCCTGCAACTCCTTCTCTTCAACCCAGCTGGGAAAACCTCTTCTTCCTCTCACCTCCTTCCTTTGCATGTCTAGGCTAGAAAGCTCTATATCAAGATCTGATCATAGCTTCTTCTTCCTCTCAACCAAAGCTCTCCATTGCTACCATTTTCTCAAAGTTTCCAGCTGAGATTGCACTCCATTTTCGTTCTTGATTCTCATTTGACAAGCTTCAGGTATATGGATCTTCTTTTTCCTTTCATTTTGATCTTTTGAGCTCTTTAGGACACCAATTTTCATACATGCAAACCCATTTTCGAAATGGGGGTTTTAGTTGCCAAATTGGTGATTTTTGGAATGGTTTTCTTGGGGTTTTTGTGTAGATTTCTTGGCCCTCCTTTGGATAGGAGTTTGAGAGATTTTGGCTAGCAATTGGTGTGAAGGCAAGTGATCCTTTTAGACCCTCTTAATGCATGTTATATTTAGGCATTATATTTGATTTTAATGGCTGATTCACCATGCTTGAATTGCTTATCTACTGCCTTTAAATGCATGGGATTATTTGAAATGTCTTCTATGTTCTCTTGTCTAAATTTTAGCATGATTCTTGATTTATGTATTAGTCAAATTGGAGTTCTATTTTGAGTGTAAGTTAATGGTTTTGAATGAGAAAATGGTGATTTATGTGGCTTGGAGAATGGATGAGTTGGGGAAAGTGTATGGTAGTTGTGGTAAAGATTGGAGGTTATGAATATTTTTACAGGTTCCCATGAGTTGGAGAAGTGAAAGAGGGAGGGTAGCAGAAATGTGCTAAAGGAATGCAGTTTTCTGCACTGGACGGTTTCAGACAGAAACCTGTTCGCTCGAGCGAAACTCTTAGTCGCTCGAGCAAACAAGCTTCTGTCTGGGAGGATCACTCCCAGAAACCTGTCCGCTCGAGCGAACATTGGGTAGGCTCGAGCAAACAAGTCTTTGGTTGCGACCGCTCGAGCGCGTTGGGGAGGCTCGAGCGGAGGATGTTCTGGATGAGTCCGCTCGAGCGAAACTATCATCGCTCGAGCGAATCTGATGCTACCTGAAACCTTGGAATGTGATAGAGAAAAGGGAAGTTTTGAAGGAAATTCTAGAATGAAGAAAACCTAAGCATCTCAAGTGTCTTCCACTTGATATTGTGCCTTTGAGACTTAAAATATCCTACACCTTATGAATACCAAAGCAATTGTTCTAGACTGGATATTTGGGTTCCTCAAATACACAATGATCAACAGGCACTTAGCATGGGCTTGATTGAATTGATTGAAAGTCTCGACTTTGACAATAAAAGAGTTATATCAACTTTGTTCTATTTTGCCAGTCCAGTTTTATTTAGAAGCATTCTTTCAGTTCAGAATAATATAGCACATGCTTTTCTTGCAAATTTCACTCGTGTTGTTTTGATAAGTGTTTTTCCCTAATCATGACGAGTTCGTATAAGTATTGTTGTGTTTTCGTGAATTCATGGTTTTTGTCTAATACCACTGAGCCTGGACTGCCCCTTCAGTCTGATCCACTGTCCGGGGGTCCTTAAACATGTGGACTATCTGCAGATTAGTCGTGTATTATATTACACATCGTGCGTGCCCCGGTTCCGCGGCCGGTTTTCCCCATCTACCTTGCCTGACTTGGGATCGTGTCTTGCGTGTCATGTTTTGCATGTCGTGCTTGCTCTTGTCACCACGTGTGATTGAGAAATGATGGGCTCATTGTGGATTTACAAATCATGATTTATTTCTTGAAATTGTGTTAGTTTTGCTTTGCTTACTAGTAAACTTGGTTTTGCATATTGAATAAGTTTGCGTCGAAATTGTTATAATGTTTGAGTTTTGTTTACTTCAAACTGCACACCAAATTTTTACTTGCATGTGTCTAAATTGATCACCTGCCGGACCGTCGTGTCTGACCTTTTCTGCTTTGGTGTTTAGATGCAGGAGCCGCTTCCCCTGAGGAGGAGCGCCCGGAGGAGGCTTTTGAGCCACCCCCAGCCCGTGAGTGCAACCCGACGACGTCCTCTAGACGTCGGGTGGGGTCTTGAGCACGTCATATGATGGGATTGGGT
Source organism: Persea americana (assembly GCA_029852735.1). NCBI lineage: Eukaryota > Viridiplantae > Streptophyta > Magnoliopsida > Laurales > Lauraceae > Persea > Persea americana. Next base: position 16,442,324 of record CM056820.1, on the reverse strand, counting down.
GATTGTTTTGTTTCTGGGTTGTAAGGCCTTTGTTGGCCGTTGATACTTTGGGAATGTGTAAACTAACTTAACTTACTTTTGTCCTTCTTGGAACTGGAATGTTAAATTATAGTAATGCCATGTTATGTTTCCTCCTCTGATTATGGTTTGATGATGATTTAATTTATGCAAGTGGATGATATCACTTGTAAAGCATAGATAAGATTACTTGCACGCTTCCGCAAATCATAGTTTGTGTGAGATAAATTCCAAGCGTGTTATGGGAATCCTCACCGCGGAAACCTGTGGGTTAATCATAGATAATTGGTTGGTTGGATAGCACAACTTTCACCCGTCGCAGGCCCGGGTTCGGTCCGGGGTCGCGACACCTTGGCTCTACACACTCTTTCATGTCTCCAAATTTTTCTAAGTTGATTGATATGCCTGCTAGAGAACTTGAGTTTATTTTGACGGTGTCCACCCCAGTAGGTAAACAAGTTGTGTGTAGGAAATATCATCCTAGATGTGCTATTAAGATAGGAGATGTGATGTTACCGACGAATCTTATTTTGTTAGAGATGTGTGATTTTGACGTCATCCTAGGGATGGATTGGTTAGCAGGGTACCATGCTACTATGGACTGTTTCCATAAGACCCTCACATTCAAGTTAGAGAAGACCCCTGCAGGAGTCCTATTTCAAGGAGAGAGGAGTAATTCTTGTCCAAGATTTATTTCAGCGTTAAAGGTAGATAGACTAGTGAGAAGTGGATGTGAGGGATATTTAGCGTTTATAACGGAGGATAAATGGTCCCAAGGGGTGGAAGAGATCCTAATTGTTTGTGAATTCCCAAACATTTTTTTAGAAGAGATTCCAGGTTTACCACCTGTTAGGGAAATTGACTTCACTATCGAGTTGTTACTGGGGACCGCTCCGATATCTATTGCACCATACAAAATGGCTCCGGCTGAATTAGGAGAATTGAAGATACAATTGCAAGAATTGTTGGACAAAGGTCTTGTTAGACCTAGCGTTTCACCATGGGGAGCTCCAGTTTTATTCGTCAAGAAGAAGGATGGTTCTATGAGAATGTGTATTGATTATTGGAGATTGAACCAAGCTACCATCAAGAACAAGTATCCATTGCCAAGGATAGATGAACTGTTTAATCAATTGCAAGGTGCTGCATACTTTTCGAAGATTGATTTAAGGTCCGGTTGCCATCAGTTGAGAGTTAGAGATTCAGATGTATCGAATACAGCTTTTCGGACAAGATATGGACACTATGAGTTCTTAGTGATGCCATTTGGACTGACGAATGCACTGGCAGTATTCATGGCCTTGATGAACAAGATATTCGCGGAGTACTTAGACCAACTCACTGTAGTGTTTATTGATGACATTTTGGTGTACTCCAAGTCCAGAGAAGAACATGAAGAACATTTGTGGATAGCACTGCAACTTCTAAGAGACAATCAATTGTATGCGAAGCTCAGCAAGTACGGATTTTGGCTTGAAGAAGTCACATTTTTGGGACATATCATCTCCAAAGAAGGATTATCAGTGGATCCAGCTAAGATTGATGCAGTTGTGAAGTGGGAAAGACCGAAGAATGCGTCAGAAATCAGAAGTTTTCTAGGATTGGCGGGTTACTACCGGAGGTTTGTGCAAGGATTTTCGTCAATTGCAGCATCATTGACGAAGTTGACCAAGAAGAATGCACCATATGTGTGGACAGATCAGTGTGAGGCCAGCTTCCAAGAGTTGAAAAAGAGACTGACTTCAGCACTGGTCCTCACCTTACCATCTGGGAGCGGCGGTTACACTATTTTTACCGATGCTTCGAATATAGGACTCGGTTGCGTGTTGATGCAAGATGGAAAAGTTGTTGCTTACGAATCCCGACAGTTGAAGGACCACGAGAAGAACTATGCAACGCATCATCTCGAGTTAGCAGTGGTCGTTTTTGCTCTAAAGATGTGGAGACATTACCTCTACGGAGAGAAGTTCGAAGTCCACTCCGACCACCGCAGCTTACAGTACCTGTTTTCTCAGAAGGAATTGAACATGAGGCAAAGAAGATGGATGGAATATATTAAAGACTATGATTTTCCGATCAAGTATCACTCGGGAAAGGCAAATGTAGTAGCTGATGCCTTGAGCAGGAAGTCAGCAAGCGTGGCAAGTCTAAGGGTTACTTGCATAATTCAGTAGTTTGAGGAGTTGGGTGTAGATTTTCAGCCCCTAAGCAAGGGAGTAATGTTAGCCAACATGTCAGTGTCTTAGACCTCGTTCATTCGAAAGATCAAAGATGACCAATTGCAAGATCCAGAGTTGGCCAAGATTTCAGAGCATATAGCAGAACGTCTTGATTTTTGTATTGTAGATGGAATCTTGTACTATTGTGATCGTTTATGCGTGCCCAACATTCAAAATTTGAAGAATGACATCATGACCGAGGCGCACAGTACGAAGTATTCCATGCATCCGAGTAGCACGAAGATGTATCAGAACTTGAAGGGCAGATTTTGGTGGAACAACATGAAGTGGGAAATAACAGCTTTCGTTTCTCGTTGTATGACTTGTTAGTTGGTGAAGGCAGAGCATCAGAGACCTCCAGGGTTGTTGCAACCATTAAAGATCCTGGAATGGAAGTGGGAACATATCACCATGGATTTTTGTTAGTTTTATGGTCTCAATCCATTAAGATTGATGTAATAAATTGATTAATTTCTTTATTTATCAATATATTCATGCTTTCCTTTCATGAGATGAATGGTGTTTATTACTTAAATGCACATAACCAATACGAATGACATGATGGTTCATGAGATGAACAGGAGTCCATAAGTATACTAGATGCAATACATGTGTATGGATGAGATCTACATACGAGAGACATGTATAGCAAATCTTATACTTGAATATCTTCCCAACCAGTGATGAGACTGGACATCTCATCTGACAAGGTTGCAGTACTTTGATTATTATGAGATAGTGTGATTTGTCTCAATCATCAGAATGTAAGATTCTGGATCATAGTGCTGGTACATTGGATGTATTGAAGGACCATGAGAAGCACCTTATGAACACTGTCTTTACTTTAAGGTCTGCTCTCATAATTCCCTAGCAATAGGCTCTCAATCCTGAGACATTAATGAACTCAAGTTTCTATCTATTCATTTGCTTTGAGTCACCAATGAGTGAGGCCAATTGTAGGTCAACACCTCGGTGATTTGGGTACGTGGTAGTAGAGCTATGGGAACATTCGATGGTCAAGATGGAATCTATCTTTAATATCCCCTTGTGCCAATTAATGGATTTATCATTGGTAAGTGTGCACCCATTCCGATTAAGAGTTAATTGGATCGGTACCAAATGATCATTACAATTAATTGGTGCTCAAGGATAATAAGATATGGATCTAAGTTTGGAAGATAGGTCCAATTGATCCATGCATATTGATGGAGGGGCCTACTTGTGGACATTGGGAAGTTTAGGGTCTTCGTGTAATTTCTTCCTAAGACTAGAGTTCAATTGCATTTATATAGTGGAGTTATTTGCAATTAACTGTGGGCACGGATTGCACATGAGATGTGGGGCCGCGGTGTCCCAGTTGGAGCCAGCTTTCTATGGAATCCCTAGTGGTCCCCATGCTAGCCCAAGATTGGATCTTTACTAATTCTATTTGAACTAAAAAATGAAAGCTACTATTTCTATTTGAAGTGAGACTTCTAATAGTGGTAATAGTAGAGCAAAGGGTTACTAAGTGTAATGGAAGTTGGACTTCTAATTATACACTAAGAGAGAAGGTTGAAAAGCTATAAAAGGAAGAGGATGGAGCACCCTTAGACGTCCATGCCCTATTCCAAGGAGTTGTGCACGCCCACCTCCTTTTGAGTTTGCAAGAGTTGCATTCTTCTTCCCCTCTCTCTCTTCTAGTTCCCTTCTAGTTTCCTTGGAGATTCTAGATAGTCTTTCTATTGGAGATTCCACCATCTCTTTTGTGGAAAGAGATTTGAAGCGGGTCATAGCGTGGAAGACGATTGGGCATTGGAGATTCTGATCTTAGAAGAGCTCTTGATCAAAGAGTTGAATCAAGTTTTCCATTAAAGCACAACCAAGCTTCATAGGTATTTTATACTCCTTGTATGTTGTGGAATTTCGTGGTTGCTTGTATGCTGCTGTTTCTATCTTCTAGATAGAGTTTTCTACTGTACATGATCATGAGAAAGAGGACATGGATCCTGGATTGGGTTTTGTAGCCTTCTGGATAGTTGATCCCTGAGTCAAGTGGGTCAAAATTTTTGAAAACCTATCCTAGAGGCGCACCTATTTCCAACAATTTTATCTCGGGATTACCAAGAACCAGAAAAGGGAATAACGCCATATGGGTCATTGTGGACCGCCTTACCAAGTCAGCACACTTTATTCCCATGAAGACCGGAGAGAAGATGCATATGTTACCTCTCGCAGAATTGTTTGTCAACGAGATTGTCAGACGTCATTGGCAGCCAGTCTCCATTACTTCGGATAGAGATAGCAGGTTCATCTCAAGATTTTGGAAGACTTTGCATGAGTCTATGGGTACGAAGCTACAGTTTAGCACAGCATATCACCTGCAAACAGATGGTCAATCAGAGAGGACAATTCGGACCCTTGAGGATATGCTTCGAGCTTGCGTGTTAGATTTCAAGACTCAATGGGATGAGACCCTACCGCTTTGCGAGTTCGCCTACAACAGCAGTTATCATTCGAGCATTGGAATGGCGCCTTTTGAGGCATTGTATGGCAGGAGGTGTAGAACTCTAGTTTGTTGGGAAGAGGTAAGTGTTCACAGTTTTCATGGACCGACTATAGTGAGTGAGACTAGTGACAAGATCAAGTTGATTCGGGAACGTCTGAAGGTAGCCCGGAGTAGACAGAAGAGTTATGCAGACTCTCACCGAAGAGATTTACACTTTAAGGAAGGAGATAAGGTTTTCCTGAAAGTGTCACCTACTAGAGAAACTCTGAGATTCGGGCAGAAAGGCAAGTTATCTCGGAGATTCATTGGACCCTATGATATCGTGAGCCAGATTGGTGATGTGGCTTATAGATTAGCCTTGCCACCTGAGCTTTCCGGCGTACACAATGTATTCCACGTGTCTATGTTGAAGAAGTACGTCCCCGATCCATTGCATGTGCTCCATCATGAACCGTTGGAGATAAGAGAAGATGCCACCTATGTTGAGAAGCCGATTCAGATCATTGACATAAAGGAACAAGAATTGAGAGCACGGACAATTCATTGGGTGAAAGTGTTTTGGGAGAATCATGGACCTGAAGAGGCAACGTGGGAATTACGGGATCAAATCCAGAAGAAGTAGCCGCATCTACTACCTCATGTTAGTTATTGTGTTTCATTTGGTGGACCAAATGCCCTAAGGGGTGGAGGATATAAGACCCCGCCCCGAGAGTTTCCGATTAGTGTTAATTAAGACGTGCTTTAGTTATAAGTGAGATTAGTAGAATTTGGTTAAGTATGGATTAGAATAGCTTTTTATAGCTTTGAATTATTTTAGGGAATTCTTTTGATTTAGTGGGACCCTTTGGGGGTTCCTTTATTTATGTTTTGATTGATTTTGGGATTTACTTGATATTCGGAAAAATCTATATTTTGTTCCGTTTGACCTATTTTACTATTCCCGACAACTTTCGTATTCGTCTCATTTCCCTCCGAGACCTCTAGACCTTACTTTGCTAATGATAAGGGTAAATCAATCCTTTTGCACAAAATCTGGACACTATTTTCAATGTCTCAGAAACTTGTAAAATATATACTTTTTGGAAACTAGAAATTTCTACGAACAATTCTTCCTCCTTCGTCGAATCCATCTGAAGTCCGTGAGATGGTGTTTTCAGCCCTAGAAGTTGAGTAAGTTGTGGGACCCATTGCCAATGTCTATAAAAAGAAGAGTCTTCTTCTCTTCCTCCTTTTTCTTGAAACTTTCCCTTGAGAGCTTAGAGAGTCCAGCTGCCTAGGGTTTCCTTGCCCTTCTTGCTTCTCCATCTCTCAATCTCTCCCAATCTATTGCTAAAGGAAAAAATGGATGCTCCAACCTTCTTCCTCTCCTTCTAGGCTCTCTATTGGTATCATTTTTAGAAGAAGGCCTCCACTCCAAGATTTACTTTGAGCAAGTTCTTGCCATTAGAGGACCTTCCATGTAAGTTCTTCCTCTCATCTTTTAGATATGTGTTCTTATAGCCCAAGAGAAGCCCTGTCTCCATTATTGGAAGCCCTCTCATTCTATTTCTTAAGTTACCATTTTAGGGTTTGTAATGGATGTCTCTTTTTTGGGGGTTTTTGTGTAGATTGTGATTTTGGCTCGAGAAAAGGTGATTAGGAGCTTATTAGCTTAATTGGAGACCAAGGCAAGTGGATGAATAGAGTATTTTGATGATTCCACGCTTTATTTGAATCTTCTTTATTGTTTTCATTTATGTTCCATGGTTCATACAAGTATGCAAATGAATGTTTTGATGAGCATCTCTTTTTATTATGTCTTTTGGAAATAAATGAATGCAAAGCTTTGGTTAGAGATCATTTTGTTACTTTTTAATCTTCATTTATGTGGGTTGTCTCTTGCATTGAATGAAGTAGGTATTATGACGAATTAAATGTGGTTTTTGCTTCTTATGTGGTTAGTTGTTGGAGGACTTGATGTGGTTGAAAGGTGTAGAAGGATGGCCATAAATGTTGTGTTAAAGGTTGGCTTGAATGGGGTTTTGAGTAGAAGAGAAGTCGAGGTTCGGACTGTTGAAACGGAGTGTTTATTAACCTACGTTCTCTTGAGCGAACCTACGTTCGTTCAAGCGAACCCTTCACAGAACCTCATTCGCTTGAGCTAACCACATACTTCGCTCGAGTTCTCCTATTCCGAAGCAGTTCGCTCGAGCGACCTCTTCATCGCTCGAGCAAACCCCTCCCAGAACCTTGGTCGCTCGAGCCTCCACCTTTCTTCGCTCGACCTATTCGAAGAAGTTCGCTCGAGCGAACTCATATCCGCTCGAGCGAACCCCTTCCAGAGACTGGTTCGCTTGAGCCATTCTCTCTGTTCGCTCGATCCTTCCTGACTTGGACCAGTTCGCTCGAGCGAACTTATACTCGCTTGAGAGAACCCCTCCCAGAATATTGTTCGCTCGAATGAACCTTTCAGTTCGCTCGAGCAAACTGTACAGAATTACTGGGCTATTTCCAAACATGATCAAAAGGTTTTTTTAAGGTCCAGTGAGGTTGGTTTGGAGCCCTAATATGATGTGGAGGAATAAGAGGTTATGTGGAGATTGATTTGGGATAGAACTCCAATTTCTGGAGATTTATTGTGGATAATGGACTTACCAATTTGTATAGGGGATTCGGGATGTCTTAAACCTTCTGGAGTACCATGCTATAAACTCTAATCGACATACGAGACCCTTATACCTATTGTTTAAATCCTGAAACCTCAATGTATGGTCCGGAAATATGAGGGTGTCCATAGTGTTTGCTTTCATCAAACCTTATGCGTTTTCGTCGGTTTTCACATAATATTACAAGCGGTATTTCAAAACCACTGAAATCTGTAATTTGAGTAATTGATCAGCCTTATGCATTTTGATAAGATATGACTGCGTCAAATGCGCTTGCGAGCCTCAGTTCAGTTTGTTTTGAGTGTTATACCCTCCTTTAGATATGTATATGTTTTGAATGTGTTTTAACTAATGAGTCGGCACCACTAAGCTTGGACGACCTTGTCGGTTTGATCCACCAACTTGGGGTCCCCCTTTAGCTTCTGTCAGCTGCAGTCTGAACTCTGTTATGTTTTGTCACCCAGTTCCGCGGCCGTGATTTTGCTCAGTATATTATATATGTATATAGTTGTCGTCACCTCGTGTGCTCCGAGACCAACACCTTTAGTGTGCTCTCATCACATTAGTGATGGAGGATTTAGCTTAAGTGTGGTTGCCATCTTGTCAGTTTCTGTTCCTTGATTACCAACATGAGTTATATTGCATCTGTATTTCAAATGAACAATGTATCCTGTTTTACAACAGTTATTGTTTCAATGGGATTTCATTATGTTTTAACATTCCGCTGGTACTTTGGTCTGAGTTGGAGGGTGTCCTCCCTGTTTTCCTCCATTCCACCTTTTGTTAAGCGGTACCCAGGTGATATCCTTCCTTTTCCTTTACTTTCCTTGTCCTTTATCTTTTATTTTGTGCTTCACATTGTGGACAATGTTAGGTTCTATTGGGGGGTTGGGTATTAACCTTTAGGTTAGTCTTAATAGTTTTTATTTTAGTTATTTTCCTTGAGTTCCTTGAGTTTTAGTAAAAAAAAAAATTATTTGCTAATTTTGTTAGTTTTTTTTGGGATTTCTAAAAAGATTTTTACGAAATGAAGAAACCTTGATTTTTGGAACTTTTTGTGAGGAAAAAGAGAAAAAAGGGTTCACTATCTTGTTTTAGGAAAGAGTTTTTGAGAAATTGTTGAATGATTGATCCACCACTTCAACACGTATTTTATAGATTTCTTTTGAATTGTGAAGCTATGATTCCCATTCTTGTGAGAGCCACAGATCAATTATGATGGAAAGCCGACCCTCGGTCAGACAGTGTCCTGGTTCAACTGAGTGGATTTATCCACAAATCGGTGAATTAATTCAGGCATATGGAAAGGGCTGCCTATTGTTGGGGACCGAGTTAAAAAAAAAAACAGTTTTGTGACTGGCTGGGGTTTGTAGCCTTTTTAACCTGAGCCAGTAAGTCCATAGGGGTATTGCCATACCTAGTGCCCTAAAGACATCTGTTTTGGGAGTCATTGGCTGAATGCTCGTTACATGGGTTGATTAGAAAGCTTAAGGGACCTAGGCATTGCACAGTCACATGCGTTAAAAAAAAAAAACAATCCAAATAGTGTTGTTACAGCCTTTGAAAAACAATAGTGCGAAAGCCACTATAAATGCCTTGAGAGGAATCATGTTATCTTTCAATGAGGTTAGGTGGCCCAAAAGTTTGGAAAGAAAAAGAAAAGATGTGTTTTCACATTAAGCCTTAGTGGATCATTTTATGCTTTCATGCTTCTATATATACACAATTTTCACAGTGCATGATCAATTGTTCCAGCTTGATCTTGAGGATTTCTGACCAACAGATAGGATTTGTGAACCAACTTTGTGATGTGCGCTGCAAACCCCATGATCAAGAATATCCAGTGTTCGTAGATATCATTTCTGGAAAGACCCCCTGTTGCTTTTGAGTTTTAGGAATTTTGTGGGTAGATTCACAAAAAACCCTCACGAGACTATAACTCTTCCTCTAGGGGGGACTTTGAGGTTTAAAGGCTTGCTGCACATGTTAAATGCAGTCGTGCTCCCTATGAAAGTGGCCTTAGCTAGTCTCTCTTTTTGTTTTAGCTTTGCTCGAGGTCTAGCAAAGTGTAAGTTGGGGGGTGTGATAAGAGCCTAAAATGTACCATTTAGGCCCCTCAATTTAAACTTTGGTATACCTTTCGATGAGTATAATTAGTTTAATAATGTCATTTTTTTTGTTTACAGGTGCCCTAGAAGCACTGACAAGAAATTGGCACAAAATGAAGAAAATGGCGAAAAATCAGAAAAATCGGAATTGACCAGGAGGTTTTGCCTCCAAGCGTTCGGACGCTCGGCCCCAGAGAGCAACCCGGAAGCTACTGCTTCCGGGCATGCGGACGCCCGTACCGTCTGAGAGTCCGCCTCATGCGCCTTTTGACGAGGTTTTTCATTCCAAAACCTATAAATAAAAGCTCAAACTCGTTTTAGAGGACATTCACATCTTGGGAGAAGATCGGGAGCAAGGTTTTGGAGCTTTGGAAGAGCGTCAATGGGGATTTTGTCAAAGATTCTTCGCCAATCGTTGTCCATGAGTAACTAAACTTTTATCTTAGGGTTGCGATAAAGCCCTAACCTTGTGTTTTTGGTGATGTATAGGTTTTAGGGTTTTTCTGTAAACGCTTTTGGTTATATGACTGGATGTTTTCCATTTATTGGGTTTGATTTCTTTAATGCAATATCACTTTCTTTGGTATTTTAATCTTGTAGATTTGAATACTAGGTCATATAACGGTGTTTGAATGAATGTGTTGTTAGATCAAGGATAATCTATGCCATAGAGATAGGTTATACCCTGATCTGCATCCACATCCTTTATTAGTTGACTCTGTGAAGGTTTGTAACCAGAACGAGTGGTACAGGCGAGCTGCCGTGCTGCAGGGCGAGCTTTTCGGGCACTCCTAGCTGAGCTGCCGTGCTGCAGGGCGAGCTTTTCGGGCCCGGCGCTCCTCACCGAGCCGCCGAACTGCTGGGCTGTGCTTTATCGAGATCGAGGTGAGGGTCGGTGTATCACCGTGGTTCTTAATCTCGTCATTGCGGTGTTTTTCCCACACAATTGCCCCCTAGCTTTTGGCCTATGAAGGTCTGCGAACCTGCAGAGGTCGGAAGCTAAGTGACTTTAGCTGGTGTCCCTTCCGGGCTGGAGAGATGGCTACCGAAGTGTGGGAAGGGGTTACCGAGATGGAGGAATTTTGGATCAGAAGGGGTCCCTCTTGAGCCTCATGACCGTTGCTGACGTGCGGTCATTAAGATGTCTTTTCGTTTATCCGAGGCAATTAATAGTCCTCAGAAATTGAGCTGGTGGTGACACGTGTCGTCGCTTCGATAGTCACGCAATTGCTTCGAAAAGACAGTAAGGCTGGGTGACGCGACGTTAGGGCTGCTTGAGGCTTCGTCTCATTAAAGACGCTTCTCGAAAGCCAAACGGCGTCTCTATTCCTTATAAATTAGGGCTTCTTCTTCATCTTTTACTTTCTTCTTCTTCTACGGCTGTCGAAATCCCTGTTGCGTGTTGTTGAAGAACTTCTGTCGCCTGCTAGTTGCCAGCACTTTCATCTGCGCAATCCTTCTCATAGGGTTTTCTTCCTACCTTTCTTCTTTCCTTTCTTCTTTCCTTTCCTCTAGGTAGTTTTTTAGTCTGGGTAGGGAATGGGGGTTTACAGGCATTTGGTAGAAAACCCAGCATCCTTGAGCCTCTTCAGGGGCATGTATAACATCCCTGCAAATGTAGAGGTGAGACCCGACACCTCTGACGATGGCTGGATGCCATTCTGGCTTGTCACCATCGTGGAAGCAGGGGTCCGGTTTCCCCTGCATCCACTCCTTAGAAACTGTCTAGAGCAGTGGAACCTTAGCTCCTGCCAGCTGCTCCCTAATGGCTATAAGATCATTACTGGGGGCAGTGCGGCTGAACGAAATTTTGGGGATAAACCTTATTGTCCCGGACATAGAGGAGACATACGAGCTCTGCAAGTCCACAGAGGGGAACACCCACTATCTTTGGCTGAGGGCTCGCCGGGCTGGTTTTGTAACTGCGCTCAAGGACTCCAACAAGTATGCGGGCGACGACCGAGTGTTCGTCAAGGGAGCATGGGAGTTCGGCGAAGCAGAGTCCAGCACCGCGGTCCGGGTTCCTCGAAACATAGGAATTCCTCCAAGTAAAGGCCGAAGTCCTTCCGGTTTGCAGTCTTTACTGTTTTCTTTTGTGCCTAACTAACACAACCTTCTGTTTATGCAGATTTTCGCCAAAGGAGGGAGTTTGCCAGGAAAAACCGCTGGAGGGTGAACACTGATTGGCACGAGAAGGTGAGGACCTATCGCGGCCACAACTGCCGTGCTGCTTGATCACTTCTGGGGTATACGCCCTGTTGACACCAAAAAATTCACTTTGCCTCATCAACATCAAAACCTATATGGAGCCGCATCCTACTACAAACAGGCAAAGCGGCTTCAAGCATTAGATCTTGACAAAACCGAACAAAAACTACAAGATCTTTCAAAGTAGCCAAAAGAAGGGTACACATGAAGTTTCGGGCCATTTCGACACCATTTGGTCTAACTTCAAACTTCCAACAGCTGAACGAGAGCTCCCGACTGCGACAGGGTCAAAAACATCAAATCTTCGATCAGAGCCTATGGATGGTCTCAAAATACCTCCAAAAGGCTCCATGTCGAATTTCAAGTCAAACCGACACCGTTTGACCCTCCATCAACTCTCGAACGGCGAAATCAAGCCTACCGGCTGCAAAGCTCCCCGGGACCATGGCACCCAAATCGAAGCTAATGGATCATCTCAAAATGACTCCAATAGGCTCCCCGTCAAATTTCAGGTCAATTGGACATCGGATGACCGTACATCAAAGCTCGACATCATCCGCACGGAGAAATCAAGTGAAGCATCGACGGGACCCCAAACGGCTTCAAAACTCAAATAAAAGCCCATGGTTGGTCCTATCTAATGCCCAATAAGCTTCACCTCAAATTTCAGGTCATTCCGACATCGTTTGACCCAGTTTCAACTCTTGGCGGAAAATCGGCTACGGAGTCTTCGGCTTTTCCAAAAATAGGAAACTTTGTGCTCTGATTTGCACAGCCTTTCGACAGGTTTTCTTCAGAGGAATTAAGCCAATAAACAAGGAGAAATGTCAAAGAAAAATATAGGAGAAAACAGAAGCGAAAAAGCCCGAGAAACGACCAAGAAACGGCGACCGGAAGGCGACCGGAAAGTGGACCAAAGTCCAAGGTCGCCGGCGACCTTGGCCCATGGTCGCCGGTGACCATGGCCCAAGGTTGCCAGCCCCATGGTCGCCGGCGACCATGGGTGCATGGTCACCGGCGACCCTGGAAATCCGGGTCGCCGGATTTCTGCCAAAAGCGTCGTTTTTCCGTTCTTTTTCGCATTTCGCGATGTTTGGCCCCTGTGATTTTCTTAAAATCTGATTTTTGAGGCATGATATCCGTCGATCTTCGTCAACATCACGGATGCTCCATCGAAATCATTTGATCATCGTCGGACACTCCGAAACTGCCAACTGGCCGACCAAGAAAGCACACTTTCTGCCCGACCGATGAAGAAATCGACTGGACAGATGTTGCCGGCCCATTGGTGGCAACCAATGTCTTAATTTTCATTGTCATCCGACATCAAGCAATGTACGGATCCATCGATGATCATCGCAAGAAGAATTCTAAAAGACGTGGCGCGACCCGCGACTCTTCAAGCGACTCGGCGGCCAATTAATGAAGTTAAATGACCCTTTTATGACAATTTATTAGGGTCATTAACTCATTATTTTGAACGGCCCAATCAGAAGCCAAGAAATGGGAGTTACAAGTCCAATTAATCATGACAATTAACCTTGTAACTCCTATCATTATGGAGATTAATCATGGTAATTAATCATGAAACTCCCATCATCATGGAGATTAAATGCCCATTATTCTCCATCGGCCAATCAAAATCCAAGAAAAAGGAGTTACAATATAAAGAATTAAATACTTGTAACTCCTTCCATCATGGAGCATTAATACCATTAATGCCCATAAAACCCTCCTAATGGCCACCAAAAGCCTATAAATAGGCGGTCATTCCAAAGGGAAAGGCCAGAAGAAAAAATCATTTGAAGGATCCTGAAAAATTGTCTGAAAACTATCCTGAAAAATTCTCTGCAAAAAGAAGCTCTCTCACTTTGAAGAAACTCTGCTGCAAATTCTACAAGGTGATCGAAGTCCCTTGGGGGGGCACCCCCCCAAGACCTCCTCTCTTCTTCTATCCAACATGGCCTAGATGCGGCTTTTCAGCCCGTCTACTTGGTTTTTTATTGGATATAAGACCTTCCCTTGGTCTTTGTCCTTTAAAAATCTGAGGTCCAAGCCAAGCTAAGTGAACTAAAGCATCAAGTGTTCTCATCTGAAGGACGATGGCGGAGTCCATACATGACTCGCGACAGTCGATCTGAACGAGTCCCCACAATCGCTTGAGAAGTCAGATCCCTTTTGTTTCTTCTCTATTGTATTTTATATTTTTTAAAAGAGACAAAAACCACAATTCTTGTCTTTCATCATTGATAAGATTTGTAAATCGCCTTCCATGGCAAAATCGCCTTCTATGGCACAAAACTGCCTTTCACAGCAAACTAAACAAAATCGCCTCTCACGGCATTTTAAAATCTTGTCTCTTTCTTTAAATATGTATGCAATAGAAAGTTAGAAAAAAAGTTTGATTTCCTTTCTACTTGTGAAGGTGAATCTCCGGATCACCACTTCAGATTCAGAGTAGAATAGAAAATCTGGCATACCCGTACAAAAAAAAAATGTTGATGCTCGCCTCTTTTTTTCTTCACCCCGCCGCACCCCGGCGGACCTGGGACGGAGGAAGGCAGACAGAGAAAAAGACGGGTCCATCAAGTTGGCACACCCGGTGGGACACGTTCAATTGAGAACACGATGCTTAGAATCCTTGGCTCCCTTCTAGTTGGTGGCCAATGTTGGATCTTGTATCTAAAAAAAAAACATGAGATGGGATTCTTTGGAAACTTCTTTCTTTGAACTCGTTTCCATTCTTTCTTTTCTCAAAAAAAAAAAAAAGGTTCTCTCTCTTTTGGATTCAAATTAGAGAAACTTTGGTTCTTTCCTTTTTCGAATATAGGCTCGCAGAAATGTTTGAACCTGTATTCGGATTGGAATACCATTTGCCCTCTTTTATGAATTCAATCTTGACTTTTCAAAAAAAAAAAAAAGAAAAAAAAACTCTCGTCACTATTGGATTCAAATATGAGAAATCCTGGTTATTTCCTTTTTCGGATATAGGCTCGCAGAAATGTTTGAACCTGTATTCGGATTGGAATACCATTTGCTCTCTTCTGCGAATCCAATCTTGACATTTCAAAAAATCCCATCTCGTGTCCTTCAAGGATGTGATTTACAACATTTGTGTCTAGCGGTGCTAGTACGCCCTTTTGGGTCTACTGTATTTGGGACTGACACATTTGTATCTCTAACCTTATATCATTTTACCTCGAGTGAGCTTCGCTTCTCGGTAATTTGAATTAAGGTTTACAATTGCTTCTAGCAGTCCCTGGAACGCTCATTTCGAGCCGACCATACTTGCGTTTAGAACAATTGTACCATTTATGGCTTTTGGCCTTCTTCATTATGCTCAGAACGGGCCATGCCCCCTGCGCGATTTGAAAAGACAAAACCATAGTATAGCCCATTTATGATCACCATATTCTTGTGATTACTAATGGATGTGGTCTTGTTTCAGAAAAGTTTTTTAAAACTAACAATGGCAGCTTCGTTGACCATCACCTTCGATGAGAACAAGTACCAAGTCATGCTTCAAGAGAGGCAAAGCAAGGGCACTTTCAAGCGCCCCGTCTGCTGCCGAAGCATCACCTCCCTCGGCAACTCCCAAAACACCAGGTCGACCTCCACTCCCCGGACCATCCTCTTCGGGTCACTGGGACCATTCCCACTACCCGCAGAAGAGACAGTGCCTGCTAAGAAGCAGAAGACCACCCCCCAACGTGTCACTACCCCGACACCAAAGGTGGTCACCAAGAAACCTGAGGCTCGTGGCAATCCCATGAGGCCTCAACCTACAAAAAACCAAGTCTGTCCCAAGACTTGGTCCCCGCGATCTTCACCAAAACAAAGAAGGTCCCGGACATCTGCACAGCCAGCATACCTGGCTCCTCTCAAAGAGAACCAGTTTTATCCTCTCGCTTACATCAAAGGAGAGAAACCTACCCTTGAAACCGGAGAATATCTCTTCGACGAAGAATGGATCCCGGAATCCCACCTTATGCCAGTAATCTGGTATAACTCCTTCCAGCCACAAGGATCCTGGTCTGATGATGATGAAGACCAAGAGGCTGCCCAAAATGTTGTTAACACAGCACAAACAAATGCTCTAGTGGATCCCAACCAGGTCGAACCACAAGGGGCAGATGAAGAAAAAGATTTGGCTCCTATGCCCGATCTTGAAGAATATGCGAGGATCTTGCAACATCTAGCCATAGAGCAGGAGCAGGATCGCATCAACCAACTTCATCAAAATCCAGAACCGGAAGTCCAGGAAAATCTACAAGCATCTCCTCCAGTGACTCCGGAAAATGAAGAAAGTTGCTTGATTGATGATCCTCTTACATCGGAGGATGAGTCTGATTCCCAACGGTCCATTATGGAGGCATCTTCTATTGAAGTTGCATGTAATGTGATAATTTAGGATGATAGTGCCTCTGAAGCTCCATCTGCTGAGGCCACAGACTCTCAAAATGTATCCGGTAGCATATCTTCTGGAGCTATATATTCTCGGGTGACTTCCACTGAGATAGCACCTTCTCAGCCATCGTCTCCTGAAACAGTGACATCAGAATTCAAGCCTCTTCCGACTGATCATCAGGAAGAAGCTCTGGCTAATGAAGTCTTCAAAGAAAACCCAGTCAAATGGTCCCAGGTACCCAACCTCATAGGAGATGTCTGGACCGATGAAATACTGGACAAAGAAGAAAAGTTATTGGAAGCTGTTCAGGACTTGTTCCCGGAAAATGCTCCATGCAACGCAATAACTGAAGACGGCAATGCTGCTGCAAAGGCGTTTTTAGCAAATGGGGAAAATCAGCCCCTTGAGCCCGAAGGGGGTCTTCCGAAAGAAGAACCACCTCTAGAAGCTTTTGAAGTTGGGAAAGGTACCCACTCTGGCCAGGATTACCACAAAAACTACAACCAACCTTCTTCTTCTTCTTATGTAAATCCTTCGAGAAAACAAGCTGTAAATGCCCCAAGCGGCGGTGATAATGAAAATGCAGGCCTAAAGAAGGCTTTCAAGTATGACTTGATCGAGCACTTCTAACACATACCTGCACGACTGCATATCCTAGACTTATTACGAATGTCACCACAAACTCGTGGTAGTCTCATTTCAGAACTGCAAAGGCTGAATCTGGATGTCGACAAACATGCCCCGCAAGTCCTGCAAATTGAAATGGACTATAGGGTCACAAAATCAAAAACCTCCTCAAAAGGAGAAAAGAAAGAAGTTGGAGGACCCTGCACTGAATGCCTCTCGGTCAAAAAAGCCGCAAGTGCTACCATCGCCTTAAATAAGGAAGACCTCCTGCTAGGCGAGACGAAGCACAACCGACCCTTGTACTTCACAAGGTACATCAAAGAGATGCCGATACACAGAGTCCAGATCGACCCGGGTTCTGCACTCAACCTCATCTCTACTTCGGCACTTGAAGAGCTGGGTATCCTGCCTAGCAAACTAAGCCACACATCTGTGTCCATCTTTGGATACGATGGGAGAGCTCAAAGGCCCATTGGAAAAATCCGGTTCAGGTTGCAAATCGATGATCTTATTTCTGAGGTCACCGTATATGTAATAAAAACCCCTTCATGCTACAACATCCTTCTTGGACGCCCTTGGATACACGAGAACGGTGTCGTTCCTTTGACTCTACATCAGTGCATCAAGTTTGTTGGCGATGACGGCTTCATACATCGAGTGTTTGCAGACAAAAAGCCCTTCAAAGGCAAGGAAGTCCATTTTGCAGACTCTCAGATGTACAAGGATGAAAAAGAAGAAAAGGAGGAGAAAATAACATCCTTTGCCGGCAATCTCCAAAAAGATAAAGGCAAGGCTCCTCAGCGATCATCGGAAGAAAACAAACCTTCCGGCAAACTCAAAGAGAGCAATCAGTCTCCCTTCGTCATCTCCTTCAAATCTTCCAAACCTTTGGTAATCACTACTAAAGCAAAGAAGACAAAGCAAAAGACAGGGGGCAAGTTTGTTGTCTCCTTCGTGTCTATCATACAAGACACGGATTCTGATTCAGAGACTGAAGACGATAAATCATCAAGTCAAGCTAATACTCAGCAAGTTCGGCCTACTCTCACTCCATTGGGGACCTGTAAGACCCCGCCCCGAGAGTTTCCTTTTAGTGTTAATTAAGACGCGTTTGAGCTATAAGTGAGATTAGTGGAAATGGGTTAAATCTGGATTAGAATAGCTTTTTATAGCTTTGAATAATTTTGGGAACTTTTTTGATCTAGTGGGGCCCTTTGGGGGTTCCTTTTATTGTGTCTTGATTAGTTTTGGGATTTAGTTATAATTCTGGAAATCTGTAAATTACTCCGTTTAATGTATTTTGTGATTCCCAACAACTTACGTGTTTGTTCCGTTCCCATTCGAGACCTCTAAACCCTACTTTGCCATTAATAGGGGTAAAACAGTCTTTTTACACAAAATCTGGGCACTAATTTCATTGTCTCCGAAACTCGTAAAATATATACTTTTTGGAAAGTAGAAATTTCGACGATCAATTCTTCCTTCTTCGTCGAATCCATCCGAAGCCCGTAGAACGATGTTTTAGCTCGATTGGACTTTTAAGTTGTGGGACCCATTGCCATTTTCTATATAAGGAGGAGTCCTTTTCTCTTCCTCTTCTTGCAACTTCTTGAGAAATAGAGAAATCCCAGCCCAGCCCTAGGGTCTTCTTCTTGCTCCTTGGTTCTTCATCTCTCAATCTCCCTCAAATCTATTGCTAAAGGCAAAATGGAGGTGGTAATCTTCTTCCCCTCCATGAGAGCTTCCTCTTGATATCCTTTTTTGAGAGAACCTTCCATTCCAAGCTATCCTTTGAGCAAACTCTTGCCATTAGAGGACTCTTCATGTAAGTTCTTCTTCTCATCTCTTGGTTGTGTAGTCTTCTAGCCATGGAGGTGCTTCACCATGATTATTGGAAGCTATCTCCATCTATTTCTTGATTTTGACATTCTAGGGTTGTAATGTTGTATTTTGGGGATTTTGTGTAGATTGTAGATTTTGAGCTTGATAGAAGGATTAGAGCTTGACTAGCATACTTGGAGACCAAGGCAAGTGGATGAATGGATTTAATTTGGATAAGTTCTTATTTCGTTGAAAATGTGGATTTCTATTATCCCTATTTCATTTGGTTCATTATGTTTCATAATGTTTTTTGAAAATGTACTTATTGACATGGTTTTTCTCTTAGTTAGTTTTATGAGAATAAATGCATTCATCATTAAGTTTATTTTGATCATTTCAAACTTCTTAAATGATATTTGTACTTGCATTATATGAGATTGGTATTGGTAGGAGAATTAAATGCATTGATAGGATGGTGGTTAGTGGAAAGAATTAAATGTTAAATGGAAGGAATAGACCCAATTCATGTTAGGAAATAGTTGGAGTTGAGGTGTAAGGATTTGGGAAAGAAAGGACTGAAATCTGCACCTGATGTGTAGTTCCCGCAGTTGGGCGGTCAGCGGGCGGTCACCTCGGCGGCCAGCCGACAGGTGACCGGCGGCCAGCCGACCCAGATGCGGTTAGAAACACAGAATGCTGCATTTTGACAGGCGAACCGCGGTCAGCCGCGCGGTCAGCTCGCGGCTAACCGCCAATCAAAAACCCCAGTGACCGCTAGGTAGCCGAGAGGCGCGGTTAGAAACACAGAATGCTACATTTTAGCAGGGTGAACCGCGGTCATCCAGCGGCTAACCGCCGATCACCTCGGCGGCTAATCGACAGGTGACCGAGTTTAACCCAGAATTCCTGAGTCTTTTCTATTAGTTTCAGATATGGTATTTAAAGGGTTGGATGGGTTGTTCTGATGCCCTACCATCTTGGAAAGACCCAGGGGATGACATAAGGAGATTGACATATAAAGAAACACCATTTCGGAAAAGGTATTGGGACTTTTAGATTCATCAATGTGCATAAGGAAACTTAGTATGTCCTCTATCATTCGAGTACCATACTAAGGGTAATTTAGACATACAAGATCCTCATACATGTCGTTTGAATATGGATGCCCCAATACATAGTCCCTAATGACATAGGATTCATTACATTGTTTTATTCAGTTATATGTATAATAATCCGATCTTACTAGTTTTATCTCAAATTCTGATTGGTACACCCGATATGTCCTGCCAGCCCCGTGTATACATGAACCGAAAATAATACGAAATGTGTGCCTTCGAGCACCATGCCCCGCCTGCCCGTATGCTTTATATTGATATAGTTTTTGTATATGTTTTGATTTATCATGTAACCTATGAGTCGGCACCACTAAGCTTGGACATCCTTGTCAGCCTGATCAACTGACTTGGGTCTCCCCCTGTGCTCCCGCCAGTTGCAACTTGGATCCTGTCCTGTCCCGTTACCCGGTTTCGCGGCCGTGGTCTTGCCTAGTTATATGTATATGTATCTGTATATAATGTTGGTTCTCGTCACTTCGTGTGCTCGAGCCCAACGCACTGAATGTGCTCTCATCACCTTAGTGATGGAGAGGATTTAGCTTTAGTGTGGTTGCCATCTAGTCAGTTCCTGTACCTTGAATACCCTGCATGATTTATATTGCATCTGTACTGTAAATGAACTATACACCCTGTTTTAAGACAGTTATTGTTTTAACAAGATTTCATCATGTTTAGAAGTGTTTTGATTTCTTTCTTGGTATTATCTATTCACCCACCTGCCAGACCGTCGTGTCTGACCCATTTTTGTGGTACTCAGGTCCAGCTCCCGTCTTTGCCCTTGAGGAGGAGCCAGAGGAGGCGGTCGATGAACCGCAGCGTTTAGTGGAGTGGCAAGCTGACAATGTCATGTAGACATTTGGTTGAGCTTTGAGCTGCGAACATTTTGGGATGTTATTGATTTATATCTTTGGTTGTACTGGCCTTTGTTGGCCATTATTTTTGGGGAATGTTATTTAACTTGTTCTTTTGTTAAACTTTAACTTAATATTTTGGAAATGCTAATGAGATCATTGCTCACTCTGACATCATGCTATACTTGTTTATTATCAGTCTCATATGATGTGAATGGATTAAGAGTTCGATTTGCTACACGCTTCCGCACCTATATAAATGTTCTATGAGTGTATGAAGAATCCTCACCGCGGAAACCTGTGGGAAATTAAAGAAATGTATAATCATTATTAACAAGGGGTGGTTCATTATCCACACCACCCCGTCGCGGTCCCGGGCCCCGGTTCGGGGTCGCGACAGACTGGTATCAGAGCGAGACGTGTTTCAGGCAATTAAAAGAAACTAGAAATCCTAAGGACGTGGCGAGGATCCGTTAGACTTTTCGTTAGTTAGATTCGTGTGAGCAATGTGTAACCCTTATATGACTTTATGTGCTAACAATTTGCTTTACAGTGATATGCCACCTCGAAAAAGACCCGTAACCGACAATCCCACCGCAAGCAATAGTGAACACACTGGGCCACTAGGAAACGGTACTCCGGATCCAAACATGCATAATCAATTTCAACAGATGATGCAAGCCATGCTTGACCAGCAACGTCAAGCCAATGAGAATCAGGCAAGATTGCAAGAGCAAATGGCCAGGAAGGATGAAGAGCCTGCTAGGGAGATGGCTATGATGCAAAGGCAGTTGTTAGAAGTGTTAGAAAGGAGACCTGAACCGGCACCAGCGCAACCTCTAGGCACTCAGATTGTCATTAACAATAGGGAACATGATCCCAATGCGTTGTATGAAAAGTTTAGGAAGAGGGGTCCCAAGGAGTTCACTGGACATGAGGACCCATTAGCTGCAGACGACTGGTTGGAGTATACAGAGAACATCTTCGAGATATTTAGATGTACCGGTAGACAGCAAGTGCAACTCACCGCTTCCATGTTCACCGGCCTAGCAGATATATGGTGGAAAACAATCAAGGCTGAGTATAGGACCATAGCAGACACAGAGGCTTGGACAAGTTTCAAGAGGCAATTCGGTGACAAGTATGTACCGACACATGTGAAGAGGCAAAAGGCCATTGAATTCCAGCAGCTCGTACAAGGTAACGCGACCGTTCAAGAGTACCTCACGAAGTTCGGAAGGTTGTCTCGATATGCCCTCGAGTCGATTGACACTGTGGAGAAAAAGATAGCGAAGTTCCTTGAAGGACTTAACCCGATCATTGAGAGGGATGCCACGGGTGTTGTACCACCTATCACTTTTGAAGAAGCTGTGAGAAGAGCCTACAAATTCGAAAACCTGAACAACAAGATCCTCAAGATCCAAGGAAAGGCACCAGCTCACCAACAGAATCACCCACCAAGGAATCATCAGAACAAACGACCGAGGCATGAACAAAACGTGCAGAATGCTCTAGTTTGCGTTCACTGTGGTAAGAACCACGAGAGTGCTCAATGCCGTACGATTACGGGAGCATGTTTCAGATGTGGATCCATGGCACACCAGCTCAAAGACTGCCCAAGACAAGCTGGGCAAGGTAACAATAGACAGAACCAGCAGCAACAAGGAACACAGCGCCAGGCACCACCTCAGAATGCATTAGCGGTACAGAACCAGCCCAGGCCACTCCAGCAGCAGGCTCCACAGCAACAATATAGACCTCCACAACAGCATCAAGCTCGTCAGCAAGGACAGAATCAGAATCAGCGTCCTCCTCAACAGCATAGGAATGCACACCAAGGAAGGCAGCAACAGGCTCAGAACAGGCCTCAGCAGCGAGGACAAGTGTATGCAATTAACCAAGCTGATGCAGAGGCGGCAGATAACGTGGTGGAAGGTACACTCCTAGTTTGTGGATTTGAAGCTAAGATTTTGTTTGACCCTGGCTCTACGCACTCCTTCTTGTCTCCAAAATTTTCTAAGTTGATTGATATGCCTGCTAGAGAACTTGAGTATGTATTGACGGTGTCCACCCCCGTAGGCAAACAAGTTGTGTGTAGGAAATATTATCCTAGATGTGCTATTAAGATAGGAGATGTGGTGTTACCGGCGAATCTCATTTTGTTGGAGATGTATGATTTTGATGTCATTCTAGGAATGGATTGGTTAGCAGGGTACCATGCTACGATGGACTGTTTCCATAAGACCCTCACGTTCAAATTAGAGGAAACCCCAGCAGGCGTTTTGTTCCATGGGGAAAAGAAGAATTCTTGTCCAAGATTCGTCTCAGCATTGAAGGCTGATAGACTAGTGAGAAGTGGATGTGAATGCTATTTAGCGTTTATCACGGAGGATAAACGGTCCCAAGGGGTGGAGGAGATCCCAATTGTTTGCGAATTCCCAGACATTTTTCCAGAAGAAATCCCAGGTTTACCACCTGTTAGGGAGATTGACTTCACCATCGAATTGTTACCGGGGACCGCTCCGATATCTATCGCACCATACAGAATGGCTCCAGCGGAATTAGGAGAGTTGAAGATTCAGTTGCAAGAATTGCTGGATAAGGGTTTTATTAGACCGAGCGTCTCACCTTGGGGAGCTCCAGTGTTATTCGTCAAGAAGAAAGACGGTTCCATGAGAATGTGTATTGACTACCGGAAATTGAACCAAGCTACCATCAAGAACAAGTATCCATTGCCAAGGATAGATGAATTGTTTGACCAATTGCAAGGTGCTGCTTACTTTTCGAAGATCGATCTAAGATCCGGTTATCATCAGCTGAGAGTTAGAGATTCAGATGTATCGAAGACGGCGTTCCGGACGAGATATGGACACTACAAGTTTCTAGTGATGTCATTTGGACCGACGAATGCACCAGCAGTATTCATGGCTTTGATGAACAAAATATTCGCTGAGTACTTAGACCAATTCACAGTGGTGTTTATTGATGACATTTTGGTATACTCTAAGTCTAGAGAAGAGCATGAAGAGCATTTGAGGATAGCATTGCAACTCCTAAGAGACAATCAATTGTATGCGAAGCTCACTAAGTGCGATTTTTGGCTTGAAGAAGTCGCATTTTTAGGACATATCATTTCCAAAGAAGGATTATCAGTGGACTCAGCCAAGATAGATGCAGTTGTGAAGTGGGAAAGACCGAAGAATGCGTCAGAAATCAGAAGTTTTCTTGGATTGGCGGGTTACTATCGAAGATTTGTGCAAGGATTTTCGTCGATCGCAGCTTCATTGACGAAGTTGACCAAGAAGAATGCACCTTATGTGTGGACAGACCAGTGTGAGACCAGCTTCCAAGAGTTGAAAAAGAGATTAACATCAGCACCCGTCCTCACTTTACCATCCGGGAGCGGCGGTTACACCATTTTTACAGATGCTTCGAATATAGGACTCGGTTGTGTGTTGATGCAGGATAGAAAAGTCGTTGCTTATGGATCCCGTCAGTTGAAGGACCACGAGAAGAACTATGCAACGCATGATCTGGAATTAGCAGCGGTCGTTTTTGCACTAAAGATGTGGAGACATTACCTCTACGGAGAGAAATTCGAAGTCCACTCCGATCACCGCAGCTTACAGTATTTGTTCTCTCAGAAGGAGTTGAATATGAGACAAAGAAGATGGATGGAATATATCAAAGATTACGACTTTCCGATCAAGTACCACCCGGGAAAGGCAAATGTAGTAGCCGATGCCTTGAGTAGGAGGTCAACAAGTGTGGCAAGCCTAAGAGTTACGTGCTTCTTTCATCAATTTGAAGAGTTGGGGGTAGATTTTCAGCCCCTAAGCGAGGGAGTGATGTTAGCCAACATGTCAGTGTCTGAACCCTCGTCCATTCGGAAGATCAAGGACGACCAATTGCAAGATCCAGAGTTGGCCAAGATTTCAGAGCATATAGCAGAACGTCCTGATTTCCGTATTGTAGATGGAGTCTTATTCTATCGTGATCGTCTATGCGTGCCCAACATTGGAGATTTGAAGAATGACATTATGACAGAGGCGCACAGTACGAAGTACTCTATGCATCCGGGTAGCACGAAGATGTATCAGAACCTGAAGGGCAGATTTTGGTGGAACAACATGAAGAGGGAAATAGCAGCTTTCGTTTCCCGATGTTTGACGTGTCAGTTGGTGAAGGCAGAACATCAGAGACCTCCAGGGTTATTGCAGCCATTAGAGATCCCAGAATGGAAGTGGGAACATATCACCATGGATTTCATCTCGGGATTGCCAAGGACCAGAAAAGGGAACAACTCCATATGGGTCATTGTAGACCGTCTTACCAAATCAGCTCATTTTATTCCTATGAAGACCGGAGAGAAAATGCATATGTTACCTCTCGCAGAGTTGTTTGTCAACGAGATTGTCAGCCGTCATGGGCAGCCAGTCTCCATTACTTCAGATAGAGATAGCAGATTCGTCTCGAGATTCTGGAAGACTTTGCATGAGTCTATGGGAACGAAGCTTCAGTTCAGCACAGCGTATCACCCACAAACAGATGGTCAGTCGGAAAGAACAATTCAGACCCTTGAAGATATGCTTCGAGCGTGTGTACTAGATTTCAAGACTCAATGGGATGAGACCCTACCGCTTTGCGAATTCGCCTACAACAACAGTTATCATTCGAACATTGGGATGGCGCCTTTTGAGGCATTGTATGGTAGGAGGTGTAGAACTCTAGTTTGTTGGGAAGAAGTAGGTATTCGCAGTTTTCATGGACCGACTATGGTGAGTGAAACCAGCGACAAAGTCAAGTTGATCCAAGAACGTCTGAAAGTAGCCCGGAGTAGACAGAAGAGTTATGCAGACTCTCATCGAAGGGACTTACATTTTAAGGAAGGAGATAAGGTTTTCTTGAAGGTGTCACCTACTAGAGGAACTTTGAGATTCGGACAGAGAGGCAAATTATCTCGGCGATACATTGGACCCTATGATATCATGAGCAAGATTGGTGACGTGGCTTATAGATTGGCCTTACCACCTGAGCTTTCCGGCGTACACAATGTGTTCCATGTGTCTATGTTGAAAAAGTACGTCCCCGATCCTTCACATGTACTCCGTCATGAACCATTAGAGATCAGAGAAGATGCCACCTATGTCGAGAAGCCTATTCAGATCATCGATACGAAAGAACAGGAACTGAGGACAAGGACTATTCAATGGGTGAAAGTGCTTTGGGAAAATCACGGACCCGAAGAGGCAACGTGGGAATTACGGGATCAAGTTCAGAAGAAGTATCCGCATCTATTACCCGAGGTTAGTTATTTTATTTCATTTGGTGGACCAAATGCCCTAAGGGGTGGAGGATGTAAGACCCCGCCCCGAGAGTTTCCTTTTAGCGTTAATTAAGACGCGTTTGAGCTATAAGTGAGATTAGTGGAAATGGGTTAAATCTGGATTAGAATAGCTTTTTATAGCTTTGAATAATTTTGGGAACTCTTTTGATCTAGTGGGGCCCTTTGGGGGTTCCTTTTATTGTGTCTTGATTAGTTTTGGGATTTAGTTATAATTCTGGAAATCTGTAAATTACTCGGTTTAATGTATTTTGTGATTCCCAACAACTTACGTGTTTGTTCTGTTCCCATTCGAGACCTCTAAACCCTACTTTGCCATTGATAGGGGTAAAACAGTCTTTTTACACAAAATCTGGGCACTAATTTCAATGTCTCCGAAACTCGTAAAATATATACTTTTTGGAAAGTAGAAATTTCGACGATCAATTCTTCCTTCTTCGTCGAATCCATCCGAAGCCCGTAGAACGATGTTTTAGCTCGATTGGACTTTTAAGTTGTGGGACCCATTGCCATTTTCTATATAAGGAGGAGTCCTTTTCTCTTCCTCTTCTTGCAACTTCTTGAGAAATAGAGAAATCCCAGCCCAGCCCTAGGGTCTTCTTCTTGCTCCTTGGTTCTTCATCTCTCAATCTCCCTCAAATCTATTGCTAAAGGCAAAATGGAGGTGGTAATCTTCTTTCCCTCCATGAGAGCTTCCTCTTGATATCCTTTTTTGAGAGAACCTTCCATTCCAAGCTATCCTTTGAGCAAACTCTTGCCATTAGAGGACTCTTCATGTAAGTTCTTCTTCTCATCTCTTGGTTGTGTAGTCTTCTAGCCATGGAGGTGCTTCACCATGATTATTGGAAGCTATCTCCATCTATTTCTTGATTTTGACATTCTAGGGTTGTAATGTTGTATTTTGGGGATTTTGTGTAGATTGTAGATTTTGAGCTTGATAGAAGGATTAGAGCTTGACTAGCATACTTGGAGACCAAGGCAAGTGGATGAATGGATTTAATTTGGATAAGTTCTTATTTCGTTGAAAATGTGGATTTCTATTATCCCTATTTCATTTGGTTCATTATGTTTCATAATGTTTTTTGAAAATGTACTTATTGACATGGTTTTTCTCTTAGTTAGTTTTATGAGAATAAATGCATTCATCATTAAGTTTATTTTGATCATTTCAAACTTCTTAAATGATATTTGTACTTGCATTATATGAGATTGGTATTGGTAGGAGAATTAAATGCATTGATAGGATGGTGGTTAGTGGAAAGAATTAAATGTTAAATGGAAGGAATAGACCCAATTCATGTTAGGAAATGGTTGGAGTTGAGGTGTAAGGGTTTGGGAAAGAAAGGACTGAAATCTGCACCTGATGTGTAGTTCCCGCAGTTGGGCGGTCAGCGGGCGGTCACCTCGGCGGCCAGCCGACAGGTGACCGGCGGCCAGCCGACCCAGATGCGGTTAGAAACACAGAATGCTGCATTTTGACAGGCGAACCGCGGTCAGTCGCGCGGTCAGCTCGCGGCTAACCGCCAATCAAAAACCCCAGTGGCCGCTAGGTAGCCGAGAGGCGCGGTTAGAAACACAGAATGCTACATTTTAGCAGGGTGAACCGCGGTCAGCTCCGCGGTCATCCAGCGGCTAACCGCCGATCACCTCGGCGGCTAACCGCCAGCTGACCGACAGGTGACCGAGTTTAACCCAGAATTCTTGAGTCTTTTCTATTAGTTTCAGATATGGTATTTAAAGGGTTGGATGGGTTGTTCTGATGCCCTACCATCTTGGAAAGACCCAGGGGATGACATAAGGAGATTGACATATAAAGAAACACCATTTCGGAAAAGGTATTGGGACTTTTAGATTCATCAATGTGCATAAGGAAACTTAGTATGTCCTCTATCATTCGAGTACCATACTAAGGGTAATTTAGACATACAAGATCCTCATACATGTCGTTTGAATATGGATGCCCCAATACATAGTCCCTAATGACATAGGATTCATTACATTGTTTTATTCAGTTATATGTATAATAATCCGATCTTACTAGTTTTATCTCAAATTCTGATTGGTACACCCGATATGTCCTGCCAGCCCCGTGTATACATGAACCGAAAATAATACGAAATGTGTGCCTTCGAGCACCATGCCCCGCCTGCCCGTATGCTTTATATTGATATAGTTTTTGTATATGTTTTGATTTATCATGTAACCTATGAGTCGGCACCACTAAGCTTGGACATCCTTGTCAGCCTGATCAACTGACTTGGGTCTCCCCCTGTGCTCCCGCCAGTTGCAACTTGGATCCTGTCCTGTCCCGTTACCCGGTTTCGCGGCCGTGGTCTTGCCTAGTTATATGTATATGTATCTGTATATAATGTTGGTTCTCGTCACTTCGTGTGCTCGAGCCCAACGCACTGAATGTGCTCTCATCACCTTAGTGATGGAGAGGATTTAGCTTTAGTGTGGTTGCCATCTAGTCAGTTCCTGTACCTTGAATACCCTGCATGATTTATATTGCATCTGTACTGTAAATGAACTATACACCCTGTTTTAAGACAGTTATTGTTTTAACAAGATTTCATCATGTTTAGAAGTGTTTTGATTTCTTTCTTGGTATTATCTATTCACCCACCTGCCAGACCGTCGTGTCTGACCCATTTTTGTGGTACTCAGGTCCAGCTCCCGTCTTTGCCCTTGAGGAGGAGCCAGAGGAGGCGGTCGATGAACCGCAGCGTTTAGTGGAGTGGCAAGCTGACAATGTCATGTAGACATTTGGTTGAGCTTTGAGCTGCGAACATTTTGGGATGTTATTGATTTATATCTTTGGTTGTACTGGCCTTTGTTGGCCATTATTTTTGGGGAATGTTAATTAACTTGTTCTTTTGTTAAACTTTAACTTAATATTTTGGGAATGCTAATGAGATCATTGCTCACTCTGACATCATGCTATACTTGTTTATTATCAGTCTCATATGATGTGAATGGATTAAGAGTTCGATTTGCTACACGCTTCCGCACCTATATAAATGTTCTATGAGTGTATGAGGAATCCTCACCGCGGAAACCTGTGGGAAATTAAAGAAATGTATAATCATTATTAACAAGGGGTGGTTCATTATCCACACCACCCCGTCGCGGTCCCGGGCCCCGGTTCGGGGTCGCGACAGGACCCCTGCTGACGTAGAAGATCCTGCGTCTGCTACCTTCGTCGTTCTGGAAAAGTCGGCAGAAGATAAACCAATCTTCTTCCATAGACCGGACGCTTCTTCATTAGACTGCCTGCTTGAGCCTTTCCAAAATGAAGGTATGCCTCAACTATCCTTGTATAGTCCAATGGCATAAGCTATCATGAAGAAAATGGGCTATGACGCTCAAAATCTAATTGGTTTGGGAGGTGGCCGTGGTATTCTCACACCATTGAAACCCACCCTGACCAAAAGTCAGCTGGAAGATTGGAAACTCCACCGTCGCATAGACAAGTCTTCATACGGATTGGGGTATGATCCTGACACTCCAATGAGACAACTGACACAAAGGCTGCAGAGTCGTTTTGCCGACCAAGCCTCAACATCTCCTGTCGATGAAGACATCGATCTCCCTGGATATCTCTTTAAAGAGTTACCCGACAAGGACCCAGGAAGCTCATCAAATTGGTATGATTTCTCTGATAATGAAGAGGAATTGTCCGATGACACAGACGCACGGTTCTCTGATTCAGAAGAGCCATCGTCTCCAAAAGAAGTGCCTTACTTCGACCCAGTTTCAGCTGGTGATTGGGATCATCTCATAGCAAGTCTTGAGAAGAATACCGATCAAGAAGATTTATGGACAGAAACGGAGCCATGGTCTGAAAACGCCCTTGGAAATCCAGAAGGTCTTGTTGAGCTGGGAGCCTCCGAAAATATTATGGAGGAACCACCTTCAAACCTTCCGACAGAAGATTCTGTTCAAAAGATGAACTTGGGAACACCAGATAACCCACGTCCTGTATTCATAAGCAAGAATATAAAGGATGAGGAGTTACCCGAGTATGTCTCTTTTCTTCGTGAGTTTGTTGATTGTTTTGCATGGTCTTATGCTGAAATGCCTGGCTTAGATCCCAAAATAGCAGTTCACAAACTCAACCTGCAAGAAAATATCAAGCCTGTCAAACAAGGCCAAAGAAGATTCCGTCCTGATGTGATGGACAAAATTGAACAAGAAGTTCAGAAACTCAAAACTGTTGGCTTCATCTGCGAGGAATAGCATCCTGAATGGTTGGCCAACATCGTCCCTGTGACAAAGAAAAATGGGCAAATCAGAGTCTGTATTGACTATAGAGACCTGAATAATGCATGCCCCAAAGATGAATTCCCGCTCCCCATACCGGAGGTAATGATTGACAACACCTACGGGTTTGAGCGAATGACTTTCATGGACGACTTCTCTAGCAACAACTAGATAAAGATACATCCCGAAGATGAAAGGCATACATCCTTTCGGACCCCATTTGGCGTGTATTGCTACACTATCATGCCATTTGGTCTGAAAAATGCTGGTGAAACATATCAAAGGGCTATGATGAAGATATTCCAAGATATGCAGCACAAGACGGTCGAATGTTATGTTGATGACCTCGCCGTCAAAAGCAAAAGGAAAGAAGACCATCTCCAAGATCTTCGAGAAGTCTTCCTCTGGCTTCGTAAACACAAACTGCGAATGAATCCCCTCAAATGCTTCTTCGGTGTCTAATCGGGTAAGTTCCTCGGATTCATAGTTCGGAAAGTTGGAATAGAACTTGACCCCATCAAAGTCAAGGCAATTCTAGAAATGCCATCTCCAAGGACCCTAAAAGAACTAAAAGGACTTCAAGGAAGATTGGCACACATCCGACGGTTCATTTCCAATCTATCAGGAAAATGCCGTCCATTTTCTCGCCTGATGAAGAAAGGTGTGGACTTTGTTTGGGATGCTAAGTGTGAAGCTGCATTTCAAGACATCAAGTCATACCTGACCAAGCCTCCGGTGTTGGCTGTTCCCACAACCGGAAAACCATTCATCTTGTACACAAGAGCTCTCAACTATTCTTTGGGCGCTCTACTTGCACAAGAAAATGATGGAGGAAAAGAAGCTGCTCTATACTACCTCAGTCGCATGTTGGTAGGTGCAGAGCATCGCTACTCTCCAATCGAAAAAGAATGCTTGGCAGTGATGTTCGCCGTACAAAAGCTGCGTCACTATTTGCTGTCAAACACAGTATACCTGATATCGATGATCAATCTCTTAAAGGTCCTTGTCCAAAAAGCAGGTTCTCTCAATGCCCGGCTGGCAAAATTGTCCATCCTTCTGTCACAATTTGATATCAGGTATGTACCACAGAAAGCAATCAAAGGTCAAGCTCTGGCAAACTTTCTCACAGAGCATCCACTGCCTAAGGATTCTCCGCTCAGGGATGATCTCCCAGACGAACCTGTCTACAGCGTGGAGACTTCCTCAACAAATGCCTCCTGTAACTTCTACTTCGATGGTGCAACCAGGACAAATGAAAAAGGAAAGCCGATATCTGGAATTGGCATTCTCTTTGTTAGCCCCGATAAATACATGATTCCACATGCATTTTCACTACTGGAACCATGTTCAAACAATGCAGCTGAGTACCAAGCTCTGATTATAGGATTGGAATTCGCCCTCGAATCTGGCATCACCATGCTGGAAGCATTTGGGGATTCTCAACTGATCGTCAACCAGATGAATCAGGAATATGAAATCAGGAAGCTTGATCTGTTGCCTTAGTACAACAAGGCGCAATCGCTTCGTCAAAACTTTGACATCTGTCACATCACCCACATCCGCAGAGGTGAAAACATCCGTGCAGATGTCCTGGCTGGACTTGCTGCATCCATGGCAACCCAAGAAGGGGAATACATACAAATTACAGTGTGTCAGAGAAGGATTCTCCCTCCTCTCAACACACACCAAGCAGTTGCTGAATGCCACCGAGTGGTCGGAGGTTGGATTTCCATCCTTAAACCTCTGATAGGTGACTGGAGGGATCCGTTCATTGATTATATTATGTTCGGAATCCTACCTGAAGATCCAAAAGAGCGGGTAAGTATCCAAAGACGAGCCCCAAACTTTCATTTGGATATTCCCTCCAAAATGCTTTATAGAAAATCCTTTAATGGAGTACTTCTAAGCTGCTTGTCACAACAAGAGGTGGAAGAAACTCTAAAAGAAGTTCATGCTGGTCTTTGTGGAGCCCATCAAGCTGGTCCCAAGCTCTACGATTAGATAAAAAGGTTAGGTTATTATTGGCCTACCATGGTGGCTGACGCAATACAATTTGCTAAACGTTTCCAACAATGCCAAGTTCATGGAGATTATGTACACATGCCTCCAGAATGGCTACATCCTACAACGATCTCATGGCCCTTCGAAGCCTGGGGTATGGACATCATAGGTCCTATCTCTCCTCCGTCAAGCAAAGGTCATCGCTTCATCTTCGCCGCTACGGATTATTTCTCCAAGTGGTCAGAAGCATTTGCGTTCAGTGAAATGAAGACCTCGTCAGTCCTTCAATTCTTACGAACCAACATCATTTGTCGCTTCGGCATGCCTAAAAGATTCGTCCATGATAACGGACCACAATTCAGGGATCACAGATTCTACAGGTTCTGCGACAAATACAAAATCTAAAGTTGTCCTTCGACTCCGTATAACCCGGCAGCGAATGGACTAGCAGAAGCCTTCAACAAGACACTCTGCAAAATTCTCAAGAAAATGGTCTCTACTCACAAAAGAGACTGGAGCGACAAACTGCCTGAAGCTTTATGGGCCTACCGGACTACCGTTCGAGGACAAACCCATAGCACACCATTCTCCTTGGTCTATGGATGTGAAGCAGTTGTCCCCCTAGAGGTACAAATTCCTTCTTTGAGGGTATCTCTACAAAATGAAATGACGCAAGAAAGCAACGTCAAATTGAGACTCCAAGAACTGGATAATCTCGATAAAAGACGACTCGAAGCTCTACAAAGCGTTGAGCTTTACCAAGCACGCATGGCATGATCTTTTGACAAAAGGGTCAGGCATCGCGCCCACAAAAAGGGTGACTTGGTTCTTGCGGTGAAAAGGCCAATGGTTTTTGCCCACAAATCCAAAGGCAAATTCGAACCAAAATGGGAGGGACCCTTCGTCATCGACAAATTCTTCTCCAATGGCGCATATGCTCTTCTAAACATGGAAGGTGACAGATGTATACTGCCCATCAATGGCAAGTTCTTGAAGCGGTACTACCCTTGAAGGCTTCCTACATCGGGTCAGAGCGATGCCTGCATGGCCAAAGCCTATTCCTAGGTACTTGCTCGTCAAACCCACCCCTTTTAGAGTTTTCATCCCTATGTTGAAATTTCTAAAAAGCCAAAAACAATGCTTACTTTCAATGTTTCATTGTTTAAAAAAAAAAAAAAAATCAAACCCGAAATCCAAGTTAAGGAGCCTCTTCCCTAACTTGACCAAAACTTTCAATCCTTGAACCCAAAATTCATGGTTTGAAACAAAAATCAGGACTTAGGAATTTCCACCCTAGTCCACCCTGACTTTTACCACCAAAGATGGTTTTGAGTCAAAATTTACGACCCTCGTGTCTTCGAAAAACCATGGGGAAGCGACATTTAGTCGATATTCACACAAAACTCAAAAATCGGAAGGATGCGAACCCCATTCGATACTTCCAAAACCTCAAAATCGCAAGAAAGCGACACCTCGTCGATACTTGCAAAATTTCAAAAAGTCGTGGAGACACAACGTTTCAGTTGATATCCACAACCCAAATTTCAAAACAAAAAACAAAGGTTCGAAAAAACATCAAATTTCAAAAATCATGGGGAGGCGACATTCCATCGATACCCACAAAACCAAATTTTTGAGAAAAATGCAAGGAGGCGACATTTAGTCGATACTTGCACCCAAATCCGTGAGGAAGCGACATTCCATCGATACTCGCAACCGAATGAGCAAGGAAGCGACATTCCATCGATACTTGCAATACCATTCAGCAGGGAGGCGACTCTTAGTCGATACTTGCATTTTTGAAAACCAAAAACCTAGCTTTCACTCCAAAACCCAGCTTTTATGCAAAAAACCTGGCTTTCATGCCAAAAACCAAAATCTGGCTTCCATGCCAACAAAACAAAAACCTTGCTTTCATGCCAAAAATAAAAAATCTGGCTCCCATGCCAACAAAACAAAACTTGGTTTTAAAAAAAACTTGGCTTCTATGCCACAAAATCTGGCTTTCACGCCAAACAAACAAAAATCGGCTTCTATGCCACAAAATTTGGCTCCCATGCCACAAAATCTTTGGCTTCCATGCCACAAAACCAAAACTTGGCTTTCACGCCACAAAAATCGGCTCTCATGCCATCCAAAATTCGGCTTTCAAGCCATCAAAACTTGTCTTCCACGCTACAAAAATCGGCTCCCATGCCAAAAACAAAATTTTGGCTTTCACGCCATCCAAAATTCGGCTTTCAAGCCATAAAAAAACCAGGCTTTTTACCACAAAATCTGGCTTTCATGCCTAAAAATCCATTTGACAAAAGATTTTCACAAAATGACAACCTTTTGATCAAATTTTCAAACAAACCATTCCCATTCAATTTTTGCTTATATTTCATCAAAAGTGAATTTAAGTGAAATAAGGGGATACAAAAAAAAAAAAGTGCCAAAAATGTTTATACATGGAGGTACCAAAAGAAAAGAAGAAAAAGTTTGTTACAAATCAGGAGGCTAGTCCGACATGGTCTTCAGGCATAGGCTTAACTCCTCAAGCAAACACTTGGCCTTAGCCTCCAAAGCTTCCAGGCTGCGTTTCTTTAGAATCTTCCCATAAAAAGCGGTAGGCCTTCGCGATCCATCCTCAGCAAGAGGAAGTTCTTCCCAGAGAATCTGCCATTGTTCATATTCTTGAGTCTTCCTCCGGAGATTGCTTTCGACCTCCTCAACTTGGCGAATGAGAGTTCTCTCTCTATCGCGAGCTTTCAAAGTGGCAGTCCACTTGGCAGCGGTTTGTTCTTCCAATAGCTCAAGGCGCTGTCTGGCTTCGGTGACCTCCCTATCAAGACGATGCTGGTCCTGTGTCAGCTCAATAATAGCCAACTCGGTGACGTTCCTTTCCCAAACGAGCTGCTTCCGAGTCCGCGAGATCTCATTCAGTTCAGATTTAACCTCGCTGGAAGGCTTCAAAAACATCTCGTTGAAGAAGTCATCATTTGGAAAGCTCTTGGTCTCAATCCACTTGTTGCCTAGAGCGATGACTTCATCAACAAAAGCCTTGGCATCTGTAATGTCTAGACCGACTTCTTCGCTATCGGCAAGAATGTCCTGCACATGTTTCACCATGCCAAAACCAGCCTCCAAATGGCCAGAAGAAAGAGTCTCAACCCATGAGCTCAGGACTCTCTTCAACACCTTCCTCACAAACTGACGGGATGGCTCAGATGAAGACTCGCCATGCTCCGTTGGTCGACTACCCATGTCAGGCACCGTTGGAAGAGTAATCAAGAAGCTCTTTCCAACCGGATCCGCTGGGGAAGGAATATCAGTAGGCGGACTCGCCTCTGCCTCATCAAAACTGGCGGAAGAAGCCCCTGCTCCTGGATCGGTCACAGGTACCCCCTGCTTTAGTTCTGAAAAAGATAGAGGAAGTTCTTCTGTCACCTCACAACCTGCCAATGAAAGATGAAAAAGGTATGAATATGATCTTGTCAAAAATCAAAATATCAAGATTATCATTACAAAGTACCTTCTTTGACGACTGGTGGAATGCTTTCTGCCTCCATGAGCTCATCCGAAGCATCATCAAAAGTTATGTCCATGGATGGCTCAAAGTCGTCGGAATCCTCTGGCAAGTCAACTGGCAAAAATATATATATATATATATATATGTCAGCAAGTGGCGGTAAAGAAAAACAAAGAGAGAAAAAAAAAGAGAAGTCATACCAGGAGGAGATTCTAGATCTACTTCAGAATCTCTGGGTTCTTCCTTAGATGCCACGATAGGATCCGTCACCGCCTCATCGGTCGGAACCTCGGGCATCATCAAACCATCATCTTCTGCCAAAAGAAAGAAAGCAGTAGATCAAAATAAAAGCTCCCATGAAAGAAAAGAAACGGAAAGAGAAAAGGGAAAAACATACCATCATCAATGGTCTCTTCCCCTCGGCTTCTCTTCTTTGGAGGCTCGTCATCATCCCCTGATGCCTCCTCAACAATGGTGGAAGGAATTTCTAGATCAGGAGAACTTTCGTGCCGCCTCTGACTTCGGCGGTGTCCCCTTCTCCTCTTGCTCCTACGGGACGAACTGCTGGAAGCACCCTCCCCACCATCAAAATCAGGCCTCTCGCCAGAGTCCTCACTGGACGGTCTGCTCTTGCCAGTAGACTCCATGGAAGCCTTTGCTCGCTCGGCTTGTATCCAAGCAGCAACCTCAGCCTCCTCCTCGGCAAGCTATTCCAAGACCTCACCAGGTACCTCTTGTGCAGCTCCCAGTCTGATGACGTCATGTTCTTCGAGAAAACTTGTTCTGTGCCTTTCTCCAGAAAGGAAAGCCAGAACTTCTTCTCGGCGGACGCCATCTGACTTCCCAAGGCCCTTCTCGGAAGACTGCTTTACATCAAGCTCTTTCTTGGAAAGCCCCCGGTATGCTGAAAAGCTCTCCACAAACCATTTTGTGAAGCCAGCAGTTCGGAAAGTAGGCAACTCAGGATAAGAAATCGGGGCCGTAGTGTCTTCCGCGCTATAAAAGGCCCATGCATTTCTCCCGTCCTGCAGACCTCCAAAATGCTTCACCTTGCTCGAAGGCGCTCCAACAACGCCTTGAGAGAAGCCCAACTGCATGGCAAAACGTGAGGGAACATACGGCTGGTTGTCTACGAAAAGATGTCTGCGGTACACCATCGTGCCGACACGTATGTTAAAAAGTCAACTCCTCTCTGCATTTGTCAAAGAA
Organism: Persea americana; assembly: GCA_029852735.1. Classification (NCBI taxonomy): domain Eukaryota; kingdom Viridiplantae; phylum Streptophyta; class Magnoliopsida; order Laurales; family Lauraceae; genus Persea; species Persea americana. Next base: position 16,405,488 of record CM056820.1, on the reverse strand, counting down.
TAGTGTCTCCCAGACCCTGCCCTGGTCGAATCACGGGAGACACCAAAATCAAAAGCCTTCTTCCTCAAACACGGAGAAAGCTTCACTGAAGACTGCCCCATCTCGACGTCCCAGAATCGTCGGATCCTCAAGCGGGCAGATAAAAGAGATTCGGAAACAGGCTTCCCTCTAGCCAACTGAATCATAAGTGGGTCATCGTCCTGAGCAGCACCCAATCGGTGGAAATTAGGACAGTGGTATACATACCACAAATAGAAAATGTGGGCTGAAAATACCCTGTTCATGGCAAGCCCAAGCCGAACCAGGAAAGCAACAGCCTGCAGTTCGGTACACAAATAGGAGTAAAGAGCAGGCACCAAAGCAAGCTGCTCTCCAAACGCCATCTGACAAGTCGGAAAAATGCAATGCGGCCTGATGTGCGTTCCATCTCCTCCAGCAAAAACAGCCTCACCCAGCCAATAAGTGAGGTAGACAGCGAGATCTCTCCGCAGCGCAATGTCAAGATGAATGGCGTCTATGCTTGAATACCCTCAAATTCTCTCGCATGACGGAGATCTTCTTCGAATCCAGGTTCTTAGCCCTGGCTTCCTGGGTCGTACTCTCAGGAGACTCCCTGCTGTCAAAGAAGTTGGAAGACAAAAAGCTACCACTCCTCCAACTTCTACACCGGACTTTCGAGCCCTCTTTCTCCTTCAAAAAATCATAGAAGGCGACAAGCTGAAAGTACAAAAGCCTGAACTCCTCAGACTGCTCCTCAAGGACACTGTCGATAGGCATAAACTCCTCATAGAGATTGCCGAGGATAGGCAGCCCAGTGATGGCACTCAATTCCTTTAAAGAAAAACCAATCTCACCGTTCGTGACAACGAAGGTGTTGGTTTGTGGAAGGAACGACTCCAGCATGGCCATAAAGGCCTCATCGGAGAAAACCACGGTTTGCTGAAAAGCACGAACCGCATAAAAAATCTCGGCCTCCTTCAGAATGGCACCGCCAACCTGCAGGATGTGATCAGTCCACGACTCCCAGCTCGAGTCAGCACTGAAACGGCCACGAAGTCGAAAAGGCTTCACCCAATTGCTGCCATCGCCCTTGAAAATGCCAAGGCCCACCGGTCTCAAATCGACCGAAGAATGGTCTGAACTTTGGTAGCCGCTGGCCGGCATCAAAATGTCCATACGGTAGGCGACTTCTCTGCAAAACCAGAAGGGCCGCCAACAAAAACCCCAGTCTTGATCACATTTGTCCTCTTCACCCAGCTTGGAGGATCTTCCCTCTTCGAGCATGTGGAGGAAAAGCTCATGATCGAGATTGTCCGATCGAAGGACGACCGGGTAGAAACAGTTCTCTTCTCACCATCAACTGTGAAAGAGAACTGAAAACATCTCCTTTGGTATGTTGAATCGTCAGGGACGGCATCACTAAAGAAGAAGGTAGGCTTGGGCACAATGCTCTGATCGTCCGTAACCTAGGGACGGTTGCTTAATATAATTTTATAATACTCCTCATCCTTGAGGGCAATCAAACGTTGCCTCATCTCATCTCGGTTGAGCGAGTCACACTCTTCCAAGTTCCTTTCAACATACTGAACCTCCTCCCATGCCTGCTGTACGGCCGCATTAGAGGATCTGGTAGAACAGCGAGGCGCATCAGTGACCGGCTCCTTACCCTTGTTCGTTTCAGAGGAACTACCTGCAAAGGATGGAAAGAAAAAAAATTCAATCATCAAAATGACAGAATTTTGCTAAAAAAATCTAGTTAAATTTTGGCATGATTCCGGGGCAGTTCCGAAGAAAAGGGAAACACCACGAAAGAAATAGGAGCTTGAAGATGGGCTCAACATCGCTGCAAGCCCATAATCATGGAAAATTCTCGAAGAAGGCTCGAACTCAAACAATGCTGCGAGATCAAGCCAAAGCTTCTCAAATATCCGCAAGATCGGAAAAGGGCTCCACATTGCTGCGAGCTCCAGAATCCAAAACTTGCAAAGCTCCTCAGAAAATCCCCGCAAGACCAAGAAAGGGCTCAACATTGCTGCGAGCTCCAAATCCCAAGACTTGCGAAAAGATTTCCAGGTGTGCACTATCATACTTCCAATTCCATTTTCTAAAAAAAAAAATGCTTAGAAGGAAAGTTGTCATGCATGCGCATCTCAGAACTCAAAAAAAAAAAAAGAAAGAAAAATTCTTGTCCGTACGGCCACAAAAAGAAAAAAAGAGATAAAAAAAAAAAACACGGTAAAAAAAAAAAAAGAAACCGTGAGAAAAAAAAATAAAAAAAAAGTGCCACAGTAAAAAAAAGAGAGAGAGAGAGAGAAAACCGTGCAAGAAAAAGAAAAAAAAGAAAAAAAAAGAAAGAAAAAAAAACGTGTAAAAAAAAAAGATGCACGTGAAAAAGAAAAAAAAAAGAAGAGAAAGAAAAAGAAAAGAAAAGAAAAGGAAAGAATGAAAACCTTTTTTCTATTCCTACATGGGGTTTCTTAAGAAAAAAAAAGAAACTTACTTGAAGCCATTGATGGAGAAGAAGAAGAAAAAGCTTGAAGACCTTTGAAGAAGAAGGAGAACTCTTGATCTTGGAGCACTCTTGAAGACTTTTGCAAAAAGGAAGGCAATAGGAGCAAGAGATCCAACCTCCCCTTGCTTTTATAGAAGAGAGTAAACCAAAAAGAGGAAAGGAGGAGAAAAGAAAGGAGGTAAGTGTTCCAAATTAGCAAACTTCCTAAAAGAAAGGAATTATGGGATATTCTTTCCCAATGAGGAGATCTTTTGAGAAATTCTCTCCAAAAAGAAAGGGATTATAAGATACTTTGAGAAAATCTTTCCCAAAATCAAGAAAACTTGAGAGATTCTCTCCAAGTAAGAATATTTTTAGATATTCTCTACCAAAAAGAGATTTTTAGATATTCTTAACAAAAATGACACCACATGAGATCTAAGCCATCTTTAAAGCTTAAGGTCCCATGGGTTAGCCCACATGAGCCAGGTTTGACCACCTAGGCACTAAAAGTGGCTTTTAGTCAGAATTCCTCTTACCAAGAGCATACGAAAATGGTTCCATGCCTCCTTTGAGTTGATTGGACCATACAAAAAATCCAAGCCTCATGAGTTTCCAAAAATCCAAAACATCCCACCTCATGAACCAAATTAAGCCAAGACCTTGAAATTGACATTCCATAAAAACCCAAACCACTCCAACGGACCCAAAGTTGTCCCAAAGAGTGACAAAAATCCAAACCATGGTCTCCTAACTCGCCACATACAGTTCGTTGGGTCCCCGGTCCCCTAACTTTCCACATATAGCTTGTTAGGTCACAAGACCAAAATCAAAATTCAAAACCCGACCCCCTAACCTGCCACATACAGCTTGTTAGGTCACAAGGTCAAAACCAAAAACCTTCTTGACGGCCTGATGCACAACACAAAGCCTTTAGGTTCACAAGGTCAAAAAGAAAATCCAAAAATCAAAAACCCAATCCAAATGTCATATTCAAAATTTTTCTTTGAGATGGTACGTGATGTCTATCACTGCCATAAAATTTCCTTGGAAACTCAAAAGGCTACACTATCAAGAAAAATGCTCAGAGACTCTTGGTCAAGTCAGAAGTTCTCCTTCAAAGTTTTATTCGAGGCACATCGACTGCAAAGGCTATCCAATTCGTCGCTGTGCCTCGAGGGGCCATTTGTTGACACCAAAAAAGTCACTTTGCCTCATCAACATCAAAACCTATATGGAGCCGCATCCTACTACAAACAGGCAAAGCTGCTTCAAGCATCAAATCTTAAAAAAAAACCAAACAAAAACTACAAGATCTTTCAAAGTAGCCAAAAGAAGGGTACACATGAAGTTTCGGGCCATTTCGACACCATTTGGTCTAACTTCAAACTTCCAACAGCTTAGCGAGAGCTCCCGATGGCGACAGGGTCAAAAACATCAAATCTTCGATCAGAGCCTATGGATGGTCTCAAAATACCTCCAAAAGGCTCCATGTCGAATTTCAAGTCAAACCGACACCGTTTGACCCTCCATCAACTCTCGAACGGCGAAATCAAGCCTACCAGCTGCGAAGCTCCCCGGGACCATGGCACCCAAATCGGAGCTAATGGATCATTTCAAAATGACTCCAATAGGCTCCCCGTCAAATTTCAGGTCAATTGGACATCGGATGACCGTACATCAAAGCTCGACATCATCCGCACGGAGAAATCAAGTGAAGCATCGACGGGACCCCAAACGGCTTCAAAACTCAAATAAAAGCCCATGGTTGGTCCTACCTAATGCCCAAGAAGCTTCACCTCAAATTTCAGGTCATTCCGACATCGTTTGACCCAGTTTCAACTCTTGGCGGAAAATCGGCTACGGAGTCCTCGGCTTTTCCAAAAATAGGAAACTTTGTGCTCTGATTTGCACAGCCTTTCGACAGGTTTTCTTCAAGGGAATTAAGCCAATAAATGAGGAGAAATGTCAAAGAAAAATACGGGAGAAAACAGAAGCGAAAAAGCCCGAGAAACGACTAAGAAACGGTGATTGGAAGGCGACCGGAAAGTGGACCAAAGTCCAAGGTCGCCAGCCCCATGGTCGGCGGCGACCCTGGAAATCCGGGTCGCCGGATTTCCACCAAAAGCGCCTTTTTTCCGTTCTTTTTCGCGTTTCGGGATGTTTGGCCCCTGTGATTTTCTTAAAATCTGATTTTTGAGGCATGATATTCGTTGATCTTCGTCAATGTTGACACCAAAAATGTCACTTTGCCTCATCAACATCAAAAGCTATATGGAGCCGCATCCTACTACAAACAGGCAAAGCTGCTTCAAGCATCAGATCTTGACAGAACCAAACAAAAACTACAAGATCTTTCAAAGTAGCCAAAAGAAGGGTACACATGAAGTGTCGGGCCATTTCGACACCATTTGGCCTAACTTCAATCCTCCAACAGCTGAGCCGGAGCTCCCGACGGCGACAGTGTCAAAAACATCAAATCTTCGATTAGAGCCTATGGATGGTCTCAAAATACCTCCAAAAGGCTCCATGTCGAATTTCAAGTCAAACCGACACCGTTTGACCCTCCATCAACTCTCGAACGGCGAAATCAAGCCTCTCGGCGGCGAGAACCTCTGATACCGCCACTCATCAAACAAAACACATGAGTAGCTTCTGCATGCTTCCAAAGGGCTGCACGACAAATTTCAGGTCATTCCGACAACGTTTGACCCGGTTTTGATGCTCCGAAGCGAGATCAAGCCTACCGGCGGCGAAGCTCCCCGGGACCATGGCACCCAAATCGGAGCTAAAGGATCATCTCAAAATGACTCCAATAGGCTCCCCGTCAAATTTCAGGTCAATCGGACATAGGATGACCGTACATCAAAGCTCGACATCTTCCGCACGGTGAAATCAAGTCAAGCATCGACGGGACCCCAAACGGCTTCAAAACTCAAATAAAAGCCCATGGTTGGTCCTATCTAATGCCCAAGAAGCTTCACCTCAAATTTCAGGTCATTCCGACATCGTTTGACCCAGTTTCAACTCTTGGTGGAAAATCGGCTACAGAGTCTTCGGCTTTTCCAAAAAATAGGAAACTTTGTGCTCTGATTTGCACAGCCTTTCGATGGATTTTCTTCAGAGGAATCAAGCCAATAAATGAGGAGAAATGTCAAAGAAAAATACAGGAGAAAACAAAAGCGAAAAAGCCCGAGAAACGACAAAGAAACGACGACCGGAAGGTGACCGAAAAGTGGACCAAAGTCCAAGGTCGCCAGCCCCATGGTCGCCAGCAACCATGGGTACATGGTCGCCGGCGACCCTGGAAATCTGGGTCGCCGGATTTCCGCCGAAACGTCCGTTTTTCCAATTTTTTTCGCGTTTCGCGATGATTGCCCCCTGTGATTTTCTTTAAATCTGATTTTTGAGGCATGATATCCGTCGATCTTCGTCAACATCACGAATCCGCCATCAAAATCATTTGATCATCATCGGACACTCCGAAACTGCCAACTGACCGACCAAGAAAGCACACTTTCTGCCCGACCGATCAAGAAATCGACTGGACAGATGTTGCCGGCCCATTGGTGTCAACCAATGTCTGAATTTTCATCATCATCCGACATCAAGCAACATACGGATCCATGGATGATCATCGCAAGAAGAATTCCAAAAGACGCGGCGCGGCCCGCGTCTTTTGGAATCTGATTGCCCCCTGTGATTTTCTTTAAATCTGATTTTTGAGGCATGATATCCGTCGATCTTCGTCAACATCACGAATCCGCCATCAAAATCATTTGATCATCATCGGACACTCCGAAACTGCCAACTGACCGACCAAGAAAGCACACTTTCTGCCCGACCGATCAAGAAATCGACTGGACAGATGTTGCCGGCCCATTGGTGTCAACCAATGTCTGAATTTTCATCATCATCCGACATCAAGCAACATACGGATCCATGGATGATCATCGCAAGAAGAATTCCAAAAGACGCGGCGCGGCCCGCGACTCTTCAATTGACTCGGTAGCCAATTAATGAAGTTAAATAACCCTTTTTATGGCAATTTATTAGGGTCATTAACTCATTATTTTGAAAGGCCCAATCAGAAGCCAAGAAATGGGAGTTACAAGTCCAATTAATCATGACAATTAACCATGTAACTCCTATCATTATGGAGATTAATCATGAAACTCCCATCATCATGGAGATTAAATGCCCATTATTCTCCATCGGCCAATCAAAATCCAAGAAAAACGAGTTACAATATAAAGAATTAAATCTTGTAACTCCTCCCATCATGGAGCATTAATACTATTAATGCCCATAAAACCCTCCTAATGGCCACCAAAAGCCTATAATTAGGCGGTCATTCGAAGGAGAAAGGGTCAGAAAAAATTGTTAGAGATCCTAAAAAATTGTCTGAAAACTATCCTGAAGAATTCACTGCAAAAAGAAGCTCTCTCACTTTGAAGAAACGCTGCTGCAAATTCTACAAGGTGATCGAAGTCCCTTGGGAGGCCCCCCCCCCCCCCCCCCCAAGATCTCCTCTCTTCTTCTATCCAACATGGCCTAGATGCGGCTTTTCAGCCCGTCTACTTATTTTTTTTATTGGATATAAGACCTTCCCTTGGTCTTTATCCTCTAAAAATCCGTGGTCCAAGCCAAGCCAAGCCAAGTGAATCAAAGCATCAAGTGTTCTCGTCTGAAGGACGATGGCGGAGTCCGTACATGACTCGCGACCGTCGATCTGAACGAGTCCCCACAATCTCTTGAGAAGTCAGATTCCTTTTCTTACTTTTCTGTTGTATTGTGTATTTTTTTAAAGAGACATAAAAATCACATTTCTTGTCTTTACATTTTGATGAGATTTGTAAACTGCCTTTTACAGCACAAAATCGCCTTCTACGGCACAAAACTGCCTTTCACGACAAATTAAACAAAATCGCCTCTCACGGCATTTTAAAACCTTGTCTCTTTCTTTAAAATATATGTGCAATGGAAAGTTAGAGAAAAGTTGATTTCCTTTTCTATTTGTGAAGGTGAATCTCCGGATCACCACTTCAAATTCCAAGTAGAATAGAAAATCTGGCATACCCTTACAAAAAAAAAATGTTGATGCTTGCTCTTTTTTTCTCTTCGCCCCGCCGCACCCCGGCGGACCCGGGACGGAGGAAGGCGAGGAAGAAAAAGACGGGTCCATCAAGTTGGCATACCCGGCGGGACTCGTTCAATTGAGAACACTATGCTTAGAATCCTTAGCTCCCTTCTAGTTGGTGGCCTATGTTGGATCTTGTATCTAAAAAAAAACAAGAGATGGGATTCTTTGGAAACTTCTTTCTTTGAACTTGTTTCCATTCTTTCTTTTCTCAACAAAAAAAAGGGTTTTCTCTCTTTTGGATTCAAATTAGAGAAACTTTGGTCTTTTCCTTTTCGTACAATGGCTCGCAGAAATGTTTGAGCCAACGTTCGGATTGGGAGGGGTCATTTCCCTCTCTTTGATGGGTCCATTGGAGATCTTTCAAAAAAAAAAAAAAAAAAAAACGCTTTTCAGATTTCTCTGTTTTGGATTCAAATTAGAGAAACTTTGGTTCTTTCCTTTTCGTACAATGGCTCGCAGAAATGTTTGAGCCAACGTTCGGATTGGGAGGGGCTATTTTCCTCTCTTTGATGGGTCCATTGGAGATCTTTCAAAAAAAAAGAAAAGCTCCAAAAAAAAAACTTTTCAAATTTCTCTGTTTTGGATTCAAATTAGAGAAACTTTGGTTCTTTCCTTTTCGTACAATGGCTCGCAGAAATGTTTGAGCCAACGTTCGGATTGGGAGGGGCTATTTTCCTCTCTTTGATGGGTCCATTGGAGATCTTTCAAAAAAAAAGAAAAGTTCCAAAAAAAAAAAAACTTTTCAAATTTCTCTCTTTTGGATTCAAATTAGAGAAACTTTGGTTCTTTCCTTTTTGTGCAATGGCTCGCAGAAATGTTTGAGCCAACGTTCAGACTGGGAGGGGCCATTTTCCTCTCTTTGATGGGTCCATTGGAGATCTTTCAAAAAAAAGGAAAAGTTCAAAAAAAAAAACCTTTTCAAATTTCTCTCTTTTGGATTCAAAATAGAGAAACTTTTGTCTTTTCCTTTTCGTGCAATGGCTTGCAGAAATGTTTGAGCCAACGTTCGGATTGGGGGGGCCATTTTCCTCTTTTTGATGGGTCCATTGGAGATCTTTCAAAAAAAAAAAAAAGTTCAAAAAAAAAACTTTTCAGGTTTCCCTCTTTTGGATTCAAATTAGAGAAACTTTGGTTCTTTCCTTTTCGTGCAATGGCTCGCAGAAATGTTTGAGCCAACGTTCGGATTCGGAGGGGCCATTTTCCTCTCTTTGATGGGTCCATTGGAGATCTTTAAAAAAAAAAGAGTTCAAAAAAAAAAAAACTTTTCAAATTTCTCTCTTTTGGATTCAAATTAGAGAAACTTTTGTCTTTTCCTTTTCGTGCAATGGCTCGCAAAAATGTTTGAGCCAACGTTCGGATTGGGAGGGGCCATTTTCCTCTCTTTGATGGGTTCATTGGAGATCTTTAAAAAGAAAAAAAAAAAAAGAAAAAAAGAAAAGTTAAAAAACAAAACTTTTCAAATTTCTCTCTTTTGGATTCAAATTAGAGAAACTTTGGTTCTTTTCCTTTTCTTACAATGGCTCGCAGAAATGTTTGAGCCAACGTTCGGATTGGGAGGGGCCATTTCCCTCTCTTTGATGGGTCGATCCGAGATCTTTCAAAAAAAAAAAGTTAAAAAAAAAAAACTTTTCAAATTTCTCTCTTTTGGATTCAAAATAGAGAAACTTTGGTCTTTTCCCTTTCGTGCAATGGCTCGCAGAAATGTTTGAGCCAACGTTCGGATTGGGAGGGGCCATTTTCCTCTCTTTGATGGGTCCATTGGAGATCTTTCAACAAAAAAAAAAAAAAAGAAAAGTAAAAAAAAAAAACTTTTCGAGTTTCTCTCTTTTGGTTTCAAATTAGAGAAACTTTTGTCTTTTCCTTTTCGTGCAATGGCTCGCAGAAATGTTTGAGCCAACGTTCGGATTGGGAGGGGCCATTTTCCTCTCTTTGATGGGTCCATTGGAGATCTTACAAAAAAAAAAAAAAAAAAAAAAAGAAAAAAAGAAAAGTTAAAAAAAAAACTTTTCGAATTTCTCTCTTTTGGATTCAAATTAGAGAAACTTTGGTTCTTTTCCTTTTCGTACAATGGCTCGCAGAAATGTTTGAGCCAACGTTCGGATTGGGAGGGGCCACTTCCCTCTCTTTGATGGGTCCATCAGAGATCTTTCAAAAAAAAAAAAGTTTAAAAAAAAAAAAAACTTTTCAAATTTCTCTCTTTTGGATTGAAATTAGAGAAACTTTTGTCTTTTCCCTTTCGTGCAATGGCTCGCAGAAATGTTTGAGCCAACGTTCGGATTGGGAGGGGCCATTTCCCTCTCTTTGATGGGTCCATTGGAGATCTTTAAAAAAAAAAGAAAAGAAATGTTCAAAAAAAAAACTTTTCAAATTTCTCTCTTTTGGATTCAAATTAGAGAAACATTTGTCTTTTCCTTTTCATGCAATGGCTCGCAGAAATGTTTGAGCCAACGTTCGGATTGGGAGGGGCCATTTTCCTCTCTTTGATGAGTCCATTGGAGGTCTTTCAAAAAAAAGAGAGAGCATTAAGGTTGCACCAATTGCGTTCTTTGACCAAAGTGGATCTAAGAAAAGCCTTGTCCAGAGTGTGGAGTTAGCTAGACTGTTCGAGGTAAGGGTCCTTCAAACGGGTTCATTAAGTAATCCTACCCTTACCTGGGGGCTGATCTATCCACTAAGGTTTCATAAGACCGAATTGGAAGACCTATGTGCACTCTCCAAAAAAAAAAAAAAAATTTAAAAAAAAACTTCTGTCACTATTGTGTTCAAATTGGAGGAATTTTGGTTCTTTCCTTTTTGGATTTAGGCTTGCAGAAATGTTTGAACCTGTATTCGGCTTGGAATACCATTTGCCCTCTTTTATGAATTCAATCTTGACTTTTCAAAAAAAAAAGTCTCGTCACTATTGGATTCAAATCTGATAAATCCTGGTTCTTTCCTTTTCGGATTTAGGCTCGCAGAAATGTTTGAACCTGTATTCGGATTGGAATACCATTTGCTCTCTTTTGCGAATCCAATCTCGACATTTCAAAAAAATCCCATCTCGTGTCCTCCAAAGATGCGACTTACAACATTTGTGTCTAGCGGTGCTAGTACGCCCTTTCGGGTCTACTGTATTCGCGACCGACACATTTGTATCTCTAACCTTATATCATTTTACCTCGAGTGAGCTTCGCTTCTCGGTAATTTGAATTAAGGTTTACAATTGCTTCTAGCGGTCCCTGGAACGCTCATTTCGAGCCGACCATACTTGCGTTTAGAACAATTGTACCATCTATGGCTTTTGGCCTTCTTCATTACGCTTAGAACGGGCCATGCCCCTGAGCGATTTGAAAAGACAAAACCATAGTATAGCCCATTTATGATCACCATATTCTTGTGATTACTAATGGATGTGGTCTTGTTTCAGAAAAGTTTTTCAAAACTAACAATGACAGCTTCATTGACCATCACCTTCGATGAGAACAAGTACCAAGTCATGCTTCAAGAGAAGCAAAGCAAGGGCACTTTCAAGCGCCCCGCCAGCTGCCGAAGCATCACCTCCCTCGGCAACTCCCAAAACACCGGGTCGACCTCCACTCCCCGGACCATCGTCTTCGGGTCACTAGGACCATTCCCACTACCCGCAGAAGAGACAGTGCCTGCTAAGAAGCAGAAGACCGCCCCCAAACGTGTCACTACCCCGACACCAAAGGCGGTCACCAAGAAACCCGAGGCTCGTGGCAATCCCATGAGGCCTCAACCTACAAAAAACCAAGTCTGTCCCAAGACTTGGTCCCCGCGATCTTCACCAAAACAAAGAAGATCCCGGACATCTGCAAAGCCAGCATACCTGGCTCCTCTCAAGGAGAACCGGTTTTAGCCTCTTGCTTACATCAAAGGAGAGAAACCTACCTTCCACCGAACAACAAAAACTACTCAGCACGAGCCGGCTTGCTCATACAAGCCCAAAATCAAATCGTGCATCACAAGGCCTCGACAAGAACTTGCCAGGGCCTGCTCTCCTGCAACTCGACCCTTCATCTGAACAGGGGACGAGCTTGCAAAATTTAAAGCTTCGCTGCGACAGGCTAAGGACCGCGTCCAAATCCTGTCCATGCCAGTCTTCAAGGAAGACAAGCTCGGTTGCTGCGCACGAGGGACCACGTCCTTCATTGCCAGAGCATAGCCCGAGCTAACCGAAGCTCAAATTGCTCGTCGCATACGTCGCCGGGCGGCATATCGACAAAAGAGATTAGAGAAGCAAAGAACCCAGCATTCTGAGCTTCAAATCTCCCAAAAATGGGTCGAAAAAGAAAGACCCGACCAAGTTGCTGCTGTCCACATGGTTGGCAAAACCAAAAGACGCCAGAAGTCAGCGACGAAAATACATGTCAGACGACCGGTGACTCGCAGCGTCTCCCGGACGAGAAGACATCAGGAAGACTCTCCCACTCCTTCAAGCCAGGGACATCGGAGTGATCATTCCTCGGACTCTTCATCTAAAAGAATGAGCTCCAGCTCAGTCACTAAGACAGTATCCTCTTTCGACTCACGAAGGATGAATGTCTTGGTCACAAACTCTGAGCAACCTCCACCACATGACGACATGGCTCTACGCATTCAGCGGCTAGAGCAAGGACAGCAGAGAATAGAGGTTCTGATGGAAAACGTCTTTCTCACTCTCCAGCGTCCACCAAATAATGAGGAAGTTCCTCCACAAGATGAGGCAAACGGTGGAGAAGATGAGTCACGCGCCCTTACTAAAAAGGACGTGGACAATATCCTCGCCAAAGCAAAAGAAGAGGATACACTGAAGGAGCATGGGATCAAGCCACCATATCCCTTATGGATGGACTCGGTTCCGTTTCCCCAAAAGTTCAAACAACCTCTTCTCCAAACATATACGGGGAAAGGTTAAGCCAGACAGCATGTCATCCACTTCAAGATCCTGACAGGAACGATTGCGGATCAAGATGCACTCAAGATCCGGCTCTTTGCAAGTACACTAAAAGGTACGGCCTTTGATTGGTATTACACTCTGCCAGAGGACTCCATTCAAAATTGGACCATGCTAGAGACACGTTTCCTGACCCACTTCAAAGGTGAGGATCATCTTGTTACTATGGCTCAGCTATGCAGCCTTAAACAGGGAGAGAATGAGTCGACATACGACTTCATTCACAAGTGGAAAGCAATGGCATACAAATGCTCAGATGTGCTGCCACAAGCGTCGCTAGTCGACATTTGCCGAAACAACATGAGAGCAAGGATCCGCTCCATGATCATTGGCAACAAATCAAAGAACTTGGGAGAACTCCTAGAAGCATCTATGGAGGCTGAAACGGTGATCAAAGACCTCAACAGTCAGAAGTCATCAAAGAAGGAGCAGACCGCCATTCCGACCTCCAAGCCAAAGAAAAAGGAGGTTCTCAATGTGTAAACCAAGTCAGCTCCTCAGCCGCCAAAGAAAGCTGAAAATAAAGCTGCAGGTAAGAGACCTGAACTCTCTGATGCCTTCAAAGAACGAGTAGAGAAGAAATACCCGTTCGATGAAGATGTTGAAGAAATATTTGGGGCTCTCTTGGCAAATGGCAAACTCACCATGCCTGACCCCAAAAGACCGGGAGATGTTGGCAAAGCCAACGATCCCCGATATTGTCCATACCACCAAATGGTCTCGCATCCTCTCAACCAATGTTTCGTTGTGAGAGAGAAGATCAACGAGATGTGGAAAAACGGAGTCATCACCTTTGACAAAAACTATGGGTCTGCCTCCGTTAACATGGTGTCATATGGACAAACATCCAAATCACCAAAGGAAAAAGTCACTACTTCCTTCAAGGTGATAAAAATGACCCAAACGTCCCAAGAGCTGGTGCCTTACCCAACACTAGAGGGACAACCCATATGGGTACATCCCGATCTCCTAGAAGATGAAAATTGGGAGATCGTCAAAACAAATCCGACCGCTCAACAGCGAAGGCAAGCCAAGAGACAACTCCGCAAGCTCAAACAGCAGGAGAAGGCTCAAACAAAACAAGAGGTTCCTGAAAAAGCAGAAACCTCCTCTACCGCTTCACTAGGGGCAACAGAGGGGTCTGTCCCCAAAGTTCCAAGAGTGATAAGAAAATTCACTCTCAGTGATTTCATGCCACCACGGCTCAGAGATGAGACTACGCAGGGGGCATCGTACTCTTGTAACTCGGTAGTTGGATTCTCCATGAATGAATACGAGTCCAGTGACACTGCCAGTGACACCGATGAGTGGGAGGAATCCCTTGAAACTGGAGAATATCTCTCCGACGAAGAATGGATCCCGGAATCCCACCTTATGCCCATAATCTGGTATAACCCCTTCGAGCCACAAGGATCCTGGTCTGATGATGATGAAGACCAAGAGGCTGCCCAAAATGCTGTTAACGCAGCACAAACAAATGCTCTAGTGGATCCCAACCAGGTCGAACCACAAGGGGCAGATGAAGAAAAAGATTTGGCTCCTATGCCCGATCTTGAAGAATATGCGAGGATCTTGCAGCGTCTAGCCATAGAGCAGGAGCAGAATCGCATCAACCAACTTCACCAAAATCCAGAACTGGAAGTCCCGGAAAATCTTCAAGCATCTCCTCCAGTGACTCCGAAAAATAAAGAAAGTTGCTGGATTGATGATCCTCTTACATCGGAGGGTGAGTCTGATTCCCAACGGTCCATTATGGAGGCATCTTCTATCGAAGTTGCCTGTAATGTGATAGTTCAGGATGATAGTGCCTCTGAACCTCCATCTGCTGAGGCCACGGACTCTCAAAATGCATCCAGAAGCATATCTTTTGGAGGTACATATTCTCGGGTGACTTCCACTGAGATAGCACCTTGTCGGCCATCGTCTCCTGAAACAGTGACATCAGAATTCAAGCCTCTTCCGACTGATCACCATGAAGAAGCTCTAGCTGATGAAGTCTTCAAAGAAAACCTTGTCAATTGGTCCCAGGTACCCAACCTCATAGGAGATGTCTGGATCGATGAAATACTGGACAAAGAAGAAAAGTTGTTGGAAGCTGTTTAGGACTTGTTCCCGGAAAATGCTCCATGCAACGAAATAACTGAAGACGGCAATGTTGCTACAGAAACGTTTTCAGCAAATGGGGAAGATCAGCCCTTTGAGCCCGAAGGCGGTCTTCCGAAAGAAGAACCACCTCTAGAAGCTTTTGAAGTTGGGAAAGGTACCCGCTCTGGCCGGGATTACCACAAAAACTATAACCGACCTTCTTCTTCTTCTTATGTAAATCCTTCGGGAAAACAAGTTGTAAATGCCCCAAAGATGAATTCCCGCTCCCCATACCGGAGGTAATGATTGACAACACCTGCGGGTTTGAGCGAATGACTTTCATGGACGGCTTCTCTGGCTACAACCAGATAAAGATGCATCCCGAAGATGAAAGGCATACATCCTTTCAGACCCCATTTGGCGTGTATTGCTACACTGTCATGCCATTTGGTCTGAAAAATGCTGGTGCAACATATCAAAGGGCTATGATGAAGATATTCCAAGATATGCTGCACAAGACGGTCGAATGTTATGTTGATGACCTCGCCATCAAAAGCAAAAGGAAAGAAGACCATCTCCAAGATCTTCGAGAAGTCTTCCTCCGGCTTCGCAAACACAAACTGCGAATGAATCCCCTCAAATGCTTCTTCGGTGTCTCATCGGGTAAGTTCCTCGGATTCATAGTTCGGAAAGCTGGAATAGAACTTGACCCCATCAAAGTCAAGGCAATTCTAGAAATGCCATCTCCAAGAACCCTAAGAGAACTAAAAGGGCTTCAAGGAAGATTGGCATACATCCGACGGTTCATTTCCATTTTATCAGGAAAATGCCGTCCATTTTCTCGCCTGATGAAGAAAGGTGTAGACTTTGCTTGGGATGCTGAATGTGAAGCTGCATTTCAAGACATTAAGTCATACCTGACCAAGCCTCCGGTGTTGGCTGTTCCCACAACCGAAAAACCATTCATCTTGTACTTAAGAGCTCTCGACTATTCTTTGGGCGCTCTACTTGCACAAGAAATTGATGGAGGAAAAGAAGCTGCTCTATACTACCTCAGTCGCATGTTGGTAGGTGCAGAGCATTGCTGCTCTCCAGTCGAAAAAGAATGCTTGGCAGTGATGTTCGCCGTACAAAAGCTGCGTCTCTATTTGCTATCAAACACAATATACCTGATATCGAGGATCAATCTCTTAAAGGTCCTTGTCACAAAAGCAGGTTCTCTCAATGCCCGGCTGGCAAAATGGTCTATCCTTCTGTCACAATTTGATATCAGGTATGTACCACAGAAAGTAATCAAAGGTCAAGCTCTGACAGACTTTCTCGCAGAGCATCCACTGCCTAAGGATTCTTCGCTCAGGGATGATCTCCCAGACGAACCAGTCTACAGCATGGAGACTTCCTCACCAAATGCCTCCTGGAACATGTACTTCGATGGTGCAACCAGGACAAATGAAAAAGGAAAGCCGATATCGGGAATTGACATTCTCTTTGTTAGCCCCGATAAATACATGATTCCACACGCATTTTCGCTACTGGAACCATGTTCAAATAATGCAGCTGAGTACCAAGCTCTGATTATAGGATTGGAACTCGCCCTCGAATCTGGCATCACCATGATGGAAGCATTTGGGGATTCTCAACTGATCGTCAACCAGATGAATCAGGAATATGAAATCAAGAAGCCTGATCTGTTGCCTTACTACAACAAGGCACAATCGCTTCGTCAAAACTTTGACATCTGTCACATCACCCACATCCGCAGAGGTGAAAACATCAGTGCAGATGCCCTGGCTGGACTTGCTGCATCCATGGCAACCCAAGAAGGGGAAAACATGCAAATTACAGTGTGTCAAAGAAAGATTCTCCCTCCTCTCAACACACACCAAGCAGTTGCTGAATGCCACCGAGTGGTCGGAGGTCGGATCTCCATCCTTAAACCTCCGATAGGCGACTGGAGGGATCCGTTCATTGATTATATTATGTTCGGAATCCTACCTGAAGACCCAAAAGAGCAGGTAAGTATCCAAAGACGAGCCCCAAACTTTCATTTGGATATTCCCTCCAAAATGCTTTACAGAAAATCCTTCAATGGAGTACTTCTAAGCTGCTTGTCACAACAAGAGGCGAAAGAAAATCTAAAAGAAGTTCATGCTGGTCTCTGTGGAGCCCAATCAGGCTGGTCCCAAGCTCTACGATCAGATAAAAAGGTTAGGTTATTATCGGCCTACCATGGTGGCTGACGCAATTCAATTTGCTAAACGTTGCCAACAATGCCAAGTTCATGGAGATTATGTACACATGCCTCCAGAATGGCTACATCCTACAGCGATCTCATGGCCCTTCGAAACCTGGGGTATGGACATCATAGGTCCTATCTCTCCCCTGTCAAGCAAAGGTCATCGCTTCATCTTCGTCGCTACGGATTATTTCTCCAAGTGGTCAGAAGCATTTGCGTTCAATGAAATGAAGACCTCGTCAGTCCTTCAATTCTTACGAACCAACATCATTTGTCGCTTCGGCATACCTAAAAGATTCATCCATGATAACGGACCACAATTCCGGGATCACAGATTCTACAGGTTCTGCGACAAATACAAAATCCAAAGTTGTCCTTTGACTCTGTATAACCCGGCAGTGAATGGACTAGCAGAAGCCTTCAACAAGACACTCTGCAAAATTCTCAAGAAAATGGTCTCTACTCACAAAAGAGACTGGAGTGACAAACCGCCTGAAGCTTTATGGGCCTACCGGACTACCGTTCGAGGACCAACCCATAGCACACCATTCTCCTTGGTCTATGGATGTGAAGCAGTTGTCCCCTTAGAGGTACAAATTCCTTCTTTGAGGGTATCTCTACAAAATGAAATGACGCAAAAAAGCAACGTCAAATTGAGACTCCAAGAACTGGATAATCTCGATAAAAGACGACTCGAAGCTCTACAAAGCGTTGAGCTTTACCAAGCACGCATGGCATGATCTTTTGACAAAAGGGTCAGGCATCGCGCCCACAAAAAGGGTGACTTGGTTCTTGCGGTGAAAAGGCCAATGGTTTTTGCCCACAAATCCAAAGGCAAATTCGAACCAAAATGGGAGGGACCCTTCGTCATCGACAAAGTCTTCTCCAATGGCGCTTATGCTCTTCTAAACATGGAATGTGACAGATGTATGCTGCCCATCAATGGCAAGTTCTTGAAGCGGTACTACCCTTGAAGACTTCTTACATCGGGTCAGAGTGATGCCTACATGGCCAAAGCCTATTCCTAGGTACTTGCTCATCAAACCCACCCCTTTTAGAGTTTTCATCCCTATGTTGAAATTTCTAAAAAGCCAAAAAACAATGCTTACTTTCAATGTTTCATTGTTAAAAAAAAAAAAACAAAACAAAATCAAACCCAAAATCCAAGTTTCGGAGCCTCTTCCCTAACTTGACCAAAACTTTCAATCCTTGAACCCAAAATTCGTGGTTTGAAACAAAAATCGGGACTTAGGAATTTCCACCCTAGTCCACCCTGACTTTTACCACCAAAGATGGTTTTGAGTCAAAATTTACGACCCTCGTGTCTTTAAACAAAAAATGGTTCTCTAAAAAACCGTGGGGAAGCGACGTTTAGTCGATACTCACACAAAACCCAAAAATCGGAAGGATGCGAACCCCATTCGATACTTCCAAAACCTCAAAATCGCAAGAAAGCGACACCTCGTCTATACTTGCAAAATTTCAAAAAAATCGTGGAGACACAACGTTTCAGTTGATATCCACAACCCAAATTTCAAAAGAAAAAAAAAAGGTTCGAAAAAACCTCAAATTTCAAAAATCGTGGGGAGGCGACATTCCATCGATACCCACAAAACCAAATTTTTAAGAATAAAAGCAAGGAGGCGACATTCAGTCTATTCTTGCACCCAAATCCGCGAGGAAGCGACATTCCATCGATACTCGCAACCGAATGAGCAAGGAAGTGACATTCCATCGATACTTGCAATACCATTCAGCAGGGAGGCGACTCTTAGTCGATACTTGCATTTTTGAAAACCAAAAACCTGGCTTTCACGCCAAAACCTGGCTTTCACGCCAAAACCCGGTTTTATGCCAAAAACCTGGCTTTCATGCCAAAAATCAAAATCTGGCTTCCATGCCAACAAAACAAAAACCTAGCTTTCATGCCAAAAATCAAAAAATTTGCCTTCCATGCCAACAAAACAAAACTTGGTCTTAAAAAAACTTGGCTTCTATGCCACAAAATCTGGCTTTCATGCCAAACAAACAAAAATCGGCTTCCATGCCACAAAACAAAATTTGGCTCCCATGCCAATAAATCTTTGGCTTCCATGTCACAAAACCAAAACTTGGCTTTCACGCCACAAAAATCGGCTCTCATGCCAAAAACCGGCTTTCATGCCAAACAAGATTTTGGCTTTCACGCCATCCAAAATTCGGCCTTCAAGCCATCTCAAAAATCAGGCTTTTTGCCACAAAATTTTGCTTTCATGCCTAAAAACAACCATTTGATAAAAGATTCTCACAAAATGACAACCTTTTGATCAAATTTTCAAACAAACCATTCCCATTCAATTTTTGCTTATATTTCATCAAAAGTGAATTTAAGTGAAGTAAGGGGATACAAAAAAAAAAAGTGCCAAAAATGTTTATACATGGAGGTACCAAAAGAAAAGAAGAAAAAGTTTGTTACAAATCAGGAGGCTAGTCCGACATGGTCTTCAGCCATAGGCTTAACTCCTCAAGCAAACACTTGTACTTAGCCTCCAAAGCTTCCAGGCCGCGTTTCTTCAGAATCTTCCCATAAAAAGCAGTAGGCCGTCGCGATCCATCCGCGGCACGAGGAAGCTCTTCCCAGAGAATCTGCCATTGTTCATATTCTTGAGTCTTCCTCCGGAGATTGCTTTCGACCTCCTCAACTTGGCGAATGAGAGTCCTCTCTCTATCACGAGCTTTCAAAGTGACAGTCCACTTGGCAGCGGCTTGTTCTTCCAATAGCTCAAGGCGCTGTCTGGCTTCGGTGATCTCCCTATCAAGGCGGTGCTGGTCCTGTGTCAGCTCAATAATAGCCAACTCGGCGGCGTTCCTCTCCCGAACGAGCTGTTTCCGAGTCCGCGAGATCTCATTCAAATCAGATTTGACCTCGCTGGAAGGCTTCAAAAACACTCGTTGAACAAATCATCATTCGGAAAGCTCTTGGTCTCAGTCCACTTGTTGCCTAGAGCGATGACTTCATCAACAAAAGCCTTGGCATCTGTAATGTCCAGACCAACTTCTTCGCTATCGGCAATAATGTCCTGCACATGCTTCACCATGCCAAAACCAGCCTCCAAATGGCCAGAAGAAAGAGTCTCGACCCATGAGCTCAAGACTCTCTTCAACACCTTCCTCGCAAACTGACGGGATGGCCCAGATGAAGACTCGCCATGCTCCGTTGGTCGACTACCTGTGTCAGGCACCGTTGGAAGAGTAATCAAGAAGCTTTTTCCAATCGGAGCCGCTGGGGAAGGAATATCAGTAGGTGGACTCGCCTCTGCCTCCTCAAAACTGGTGGAAGAAGCCCCTACTCCTGGACCGGTCACAGGTACCCCCTGCTCTGGTTCTGAAAAAGATAGAGGAACTTCTTCTGTCACCTCACAACCTGCCAATAAAAAATGAAAAAGGTATGAATATGATCTTGTCAAAAATCAAAATATCAAGATTATCATTACAAAGTACCTTCTTCGACGACTGGTGGAATGCTTTCTGCCTCCATGAGCTCATCCGAAACATCATCAAAAGTTGTGTCCATGGATGGCTCAAAGTCGTCGAAATCCTCTGGCAAGTCAGCTGGCAAAAATATATATATATATGTCAGCAAGTGGCGATAAAAAAAAAAAAAAAAAGAGAAGAAAAAAAAATCATACCAGGAGGAGATACTGGATCTACTTCAGAATCTCTGGGTTCTTCCTCAGATGCCACGATAGGATCCGTCACCGCCTCATCGGTCGGAACCTCGGGCATCATCAAACCATCATCTTTTGCCAAAAGAAAGAAAGCAGTAGATCAAAACAAAAGCTCTCATGAAAGAAAAGAAACGAAAAGAGAAAAGGGAAAAACATACCATCATCAATGGTCTCTTCCCCTCGGCTTCTCTTCTCTGGAGGCTCGTCATCATCCCCTGATGCCTCCTCAACAATGGTGGAAGGAATTTCCAGATCAGGAGAACTTTCGTGCCTCCTCTGACTTCGGCGGTGTCCCCTGCTCCTCTTGCTCCTACGGGACGAACTGCTGGAAGCACCCTCCCCACCATCAAAATTAGGCCTCTCACCAAAGTCCTCACTGGACGGTCTGCTCTTGCCAGTAGACTCCATGGAAGCCTTTGCTCGCTCTGCTTGTATCCAAGCAGCAACCTTAACCTCCTCCCAGGCCTGCTGTACGGCCGCATTAGAGGATCTGGTAGAACGGCGAGGCGCATCAGTGACCGGCTCCTTACCCTTGTTCGTTCTGGAGGAACTACCTGCAAAGGATGGAAAGAAAAAAAAATCAATCATCAAAATGACAGAATTTTGCTAAAAAATCTAGCGAAATTTTGGCATGATTCCGGGGCAATTCCGAAGAAAAGGGAAACACCCCGAAAGAAATAGGAGCTTGAAGATGGGCTCAACATCGCTGCAAGCCCATAATCATGGAAAATTCTCGAAGAAGGCTCGAACTCAAACATTGCTGTGAGATCAAGCCAAAGCTTCTCAAATATCCGCAAGATCGGAAAAGGGCTCAACATTGCTGCGAGCTCCAGAATCCAAAACTTGCAAAGCTCCTCAGAAAATCCCCGCAAGACCAAGAAAGGGCTCAACATTGCTGCGAGCTCCAAATCCCAAGACTTGCGAAAAGATTTCCAGGTGTGCACTATCTTACTTCCAATTCCATTTTCTAAAAAAAAAAAAAAAAATGCATAGAAGAAAGTTGTCATGCATGCGCATCTAAAAAAAAAACAGAGAAAATCTCTTTTCACAAAAAAGAGAAAGAAGAAAAAAAAATAAAATTTTTTTTGCCCACAGGTCACGTGGCCGTACGGTCTTGTCCATACGGCCACAAAAAAAAAAGAGAGAGATAAAAAAAAACGCACATGGTAAAAAAAAAAAAAAAGGAAACAGTGAGAAAAAAGAAAAAAAAAGAGAAAGAAGAGCCACGGTAAAAAAAAAAAACAGAGAGAGAAAACCGTGCAAGAAAAAGAAGAAAAAAAAGAAAAAGAAGAAAGAAGAAAAAAGAAGAAAAAAAAACGTGTAAAAAAAAAAAAAGAAGATGCACGTGAAAAAGAAAAAAAAAAGAGAAGAGAAAGAAAAAGAAAAGAAAAGAAAAGGAAAGAATGAAAACCTTTTTCTATTCCTACATGGGGTTTCTTAAAGAAAAAGAAGAAACTTACTTGAAGCCATTGGTGGAGAAGAAGAAGAAAAAGCTTGAAGATCCTTAAAGAAGAAGAATTCTTGATCTTGGAGCACTCTTGAAGGTTCTTGCAAAAAGAGAGCAATAGCAACAAGAGATCCAATCCCCTTGCTTTTATAGAAGAAAGCAAACCAAAAGAGGAAAGGAGGAGAAAAGAAAGGAGGCACGTGCTACAAATTAGCAAACTTCCTAAAAGAAAGGAATTATGGGATATTCTTTCCCAATGAGGAGATCTTGAGAAATTCTCTCCAAAAAGAGAGGGATTATGAGATACTTTCTCCCAAAGAAAGATACTTTGAGAAAATCTCTCCCAAAATCAAAGAAACTTGAGAGATTCTCTCCAAGTGAGAATATTTTTAGATATTCCCTACCAAAAGGAGATATTTTTAGATATTCTTAACAAAAATGACACCATATGAGATCTAAGCCATCTTTAAAGCTTAAGGTCCCATGGGTTAGCCCACATGAGCCAGGTTTGACCGCCTAGGCACTAAAAGTGGCTTTTAGTCAAAATTCCTCTTACCAAGAGCATACAAAAATGGTTCCATGCCTTCTTTGAGTTGATTGGACCATACAAAAAATTCAAGCCTCATGAGTTTCCAAAAATCCAAACCATCCCACCTCATGAACCAAATTAAGCCAAAACCTTGAAATTGACATTCCACAAAAACCCAAACCACTCCAACGGACCCAAAGTTGTCCCAAAGAGTGACAAAAATCCAAACCATGGTCTCCTAACTCGCCACATACAGCTTGTTGGGTCGCAAAGCCAAAACCAAAACCAAATCCCGGTCCCCTAACTTGCCACATACAACTTGTTAGGTCACAAGACCAAAATCAAAATTCAAAACCCGACCCCCTAACCTGCCACATATAGCTTGTTAGGTCACAAGGTCAAAAACCAAAAACCTTCTTGACCGCCTGATGCACAACACAAAGCCTTTAGGTTCACGAGGTCAAAAAGAAAATCCAAAACCCAAAAACCCAACCCAAATGTCATTTTCAAAATTTTGCCTTGAGATGGTAAGTGATGTCTCTCACTGCCATAAAATTCCCTTGGAAACTCAAAAGGCTACACTATCAAGAAAAATGCTCAGAAACTCTTGGTCAAGTCAAAAGTTCTCCTTCAAAGTTTTCATCGAGGCACATCGACTGCAAAGGCTATCCAATTCGTCGTTGTACCTCGAGGGGGCATTTGTTGAGACCAAAAATGTCACTTTGCCTCATCAACATCAAAAGCTATATGGAGCCGCATCCTACTACAAACAGGCAAAGCTGCTTCAAGCATCAGATCTTGACAGAACCAAACAAAAACTACAAGATCTTTCAAAGTAGCCAAAAGAAGGGTACACATGAAGTTTCGGGCCATTTCGACACTATTTGGCCTAACTTCAATCCTCCAACAGCTGAGCCGGAGCTCCCGACGGCGACAGTGTCAAAAACATCAAATCTTCGATCAGAGCCTATGGATGGTCTCAAAATACCTCCAAAAGGCTCCATGTCGAATTTCAAGTCAAACCGACACCGTTTGACCCTCCATCAACTCTCGAACGACGAAATCAAGCCTCTCGGCGGCGAGAACCTCTGATACCGCCACTCATCAAACAAAACACATGAGTAGCTTCTGCATGCTTCCAAAGGGCTGCACGTCAAATTTCAGGTCATTCCGACAACGTTTGACCCGGTTTTGATGCTCCGAAGCAAAATCAAGTCTACCGGCGGCGAAGCTCCCCGGGACCATGGCACCCAAATCGGAGCTAATGGATCATCTCAAAATGACTCCAATAGGCTCCCCGTCAAATTTCAGGTCAATCGGACATCGGATGACCGTACATGAAAGCTCGACATCTTCCGCACGGTGAAATCAAGTCAAGCATCAACAGGACCCCAAACGGCTTCAAAACTCAAACAAAAGCCCATGGTTGGTCCTATCTAATGCCCAAGAAGCTTCACCTCAAATTTCAGGTCATTCCGACATCGTTTGACCCAGTTTCAACTCTTGGCGGAAGATCGGCTACAAAGTCTTCGGCTTTTCCAAAAAATAGGAAACTTTGTGCTCTGATTTATACAGCCTTTCCACAGGTTTTCTTCATAGGAATTAAGCCAATAAATGAGGAGAAATGTCAAAGAAAAATACAGGAGAAAACAGAAGCGAAAAAGCCTGAGAAACGACCAAGAAACGGCGACCGGAAGGCGACCGAAAAGTGGACCAAAGTCCAAGGTCGCCAGCCCCATGGTCGCCGGCGACCGTGGGTGCATGGTTGCAGGCGATCCTGGAAATCCGGGTCGCCGGATTTCCGCCAAAAGTGTCCTTTTTACGTTCTTTTTCGTGTTTCGCGATGTTTGGCCCCTGTGATTTTCTTAAAATCTGATTTTTGAAGCATGATATCCGTCGATCTTCGTCGACATCACGGATCCGCCATCGAAATCATTTGATCATCATCGGACACTCCGAAACCGCCAACTGGCCGACCAAGAAAGCACACTTTCTGCCCGACCGATCAAGAAATCGACTGGACAGATGCTGCCGGCCCATTGGTGGCAACCAATGTCTGAATCTTCATCGTCATCCGACATCAAACAACGTACGGATCCATCGATGATCATCGCAAGAAGAATTTCAAAAGATGCGGCGCGGCCCGTGACTCATCAAGCGACTCGGCAGCCAATTAATGAAGTTAAATGACCCTTTTTATGGCAATTTATTAGGGCCATTAACTCATTATTTTGAACGGCCCAATCAGAAGCCAAGAAATGGGAGTTACAAGTCCAATTAATCATGACAATTAACCATGTAACTCCCATCATTATGGAGATTAATCATGATAATTAATCATGAAACTCCCATCATCATGGAGATTAAATGCCCATTATTCTCCATCGGCCAATAAAAATCCAAGAAAAATGAGTTACAATATAAAGAATTAAATACTTGTAACTCCTCCCATCATGGAGCTCCTCCCATCATGGAGCATTAATACCATTAATGCCCATAAAACCCTCCTAATGGCCACCAAAAGCCTAAAATTAGGCGGTCATTCGAAGGAGAAAGGGTCAGAAGAAAAAATCATTTGAAGGATCCTAAAAAATTGTCTGAAAACTATCTTGAAGAATTCTCTGCAAAAAGAAGCTCTCTCACTTTGAAGAAACTCTGCTACAAATTCAACAAGGTGATTGAAGTCCCTTGGGGGGCCACCCCCCCAAAACCTCCTCTCTTCTTCTATCCAACATAGCCTAGATGCGGCTTTTCAGCCCGTCTACTTGGTTTTGTATTGGATATAAGACCTTCCCTTGGTCTTTATCCTCTAAAAATCCGAGGTCCAAGCCAAGCCAAGTGAACTAAAGCATCAAGTGTTCTCATCTGAAGGACGATGGCGGAGTCCATACATGACTCGCGACCGTCGATCTAAATGAGTCCCCACAATCTCTTGAGAAGTCAGATTCATTTTCTTACTTTTCTGTTGTATTGTGTATTTTTTTAAAGAGACATAAAAATCACATTTCTTGTCTTTACATTTTGATGAGATTTGTAAACTGCCTTTTACGGCACAAAATCGCCTTCTACGGCACAAAACTGTCTTTCATGGCAAATTAAACAAAATCGCCTCTCACGGCATTTTAAAACCTTGTCTCTTTCTTTAAATATGTATGCAATAGAAAGTTAGAAAAAAAGTTTGATTTCCTTTATACTTGTGAAGGTGAATATTCGGATCACCACTTCAGATTCCAAGTAGAATAGAAAATCTGGCATACCCGTACAAAAAGAAAAAATGTTGATGCTTGCCTCTTTTTTTCTTCACCCCACCGCACCTCGGCGAACCCCGAACGGAGGAAAGCAGAGAGAGAAAAAGACGGGTCCATCATGCCCCACTACAGATCCTTCAATACTTCGAGGAGGGTGTCCGGGATAGACTCTGTGCTGCGTGGGGAAGGCACCAGCCCAGAGCCAGCGACGACCGCGGCCTCAGCTCAAAAGAAGTGACAGTCGCGATCCACACTGGGCGTCTGGTCGAGTCCAGAGACCGGGCTTCAGCTCCACTCCCAGACCTAGATCCGGTCGGGACCTCGGCAAAACCGAGGCCGGGCCTTCACGGCGAAGGAACTTCGTAGCACCTTCCAGCGCATCTTCGAGCTTGGCATCTTCCAACTCGAAAGAGGAGGAGGAAGAGGAAGAGATGCTGCGTCATCGCCGCCCACGCTATGCGGCAGTGGACTTATCAACCGCAGCTTTTGGGGACGTGAGGGGCGAGGCCTTGGATGCCCCCCCAGGCTGCCAGCGTCGCCCCGGCCTCGATGCCTTCTGTTGCCGCGGTCGAGGCCCCTCTCGCTTCCGCTCCTCCCGTGGTCGAGGTTGCTTCCGTTGCCGCAGCCGTAGTTGGATCAGCTCCACCCCAAACGGCGATTGTCATTGAGGACTCGCCTCCTGGCTCTACCCCAAGGGTAGAAAGTCGAGCCCGCCCTGCCGAGGACGCTGAGGAGCGCCGAGCCGAGAAGAGGGCGAGGATCGAGGAGAGGGCGAGGGCCGAGGTCCAACCTGGCCCTTCATCGCCACTGCCCAACGAGGAGACAGTCCCGCCCTCCTTGTCGGTCCCATGGGCACCGGACATCGAGGATGTGTTGGGGAGGCCGCTGGCAGCGACGGACCGTGCGGGGGGCAACCCCCATGTGGTCGTTGCCTTGGGGCAATCCTATGCCCTTCCTCTGGATGTGTCGAACTGGGAGAGGATTGATGATCCTTCGCTGATGGTCTCGGCGATGCGGTCGGCGGTCGCGGTAAGTTGCTCGCCCGGAATTTTAGTAGCATTCCAGTACTTTCCTCTGACTTCGCTTCTATTTTGCAGGTGATGCAGAAATGCCACATCGGCCTAGGAAGGATTGAAAGGGCGGAGGCCCAGGCAGCCGAGTGGGCGGCTGAGAAAAGGGGGCTGCAGTCCAAAAAGGAGGACTTACGGAGGGCCCTGGAGGCCAAGGGTGGCCTGCTGAGCGAGGAGGTGGGCAGGAACGCTTGTCTTGCTGCCGATCTCGCTCAGGCTCAGGTCGCGGCGGCGCGGCTGAGGGAGGAAACGGAGACAGCGGCGGCTCAGAACACTCTCCTCTCTGCTGACCTTGGTGCTGCCCGGGCCTCGCTGGTGCGGCTGGACAAGGACATGTTGTCAAGCCATGGGTTGAGCACAAGGCTGGCCGCTGAGCGGAATGAGGCCAGGGACCAGTTGGATGTTGCCCGGAGGGAAAAGGCGGCCGAACTTGAGTCCGCTCTGGCTCGGCGGGAAGCCGAGCTCAAGGAGGAATACTTGGCCGAGCATAACGCTACCATGGGGGAGGAGGTTAACAGATTGACAGCGGAGTACAAAGCCCAGCTGCCAGGGATCCGGGACTGAGCCTAGGAGCTCGGTTGGAAGGTAGCTCTAAAGAAGGCCGGGGTTCCTGGGGATAGCCCTATTTTTAGGAATACCCCTGGGTTCCCTCGCTCAGACTCAGAGCTCCTGGCCATATCTTCGCCTCTCCTCCCCGGCCCATCTTCTCAAGCCTACTTGGGGGTGAATGCTACCTCCGAGGTGCCTCCGGAGGCTCCCCAAACGGCCAGTGCTGTGCCTGAAGCACCATCTGCACCTGAAGCCGTCCAGGCCCCTTTTGAAGTCGCTCCCGAAGCCACCGTCCCTGAAGATAGCGCAGTCATTCCCGAGGCTATCTCGGCCGCTGCCGAAGCCAGGGCGGTAGTGACCGAGACTCTTCTAGAGATTGATTGCAACGTCGAAGCTGCGGTCCTTTGAGCTCCTTCTATAATCTTCTTTTTATTTCTATACTGTATTCTTCCTAGCCCTTCTGTAATCTTGATTCTTATCAATGAAACAGCGACCCTCTTTGCATTCTTTGGTTTTCCTTCTCCTTGTCTCTGATGAATGGGTGTGTGGATGACGTCTATTTTACGACGCTTTATTTGCTAAGTACTTGGTCCGGATAACCGAACTCTTCGTAGGCCTTTAAAAGTTAAAATTGGATGTCTGCCCTTGACCGAGATTTGTTTTATGAATCGTGGTCCCAATCAGCATCCATAACCCTTGAGAGCGGAAGCTGCCAGAACTCGAGGTGTCCTTGAGTGCCGAAGTCAATGTCCTTGGACATTTTTGGCTTTACCGCCGTAGCTGGTGCTGGGACCGAGCTAGGACGGCTGACACTCTGACTGAGCTGCCGAGCCGGGGGTGGTGCTGTCATCGAGCCCTGATGAAACTGGCTTTGCCGCCGTAGCTGGTGCTGGCACCGAGCTAGGGGCAGTTGGCACTCTGGCTGAGCTGCCGAGCCGGGGGTGGTGCTATCACCGAACCCTGAGGAAGCTGGCACTGCTGCTGAGCTGGGGGTGGTGCTGTCACCGAACCCTGAGGAAGCTGGCACTGCGGCCGAGCTGGGGGGTGGTGCTGTCACCGAACCCTGAGGAAGCTGGCACTGTGGCCGAGCTGGGGGTGGTGCTGTCACCGAACCCTGAGGAAGCTGGCATTGCTGCCGAGCTGCATAACTTGGAAGCAATTTTGAAAGAGATCTGCTCCAGAATGTTCCTTTTTATTGTTGTTTGAACCCTTGAATACATGTTTTCAGAAGTAGAACTTTTTGAGATGCATTATGTTCCATGGTCGCAGCAGCTCCTTGCCTTCCATGTCCTTGAGCCTGTACGCGGCCCTTCCCGCTGCTGATAGCACTTTATATGGCCCCTGCCAGTTGGGTGCCAATTTCCCTTCATTAGGATTTCGGTCGCCAGGAAGCATTTTCTTCAGGACTAGTTCTCCCACCGCGAATCTTCTCGCTTTGACCTTCTGGTTGTATCCCTTGGCCAACTGCTGTTGATAGGCAGCCAGGCGGATAGCTGCTGTCTCTCTTCGTTCTTCCGCGAAATCCAGCTCTCGAGCTACATTCAAGTCGTTCAGCCCCTGGTCACAGAGTTCCGACCTCAAGGTCGGGAGGCCAACCTCAATGGGAATGACTGCTTCCATGCCGTAGGCAAAGGAGAATGGTGTAGCCGAGGTGGAGCGCCTTAAAGTTGTCCTGTAAGCCCATAGAACACTAGGAAGCTCTTCTGCCCATCTCCCCTTGGCTCGGTCGAGTCTCTTCTTGAGTCCATCAAGGATCACTTTGTTTGAGATCTCAGCCTGGCCGTTGCTTTGTGGGTATGCCGGGGTGGAGTAGACGTTTCGGATGCCGTACTCCTGGCAGAAGCTCTTGAAGAAGTTGGAATCGAACTGGGTCCCATTGTCGGAGATGAGAGTTCGAGGGATTCCAAATCTCGTGATGATGTTCTTCCATACAAAGTTCTTTGTGTCTTGCTCGGTGATGGAGGACAGAGGCTCCGCTTCGACCCACTTTGTGAAGTAGTCCGTAGCTACTATCAGCCACCTTCTGTTCCCTGGAGTTCGGTGTAGCGGACAGACGATGTCCAGACCCCACTAAGCGAAAGGCCACGGGCTGGATAGAAGGCTTAGGTCCTGTGCTGGCTGGTGGAGAGAGTGTGAGAACTTCTGGTACTTTTCGCATTTTCTGGCATAGACTTGGGCGTCCTTCTGCATGTATGGCCACCAGTATCCTTGGTTGATTGCTCGGTAGGCTAGCGACCGACCTCCGATGTGGCTGCCGCAGATCCCTTCATGAATTTCGTATAGGAAATCGTCTACTTTGCTCGGGTGGACGCACTGGAGGTAGGGTCCGGTGAACGACTTCCTGTAGAGCCTGCCATCTGGGGAGATCCAAAATCGGGCTGCTTTCAGCCTAATCTTCTGTGCTTCCATCTTGTCTTCGGGCAGCAGGTCGTCCTTTGAGTAGGCGATGACCGGATCCATCCAGCTCGGACGGAGGTTCACGCACATGAGTTCGCTGCTGGGCTCGCGTAGCGTCTCCACTTCGACAGTTCTTCTATTACCGGCCTCGACCACTGAGGCGAGGCTGGCAAGGGCGTCAGCATGGGAATTGAACTCTCTGCCGACCTGTCGGATTTCGGCCCTTTCGAACTGGGAGAGGAGTTCCTTCGTGTGAGGTAAGTAGGCCGCCATTCTGTCGTCCCGAGCTTGGTAGTCTCTGCTGAGCTGGTTCGTTACTAATTGGGAATCACTGAAAACCACAATGTGTAGAGCTTCCAAGATTTTGGCACTGTTTAGCCCGGCAATGAGTGCTTCATACTCGGACTCATTATTGGATGCCTTGAAGCCAAATGTTAGAGCTTGCTCGATGACAATGCCCTCCGGAGACTGGAGGACTATGCCAGCGCCAGCCCTATTGGACGTTGAGGATTCGCCGACGAAGACTTTCCAGGACTGCTCTTGCTCTATCTCGGTTGCTGCCTTTGTATCCTTATTGCCCCCTAGTTCGGTGTCAAGCAGGGTCGGCGCCGAACTCTGAAAAGTGAATTCGACAATGAAGTCTGCTAAGACTTGGGCTTTGATGGCCGTTCTGGGTTGATACTGGATATCGTATTGCCCTAGTTTGACAGCCCATTTGGAGATTCGACCGGAGAAGTCTGCCTTCCGGAAGAGAGCCTTTAGTGGGTGCTTGGTCACGATCACGATAGTGAAGGTTTGGAAGTAATGGGAGTGCTTTCGTGAGGCGCTGACGAGCGCCAGGGCAAGCTTTTCGAGCTGCAAATATTGGGTCTCGGTGTCGAGCAAGGTCTTGCTGGTGTAATAGATAGGCTTCTGCTGGCTATCTTCTTCTCTAATGAGCACCGAGCTTACTGCGTGGTCCGAGACTGCGAGGTACAGATACAGCGCTTCGCCATGGGTTGGGGTCGACAGTAGCGGGGGTGAAGAGAGGTAGCACTTGAGCTGTTGCAGGGCCTGATCGCAGTCCAGCGTCCATTGGAATTTTGAGCCTTTGTGTAGGAGCTGGAAGAAAGGTCTGCACTTGTCGGAAGCTCGGCTGATGAAGCGATTGAGCGCGGCAGCCATGCCGGTCAGCCTCTGAACTTGTTTAGCCGAGGTCGGGCTCTGGAGCTCCTGGATCGCCGTGATCTGGTCAGGGTTTGCTTCAATCCCCCTTCTTGTGAACAAGCTCTCCAAAAACTTTTCGGAACCGACACCGAAGGCACATTTAGACGCATTTAGCTTCAACTGGAACTGGCAGAGGATGCCGAAAACCTGGGGAAGGTCGGCCAAGTGGTCCTGCGATTCTCTAGACTTGACGACCATATCGTAGATGTAGACCTCCACTATCTTCCCGAGCTGCGCCTGAAACATCTTGGTCACTAGCCGCTGGTATGTCGCCCCTGCGTTCTTCAGCCCGAAAGGCATTACCTTATAACAATAGGTCCCCCGGGGCGTGATGAAGGCTGTCTTCTCTTGGTCGGGTACGAATAGAGGTATCTGGTGGTATCCTCGGTAAGCGTCGAGGAAACTCATACGGTCGTGTCCGACAGTGGTGTCAATGAGCTGGTCGATCTTTGGAAGGGGGAAACTGTCTTTGGGACAGGCTGTATTGAGGTCGGTGAAGTTGACACAGACCCTCCACTTCCCCGTCTTCTTCTTGACCACTACTGTGTTGGCTAGCCACTGCGGATAGTGGACCTCTTTTATCGCTTGCGCT
This sequence comes from Persea americana, assembly GCA_029852735.1. Lineage (NCBI taxonomy): Eukaryota > Viridiplantae > Streptophyta > Magnoliopsida > Laurales > Lauraceae > Persea > Persea americana. The sequence continues at coordinate 16,373,852 of CM056820.1, read as the reverse complement.
TCGAGCAGCTTTTCAACCACTTCCTTCACGGCCTCAGTTTGTGGGACCCTGGTTCGGCGTGCTTTTTGGATCACGGGCTTATGGTTGGGGTCCACATTCAGCTTGTGGCACATGACTGCTGGGTCGATGCCGGGCATCTCGTAAGGCGTCCATGCAAAGACCTCTTTATTCTTGAGGAGGAGGTCCAGCAGCTGTGTCTTCTCGGGCTCAGGGAGCTGGCTTCCAACTAGGAAAAATCTGTCCGGGTCGACGGGGTCGATCCTGACCTCGGTGAGGTCCTTGACGCTCTTCTGCACCGGGGCCCTGCCAACATCCCCAAGCTCGGCTTCTCTGTCCAGCTCGGCTACATTCACCTGGGACGATTCGGCTTCTCCAGGAAGCACGGCCATCAAGCATTGTCTGCCCATGTTCTGGTCGCCTCTTATAATGATCATGTCGGTCCAGCCAGACGGGTTTTCTAGGGGGAACTTGAGCTTCTGATGACGGGTGGAGGGCACAGCCTCCATGCCATGCAGCCACGTCCTTCCCATTATGACATTGTATAGGGAGGGGACGTCGACGACTAGGAAGTCAACCTGCCTGGAGGCGCCTCCTACTTGGACTCTAAGGGAGATCTTCCCCTTCGGGTACACCGGTTTCGAGGTGAAGTCACGAAAGGAGTTCGGGCAGTTTGGAGGTCCTCGTCTTTGAGTTTCAGCTTCTGAAAGCAATCGTAGTACAGAATCTCGGACGAGCTACCTGGGTTGACAAGGACTCTCTGAACCAAGAAGTTCTGCAGCTTCAAGGTGAGCACTAGAGGGTCGTTATGTGGGAGTTCTACGTCCTCTAGATCCCTGTCGGAGAACCATATTCTGGGCCCCTCTTTCTTGGCTTTCTTTGCAGCCGGTTCCAGCGCTGTAGTCAACACCTGCTTCTGATGGGAGGCCCTTCTGGCCTCGGCACGGTCCTGAGAGCTCCCCTTAGGCGGAGGAGCAAGGTGGATGACGTTGATTATGCCCTCCAGCTCGCTATCCTGGCCGCCATCATCTCGGCGCGGAGGTCGGCTGCTGTCCCGGCCTCCCTCCTTGACGTAGTCCCTCAGGTGCCCCTCTCGGACAAGGTTCTCCAGGTGGGACTTGAAGCTTTTGCACTCATCAGTTATGTGCCCGCTTGCTTGTGATAAGCATAGAACTTGCCCTGGTCCCAGGAGGAGGGGTCACCCTTCATCGGCTGCGGCCATTTGAAGAAGGGCTGCGCCTTTATTTTGTGGAGGAGCTTATAGATGGGCTCCTTGAAGATCGTGTTTACCGCTTTGAAGGTGGTGGCATCGTTTCCGGTCCTCCTGCTGCTCCCCGAGGCTGCGATCGAGGTGGAGGGGTTCCGTCGACGATCTGAGGACCGGGCCCTATACCGATCCGGGGACGGGTCTCTACGGCGGTCCTCCCTCTTGGAGGACCTGTTGTCTCTGTCTCCTTTGGATGGTCGGTCCTTCTGGGAGAGGCCGAAGTTCTCCCGCCCGCGGACCTCGTCCTCTTCTGCCCGGATGAACCGGTTTGCCCGGGTTATGAGCTCCTTCATGGTGAATACGGGGTACATGACTAGCTGCGCCCGAAGTTGGATGCCCGGGCGCAGGGCCAGCTGAAAGGATTTCACTGCCATCTCCTCAGAAGCACACTCGATCTGGCTGTAACAGTCCAGAAGCGATGGGAGAACTGGGTGACGTTCTCGTCCTCTCGTATCTGGAGGGCCATCAGGTCAGCATCGGTCTTTGGGATGACGCGGTGGGCCTGGAACTTCTCCAGGAAGGACGTCCGAAGCAGTCGCCAACTGGAGATGGAGCCTCCAGGGAGTGAGCAGAACCATCGTAGGGGGAGATCTCCCAAATTGGAGGAAAAAACTCGACAGGTCAGGAAGTCGTCATCCCCCCAAACTGACATCCTCTGGATGTAGTGTCGGAGGTGAGCCGCAGGGTCCGAGGTTCCATCATACAGGTTGAACCTCGGGACGTTGAACTTCTCGGGGGGAGAGTACTTTCTGATCTCCCTGAAGAAAGGAGATGCGCCTGTGTCTTCAGCTTCAAAGGTGCTGCACTGGTCTCGGACAATACCAGCAGTCTCCATATTCTGGCGAACAGTCTGCTTGACCTGCTGGTCGATCCACTGCTTGAGCTCCTCCTCGTCTTCTGGTATCCTCCGCTGCTTCTTTGGCTCTACATGCTCGAGGCTGCTGCTGGAGTCTTCTTCTCTGTGGACCCGATCACGCCTCTTACTATCGAGGACGTGCCTCAGGTCCCGCCTGTGGCCCGGAAGAGCTTGGCTGTGCCTAGGGGGAGGACCCGAGGCATGGCTACTCCCGTGAGGTGGGCTCCGAGACCCCCTCGTCTCTTGGAGCTGCTGTTTAAGTCGCAAGATAAGCTCGTCCTGCTCCTGATGAGGCGGTTTTGAGCTCTAACCTCATCCAGGAGAGGGTCTTCGTCTTCATCAGGATTGACCTGATGGTGGGGTTGAGGTCCAGCCGGTGCTGACTTTTCACGCAGCTTGGTGACTGACTTGTCACCTCGCCTGGCGTGCTCATTACTATGGTGGGGTTGCTCTGGAGGCATAACATTGTGAAAGGAAGGCATTGTCAATCCCCTAGACTGGGATACCAACTGGACGGTAGGGGACCTTCCTCATGACCTTCTCTGTCGAGGGGGTGGACCTTGTACCAACACAGGCTGCATGGTTGGTCCCTTGCCCTTGGAGGGTCCTTCACCATTTCTAGTTTTTGGAGGCATGGTGCTTGAAAGCTTTTTGTTCAGTGTTGACACCAAAAATGTCACTTTGCCTCATCAACATCAAAAGCTATATGGAGCCGCATCCTACTACAAACAGGCAAAGCTGCTTCAAGCATCAGATCTTGACAGAACCAAACAAAAACTACAAGATCTTTCAAAGTAGCCAAAAGAAGGGTACACATGAAGTTTCGGGCCATTTCGACACTATTTGGCCTAACTTCAATCCTCCAACAGCTGAGCCGGAGCTCCCGACGGCGACAGTGTCAAAAACATCAAATCTTCGATCAGAGCCTATGGATGGTCTCAAAATACCTCCAAAAGGCTCCATGTCGAATTTCAAGTCAAACCGACACCGTTTGACCCTCCATCAACTCTCGAACGACGAAATCAAGCCTCTCAGCGGCGAGAACCTCTGATACCGCCACTCATCAAACAAAACACATGAGTAGCTTCTGCATGCTTCCAAAGGGTTGCACGTCAAATTTCAGGTCATTCCGACAACGTTTGACCCGGTTTTGATGCTCCGAAGCAAAATCAAGCCTACTGGCGGCGAAGCTCCCTGGGACCATGGCACCCAAATCGGAGCTAATGGATCATCTCAAAATGACTCCAATAGGCTCCCCGTCAAATTTCAGGTCAATCGGACATCGGATGACCGTACATCAAAGCTCGACATCTTCCGCACGATGAAATCAAGTCAAGCATCGACGGGACCCCAAACGGCTTCAAAACTCAAATAAAAGCCCATGGTTGGTCCTATCTAATGCCCAAGAAGCTTCACCTCAAATTTCAGGTCATTCCGACATCGTTTGACCCAGTTTCAACTCTTAGCGGAAAATCGGCTACAAAGTCTTCGGCTTTTCCAAAAAATAGGAAACTTTGTGCTCTGATTTGCACAGCGTTTCCACAGGTTTTCTTCAGAGGAATTAAGCCAATAAATGAGGAGAAATGTCAAAGAAAAATACAGGAGAAAACAGAAGCGAAAAAGCCTCAGAAACGACCAAGAAACGGCGACCGGAAGGCGACCGAAAAGTGGACCAAAGTCCAAGGTCGCCGGCGACCTTGGCCCATGGTCGCCGGCGACCATGGGTGCATGGTCGCCGGCGACCCTGGAAATCCGGGTCGCCGGATTTCCGCCAAAAGTGTCGTTTTTTCCGTTCTTTTTCGTGTTTCGCGATGTTTGGCCCCTGTGATTTTCTTAAAATCTGATTTTTGAAGCATGATATCCGTCGATCTTCGTCGACATCACGGATCTGCCATCAAAATCATTTGATCATCATCGGACACTCCGAAACCGCCAACTGGCCAACCAAGAAAGCACACTTTCTGCCCAACCGATCAAAAAATCGACTGGACAGATGCTGTCGGCCCATTAGTGGCAACCAATGTCTGAATCTTAATCGTCATCCGACATCAAACAACGTACGGATCCATCGATGATCATCGCAAGAAGAATTTCAAAAGACGCGGCGCGGCCCGCGACTTTTCAAGCGACTCGGCAGCCAATTAATGAAGTTAAATGACCCTTTTATGGCAATTTATTAGGGTCATTAACTCATTATTCTGAATGGCCCAATCAGAAGCCAAGAAATGGGAGTTACAAGTCCAATTAATCATGAAAATTAACCATGTAACTCCTATCATTATGGAGATTAATCATGGTAATTAATCATGAAACTCCCATCATCATGGAGATTAAATGCCCATTATTCTCCATCGGCCAATCAAAATCCAAGAAAAAGGAGTTACAATATAAAGAATTAAATCTTGTAACTCCTCCCATCATGGAGCATTAATACCATTAATGCCCATAAAACCCTCCTAATGGCCACCAAAAGCCTATAAATAGGCGGTCATTCCGAGGAGAAAGGGTCAGAAAAAATTGTTAAAGGTCCAGAAAAATTGTCTAAAGTGGTCCTGAAAAATCCCCACAAAATTGCTAAAAACTCTCGGAGAAATCTCTGCGCAAAGAAGCTCAGCTACTCTAAAGAAGCTCTGCTGCAAATTCTACAAGGTGATCGAAGTCCCTTGGGGGGCCACCCCCCCAAGATCTCCTCTCTTCTTCTATCCAACATGGTCTAGATGTGGCTTTTCAACCCGTCTACTTGGTTTTTTATTGGATATAAGACCTTATCTTGGTCTTTATCCTCTAAAAATCTAAGGTCCAAGCCAAGCCAAGTGAATCAAAGCATCAAGTGTTCTCATCTGAAGGACGATGGCGGAGTCCATACATGACTCGCAACTGTCGATCTGAACAAGTCCCCACGATCTCTTGAGAAGTCAGATTCATTTTCTTACTTTTCTGTTGTATTGTGTATTTTTTTAAAAGGGACATAAAAATCACATTTCTTGTCTTTACATTTTGATGAGATTTGTAAACTGCCTTCTACGGCACAAAATCGCCTATCACGGCAAAACCGCCTTTCACGGCAAACATGAAAATCGCCTTTCACGGCATTAAAAAATTTTGTCACTTTCTTTAAAATATATGTGCAATGGAAAGTTAGAAAAAAAAGTTGATTTCCTTTTCTACTTGTGAAGGTGAATATCCGGATCACCACTTCAGATTCCAAGTAGAATAGAAAATCTGGCATACCTGTACAAAAAGAAAAAAAATGTTGATGCTTGCTCTTTTTTTTCTCTTCGCCCCGCCGCACCCCGGCGGACCCGGGACGGAGGAAGGCAAGAAAGAAAAAGACGGGTCCATCATTCAGTAATTCCCACAGACGGCGCCAAACTGTAGGCGGTGAAAACACGACACCCACTTAGATTGAGATGAACTCTGTAGATCAGGGAATACCAAACGCCAAGAACCTGAAAAGGGAAGGAAAACGACTTAGGTTAGAGCCCCTGGCTGCTGTGAGCCGAAGGCGCTCCAATGCCTGAGTTAGTTCTAAAAAACTAAACAGGAGGAGGAAGGAGAGGAGAATGAGACGATGTGTTGTGTATTGTGTGTTGCGTACCTCCATGGGGCTGATCCCGCATGTGTATATGTAGACATTCCTCGTTCATTCCCTCTATGAGTGGGTGTATGTGGGGTGAGGTCCCATCGATCCTTACCCTGACATTCGGCGGTAGGTAAAAAGGAAACATCCCATCCAAACCTTCCATGCCTTCAGTCAGTTGATGTTAAGAGATGATAAAGCTAACTTCTTATTGCCATAAATGAGCAATCCTATCGTCATAAATGAACGCTCCTATCTGTCAGGGCGCGCTGCACTTCTCGGAGGAAGGTGACGGCCCACGCTGGCCGCACTGGAGCAGTGATGAGCTGGCACTCATCCCGAGCTGCCGAACTGCCCGCTGAGCGGGCACTCCTAGCCAAGCTGCCGTGCTGCAGGGCGAGCTTTTCGGGCCCGGCGCTCCTCACCGAGCCACCGAACTGCTGGGCTGTGCTTTATCGAGATCGAGGTGAGGGTCAGCGTATCACCGTGGTTCTTAATCTCGTCATTGCGGTGTTTTTCCCACACACGGGTCAACCATCAAGAAAGAAATTCTTGCTATAGTTTCATCCATTCTCAAATTTCAAAGTGATATTTTGAATAAACCATTTCTCCTACGCATTGATTGCAAACCAGCAAAAGAGGTTTTAGAAAAGGATGTCAAAAATCTCGCTTCAAAACAAATCTTTGCTTGATGGCAAGCTTTGCTTTGAATAATTGATTTCAAAATCGAATTTATAAAGCGTTCTTCTAATTCTCTGCCTAATTATCTCTCGCGCTAATTTCTACAGGGTCGAGAGAAGTTCTAGTCTGTCCATAATGTCCAAAAAAATCCAAAAATAAAGCCAAACAGCTTGACTCAATGAGTGAATTAAGCCTCCCTAATAAATTCTCTCCTTCGACACAACCCACCAAAACCATCAAAAGAGAATCTTCTCAATACCAGCTCATGGAGAACTCCAAATCGTTCCCCTTGACAATTTCCTTGCAAGTCTCCTTGCTGATCAAATAGCTTCAAAAATCTATCAACCAAATATGCATTTTTTGCCAAAAAATATCCTCCTTCTCTATCAATTTCTATGAAGCCATCCTCGAACAAACCAATAGCGCACTTATTACTCACAATGACAAAGATGGTGAAACCGCCTTCTCCAAGCTCAAAATTATCCATATCCTCTCCCTTAAGGAATGGCAGAATAATTGGGCTACTACAAAGCCCTAATAAAAAACAATGGCCATATAATTGCTGGGACTATATGAATGCTTGGGAATATCTTCTCCTTCGCCAAAACTCCAAGCAAACCCACTCCTGGTTTATTAGCTTTCAAAAAACCCGAAATGCTTAAGTCCTTGATTGGTTTTGGATAAACCGGTGGTCCCTTTATGGCCCATCTTCATCCATCCTTCTGGACTCCCTCTCAGACCATTTCAAATCTTTTGCCACTCAAAAGGCCTCTTTAAAATCCAGTGAACCTTCATACCTTTTTCTAATGTATTCCCTTTCCTATGGTATCCCTTGGATCCTTAAATGGGACTACAATAAAACTTCAAATCCTCCATTTTTATACAGAAGAACTTTTGTTAAAAAATGGGACAAATTTGATTTCTCTCCAGTTCTTCAAAATTAAGTTCCTTCAATTTCCAATTTACAACAATTTCCCCCTTTACCCAAAATAGATCCATACAGATCCTTCAAAGCAGCAGTTACTAAAGTTATCAAAAATCCTGCAGCAGGCCCATTCAAAACTGCTCCCATATCAAAACCCAATTCTTCCAAACCTAGTTCTCAAACTTTTATGGACTCACAAGAATACCTAATGAGTCACATTCATGCTCTTCATAAAGAAATAGAAACCTTAAAAAAGAAGCCTCTTGCGCAGCTCCATGACGCTGCCCCTTCAGCAGCTTCCTCTGTTAATGAAGTTTCTGACGACCCACTCTCTCGGAGAAGATTAATATGAATTCTGACAAATACATAATACTTTCAATATAGCCGTCTCAATAACAAATACAGCTTCATTAATAATGCCCACTGCCTCCATCAATATTGCCAATTGCTTCAATGATAGCCATCTTCGTAAAAAATGCTCAACTGCCTCCATCAAAGCTCAGAGCATGCCTTCCGCAAAGCTCTCAATTTCAGTAAACAATTTCCACTACCGAGAATGACTCTGAATAAAGAATTTGGACGTCATTTTCGCAATTCACTATGCACCACTATTCAGCAGCACCATGCAGCTCTATTTGGCACTATGCAGCATTATTCAGCACTATTTGCCACTATGCAGCAGTCACTATTCATCAATCAAGCCGTCAAATTACTATTCACCAGTCACTATTTGGTACTATTCACATATTATTCAAATGGTGATCAATCACTTTCAATGAAGAAAAAATAAGTCAAAGATAGGTATCCGGATTTCAAATGCCTCCATGTCCGGAGCAATAATGAAGCCTCTCATGCAGCCATCAATCAAGCCTTGGTTATCAACGGACTTCAAACAATTTCAAGTCCACAATAATTTGTAAATTTGTCTATAAAAGGGACTGCCAGCCCTTATATCTAAGCAGAAGTAGTTTAGAAGTAGTTTTAGCAGCAAGACTTGAGTCTCCAAATTCTCTAGTCTTTGTAATTTGTTTTGTGTTTTCTTAGTATAGTTTGAGTAACCATCCCCTGGGTGTAATCTGCTATCAGAGCCCCAACAATTTGAGTAGCCGTTCCTCTCATATCTCCCAACAATTTGAACAATTTGAGTAATCAGATTATAATTGATTGTAATTACTGCCCTTAATTGGGCCATCAACGGTATATAAAGGGGTGTCGATCCTATCATGGGACATCACCAATTTCCCACAAATCTCTAGTTCATTTTGCTCTTTTCACCTTTACATGGTGTCGGAGCTAGGGAATCTTCATCAAGGGCTCGCTTTCTTCCATTCAAGAAGTTAATTTGCAGTCTCATACAGCAAATTTTCATTTCAACACAGTAAAAAGACTGCTATGAAGATCAATCTGATCAACAGAAAGGCCCATCTCCGGATTGCAATCTCTCTTTGCATCAACAGAGATTTCAGCATCCTTTTCTCTTCTGTCCAAGCATTAGAATCAATTTTTCTGTAAGAGCATCTCCATTTACACACATCGGCACAGTCGCATGACTGTTCTATCAACCTGATCAATAGTGGGCCCCATCTATGATAAGCGATCACACCAGTAGGCTGCATCATCAGGGTCGCCCATTTATCCTTGGTTTTTTAAGCATTTTTTCAAGATTTATTAGCTCCACCAGGTCAGTCATTTACCCATTTTTCTGGATCGACAGTTTTTCAAGATGGTCTTCCTTTTGTCTTTGCAGAATCACATCCAACCATTGGATTGGACTGGTTCTTCTTCTAATAGGGTTGTAAATCCATCTGTACGATAACTTGAAAGGTTGATTAGTGCATAAATCACTCTGCGAGAAGATCTGGTCATTCTAGCATAGAAATTTTGGGCACCCAGGCACTTTTTTTTTTGTTTTCTTTCTGAATTGAAAAAAGTTCATTCTACTTGAAGCATTTCTCACTACTTCTCATCGGAAATTAAGTTTTGTGCTACTCTTGGAAAAGGTGGACATTATCCCTGCTAAATTGGTTGGAACAAACTACATGAGTTGGTCCTGCCATCACAAAAACTTTGTGACAGGTCATGGACTACTAGGATATTTAGATGGAACTACCCCAACATCAATAACAGTAACTGAAATTGATGGTTCTGGTGCCAAAACACTTGCATCCTGGAACCAGAACAATGCAAAAGTCGTCACTTGGATCCTCAATTCTGTAGATCCATCTGTCTCTTTGGCACTTCAAGCTTATATAACGGCTTCTTACATGTGGGTCCATCTCAAGAATTTGTACCAATAGGCTAACAAAGCAAGACGCTTTCATTTGGACGCTGAATTGGCCAAATATTGTCAAAATGATAAAACTTGTGTCCAGGAAGTATTTGGAGAAGATACCAGGCTTTGATCTACACAGTCTATTACTAGTGAACCAAAGATCTTTCTCACTAGTCAAGAACTTACACCAGTTGATGACACTGCTCTTCTTACTACTAGAGGTCAGAAACCCCAATGTTATGAATGCAAGAAATACAGGCATGTATCCCGTAATTGTCACCAAAAACTATTTTGCAACTATTGCAAAAGAAATGGCCATGTCATCTTTGAATGTACTAGATGACATCAAAAGAAACCAGAACAACTTCCAAAGCGTGGACCCACTGCTCTTCAAGCTCAATCCATCATTCAACAAACTGCTTAAGTAGCTAATAATGAACAAGTGACCGTGACGAATGCTCAGATTCGGGATATGATAAACTCTTCTGTCAATTCAGCTTTTGCATCAATGAGTATTAATGGTCTGTTTTTCCTCGTATTGCTTTACCTACTTTTCATTCTGCTTTGTCTATTTCTGTAAACCCATCTATCTGGTTCATAGACTCAAGGGCATCCAACCATGTGTCAGACCCTGACCCAAATTAGAGCGATTAGTGTGAATTAAGTGAGCGTCTAGCTTAAGAGGGTTTATAGTGATCGTTGGGTTAGCATATGGTTTGATTTAGTCTTGGAAATTTGCTTGGGGAATCTTGAGAGCATTCGTTTTAGTCAGACACGCTCAGGGATGCCTTGAGTGCACGTGTGAGCATGGGAGGAAATTCTGGATTTTTTATTAAATCATGATTTTTATTACTTTTGAAGGGTTTTATTATTTCCTACAACTTTCGTATTCAGTCCTCCTTGTTCGAAGCTCAGAAACTCGTGTTTTAGCAAAAAGAGTAAAAGTGTCTTTTCACACCCAAATCTGGACACAATTTTTGAAATCTCAAAACTATGTCAAATTTATACTTTTTGGAAACTACATTTTTCGAGGATCATTTTATCCTTCTGATAAGTCCTTAAAAATGTAGAATTTCCTCATCATTTTAGAGTAATTAAGGACTTAATCATCAAATCATGGACCATTTTAGTAAAAAATTATGATTTTATGTTTTTGAGCATCAAAGTCTAAATTCGAGTCAAAATTCATCCAAAAATTGCATTTTCACATAAAATCATGAATTTCTCTATTTTTGGCATTGAAAGTCAAAAATCTCTCATAACTTTTTAATCACACATGAAATGATGAATTTTCTTTGCACCTTTAATTTAATTGAAGAAAACTTGATGAAATTGTGACATTTTATGCATTTATTTGGTGTGAATTGGGACCGCATCTTGCATAATTCCTTACCTAAATGATTAGATTATTCTTTGATCTTTGCTTTTATTTTTGTAGGGAATTTCCGAAATCGGGGCCCACGGAAGAGAATTGATGAATCAAATGCACCGTGGACCCACCTTCCTTTGGCATGGATTCTAAGGTAGGGGCGGCCATGGTAGGGTCCGCTCTCATATGCAAGAAAAAAAATCAGATTTAATCTTTTGAAGATAAGTTCCAAATTTGTGGGCCATGAGATGATGAGGTGTCATATCTACTCTCCAACAAATATTGCTTACATGTCAAGATGGATGGCTAAGATTCAATTCAAGCCAAACAAAGAAGAAAAAAAAATTGCAAAAGAAAGACAAGCCAAGGCAGGGATGTCCAAGCATGGGATAGTTCAAGATTGCATTCTTCCAAGTATGGCCCACTCCTATGTCATGTTTGGGATGAAATTAAATTCAGATTTGAAGAGATGTTTAAGGTGGGCCATGCTAAGAGGTTTTTCTAGCCATGAGGAGTTCAAAAGATTGGAAATCTTGCTAAGCAATCCAAGTTGGAAAAAAATTGAAAGAGTGCAAGATTGTAGCTAAATTTATCTCCTAAAAGATAGGCTTCAAGATTGAAGTTTGCAAACCAAGAATTCTCCCCAAGAAGTGTTGCACGTCCAACACCACTCCAAGAAGATAAAAAACATCCAAGAAAGGGGCTGCCCATATTGTTCAAGATTTGAACTAAATCTGAAGTGGGCCCAAGAGAGGAAGTTGTGTGAGACATAAAGAATCCTATTTTTAGTAGGATTATGTGCCAAGAAATCCAAGGAGATAACAAGATGGAAAATCCCTAAAATCTCTCAAAAACCCTCCTAATCCTAATCCAACTTGGACCCCACACTACTAATCCTTACCCAAATCAAAACCTTGCAACCCAAGCTATCAAAAATATATAAAAAGAGCCAAAAGAGGGTTGGACGTGAGTACCATCTCCCCCTCACACCTTGGACGACCAGCAACTTCTAATTCCCCCTTTTCCATTAATTTTTCTTCATCTCTCCTCCTTCCATCAATATTTCATCCAAGGCCTTCCCTAAGGCACACTACCACTTGGATTTCTACGCCGTCGCGCCGCCGCCGCCGCTATCGTCACTCCACCATCGGATCATCCTTGAAATCATCTTCCCTTGCTTAGATTTCAGATCGCGAAATGAGAGCCGGTTGGATCGCCGTTCAAGACCGCGAATCCCTCTCCTCCGTTTAGTGTTTCTTGTGTCTATGGTAAGGTTGGATGCACTTTATTTTTATTAAAAGAATTTTATAATGGTTATTTGCTTGTAATGGGTCTTTCATTAATAAATCAAGTTTATGAGGTCTTGGTCTTCACCAATGAGTCAACATCGAATTTTTGTGCGTAGTGACAGTGCGCACTTGGTGCGGTGGTCTTGATTTTTCTTGATAACATCAAGCAAAGTAATTATTGCAAAGTTTTAGAATTAAAATCTAATTTATTTATTCTCTGATTTTATTTTATTTTATTTTTATTTTATTTTTCTTATGCACCTTAACAATTATTGCAATTGGTTGGGCTAATAAATCTTCTGGTGATGCAGTGGTTAGATTAAGTTTCTAGATTAGGATTTTAATTTTCTTTGGTTGTAATTAATATTTCAGATTTGTAATTAATTTTTAATTCAATTAGAAAATTTGATTTGTATAGTTTTTTTTAGGCTAGAACTAGTTTTTTTTTATTAGGACAGGTTTTGCGATAAATAAACTCTCCGTGGATTGATCCGGTTTCACCGGTTATTACTACAATTGCGACCTTGCACTTGGGGCTACGATCAAGTTTTTGGCGCCGTTGCCGGGGAGTTTTTCTTCGCTTAAGGTATTTTTTCCAACCTGTCTTTTTAATTGCTTTGTGGGTGTGCCTTTACTATTCCGCAATCATTCTAGATCTAAGGGTAGCATGCATGGAATGTTTAGACCAGCCCTATTGCATTAAAAAGTGCATTTTTAATCTCTGATTTTTGATAAAATTGGAACTATTTCAGATCTGAAAAAATTATTTTTTTCTGATTTTTCAAAAATCACATCCAATTTCTAAAAATTGCCTAATTTACTTGTTCTAATTTGGACTAGTTTAGGTCATTTTTTTTATTTTTTTTGTTGCTGGTTAGGATTAATTAGGGTCTGTTAAATTCAGTTATTTTTCATATTTTTAGGTTTTTAAAGTTTCCAAAAAAATTATGGAACTTTCCCTCACAAAGGCAAGTCGTAGATCGCACAAATTCGGCTTTTTGGCCACCAAGCTTGCAAAAATCTGAAAATTTCAGAACTTTCATTGGAAACTCAGTTTTTTTAGTTGTTTTTAAATTTAAAAAGACTCTTAAAAACTTGCTGGAATTTTTTTTTTTTTTTTTAAGAAGGTTAGTTATTTCTTTGGAAAGCCGAACAAACTGCTTTTCTTGATTGGTTCGATGTCTAGGCAAGTCCCGTCCCATTAGATAAGGGAGACAAGTCTCTTGTTCTAGAAGGTGGTTTTTAAGCGGGACCCTTGCAACGCATCGTGACCCCACCACTGATCTGGAGACTTACCTGGTTGGGCCAGTTTCATAGATTTGAGTTTGGGAACTTTCCTTAGAGATATTAAACTCTCTAAGATTAGGACTTTGCAAGAATTTGAGAATCCTCTTTTAAATCTAAGAACGGACCTTAGGTAGTTTTTCTTTCTAGGTTTCTTTATAAAAATACAAAAATAAATAAATAAAAACTTTTCAAAATTCCAAAAAATAAGGAAAGACCCCCATCTTCTTGGCAGAGGGACTCCTCAAATCGGTTAGTAAGGAAGGAATCACCTATCAAGAGCTTGATTAAATTCTACGAATCTAGATCTCCTGGTTCTCTTAGGATTTCCAATATGGCTGATGAGCATAGTGATAACGAGGAGAACGGTAATGGGAATGGACCCAATAATAATAGGGAGGTGAATCAACCTCTTAGGAGTTTACGTGATTACCTTCACCCTACACGATAAGCCACACCGTTGTGCATGGTTATACCCGCAGGTGCGGGTCAATTTGATATCAAACCAGGAGTAATCCAACTTCTACCCAAATTTCATGGACTTGAATCAGAAAGTGCATATTTGCACATTAAAGAGTTTGAAGAAGTGTGTGCAACACTACACTTTAATAATGTGAGGGAAGACCTTATCAAATTTCATTTATTTCCATTTTCCCTCAAAGATAAGGCTAAGGCATGGCTTCACTCCTTACAACCCAATTCGATTGCTCTATGGTCCGACATGGTCCGGGAATTTTTAAAGAAATTTTTCCCATTACATAAGACCAACACCTTACGGAGGAATATTATGAATTTTAAACAAAAAGACAAGGAGTCTTATTATAGGTGTTGGGAACGCTTTAATGAACTACTCCTTGCATGTCCCCACCACGGATTTGAATTGCACAATACAATTGGTCACTTCTATGATGGACTTAGTCCAGAAACACGTCAATTCGTGGAGATGATGTGCAATGGGGAGTTCATGGCGAAAAACCCAAATCAAGCATGGACCTACCTTCAGTTTTTGGCAGATAGTGCACAAAATTGGGACACATCTGAAGGTATAGACCCCGTAAAGCAATCGAGTCAGGCCAAAGGAGGGGGGTTATATGTATTAAAAGAAATCGATGATCTTCAAGCAAAAATTGCCTATCTTACAAGAGAAGTTGAGTCCTTGAAATTTGTGAAGAATAAGGAACCTGCTATAGTTTGTGGCATTTGCGCTAGTGATAAACACATTTCTTCGGAGTGCCCAACACTCCCTGCTTTTCAAGAAGCGTTTCATGAGCAAGCAAATGCCACTAACACATACAACCGGCAGTTTAACAATTCTTTGGGTAACACGTACAACCCTAATTGGAGGAATCACCCCAACTTTAGTTGGAGGAATGGCCCAAATGCTACTCAGCCCAATTTCAACCAAATGTCAAATCAATTTGGGGGTACTCCTAGTACATATGCTCAAAACACACAGCAAATGGTACCCCCTACAACACAAACGACACCTTGGGATGAACTTGTGGCTAAGTTTATGGTGAATCAAGAGTCCATCAATAAAAAACATGATCAGAACTTTGAGAATTTACAGACCACCATGCAGAACCTCTGCAAATTGATTGAATCACAAAATAAGGGGGCTTTTCCAGCCCAACCACAGCCCAATCCAAAAGGGCAATTTGAGGTTCATCAAGGTGGTCCGTCAAATTCAAAGGAGCAGGTTCAAGCTGTTACTACTCTACGTAGTGGTAAAGAGATTGCAAAGCCTGATCTGGAAAAAAATAAACAACCTGCATCCTCAGATCCGGAAGGGAAAGAAAATGAAGTCCCTCCTATCAAGGAAAAAAGCCAAGTTCCTCCAAGATTCAAGCCCTTACCACCTTTTCCCAACCGATTAGCTCCTACCAAGCCATCTATACAGAACCAGGAAATCTTTGATGTACTTAAAGAGGTTAAAATTAACATCCGGTTGTTAGACGCAATCAAACAAGTCCCATCTTACGCAAAGTTTCTTAAGGACTTGTGCACGTTGAAGCGTAAGATACATGTACAAAAGAAAGCATTCCTCACTGAGCAAGCTAGTGCAATTTTAAAGCATGACGCTCCCCCTAAATTCAAAGATCCAGGATGCCCCACGATTTCGTGCATTATTGGAAATTGTCAAATTGAACAAGCGCTGCTTGATCTTAGGGCGAGTGTCAACTTACTACCCTACTTGGTCTATATAAAATTGGGGTTAGGCGAACTCAAACCCACCCAGATTACTTTGCAGCTCGCAGACCGATCAGTCAAAAGACCGAGAGGGATAGTAGAGGATGTGCTTGTGCAAGTTGACAAGTTCTACTTTCCAGTAGACTTCATTGTGCTAGACACTCATCCTGTGGCAGATCCTCATGCTCAGATTCCGGTAATTCTGGGGAGACCATTCTTAGCCACATCCAATGCATTGATCAATTGCAGGAATGGAAAAATGACGCTATCTTTTGGTAACATGACATTAGAGCTAAATGTTCTTGACCTTTGCAAACAACCACGGGATGATAACATTGACCTTGAAGAAGTAGATTTGATCAGTGTTCTTACAGCAGAAACTTTTAAAAAATCAATCTCTGATTCCATTGAGTCAATTGAGGGCCTGACCCTCTGTGAAGAAACACTTGATAGCACTGTTGAAATGGTCAACACTATAGGCAAACCCTCTTTTGAAGAGCTATTACCAACTGGTACTCTGTCTCTTCCATCTCAGGTGAGGGCGCCCAAACCTGAGTTGAAACCCTTGCCCTCTCACCTGAAATATGCATACCTTGGAGAAAATGAAACATTTCCTGTAGTAATTTCTGCACACCTTGACAAGGACCAAGAAGTCCAACTCTTAGAAGTGCTCAAACTGCACAAAGGTGCAATCGCTTGGACCGTGGCTGACATTAAGGGAATTAATCCCCTCGTGTGTACACATCATATCTATTTGGAGGAGAATGCAAAACCCTCCCTTCAGATGCAACGCCGGTTAAACCCCACCATGCAGGAAGTGGTTAGGGCGGAAGTTTTGAAACTTCTAGATGTGGGTATCATTTATCCAATTTCGGATAGCCAATGGGTCAGCCCTACCCAAGTTGTACCTAAAAAGGCCGGCGTAACTATAGTCCGTAATGCTAATGATGAGCTCGTCCCAACCCGCGTACCCACAGGTTGGCGAGTTTGTATCGACTACAGAAAGTTAAATACTGTCACACGAAAGGATCATTTCCCCCTACCCTTCTTGGACCAAATTTTAGAACGGGTAGCTGGCCACGAGTATTATTGTTTCTTGGATGGATATTCTGGATACAATCAAATAGAGATCGCCCCGGAAGACCAAGAGAAAACAACTTTCACATGCCCCTTTAGCACCTTTGCTTACCGACGGATGCCCTTTGGGCTGTGTAATGCTCCTGCAACCTTTCAAAGGTGCATGCTGAGTATTTTTAGTGATATGGCGGAACGTTTTCTCGAAGTCTTCATGGACGATTTCTCCGTTTTTGGAGATTCTTTCCAAGATTGTTTGAGCAACTTAACTAAGGTCCTCTCTAGGTGTGAAGAAAAGAACTTAGTACTGAATTGGGAAAAATTTCATTTTATGGTACGACAAGGGATTGTCCTTGGCCACATCGTATCATCTAAAGGATTGGAAGTGGACAAAGACAAAATAGATCTAATTTCCAATTTGCCCGCCCCAAAAACCGTAAGAGATGTAAGATCTTTCTTAGGGCATGCTGGATTCTACAGAAGGTTCATAAAAGATTTTAGTGTCATTTCTCGACCATTATGCAACCTTCTGCTAAAGGAAGCAGAATTTGAGTGGACGGAGGCATGTCAAGTGGCTTTTACCAAGCTTAAGGACATGTTGACGACTGCTCCAATTATGCAACCTCCAGATTGGAGCCTACCCTTTGAAATCATGTGCGATGCTAGCGATTATGCAGTTGGGGCAGTTCTTGGGCAACGTAGGGACAAAAAGCCATATGTAATTTACTATGCTAGCAGAACTTTAAACAGTGCACAGATTAATTATTCTACAACAGAGAAAGGACTATTGGCTGTGGTCTATGCACTAGATAAATTCCGTTCCTACTTAATTGGATCCAAAATTGTGATCTTTACTGACCATTCTGCGCTGAAGTACTTGCTTTCTAAGAAAGATGCCAAGCCCAGACTGATCAGATGGATCCTTCTACTCCAAGAGTTCAATATCGAAATCAAGGATAAGAAAGGAGTAGAAAATGTGGTGGCTGATCATCTTTCTAGGATTGTCCTTTCCAACGCTTTAGAACCCTTGCCAATCCAGGACACTTTCCCTGATGAGCACTTGTTTGCCACATTTTCCCATTCTCCATGGTATGCTGACATTGCTAATTATCTAGCTTCGGGTGAAATTCCAAAAGAATGGACCCAACAAGATAAAAACAAGTTTTTCATTGAGGTGAAACAGTTTTTCTGGGATGACCCATACCTTTTCAAATACTGCCCAGACCAAATCATTAGGAGATGCATTCCAGACCATGAAATGAACAGTGTTATATCATTTTGCCATTCTCAAGCTTGTGGTGGCCATTTTTCTGCTAAAAAGACCGTTCACAAAATTTTGCAATCTGGATTTTATTGGCCCACTATATTTAAAGATGCATATGATTTCTGTAAAGTATGTGAGCGGTGCCAAAAATTGGGTTCAATTTCCAAAAGGAACATGATGCCTTTAAACCCAATTTTGGTCGTCGAGTTATTCGATGTATGGGGTATAGACTTTATGGGACCATTTCCCCCGAGCTTTGGTTTTCATTATATCCTCGTTGCAGTTGATTATGTTTCCAAATGGATTGAAGCAATCCCATGTAGGAACAATGATGCTAAAACGGTAAAAAAGTTTATCTTGGACAATATCTTTTTCCGTTTTGGAACTCCGCGTGCCATCATTAGTGATGGGGGCACTCACTTTTGTAACCGCATTATTGAGAGTTTATTTCAAAATTACGGTGTTACACATAAAGTGGCTACCCCCTATCATCCTCAAACAAGTGGGCAGGTAGAGGTCTCAAATAGGGAAATTAAAAGAATTTTGGAGACCACGGTAAAACCGAATCGTAAGGATTGGTCCATGCGGTTAAATGATGCTTTGTGGGCCTATCGCACTGCGTATAAGACCCCAATTGGGATGTCTCCATACCGGCTTATATATGGGAAAGCTTGCCACCTTCCAGTGGAGCTAGAACATAAAGCTTATTGGGCCATAAAACAAATGAACTTTGACTTAGACAAGGCTGGGGAGAAAAGAGCCCTTGATCTAAATGAATTAGAAGAATTGAGAAACGAGGCTTATATGAACTCAAGAATTTACAAGGACAGGACTAAGGCCTTTCATGATAAACGGATATTAAGAAAATCATTCCATCCATCTCAAAAAGTCCTCTTGTACAATTCTCGACTTCATCTTTTCCCTGGAAAGTTACGATCTCGTTGGACAGGCCCCTACATTGTTCAAGAAGTATTTCCATATGGGGCAGTGACCCTCATTGATCCATCGAATGGTACCTCTTTTAAAGTTAATGGCCAACGTTTAAAACCATTCTTGGAGACTATTCCTCCAGAGGAAAATGTAATTCCTCTGATCGATCCTATCTATCAGGATTGATGGGCACTGGATCTGACAGTGGCCCATACCTTTGTATATTATGCATATATTTTTCTATTTTCTTTGTGTGTTCTTTGTCTCACATTGGACAGGGTACTACGCAAAAGCTTCATTACTCCAGGTGCTTTCTACCCTTTTTCCTCCTTTTACATTTTCACCTCATGTTACATTTCATTTCGCATTTCATGTATGACATCGAGGACGTTGTCTAGTTTAGGTTGGGGGGTGGGAACAAGCACACTTGTCCAATTTTAGACAAATTTTTTTTCGTAGTCTTTTAAAAAAAAAAAAAAAAGGGGTTCTCAAAAGAACTTGACGATTCGAAGATGCTTAGAAATCTGGAATTTCAGAATTTTTTGGAAGGAAGTAAAATGAAGGTTCATCATTTTCTAAAAAATAAAAAGAATACCGAACTTTGTTTTTCACAGTACCACGTGTACATCATTTCAAAAGTTTTGGACAAAAAAGATTTAAGTGTCATTTTCAGAGTTCTTTCAAGAGAGAAAAAGAGACGACTTTCTGAAATTTGGCCATATGAGTTCTCCTGGTTCATCGGCATGGTTAGGCCAACCAAAACCAGTGAATTAATTCGGGTGAATTGAAAAGGGCTGCCTATTGTTGGGGACCGTTTAAAATGAAAAAAAAATTGCCAAGGGATGCACAAATAAGTGTTTAAAAAAAAAGTGTTTAGTTATAACTCTTGAAAAGAATAAAAAGTTATGTGACTAGTTTGGGTTCGTAGCCTTTTTAACCCGAGCAAGTAAGCTCGTAGGGGTATTTATATACCTAGTGCCCTAAAGACATCTGTTTTGGGAGTCATTGGCCTAATGCTCATTATATGGGTTAATTAGAAAGCTTAAGGGACCTAGGCATTGCACAGTCACATGTGTGTGTTCAAAAAAAAAAAAAAAAAAAGATGCATCTTGCTGCCTTTGAAAAACAACAGTGCGAAAGCCGTCATAGTAGCCTTGAGAGGAGACTTGTATTTTGCCCGAATCTAGGAAAGTTGGAAATTCCGAGGGAGAATTCTGTTTTCATAGCATTATCGTAGAACATTTAAAATTTTTGTTTTGATGTATACACTTGCACAAGGCACTCAAAGTTTTGGTATAATTTAAAAAAAAAAAAAAAAAAGAAAAAAAAAAGACAAAAAAAATGAACCAGATTTTGAAAAGTCTGAAATCTTGATTATTTGAGGATTCGAGGCATCCGATTTGATTCAATCGTCTTTTGAAAAACCTTCCATTGAATTTCTTTCACTTTTAGGTAAATGAATTTTGTGGGCATATTCACTGCAAACCCTCACGAGGCACAACTCGTCCACTAGGGGTAACCTAGGGGTTTAAGGGCTTATTGCATACGCTAAATGCAGCCGAGAGTGCCAGCGAAAGTGGCGTTTTTCTTTTTGTCTTTGCATTTAGTTTAGATTAGATTAGGCCAGAAGACCTACCATAGTTTGCATATCTTGCTCGGGACTAGCAAAAAGCTGGTTGGGGGGTGTGATAAGTCCTTAAAAATGTAGAATTCCCTCATCATTTTAGAGTAATTAAGGACTTAATCATCAAATCATGGACCATTTTAGTAAAAAATTATGATTTTATGTTTTTGAGCATCAAAGTCTAAATTCGAGTCAAAATTCATCCAAAAATTGCATTTTCACATAAAATCATGAATTTCTCTATTTTTGGCATTGAAAGTCAAAAATTTCTCATAACTTTTTAATCACACATGAAATGATGAATTTTCTTTGCACCTTTAATTTAATTGAAGAAAACTTGATAAAATTGTGACATTTTATGCATTTATTTGGTGTGAATTGGGACCGCATCTTGCATAATTCCTTACCTATATGATTAGATTATTCTTTGATCTTTGCTTTTATTTTTGTAGGGAATTTCAGAAATCGGGGCCCACGGAAGAGAATTGATGAATCAAATGCACCATGGACCCACCTTCCTTTGGCATGGATTCTAAGGTAGGGGCGGCCATGGTAGAGTCAGCTCTCATATGCAAGAAAAAAAAATTAGATTTAATCTTTTGAAGATAAGTTCCAAATTTGTGGGCCATGAGATGATGAGGTGTCATATCTACTCTCCAACAAATATTGCTTACATGTCAAGATGGATGGCTAAGATTCAATTCAAGCCAAACAAAGAAGAAAAAAAAATTGCAAAAGAAAGACAAGCCAAGGCAGGGACGTCCAAGCATGGGATAGTTCAAGATTGCATTCTTCCAAGTATGGCCCACTCCTATGTCATGTTTGGGATGAAATTAAATTCAGATTTGAAGAGATGTTTAAGGTGGGCCATGCTAAGAGGTTTTTCTAGCCATGAGGAGTTCAAAAGATTGGAAATCTTGCTAAGCAATCCAAGTTGGAAAAAAATTGAAAGAGTGCAAGATTGTAGCTAAATTTATCTCCTAAAAGATAGGCTTCAAGATTGAAGTTTGCAAACCAAGAATTCTCCCCAAGAAGTGTTGCACGTCCAACACCACTCCAAAAAGATAAAAAAACGTCCAAGAAAGGGGCTGCCCATATTGTTCAAGATTTGAACTAAATCTGAAGTGGGCCCAAGAGAGGAAGTTGTGTGAGACATAAAGAATCCTATTTTTAGTAGGATTATGTGCCAAGAAATCCAAGGAGATAACAAGATGGAAAATCCCTAAAATCTCTCAAAAACCCTCCTAATCCTAATCCAACTTGGACCCCACACTACTAATCCTTACCCAAATCAAAACCTTGCAACCGAAGCTATCAAAAATATATAAAAAGAGCCAAAAGAGGGCTGGACGTGAGTACCATCTCCCCCTCACACCTTTAATATGTACAAATTCTTTACAGAAAGTAAAGTTTACTTATACATATCATTTCCTATTTAGATCACCCATGCATATTCAAATACAATGCATGTGATCCCTGTTTACAACAAAATGAATCTATTCAAAATGTTCCCAACATTGTCTAAACCGGTCGCCTCCGATTTATATCCATTCGTTCAATCCTCCTGGGGGAACCGGATTGGTCTCCTCCGCTGGCGGCGTGGTCTCGGAACCACTGGGACGGCCAACTGGGCCTGTAATGTCATCAATAACACTGTGAACACGACGGTTCAACAATGTATACACAATTCTATGACAATCATATGTTAGCAATTTGATTCCAATGTATAACAATAATATTCAAATCAATTCAATTTCAATTCAATTCAATTCAATTTCATATAATTCTTCCCTGAAGGAAACATGCAATTCATGTAAGTCTCCCCTGAAGAGAGCATTCAATTCATTTATATACACTTTATCAAGTGTCTTTTCGTTGTCCTCTAGCATAGGTGGAAGGCGCACCATTCACAACCCAGCCTTTCAAGGACTCATTTCATTTCATTATTACTCACTTTATTAAGTGGCTTATCAAATGTGTGGGATTTACCAGTGTCTTGATCAGAGATCACCGGCATCACCACGGAGCTCCGGAACGCTCCATCTACTGCAGCAGACTTAATCTTTCATACATGACAGTGTTTGTTCATTTCAGTTCTTTTCGTTTCATTTCATTACATTTCATTGTATTAATTCAATATATTATTCAATGATAGCTCAACAAGGAGCATAACAGTAATGGACGAGAGAGGACAAGCCAACTCAAGTCATAAACAAGTAAATTTCCTAAAACAACATTCGGGTGAAACGTTCATTATGCAATGTAGGTGTTATTGTGGATGACATCACTTTTTAGTGAAATGTACATTCACATAAGTTTAGCCAACACCCATGAAGGTTTAGGAAATTATCAGAAATCAATTCTGATACTCCCTCCAATTTCGGTCACCTCGGCGGTTACCTAGCGGTTAGCCGCATTAGGGGTTTCGGCTGACTGAACCACATTCGGTCAGCTTCCAGAATTTCTCAATTTCCACAAGACAATTGTCCAAATTCGGTCACCTACGCGGTCACCCACTCGGCTGGCCGAAATTCAAAATTCGGTTAGCCGAATTTATTCGGTTAGCTTACGGTTCGTTTTCCAGAAGCTCAACTTCTGATGGAAAAATCCTGACAAGATTATCGGTCACCTTGCGGTCAACCAGCGGCTAGCCGAACTCACAATGTCGGCTAGCCGACCTACGTCGGTCAGCTCTCGGTTAGGTGTCGGTCAGCCTGGCGGCTGACCGAATTGCGCCCAGAAGTTCAGAAACTTCTGAACCGAATTCTCTGTAACTGAACTCCTTGAGTTCTAACAAATCACTTAACAATTGAAATCATTATAATTGAGTATACTTGCCTTATTTGGAGATTAATTAACAAGAATCTCCCTTGCTAGCTTGAATCCAAGTGGAATTCCTCAAGCCAAACCTTCTTTTGAACCTAAAACCCAAAATCAATCCACAAAACAGAATTCTTGTGAATTCTTTGAGCCATAACTCAATAACGAAACCATAGAAGTGCTGAATTCAACTCAACACTTACTTGTAGCTTCTTTGATGGAAATCTTGAGATCTTCTCAAGCTTAAACTCCAAGAAAGTAAGAAAGAAGATGGAGAATAGGATGGTGAAGATGGAGCCCTCTTCACAAGCCCTTGACAATTCTCTCAATCACACCACTTAAGGAAGAAAACGTGGAAGAAATAAGAAGAAGGGAAAGAAAGAGATCGGCTGGGATGAAGAATGAACTCAAATGAGTTCATCCTCATCTTATAATCCCCATTTTTGCATTTTAACCCCCCTCCTATTCCTCTAATTACAATTCAAGTCACATGAATGGTCATTTGACCCAATTCACGTCGAATGGAATCGTCACATTTATAAAAGTTAACGTACTCCTTGACATATACGTGTGAGTATCAAGAGTTTCCGTATTCGACGAAATACGTGTAAGTTCGTATTTACGAAAAAGTCCTTACATTGCATGGTTTAGCCTAAAACCATTTCAAGTCACCCATAACCTTCACTATTCTTTTCATTAAGTTCAATTTGACCACTTGAGCCAAATTCTATATCAATTTAGCCATTGATCAACATTAATTCCATAAAACATGTTGAATTAGCATTAATCTCGATTAATTAGAGTTAATCTTAATTAACTCGGGTCAGGGTGTTACATTTCCCCTAAACTTTTAGAACCATTCGGTCCTCCGAATGCAATACAAATCAATTAAGCAATTTAAAACGAAAATTACCTGAACGAATAGCTCTGGATACTTTCGAGCCATTTGCTCTTCAAGCTCCCAGGTAGCTTCGTTTGGTCCATGATGTGCCCAAAGCACTTTGACCCATCTGATAGTCTTGGTACGCAGAACCACCTCCTTGGTATCAATTATCTGAATTGGCTTCTCAACGTATGCAGTGTCTGGCAACACTTGGATCTCTTCATGACGAATCACATGTGAAGGATCTGACACATACTTCCGAAGCATTGACACATGAAAGACATTGTGGATACCAGAGAGTTCTGCTGGAAGATCTAGACGATAAGCCACATTCCCAATTCTACTTTGGATCTTAAAGGGTCCGATAAATCTCGGAGAAAGCTTACCCTTTTGTCCAAATCGGATGGTGCCCTTCATTGGAGAAGCCTTCAAAAAGACTAAATCACCAACGGCGAATTCCAGATCACGCCGACGATTGTCAGCATAGCTTTTCTGCCTTGATCTAGCAATTTTCAACCTTTCTTGCACTTTCTGCACTTTATCTGCTGTTTCAGCAATGATCGTAGGACCGTGGAAACTTCGAGTTCCAACTTCTTCCCAGCTAACTGGAGTCCTACATCTTCTACCATATAATGCTTCAAAGGGTGCCATTTCAATGCTGGAGTGATAGCTATTGTTGTACGCAAATTCGCACAAAGCTAGGTGATCATCCCAATCACTCCCAAAATCTGCAACACTAGCCCGAAGCAAATCTTCAAGAGTTTGGACTGTTCTCTCTGACTGCCCATCTGTCTGTGGATGATATGCAGTACTAAACCGCAGTCTCGTACCCATGGCATTCTGATATGTTTGCCAAAATGTGGAGACAAAGCGACTATCCCGATAAGAAATGATCGAGACTGGTACTCCATGCAGTCTAACAATCTCCTTGACAAACAATCTAGACATTTCGCTAAATCCCATATCCTTTCTGAATGGAAGGAAATGCGCGAACTTCGTAAGACGATCCACAATAACCCAAATGGCATCATGTTGTCTCCGCGTCCTTGGTAATCCGGACACAAAATCCATCGTGAGATGTTCCCACTTCCATTTAGGGATATACAATGGATGAAGCAAGCCTGGTGGCTTCTTGTGCTCAAATTTCACACGCTGGCAAGTCAAGCAGGAAGATACATAACTGGCTATCTCCCGCTTCATGTTATTCCACCAGAATCTGCCCTTAAGATTTCTATACATCTTCGTACTTCCTGGATGCACAGAATATCTAGTGTGATGAGCTTCAAACATGACTGCTTGCTTCAAATCTTCCTGTGCTGGTACACACAGTCGGTCTTTGAAATAGAGTACTCCTGTTACCAACACGAAATCTGGCTTTGCTGTAATGTTATCCCGAATTCTTAAAAATTCCGGGTCGTCGAACTGCCTATCTTTAATTTGCTGAATGAGTAGCGGTTCGAACACTGACATCGCTGCAATCATGACTTGATTGTCCACGAATTCAATGGATACATCCCAATCCCTGAATTCCTCAATCATAATCCATTCACCCACCAATGATGCCAAGTCAGCAGATTTACGACTCAAAGCATCAGCTACCACGTTACCCTTTCCAGGTACATATGTGAATGGAAAATCATAATCCTTGATAAGCTCTAACCAACGGCGTTGCCTCAGATTGATATCTTTCTGAGTGAACAAGTATTGGAGACTTCTGTGATCGCAATGGACTTCAAAAGTTTCTCCACACAGATAATGTCTCCATTGCTTCAACGCGAATACAACAGCCGCGAGCTCTAAATCATGTGTAGCATAGTTCTTCTCATGCTCTTTTAATTGACGCGAACCGTAGGCAATTACCCTACCTCGTTGCATCAACACACATCCCAATCCAACGCCTGAGGCATCTGAGTAAATCTCAAACCCTCCTCTTCCTTCAGGTAAAGCCAAGATTGGGGCTGTTATCAACTTCTGCTTCAGAGTTTGGAAACTGCACTCGCACACATCATTCCATTGAAAAGGAACGTCCTTCCGAGTCAGTTTCGTCAACGGAGCTGCTATCTTGGAGAAGTCCTTTACGAACCTTCTATAGTAGCCCGCCAACCCTAAGAAACTCCGAACCTCTGGCACATTCTTCGGACTCTGCCAATTACTAACCGCGTCAACCTTAGCCGAATCAACAGCTAATCCATCTCTGGTAATGACGTGACCTAGAAATGCAACCTGCTGCAACCAAAAGTCGCACTTCAAGAACTTTGCATACAACTGATTCTCTCTCAGTGTCTGCAAGGCTATTCTCAGATGACGTGAATGCTCCCTTTCTGACCTTGAGTATACCAGGATGTCATCAATAAAGATCACAACAAACTGGTCTAGGTACGAGGCAAACACTCTGTTCATTAGAGCCATAAAAACTGCAGGTGCATTGGTTAGACCGAAAGGCATCACTAAAAATTCATAGTGTCCATAACGAGTCCTGAATGCAGTCTTCTGTACATCTTGATCCTTAACTCGTATCTGGTGATATCCAGATCGAAGATCAATCTTAGAAAAGTAAGCTGCACCTTGGAGTTGATCAAACAACTCATCGATTCTAGGCAGTGGATATTTATTTTTAATTGTCACTTGATTGATCTGCCTATAATCAATACACATTCGAAAGGTGCCATCTTTCTTCTTTACAAACAGTACAGGTGCTCCCCATGGTGAGACACTAGGTCTGATAAAACCTTTGTCTAGCAATTCCTGTATCTGTTTCTTCAATTCATACAACTCTGATGGTGCCATTCGATACGGTGCCTTGGATATCGGTGCAATACCGGGCACAAGTTCAATAGTAAAGTCCACTTCCCTTGCTGGAGGTAGACCTGGCACTTCATCGGGAAACACGTCTGGAAAGTCACAGACTACCGGGATGTTTTCTAATTTCTGCTTAGGCTTCTGTTCAGAAATGAATGCAATGTAGCCTTCACAACCACTATGCATCATTCGTTCAGCCTTAAGTGCTGAAATAAGCCTTGTGTCAAATCTCTTTAGCGTGCCTTCAAAAAGTACACTGGCATTGGCCTCATCAACCCTAAAGGTGATGATTTTGCGGAAACAGTCTAAACAAGCTCTGTACTTCGCAAGCCAATCCATGCCAAAGATTACATCAAAATCATTCATGGCTAGTATAACCAGATCAGCTGGCATTGCTACTTCCCCGATTTTCACATCACATTGGGGAACGTACAATTCACATACTACTCTTCTCCCTAAAGGAGTAGATACTGTAAAGTCATATGGCAATTGCATTATCCGGTCTCGCATATTACACACAAATACAGGTGCTACAAATGAATGCGTGGAACCGGGATCAAATAATGCAACCACAGGTTTATCACCTATAAAAATTGTACCTTCAACCACATTGGTTGCAACATCAGCTTGCTCTCGGTTAGGAGCATAAGCCCTTCCAGCTATCTGTGGCCTCTGCTGTTGCTGTCCAGGTTGTTGTCTCTGCCATTGACGCTGCTGGCCTTGTTGTTGCTGTTGTCTAGGAGGTGCTGGCAAAGCTAACCGCTGTGGAGGAGCAGGGAGTGCTGCTTGTCCTTGAGCAGTCTGCTGATTAGGAGCTCTGTCATCTCTCCTTGCCTTTGGACATTGTGCCATTCTGTGTTCCAAAGAACCACAAACAAGGCATGCTCCAGTAGTCCTCCAACACAACTCAGTCTTATGAGCCTTTCCACATGTCTCACAAACTGGCTTATTCTCAGTCCTAGCAGCAAATTTCTGCTTCTTACTTTTGTCCTTGAATCGTCCTCCCTTTTTAAACCAGGAGCCTGTAGATTTTTCACCACTACTCCTCTTAGTACTCTCATTCTCAGCCATTTCCTCTCTGTGGACTTCGTCTGCCGTGTAGGCTCGATCAACGGCATCATCGAAGGTAGTAGGCTTATTTGCCAATACCATCTTCTTATATGTGCCATTTAGGCCATTGAGAAACCTCTTCACCTTCTTGTCTTCCGTATCTACCAAATCAGTAGCATACTTAGACAACTGCAGAAAGGTATGGACATACACAGATACAGTCATTTGACCTTGCTTCAATTGCAGAAATTCGAATTCTTTCTTCTGCCTCACATGCTCTGGGACAAACTTCCTTTGAAATTGTTGTTTGAAAGTCTCCCACATTACCGCTTCTGGCAATTTAGTGATTGCCCCACTCACACTCTTCCACCACGTCTTTGCTACTTCTCGTAGCATGGAGGAAATGAGGGCAACTTTTTGTTTCTGCGTGCACGTGACTGTGCCAAACACATCCTCAATGTGTTCCAGCCACTCATCAGCTTTCAGCACGTCTTCAGTACCCCGGAACTCAGTAGCTTCTCTTTTCCTGAATTGTTCATACAGGACATTAGGGTCTTTCTCCTTGGATTGAATTACCACTTGTGTTCCAACCTGAGTAGGTGGTTGAACTGGTGGCACTATTGGTGCTGCTTGCATCTGAGCCTGTAATTGGCTCTGCACTTGCAATAAAGAAGTGATCTGGGCTTGCATACCCATCTGTGCTTCATGACTCTTGGCCATCTGTTCATTACTTCTCACCAATTGCTCTAGGATGGCAGTCATCCTTGTGTCCACATCGGAGACAGGAGACGGTGTGACAACCTCTATAAAGTCATCATTTCCTGGATTCGATCCAGACGCAGCCATGCTGTAAACAATACGGAAGGTAAGATACATAGATCTCAACACTTCCATCACATATATCACATAAAGTGAAAGCATTTAAATCACAAATCCAAGATTGGATTTGGCACGAAACGCAACGTTCCTTACTTCGTTCCTATAAATGGCTAAGTCATTTAACTTAGTTAACTTAGCGCTGATACCAAACAATAAGTATGTCACGACCCGGGCCCGAGATTAGGTTTACCACGGCCAAACCCCGAGTCGCGAACGTCATACTTACTCCCGTAAACCTCGCATCGCCGGAGCCAATACGAGATTCACAAGGGATCTTACATATACCTGTCAAATGTACAATTTTGCGGAAATATATATATACATTGACATTCACCTTTAATATGTACAAATTCTTTACAGAAAGTAAAGTTTACTTATACATATCATTTCCTATTTAGATCACCCATGCATATTCAAATACAATGCATGTGATCCCTGTTTACAACAAAATGAATCTATTCAAAATGTTCCCAACATTGTCTAAACCGGTCGCCTCCGATTTATATCCATTCGTTCAATCCTCCTGGGGGAACCGGATTGGTCTCCTCCGCTGGCGGCGTGGTCTCGGAACCACTGGGACGGCCAACTGGGCCTGTAATGTCATCAATAACACTGTGAACACGACGGTTCAACAATGTATACACAATTCTATGACAATCATATGTTAGCAATTTGATTCCAATGTATAACAATAATATTCAAATCAATTCAATTTCAATTCAATTCAATTCAATTTCATATAATTCTTCCCTGAAGGAAACATGCAATTCATGTAAGTCTCCCCTGAAGAGAGCATTCAATTCATTTATATACACTTTATCAAGTGTCTTTTCGTTGTCCTCTAGCATAGGTGGAAGGCGCACCATTCACAACCCAGCCTTTCAAGGACTCATTTCATTTCATTATTACTCACTTTATTAAGTGGCTTATCAAATGTGTGGGATTTACCAGTGTCTTGATCAGAGATCACCGGCATCACCACGGAGCTCTGGAACGCTCCATCTACTGCAGCAGACTTAATCTTTCATACATGACAGTGTTTGTTCATTTCAGTTCTTTTCGTTTCATTTCATTACATTTCATTGTATTAATTCAATATATTATTCAATGATAGCTCAACAAGGAGCATAACAGTAATGGACGAGAGAGGACAAGCCAACTCAAGTCATAAACAAGTAAATTTCCTAAAACAACATTCGGGTGAAACGTTCATTATGCAATGTAGGTGTTATTGTGGATGACATCACTTTTTAGTGAAATGTATATTCACATAAGTTTAGCCAACACCCATGAAGGTTTAGGAAATTATCAGAAATCAATTCTGATACTCCCTCCAATTTCGGTCACCTCGGCGGTTACCTAGCGGTTAGCCGCATTAGGGGTTTCGGCTGACCGAACCACATTCGGTCAGCTTCCAGAATTTCTCAATTTCCACAAGACAATTGTCCAAATTCGGTCACCTACGCGGTCACCCACTCGGCTGGCCGAAATTCAAAATTCGGTTAGCCGAATTTATTCGGTTAGCTTACGGTTCGTTTTCCAGAAGCTCAACTTCTGATGGAAAAATCCTG
The DNA here is from genome assembly GCA_029852735.1 of Persea americana. Taxonomy (NCBI): domain Eukaryota; kingdom Viridiplantae; phylum Streptophyta; class Magnoliopsida; order Laurales; family Lauraceae; genus Persea; species Persea americana. Next base: position 16,343,248 of record CM056820.1, on the reverse strand, counting down.
ACAAGATTATCGGTCACCTTGCGGTCAACCAGCGGCTAGCCGAACTCACAATGTCGGCTAGCCGACCTACGTCGGTCAGCTCTCGGTTAGGTGTCGGTCAGCCTGGCGGCTGACCGAATTGCGCCCAGAAGTTCAGAAACTTCTGAACCGAATTCTCTGTAACTGAACTCCTTGAGTTCTAACAAATCACTTAACAATTGAAATCATTATAATTGAGTATACTTGCCTTATTTGGAGATTAATTAACAAGAATCTCCCTTGCTAGCTTGAATCCAAGTGGAATTCCTCAAGCCAAACCTTCTTTTGAACCTAAAACCCAAAATCAATCCACAAAACAGAATTCTTGTGAATTCTTTGAGCCATAACTCAATAACGAAACCATAGAAGTGCTGAATTCAACTCAACACTTACTTGTAGCTTCTTTGATGGAAATCTTGAGATCTTCTCAAGCTTAAACTCCAAGAAAGTAAGAAAGAAGATGGAGAATAGGATGGTGAAGATGGAGCCCTCTTCACAAGCCCTTGACAATTCTCTCAATCACACCACTTAAGGAAGAAAACGTGGAAGAAATAAGAAGAAGGGAAAGAAAGAGATCGGCTGGGATGAAGAATGAACTCAAATGAGTTCATCCTCATCTTATAATCCCCATTTTTGCATTTTACCCCCCCCCCTCCTATTCCTCTAATTACAATTCAAGTCACATGAATGGTCATTTGACCCAATTCACGTCGAATGGAATCGTCACATTTATAAAAGTTAACGTACTCCTCGAGATATGCGTGTGAGTATCAAGAGTTTCCGTATTCGACGAAATACGTATAAGTTCGTATTTACGAAAAAGTCCTTACATTGCATGGTTTAGCCTAAAACCATTTCAAGTCACCCATAACCTTCACTATTCTTTTCATTAAGTTCAATTTGACCACTTGAGCCAAATTCTATATCAATTTAGCCATTGATCAACATTAATTCCATAAAACATGTTGAATTAGCATTAATCTCGATTAATTAGAGTTAATCTTAATTAACTCGGGTCAGGGTGTTACACACATCCCATGAGCTCAATGTCAAAATCGGAAGAGATGATGGCAGTCCTCTTGAAGATCCAATAATCTTCCGTAGTCTAGTGGGAAGCTTGCTATATTTGATAATGACTCCGCTGGACATATCCCATGCAGTTCATACAGTTAGTCAGATCATCGGCAACCCTCATAAACCACATCTTCATATCGTCCATCGCATTTTATGGTACATTAAAGGCACTCTCAATCGTGGACTGTTTTATCCTTAAACAAATTCATTGCAGGCCCATCAGGCACATCAAGAAAGGGCCCAAATCAAGCAATAACTCATGTGGATTCATGTGAAGATTTAGTCAAATCCTTGTATATAGCATATCTTTGTGTGTATACCATTTTTGTATTGATTAGATCTTTTACTTTGTGTATATACCATTTATGTAGTGATTAGATCTTATACATAGGCTGTAATGAGATTATAATTGATTGTAATTACAGCACTCAATTGGGCCTTCAACTGTATATAAAGGGGTGAGATCGTATCATGGGACATCACCAATTTCCCACAAATCTCTAGTTCATTATGCTCTTTTCACCTTTACACATTCTGCACCACTTCCGGTGCCCACTGGAAGTGCTGCACAACCAGGCTATTTTTGGCCAGTTGTGAAGCGCATAAATGCACTGTTTTGTATCCTTAGTGATTTCCAAAATTCTTGAAATTTCCAAAACATGTAAAGGACCAAAACCCAAAATGGCTTCAAAACTCAAACAAAAGCCCATGGTTGGTCCTATCTATTGCTCAGGAAGCTTCACCTCAAGTTTCAGGTCATTCCGACATCATTTGACCTAGTTTCGACTCTTGACGGAAAATCGGCTACAAAGTCTTCGGTTTTTCCAAAAAAATAGCAAACTTTGTGTTCTGATTTGCACAGCTTCTCATCAGGTTTTCTTCAGGAGAATCAAGTCAATAAGTGAGGGAAAATGTCAAGAAAAATACAGGAGAAAGAAGAACCAAAAAAGCTCGAAAAACGTGGAATATCCGTCGATCTTTGTCAACATCACGGATTTGCCGTCGAAATCATGGAATCATCATCCGATGCTTCGAGATCGCCAACCGGTCGACCAAGAAAGCACACTTTCTGCCCGACAGATCGAGAAATTAACTGGACAGATGTTGCCGGCCCATTGGTGTCAACCAATGCCTGAAGTTGCATCGCCATCCGACATCAAATAACATGTGGATCCATCGGCGATCACCGCAAGAAGAATTCCAAAAGACGCGGCACGGCCCGTGACTCTTGGAGCGACTTGGCGACCACTTAATGCTGTTAATTGACCCGTTTATGGCAACTTATTGTGGTCATTAACTCATTATTTTGGACGGCCCAATTAGAAGTAAGCAAATGAGAGTTACAAGTCAAAGGATTCATGGCATTTAAACCATGAAACTCCTCCCATAATGGAGATTAAAAGCAATTAAATGCTCTTAACTCTTCACTGGCCAATCAGAAACCAAGGAAAAGGAGTTACAAAATAAATGAATTAAAACTTGTAACTCCTCCCTTTATGTGGCTTTATGACAATTAAAGCCCATAAACCCTCCTAAACGCTAAACGGCTACCAAAGGCCTATAAATAGGCGGTCATTCCAAGGAGAAAGGGTCCGAAAAAATCATCCGAAATTGTCCAGAAAAATACAAGAAAATTCCCAAAGAAATCTTTACGCAAAGAAGCTCCTCTACTTTGAAGAAACCTTGCTGCAAGAAACACCACAAGGTGATTGAAGTCCCTTGGGGGCCACCCCCCAAGGTCCCCTCTCCTTCTATCCAACATGGCTAGATGTGGCTTTTCAGCTCGTCTACCTGGCTTTTTATTGGATATAGGACCTCCCCTTGGTCTTTATCCTCTAAAAATCTAAGGTCCAAGCCAAGCCAAAAGAATCAAAGCATCAAGTGTTCTCATCTGAAGGACGATGGCGGAGTCCATACATAACTCGCGACCGTCGATATGAACGAGTCCCCACAATCTTCTGAGAATTTAGATTCATTTTCTAACTTTTTTGTTGTATTTTGTATTTTTAAAGAGACAAAAAAAATCACAATTCTTGTTTTTCATTATTGATGAGATTTGTAAATCGTCTTTTAAGGCACAAAATCGCCTTCTATAGCACAAAACCGCGTTTCACGGCAAACAAAAGAAAATCGCCTTTCACGGCATTCAAAATCTCTCTTTTCTTAAAAATATATGTGCAATGGAAAGTTACAAAAAAGATTGATTTCCTTTCTACTTGTGAAGGTGGATCTTCGGATCACCATTTCTAAATTCCAAGTAGAATAGAAAATCTGGTATACCCGTACAAAAAATGTTGATGCCCGCTTTTCGTCCGCCGGTCCCCGGCAGACCCGGGGCGGAGGAAGGCAAGAGCCGGGTCCATCAAGTTGGCATACCCAGTGGGACACGTTCATTTGAGAACTTGATGCTTTGGATTCTTTGGCTCCTTTCTAGTTGGTGGCCTATGTTGGATCTTGCATCTTTAAAAAAAGACATGAGATGGGATTTTTTGGAAATTTCTTTCTTTAAGTTTATTTCCAGTCTTTCTCGTTCAATTTTTTTTTCAGATTTCTCATTTTTTGGATTCAATTTTGAGAAACTTTGATCCTTTCCTCTTCAAACTTGATAGCTCACAGAAATTTTTGTAGCTATTGTTCATATCGGGGGATGGGCCATCTTTTCTCTTTGATGAGTCTAATAGGGATTTAAAAAAAAAAAATTGATTTCAAACTTCTCAGATTTAAAAAAAAAAAAGATTTCTCTCTTTTGGATTCAAATTGGAGAAACTTTGGTTCTTTCCTTTTCAGACAATAGCTCGTGGAAATCGCTAAGCTGACGTTCGGATTGGGAGGGGTCATTTTCACTCTTTGATGGGTCCATTAGTAATCTTTCAATTTTTTTTTTCAGATTTCTCATTTTTGGATTCAATTTTGAGAAACTTTGATCATTTCCTCTTCGAATTTGATAGCTCGCAGAAATGTTTGTAGCTATTGTTCATATCGGGGGATGGGCCATCTTTTCTCTTTGATGAGTCCAATAGGGATCTTAAAAAAAAAAAATCTGATTTCAAACTTTTTTTAGTTTTTGAAAAAAAAAAAAGATTTCTCTCTTTTGGATTCAAATTGGAGAAACTTTGGTTCTTTCCTTTTTGGACAATAGCTTGCGGAAATCGCTGAGCTGACGTTCGGACTGGAAGGGGTCATTTCCTCTCTTTGATGGATTCATTAGTGATCTTTAAAAAAAAAAAAAAAAAGGGGGTTTAAAACAAAAAACACTAAGGTTGCACCAATTGCGTTCTTTGACCAATGTGGATCTAAGAAAAGCCTTGTCTAGAGTGTGGAGGCAGCTAGACTGTTCGAGGCAAGGGTCCTTCAAATGGGTTCATTAAGTAGTCCTACCCTCACCTGGGGGATGATCTATCCACTAAGGTTTCATAAGACTGAATTGGAGACCTATGTGTACAAGAAGAAAATCTTCAAAAAAATTTCTCTTCAAAACAAAAAAAAAAAAAAAAAAAACTTCTGTCATTTTTTGAGTTCAGATTCGAGAAATCCTGGTTCCTTCCCTTCCGGATCTAGTGCTCGCAGAAATGTTTGAGTCTATATTCAGATTAGAATACCATTTACTCTCTTCGATGAACTTGATTTTGACCCTATAAAAAAAATTTCGTTAGTTTTGGGTTCACATTCGAGAAATTTTGGTTCCTTTCCTTTCGGATCTAGTGCTCGCAGAAATGTTTGAGCCTATATTTGGATTGGAATACTATTTGCTCTCTTTTATGAATCCAATCTTGGCCTTTCAAAAAAAATCCCATCTCGTGTCCATTCCAAGGATGTGATTTGCAATATTTGTGCCTAGCGGTGCTAGTACGCCCTTTCGGGTCTACTGTATTCACGACCGACACATTTGTGCCTCCAACCTTATATCATCTTACCTCGAGTGAGCCTCGCTTCTCGGTAATTTGAATTAAGGTTTACAATTGCTTCTAGCAGTCACTGGAACGCTCATTCTGAGCCTACCATACTTGCGTTTAGAACAATTGTACCATCTATGGCTTTTTGCCTTCTTCATTACGCTTGGGCGGGGCCATGCCCCCTGAGCGATTTGAAAAGACAAAACCATAGTATTTTCCATTTATGATCATATTCTTGTGATTACTAATGGAAGTGGTCTTGTTTCAGAAGTTTTCCAAACTAACAATGGTAGCTTCATTAACCATCACCTTTGATGAGAACAAGTACCAGCTCATGCTTCAAGAGAAGCAAAACAAGCGCACTCACAAGCGCCCTGCCAGCTACCGAAGCATCACCTCTCTCGGCAACTCTCAAAACACCGGGTCGACCTCCACTCCCCGGACTATCGTCTTCAGGTCACTGGGACCATTCCCATTCCCCGTAGAAGAAACTGCACCTGCTAAGAAGCAGAAGACCACCCCTGAATGTGTCACTGCTAGACACCGAGGGCAATCATAAAAAAACCTGAAGCCCGTGGCAACCCCACGAAGCCTCAACCTGCAAGAAACCAGGTCTGCCCTAAAACTTGGTCACTAAGACCTTCACCAAAACAAAGGAGGTCTCGAACATTTGTTGGAAGTGGGTGGACATCTAGGATAGGTTTCAAAACTTTTCATCATCTAGAAGTGATGAACACCTATCCAAAAAGCCAATAAAACCCAATCCAGGATGCATGTCCTCAATCTCAATCATCATGGTCAGCAAACAAACCTATCAAGAAGATAGAAACAGCACTAAACATGCAATCACGAAATTCCACAACATACAAGGTGTAGAAAATACCTATGGAACTTGGTTGTGCTCTAATGGAGAACTTGATTCAACTCTTTGATGAAGAGCTCTTCCAAAATCAAAATCTCCAATGCCCAATCGTCTTCCACGCTATGACCCGCTTCAGATCTCTTTCCTCAAGAGAGATGGTGGAATCTCCAAGAGAAAGACTAATTAGAATCACTAAGGAAACTAGAAGGGAACTAGAAGAGAGAGAGAGGGGAAGGAGAAGAATGCAACTCTTGCAGACTAGGGATGATGGGCGTGAATCACTCCTTGGAATAGGGCATAAGGGCCTCCCTCCTCTTCCTTTTTATAGTTTTTCAAACTTCTCTCTTTTTGTATTATTAGAAGTTCAACTTCCATTATACTTAGTAACCCTTTGTTCCACTATTACCACTATTAGAAGTCTCACTTCAAATTGAAATAGTAGATTTCCCTTTTGAGTTCAAATAGAATTAGTAAAGATCCAATCTTGGGCTAGCGTGGGGACCACTAGGGATTCCATAGAAAGCTTGCTCCAATTGGGACACCCTGACCCCACATCTCATGTGCAATCCGGACCCGCAGTTAATTGCAAATAACTCCACTAAATAAATGCAATTGAACTCCAGTCTTAGGAATAAATTACTTGAAGACCCTAAACTTCCCTATCACTACAAGTAGGCCCCTCTATCAATATCCATGGATCAATTGGTCAGACTGTCCCACCAATTTAGATCCATATCTTTTTATCCTTGAGACCCAATTAATTATAGTAATCATTAGTACCATCCAATTAACTCTTAATTAAGATGGGTGTACACTTACCAATGATAGATCCATTAATTGGCATAAGGGGAAAAGGTAGATTCCATTTTGACCATTAGATGTTCCCACGGTCCTACTATCATGTACCCAAGACACCGAGGTGTTGACCTACAGATGGCCTCACTTATTGGTGACTCAAATGAATAGACAGAAACTTGAGTTCATCAATGTCTCAGGGTTGAGAGCCTATTGCTTAGGAATTATGAGAGCAAACCATAAAGTAAAGACAGTATCCTTGAGGTGCATCTCATGGTCCTTCAATACATCTAATGTACCAGTATAATGATCTAGAATCTTATATTCCTATGATCGAGACAGATCATACTATTTCATAGTGATTATAATACGGCAACCTTGTCAGATGAGATGCCCAATCTCATCACTGGTTGTGAATGAATTTAAGTATAAGATTTGTGACACATGTCTCCTGTATGTGGATCTCATCCATACACATGTGTTACATCTAATACACTTATGGACTCCGGTTCATCTCATGAGCCAGTATGTCATTTGTATTAGTTATGTGCATTTAAGTAATAAAACACCATTCATCTCATGAAAGGAAAACATGAATATATTAATAAATAAAGAATTTAATCAATTTATTACATCAACCTTAATGGATTGAGACCATAAAACTAACAACATCTACAAAGCCAGCATACCTGGCCCCTCTCAAGGAGAACCGGTTCTACCCTCTCTCTTATATGAATGAGGAGAAAGCTACCCTCCTCCAAACAACAAAATCAACTCAGCATGAGCCGACTTGTTCCTACAAGCCCAAAATCAGATCATGCATCACCAGGCCTCTACAAGAACCTACCATGGCCTGCTCTCCTCCAGCTCAACCCTTCATCTCAACAGGGGCCGAACTTACAAAATTTAAAGCTTCACTGCGACAGGCAAAGGACCGCGTCCAGATCTTGTCCATGCCAATCTTCAAAGAAGATAAGCTTGGCTGCTGTGCACGAGGGACTATGTCCTTTATAGTTAGAGCACAACCAGAGCTAACCGAAGCTCAAATTGCTCGTCGCATACGTCGCCGCGCGGCATATCGACAAAAGAGACTAGAGAAGCAAAGAATCCAGCATTCTACCCTTCAAGTCTCTAAAAAAATGGGTAGAAAAAGAAAGACCCAACCAAGTTGTTGCTGTCTATATGGTTGGCAAAACCAAAAGACGCCAGAAGTCAGCAACCAAAATTCATGTCAGACGGCCGGTAACTTGCAGCATCTCCCGAACACGAAGACATCAAGAGGACTCTCCCACTCCTTCAAGTCAAGGACATCGGAGTGACCATTCCTTGGGCTCTTTATCCAAAAGAATGAGCTCCAGCTCAATCACCAAGACGGTATCCTCATTCGATTCTCGAAGGGTGAATGTCCTAGTCACAAACTCTAAGCAACCTCCGCCGAACGATGACGTGGCTCTACGAATCCAGCAGCTGGAGCAAGGACAGCAGAGAATAAAGGCTCTGATGGAAAATCTCCTTCTCACTTTCCAACGTCCACCAAACAATGAAGTCCCTGTAAATGATGAGGCAAATGTGGAGAAGACGAGTCACGCGCCCTTACCATAAAGGACGTTGACGATATCCTTCCTAAAGCAAAACAAGAGGATACACTGAAGGAACATGGAATCAAGCCACCTTATCCCTTATGGATGGACTCGGTTCCGTTCCCTACAAAATTCAAGCAACCTACTCTCCAAACATTTACGGGAAAAGGTTCAGCCAGACAGCACGTCATCCACTTCAAAATCCTGACAGGAGCTATTACGGATCAAGATGCTCTCAAGATCCGTCTCTTTGCAAGTACCCTAAAAGGTACAGCCTTTGATTGGTACTTCACTCTGCCAGAGGATTCCATTCAAAACTGAACCATGCTAGAGACATGCTTCCTGACCCACTTCAAAGGTGAGGATCATCCTGTTACTATAGCTCATCTCTGCAGCCTAAAACAGGGAAAGAATGAGTCAACCTACGACTTCATTCACAAGTGGAAGGCAATGGCGTACAAATGTTCAGATGTGCTGCCACAAGCGTCGCTGGTCGACATATGCCGTAACAACATGAGAGCAAGGATCCGCTCCATGATCATCGGCAACAAATCAAAGAACTTGGGAGAACTCCTAGAAGCATCCATGGAGGCTGAAACGGTGATCAAAGGCCTCAACAGTCAGAAATCATCAAAGAAAGAGCCGACAACCATTGCAACCTCAAAACGAAAGAAAAAGGAGGTTCTCAATGTGCAAACCAAGTCAACTCCCCAGCCGCCAAAGAAAACTGAAAACAAAGCTGCAGGTAAGAGACCTGAACTCTCTGAAGCCTTAAAAAAACGAGTAGATAAGAAATATCCGTTCAATGAAGATGTTGAAGAAATATTTGGTGCTCTCATGGCAAATGGGAAACTCACCTTGCCTGACCCCAAAAGACCGGGAGATGTTGGCAAAACCAACGATCCTCGGTATTGCCCATACCGCTAGATGGTCTCGCATCCTCTTAATCAATGCTTCGTTGTGAGAGAGAAGATCAACGAAATGTGGAAAAATGGAGTCATCACCTTCAACAAAAACTACGGGTCTGCCTCCATCAACATGGTGTCATATGGACAAACATCCAAATCACCAAAGAAGAAGATCACCACTTCCTTTAAGGTGATAAAAATGACCCAAACGTCCCAAGAGTTGGTTCCTTATCCAACACAAGATGGACAGCCCATATGGGTGCATCCCGATCTCCTTGAAGATGAAAATTGGGAGGTCATCAAAACAAAGCCGATTGCTCAACAACGAAGGCAAGCCAGGAGACAACTCCGAAAGCTCAAACAGCAGGAGAAAGCTCAACCAAAACAAGAAGTCATTGAGAAGGCAGAGACCTCCTCTATCGCTTCACTGGGGGCAACAGAAGAGTCCGTTCCCAAGACTTCAAAAGTGGTAAGAAAATTCACCCTTGTGATTTCATGCCACCACAGCTCAGAAATGAGACTACGCAGGGGGCATCATACTCTTGCAACTCGGTAATTGGATTCTCCTTGGATGGATATGAATCCAGTGACACCGCCAGTGACACCGATGAGTGGGAGGAATCCCTTGAAACAGGAGAATACCTCTCCGATGAAGAATGGATTCCCGAATATCCCCTTATGCCGGTAATCTGGTATTATCCCTTACGGCCACAAGGATCCTAGTCTGATGATGAAAAAAACCAAGAGGTTGTTCAAGAAAATGTTGTCAATCCAGCGCCCGCTAATGCCCCTGTGGAATCCAATAATGTTGAACCACAAGGGGCAGATGAAGAAGAAGATTTGGCTCCTATGCCCGATCTCGAAGAATATGCGAGGATCTTGCAACATCTTGCCATAGAACAAGAACATGATCGCATCAATCAACTTCGTCGCAATCCAGAACCGGAAATCCCGGAAAATCTGCAAACATCTCCTCCGGTAACTCTGGAAAATGAAGAAAGTTGCTGGGTCGATGATCCTTTCACATCTGAAGATGAGTCTGAATCCCAGCAGTGCATTCTGGGGGCATCTCCTATTGCTTGCAATGCGATAGTTCAAGATGATAGTGCCTCTGAAGCTCTATCTGCCGAAGCTGCAAACTCTCAGACTACGTTTGGTAGCATATCTTCTGAAGCTACATCTTCTCGGGTGACTTCCACTGAGATATCATCTTCTCAGCCTTCGTCTCCTGAAACTGTGACATCAGAATTCAAGCCTCTTCCGACTGATCACCATGAAGAAGCTTTGGCCGATGAAGTCTTCAATGAAAACTCGGTCAATTGGTCTCAAATACCCAATCTCATAGGAGATGTCTGGACCGATGAAATACTCAACAAAGAAGAAAAGTTGCTGGATGCTGTCTAGGACTTGTTCCCGGAAAATGCTCCATGCAATGCAGTCACTGAGGACGGCAATACAACTGCAAAGATGTCTTCAGCAAATGAAGAAGATCAACTCCCTAATTCCGGGGGTGATATTCCAAACAAAGACCCTTTTCAGGAAGCACTCGAAGTAAGCAATCGAGCTCCCTTCATGGTCTCTCTCGAAACATCAAAGCCTTTGGTCACCACAACCAAAGCAAAGAAGACAAAAGAAAAGACTGGGGGGCAAGTTCACTGTCTCCTTGGTGTCAATCATGCAAGACACTGACTCTGATTCAGAAACAGAAGAAGAAGATACCGTGTCTTCCATCTTCCACAATTCTGAAGCATCTTCATCACGTCTAGCACTTGAACCTTTTGAAAGAAGGTATCTTGTACTAGACTTAAATGTCTCTCTTGACAACATGGTGGGTGAACCCATCAAACAAGAAGGTGATGACATTGAGTCTTCCTTGATGGAGAGTATCCACCATATATCGGATCTCAACATCGGTCTTGATGATCCGAACCCCACAGAGTCATTCATGAAAGGTGACCTTGTGTTTGCGGTTAAAAAGCCATTGATTCTCGTTCATACATCTAAAACCAGCGATGAATCAAGATGGGAAGGTCCCTATATCATTGACAAAGCCTTCTCCAATGGAGCATATGCTTTCTTCAATTTCGAAGGTGACAGGTTTATGCTGCATAACAGATTTCTTCGACATTGTTCTTAAAGCTGCGTCACTACCTTCCTGCCCGTTGAGTCCACCTGATTTCGAGGATCAACTACATAAAGGTCCTTGTCACAAAAGCAGATTCCCTCAATGCTCGACTGGCAAAATGGTCTATCCTTCTGTCACAATTTGACATTAGATATGTACCACAAAAAGCAATCAAAGGCCAAGCTCTAGCAGACTTTCTCGTAGAGCATCCACTGCCTAAGGATTCTCTGCTCAGGGATGATCTCCTAGACAAACCTGTCTACAACGTGGAGACTTCCTCGTTAAATGCCTCCTGGAACATGTACTTTGATGGTGTAACTAGGACAAATGAAAAGGAAAAACTGATATCGGGAATTGGCATTCTCTTTGTTAGCCCCGACAAATGCATGATTCCACACGCTTTCTCGCTTCTGGAACCATGTTTAAATAATGCAGTTGAATACCAAGCTCTGATCATAGGATTGGAACTCGCCTTCAAATCTGGCATCACCATGCTGGAAGCCTTTAGGGATTCTCAATTGATCGTCAATCAGATGAATCAGAAATATGAAATCAGGAAGCCTGATCTGTTGCCTTACTACAACAAGGCGTAATCGCTTCGTCAAAAGTTTGACATTTGTCACATCACCCACACCCGTAGAGGTGAAAACATCCGTGCAGACGTCCTGGCTGGACTCGCTGCATCTATGGCAATCCAAGAAGGGGAAAACATGAAAATTACAGTGTATCAAAGAAGGATTCTCCCTCCTCTCAACACACACCAAGTAGTTACTGAATGCCACTGAGTGGTCGGAAGTCGGATTTCCATCCTTAAAACTCCAATCGGCGACTGGAAGGATCCATTCTTTGATTATATTATGTTCAGAATCCTGCCTGAAGGTCGAAAAGAGCGGGTAAGCATTCAAAGACGAGCCCCAAACTTTCATTTGGATATTCCTTGAAAAATGCTCTATAGAAAATCCTTCATTGGAGTGCTTCTACGTTGATTGTCACAACAAGAGGTTGAAGAAACACCCAAAGAAGTGCATATTGGTCTTTGTGGAGCCCATCAGGCTGGTCCTAAGCTCTACGATCAGATAAAAAGGTTAGGTTATTATTGGGCTACCATGGTAGCTGACGCAATGCAATTTGCTAAGTATTGCCAACAATGCCAAGTTCATGGAGGCTATGTCCACATGCCTCCAGAATGGCTACACCCTACAGCGATCTCATGGCCTTTTGAAGGCTGCGGTATGGATATCATAGGTCTTATCTCTCCCCCATCAAGCAAAGGTCATCGCTTCATCTTCGCTGCTACAGATTATTTCTCCAAGTGGTCAAAAGCATTTGCGTTCAGTGAAATGAAGACCTCATCAGTCCTTCAATTCCTGTGCACCAATGTCATTTGTCGCTTCGGCATACCTAAAAGATTCGTTCATGATAACGGACCACAATTCCGGGATCAAAGATTCTACAGGTTATGCGATAAATACAAAATCGAAAGTTGTCGTTCGACTCCTTATAATCCAGCAGCGAATGGACTAGCAGAAGCTTTCAACAAGACGCTCTGCAAAATCCTTAAGAAAATGGTCTCTAACCACAAAAGAGACTGGAGTGATAAACTGCCTGAAGCTTTATGGGCCTATCAAACCACTATTCGAGGACCAACCCATAGTACACCATTCTCCTTGGTCTATGGATGTGAAGTTGTTGTCCTTTTAGTGGTACAAATTCCTTCCTTAAGGGTATCTCTACAAAATGACATGACGCAAGAAAGCAATGTCAAATTGAGACTCCAAGAACTGGATAATCTCGATGAAAGACGGCTCGAAGCTCTACAAAGCGTTGAGCTTTACCAAGCACGCATGGTAGGATCTTTCGACAAGAGGGTCAGGCAACGCGCCCACAAAAAGGGTGACTTGGTTCTTGCAGTAAAAAGGACAATGGTTTTTGCCCACAAATCCAAAGGCAAATTCGAACCAAAATGGGAGGGACCCTTCGTCATCTACAAAGTCTTCTCCATTGGCGCATATGCTCTTCTAAATATGAAGGGTGACAGATGTATGCTGCCCATTAACATCAAGTTCTTGAAGCGGTACTACCCTTGAAGACTTCCTCTATCAGGTTAGAGCGATGCCTACATGGCCAAAGCCTATTCCTAGGTACTTGCTCGTCAAACCCACTCCTTTTGGAATTTTCATCTTTACGTTGAAGTTCCTAAAAAACCTCAAAACAATACTTAATTTCAATGTTTCATTGTTCAAAAAATCAAATCCCAAAAATCCAAGTTTAGGAGCCTCTTCCCTTACTTGACCAAAATTTTCGATCCTTGAACCCAAAATTCATGGTTTGAAACAAAAAGCAGGACCCAGGGATTTCCACCCTAGTCCACCTCGACTTTTACCACCAAAAATGGTTTTTGAGTCAAAATTTATGACCCTTGTGTCTTTAAACAAAAATGGTTTTTCAAAAAAAAAAAAAAAAAAAAAAAACCCGCGGGGAAGCGACGTTCAGTCGATACCCGCAAACCCCAAAAATTGGAAGGATGTGAACCCCATTCGATACTTCCAAAACCTCAAATCACAAGGAAGTGACACCTCGTCGATACTTGCAGATTTTCAAAAAACCGTGGAGACGCAACATTTCAGTTGATATCCACGACTCAAATTTCAAAACAAAGGTTTGAAAAAACCTAAAATTTCAAAAATTGTGGGGAAACGACGTTTCATCGATACCCGCAAAACAAAGTTTTTTGAAAAAAGCAGGGAGGCGACATTTAGTCGATACTTGCACCCAAATCCGCGTGGAGGCGACATTCCATCGATACTATCAATCGAATGAGCAAGGAGGCAACATTCCATCGATACTTGCAATACCATTCAGCAGGGATGCGACTCTTAGTCGATACTTGCATTTTTTAAAACCAAAAACCCGGCTTTTATGCAAAAAACCTGGCTTTCACGCCAAAAAACCAAAAAAAACCGGCTTTTATGCCAAACAGAACAAAACTTGGCTTTCATGCCAAAAAGAAATAAAAAATCTGGCTTCCACGCCAAGAAAACAAAACTTGGTTTTCATAAAATCCGGCTTTCATGCCAAAAATCTAGCTTTCATGCCAAACAAAAATAAAATTTTGGCTCTCATGCCATAAAACCAAAATTTGGCTTTCACGCCACAAAATTCAGCTTTTATGCCAAAAAATCAAAACAGGCTTCCATGCCACAAAATTTCGGCTCCCATGCCGCAAAATCTGGCTTTCATGCCAAAAACAAAATTTTGGCTCTCATGCCACAAACAAAAATGGCTCCCATGCCATAAACAAAAATGGCTTCCATGCCACAAAATTTTGGCTCTTATGCCATTTCAAAATTCGGCTTTCATGCCATCTCAAAATTTGGCTCTCATGCCATCTCAAAATTTGGCTTTCAAGCCATCAAGAACCAGGCTTTCTGCCACAAAATCTGGCTTTCATGCCAAAACAACCCTTTGGCAAAAGATTTTCACAAAATGACAACTTTTTGATCAAATTTTCAAACAAACACTCCCATCCAACTTTTGCTTATTTTCATCAAAAAAGAATTTAAGTGAAACGAGGGAATACAAAAATAGAAGTACCAAAAATGTTTATACATGGAGGTACCAAAGAAAAGAAGAAAAAGACAGTTTGTTACAAATCAAGAGCTCAGTCTGACATGGTCTTCAACCAAAGATTCAGCTCCTCAAGCAGACTTTTGGCCTTAGCCTCCAAAGCTTCCAGGCCACGCTTCTTCAAAACTTTGCCATAAAATGCGGCGGAACGCCGTGACCCATCTTCAGCACGAGGAAGCTCTTCCTAGAGAATTTTCCATCGCTCATATTCCTGAGTCTTCCTTTGAAGGTTGCTATCAGCTTCCTCAACCTGGCGAATGAGAGCCCCCTCTCTAGCGCAAGCTTCCACAATGGTAGTCCATTTGGCAGCAACTTGTTCCTCCAAAAGCACGAGATGCTGCCTGGCCTCGATGACCTCCCTCTCAAGATGGTGCAGGTCCTGTGTCAGCCCAATAATAGCCAGCTCAGTGACGTTCCTCTGCCAAACAAACTGCTTTCGAGTTCGTGAAATCTCATCCACTTCAGATTTGACTTTGCTGGAAGGCTTAACAAACATATCATTGAAGAAGTCACCGTTTGGAAAGCTCTTGGTCTTGGTCCACTTGTTGCCTAGAGCGATGACTTCGTCAACAAAAGCCTTGGCACTTGCAACATCCAGACCGACCTCTTCGTTGTCAGTAAGAATGTCCTATACATGGTTGATCATGCCGAAGCCAGCTTCCAAATGGCCAGAAGAGAGAGTCTCAATCCAAGAACTCAAGACGCTCTTCAGCACTCTCTTTGCATATTAAAGAGATGGTCTGGATGAAGTCTCACCCCACTCCATTGTCCGACTACCTCTGTCATACTTTATTGGAGGGATAGTCAACAAATTCTGTCTAATCGAAGATGCTGGCGAAGGAATCTCATCATGAGGTTTCATATCTGCCGCACCAAAACTGGTAGAAGTAACCCCTACTTCTGGATCAACTGCGGGCACCCCCTGCTCTGGATCCAAAGATGGAGGGACTTCTCCTGCTGCTTCACAACCTGCCAATGAAAGATGAAAAGGTATGAATATGATCTTGTCAAAAATCAATATCAAGATTATTACCACAAAATACCTTCTTCAACGATCGGCGGAATACTTTCTGTCTCCATGAACTCATCCGGAGCATCATCAAAAGTTGCATCCATGGATGGTTCAAAATCGTCGGAATCCTCTGGCAGGTCAGCTGACAAGAAAACAAAAATGTGTCAGCAAGTGGCGGCAAAGAAAAACAAAAAGGTAAGAAAGCAAAGAAAATCATACAATGCGGAGATTCTAGAACCACTCAGAGTCCCTTGGCTCTCCTCAGATGCCACGATCGGATCCGTCACCGCCTCATCGGCCGGAACCTCGGCCGTCATTAAATCATCATCTTCTGCTAAAAAGAAAGAAAGCAGCAGATCAAAAACAAAAATCTCTCATAAAAGAAACGAGGAAGAATGAGGATCATACCATCACTAGTGATCTTTTCTTCTCGGCTCTTCTTCTTTGGAGGCTCATCAGCATCCCCTGACACCTCCTCAGTAACGGTGAGAGGGACTTCTAGATTAGAAGAGTCTTTGTGCTGTCTCTTATTTCGGCGCTGTCCTCTTTTCCTCTTGCTTCTATGGGACGGTTTGCTTGAGGTACTCGCCCCACCATCAAAATTAGGCCTCTCGCTAGAATCCTCACTAGATGGTCTGCTCTTGCTAGTAGACTCCATGGAAGCCTCTGTCCACTCTTCTTGCATACAAGCGTCGATCTCGGCCTCCTCCTCCTCCTCCAGCTGTTTCAATACCTCACCAGGTACCTCTTGTATAGCTCATGATCTAATGATGTCCTGTTCACCGAGAAAGCCTATCTTATGCTTCTCTCCCAAAAGAAAAGCCAAAACTTCCTCTTGTCGGACGCCATCCGATTTGCCAAGACCCTTCCCAGGAGACTACTTTACATCAAGCTCCTTGGAAAGCCCCCGGTACACCGAGAAGCTCTCTACAAACCACTTCGTGAAGCCAGTGGTCCGGAAAGTGGGCAACTCGGGATAGGAAATCACAGCGGTAGTGTCCTCCGCACTATAAAAAGCCCACACATTTCTCCCATCTTGCAAACCACCAAAGCGCTTCACCTTACTCGAAGGCGCTCCAACAATGCCTTGAGAGAAGCCTAACTGCAAGGCAAAATATGAGGGAACATACGGCTGGATGTCAATAAAAAGATGTCTATGTTAGGGATTTTGTATATTGCAATTTGATGGATGCATTATCATTTTAGCATCATTCGAATTTTCACACGTGCATTGATTTAGAAAATATTGAAATCTTCATTTACACATGCATTGTTTTTTAGACTTATAGAAATATTGATTTATGCATGCTTTGATTTTAAACTTGGATGCATTTAAATTTGAAAAGAAGTTTTATGAATCAAGCAAGCCTATGAGATTTAAATCTTTCAAATCATTTTAGGCGTTTTATGTTTCATGTTTTTAAACCTCTTGGTTTGATTTAAAACATGTTTTCAAGCTTGGTTTATTGGCCCAAAAGACCCCACAAGAAATCACTTTTAAATATGCACTTTTGGGGTATTTGGTCCTTGGGACCCGGTCGACCTGCAGTGTACCCGGTTGACCGAGCCCATGGACTCAGTCGACCGGGCACACTGCCGGTCGACCGGGAAAGAGCCAATGGGGTTCTTTTCAAACAGTCAGATTTTTTACCGTTGAGTGCCCGGTCGACCAGGTAAGGGGCCAGGTCGACCAAGGACACGCACAACTCAATTTTTTGAGTATAAAAGCAAGTTCATTCTTTGAAAATTTTGAGGAACCAAGAGGCCCTCCTTGAGGTGTTTTGAGGCCAATCAAAGGGGAATGAGCTAAGGGATGATAGGGGTCATTTGGAAAGCTAAAGCTTGATTCCATTGATTTAAATCACTAAGTAAGCTTTACTTTTCTTAATCATATGTTTTCATGCTTTACTGTAATTATTGGTAAATCTTTTCTAGCATGATAAACTATGATTTGTTGTGTCCTTAGCATGTATATGTTTTGAATTGATTTATTGTTTTGGATGCATCACCTTGATTCAAACCAAGTAGGACTCAAATTGGTATATCTAAGTGAATCATGTTTTGGATCATCTTTGAAATCATATGTAACATGATTCCTATACTTGGTTGAATCTTTGGTTGTTGTTTTCATCATAAGAAAATCACTTTCAAATCTATCTTATGTTTTGGATACAACAACTTCACAAATCATATGTACTTTTGTTTTAAAGTTTCACAACTTGCTTAGCATCGATAGGTATATCATTTTCAGGTTGGTTTTTTAAATACATATGATTCGTCCCTTAACTTCAATCAAATCTATTTTTGTGTTTTACACTTTCAAATGCTTTTAGCATACATGTATTGAGCTACATTGTTAAATTTGATTGAAGACCTCATGCATCGCATGTTTTGTTCTTAAAATTTCACAACTTGTTTGGATTGAATAAGTATATCTCTTACAAGTTGTTTTTAACATGTGATTAGCATTCTTTCCTCAATCATAAATGTTTTTATGAACTAAAACTTTTAAAAGCCTTTGGCATACATTTATGAGCTTTTATTTTCAAATTGATTGATGACATCATACATACACATTACGCACTCATCTTTGCATTCATAGTGTGTGTGTGTGAATTAGATTTTCACTTTCATATTCGCCTAATTAAGAGGCATTGTAATTGAGCTAAAATTGTATCTCCATCAAGTGTATTCTAGACACTACTTAGAGAAAGAACCAACCTTTTGGTTGCATAGGTTATTGCTTAGCCTTAGAAAAGCATAAGTGTATGGTTAGGGTGAACCATAAAACCCAAGAGGTTATTGCTTAGCCTTGGAAAGCATATTGTAAAGGTTATTGCTTAGCCTATTGAAAAGCATAGATAGTGGAAATCCAGAGGCGTGTAGGATCACAAGCCGGTAGTGGATGTAGGCATTGAGGCCGAACCACTATAAATCATTGTGTGATGGTGCATGCTTTGTAGTGATTGTTTTTATTAGCTTCCGCACTTAGTTTGATAATCATCACTAGTGACCAATTGTTTTAAAGAAACTTAAAATTGGTCATAATTGGTCACTAATTTGAAGCTCACCCTATTCACCCCCCCCCCCCTCGCCCCCCTTTAGGGTTCAGATCCTGGACCATCAGTCTACGGTACTCCATTGTACCAACACGTATGTTGAAAAGCCACGCTTTCTCTGTGTTGGTCAAAGAATAGTGTCTCCCGGACCCTACCCTGGTTGAATCACTGGAGACACTGAAATCAAAAGCCTTCTTCTGTAAATCCAGAGAAAGCTTCATTGAAGACTGCTCAATCTCTATGGTGACACCAAAAATGTCACTTTGCCTCCTCAACATCAAAAGCAACACGGAGCCGCATCCTACTACAAATAGGCAAAGCTGCTTCAAGCATTAGATCTTGTCAAAATCAAACAAAAACTGCAAGATCCTTCAAAATAGCCAAAAGAGAGGTACACATGAAGTTTCGGGCCATTTCGACACCATTTGGCCCAACTTCAATCCTCCAACAGCTGAGCGGGAGCTCCCGGTGGCGACAGTGTCAAATACATCAAATCTTCGATCAGAGCCTATGGATGGTCTCAAAATACCTCCAAAAGGTTCCACGTCGAATTTCAAGTCAAACCGACACCGTTTGACCCTCCATCAACTCTCGAACGGCGAAATCAAGCCTCCCGGTGGTGAGAACCTCCGATGCCGCCACTCATCAAACAAAGCACATGAGTCGCTTCTACATGCTTCCAAAAGGCCGCATGTCAAATTTCAGGTCATTCCGACAACGTTTGACCAGGTTTTGACGCTCCGAAGCAAAATCAAGCCTTCCAGCATCGAAGCTCCCCGGGACCATGACACCCAAATCGAAGCTAATGGATCGTCTCAAAATGACTCCAATAGGCTCCCTGTCAAATTTCAGGTCAATCGGACATCGGATGACCGTACATCAAAGCTCGACATCTTCCGCACGGTGAAATCAAGTCAAGCATCGATGGGACCCCAAACGGCTTCAAAACTCAAATAAAATCCCATGGTTGGTCCTATCTAATGCTCAAGAAGCTTCACCTCAAATTTCAGGTCATTCCGACATCGTTTGACCTAGTTTCAACTCTTTGCGGAAAATCGGCTACGGAGTCTTTGGCTTTCCCAAAAATAGGAAACTTCGTACTCTAATTTGCACAGCCTTTCGATTGGTTTTCTTCAGTGGAATCAAGACAATAAATGAGAAGAAATGTTAAGAAAAATAAAGTAGAAAACAGAAGCGAAAAAACCCGAGAAACGGCGACCGGAAGGTGACCGAAAAATGGACCGAAGTTCAAAGTCGCCGGCGACCTTGGCCCATGGTCGCCAGCCCCATGGTCACCGGCGACCATGGGTGCATGGTCGCCGGCGACCCTGGAAATCCGGGTCGTCGGATTTTCGCCGAAACACCCGTTTTTCCGAATCTTTTCATGTTTTGCGAAGTTTGGCCCCTGTGATTTTCTTAAAATCTGATTTTTTAGACATGATATCCATCGATCTTCGTCGACATCACAAATCCGACGTCGAAATCATTCGATCATCATTGGACACTCCGAAATCGCCAACCGGCCGACCAAGAAAGCACACTTTTTGCCCGACCGATCGTGAAATCGACTAGACAGATGTTGCCGGCCCATTGGTGTCAACCAATGTCTGAATTTGCATCGTCATCCGACATCAAACAACGTGCGGGTCCATCGATGATCATCGCAAGAAGAATCCCAAAAGACGCGGCACGGCCCGCGACTCTTCAACCGACTCGGCGACCGATTAATGAAGTTAAATGACCTTTTTATGACAACTTATTAGGGTCATTAACTCATTATTTTGAACGGCCCAATCAGAAGCAAGCAAATGCGAGTTACAAGTCCAACTAATCATGACAATTAACCATGTAACTCCTATCATTATGGAGATTAATCGTGGTAATTAATCATGAAACTCCCATCATCATGGAGATTAAATGCCCATTATTCTCCATCGGCCAATCAAAATCCAAGGAAAAGGAGTTACAAAATTCTGAAATTAAATCTTGTAACTCCTCCCCATCATGGAGCATTAATACCATTAATGCCCATAAAACCCTCCTAATGGCCACCAAAAGCCTATAAATAGGCGGTCATTCCAAAGGGAAGGGATCCTGAAAAATTGTCTGAAAACTATCTTGAAGAATTCTCTGCACAAAGAAGCTCTCCTGCCTTGAAGAAACCCTGCTGTAAGAACTACAAGGTGATCAAAGTCCCTTGGGGGGCCACCCCTTTTTTTTCTCTTCGCCCCGCCGCATCCCGGCAGACCCGGGACGGAGGAAGGCAAGAAAGAAAAAGACGGGTCCATCAAGTTGGCATACCCGGTGGGACTCGTTCATTTGAGAACAGGATGCTTAGAATCCTTGGCTCCTTCCTAGTTAGTGGCCTATGTTGGATCTTGTATCTAAAAAAAAACATGAGTTGGGATTCTTTGGAAACTTCTTTCTTTGAACTTGTTTCCATTCTTTCTTTTCTCAACAAAAAAAAAAGTCTTTTTCCTTTTGGATTCAAATTGGAGAAACTTTGGTTCTTTTCTTTCCATACAATGGCTCGCAGAAATGTTTGAGCCAACGTTCGGATTGGGAGGGGCCATTTTCCTCTCTCTGATGGGTCCATTGGAGATCTTTAAAAAAAAAAAAAGTTTGAAAAAAAAAAAACTTTTCAAATTCCTTTCATTGGATTCAAATTGGAGAAACTTTGGTTCTTTCCTTTTCGTACAATGGCTCGCAGAAATGTTTAAGCCAACGTTCGGATTGGGAGGGTCCATTTTCCTCTCCTTGATGGGTCCATTGGAATTCTTTCAAAAAATAAGTTAAAAAAAAAAAAAACTTTTCAAATTCCTTTCATTGGATTCAAATTGGAGAAACTTTGGTTCTTTCCTTTTCGTACAATGGCTGGCAGAAATGTTTGAGCCAACGTTTGGATTGGGAGGGTTATTTCCCTCTCTTTGATGGGTCCATTGGAGATCTTTCAAAAAAAAAGAAAAAGAAATGCATTATGGTTGCACCAATTGCGTTCTTTGACCAAAGTGGATCTAAGAAAAGCTTTGTCCAGAGTGTGGAGGCAGCTAGACTGTTCGAGGTAAGAGTCCTTCAAACGGGTTCATTAAATAATCCTACCCTTACTTGGGGGCTAATCTATCCACTAAGGTTTCATAAGACCGAATTGGAAGACCTATGTGCACTCTTCAAAAAAAAAATGAAAAATCTTTAAAAAAAAATCTTAAAAAAAATAAAATAAAATTCTGTCATTATTGTGTTCAAATTGGAGGAATTTTGGTTCTTTCCTTTTCGGATTTAGGCTCGCAGAAATGTTTGAGCCTGTATTCGGATTGGAATACCATTCGCTCTCTTTTATGAATTCAATCTTGAATTTTCAAAAAAAAGAAAACTCCCGTCATTATTGGATTCAAATTTGAGAAATCCTGGTTCTTTCCTTTTTCGGATTTAGGCTCGCAGAAATGTTTGAGCCTGTATTTGGATTGGAATACCATTTGCTCTCTTTTGAGAATCCAATCTTGACATTTCAAAAAAAAAATCCCATCTCGTGTCCTTTTTCAAGGATGCGATTTACAACATTTGTGCCTAGCGGTGCTAGTACGCCCTTTCAGGTCTACTGTATTCGCGACCTACACATTTGTATCTCTAACCTTATATCATTTTACCTCGAGTGAGCTTCGCTTCTCGGTAATTTGAATTAAGGTTTACAATTGCTTCTAGCAGTCACTGGAACGCTCATTTCGAGCTGACCATACTTGCGTTCAGAACAATTGTACCCTCTATGGCTTTTTGCTTTCTTCATTACGCTCAGAACGGGCCATGCCCCTGAGCGATTTGAAAAGACAAAACCATAGTATAGCCCATTTATGATCACCATATTCTTGTGATTACTAATTGATGTGGTCTTGTTTCAGAAGTTTTTCCAAAACTAACAATGGCAGCCTCATTGACCATCACCTTCGACGAGAACAAGTACCAAGTCATGCTTCAAGAGAAGCAAAGCAAGCGTACTTTCAAGCGCCCCGCCAGCTGTCGAAGCATCACCTCCCTCGGCAACTCCCAAAACACCGGGTCGACCTCCACTCCCCGGACCATCGTCTTTGGGTCACTGGGACCATTCCCACTACCCGCAGAAGAGACGGTGCCTACTAAGAAGCGGAAGACCGCCCCTCAAAGTGTCGCTGCCCCGACACCAAAGGCAGTCGCCAAGAAACCTGAAGCTCATGGCAATCCCACAAAGCCTCAACCTACAAAAAGCCAGGTCTGCCCCAAGACTTGGTCCCCGCGATCTTCGCCAAAACAAAGAAAGTCCCGGACATCTGCAAAGCCAGCATACCTGGCTCCTCTCAAGGAGAACCAGTTCTATCCTCTTGCTTACATTAAAGGAGAGAAACCTACCCTCCACCGAACAACCAAAACAACTCAGCATGAGCCGGCTTGTTCATACAAGCCCAAATTCAAGTCGTGCATCACAAGGCCTCGACAAGAACCTGCCAGGGCCTGCTCTCCTGCAACTCGACCTTTCATCTCAACAGGGGCCGAGCTTGCAAAATTTAAAGCTTTGCTGCGACAGGCTAAGGACCGCGTCCAAATCCTGTCCATGCCAGTCTTCAAGGAAGACAAGCTCGGTTGCTGCGCACGAGGGACCACGTCTTTCATTGCCAGAGCACAGCCCGAGCTAATAGAAGCTCAAATTGCTCGTCGTATACGTCGCCGCACGGCATATCGACAAAAGAGATTAGAGAAGCAAAGAACCCAGTATTCTGAGCTTCAAATCTCCCAAAAATGGGTCGAAAAAGAAAGACCCGACCAAGTTGCTGCTGTCCACATGGTTGGCAAAACCAAAAGAAGGCAGAAATCAGCAACAAGAATACATGTCAGACGACCGGTGACTCGCAGCGTCTCCCGGACGAGAAGACATCAGGAAGACTCTCCCACTCCTTCTAGCCAAGGACACCGGAGTGATCATTCCTCGGGCTATTCATCTAGAAGAATGAGCTCCAGCTCAGTCACTAAGACAGTATCCTCTTTCGACTCACGAAGGATGAATGTCTTGATCACAAACTTTGAGCAACCTCCACCACATGATGACATGGCTCTACGAATTTAGCAGCTAGAGCAAGGACAGCAGAGAATAGAGGTTATGATGGAAAACCTCATTCTCACTCTCCAGCGTCCACCAAACAATGATGAAGCTCCTCCACAAGATGAGGCGAACGGTGGAGAAGATGAGTCATGCGCCCTTACTAAAAAGGACGTTGACAATATCCTCGCCAAAGCAAAAGAAGAGGATACACTGAAGGAGCATGGGATCAAACCACCATATCCTTTATGGATGGACTCGGTTCCGTTCCCCCCAAAGTTCAAACAACCTCTTCTCCAAACATATACGGGGAAAGGTTCAGCTAGACAGCACGTCATCTACTTCAAGATCCTGACAGGAATGATTGCGGATCAAGATTCTCTCAAGATCCGTCTCTTTGCAAGTACCCTAAAAGGTACGGTCTTTGATTGGTACTCCACTTTGCCAGAGGACTCCATTCAAAATTGGACCATGCTAGAGACACGTTTCCTGACCCACTTCAAAGGTGAGGATCATCCTGTTACTATAGCTCAGCTCTGCAGCCCTAAACAGGGAGAGAATGAGTCGACATATGACTTCATTCACAAGTGGAAAGCAATGGCATACAAATGCTCAGATGTGCTACCACAAGCGTCGCTAGTCGACATTTGCCGAAACAACATGAGAGCAAGGATCCGCTCCATGATCATCGGCAACAAATCAAAGAACTTGGGAGAACTCCTAGAAGCATCTATGGAGGCTGAAACGGTGATCAAAGACCTCAACAGTCAGAAGTCATCAAAGAAGGAGCCGACCGCCATTCCGACCTCCAAGCCAAAGAAAAAGGAGGTTCTCAATGTGCAAACCAAGTCAGCCCCTCAGCCGCCAAAGAAAGCTGAGAACAAAGCTGCAGGTAAGAGACATGAACTCTCTGATGCCTTCAAAGAACGAGTAGAGAAGAAATACCCGTTCAATGAAGATGTTGAAGAAATATTTGGGGCTCTATTGGCAAATGGGAAACTCACCTTGCTTGACCCCAAAAGACCGGGAGATGTTGGCAAAACCAATGATCCCCGATATTGTCCATACCACCAAATGGTCTCGCATCCTCTCAACCAATGTTTCGTTGTGAGAGAGAAGATTAACAAGATGTGGAAAAACTGAGTCATTACCTTTGACAAAAACTACGGGTCTGCCTCCGTTAACATGGTGTCATACAGACAAACATCCAAATCACCAAAGGAAAAAATCACTACTTCCTTCAAGGTGATAAAAATGACCCAGACGTCCCAAGAGCTAGTGCCTTATCCAACACCAGATGGACAACCCACATGGGTACATCCCGATCTCCTAGAAGATGAAAATTGGGAGATCGTCAAAACAAAGCCAACCGCTCAACAGCGAAGGCAAGCCAAGAGACAACTCCGCAAGCTCAAACAGCAGGAGAAGGCTCAAACAAAACAAGAGGTCCCTAAAAGGACAGAAACCTCCTCTACCGCTTCACTGGGGGCAACAGAGAAGTCTCTTCCCAAGGCTCCAAGAGGGGTAAGAAAATTCACCCTCGGTGATTTTATGCCACCACGGCTCAGGGATGAGACTACGCAGGGGGCATCATACTCTTGTAACTCGGTAGTTGGATTCTCCATGAATGGATACGAGTCCAGTGACACTGCCAGTGACACAGATGAGTGGGAGGAATCCCTTGAAACCGGAGAATATCTCTCCGATGAAGAATGGATCCTAGAATCCCACCTTATGCCAGTAATCTGGTATAACCCCTTCCAGCCACAAGGATCCTGGTCTGATGATGATGAAGACCAAGAGGCTGCTCAAAATGATGTTGACACAGCACAAACAAATGCTCTAGTGGATCCCAATCAGGTTGAACCATAAGGAGCAGATGAAGAAGAAGATCTAGCTTCTATGCCAGATCTCGAATAATATGTAAGGATGTTGCAGCGTCTCGCCATAGAGCAGGAGCAGGATCACATCAACTAGCTTCATCAAAATCCAGAACCAGAAGTCCCGGAGAATTTACAAATATCTCCTCCAGTGACTCCGGAAAATGTAGAAAGTTGCTGGATTGATGATCCTCTTACATCGGAGGATGAGTCTGATTCCCAACAGTCTATTGTGGAGGCATCTTCTATCGAAGTTGTTTGCAATGTAATAGTTCAGGATGATAGTGCCTCTGAAGCTTCATCTGCTGAGGCCACAGACTCTCAAAATGCATCCGGTGGCATATCTTCTGGAGCTACATATTCTCGGGTGACTTCCACTGAGATAGCATCTTCTCAGCCTTCGTCCCCTGAAACGGTGACATCAGAATTCAAGCCTCTTCCGACTGATCACCATGAAGAAGCTCTGGCTGACGAAGTCTTTAAAGAAAACCCAGTCAATTGGTCCCAGGTACCCAACCTCATTGGAGATGTCTGGACCGATGAAATACTGGACAAAGAAGAAAAGTTGTTGGAAGCTGTTCAGGACTTGGTCCCGGAAAATGCTCCATGCAACGCAATAACTGAAGATGGCAATGCTGCTGCAGAGGCGTTTACAGCAATTGGGGAGGATCGGCCCCTTGAGCCCGAAGGGGGTCTTCCGAAATAAGAACCACCTCTAGAAGCTTTTGAAGTTGGGAAAGGTACCCGCTCTGGCCGGGATTACCACAAAAACTATAACCAGCCTTCTTCTTCTTATGTAAATCCTTCGGGAAACAAGTTGTAAATGCCCCAAGCGGCGATCATAATGAAAATGCAGGCCCCAAGGAGGCTTTCAAGTATGACTTGATTGAGCACTTCAAACACATACCTGCACGACTGCACATCCTAAACTTATTACGAATGTCACCACAAACTCGTAATAGTCTCATTTCAGAACTGCAAAGGCTGAATATGGATGTCGACAAACATGGCCCACAAGTCCTACAAATTGAAATGGACTATAGGGTCAAAAAATCAAAAACCTCCTCAAAGGGAGAAAAGAAAGAAGCTGGAGGACCTTGCACTGAATGCCTCTCGGTCCAAAAAGCCGCAAGTGCTACCATCGCCTTCAATAAAGAAGACCTCCTGTTAGGCGAGACAAAGCACAACCGACCCTTGTACTTCACAGGGTACATCAAAGAGATGCCAATACGCAGAGTCCAGATCGACCCAGGTTCTGCACTTAACCTCATCTCTACTACGGCACTCGAAGAGCTGGGTATCCCACCCAGCAAACTAAGCCATACATCTGTGTCCATCTTTAGATACGATGGGAGTGCTCAAAGGCCCATTGGCAAAATCCGGTTCAGGTTGCAAATCGGCGATCTTACCTCTGAGGTCACCGTGTATTTAATAAAAACCCCTTCATGCTACAACATCCCTCTCGGACGTCCTTGGACACACGAGTATGGTGTCGTCCCTTCAACTCTACATCAGTGCATCAAGTTTGTTGGCGACGACGGCTTAATACATCGAGTGTTTGCAGACAAAAAGCCCTTCAAAGGCAAAGAAGTCCATTTTGCAGACTCTCAGATGTACAGAGACGAAAAAGAAGAAAAGGAGGAGAAAATAGCATCCTTCGCCGGCAATCTCCAAAAAGACAAAGGCAAGGCTCCTCAGCAATCATTGGAAAAAAACAAACCTTTCGGCAAATCCGGAGAGAGCAATCCGTCTCCCTTTGTTGTCTCCTTCAAATCTTCCAAACCCTTGGTAATCACTACTAAGGCAAAGAAGACAACGCAAAAGATTGGGGGCAAGTTCGTTGTTTCCTTCGTGTCTATCATACAAGACACAGATTCGGATTCAGAGACAGAAGACGATGCATCATCAAGCGAAGCTGATACTCAGCAAGTTTAGCCTGCTCTCACTCCATTGGAGACACCTGCTGATGTAGAAGATCCTACGTCCGCTACCTTCATCGTTCCGGCAACGACGAGAGAAGAGAAACCAATCTTCTTCCATAGATCGGACGCTTCTTCATCATATTCCTTGCTTGAACCTTTCCAAAATGAAGGTATGCCTCAACTATCCCTGTATAGTCCAATGGCACAAGCTATCATGAAGAAAATGGGCTATGACACTCAAAATCCAATTGGTTTGGGAGGTGGCTGTGGTATTCTTATACCATTGGAACCCACCCTGACCAAAAGTCAGCTGGAAGATTGGAAACGCCACCGTCGCATAGACAAATCTTCATACGGATTGGGGTATGATCCTGACACTCCATTAGACAGCTGACACAAAGGCTGCAGAGTCATTTTGCCGACCAGGCCTCAACATCTCGTGTCGATGAAGACATCGATCTCCCTGGATATCTCTTTGAAGAGTTACCCGACAAGGACCCAGGAAGCTCATCAAATTGGTATGATTTCTTTGATGATGAAGAGGAATTGTCCGATGACACAGATGCATGGTTCTCTGATTCAGAAGAGCCATCGTCTCCAAAAGAAGTGCCTTACTTCGACCCAGTTTCAGCTGGTGATAAGGATCATCTCATAGCAAGTCTTGAGAAGAATATCGATCAAGAAGATTTATGGACAGAAGCGGAAACATGGTCTGAAAATGCCCTTAGAAATCCAGAAGGTCTTGTTGAGATGGAAGCCTCCGTAAATATTGTGGAGGAACCACCTTCAAACCTTCCAAGAGAAGATTCTGTTCAAAAGATAGACTTAGGAACACCAGATAACCCACATTCTGTATTCATAAGCAAGAATATAAAGGATGATGAGTTACCCGAGTATGTCTCTTTTCTTCGTGAGTTCATTGATTGTTTTGCATGGTCTTATGCTGAAATGCCTGGCTTAGATCCCAAAATAGCAGTTCACAAACTCAACCTGCAAGAAAATGTCAAGCCTGTTAAACAAGGCCAAAGAAGATTCCGTCCCGATGTGATGGACAAAATTGAACAAGAAGTTCAGAAACTCAAAAACGTTGGCTTCATCCGCGAGGAACAGCATCCTGAATGGTTGGCCAACATCGTCCCTGTGACAAAGAAAAATGGGCAAATCAGAGTCTGTATTGACTATAGAGACCTGAATAATGCTTGCCCCAAAGACGAATTCCCGCTCCCCATACCGGAGGTAATGATTGACAACACCTGCGGGTTTGAGCGAATGACTTTCATGGACGGCTTCTCTGGCTACAACCAGATAAAGATGCATCCTGAAGAAGAAAGACATACATCATTTTGGACCCCATTTGGCGTGTATTGCTACATTGTCATGCCATTTGGTCTGAAAAATGCCGGTGCAACATATCAGAGGGCTTTGATGACAATATTCCAAGATATGCAGCACAAAACGGTCGAATGTTACGTTGATGACCTCGCCGTCAAAAGCAAAAGAAAAGAAGACCATCTCCAAGATCTTCGAGAAGTCTTCCTCTAGGTTCACAAACACAAACTGTGAATGAATCCCCTTAAATGCTTCTTTGGTGTCTCATCGGGTAAGTTCCTCGGATTCATAGTTCGGAAAGCTGGAATAGAGCTTGACCCCATCAAAGTCAAAGCTATCGTAGAAATGCCATCTCCAAGAACCCTGAGAGAACTGAAAGGGCTTCAAGGAAGGTTGGCCTACATCCGACGGTTCATTTCCAACCTATCAGGGAAGTACCGTCCATTTTCTCGCCTAATGAAAAAAGGTGTAGACTCCGGTGTTGGCTGCTCCCATAACTGGAAAACCATTCATCTTGTACACAAGTGCTCACGACTATTCTTTGGGCGCTCTACTTGCACAAGAAAACGATGGAGGAAAAGAAGCTGCTCTATACTACCTCAGTCGCATGTTGGTAGGTGCAGAGCATCGCTACTCTCCAGTTGAAAAAGAATGCCTGGCAATGATATTCGCCGTACAAAAGCTACGTCACTATTTGCTGTCAAACACAGTATACCTGATTTCGAGGATCAATCTCCTAAAGGTCCTTGTTACAAAAGCAGGTTTTCTCAATGCCCGGCTGGCAAAATGGTCCATCCTTCTGTCACAATTTGATATTAGGTATGTACCACAAAAAGCAATCAAAGGTCAAGCTCTGGCAGATTTTCTCGCAGAGCATCCACTGCCTAAGGATTCTCCACTCAGGGATGATCTCCCAGACGAGCCTGTCTACAGCGTGGAGACCTCCTTATCAAATGCCTCCTGGAACATGTACTTTGATGGTGCAACCAGGACAAATGAAAAAGGAAAGGCGATATCGGGAATTGGCATTCTCTTTGTTAACCCAGACAAGTACATGATTCCACACGCATTTTCGCTACTGGAACCATATTCAAACAATGCAGCTGAGTACCAAGCTCTGATCATAGGATTGGAACTCGCCTTCGAATCTGGCATCACCATGCTGGAAGCATTTTGGGATTCTCAACTGATCGTCAACCAGATGAATCAGAAATATGAAATCAGGAAACCTGATCTGTTGCCTTACTACAATAAGGTGCAATCGCTTCGTCAAAAGTTTGATGTCTGTCACATCACCCACATCCGCAGAGGTGAAAACATCTGTGCAGATGCCCTGGCTGGACTTGCTGCATCTATGGCGATCCAAGAAGGGGAAAACAGGCAAATTACAGTGTGTCAAAGGAGGATTCTCCCTCCTCTCAACACACACCAAGCAGTCGCTGAATGCCATCGAGTGGTTGGAAGTTGGATTTCCATCCTTAAAACTCCGATCGGCGACTGTAGGGATCCATTCATTGATTATATTATGTTCGGAATCCTACCTGAAGATCCAAAAGAAGGGGTAAGTATCCAAAGACGAGCCCCAAACTTTCATTTGGATATTCCCTCCAAAATGCTTTACAGAAAATCCTTCAATGGAGTACTTCTACACTGCTTGTCACAACAAGAGGCGGAAGAAACTCTAAAAGAAGTTCATGCTAGTCTTTGTGGAGCCCATCAGGCTGGTCCTAAGCTCTACGATCAGATAAACAGGTTAGGTTATTATTGGCTTACCATGGTAGCTGACGCAATGCAATTTGCTAAACGTTGCCAACAATGCGAAATTCATGGAGATTATGTATACATGCCTCCAGAATGGCCACATCCTACAGCGATCTCATGGCCCTTTGAAGCCTAGGGTATGGACATCATAGGTCTTATCTCTCCCCCGTCAAGCAAAGGTCATTGCTTCATCTTCGCCGCTACGGATTATTTCTCCAAGTGGTCAGAAGCATTTGCGTTCAGTGAAATGAAGACCTCGTCAGTCCTTCAATTCTTACGAACCAACATCATTTGTCGCTTCGGCATACCTAAAAGATTCGTCCATGATAACGGACCATAATTCCGGGATCACAGATTCTATAGGTTCTGCGACAAATACAAAATCCAAAGTTGTCCTTCAACTCCGTATAACCTGGCAGCGATTGGACTGGCAGAAGCCTTCAACAAGACACTCTGCAAAATCCTCAAGAAAATGGTCTCTAGTCACAAAAGAGACTGGAGCGACAAACTGCCTGATGTTTTATGGGCCTACCGAACTACCGTTCGAGGACCAACTCATAGCACACCATTCTTCTTGGTCTATGGATGTGAAGCAGTTGTCCCTCTAGAGGTACAAATTCCTTCTTTAAGGGTATCTCTACAAAATGAAATGACTCAAGAAAGCAACGTCAAATTGAGACTCCAAGAACTGGATAATCTCGGTGAAAGATGACTCGAAGCTCTACAAAGCGTTGAGCTTTACCAAGCACGCATGGCAGGATCTTTTGACAAAAAGGTCAAGCAACACAACCACAAAAAAGGTGACTTGGTTCTTGTGGTGAAAAGGCCAATGGTTTTTGCCCACAAATCCAAAGGCAAATTCGAACCAAAATGGGAGGGACCCTCCGTTATCGACAAAGTCTTCTCCAATGGCGCATGTGCTCTTCTAAACATGGTGGGTGACAGATGTATGCTGCCCATCAATGGCAAGTTCTTGAAGCGGTACTACCGTTGAAGACTTCCTACATCGGGTCAAAGTGATGCCTGCATGGACAAAGCCTATTCCTAGGTACTTGCTCGTCAAACCCACCCCTTTTAGAGTTTTCATCCCTATGTTGAAATTTCTAAAAACCCAAGACAATGTTTACTTTCAATGTTTCATTGTTCAAAAAAAAAAACAAAACCCAAAATCCAAGTTTAGGAGCCTCTTCCCTAACTTGACCAAAACCTTTGATCCTTGAACCCAAAATTCATGGTTTGAAACAAAAATCCGGACTCTGGGATTTCCACCCTAGTCCACCTTGACTTTTACCGCCAAAATGGTTTCGAGTAAAAAATTTACGACCCTTGTGTCTTTAAACAAAAAAAAAATGGTTTTTCAAAAACCGTGGGGAAGTGACGTTTAGTCGATACTTACACAAAACCCAAAAATTGGAAGGATGCGAACCCCATTCGATACTTCCAAAACCTTAAATCGCAAGGAAGTGACACCTCGTCAATACTTGCAGGATTTCAAAAAATTGTGGAGACACAACGTTTCAGTTGATGTCCACAACCCAAATTTCAAAACAAAAAACAAAGGTTCGAAAAAACCTCAAATTTCAAAAATCGTGGGGAGGTGACATTCCATCGATACCCACAAAACCAAATTTTTGAGAAAAAGCAAGGAAGCGACATTCAGTCGATGCTTGCACCCAAATCCGCGGGGAAGCGACATTCCATCGATACTCGCAACCGAATGAGCAAGGAAGCGACATTCCATCGATATTTGCAATACCATTCAGCAGGAAAGCGACTCTTAGTCAATACTTGCATTTTGAAAACCAAGAAACCCGGCTTTTATGCCAAAAACCTGGCTTTCACGCCAAAACCCGGCTTTCATGCCGAAAACCTGGCTTCCATGCCAAAAACCAAAACTCTGGCTTCCACCCCAACAAAACAAAAACCTGGCTTTCATGCCAAAAATAAAAAATCTGGCTTCCATGCCAACAAAACAAAACTTGGTTTTCAAAAAACTCGGCTTCTATGCCACAAAATCTGGCTTTCACACCAAACAAACAAAAATCGACTCTCATACCAAAAAACCGGCTTCCATGCCACAAACAAAATTTGGCTCCCATGCCACAAAATTTTTGGCTCTCATGCCACAAAACCAAAATTCGGCTTTCACTCCACAAAAATCGGCTCTCATGCCAAAAACCGGCTTCCATGCCACAAACAAAATTTGGCTCCTATACCACAATCAAAATTCGGCTTTCACGCCATCTAAAATTCGGATTTCAAGCCATCAAAAAACCAAGCTTTTTGCCACAAAATCTAGCTTTCATGCCCAAAACAAACTTTTGACAAAAGATTTTCACAAAATGACAACCTTTTGATCAAATTCTCAAACAAACACTCCCATCCAACTTTTTACTTACTTTCATTAAAAAAAAAAAAGAATTTAAGTGAAGCGAGGGAATACAAAAAAAAAAGGGTGCCAAAAAATATACATGGAGGTACCAAAAGAAAAGAAGAAAAAGTTTGTTACAAAGTCAGGAAACTAGTCCGACATGGTCTTCAGCCAAAGGCTTAACTCCCCAAGCAAACCCTTGGCCTTAGCCTCCAAAGCTTCCAAGCCACTTTCTTCAAAATCTTCCCATAAAATGCGGTAGGCCGTCGCGATCCATCTTCAGCACGAGGAAGCTCTTCCAGAGAATCTGCCATTGTTCATATTCTTGAGTCTTCCTCCGGAGATTGCTTTCGACCTCCTCAACTTGGGGAATAAGAGTCCTCTCTCTATCGCGAGCTTTCAAAGTGGCAATCCACTTGGCAGCGGCTTGTTCTTCCAATAGCTCAAGGCATTGTTTGGCTTCGGTGACCTCCCTATCAAGGCGGTGCTGGTCCTGTGTCAGCTCAATAATAGCCAACTCGGTAACGTTCCTTTGCCGAACGAGCTGCTTCCGAGTCCGTGAGATCTCCTTCAATTCAGATTTGACCTAAAAAACATCTAGTTGAAGAAATCATCATTCGGAAAGCTCTTAGTCTCAGTCCACTTGTTGCCTAGAGCGATGACTTCATCAACAAAAGCCTCGACATCTATAATGTCCAGACCGACTTCTTCACTATTAGCAAGAATGTCCTGCACATGCTTCACCATGCCAAAACCAGCCTCCAAATGGCCAGAAGAAAGAGTCTCGACCCATGAGCTCAAGACTCTCTTCAACACCTTCCTCGCAAATTGACGGGATGGCTCAGATGAAGACTCGCATTGCGCCGTTGGTCGACTGCCCGTGTCAGGCACCGTTGGAAGAGTAATCAAGAAGCTCTTTCCAATCGGAGCCACTAGGGAAGGAATATCAGTAGGCGGACTCACCTCTGCCTCATCAAAACTGGTAGAAGAAGCCCCTACTCCTGGATCGGTCGCAGGTACCCCCTGCTCTGGTTCTGAAAAAGATAGAGGAACTTCTTTTGTCACCTCACAACCTGCGAATGAAAGATGAAAAAGGTATGAATATGATCTAGTCAAAAATTAAAATATCAAGATTATCACTACAAAGTACCTTCTTCGACGACCGGCGGAATGCTTTCTGCCTCCATGAGCTCATCTGAAGCATCGTCAAAGGTTGTGTCCATGGATGGCTCAAAGTCGTCAGAATCCTCTGGCAAGTCAGCTGGCAAGAAAAAAAATATGTCAGCAAATGGCGGTAAAAGAAAAACAAAAAAAGAAAAAAAGAAGAAAAGAAGTCATGCCAGGAGGAGATTCTGGATCTACTTCAGAATCTCTAAGTTCTTCCTCAGATGCCACGTTTGGATCTGTCACCGCCTCATCGGCCAGAACCTCAGGCATCATCAAACCATCATCTTCTGCCAAAAGAAAGAAAGCAGTAGATCAAAATAAAAGCTCTCGTAAAAAAAAAAAAAAAAGAGAAACGGAAAGAGAAAAGGGAAAAGCATACCATCATCAATGGTCTCTTCCCCTCGGCTTCTCTTCTCTGGAGGCTCATCATCATCCCCTGATGCCTCCTCAACAATGGTGGAAGGAATTTCCATATCAGGAGAGCTTTCGTGCCGCCTCTGACTTCGGCGCTGTCCTCTTCTCCTCTTGCTCCTACGGGACGAACTGCTGGAAGCACCCTCCCTACCATCAAAATCTGGCCTCTCGCCAAATTCCTCACTGGATGGTCTGCTCCTACTAGTAGACTCTATGGAAGCCTTTGCTCGCTCTGCTTGTATCCAAGCAGCGACCTCAGCTTCCTCCTCGGCAAGCTGTTCCAAGACCTCACCAGGTACCACTTGTGCAGCTCCCGATCTGATGACGTCCTGGTCCTCGAGAAAACCTGTTCTGTGCTTTTTTCCAGAAAGGAAAGCCAGAACTTCTTCTCGGCGGACGCCATCCGACTTCCCAAGGCCCTTCCTGGAAGACTGCTTTACATCAAGCTCTTTCTTGGAAAGCCCCCGGTATGCTGAAAAGCTCTCCACAAACCATTTTGTGAAGCCAGCAGTCCGAAAAGTAGGCAACTCAGGATAAGAAATCAGGGCAGTAGTGTCTTCCGCACTATAAAACGCCCATGCATTTCTCCCGTCCTGCAGACCTCCAAAACGCTTCACCTTGCTCGAAGGCGCTCCAACAACGCCTTGAGAGAAGCCCAACTGCATGGAAAAACGCGAAGGAACATACGGCTGGATGTCGATGAAAAGATGTCTGCGGTACACCATCGTGTCGACACGTATGTTAAAAAGCCAACTCCTCTCTGCGTTTGTCAAAGAATAGTGTCTCCCCGACCCTACCCTGGTTGAATCACGGGAGACACCAAAATCAAAAGCCTTCTTCCGTAAACCCGGAGAAAGCTTCACTAAAGACTGCCCCA
Source organism: Persea americana (assembly GCA_029852735.1). NCBI lineage: Eukaryota > Viridiplantae > Streptophyta > Magnoliopsida > Laurales > Lauraceae > Persea > Persea americana. The sequence continues at coordinate 16,307,512 of CM056820.1, read as the reverse complement.
TCTCGACGTCCCAGAATCGTCGGATCCTCAAGCGGGCAGATAAAAGAGATTCGAAAACAGGCTTCCCTCTAGCCAACCGAATCATGAAAGGGTCATCGTCCTGAGCAGCACCCAATCGGTGGAAACTAGGACAGTGGTATACATACCACGAATAGAAAATGTGGGCAGAAAATACCCTATTCATGGGAAGCCCAAGCCGAACCAAAAAAGCAGCAACTTGCAATTCGGTGCATAAATAGGAGTAAAGAGCAGGCACCAAAGCAAGCCGCTCTCCAAACGCCATCTGACAAGCCGGAAAAATGCTGTGCGGCCTGATGTGCGTTCCATCTCCTCCAGCAAAAACGGCCTCACCCAGCCAATAAGTGAGGAAGATAGCGAGATCTCTCTGTAGCGCAATGTCAGAATAAATGGCGTATGTGCTTACGAAGAATACCCTCAAATTCTCTCGCATGACGGAGATCTTCTTCGAATCCGGGTTCTTAGCCCTGGCTTCCTGGGTCGTACTCTCAGAAGACTCCCCGTTGTCAAAGAAGTTGGAAGACAAAAAAGCTACCACTCCTCCAACTGCTACATCGGACTTTCGAGCCCTCCTTCTCCTTCAAAAAATCGTAGAAGTCGATGAGCTGAAAGTACAAAAGCCTGAACTCCTCAGACTGCTCCTCAAGGACGCTGTCAATAGGCATAAACTCCTCATAGAGATTGCCGAGGATAGGCAGCCCGGTGATGGCACTCAGTTCCTTTAAAGAAAAACCAATCTCACCATTCGTGACAACGAAGGTGTTGGTTTGTGGAAGGAACGACTCCAGCATGACCATGAAGGCCTCATCAGAGAAAACCACGGTTTGCCGAAAAGCGCGAACCGCGTCAAAAATCTCTGCCTCCTTCAGAATGGCACCGCCAACCTGCAGGATATGATCAGTCCACGACTCCCAGCTCGAGTCAGCACTGAAATGGCCGCGAAGTCGAAAAGGCTTCACCCAATTGCTGACATCGCCCTTGAAAATGCCAAGGCCCACCGGTCTCAAATCAACCGAAGGATGGTCCGAACCTTGGTAGCCGCTGGCCGGCATCAAAATATCCATGCCGGCAGGCGATTTCTCTGCAAAACCAGAAGGGCCGCCAACAAAAACCCCGATCTTAATCACGCTTGTCCTCTTCACCCAGCTTGGAGGATCTTCCCTCTTCGAGCATGTGGAGGAAAGGCTCATGATCGAGATAGTCCGATCGAAGGTCGATCGGGTAGAAATAGTTCTCTTCTCACCATCAACTGCGAAAGAGAACTGAAAACATCTCCTTTGGTATGTTGAATAGTCGGGGACGGCATCACCAAAGAAGAAGGAAGGCTTAGGCACAATGCTCTGATCGTCCATGACCCAGGGACGGTTGCTTACCATAATCTTATAAAACTCCTCACCCTTGAGGGCAATCAAACGTTGCCTCATCTCATCTCGGTTGAGCGAGTCACACTCTTCCAAGTTCCTTTTGACATACTGAACCTCTTCCCAGGCCTGCTGTACGGCCACATTAAAGGATCTGGTAGAACGACGAGGCGCATCAGTGACGGGCTCCTTACCCTTGTTCGTTCTAGAGGAACTACCTGCAAAGGATGGGAAGAGAGAAAAATCAATCATCAAAATGACAGAATTTTGCTAAAAAATTCTAGCGAAATTTTGGCATGGTTCCGGGGCAATTCTGAAGAAAAGGAAAACACCCCGAAAGAAATAGGAGCTTGAAGATGGGCTCAACATCGCTGCAAGCTCATAATCAAAGGAAAATTTTCGAAGAAGGCTTGAACTCAAACATTGTTGCGAGATCAAACCAAAGCTTCTCAAACATCCGCAAGATTGGAAAAGGGCTCAACATTGCTGCGAGCTCTAGAATCCAGAACTTGCAAAGCTCCTCAAAAATCCCCGCAAGACCAAGAAAGGGCTCAACATTGCTGCGAGCTCCAAATCCCAAGACTTGCGAAAAGATTCCAGGTGTGCACTATCATACTTCCAATTCTATTTTCTAAAAAAAGAAAAAAAAATGCATAGAAGGAAAGTTGTCATGCATATACGTCTCGAAATCCAAAAAAAAAAAAGGGAAAGAAGAGAGGAAGAAAGTTTCTTTTTTTCAAACAACAAAAAAAAAAAAAGAGAAAAAAAAAATGCCCACAGGCCACGTGGCCGTACGGCCATGACCATACGATCTTGTCCGTACGGCCACACACAAAAAGAAAAAAAAACAGAGAAGAAAAAAAAAAGAAAAAAAACAAACAAAACACGGTAAAAAAAACAGAGAGAGAAAAAATCGTGTAAGAAAAAAAAAGATAGAAAGAAAGAAAGAAAGAAAAACGTGTGAGAAAAAAAAAGAGAAAACACCTGGAAAAAAAAAAAAGAAAGAAAGAAAAAAAAACGTGTGAAAAAAAAAAAGAAAGAAAAAGAAAAGAAAAGAAAAGAAAGAAAACTTTTTCCTATTTCTACATGGGGTTTCTTAAGGAAAAAGAAGAAACTTACTTGAAGCCATTGATGGAAAAGAAGAAGAAAAATCTTGAAGATCCTTGAAGAAGAAGAAGAATTCTTGATCTTGGAGCACTCTTGAAGACTTTTGCAAAAAGAAGGCAATAGGAGCAAAAGATCCAACCACCCCTTGCTTTTATAGAAGAGAGCAAACCAAAAGAGGAAAGGAGGAGAAAAGAAAGGAGGTAAGTGCTAGAAATTAGCAAACCTCCTAAAAGAAAGGAATCATGGGATATTCTTTTCCAATGAGGAGATCTTTTGAGAAATTCTCTCCAAAAAGAGAGGGATTATAAGAAACTTTCTCCCAAAGAAAGATACTTTGAGAAAATCTCTCCCAAAATCAAGGAAACTTGAGAGATTCTCTCCAAGTAAGAATATTTTTAGATATTCTCTACCAAAAAGAGATATTTTTAGATATTCTTTACAAAAATGACACCACATGAGATCTAAGCCATCTTTAAAGCTTAAGGTCCCATGGGCTAGCCCATATGAGCCAAGTTTGGCCGCCTAGGCACTAAAAGTGGCATTTAGTCAAAATTCCTCTTACCAAGAGCATACAAAAATGGTTCCATGCCTCCTTTAAGTTGATTGGACTATATAAAAAAAAAATCCAAGCCTCATGAGTTTCCAAAAATCCAAACCATCCCATCTCATGAACCAAATTAAGCTAAAACCTTGAAATTGACATTCCACAAAAACCGAAACCACTCCAATGGACCCAAAATTGTCCCAAAGAGTGACCAAAATCCGAACCATGGTCCCCTAACTCGCCACATATAGCTTGTTAGGTCACAAGGCCAAAACCAAAACAAAAAAAAACCAAAACAAAAAAAAAAAAAAAAAAAAGAAAAAACAAATCCTGGTCCCCTAACTTGCCACATACAGCTTGTTAGGTCACCAGACCAAAATAAAAATCCAAAATCCGACCCCCTAACCTGCCACATACAGCTTGTTAGGTCACAAGGTCAACAACCAAAAACCTTCCTGACCGCCTGATGCGCCACACAAAGCCATTAGGTTCACAAGGTCAAAAAGAAAATCCAAAACCCAAAAACCCAATTCAAATGTCATTTTCAAAATTTTGCCTTGAGATGGTACGTGATCTCTCTCACTACCATAAATCCCCCTTGGAAACTCAAAAGGCTACTCTATCAAAGAAAATGCTCAGAGACTCTTGGTCAAGTCAGAAGTTCTCCTTCAAAATTTTCTTCGAGGCACATCGACTGCAAAAGCTATCCAACTCGTCGTTGTACCTCGAAGGCGCATTTGTTGACACCAAAAATGTCACTTTGCCTCCTCAACATCAAAAGCAACACGGAGCCGCATCCTACTACAAATAGGCAAAGCTACTTCAAGCATCAGATCTTGTCAAAATCGAACAAAAACTGCAAGATCCTTCAAAATAGCCAAAAGAGAGGTACACATGAAGTTTCGGGCCATTTCGACACCATTTGGCCTAACTTCAATCCTCCAACAGCTGAGCGGGAGCTCCCGGCGGCGACGGTGTCAAATACATCAAATCTTCGATCAGAGCCTATGGATGGTCTCAAAATACCTCCAAAAGGTACCACGTCGAATTTCAAGTCAAACCGACACCGTTTGACCCTCCATCAACTCTCGAACGGCGAAATCAAGCCTCCCGGCGGCGAGAACCTCCGATGCTGCCACTCATCAAACAAAGCACATGAGTGGCTTCTACATACTTCCAAAAGGCTGCACGTCAAATTTCAAGTCATTCCGACAACGTTTGACCAGATTTTGACGCTCCGAAACAAAATCAAGCCTACCGGCGGCGAAGCTCCCCGGGACCATGACACCCAAATCGGAGCTAATGGATCGTCTCAAAATGACCCCAATAGGCTCCCTGTCAGATTTCAGGTCAATCGGACATCGGATGACCGTACATCAAAGCTCGACATCTTCAGCATGGTGAAATCAAGTCAAGCATCGACGGGACCCCAAATGGCTTCAAAACTCAAATAAAAGCCCACGGTTGGTCCTATCTAATGCTCAAGAAGCTTCACCTCAAATTTCAGGTCATTCTGACATCGTTTGACCTAGTTTCAACTCTTGGCGGAAAATCGGCTACGGAGTCTTCGGCTTTTCCAAAAATAGGAAACTTTGTGCTCTGATTTGCACAGCCTTTCAATGGGTTTTCTTCAGTGGAATCAAGCCAATAAATGAGAAGAAATTTCAAGAAAAATACAGGAGAAAATAGTAGCAAAAAAGCCCGAGAAACAGCGACCGGAAGGTGACCAAAAAATGGACCGAAGTCCAAGGTCGCCGGCGACCTTGGCCCATGGTCGCCAGCCCCATGGTCGCCGATGATCATGCACCCATGGTCGCCGGCGACCTTGGAAATCCGGGTCGTTGGATTTTCGCCGAAACGCCCATTTTTCCAATTCTTTTCACGTTTCGCGAAGTTTGGCCCCTGTGATTTTCTTAAAATCTGATTTTTGAGACATGATATCCGTTGATCTTCATCGACATCACGAATCCGACGTCGAAATCATTCGATCATCATTGGACACTCCGAAATCGCCAACCGGCTGACCAAGAAAGCACACTTTCTGCCCGAGCGATCGTGAAATCGACTAGACAGATGTTGTCGGCCCATTGGTGTCAACCAATGTCTGAATTTGCATCGTCATCCGACATCAAACAACGTGCGGATCCATCGATGATCATCGCAAGAAGAATTCCAAAAGACGCGGCGCAGCCCGCGACTCTTCAAGCGACTCGGCAACCGATTAATGAAGTTAAATGACCTTTTTATGACAACTTATTAGGGTCATTAACTCATTATTTTGAACGGCCCAATCAGAAACAAGCAAATGCGAGTTACAAGTCCAATTAATCATGACAATTAACCATGTAACTCCTATCATTATGGAGATTAATCGTGGTAATTAATCATGAAACTCCCATCATCATGGAGATTAAATGCCCATTATTCTCCATCGGCCAATCAAAATCCAAGGAAAAGGAGTTACAAAATTCTGAAATTAAATCTTGTAACTCCTCCCATCATGGAGCATTAATACCATTAATGCCCATAAAACCCTCCTAATGGCCACCAAAAGCCTATAAATAGGCGGTCATTCCAGAGGGAAGGGATCCTGAAAAATTGTCTGAAAACTATCTTGAAGAATTCTCTACACAAAGAAGCTCTTCTGCCTTGAAGAAACCCTGCTGCAAGAACTACAAGGTGATCAAAATCCCTTGGGGGGCCACCCCCCAAGGTTTCACCCTCTTCTTCTATCCAACATGGCTTAGATGCGGCTTTTCAGCCCGTCTACCCATTTTTTTTATTGGATATAGGACCTTCCCTTGGTCTTTGTCCTATAAAAATCTGGGGTCCAAGCCAAGCCAAGTGAACTAAAGCATCAAGTGTTCTCATCTGAAGGACGATGGCGGAGTCCATACATGACTCGCGACCGTCGATCTGAACGAGTCCGCACAATCTTTTGAGAAGTCAGATCCCTTTTTCTTCCCTTTCTATTGTATTTTGTATTTTTTTTAAAGAGACAAAAAAATCACAATTCTTGTCTTTCACTATTGATAAGATTTGTAAAATCGCCTTCCATGGCAAAATCGCCTTCTACGGCACAAAGCTGCCTTTCACAGCAAACTAAACAAAATCGCCTCTCACGGCATTTTAAAATCCTGTCTCTTTCTTTAAATATATATGCAATGGAAAGATAGAAAAAAGTTTGATTTCCTTTCTACTTGTGAAGGTGAATCTCCGGATCACCATTTCAAATTCCAAGTAGAATAGAAAATCTGGCATACCAGTAAAAAAAAAAAATGTTGATGCTTGCTCTTTTTTTTCTCTTCGCCCCGCCGCACCCCGGCGGACCCAGGACGGAGGAAGGCAAGAAAGAAAAAGACGGGTCCATCACTCGACGTCCCTGAACCGTTGGATCCTCAAACAGGCATATAAAAGAGATTCGCAAACTGCTGGCCCTCTAGCCAACCGAATCATGAATGGGTCATCATCTTGTGCAGCACCCAATCGATGGAAACAAGGACAATGGTATACATACGACGAATAGAAAATATGGGCTAAAAACCCCCTATTCATGGGAAGCCCAAGCCGAACCAAGAAAGCAGCAGCCTGCAGTTCGGTACACAAATAGGAGTAAAGAGCAGACACCAAAGCAAGCCGCTCTCTAAACGCCATCTGACAAGCCAGAAAAATGCAGTGCAGCCAGATGTGCGTTCCATCTCCTCCAGCAAAAACAGCCTCACCTAGCCAATAAGTGAGGTAAATAGCGAGATCTCTCCGCAGCGCAATGTCAGAATAAATGGCATTTCTACTTGCGAAGAATTGTTTCAAAATTTCTCGCATGATGGAGATCTTCTTTGAACCCGGAGTTTTAGCCCTGGCTTCCTGGGTCATACTCTCAAAAGACTCTTCGCCATTAAAGAAGTTGGAAGACAAAGAGCTAAAATTCTTCCAACTGCTGCACCTAACTTTCGAGCCCTCCTTTTCCTTCAAAAAATCGTAGAAGGCGACAGGCTGAAAGTACAGAAACCTGAACTCCTCAGACTGCTCCTCAAGGACGCTGTCAATAGGCATAAACTCCTCATAGAGTTTGCCGAGGATGGGCAGCCCGGTGATGGCGCTCAGTTCCTTCAAAGAAAAACCAAACTTACCATTCGTGACAACGAAAGTATTGGTTTGTGGAAGGAATGACTCCAACATGGCCATGAAGGCTTCATTAGAGAAAACTACGGTCTTCCGAAAAGTGCGAACCGCATCGAAGATCTCGGCCTCCTTCAGAATGGCACTGCCAACCTACAGGATGTGATCAGTCCATGACTCCCAGCTCGAGTCAGCACTGAAACGGCCACAAAGTCGAAAAGGCTTCACCCATCTGCTGCTGTCACCCTTGAAAATGCCAACGCCCACCGGTCTCAAATCGACTGACGGATGATCTGAACCTTGGTAACCGCTGGTCAGCATCAACATGTCCATGCGGACAAGCGACTTATCTGCATAACTGGAAGAGCTGCCAACAAAAACCCCGGTCTTCATCACATTCGTCCTCTTCACCCAGCTTGGAGGATCTTCTCTCTTAAAACATGTGGGAGAAAGGCTCATGATCAAGATAGTGCTATCGAAGGTCGACCGGGTAGAAACAGTTCTCTCCTCACCATCAGCTGTGTAAGAGAACTGAAAACATCTCCTTTGGTATGTTAAGTCGTCAGGGGCTGCATCACCAAAGAAAAAGGAAGGCTTGGGCATAATGCTTTGATCGTCCGTGACCCAATGAGGGTTGCTTACCACAATCCTGTAAAACTCCTCATCATTGAGGGCGATCAAACGTTGCCTCATCTCATCTCGGTTGAGCAAGTCACACTCTTTCGAGTTCCTCTCCACATATTGGACCTTCTCCCAGGATTGCTGTATAGCCGCATTGGAAGATCTAGCAGACCGACGAGGCGCATCGGTAACAGGGCCCTTACCCTTGTTTGTTCTGGAGGAACTACCTGCAAAAGATGGAAAAGAAGAAATCAATCGTCAAAATGACAGAATTTTGCTAAAAAATCATAACAAAATTTTGGCATGGTTCCGGGGCAATTCTAAAGAAAAGGGAAACACCTCGAAAAAGAAAGGAAATATGAATATGAGCTCAACATTGCTGCGAGCTCATCATCAATGGAGGATTCTCAAAGAGGGCTCGAACTCAAACATTGCCGCGAGATCAAGCCAGTCTTCTCAAACCTCCGCAAAATTGGAAAAAGGGCTCAACATTGCTGCGAGCTTCGGACTCTAAAACTTGCAAAGCTCCTCAAAACCCCCGCAAGACTAAGAAAGGGCTCAACATTGCTGCAAGCTCCAAATCCCAAGGCTTGCAAAAGATTTCTAGGTGTGCATCATCATCAGGCTCCCAAACCAATTTACCAAAGATCATGCATAAAAGAAAATCACCATGCCTTAGATGCTAGGGAAACAATGACAAAAGTTTGATCAATTCCAACCCAACTTGGTCAAAACCAATCAAACTTTGTCCAAGTAAAGATTCATGTTAACTTGACCTAGAAACTCTAGCCTTTTATCATAATGCATAAAAAAAAATGCATGAACATCTTGGATTGCATAAACCACATTATCATGGTGAGCAAAAAAGGGGGAAAGAAAAAAAAAAGAACCCCTAAAAAAATATATATGGGCTGGCCCACAAGCCGTGGCCCACTGCCGCGTGGCAGTACGGCCAGGTCCGTACAGCCAAGAAAAAAAAAAGGGTTGAAAAAAAAAACCGTGAGAAAAAAAAACAAAGAAAAAAAAAAAAGAGAGAAGCACGTGAAAAAAAGGGGAAAGAAAGAAAAAAAAGTGTAAAAAAAAAAAGAAAAGAAGGAAAACATGTGAAAGAGAAAGAAAAAAAAAAAGAAAAGAAAAGAAAGAAAAAAAAAAAGAAAAGAAAGAAACTTTTTTCCTACTTCTACATGGAATTTCTTAAGAAGGAAGAAAACTTACTTAAAGCTATGAAGGAGGAAGAAGAAGAACTTGAAGATCCTTGAAGAAAAAGGGTTCAAGAAACTTTTTTCCTACTTCTACATGGAATTTCTTAAGAAGGAAGAAAACTTACTTAAAGCTATGAAGGAGGAAGAAGAAGAACTTGAAGATCCTTGAAGAAAAAGGGTTCTTGATCTTGGAGAACTTTTAGAGGATTTTGCAAAAAAGAAAGCAATAAGAACAAGAGATCCAATCTCCTTTGCTTTTATAGTAGAGAGCAAACCAAAAGAGGAAACAAGCAGAAAAGTAAGAAGGTAAGTGCTACAAATTAGCAACCTTCCCAAAAGAAAGGAGATTTGAGATATTCTCTTATAAAGAGAAGATTCTTTGAGAAATTCTCTCCAAAAAGAAAGGGAAAGTGAGAGACTTTCTCCCAAAGAAAGATACTTTGAGAAAATCTCTCCCAAAATCAAGGAAACTTGAGAGATCCTCTCCAAGTAAGGATATTTTTAGATAGTCTCCACCCAAAGGAGATATTTTTAGATATTCTTCACAAAAAAGACATCACATGAGATCTAAGCCATTTTCAAAGCTTAAGGTCCCATGCGTTAGCCCACATGAGCCAATTTTGACCACCTAGGCACTAAAAGTGGCTTTTAGTCAAAATCCCTCTTACCAAGAGGATGCGAAAATGGTTCCATGCCTCTTTTGAGTTGACTGGACCATACAAAAAAAATCCAAGCCTCATGAGTTTCCAAAACTTCAAACCATCCCACCTCATGAACCAAATTAAGCCAAAACCTTGAAAATTGACATTCCACAAAAAACCAAACCACTCCAATGGACCCAAAATTGTCCCAAAGAGTGACCAAAAACATAACCATGGTCCCCTAACTTGTCACATACAGCTTGTTAGGTCACAAGGCCAAAACCAAAAACCAAAAACCAAATCCCGGTCCCTTAACTTGCCACATATAGCTTGTTAGGTCATAAGGCCAAAATCAAAATCCAAAACCCGACCCCCTAACTTGCCACATACAGCTTGTTAGGTCACAAGGTCAAAAATCAAAAATTTTCTTGACCGCCTGGTGTGCCACATAAAGCCTTTCGGTTCACAAGGTCAAAAAGAAAAAAATCCAAAACCCAAAAACCCAATCCAAATGTCATTTTCAAAACTTTGCCTTGAGATGGTACGTGATCTCTCTCACTGCCATAAAATCCCCTTGGAAACTCAAAAGGCTACTCTATCAAAAGAAAAATGCTCAGAGACTCTTGGTCAAGTTAGAAGCTCTCCTTCAAAGTTTTTTTCGAGGTACATCGACTGCAAAAGCTATCGTCGCTGTACCTCGATGGGGCATTTGTTGACACCAAAAGTGTCACTTTACCTCTCCAACATCAAAAGCTATATGGAGCCGTATTCTACTACAAACAGGCAAAGTTGCTTCAAGCATCAAATCTTGTCAGAATCAAACAAAAACTGCAAGATCCTTCAAAATAGCCAAAAGAGGGGTACACATGAAGTTTCAAGCCATTTCAACACCATTTGGCCTAACTTCACTCCTCCAACAGCTAAGCAGGAGCTCCCGGCGGCTGTGAAGCCAGAGACCATGACACACAAAACAGAGCACATAGCTGGCCTCAAAATGCCACTAGGAGGCTCTACATCAAGTTTTAGGCCATTCCGACATCGTTTAGCCCAAAAAGGAAACAGCCGCAGTAAAGTTAGCTCTCCCGGTGGCGACAGTGTCGAAGACATCAAATCTTCGATCAGAGCCTATGGATGGTCTCATAATACCTCCAAGAGGCCCCATGTCGAATTTCAAGTCAAACCGACACCGTTTGACCCTCCATCAACCCTCGAGTAACAAAATCAAGCCTCTCGGCGGCGAGAACCACCGAGGCCATCACTCATCAGACAAAGATCATGGGTAGCTTCTACATGCTTTCAAAGGGCTACACGTCAAATTTTAGGTCATTCCGACAACGTTTGACCTAACTTTGACGCTCGGAAGAAAAATCAAGCCTCTCTGCGGTGGAGCTCCCCGGGACCATGGCATCCAAATCGGAGCTAATGGATCATCTCAAAATGACTCCAATAGGTTCATTATCAAAATTTCAGGTCAATCGGACATCGGATGACCGTACATCAAAGCTCGACATCTTCCTCGTGGTGAAATCGAGTCTAGCATCGACGGGACCCCAAATGGCTTCAAAACTCAAACAAAAGCCCATGGTTGGTCCTATCTATTGCTCAAGAAGCTTCACCTTAAGTTTCAGGTCATTCTGACATCATTTGATCTAGTTTCGACTCTTGACGGAAAATCGGCTACAAAGTCTTCGGCTTTTCCAAAAAAATAGGAAACTTTGTGTTCTGATTTGCACGGCTTCTCGACAGGTTTTCTTCAGGAGAATCAAGTCAATAAGTGAGGAAAAATGTCAAGAAAAATACAGGAGAACAAAGAACCAAAAAATCCCAAAAAACGGCTACCGAAAGGGGAAAAGTCCCCATGGTCACCAGCAACCATGGGTGCATGGTCGCTGGCGACCCAGGAAATCTGGGTCTCCGGATTTCCGCCGAAATGGCATTTTTCCGTCCCTGTTCACATTTCGAGTCGTTTGGCCCCTGTGATTTTTCCAAAATCTGATTTTTTGAGCACAATATCCATCGATCTTCATCAACATCACGGATCCGCCGTCAAAATCATGGAATCATCATTCGATGCTTCGAGATCGCCAACCGGCCAACCAAAAAAGCACACTTTCTGCCCGATCGATTGAGAAATCGACTGGACAGATGTTCCCGGCCCATTGGTGTCAACCAATCTCTGAAGTTGCATCGCCATCCGACATCAAATAACATGTAGATCCATTGGCAATCATCGCAAAAAGAATTCCAAAAGACGTGGCGCGCCCCGCGACTCTTGGAGCGACTTGGTGACCACTTAATGCTGTTAATTGACCCATTTATGGCAACTTATTGTGGTCATTAACTCATTATTTTGGACGGCCCAATCAGAAGCAAGCAAATGAGAGTTACAAGTCAAAGGATTCATAGCATTTAAACCATGAAACTCCTCCCATAATGGAGATTAAAAGCAAATAAAAATGCTTTTAACTCTTCACCGGCCAATCAGAAGCCAAGGAAAAGGAGTTACAAAATAAATAAATTAAAACTTGTAACTCCCCCCTTTATGTGGCTTTATGATAATTAAAGCCCATAAACCCTCCTAAATGGCTACCAAAGGCCTAGAAATAGGCGGTCATTCCAAGGAGAAAGGGTCCGAAAAAAATTGTTCGAAATTGTCCAGAAAAATACAAGAAAATTCCAAAAGAAATCTCTACGCAAAGAAGCTCCGCTACTTTGAAGAAACCCTGTTGCAAGAAACACCACAAGGTGATTGAAGTCCCTTGGGGGGCCACCCCCCCAAGGTCCCCTCTCCTTCTATCCAACATAGCTAGATGTGGCTTTTCAGCCCGTCTATCCAGCTTTTTATTTATATAGGACCTCCCCTTGGTCTTTATCCTCTAAAAATCTGAGGTCCAAGCGAAGCCAAAAGAATCAAAGCATCAAGTGTTCTCATCTGAAGGACGATGGCGGCGTCCATACGTGACTCACGTGTTGGAAATAAGTGGGCCTCTAGGATAGGTTTTCAAAACTTTTGACCCACTTGACTCAGGGATCAACTATCCAGAAGGCTACAAAACCCAATCCAGGATCCATGGCCTCTTTCTCATCACCATGTACAGTAATAAACTCTATCTAGAAGATAGAAATAGCAGCAAACAAGCAACCACGAAATCCACAACATACAAGGAAGTAGATTATACCTTTGGTGCTTGTTTGTGCTCTAATGGAGAAGTTATTACTTTCTTTGATGATGAAACTCTTTCATGTATCAAATAGGAATCTCCAAGACCTTTTGATCTTCCACACTATGACCCGTATCAAATTCTCTTTACTCAAGAAGATGGGTGGGATCTCCAAGAGAAAGACTAACTAGAATCTCTAAGGAAACTAGAAGGGAACTAGAAGAGAGAGAGAGAGAGAGAGAGAGAGAGAGAGAGATGAGAAGAGGGGTGCAACTCTTGCACTAAGGGGAGGTGGACATGGATTCCTAGGGCATCCAATGCATGGGGCGTCCAAGCCACCTCTCCTCTCTTATTTATAGCTTTTAGCAAACTTTTTCATTGTCTAATTGAAATAGAAGTCTCACTTCTCTAACAATTAGTGACTCTTTTCTTACTAATTTAAATAGAAGTCTCACTTCCATTGTAATCAGTAACTTACTATTATCACTAGTAGAAGTCTCACTTCAAATAGAAATAGTAACATTCTATTTCCTTTTAAAGTTCTACTATAATTAGTATCTTTCCAATTACTTGGGCTAGCGTGGGGACCACTAGAGATTCCTTAGAAAGCTGGCTCCAACTGGGACACCGCGACCCCACATCTCATGTGCAATCCGGGCCCACAGTTAATTGCAAATAGCTCCACTATATAAATGCAATTGAACTCCAGTCTTAGGAATAAATTACATAGAAGACCCTAAACTTCCCTATGTCCACAAGTAGGCCCCTCCATCAATATCCATGGATCAATTGGACCTGTCATCCAAACTAGATCCATATCTTATTATCCTTGAGCCCCAATTAATTATAATGATCATTTGGTACCAATCCAATTAACTCTTAATCGGAATGGGTGCGCACTCACCAATGCTAAATCCATTAATTGGCACAAGGGGATATTAAAGATAGATTCCATCTTGACCATCGAATGTTCCCACAGCTCTTCTACCACGTACCCAAATCATCGAGGTGTTGACCTACAATTGGCCTCACTCATTGGTGACTCAAAGCAAATGAATAGATAGAAACTTGAGTTCATTAATGTCTCAGGATTAAGAGCCTATTGCTAGGGAATTATGAGAGCATACCTTAAAGTAAAGACAGTGTTCATAAGGTGCTTCTCATGGTCCTTCAATACATCCAATGTACCAGCACTATGATCCAGAATCTTACATTCTGATGATCGAGACAAATCACACTATCTCATAGTAATCAAAGTACTGCAACCTTGTCAGATGAGATGTCTAGTCTCATCACTGGTTGTGAAGATATTCAAGTATAAGATTTGCTATACATGTCTCCCATATGTGGATTTCATCTATACACATGTATTGCATCTAGTATACTTATGGACTCCGATTCATCTCATGAACCATCATGTCATTCGTATTAGTTCTGTGCAAACAAATAATAAAACACCATTCATCTAATGAAAGGAAAGCATGAATATATTGATAAAGAAATTAATCAATTTATTTCATTAATCTTATGGATTGAGACCATAAAACTAACAATCTCCCACTTGGGCTCAATGCCATTCCAGGTTGCATCTCATGCTCATCGCATTTACATACTGCACAAAGACTTTGGTGGTCAAAGGCTTAGGAAAGTGATCTCCCATATTGTCTGCAGAGTTTATCTTGGTGATTGCAATATCACCTCTCTACACAATCTCTCTGACCATGTGTTTTTCCCTCTGTATGTGTTTTTGGCTTTTGAGTTCCTTGGACTTAGTGATTGCCTTGCTGTTATCACAGTAAACTGTGAGCGGCTGTCCTACCAAAAGTACCACTCCAAGTTCCATAAGAAATCTTTTAAGTCAAACTACTTCCTTAACTGCTTCTCAAGCGGTTATAGCATAAACACATAACCAGTAGTTGATTTCTTGGAATCCTTATCTGACATGAAGTCAGTAACTGTGTTACCGACTGTAATGAACTTATCACTATTGCAAATCAACATGTGATCTCTAGTCCTTCTCAAGTATTAGAGAACACATATTACAGCAGTCTAATGGTCAGGGCCTAGGTTAGACTGATATCTGCTGACTAGGCTCATTGGGTGACAGATATCTGGTCTAGTACAAAACATAGCTAACCGTACCAGCACCTTATCTATGTACGCATCATGGGATAAGCCTATCATCCTACTTTTCCGATCTCAATGGTAGTTGATCCCTAGGATGTAACTGGCTTCTCCAAAGTCCTTTATATCAAAAGTCTTGGCCAACCAAGCTTTTCACTATTGACAACATCCCTATAGCACTCCGTAGGAGAAGGATGTCGTCGACATATAATACCAGAAAAACTACCCTGCCTCCTATAGTTTTCATGTACACTCATGACTCATCCAGATTTTGACAAAAAACAAATGAGTTGATTGCCTAGTGAAAACGGATGTTCCAGGTTCAGGATGCCTGCTTCAGTCCATAAATGGACTTCTGCAACTTGCAAACTCTTTGCTCTTGGTTGTTAGCCATAAAACCGTCTGGCTGCATCATATAGATATGTCTTCCTCAAGATGGCCATTGAGAAAACGCCGTCTTGACATCCATTTGTCAAATCTCGTAAACGAGATGAACCGCAATGGATGAGAGTATCCGGATGGACTTGAGCATGGTTACCGGCGAGAAGGTTTCCTTATAATCGATATCTTCTTTCTAAGTGTATCCTTTCGTAACAAGCCTGACCTTAAAGGTCTTAACTCTTCCATCTGGTCCTCTCTTTCTCTTCTAGACTCACTTGCACCCAATAAGTTTAATATTGGTAGGTAAGTCCACAAGTGTCCAAACCTGATTGGAGTATATAGACTCCATCTCAGCTTTCATAGCATCTAACCAACCGAAACTATGTCATTGATTGCTTCATCATAGTTACAGGGATCTTGTTCCGGTTCTTCCGGGATTGCCTTGTAAGACTTTCCAAAAAAACAAGAACCTGTCAACGGTCCTGACAATGCTCCCACTACAACGAGGCACCGGTGTAACTACTGGGTCAGGTAAGGGCGGTTTCTCTTCAAGTTTAGTCATATTTGGATTTGGAATTGATCTCTCTTTGAATTTCTTCCAAGATAACCTTTTCTAAAGATTTCCGGTCAATCATATAATCTTCCTTCAGAAAAACCGCATTGGTGATGATAAGCACTTTCTGCTCTCTCTGGGATTATAGAATAACCAACCTTTAGTTCCTTTGGGATATTTTATAAAAGTGTATACTTCTGACTTTGATTCCAATTTATCTGTCTTAACCTTCAGCACAAGTGGCGAACAACCCTTATGTTGTAGACTAGCCTTTCGCCCGAACCACAACTCCCGGGGAGTCTTAGGTACAAACTTAAATGGAACGATGTTTAGTATATATTTCGCAGTTTCCAAAACATATCCCTATAGGTAACCCTGAGAAACTCAACATAGACCTGATCATATCTAAAAGAGTCTAGTTCCTTTTATTGCTACTCCGTCCTGTTGAGGCAAACCAGGAGTAGACAAGTGGGATAGAATCTCATTTTCTGATTTTTAGATCTTTAAACAAGCTTTCCAATGCTTCTGAGATCACCTCAATCGGACACCCGAGTAAAAAGATATGGTCAAAATACCAACCCAGGTCTATCATGTTCCTTCTTATTATTGGCCTAACTTTGTCATTTCTTCATCCAATTGCCTTCCAAACTTTTCCTAACTCTCTTTAATTCTTAAATCTCAACTTTAATCTTCAAATTAATCTTCAATTAACACCTACAAAGAGAAATTAATATAATTGAGAGTATGGAAGCCATTGGAACTCATATAAATGCATACAAATGATCATCTATAATGGAAAGATATGAGCAAAGATGATGGGGATGAACTTTATGATTTTTATGCTAAAAATAGTGTTTTGAGTTCTTTTATCTTTGAAAACTCATAAAATAATGCTATAAAAGTGTATCTTTCGTGAACTCATCACACCCCCAAACCTAAATTTTGCTAGTCCCGAGCAAAACAAAAGAAAACTAACTATATGCAGAAAATAATAAAAAGTCCTAACTCACTTTCGCAGGAATCGCGGCTGCACTTAGCTCGTGCAATAAGCCATTTAAACCCCTAAGTTTCCCCTAGTGGACGAGTTTTGTCTCGTGAGGGTTTTCAGCGAATAAATCCCACAAAATTTTTTTTATTGATATCCTTAGGTTTTTAGCAATATAATAAAAATTAGAGCAAGTTTAGAATACTATCCAATTGCTAAAAATCTTTCAATGATGCTCAAGTCTCGGAGTGTATTTGAGTGAGTTTAGCCAACACTTGCACAGTTTTGGGTTATGAGAAAACACAACTTTGATCACCTTCTCAATCCATTCGTTTTGACTTCAGCCTCACAGTCATACTCTCGGAAATAAAATTGCTTAGATTTTCTGACTTATCCCTCTTATATGTGAATATTGGTAAGGCAAAAGCACTCACATATCTTTTGAGAACGAAGAATTTTTGGAAATTTTATCTCATGGAAAGAACAACCATTTAACTGAGGGTGAAAATGCTCACTCAACTTCTCACTTGTTTAACATCCTAACTTTTCCTGAAATCCAATAGGTCTTTTATTGGTTGTAATGGGGTTAGGGGAAAGGGTTTGATAAAAATATGGAAAATGAGGTTTTAGGGTTTCTGAGAAAGTAAGGTCTTAAGTTTTCTTTAAAGGATTTTTCTTTGATTCGTCTTCAGCCCCTTTTTTTTTTGCTTTTTCTTTTGCTTCTTTTTTTTTTTTCCTTCTTCTCGTGAATTTCAACTTTCCACTATTTTTTGTTTTTTTTTTTTTGGAGAACTTTTTCCTTGGATAGATCATGTGAAGTATCAACAATACACACTTCCTTCTTTCTTCATCTTTTCCTAACACTTCTAAAAAACAATGGGATGAAGGCTTTTTATTTGGGTGTAGAGGCTTTGGGAATTTTTAAGGAAAAATGCATAAAGGATAAAGGTTCAAAAAGGGTTACTATGGAAATATTTTTATGGGTAGGTTTTTTAATGGCCATGGGGTTTTAATTTTAGATTGCCTATTATCACTTTACCAGGTCCAGAAAGGTGCTCACAAGTTACAAGTCAAGGTTAGTTCGCAATTTTGATGATACCCTCAATGGTTGGAAAAAAATAGGCACTAATGAGATAAAAGAAATGTGTTGAAAACTACGAGTTTGAGTAGCTCTTCATTCTACTCGGAATTAGCGTAGAAGAGTCCTTACGCTGGAGGAATAGAAAGGCTCTACACTCAATTGGTTTAGTCTCTACTAGTGGTTTGTCAGGGTCACTCAGATGTGTCCACTCTTCACTTGGACTATACTCATGTGGCTAAATGTGCAAGAATTTGTCCAAGACTTGACTTTGTGACACTCTTTTTTTTTTTATAGGATTTGGATAGTATGCTAAACTAAGATTTCAAAACTTATTAACAAGCTAAAATCCTATGGAAAATTTTGGATTTTTATTTATTTATTTTATTTATTTATTTTGGGTTTTTTTTTTTTTTTTTTTTTTTTGAAAAATTTTTGATTGATTTTTTTTAACTAAATATTTACAGGCAAATACATGTGCACAATGTAGTGCCACACCCCCAAACCTAAACCAAACATTGTCCTCAATGATATGCAATGCGAAATGTGAAATGATAAATGGACAAGGAAATAAATCGGAATGCCTTACCATGGGGTGATACCAAAAATGAATATTGGGATGCCTACTAATCAACACTAAGTTTCACCCGATGTGACCCTGAAAATTACTTATGCAACATATACAAGGTCCTGAAGAAGGGTCTCTTCGACATCCTTGCCCTTAAGTTCCAGAAAAGGTTTCAACCTCTGGCCATTGACTTTAAAAACATCCCCATTCTTTGGATTCTCAATCTCAACTGCCCCATGAAAATAGACAGTGCGCACAATGAAGGGTCCAGTCCAACGGGATCTCAGTTTTCCTGGAAAGAGATGTAGGCGAGAATTATACAGAAGAACTTTCATGCTTGGTTCAAATGATTTCCTCAAAATAGTTTGATCATGGTTTTTCTTCATCCGATCCTTATAAATCTTGGCATTCTCATAGGCATCATTTCTAAGTTCCTCCAGCTCATTGAGATGCAACTTGTGTAGGTTACCAGCTTTAGGCAAATCAAAATTGAACATTTTGATGGCCCAGTAAGCATTATGCTCCAATTCTACCGGCAAATGACAAGCTTTCCCAAAGACCAATCGATATGGAGACATTTCAATTGGGGTCTTATAGGCAGTCCGATAAGCCCATAAAGCGTCTGTCAATCTTAAAGACCAATCTTTCCAGGTAGGATTGACTGTCTTTTCCAAAATTTGCTTTATTTGCCTATTGGACACTTCCACCTGTCCGCTAGTCTGTGGGTGATACGGAGTAGCAACCTTATGAGTGATAGAATATTTTTTCATGAGATTCTCGAAGGTGCTATTACAAAAATGACTTCCACCATCACTGATAATTGCCCTGTGGGTACCAAATCTAGAGAAGATGTTTTCTTTAATAAATTTGATAACCACGTGACGATCATTCGTTTTGGTTGGAATCGCCTCTATCCATTTGGAAACATAATCTACAGCAAACAAAATGTATAAGTTGCCGAAGGAACTGGGAAATGGACCCATGAAGTCTATGCCCCAAACATAAAAAATTTCCACAATAAGCATCGGATTCAAAGGCATCATGTTCCTCCGTGTAATTCTGCCTAATTTCTGACAACGCTCACAGTGCAAACAAAAGGTGTGACAATCCTTGAAAAGGGTGGGCCAGTAAAATCCGCACTGCAACACCTTTGCTGCGGTCTTCTTAGAACTAAAATGCCCACCACAGGCGTGGTCATGGCAGAAGGATATCACACTTAAATAGTCATCTTCCGGAATGCATCTCCTAATGATCTGGTCCGGACAGTACTTGAACAGATATGGGTCATCAAAGAAGAAATGCTTAACCTCAGACAAAAACTTAGAGCTATCCCGTTTGGACCAGTGATCGGGCATCTGTCCAGTAACCAAATAGTTAACAATATCCGCAAACCAAGGGAAATGGGAGACACTCAGCAACTGTTCATCCGGAAAACTCTCACTCAATGGGATGCTCTCATGCTCAGGGTCAGTAGGTAATCGGGAGAGATGGTCAGCTACAACATTTTCAGAACCTTTCTTGTCTCGAATCTCAAGGTCAAACTCTTGTAACAATAGAATCCACCTAATCAGACGGGCTTTTGCATCTTTTTTCATCAATAGGTACCTAAGGGCCGAATGATCAGTGTAAACTATGACCTTAGACCCAATCAGGTAGGGTCTAAACTTTTCCAAGGAAAAGACGATAGCTAACAGCTCTTTCTCTGTGGTTGTGTAATTCAGCTGAGCGTCATTCAATGTCCTACTGGTATAATATATGACATGGGGCAATTTGTTCACTCTCTGTCCTAGCACAGCCCCAAGAGCATGGTCTGAAGCATCACACATGAGTTCGAAGGAAATTGTCCAATCAGGTGGCTTTATTATTGGGGTAGAGGTCAACTCCTTTTTCAATTGTTCAAATGCTTGTAGGCAAGGTTCATTAAAGACAAAAGGCACATCCTTTGATAGCAGATTGCACAAGGGTGCAGCTATCTTGCTAAAATTCTTAATGAATCGTCTATAAAAACCTGCGTGACCCAAAAAAGATCTGATATTCTTCACTGTTTTTGGCAGTGGCAGGTTGGAAATGAGATCAATTTTAGCCTTGTCGACCTCGATACCGTTCTCAGAAATAACATGGCCCAGGACAATTCCTCTTTTCACCATGAAATGACACTTCTCCCAATTCAAAACAAGATTATTCTCTTGACATCTCATTAAAACAAGGTTCAGGTGATGCAAACATTCTTGGAAACTACTCCCGTGGACCGAAAAATCGTCCATGAGCACCTCTAAAAATTGCTCGACCATGTCCGAAAATATGCTCATCATACACCTTTGAAATGTCGCAGGTGCATTGCACAGCCCAAAAGGCATGCGCCGGTAGGCGAATGTTCCGAAAGGACATGTAAAAGTTGTCTTGTCCTGGTCCTCGGGTGCTATGGGTATCTGATTATAGCCGGAGTATCCGTCAAGGAAACAATAAAATGCATGACCGGCTAATCTCTCAAGCATCTGGTCCATAAATAGGAGGGGAAAATGGTCTTTACGGGTGGCCGAGTTCAACTTTCTATAGTCAATGCACACTCGCCAGCCCGTCTGGGTCCTTGTGGGCACTAACTCGTTCCCCTCATTCTTCACAACAGTTATCCCGGACTTCTTTGGCACAACATGGACTGGGCTGACCCATGAGCTGTCTGAAATTGGGTAAATGATACCTGAATCCAACAATTTCAGAACCTCCACTCTTACGACATCCTTCATTGATGGATTAAGACGCCTCTGTGGTTTTCTAGAAGTTTTTGCATTTTCTTCCAAATGGATCCGATGTTGAACCACAGATGGGCTTATTCCTTTTATATCTGCAATTGTCCAACCTATAGCCTCTTTGTGATCCTTCAAGATCTCAATCAATTGTTGTTCTTGGACTTTTTCCAAGTCTGAGGCTATAATGACAGGGAGGGTCTCAGCTGGGCCCAAAAACACATACTTGAGGGTGTCAGGTAGTGGTTTTAGGTTGAGCTTGGGTGGTTCCTCAATTGATGGAACAGGTGGGGCAGCCGATGGACTCAAGATCTCTGGCTTGGGTTGCCATTGACTCCTCTCAAAAGCAAGGGCAGAATCCAATAACGCATTGACTTCTTTAATGCTATTCTCAACATCAATGTTACCTCCAAAATGTGCAAGACAGGCCTCTAGTGGGTCCTCACAAACTAACTATGATCCTACACTCTCAATAAGCTCTTCTAGGTAACTCACCTCACAAATTTCATAATCACTCTCATCTCTGGGTTGCTTGCCAATGTTGAAAATGTTTATCTGGACTGTCATATTCCCAAACGATAGGTGCATCACACCATTTCGGCAATTAATCAGGGCATTAGAAGTGGCAAGGAATGGTCGCCCTAAAATTACCGGGATCCTCACAACATTTCCGATTGGTGGTCGGGTATCAAGGACTACAAAGTCCACCGGGAAAACAAATTCACCTACCTTGATCAAAACATCCTCAACAACACCTTTGGGGTACCTAACTGAAGCATCAGCTAGTTGTAAGGTTACCTTTGTCGGTTTCAGCTCCCCCAAACCTAACTCCTCGTATATCGAATACGGGAGCAGGTTGACACTCGCACCTAAGTCCAACAAAGCCTGTTCTATGTGATGATCCCCTATTTGACAAGAGATTGTAGGACACCCAAGGTCCTTGTATTTTATTGGGGTTGAAGTGGTAATGATGGAACTGCATTGCTGGGCTAGAAATGCTTTTTTAGGTACATTGGTTGTTCTTTTGAATGTGCACAAATCTTTGAGGACTTTGGCATAAGTCGGGATCTGTTGGATGGCTTCTAACAGTGGGATGTTAATTCTCACTTGCTTGAACATTTCAAGGATCTTATCCAACTGGACATTATTTTTCATTTGACCTAGCCTCTGAGGGTATGGGGCCTTGGGAACAAAGGTTCTAGGAGGGGGCTCACTCGGTGAGGTAGCTCCTATTGGTTTCTCAGGTTCCTTAGTAGGCTCTGGGTCCTTCTTTGGTTCCTCGGGTTCTTCTTCCAAAACTACATGCTCCCTCCTCACTTGGGTTTGCTCAGATTGCCTAAGGTCCTCTTCTGGTGTGTCAGCCTTCCTTGCAGCCATTCTACGGGTGGTAACTGCATTGACCTGCTCATGGACTTTGCCCTTGTCATCATGTACAACAAATTGGCCCGTTGAAGTTTGGCCTTTGGGGTTGGCTTCGGGCTGACTTGGAAAGCTACCCTTGTCTCTTTGAGCTATTGACCTGGCTAGCTGGCTGACAGTGTATTCTAGCTTGGCAATGGACTGGGTATTGGCATTCAAATTTTGAGTAGTGCTTTGCTGGAATTGAAGGGTATTTTGGGCCAACATTTTCATTGTGTCCTCTAGAGAACTTATCTGCTGATTCTGGGGATTAAGATTCTGATAACCTTGGACCATGGGTGGTCCCTGTGACACTTGGGGTACTTAAGGCTTTTGGTATCCAGGAGGTGGCATATGCTGGGCCATTGGCTGAGAAGGGTTTCCTTGGTGTTGTCCTTTGGTCCATGAAAAATTAGGATTTTCCTTCCAACCAGGATTGTATGTATTCGAATACGGATCATACTTCGGCCGCTCATATCTGGTATTTTGATAAAGTGCACTCACCTCCTCCATACTCTCACTCTGACTCTGACCAAAGAATGCTCTACATTGGGATCCAGGATGGGTAAAATCTCCACAATTGGTGCAGGGTGGGGTAGTAGGGTCACTAACTGCTTGGCTCATCTTTAATGATTCCGGGGTCTTTGGGGTGGTCTGCTGACAGGTCTGGTTCATTTCAAGGGCTTCTAATCTCTTTGTCAGCGTGGCCAACTTGGCCTCGGCCTCGAATTTGGGTTCCACTCTATGCATGCCCCTTCTTTCTGCAACAATGGGTCTTTTGGGATCCTCTCTGATAGGTTCCCATTGGAGAGTGTTCTCAGCGACCTCCTCAAGGTATGCCCAGGCTTGGTCAGCTGTCTTTTGAGTGAATACTCTGTTGCAGAAAGACTCCACCATGGTCTTGGTGGGATAGTCCAGTCCTTCATAAAGGATTTGGATTAGCCGGATCTTTTCGAATCCATGATGCGGGCATTGTAACAGTAAGTCTTTGAACCTTTCCATGTACTCATACATGGTTTCTCCCTCCAGTTGGTGGAAGCTGTTCAGGGTATGTCTAATGAAGGCCGTTTTCTGTTTTGAATAAAACTTTTTATAAAAGGCCTCGACTAGTCCCTCCCATGTGTTTATAGAATTAGCCTGTATGGCGTAAAGCCATGCTTTCGCCTTCTCTTTCAGCGAGAACGGGAATAACCTAAGCTTGAGGGCCTCTTCAGATATATGGTTATACTTCATGGTCCCACAGATTTCCTCAAACTCTCTCACATGCTTATATGGGTTCTCATTTTCCACCCCTATGAAAATTGGTAACATCTGGATTAAGCCGGATTTCAACTCAAATGAGGCATTTGTGGTGGGTATGACGATGCATGAGGGCTGGGTAGATCGGGTAGGATACATGTACTCCCTAAGGGTCATGGGTTGGGTTTGTAGATTTCCGTCAGCCATTTCCTCAATGGTAGTGGGGTCCACAAAGTTCTCAACAGGGATATCGAATAAATCGAAGCTCTCTAAACGACCCTGCACACGTAACCAATTGTGCATACACTACCACTCAACTTCAAAAGTGATGGTCCGCTCAAGTGATGATGAACGGGGATTAATGCTTAAACGCAAACAAGCAAAACAAAACGATTTTGAAAAACAAACCAAACTTTTCTTAACTAAGGCTACCTAAGATTAAACTAGACAGCTCCTAACTGTGAAGAGTACACCTAGGCCTCCACCCCGGTCCTATGAAACGTAGTCGGCCAGGCAAGCCCCCAGGGGATTGGTGGGATCACGATGCACGTGGCAAAGGTTCCGCTTAAATACCAAACTCCTAGAACAGATGAACTATCTCCCTTAAAGGACAAGGCTAGTCTAGGCACCGATTCCCGTCAAGGAGCGCAAATGGTACAACCTTTGATGGTCTTCTCCTAATGAGCTCGTGTCCTAAGGTCACGTTTCTACTCAAATTTTATTAAAAGCTAAGGATTCCTAAGTAGTGAGGAAAATGAGTTCCTATGGGCAAGGAAATGGTGATGAAATCCAATCCTTATCTTGTTGGGGGTATGATTGCCCTTACTAAGTGTGTGCTTTCCAAATTACTTTGTGTATTTTAAAATGAATAAGCACTACAAAGCAATTAAACAATCAAACAACCAACAAAATTAACCCACTAACTAGGGATGCGTGGGTGTTATCGAAATACGCACCTCCCAAACTAAATTGGGGGAAGATCAGTTGAAGTCGACCCAAGCCACCAACACCAATTTCGGTGTACGAACTTGGAGTGCCGTGACGGTATTGTCCACCCGTCTTCCTTCCTTAATTATTACAATGCTTTGAAAAATCAAATGAACTTAAAAATTATTACAAACTTGAAATGAATCCTAATACAAGATTTTCTAAGAAAGCAAATTAAATTCCTAAGTTAGAGTTCTTTGGTTGCACATTTCTTCTTTCCTTGCTCCAACTGTGAAATTCCTGAAAATACAAACAAGGAAAATGTGTAGAATCCGTAATAAAATCTAAAAGAAAGAATAAAAATGCAACCAAGCTATATGAGAGTTGAAAATCCTTAAAATCAAGGAATCCTATGTACGCCGATCCCCGGCAACGGCACCAAAAACTTGATGCGTATTTTCCCGCAAGTATACGGTTGTCTCAAGTAATATAGACTATTGAAGTCCGAATATCGTTCCCACGAGGATCGTTACAAAGAAAATAACAAAGATCTATGAAAAGGAGTATCAACTCAAATATAGCTAACAAATTCAAATGAAAATAACAATGGAAACAAGAAACTAGATAATAACAAGGAAAATAAAAAATGCAAACTAAAAGAAATCTAGAACTAGATAACAAAGAGAAGTTAGTAAAGAAAATGAGAACAAACCAAGAGCAATGTTAGTAACAAAGTTAATGACAAAAGAAAAATAACAAGGTTAATACAAAAACAATGGAGAAATGTTAGATAGATCAAATGAATAAGTGTGTGAAAATAACAAGTGAAATATAGAAAATGAGTGGATGGAGATAAAGAAATATGCTAAAGTGGTGTAAAATCAAATGTGGAATTGATGGTGTGAATAATAGAGAAATGGAGTGTGAAAATTAAAACTAGTGAATAAGTGTGTGGGAGTGTGAATAGAATCAAACTAAAGTAAGTAAAATAAACAACAAGCAATACTAATGGATAGATTGAATAATCTAGAATCCACTAAGTGACACTAATCCAACACTTATGCTTTTCTCTTTTCCCAAAAAAAAAAAAACAATACTCAAATCTAATTACAAATCAATGCTTATATTTGGAAAATAATTTTAAAGCTCTAAGATAGAAATTGACAATCTAATAGCTAAGATTTTCTTCCCTTCATAAAAGAAAAGATTCCTAATGACTATCTATCAAAAGTAAGCATAAACCATCAAAAGATATTAACTCCTAAGCATGATTTATCAAACCTAAGCATAGATAGTAAAAAGAATGCTAATAAAGAAACTAAGCATGGAAGGTTGCACAATGCAATGAAGAAAAATCTACTCTAACATATTAAGCTCATAAACAAGGAAATTTTAAAAGAAAGCGCATAAGCAAAAGGAATAGGATCAACTTAGCTTCACCTAGAAGATCCAATCAAAGGAATTAGCCACCCATTGGAGAAGAAGCTTTCAATTTCATTCCAAATCTTTAATTTTACAAGGCTTTCCTCACTTTCTCTCTACAATTTGCTCTCAATTACATGAATAGCTTAAGTAAAGAGGAGGAGGCTCTCCTTGCTTGTGTCTCTAATGCCTAGAGCTCCCTTCTTTATATAGAAACATTTGTCTTGCTTTCTTTTGGTTTCTTCCCAATGTGGGACTTCAAAAGAATGGAAATATGAACATATGTATGTGATTCCCGTATTAGAAAACAGTCTCTGGATTGATGTACGATTTTGACCCCCGAAACGTCTGAATTGGGAAAAATGTTGTGAAATATGATTTGTAGATCTTTAAACAAGCTTTCCAATGCTTCTGAGATCACCTCAATCGGACACCCAAGTAAAAAGATATGGTCAAAATACCAACCCAGGTCTATCATGTTCCTTCTTATTATTGGCCTAACTTTGTCATTTCTTCATCCAATTGCCTTCCAAGCTTTTCCTAACTCTCTTTAATTCTTGAATCTCAACTTTAATCTTCAAATTAATCTTCAATTAACACCTACAAAGAGAAATTAATATAATTGAGAGTATGGAAGCCATTGGAACTCATATAAATGCATACAAATGACCATCTATAATGGAAAGATATGAGCAAAGATGATGGGGATGAACTTTATGATTTTTATGCTAAAAATAGTGTTTTGAGTTCTTTTATCTTTGAAAACTCATAAAATAATGCTATAAAAGTGTATCTTTCGTGAACTCATCATGTATCTCATACATTATGGGAGTTAACAAATAAAAGCCATTGATTACCTTGTCAAAATACATAAAAGTACCGTATCTCTTTATGACAATTTCAGTACCGAAAGTAATAGAATAACTCTTAATCACCATACTAGAAACTGAAAATCAAATTCCGTCTAAAAAACGGTACATATAATGTAACTGACAAAATCAACATAATATCTGAAAATAACAAAGTTACTACTCCCACTGATATTGCATCTGCCTTGGCTTCCAATCCCAGGTTAACAATGATTTCTCCGCCACTAATCCTTCTGGTTACCCGTAACTCCTGCAACGTATTACATACGTGATTAGTTGCATCGGAGTCTGCACACCGTATTAGATGTAACATATGTGTGTGGATGAGATCCACATACAGGAGACATGTGTCGCAAATCTTATACTTAAATTGATTCACAACCGGTGATGAGATTGGGCATCTCATCTGACAAGGTTGCAGTATTATGATCATTATGAGATAGTGTGATCTGTCTTGATCATTGGAATGTAAGATTCTGGATCATCATACTGGTACATTAGATGTATTGAAGGACCATGAGAAGCACCTTAGGAACACTGTCTTTACTTTAAGGTCTGCTCTCATAATTCCCTAGCAATAGGCTCTCAACCCTGAGACATTGATGAACTCAAGTTTCTATCTATTCATTTGCTTTGAGTCACCAATGAGTGAGGCCAACTGTAGGTCAACACCTCGGTGTCTTGGGTATGTGGTAGTAGGACTATGGGAACATTTAATGGTCAAGATGAAATCTATCTCTATTATCCCCTTGTGCTAATTAATGGATTTATCATTGGTAAGGATACACCCATCTCAATTAAGAGTTAATTGGATGGTACTAATGATTACTGTGATTAATTGGGTCTCAAGGATAATAAGATATGGATCTAAATTGGTAGGACTGTTTGTCCAATTGATCCATGGATATTGATGGAGGGACCCACTTGTAGTTATAGGGAAGTTTAGGGTCTTCATGTAATTTATTCCTAAGAATGGAGTTCAATTGTATTTATATAGTGGAGTTATTTGCAATTAATTGTGGGCCCGGATTGCACATGAGATGTGGGGTCGCGGTGTCCCAGTTGGAGCCAGCTTTCTATGGAATCCCTAGTGGTCCCCACGCTAGCCCAAAGGTTGGATCATTACTAATTCTATTTGAAGTGAGACTTCTAATAGTGGTAATAGTGGAAATAAAGAGTTACTAATTACTATGGAAGTTGAACTTCTAATGATAAACAAAGAGAGGAGTTGCTTAAAGCTATAAATAGGAGAGGAGAGGTGCCTTGGACGTCCAATGCTCCATTCCCCCTTGGAGTTCACACCCACCTCCCCTTAGTGCAAGAGTTGCGCCTCTCTCCATCCTCGCTCTCTCTTCTAGTTCCCTTCTAGTTTCCTTAGAGATTCTAGTTAGTCTTTCTCTTGGAGATTCCACCATCTCTTTTGAGAAAAGAGATCTAAAGCGGGTCACAGCGTGGAAGACAATTGGGCATTGGAGATTCTGATTTGCTTTGTGAAAGAGCTCTTCATCAAAGGGTTTAATCAAATTCTCCATCAGAGCACAACCGAGCTCCATAGGTATAATCTACTCCTTGTATGTTGTAGAATTTCGTGGTTGCTTATTAGTTGTTGTTTCTATCTTCTTGATAGGTTTATTTGCTGACCATGATGGCTGAGATTGAGGACATGCATCCTGGATTGGGTCTTGTTGCCTTTTGGATAGATGATCACTACTTCTAGTTGGTCAAAAGTTTTTGAAACCTATCCTAGAGGCCCACCCACTTCCAACAATTGGTATCAGAGCCATACCTCATCTCTAATCATGTTAGAGCAGCAAGCTTGCTCTGTTCTTTGCATGAGATGTGAAGAAGATAGAGGAAGGGCTATGTATGGATCGTGTTTCTATGTTTTTGCTTTGTTTAATAGTGAATCCATGTTTGGATAGTCACAAAAGGGTTTAATAATGATGGAAGGATGATAGGAAGCCATTGGAACACTTCAAAAGAGTTTTGGAGTTGAATAGACATGAGACATAAAAAACCAAAAAATTCTGGTTCATCTGTCCGGTCGACCGGGACCCGTGTCCGGTCGATCGGGTACTTGCAGGCCGGTCGACTGGGCTCTCTGGTCGGTCGACCGGGGACACTGTGACAGCAGATGCAAATTTAGGATTTTTCAATTTCGGGTCTTCTTTTGTGTCCTATTTTTCCTGCATTGTTTGGCAGTCTATTTGTGTGTTTTGTGTGGTTGTATGAGATACTAATATGCAGGTTATCTTGTCCTCTTCCTATGGCCCACAAGTCTTTTACTTTCTTTTATGGTTGATTGGTTTATTTAAAGCTAAGTGTAAAGGGCATAATGGTTTCCTTGGTTTCCCATGAAAGGGCAAGGCATGATGGTTTCCCCATAGCCCTTTTAATTTCAATTTTAGATTACCATGTAAGTCTCATCGTAGAGACATAGGAATTTATGTAATTTTCAAAATTGATAAATTCTGGGGATGTCCGAGACGAAGAAGGAAAGTGAAGTTGGACTCCTAATCAAAAGAGTTTGAAGATTATCAAAAGTGTTTTGGAGATGCCCAAAGAGTTTGAGGAATCCCAAAGTTTTGGAAAGTCCAAGAAATCTATTCCGCTAGGGCCGTGTGGAGGAGAGGACTAGTTACTAATTTTAGCATTTTTTATTTATGGATGAATGCTTGATTTAGAATGCTTCCAAATCTAATCCAAACATATCAAGTTACTAAAATTGGTCAAATCAAATTAAGTTTTGGAAAGAGTTCTAGTTAGTGTTGATGACCCATGAGATGGACACATTGGTAACACTAATTTAGAAACTGGACTTTCCTTAAAATAACTTGACTTGGAACCAATCTTTGATCATATCATGAGTTGATTTGATGTTTATGTGGGCCCTAATACCTTAAAAGGAAAATCCTCAATTCTAAAATATTAAGTGGGAGCGGGGCATTAAATTGAGAAATCCCTATGGTTTTCCACCATAGGTCCATTGTAAGGAAAGTATTAGCCTCGCGCCATCTTGAGAATGGCCGTTCCCCACGGATGGCTTTTATTTGTCTGGTTACTAGATATGGATCTCCTTATGGATAGCGTTGGTGAGACAGGGTGGGGGTTCACTCCCCAAGGAGGAGCTGCCCACAACGATTGTCACGCAATGTTAATTGGTGGGTCACACTCAACTAAAATAATGATGTAGTATCCCCAAGGATTTGCCTCATGTATTTTAGAAACCAAAGCTAATCGGGAGTCATACATTATTTGGTATTAGATACCTAGATAATAATGAATGATAGGGGATCATGGATAGTTAGGCTTAATCCAAATTTTGACCTACTTTGATCCGCACCAATCTAGGAGGCATTCGCACTCCCCAAGGAGGCATATCCCAGGGATTGGAATTCCGATGTATTCTAAATTTTAGTGGTTATGAGGATTCCCACATAAATTTGGTAGAATACTAAACCCTAATGTCATTAATATTCTTTAATTAAATGTATGGTTATGTGCTACAGTTTATTCAACATGAATTTGATTACTTTCAATCCACTTACGCCATTCTCAACCAGAATAAGTTGGTGGGATCCAACTATGTAGACTGGAAACGGAACCTGGATATTGTCCTGACTGCATCAGGATATAAATATGTCATTACCATGCCCTCCCTTGATGAGCCTGGGCCAGATGCACCACAGGACGAGAAAGACCATTATGCCAAATGGACCAAAGACGATGAGATGGCCAGATGTTATATATAGGCATCCATGTCTAGTGTTTTGCAACTCCAACATCAATCCTATAAGGCTGCATACGATATTATATTGAACTTAAAGGAGATGTTTGCGGACTAGGGCAGGCCTGCTAGGCAGGCTGTTATAAGGGTGCTCATAAGCACCAAGATGGCTGAGGGTACACCAGTACAGGACCACATGCTAAAGATGATGGACTCATTGAATGAGTCGGATGTACTGGGTGCCGCGATTGATGCAGAATCGCAGATTGACATAATCCTCAAGTGGCTACTAGATTCATTCAACCATTTTAAGATCAATTATAATATGAATAAAATGGATCTGACCCTAGCTGAGCTGTCTAGCCAGCTGGTAGCAACTGAGGGAATTATGAAGAAAAGGCCAACTGCCCTGATGACAGAAAAGTCAGATGCCAGGTCTAAGCAAAAAGGCAAAGGCCGGAAAGGCAAATAGAAATCAGTCCCCAAGGGTCCTAAGGCGGAGAATGGTCCTACTGGTGGTGTGGCAAAGGCTAAGGGTTCAGCAACCAAGGGAAAGTGTTTCCACTGTGGTAAGACAGGACATTGGAAGAGGAATTGTCTAGATTTTCTGTCCAAGAAGAAGACCTCAGGTATGATTGAGTCACTTGTTTCTGAAGTTAGTTTTGCAACTGGTACTTCAGAATCCTGGTGTGTTGACTCCGGTGCAACTAATCACATCTGTAATTCGTTGCAGGGGTTCGGGGAAACCAAGAGGCTCAGTGACGGCGAAATCATTGTCAACCTAGGATCTAATGCTAAGGCAGAGGCGGTTTCAGTGGGAGTTATAACTTTATGTTCAGACAATAAATTGATTTTGTCAGATACATTATATGTACCGTCTTTAAGGCAGAACTTAATTTTAGTTTCTAGTTTGGTGAATAAAAGTTATTTCATTACTTTTGGTACTGAAGTTATCATAAAGAGGAATGGTACTTTCATATGTTCTGGCAAGGTAATCAATGGACTTTATTTGTTAACTCCCACAATGTATGAGATACATGATACTGAGATAAATAATAAACCATCATTAAAGAGAAAATCACCTTCATCTAATCTAACGAAGTTTTGGCACCTGAGGCTAGGTCACATTAACCTAAACAAGATTGATAGGATAGAGAAATATGATATCTTGCCTTCACTAGTGGTAGAACCAATGCCTGCCTGCGAATCCTGTCTGGAAGGCAAAATGACCAAAAGACCATTTTCATCCAAGGGCAATAGGGCCAAAGATTTATTGGAATTAGTGCATACTGATGTGTGTGGACCCATAAATGTTAGAGCGAGAGGAGGATATGAGTACTTCATCACTTTCACAGATGATTACTCAAGATATGGATACGTATACCTTATGCACCGCAAGTCCGAGGCTTTTGAAAAGTTCAAAGAGTTTCGAGCGGAAGCGGAAAAGCAATTAGGTAAAAGTATCAAGACTCTTCGATCAGATCGAGGAGGGGAATATCTTTCAGTTAATTTTATGGGGTACTTATCAGAGAATGGGATTATATCCCAGTTGTCTGCTCCTGGTATGCCTCAACAGAACGGAGTAGCAGAAAGAAGGAACCAGACTCTTTTAGATATGATCAGGTCTATGATGAGTTTCTCAGGATTACCTATATCCTTTTGGGGATATGCTTTAGATACTGCAATGTACATACTAAACCTCGTACCATCTAAGTCTGTACCTAAGACTCCCCGAGAGTTGTGGTCTGGGCGAAAGCCTAGTCTGCAACATTTACATATTTAGGGTTGTCAGGCACATGTGCTGAAGGTAAAGACTGATAAGTTGGAATCGAAGTTGGAATTGTGCACCATTGTAGGATATCCTAAAGGAATTAAAGGTTGGTTATTTTATAATCCCAGAGAGCAGAAAGTGCTTGTAAGCACCAATGCAATTTTTCTGGAGGAAGATTATATGATTGACCGGAAATCTTTAGAAAAGGTTATCTTGGAAGAGATTCAAGAAAAATCAATTCCAAATCCGAGTATGACCGAACTTGAAGAGAATCCGCCCTTACCTGACCCAGTAGTTACAACGGTGCCTCGTCGTAGTGCGAGGATTGTCAGGACCCCTAATAGGTTCTCATTTTTGGGAGAGTCTTACGAGGCAATCCCGGAAGAACTGGAACAAGATCCCTGTAACTATGATGAAGCAATTAATGACAAGATTCGGGACGTTGGCAAGGGGCTATGAAAGCTGAGATGGAGTCGATGTACTCTAATCAGGTCTGGACACTTGTGGACTTGCCTGCCAATATTAAACCTATTGGGTGCTAGTGGGTCTACAAAAGAAAGAGAAGACCAGACGGAAGAGTTGAGACCTTTAAGGCCAGGCTTGTTGCGAAAGGGTATACTCAGAAAGAAGGTACCGACTATGAGGAAGCCTTCTCGCCGGTAGCCATGCTCAAGTCTATCCGGATACTCTTATCCATTGCGGCCCATCTCAATTACGAGATTTGGCAAATGGATGTCAAGATGGCGTTTCTCAACGACCATATTGAGGAAGACATCTATATGATGCAACCAGACGGTTTTGTGGCTAAAAACCAGGAGCAAAGAGTTTGCAAGCTACAAAAATCCATTTATGGATTAAAGCAGGCATCCTGTAGCTGGAACATCTGTTTTGACCAGGCAATCAAGGCATTTGGTATTTGTCAAAATCCGGATGAGTCATGTGTGTATATGAAAAGTGAAGGAGACAGGGTAGTTTTTCTAGTATTATATGTCGATGACATTATTCTTCTCGGGAGAGACATAGGAATGCTATCAACAGTAAAAGTTTGGTTGGCTAAGACTTTTGATATGAAAGACTTGGGAAAAGCTAGCTACATCCTAGGGATCAAGCTCCATCGAGACTGGAAAAATAGGATGATTGGCTTATCTCAAGCTGCATACATAGATAAGGTACTAGTGCGGTTTGCAATGCAAGACTCCAAAAAGGGTATCACACCTTTCAGGCATGGAGTGCACATTTCCAAGGATCAGTGTCCCAAGACACCTCGGGAAAAGGAGCAGATGAGAGAAGTGCCATACGCCTCGGCTGTTGGTAGCCTCATGTATGCTATGCTTTGTACTAGACCGGATATCTGTCATGCAGTGGGCTTAGTCAGCAGATATCAGCCTAACCAGGTCCTAACCATTGGACTGCTGTGAAGTGTATTCTCAAATGCTTGAGAAGGACTAGAGATTATATGTTAATTTACGGCAGTGACGAGTTGATTCCAGTTGGTTACACAGATTCTGACTTCATGTCAGATAAGGATTCCAAGAAATCAACCTCTGGGTATGTGTTTATGCTTGGCGGTGGAGCTATCAGCTGGAGGAGTATTAAACAGGAATGTACCGCTGATTCCATCTCGGAAGCTAAATATGTAGCGGCTTGTGAAGTAGCTAAGTAGTTTGGCTCAAAAGATTCCTTATGGAACATGGAGTGGTACCTTTGGCGCGATAGCCGCTCACAGTTTACTGTGACAGCAGTCGCACAGTCCAAGGAACCCAAAAGCCATAAAAGCCAAAAACATGTACAGAGGAAATATCATTTGGTCAGAGAGATTGTGCAGAGAGGTGACATTGCCATTACCAAGATAGCATCTGCGGATAATCTCGCAGATCCCTTTACTAAGCCTTTGACTACCAAAGTCTTTAAGCAGCATGTGGATGGGATGGACATGAGATGCAACCTGCCTGGCATTGAGCCCAAGTGGGAGATTGTTAGTTTTATGGTCTCAATCCATTAAGATTGATGTAATAAATTGATTAATTTCTTTATTTATCAATATATTCATGTTTTCCTTTCATGAGATGAATGGTGTTTTATTACTTAAATGCACATAACCAATACAGATGACATAATGGCTCATGAGATGAACCGGAGTTCACAAGTGTATTAGATATGACATATGTGTGTGGATGAGATCCACATACAGGAGACATGTGTCGCAAATCTTATACTTAAATTGATTCACAACAGGTGATGAGATTAGGCATCTCATCTGACAAAGTTGCAGTATTATGATCACTATGAGATAGTGTGATCTGTCTCGATCATCGGAATGTAAGATTCTAGATCATCATACTGGTACATTAGATGTATTGAAGGACCATGAGAAGCACCTTAGGAACACTGTCTTTACTTTAAGGTCTGTGTTGGAAGTGGGTGGACCTCTTGGATAGGTTTCAAAACTTTTCACCAACTAGAAGTGATGAACACCTATCCAAAAGCCATCAAAACCCAATCCAGGATGCATGTCCTCAACTCAGCCATCATAATCAGCAAACAAACCTATCAAAAGGATAGAAACAGCACTAAACATTCAACCACGAAATTCCACAACATACAAGGAGTAGAAAATACCTATGGAGCTTGGTTGTGCTCTAATGGAGAACTTGATTCAACTCTTTGATGAAGAGCTCTTCTAAGATTAGAATCTCCAATGCCCAATCGTCTTCCACGCTATCACCCGTTTTAGATCTATTTCCACAAGAGAGATGGTGGAATCTCCAAGAGAAAGACTATCTAGAATTTCCAAGGAAACTAGAAGGGAACTAGAAGAGAGAGAGGGGAAGGAGAAGAATGCAACTCTTGCAAATTATGGTGATGGGCGTGAATCACTCCTCTTAGGAATAAATTACATGAAGACCCTAAACTTCCCAATGTCCACAAGTAGGCCCCTCCATCAATATTCATGGATCAATTGGACCTGTCTTCCAAACTTAGATCCATATCTTATTATCCTTGAGCCCCAATTAATTATAATAATCATTAGTACCATCCAATTCACTTTTAATTGAGATGGGTGTACACTTACCAATGATAAATCCACTAATTGGCACAAGGGGATAATAGAGATAGATTCCATCTTGACCATTACATGTTCCCACAGTCCTACTACCGCTTACCCAAGACACCAAGATGTTGACCTACAGTTGGCCTCACTCATTGGTGACTCACAGTAAATGAATAGACAGAAACTTGAGTTCATAAATGTTTCAGGATTGAGAGCCTATTGCTAGGGAATTATGAGAGCAGACCTTAAAGTAAAGACAGTGTTAAGCTGTTTCTCATGGTCCTTCAATACATCCAATGTACCAGCACTATGATCCAAAATCTTACATTCTGATGATCGAGACAAATCACACTATCTCATAGTAATCAAAGTACTGCAACCTTGTCAGATGAGATGTCCAATCTCATTACTGGTTGTGAAGATATTCAAGTATAAGATTTGCTATACATGTTTCCCGTATGTGGATCTCATCCATACACATGTATTGCATCTAGTATACTTATAGACTCCGGTTCATCTCATGAACCATCATGTCATTCGTATTAGTTATGTGCATTTAAGTAATAAACACCATTCATCTCATGAAATGATAACATGAATATATTCATAAATAAAGAAATTAATCAATTTATTACATCAATCTTAATGGATTGAGACCATAAAACTAACAGTCTGCTCTCATAATTCCCTAGCAATAGGCTCTCAACCCTGAGACATTGATGAACTCAAGTTTCTATCTATTCATTTGCTTTGAGTCACCAATGAGTGAGGCCAACTGTAGGTCAACACCTCGGTGTCTTGGGTACGTGGTAGTAGGACTATGGGAACATTTAATGGTCAAGATGAAATCTATCTCTATTATCCCCTTGTGCCAATTAATAGATTTATCATTGGTAATGATACACCCATCTCAATTAAGAGTTAATTGGATGGTACTAATGATTACTGTGATTAATTGGGTCTCAAGGATAATAAGATATGGATCTAAATTGGTAGGACTGTTTGTCCAATTGATCCATGGATATTGATGGAGGGACCCACTTGTAGTTATAGGGAAGTTTAGGGTCTTCATGTAATTTATTCCCAAGAATGGAGTTCAATTGTATTTATATAGTGGAGTTATTTGCAATTAATTGTGGGCCCGGATTGCACATGAGATGTGGGGTCGCGGTGTCCCAGTTGGAGCCAGCTTTCTATGGAATCCCTAGTGGTCCCCACGCTAGCCCAAAGGTTGGATCATTACTAATTCTATTTAAACTCAAAAGGAAAGTTACTATTTCTATTTGAAGTGAGACTTCTACTAGTGGTAATAGTGGGAATAGAGAGTTACTAATTCCTATGAAAGTTGGACTTCTAATGATAAACAAAGAGAGGAGTTGCTTAAAGCTATAAATAGGAGAGGAGAGGTGCCTTGGACGTCCAATGCTCCATTCCCCCTTGGAGTTCACACCCACCTCCCCTTAGTGCAAGAGTTGCGCCTCTCTCCATCCTCGCTCTCTCTTCTAGTTCCCTTCTAGTTTCCTTAGAGATTCTAGTTAGTCTTTCTCTTGGAGATTCCACCATCTCTTTTGAGAAAAGAGATCTAAAGCGGGTCACAGCGTGGAAGACAATTGGGCATTGGAGATTCTGATTTGCTTTGTGAAAGAGCTCTTCATCAAAGGGTTTAATCAAATTCTCCATCAGAGCACAACCGAGCTCCATAGGTATAATCTACTCCTTGTATGTTGTAGAATCTCGTGGTTGCTTGTTAGTTGCTGTTTCTATCTTCTTGATAGGTTTATTTGCTGACCATGATGGCTGAGATTGAGGACATGCATCCTGGATTGGGTCTTATTGCCTTTTGGATAGATGATCACTACTTCTAGTTGGTCAAAAGTTTTTAAAACATATCCTAGAGGCCCACCTACTTCCAACAGTCCTGTCATACCACAGTGGAAACACTTTCCCTTTACTCTCGTACGCTTAGCCTTGGCAATACCACAAGTAGAACCATTCTCCACCTTAGGACCCTTGATGACTGATTTCTTCTTGCTATCTCGGTCTTTGCCTTTCGGCTTGGTCTTAGCAAATGACTTTTCTGTTCTGAGGGGATTTTGCTCTTTCTTCATGGTTTCCTCTGTCACTATCCGCTGGCGAGACAACTCAGCTATAGTCATTTCCAATTTATTATAATTGATCTCGCAATGATTGAAAGAATCCGGTAGTGGCTGAAGGACCATGTCGATCTGCGATTCTGTATCAATCGTAACACCCAGTATGTCTAACTCATTTAGTGCGAAACTCATTTTCAACAAATGTTTTTGTACTGGGGTTCCTTCAGCCATCTTTGTGTTTATCAGCACCTTCATAACTATCGCGACCCCGGACCAGGGGTCCGGGCCCACGAGTGAGTGGATGATGGTTTAACCACCTTTAACTACGAGCGTACATCCACTTAATTTCCCACAGGTTTCCGCGGTGAGGATTTCACACATACTCACTAAACATTTATATTTGTGCGTAAGCGTGTAGCAAATCAATTCATACTCCATTCCATGATACAAGACTGATAAATACATACAAGGGACATGATGTCAGAATGAGCAATGATTTCCTTGGCATTCCCAAAATGTAAAGTTATAAGTTGAACAAAAGATTAGTTAAATTAACATTTCCCAAAAATAATGGCCAACAAAGGCCAATACAACCCAAAAGTATAAATTAAAACATTCTATAGATTTCCCCCAAAATGTTTCGCAACTCGAAGCTCAACCCAATCTCTACATGACATTGTCAGCTTGCCATTCCACTAATCGTTGCGGTTCACCGACCGCCTCCTCATGCTCCTCCTCATAGGCAATGACGGGAACTGGACCTGAGTACCACAAAAATGGGTCAGACACGACGGTCTAGCAGGTGGGTGAATAGATAATATAATAAGAGAAATCGAAAGATAACATTTAAAAGACGTTAAAATCTATCCACACGAGATATATCATTTGTCACAATGTATCTATGAAGTGAAACATGCAGGATATCAAAGAACAAGGAACTAGCAAGATGGCAACCACACTAAAGCTAAATCCTTTCCATCACTAAAGTGATGAGAGCACATTCAGTGCATTGGACTCGAATACGCGAAGTGACGAGAACCAATCATATATACATATACATATAGCTAGACAAGACCACGGCTGGAGAACTGGGTAATGGGACAGGATAGGATCCAAGTTGCAACTGGCGGGAGCACGAGAGGGAGGCCCAAGTCAGTTGATCAGACTGACAGGGACGTCCAAGCTTAGTGGTGCCGACTCATAGGTTACATGAGAAACCAAAACATTTACCAAAACAATATCGGTATAAAACACTCAAGTAGACGGGACATGTTGCTCATAGGCACACATTTCATATCACTATCTTTTCATGTATAAACGGGGTTGGCAGGACATGTCAGGTGCATAAATCATAGTTTGAGATAAAACTAGTGACATCGGTAGAAATAGGGTTAAGACAAGTATAATCCGAATAAAACGGTGCAATGAGTCCTTATACGATTACGGACTCTGTATTGGGACTTCCGTATTCACACAATATGTATAAAGACCTTGTATGTCTATTATTGCCCTTGGCCTGGTACTCGAATGGTGATAGACATCCCAAGATTCCTTGTACAGGTTGGTAAATACACAATTCTCAATACATTTCCGAAGTGGTATTTCTTTCCAAGTAAATCTTCTTATGTCATCCCCTGGGTCTTTCCAAGGTAGTAGGGCATCAAAACAACCCATCTCAGCCTTAGAACATCATATCTGGAAACACTAGAAAAGACCCAGGAATTCTGTACAGTTCGTTCGAGCGAACAAGAAGTTCGCTCGAGCGGACTGGTTTAGTTCAGGAGGGCTCAAACGAAGAATGGGGAGGCTCGAGCGAACATAGTTCTGTGAGGGATTTGCTCGAGAGAGTATAAGTTCGCTCGAGCGAACTACTCTGAATCAGGAAGGGTGGAGCGAAGAACTAGAGTGGCTCAAGCGAACAACTCTCTGGAAGGGGTTCACTCGAGCGGATATGAGTTCGCTCGAGCGAACTACTTCGAATCAGGAAGGGTCGAGCGAAGAAAGGTGGAGGCTCAAGCGAACAATGTTCTGTGAGGGGTTCGCTCGAGCGATGAAGAGGTCGCTCGAGCGAACTGCTCCGGAACAGGAGAGCTTGAGCGAAGATGTGGTTGGCTCAAGCGACAGGAGTTCCGTGAAGGGTTCACTCGAGCGAATAGAGGTTTGCTCAAGCGAACTGCTTCAGAAACACTCTGTTTCAGCAGTCCGAACCTCAACTTCTCTTCCACTCAAGCCCCATTCAAGCCACTCCCTTGGCAATACATTTATGGCATTTTCATCTACTCCATTCTCCATTTACTTCTCCAACAACCATACATTCACAACAAAAAAAATCATATTGATTTCCAAGTTCCTTTAATGCCAAGAATGACCATCAAAATGAGAATGTAAAAATTGACAAAACCAACTCAATGTACAAAATTTCAAGAGAGCAATTAAGAGAAAAGAAAGCTCATTGACATGCATGCTTCCAAAAATCAATGAAAGGTATAAACATAGGAATGAGCCAACATTATAAAAATCCATATTTCTCTACAAAATCACAAATCATAAAACAAACTCATTCATCCACTTGCCTTGGTCTCCAATCAAGCTAATAAGCTCAAATCCCACTCTCAAGCTCAGAATCCTCTATCTACACAAAAATCCCCAAAATACATACATTACAAGCCCTAAAAATGGAAAAACAAGGAATAGGAAGAGAGAGCTTCCAATAATGAAGATGGAGCTTCCCTTGCGCTAGAAGAACACATATCTAAAAGATGGAAAGGGTCACTTACATGGAAGGTCCCCAAATGGAAGAAAGTAGTTCAAAATGGGCTCTAGAAGAGGTGGGTTTCTTCACAAGTTGTATCAATGGAAGGCTCTCAATGTGAGGAAGAAGATTGTGGCCTCCATTTCTCCTTTAGCAATACTTTGAAAGTGATTAAGAGATGAAGAAGCAAGAAGAAGAGTAAAGAAAACCCTAGGCTGAATTCTCCTCTATCTCATGGAAATTGCAAGAAGGGGAAGAAGGGAAAAGGTCTCCTCCTTTTATAGAAAATGGGGATGGGTCCCACAACTTAAAAATCCAATTGGGCTAAAACACCGCTCTACGGGCTTCGGACGGATTCGACGAAGAAGGAAGAATTGATCGTCGAAATTTCTAGTTTTCAAAAAGTACATATTTCACGGGTTTCGGAGACATTGACATTAGTGTCCAGATTTCATGCAAAAAGACTGATTTACCCCTATCATTAACAAAGTACGGTCTAGGGGTCTCGAATAGAAACTGAGCAAATACGAAAGTTGTCGGGAATCATAAAATACATTAAACAAGGCAAACTATAGATTTCCAGAATTACCAAATAAATCCCAAAACTAATCAAAACACAATAAAGGAACCCCCCAAAGGGCCCCACTAAATCAAAAGAGTGCCTTACCCAACACCAGAAGGACAGCCCATATGGGTACATCCTGATCTCCTAGAAGATGAAAATTGGGAGATCGTCAAAATAAAGCCGACCGCTCAACAGCGAAGGGAAGCCAAGAGACAACTCCGCAAGCTCAAACAGCAGGAGAAGGCTCAAACAAAACAAGAGGTTCCTGAAATAGCAGAAACCTCCTCTACCGCTTCACAGGGGGCAACAGAGGGGTCTCTCCCCAAAGTTCCAAGAGTGATAAGAAAATTCACTCTCAGTGATTTCATGCCACCACGGCTCAGAGATGAGACTACGCAGGGGGCATCGTACTCTTGTAACTCGGTAGTTGGATTCTCCATGAATGGATACGAGTCCAGTGACACTGCCAGTGACACCGATGAGTGGGAGGAATCCCTCGAAACCGGAGAATATCTCTCCGATGAAGAATGGATCCCGGAATCCCACCTTATGCCAGTAATCTGGTATAACCCCTTCCAGCCACAAGGATCCTGGTCTAATGATGATGAAGACCAAGAGGCTGCCCAAATTGCTGTTAACACAGCGCAAACAAATGCTCTAGTGGATCCCAACCAGGTCGAACCACAAGGGGCAGATGAAGAAAAAGATTTGGCTCCTATGCCCGATCTTGAAGAATATGCGAAGATCTTGCAGCATCTCGCCATAGAGCAAGAGCAGGATCGCATCAACCAACTTCATCAAAATCCAGAACCGGAAGTCTCGGAAAATCTACAAGCATCTCCTCCAGTGACTCCGGAAAATGAAGAAAGTTGCTGGATTGATGATCCTCTTACATCGGAGGATGAGTCTGATTCCCAACGGTCCATTATGGAGGCATCTTCTATTAAAGTTGCCTGTAATGTGATAGTTCAGGATGATAATGCCTCTGAAGCTCCATCAGCTGAGGCCACGGACTCTCAAAATGCATCCAGTAGCATATCTTCTGGAGCTACATATTCTCGGGTGACTTCCACTGAGATAGCACCTTCTCGGCCATCGTCTCCTGAAACGGTGACATCAGAATTCAAGCCTCTTCCGACTGATCACCATGAAGAAGCTCTAGCTGATGAAGTCTTCAAAGAAAACCCAGTCAATTGGTCCCAGGTACCTAACCTCATGGGAGAAGTCTGGACCGATGAAATACTGGACAAAGAAGAAAAGTTGTTGGAAGCTGTTCAGGACTTGTTCCCGAAAAATGCTCCATGCAACGCAATAACTGAAAACGACAATGCTCCTGCAGAGGCGTTTTCAGCAAATGGGGAAGATCAGCCGCTTGAGCCCGAAGGGGGTCTTCCGAAAGAAGAACCACCTCTAGAAGCTTTTGAAGTTGGGAAAGGTACCCGCTCTGGCCGGGATTACCACAAAAACTATAACCAACCTTCTTCTTCTTCTTATGTAAATCCTTCAGGAAAACAAGTTGTAAATGCCCCAAGCGGCGGTGATAATGAAAATGCAGACCTAAAGGAGGCTTTCAAGTATGACTTGATCGAGCACTTCAAACACATACCTGCACGACTGCACATCCTAGACTTATTACGCATGTCACCACAAACTCGTGATAGTCTCATTTCAGAACTGCAAAGGCTGAATCCGGATGTCGACAAACATGCCCCGCAAGTCCTGCAAATTGAAATGGACTATAGGGTCACAAAATCAAAAACCTCCTCAAAGGGAGAAAAGAAAGAAGCTGGAGGACCTTGCACTGAATGCCTCTCGGTCCAAAAAGCCGCAAGTGCTACCATCGCCTTCAATAAGGAAGACCTCTTGGTAGGCGAGACGAAGCACAACCGACCCTTGTACTTCACAGGGTACATCAAAGAGATGCCGATACACAGAGTCCAGATCGACCCGGGTTCTGCACTCAACCTCATCTCTACTTCGGCACTCGAAGAGCTGGATATCCCACCTAGCAAACTAAGCCACACATCTGTGTCCATCTTTGGATACGATGGGAGTGCTCAAAGGCCCATTGGCAAAATCCGGTTCAGGTTGCAAATCGGTGATCTTATCTCTGAGGTCACCGTATATGCAATAAAAACCCCTTCATGCTACAACATCCTTCTTGGACGCCCTTGGATACATGAGAACGGTGTCGTTCCTTCGACTCTACATCAGTGCATCAAGTTTGTTGGCGACGACGGCTTGATACATCGAGTGTTTGCAGACAAAAAGCCCTTCAAAGGCAAGGAAGTCCATTTTGCAGACTCTCGATGTACAAGGATGAAAAAGAAGAAAAGGAGGAGAAAACAACATCCTTTGCCGGCAATCTCCAAAAAGATAAAGGCAAGGCTCCTCAGCGATCATCGGAAGAAAACAAACCTTCCGGCAAACTCAAAGAGAGCAATCAGTCTCCCTTCGTCATCTCCTTCAAATCTTCCAAACCTTTGGTAATCACTACTAAAGCAAAGAAGACAGCAAAAGACAGGGGGCAAGTTTGTTGTCTCCTTCGTGTCTATCATACCAGACACGGATTCGGATTCAGAGACTGAAGACGATACATCGTCAAGCCAAGCTGATACTCAGCAAGTTCGGCCTGCTCTCACTCCATTGGAGACCCCTACTGACGTAGAAGATCCTGCGTCTGCTACCTTCGTCGTTCCGGAAACGTCGGCAAAAGATAAACCAATCTTCTTCCATAGATCAAATGCTTCTTCATGAAACTGCCTGCTTGAGCCTTTCCGAAATGAAGGTATGCCTCAACTATCCTTGTATAGTCCAATGGCACAAGCTATCATGAAGAAAATGGGCTGTGACGCTCAAAATCCAATTGGTTTGGGAGGTGGTCGTGGTATTCTCACACCATTGGAACCCACCCTGACCAAAAGTCAGCTGGAAGATTGGAAACTCCACCGTCGCATAGATAAGTCTTCATACGGATTGGGGTATGATCCTGACACTCCAATGAGACAGCTGACACAAAGGCTGCAGAGTCGTTTTGCCGACCAAGCCTCAACATCTCATGTCGATGAAGATATCGATCTCCCTGGATATCTCTTTGAAGAGTTACCCGACAAGGACCCAAGAAGCTCATCAAATTGGTATGATTTCTCTGATGATGAAGAGGAATTGTCCGATGACACAGACGCACGGTTCTCTGATTCAGAAGAGCCGTCGTCTCCAAAAGAAGTGCCTTACTTCGACCCAGTTTCAGCTGGTGATTGGGATCATCTCATAGCAAGTCTTGAGAAGAATATCGATCAAGAAGATTTATGGACAGAAGCGGAACCATGGTCTGAAAACGCCCTTGGAAATCCAGAAGGTCTTGTTGAGCTGGAAGCCTCCGAAAATATTGTGGAAGAACCACCTTCAAACCTTCCGACAGAAGATTCTGTTCAAAAGATAGACTTGGGAACACCAGATAACCCACATCCTGTATTCATAAGCAAGAATATAAAGGATGAGGAGTTACCCGAGTATGTCTCTTTTCTTCGTGAGTTTGTTGATTGTTTTGCATGGTCTTACGCTGAAATGCCTGGCTTAGATCCCAAAATAGCAGTTCACAAACTCAACCTGCAAGAAAATATCAAGCCTGTCAAACAAGGCCAAAGAAGATTCCGTCCTGATGTGATGGACAAAATTGAACAAGAATTTCAGAAACTCAAAAACGTTGGCTTCATCCGCGAGGAACAGCATCCTGAATGGTTGGCCAACATCGTCCCTGTGACAAAGAAAAATGGGCAAATCAGAGTCTGTATTGACTATAGAGACCTGAATAATGCATGCCCCAAAGATGAATTCCCGCTCCCCATACCGGAGGT
The DNA here is from genome assembly GCA_029852735.1 of Persea americana. NCBI lineage: Eukaryota > Viridiplantae > Streptophyta > Magnoliopsida > Laurales > Lauraceae > Persea > Persea americana. The sequence goes on along the minus strand of CM056820.1, from coordinate 16,262,633 downwards.
AATGATTGACAACACCTGCGGGTTTGAGCGAATGACTTTCACGGACGGCTTCTCTGGCTACAAATAAAGATGCATCCCGAAGATGAAAGGCATACATCCTTTCGGACCCCATTTGGCGTGTATTGCTACACTGTCATTCCATTTGGTCTAAAAAATGCTGGTGCAGCATATCAAAAGGCTATGATGAAGATATTCCAAGATATGCAGCACAAGACTGTCGAATGTTATGTTGATGACCTCGCCGTCAAAAGCAAAAGGAAAGAAGACCATCTCCAAGATCTTCGAGAAGTCTTCCTCCGGCTTCGCAAACACAAGCTGCGAATGAATCCCCTCAAATGCTTCTTCGGTGTCTCATCGGGTAAGTTTCTCAGATTCATAGTTCGGAAAGCTGGAATAGAACTTGACCCCATCAAAGTCAAGGCAATTCTAGAAATGCCATCTCCAAGGACCCTAAGAGAACTAAAAGGTCTTCAAGGAAGAGTGGCATATATCCGACGGTTCATTTCCAATCTATCAGGAAAATGCCGTCCATTTTCTCACTTGATGAAGAAAGGTATAGACTTTGTTTGGGATGCTGAATGTGAAGCTGCATTTCAAGACATTAAGCAGACTTTCTCGCAGAGCATCCACTGCTTAAGGATTCTCCGCTCAGGGATGATCTCCCAGACGAACCTGTCTACAACGTGAAGACTTCCTCACCAAATGCCTCCTGGAACATGTACTTCGATGGTGCAACCAGGACAAATGAAAAGGGAAAGCCGATATCAGGAATTGGCATTCTCTTTGTTAGCCCCGATAAATACATGATTCCACACGCATTTTCGCTACTGGAACCATGTTCAAATAATGCAGCTGAGTACCAAGCTCTGATTATAGGATTGGAACTCGCCCTCGAATCTGGCATCACCATGCTGGAAGCATTTGGGGATTCTCAACTGATCGTCAACCAGATGAATCAGGAATATGAAATCAAGAAGCCTGATCTGTTTCCTTACTACAACAAGGCGCAATCGCTTCGTCAAAACTTTGACATCTGTCACATCACCCACATCCGCAGAGGTGAAAACATCCGTGCAGATGCCCTGGCTGGACTTGCTGCATCCATGGCAACCCAAGAAGGGGAAAACATGCAAATTACAGTGTGTCAAAGAAGGATTCTCCCTCCTCTCAACACACAACAAGCAGTTGCTGAATGCCACCGAGTGGTCGGAGGTCGGATTTCCATCCTTAAACCTCCGACAGGCGACTGGAGAGATCCGTTCATTGATTATATTATGTTCGGAATCCTACCTGAAGATCCAAAAGAGCGGGTAAGTATCCAAAGACGAGCCCCAAACTTTCATTTGGATATTCCCTCCAAAATGCTTCACAGAAAATCCTTCAATGGAGTACTTCTACGCTGCTTGTCACAACAAGAGGCGGAAGAAACTCTAAAAGAAGTTCATGCTGGTCTTTGTGGAGCCCATCAGGCTGGTCCCAAGCTCTACGATCAGATAAAAAGGTTAGGTTATTATTGGCCTACCATGGTGGCTGTCGCAATACAATTTGCTAAACGTTGTCAAAAATGCTAAGTTCATAGAGATTATGTACACATGCCTCCAGAATGGCTACATCCTCCAGCGATCTCATGGCCCTTCGAAGCCTGGGGTATGGACATCATATGTCCTATCTCTCCCCCGTCAAGCAAAGGTCATCGCTTCATCTTCGCCGCAGCGGATTATTTCTCCAAGTGGTCAGAAGCATTTGCGTTCAGTGAAATGAAGACCTCGTCAGTCCTTTAATTCTTACGAACCAACATCATTTGTCGCTTTGGCATACCAAAAAGATTCGTCCATGATAACGGACCACAATTCCGAGATCACAGATTCTACATGTTCTGCGACAAATACAAAATCCAAAGTTGTCCTTCGACTCCGTATAACCCGGCAGCGAATGGACTAGCAGAAGCCTTCAACAAGACACTCTGCAAAATTCTCAAAAAAATGGTCTCTACTCACAAAAGAGACTGGAGCGACAAACTGCCTGAAGCTTTATGGGCCTACCGGACTACCGTTCGAGGACCAACCCATAGCACACCATTCTCCTTAGTCTATGGATGTGAAGCAGTTGTCCCTCTAGAGGTACAAATTCCTTCTTTAAGGGTATCTCTACAAAATGAAATGACGCAAGAAAGCAACGTCAAATTGAGACTCCAAGAACTGGATAATCTCGATGAAAGACGACTCGAAGCTCTACAAAGTGTTGAGCTTTACCAAGCACGCATGGCAGGATCTTTTGACAAAAGGGTCAGGCAACGCGCCCACAAAAAGGGTGACTTGGTTCTTACGGTGAAAAGACCAATGGTTTTTACCCACAAATCCAAAGGCAAATTCGAACCAAAATGGGAGGGACCCTTCGTCATCGACAAAGTCTTCTCCAATGGCGCATCTGCTCTTCTAAACATGGAAGGTGGCAGATGTATGCTGCCCATCAATGGCAAGTTCTTGAAGCGGTACTACCCTTGAAGACTTCCTACATCGGGTCAGAGTGATGCCTACATGGCCAAAGCCTATTCCTAGGTACTTGCTTGTCAAACCCACCCCTTTTAGAGTTTTTATCCCTATGTTGAAATTTCTAAAAAGCCAAAAAACAATGCTTACTTTCAATGTTTCATTGTTAAAAAAAAATGAAACCCAAAATCCAAGTTTCGGAGCCTCTTCCCTAACTTGACCAAAACTTTCAATCCTTGAACCCAAAATTCATGGTTTGAAACAAAAATCAGGACTTAGGAATTTCCACCCTAGTCCACCCTGACTTTTACCACCAAAGATGGTTTTTAGTCAAAATTTACGACCCTCGTGTCTTTAAGCAAAAAATGGTTTTTCAAAAAACCATGGGGAAGCAACATTTAGTCGATACTCACACAAAACCCAAAAATCGGAAGGATGCGAACCCCATTCGATACTTCCAAAACCTCAAAATCGCAAGAAAGCGATACCTCGTCGATACTTTCAAAATTTCAAAAAAATCGTGGAGACACAACGTTTCAGTTGATATCCACAACCCAAATTTCAAAACAAAAAAACAAAGGTTCGAAAAAACCTCAAATTTCAAAAATCGTGGGGAGGCGACATTCCATCGATACCCATAAAAGAAAATTTTTGAGAAAAAAAGCAAGGAGGCGGCATTCAGTCGATACTTGCACCCAAATCCGCGAGGAAGCGACATTCCATCGATACTCGCAACCGAATGAGCAAGGAAGCGACACTCCATCGATACTTGCAATACCATTCAGCAGGGAGGCGACTCTTAGTCGATACTTACATTTTTGAAAACCAAAAACCCGGCTTTCACGCCAAAACCCGACTTTTATGCCAAAAACCTGGCTTTCATGCCAAAAACCAAAATCTGGCTTCCATGCCAACAAAACAAAAACTTGGCTTTCATGCCAAAAATCAAAAAATCTGGCTTCCATGCCAACAAAACAAAATTTGGTTTTCAAAAAACTTGGCTTCTATGCCACAAAATCTGGCTTTCACGGCAAACAAACAAAAATCGGCTTCCATGCCACAAAACAAAAAACCGGCTTCCATGCCACAAACAAAAATCGGCTCTCATGCCAAAAGCCGGCTTTCATGCCAAACAAAACTTGGCTTTCACGCCACAAAAATCGGCTCCCATGCCAAAAACCAGCTTTCATGCCAAGCAAAACTTGGCTTTCACGCCACAAAAATCGGCTCTCATGCCAAAAACCAGGCTTTTTGCCACAAAATCTGGCTTTCATGCCTAAAAACAACCATTTGACAAAAGATTTTCACAAAATGACAACCTTTTGATCAAATTTTCAAACAAACCATTCCCATTCAATTTTTGCTTATGTTTTCATCAAAAGTGAACTTAAGTGAAATAAGGGGATACAAAAAAAGAAGTGCCAAAAATGTTTATACATGGAGGTACCAAAAGAAAAGAAGAAAAAGTTTGTTACAAATCAGGAGGCTAGTCCGACATGGTCTTCAGCCATAGGCTTAACTCCTCAAGCAAACACTTGGCATTGGCCTCCAAAGCTTCCAGGCCGCGTTTCTTCAGAATCTTCCCATAAAAAGCAGTAGGCCGTCGCGATCCATCCTCTGCACGAGGAAGCTCTTCCCAGAGAATCTGCCATTGTTCATATTCTTGAGTCTTCCTCCGGAGATTGCTTTCGACCTCCTCAACTTGGCGAATGAGAGCCCTCTCTCTATCGCGAGCTTTCAAAGTGGCAGTCCACTTGGCAGCGGCTTGTTCTTCGAATAGCTCAAGGCACTGTCTGGCTTCGGTGACCTCCCTATCGAGGCGGTGCTGGTCCTGTGTCAGCTCAATAATAGCCAACTCGGTGACATTCCTCTCCCGAACGAGCTGCTTCCGAGTCCACGAGATCTCATTCAAATCAGATTTGACCTCGCTGGAAGGCTTCAAAAACATCTCGTTGAAGAAATCATCATTCGGAAAGCTCTTGGTCTTAGTCCACTTGTTGCCTAGAGCGATGACTTCATCAACAAAAGCCTTGGCATCTGTAATGTCCAGACCAACTTCTTCGCTATCGGCAACAAGACTCTATTCAACACCTTCCTCGCAAACTGATGGGATGGCTCAGATGAAGACTCGCCATGCTCCGTTGGTCGACTACCCGTGTCAGGCACCGTTGGAAGAGTAATCAAGAAGCTCTTTCCAATCAGAGCCGCTAGGGAAGGAATATCAGTAGGCGGACTCGCCTCTGCCTCGTCAAAACTGGTGGAAGAAGCCCCTACTCCTGGATCGGTCACAGGTGCCCCCTGCTCTGGTTCTGAAAAAGATAGAGGAACTTCTTCTGTCACCTCACAATCTGCCAATGAAAAAAAATGAAAAAGGTATGAATATGATCTTGTCAAAAATCAAAATACCAAGATTATCATTACAAAGTACCTTCTTCGACGACTGGTGGAATGCTTTCTACCTCCATGAGCTCATCCGAAACATCATCAAAAGTTGTGTCCATGGATGGCTCAAAGTCGTCGGAATCCTCTAGCAAGTCAGCTAGCAAAAATATATATATATATGTCAGCAAGTGGCGGTAAAAAAAAAAAAAAAAAAAAAAAAAACAAAAGAAGAAAAAAATCATACCAGGAGGAGATTCTGGATCTACTTCAGAATCTCTGGGTTATTCCTCAGATGCCACGATAGGATCCGTCACCGCCTCATCGGTCGGAACCTCAGGCATCATCAAACCATCATCTTCTGCCAAAAGAAAGAAAGCAGTAGATCAAAACAAAAGCTCTCATGAAAGAAAAGAAACGAAAAGGGAAAAGGGAAAAGCATACCATCATCAATGGTCTCTTCCCCTCGGCTTCTCTTCTCTGGAGGCTCGTCATCATCCCCTGATGCCTCCTCAACAATGGTGGAAGGAATTTCCAGATCAGGAGAACTTTTGTGCCGCCTCTGTCCCCTTCTCCTCTTGCCCCTACGGGACGAACTGCTGGAAGCACCCTCCCCACCATCAAAATCAGGCCTCTCGCCAAAGTCCTCACTGGACGGTCTGCTCTTGCCAGTAGACTCCATGGAAGCCTTTGCTCGTTCTGCTTGTATCCAAGCAGCAACCTCAGTCTCCTCCTCGGCAAGCTGTTCCGAGACCTCACCAGGTATCTCTTGTGCAGCTCCCAGTCTGATGACATCCTGTTCCTCGAGAAAACCTGTTCTGTGCCTTTCTCCAGAAAGGAAAGCCAGAACTTCTTCTCGGCGGACGCCGTCTACTTTACATCAAGCTCTTTCTTGGAAAGCCCCCGGTATGCTGAAAAGCTCTCCACAAACCATTTTGTGAAGCCAGCAGTCCGGAAAGTAGGCAACTCAGGATAAGAAATCAGGGCAGTAGTGTCTTCCACGCTATAAAAGGCCCATGCATTTCTCCCGTCCTGCAGACCTCCAAAACGCTTCACCTTGCTCGAAGGCGCTCCAACAACACCTTGAGAGAAGCCCAACTGCATGGCAAAACGCGAGGGAACATACGGCTGGATGTCGACGAAAAGATGTTTGCGGTACACCATCGTGCCGACACGTATGTTAAAAAGCCAACTCCTCTCGGCATTTGTCAAAGAATAGTGTCTCCCAGACCCTGCCCTGGTCGAATCACGAGAGACACCAAAATCAAAAGCCTTCATCCTCAAACCCGGAGAAAGCTTCACTGAAGACTGCCCCATCTCGACGTCCCAAAATCGTCGGATCCTCAAGCCGGCAGATGAAAGAGATTCGGAAACAGGCTTCCCTCTAGCCAACCGAATCATAAACGGGTCATCGTCCTGAGCAGCACCCAATCGGTGGAAACTGGGACAGTGGTATACATACCACGAATAGAAAATGTGGGCTGAAAATACCCTGTTCATGGGAAGCCCAAGTCGAACCAGGAAAGCAGCAGCCTGCAATTCAGTACACAAATAGGAGTAAAGAGCAGGCACCAAAGCAAGCCGCTCTCCAAACGCCATCTGACAAGCCGGAAAAATGCAATGCGGCCTGATGTGCGTTCCATCTCCTCCAGCAAAAACAGCCTCACCCAGCCAATAAGTGAGGTAGACAGCGAGATCTCTCCGCAGCGCAATGTCAAGATGAATGGCGTCTGTGCTTGCGAAGAATACCCTCAAATTCTCTCGCATGACGGAGATCTTCTTCGATTCCGGGTTCCTAGCCCTGGCTTCCTGGGTCGTACTCTCAAAAGATTCCCCGCTGTCAAAGAAGTTGGAAGACAAAAAGCTACCACTCCTCCAACTGCTACACCGGACTTTCGAGCCCTCCTTCTCCTTCAAAAAATCATAGAAGGCGACGAGCTGAAAGTATAAAAGCCTGAACTCCTCAGACTGCTCCTCAAGGACGCTGTCAATAGGCATAAACTCCTCATAGAGATTGCCGAGGATAGGCAGCCCAGTGATGGCACTCAGTTCCTTTAAAGAAAAACCAATCTCACCATTCGTGACAACGAAGGTGTTGGTTTGTGGAAGGAACGACTCTAGCATGGCCATAAAAGCCTCATCGGAGAAAACCACGGTTTGCCGAAAAGCGCGAACCGCATAAAAAATCTTGGCCTCCTTCAGAATGGCACCGCCAACCTGCAGGATGTGATCAGTCCATGACTCCCAGCTCGAGTCAGCACTGAAACGGCCACGAAGTCGAAAAGGCTTCACCCAATTGCTGCCATCGCCCTTGAAAATGCCAAGGCCCACGGGTCTCAAATCGACCGAAGAATGGTCTGAACCTTGGTAGCCGCTGGCCGGCATCAAAATGTCCATATGGGCAGGCGACTTCTCTGCAAAACTAGAAGGGCAGCCAACAAAAACCCCGGTCTTGATCACATTTGTCCTTTTCACCCAGCTTGGAGGATCTTCCCTCTTCGAGCATGTGGAGAAAAGGCTCATGATCGAGATTGTCCGATCGAAGGACGACCGGGTAGAAACAGTTCTCTTCTCACCATCAACTGTGAAAAAGAACTGAAAACATCTCCTTTGGTATGTTGAATCGTCGGGGACGGCATCACCAAAGAAGAAGGTAGGCTTGGGCACAATGCTCTGATCGTCCGTGACCCAGGGACGGTTGCTTACCATAATCTTATAATACTCCTCATCCTTGAAGACAATCAAACACTGCCTCATCTCATCTCAGTTGAGCGAGTCACACTCTTCCAAGTTCCTTTCAACATACTGAACCTCCTCCCAGGCTTGCTGTACGGCCGCATTAGAGGATCTGGTAGAACGGCGAGGCGCATCATTGACCGGTTCCTTACCCTTGTTCGTTCTGGAGGAACTACCTGCAAAGGATGGAAAGAAAGAAAAAATCAATCATCAAAATGACAGAATTTTGCTAAAAAAATCTAGCGAAATTTTGGCATGATTCCGGGGCAATTCCAAAGAAAAGGGAAACACCCCGAAAGAAATAGGAGCTTGAAGATGGGCTCAACATCGCTGCAAGCCAATAATCATGGAAAATTCTCGAAGAAGGCTCGAAATCAAACATTGCTGCGAGATCAAGCCAAAGCATCTCAAATATCCCCAAGATCGGAAAAGGGCTCAACATTGCTGCGAGCTCCAGAATCCAAAACTTGCAAAGCTCCTCAGAAAATCCCCGCAAGACCAAGAAAGGGCTCAACATTGCTGCGAGCTCCAAATCCCAAGACTTGCGAAAAGATTTCCAGGTGTGCACTATCATACTTCCAAATTCCATTTTCTAAAAAAAAAATGGATAAAAGGAAAGCTGTCATGCATGCGCATCTCAGAATCCAAAAAAAAAGAGAAAATCTCTTTTCAAAATAAAAAAAAAAAGAAAAAATTTTTTTTTGCCCACATGCCACGTGGCCGTACGGTCTTGTCCGTACAGCCACAAAAAAAAAAAAAAGAGATAAAAAAAAAACACACGGTAAAAAAAAAAAAAAAAAAAAAAACCGTGAGAAAAATAAAAAAAAAAAGAAAGAAGAGCCACGGTAAAAATAAAAAAAACAGAGAGAGAAAACCGTGCAAAAAAAAAAAAAAGAGGAAAAAGAAGAAAAACGTGTAAAAAAAAAGAAGAGAATACACATGAAAAAAAAAAAAAAAGAAAGAAAGAAAAAGAAAAGAAAACCTTTTTCTATTCCTACATGGGGTTTCTTAAGGAAAAAGAAGAAACTTACTTGAAGCCATTGATGGAGAAGAAGAAGAAAAAGCTTGAAGATCCTTGAAGAAGAAGAATTCTTGATCTTGGAGCACTCTTGAAGGTTCTTGCAAAAAGAAAGCAATAGCAACAAGAGATCCAATCCCCTTGCTTTTATAGAAGAGAGCAAACCAAAAGAGGAAAGGAGGAGAAAAGAAAGGAGGTAAGTGCTACAAATTAGCAAACTTCCTAAAAGAAATGAATTATGGGATATTCTTTCCCAATGAGGAGATCTTTTGAGAAATTCTCTCCAAAAAGAGAGGGATTATGAGAAACTTTCTCCCAAAGAAAGATACTTTGAGAAAATCTCTCCCAAAATCAAGGAAACTTGAGAGATTCTCTCCAAGTAAGAATATTTTTAGATATTCTCTACCAAAAAGAAATATTTTTAGATATTCTTAACAAAAATGACACCACATGAGATCTAAGCCATCTTTAAAGCTTAAGGTCCCATGGGTTAGCCCACATGAGGCAGGTTTGACCACCTAGGCACTAAAAGTGGCTTTTAGTCAAAATTCCTCTTACCAAGAGTATACAAAAATGGTTCCATGCCTCCTTTGAGTTGATTGGACCATACAAGAAAATTCAAGCCTCATGAGTTTCCAAAAATCCAAACCATCCCACCTCATGAACCAAATTAAGCCAAAACCTTGAAATTGACATTCCACAAAAACCCAAACCACTCCAACGGACCCAAAGTTGTCCCAAAGAGTGACCAAAATCCAAACCATGGTCTCCTAACTCGCCACATACAGCTTGTTGGGTCACAAGGCCAAAACCAAAACCAAATCCCGGTCCCCTAACTTGCCACATACAGCTTGTTAGGTCACAAGACCAAAATCAAAATTCAAAACACGACCCCCTAACCTGCCACATACAGCTTGTTAGGTCACAAGGTCAAAAACCAAAAACCTTCTTGACCGCCTGATGTGCAACACAAAGCCTTTAGGTTCACAAGGTCAAAAAGAAAATCCAAAACCCAAAAACCCAACCCAAATGTCATTTTCAAAATTTTGCCTTGAGATGGTACGTGATGTCTCTCACTGCCATAAAATTCCCTTGGAAACTTAAAAGGCCACACTATCAAGAAAAATGCCCAGAGACTCTTGGTCAAGTCAGAATTTCTCCTTCAAAGTTTTCTTCGAGACACATCGACTGCAAAGGCTATCCAATTCGTCGCTGTACCTCGAGGGGGCATTTGTTGACACCAAAAATGTCACTTTGCCTCATCAACATCAAAAGCTATATGGAGCCGCATCCTACTACAAACAGGCAAAGCTGCTTCAAGCATCAGATCTTGACAGAACCAAACAAAAACTACAAGATCTTTCAAAGTAGCCAAAAGAAGGGTACACATGAAGTTTCGGGCCATTTCGACACTATTTTGCCTAACTTCAATCCTCCAACAGCTGAGCCGGAGCTCCCGACGGCGACAGTGTCAAAAACATCAAATCTTCGATCAAAGCCTATGGAAGGTCTCAAAATACCTCCAAAAGGCTCCATGCCGAATTTCAAGTCAAACCGACACCGTTTGACCCTCCATTAGCTCTCAAACGGCAAAATCAAGCCTCCCGGCGGCGAGAACCTCTGATGCCGCCACTCATCAAATAAAACACATGAGTAGCTTCTGCATGCTTCCAAAGGGATGCATGTCAAATTTCAGGTCATTCCGACAACGTTTGACCAGGTTTTGATGCTCCAAAGCAAAATCAAGCCTACCGGCGGCGAAGCTCCCCGGGACCATGGCACCCAAATCGGAGCTAATGGATCAACTCAAAATGACTCCAATAGGCTCCCCGTCAAATTTCAGGTCAATCGGACATCGGATGACCGTACATCAAAGCTCGACATCTTCCGCACGGTGAAATCAAGTCAAGCACCGACGGGACCCCAAACGGCTTCAAAACTCAAATAAAAGCCCATGGTTGGTCCTATCTAATGCCCAAGAAGCTTCACCTCAAATTTCAGGTCATTCCGACATCGTTTGGCCCAATTTCAACTCTTGGTGGAAAATCGGCTACAGAGTCTTCGGCTTTTCAAAAAAATAGGAAACTTTGTGCTCTGATTTGCATAGTCTTTCAACAGGTTTTCTTCAGAGGAATTAAGCCAATAAATGAGGAGAAATGTCAAATAAACATACAGGAGAAAACAGAAGCGAAAAAGCCCGAGAAAAGACCAAGAAACGGCGACCGGAAGGCGACCGGAAAATGGACCAAAGTCCAAGGTCGCCGGCGACCTTGGCCCATGGTCGCCGGCGACCATGGAAATCCGGGTCGCCGGATTTCATCCAAAAGTGTCGTTTTTCAGTTCTTTTTCGCGTTTCGCGATGTTTGGCCCCTGTGATTTTCTTAAAATCTGACTTTTGAGGCATGATATCTGTCGATCTTCGTCGACATCACGGATCCGCCATCGAAATCATTTGATTATCATCGGACACTCCGAAACCGCCAACTGGCCGACCTAGAAAGCACACTTTCTGCCCGACCGATCAAGAAATCGACTGGACAGATGCTACCGGCCCATTAGTGGCAACCAATGTTTGAATCTTCATCGTCATCCGACATCAAACAACATACGGATCCATCGATGATCATCGCAAGAAGAATTCCAAAAGACGCGGTGCGGCCCGCGACTCTTCAAGCGACTCGGCAGCCAATTAATGAAGTTAAATGACCCTTTTATAGCAATTTATTAGGGTCATTAACTCATTATTTTGAACGGCCCAATCAGAAGCCAAGAAATGGGAGTTACAAGTCCAATTAATCATGACAATTAACCATGTAACTCCTATCATTATGGAGATTAATCATGGTAATTAATCATGAAACTCCCATCATCATGGAGATTAAATGCCCATTATTCTCCATCGGCCAATCAAAATCCAAGAAAAAGGAGTTACAATATAAAGAATTAAATCTTGTAACTCCTCCCATCATGGAGCATTAATACCATTAATGCCCATAAAACCCTCCTAATGGCCACCAAAAGCCTATAAATAGGCGGTCATTCCAAGGAGAAAGGGTCAGAAAAAATTGTTAGAGATCCTGAAAAATTTTCTGAAAACTATCCTGAAGAATTCTCTGCAAAAAGAAGCTCTCACTTTGAAGAAACTCTACTGCAAACACCACAAGGTGATCGAAGTCCCTTGGGGGGCCACCCCCCCCAAGATCTCCTCTCTTCTTCTATCCAACATGGCCTAGATGCTGCTTTTCAGCCCGTCTACTTGGTTTTTTATTGGATATAAGACCTTCCCTTGGTCTTTGTCCTCTAAAAATCTGAGGTCCAAGCCAAGCCAAGTGAATCAAAGCATCAAGTGTTCTCATCTGAAGGATGATGGCGGAGTCCATACATGACTCGCGACCGTCGATCTGAACGAGTCCCTACGATCTCTTGAGAAGTCAGATTCATTTTCTTACTTTTCTGTTGTATTGTGTATTTTTTTAAAGAGACATAAAAATCACATTTCTTGTCTTCACATTTTTTATGAGATTTGTAAACTGCCTTCTACAGCACAAAATCGCCTATCACGGCAAAACCGCCTTTCACGGCAAACAAATGAAAATCGCCTTTCACGGCATTAAAAATTTTTGTCTCTTTCTTTAAAATATATGTGCAATAGAAAGTTAGAAAAAAATTGATTTCCTTTTCTACTTGTGAAGGTGAATCTCCGGATCACCATTTCAAATTCCGAGTAGAATAGAAAATCTGGCATACCCGTACAAAAAAAATGTTGATGCTTGCTCTTTTTTTTTCTCTTCGCCCCGCCGCACCCCGGCGGACCCGGGACGGAGGAAGGCAGAGAGAGAAAAAGACGGGTCCATCACCTAGCAGGTCTAATCTGGTCCGCAAACATCTCCTTTAAGTTCGATATAATATTGTATGCTGACTTATAGGATTGAGGATTGATGTTGGTGTTATAAAACACTAGACATTGATGCCTATATAAAAGATCTGGCCATCTCATTGTCTTTGGTCCGCTTAGTGTAAAGGTCTTTCTCAAACTGTAGTGCATCAAGCCCAGGCTCAAGAAGGGAGGGTATGGTAAGGACATATCTGCATCCTGAAGCTGTCAGGACAATATCCAGGGTCCTTTTCCAGTCTATAAAGTTGGATTCCATCAACTTATTCTGGTTGAGGATGGTCGCAAGTGGATTGAAAGTATTTGAATTCATGCTGAATTAACTGTAGCACATAACCATACATTCAATGAAAGACTATTAATGACATTAGGGTTTAGTATTCTACCAAATTTATGTGGGAATTCTCATAACCACTAAAATTTAGAATATATCGGAATTCCAATCCCTTGGGATATGCCTCCTTGGGGAGTGTGAATATCACCTAGATTGGTGCGGATCAAAGCAAGTCAAAATTAGGATTAAGACTAACTATCCATGATCCCCTATCATTCATTATTTTCTAGGTATCTCATACCAAATAATGTATGACTCCTGATTAGCTTTGATTTCTAAAATATATGAGGCAAATCCTTGGGGATACTTCATCACTATTTTAGTTAAGTGTGACCCATCAATTAACATTGCGTGACAACCGTTGTAGACAGCTCCTCCTTGGGGAGTAAACCCCCACCCCGTCTCACCAACACTATCCATAAGGAGATCCATATCTAGTAACCTGATAAATAAAAGCCCTCCATGGGGAACGGCCATTCTCAAGATGGCGTGAGGCTAATACTTTCCTTACAATGGACCTATGGTGGAAAACCATGGGGATTTCTCAATTTAAATGCCCCGCTCCCACTTAATATTTTAGAATTGAGGATTTTCCTTTTAAGGTAGTAGGCCCCACAGATATATATATATATATATGAACATCAAATCATCTCATGATATGATCAAATATTAGTTCCAAGTCAAGTTATTTTAAGGAAAGTCCAGCTTCTTAAATTAGTGTTACCAATGTGTCCATCTCATGGGTCATCAACACTAATTAGAACTCTTTCCAAAATTAATTTGATTTGACCAATTTTAGTAACTTGCTATGTTTGGATCAGATTTGGAAACATTCTAAATCAAGCATTCATCCACAAATAGAAAATGCTAAAAATAGTAACTAGTCCTCTCCTCCACATGGTCATAACGGAATAGACGTCTTGGACTTCTAGACTTTCCAAAACTTTGAAATTCCTCAAACTCTTTGGGAAACTCCAAAACACTTTTGGTAATCTTCAAACTCTTGGATTAGGAATCCAACTTCACATTCCTTCTTTGTCTCGGACATCTCCAGAATTTACAAATTTCAGAAAATTACATAAATTCCTATGTCTCTACGATGAGACTTACATGGTAATCTAAATTAAAATGGAAATAAAAGGGCTATAGGGAAACCACCATGCCTTGCCCTTTCACGGGAAACCAAGGAAACCATGATGCCCTTTACACTTAGCCTCAAATAAACCAACAACCATATAAAGAAAGTAAAAGACTTGTAAGCCATATGGAGAGGACAAGATAACCTGTAAGTTAGTATCTCATACAACCAAGCAACTTACAAAACCGGGTTACCAAACAACAATGGAAAAATAAGACGCCAAAAGTTGCCACCTTTGTAAATCATGCGCTTCGCAAAGGGGGTCCGGGGGTGTCTCCCGGTGGGGGTCGAGTTGCCCGGTCAGCTCGCAGGGGGCCAGGGGGCAGCGCCCCTGAAACAAAAACAGAAATATGCATTCTGCTGATACAGTGTCCCCGCTCGACCTGCCAGAAGGCCCGGTCGACCGGCCTGCAAGTACCCCGGTCGCCGGGCACGGGTCCCGGTCGACCGGACTGACGAACATTAGAAATTTTGGGTTTTCTGTTTCGTGTCCAAACGACTCCAAAACTCTTCTAAAGTCTCCCAATGGCTTCCTACCATCTTTCCATCATTGTTCAACCCTTTTGTGACATTCCAAACATGAATCTACTAATAACCAAGCAAATTCATAAAAAAATTGATCCAAACACAGCCCTTGCTCTATCTTCTTCGCATCTCATGTAAAGATCAGAACAAGCTTACTGATCTAACATGATTAGAGATGAGGTATGGCTCTGACACCAATTGTTGGAAATAGGTGGGCCTCTAGGATAGGTTTTCAAAACTTTTGACCCACTGGACTCAGGGATCAACTATCCAGAAGGCTACAAAACCCAATCCAGGATCCATGGCCTCTTTCTCATCAACATGTACAGTAATAAACTCTGTCTAGAAGATAGAAATAGCAGCAAACAAGCAACCCCGAAATCCACAACATACAAGAAAGTAGATTATACCTTTGGTGCTCGGTTGTGTTCTAATGGAGAAGTTGTTACTTTCTTTGATGATGAAACTCTTTCATGTATCAAATAGGAATCTCCAAGATCTTTTGATATTACACGCTATGACCCGTATCAAATTCTCTTTTCTTAAGAAGATGGGTGGGATCTCTAATAGAAAGACTAACTAGAATCTCTAAAGAAACTAGAAGGGATCTAGAAGAGAGAGAGAGAGAGAGAGAGAGCAGAAAAGAGGTGCAACTCTTGCACTATGGGGAGGTGGGCGTGGATTCCTAGGGCATCCAATGCATGGGGCGTCCAAACCACCTCTCCTCTCTTATTTATAGCTTTTAGCAAACCTCTTCATTGTCTAATTGAAATAGAAGTCTCACTTCTCTAACAATTAGTAACTTACTATTATCAGTATTAGAAGTCTCAATTCAAATAGAAATTGTAACATTCTATTTCCTTTTAGAGTTCTACTATAATTAGTATCTTTCCAATAACTTGGGCTAGCGTGATGACCACTAGGGATTCCTTAGAAAGCCGGCTCCAACTGGAACACCGCAACCCCACATCTCATGTGCAATCCGGGCCCACAGTTAATTGCAAATAACTCCACTATATAAATGCAATTGAACTCCAGTCTTAGGAATAAATTACATAGAAGACCATAAACTTCCCTATGTCGACAAGTAGGCCCCTCCATCAATATCCATAGATCAATTGGACCTGTCATCCAAACTAGATCCATATCATATTATCCTTGAGCCCCAAATAATTATAATTATCATCTGGTACCGATCCAATTAACTCTTAATCGGAATGGGTGCGCACTCACCAATGATAAATCCATTAATTGGCACAAGGGGATATTAAAGATAGATTCCATCTTGACCATCAAATGTTCCTACAGCTCTTCTACCACGTACCCAAATCACGGAGGTGTTGACCTACAATTGGCTTCACTCATTGGTGACTCAAAGCAAATGAATAGATAGAAACTTGGGTCCCATGTTGCTGGAATGGATTCTATGCCACCAGAGGTGTGAGTGCGGTGGATGACTGACTCTCCTTATTCCAACTTGTTTGGCAACTCTACTAATAGAGTAGTATAAAAGTAAAATAAAGCCCCCATTTCTAAAAGTCATATCAAAAGCACTTCAATACACAAATTTCTTGCAATATTTTTCAAAAACAAGTCAGAAAACCACCTCCTTATCCACTAAAAGACAAAAAAACTCCACTCTTCAATACTAAAAGTCAAAAAGATTCCATCACAAATAACTAAAAACAAATTATCATCACAATCCACTTATATTTTATTCTTTCTTTAAAATAATCTTTACTTCACTCGACTCCATTAGTAAAGCCCCCCAACAGCCCAATGTTTGGGATGGAGTGGAGCAGGATGACTGTTTTGTAGAATAAAATCATGAAATTGAAGATTAGAACATTTAGTAGAGACAATCTTCTACTTGTACCTTTTAATAATCTATTAACCAAACATATGAAAAATGGTAAGCACAGAAAAAGGAGCCAATGTTATAGAATAATGTGTTTTTTACTGCTTTCAACTCTATCGAAACAGGCCCTAATAAAATCAAGCAGTAATGAATTATGAAAGCGATGGAATAAAATGTTTTTCTCTTCCCATATGTAACACACAACTTCGCATGACCAGCTATGCTATAAGAATCTCAATGATGTTGAAATCTGGAACCTTAAGAGAATATATTATCCTCTTCACAACAGAAAATGCCTCTTCAGAACGATTTTGTAGTACCAAGGTCAATGCGTGCTGCGAAATGTTCAATGTTTACGCTGGCTGGCAGCCTTGATGCCCGGAGAATGGAAACCTGCAAAACATCAATGAGATTGAAATATTAGATATATTCTCAATATTCCAAGATTGAGAGCACATAAAAAGGACATAACCCTTTTGAAATACTTGAAAACTCCACGGGCTAAACTTCCATGAGGTTGGTGTATGATGGTCTATTTACATGCAAGCCATAGTCATATGCATCATTGAAGAGTTGAGTGGGCAAACTCTAAACATTAAGCCCACAAAAAATTTGCTAAGATCATTTTTTCCCTTCTACATTGGGCTTTTGGTTCATAAGAGTACAAGGAACCAAACCCATAAATTCCTAATTGTGAATTGTTAGATAGGGTTTCCTTAATTTCCGGTCTCAATTTGATGATTACGAGCAATCATAGTGCAAACTCTTGGCCGAGACCAATTCATATCAATGATACGTACCGGTCTTGGCCTATATCGTTCCGATATCGGCCTGCGAATCGGTTGCGGTCTCGTGTTGGTAAAACATCCCCAAATTATTGGAACTTGTCGGGCGGTATTTTAAAATATCAGTCTTGGCCAATATATTGGCCGAATTTTAAAACTATCGGTTGACAATGTTTATTTATTTATTTTTTTCATTTCCCCTTTTCTTCTCATTTCTTCCTTCTTCCGAACATATCGGCTGCTACCCTTCTTCCTCAACACCTATTTCACTTCCAAGTCATTAAAAAGTCTTATTTTTTTGTAAATTTCATCTAGAAAAATCATATACAACTCTACCAAGGTGACTATTATGAGCTTTTTTGCAATTTTTTTAAAGAATTGTTTAGAAATGTCTTAGAAATGAGGATTGCGTGCTCTTTTTGTTGCAGATATATTTCATTCTCTTAGATCACATTTTGAAGCTAGATTAGTTATGAAAATTGAGTTTTTGTTGAAATCGTGTAGGTCATTGAAAAATAGTTATCAAATTTGTTTGTAAGTGTGTTTAAAATGCTTGTGGCTTCTTAGTTTGGCATAGATCTATTAAGTAATGAGTAACAGTAACATTAGTAGATAGCTCATAAGTCATAATTATGGTTACATTTCACAGAATTTGTGATATTTCACCTTACCTTAGCATATTTATGTAAATCTATGTAATTGTAAACAAAATTTATATAATTTTAGATAAGACAAACGCACACTATGTTATGACTTGTGGGAAGTGATATTTTTATTTTTATTTTTTACTAATGGAAAAATTTTTTTTTAACATTTTACAATATTCTGGATGTTTTGGATTTTTTTATATTTATTGTTTGGGTAAAAGAAAAAAAAAATTCATGCTGCAATGGACTGCCAACCGCAACCGATTCTAATACCACAATTGGTTTTTTGGGTCGGCCAATACCGTGACTAATACCACAATTTTAAATCATGCGAACCAATTAGGGTTTATTAGTGCATTGTATAAGCATGTAATGAAGTTTTATTTGTTAATTATGTTTTACATGGCTTAATTTAATGATAATCCGATAATGTACAATTTTGTGTGTTTATGTGGGTCCACACCATGCATTCTGAGATAATAGTCATTCCGTGCAATTTAGTGTTAAATTCACCACATACTTGCAGAATAACTATGGCCTATACAAGGACTAGAATGTAATTATGTAATTATGATAAGGATAACATTATTGTATTTCTACGTGGACATTACTTTTCATGATTAATGGGCAATTAATTAGTTTCATGCATTACCTTGTGCCTTGCCTTGCATTGCATAATGTGGAATTTTGAATTACTTAATAAATTGTGCTCGAACATGGACCTAATTGTAATGTCCAGCATTATGCATTAGTTAGTAGGCCCCACTTGTGTTTTCTAACATGATTAATGTAATTGCATAATGAGGTTAAGTTGGTGACAACTACATAATATGTACTTAGATATAGGATGGGCCATGTAGTGCATATTAGTATGAATGGGACTGCATGTTAGAATGTGGGACCGATGTATTATGTTTAGGAAGGAACAACCAGCCCTTGTAATACATCCCATTAGATTTGAAACGATTCCTAGTTGGAGTGAGAGAAGTAGAGAAAGGGGCCCAGTTGCATTAATACTCACAGTAGGACTTCTAATATATTAGAAAACGAAGACTCACATTATAGGAGGAACCCTCCACCAAGAAACACACATTCTTTGTATCTCACAGCCAAGAGAGAAGTGAGGGAAAGAGAGAGAAAAATGAGGAGAAAGGGGAGGAAAGCAAGGGATCGGCTAGGAGCTTTGGATTAGGGCATCGTCGTCCTCCTCTTCATCATCGCTTGCATCCAACGGAGGTCTTTTGGGGCTCGGACCGTCTCGAGCAAGAACAAAAGTCTTTTGAAATGAAATTGTCTTTCCAACAAGCCCAATAACGATGTATTTCGAGGTTTCTAGAGAAAACTCAAATTTTACGAAAATGACGACTGTCCCGAATAATGCATAAACTTGCCAAACAAAGGGTTTCTGGGCATCATGGACACAAGTTGAACATGAAAGTTGTTGAGGATAACTTTATCTACCTAATGAACTCAAAATAATACTTTTGAAATTCCCAAAATACCCCTAAACTTTTCACAGAAATACAACTAGGTCCTCCTGAATACTAAACCAAGTCCAAACACTCTCAAAACTTCATGGAACTTAAAGGACATTAGTCTAACCCACACAACCAATTAATTAACATCTAAACTCAATTAATTAGCCACTAAGCACAATTTATTAACAAATCTCACAATTAAGCATCGAGATCTTACAAATTTATTGCATTTGGATAAATCGAGTGGTAAATTTTTTTTTTTGGTAAAACAAAAATTCTTGTACCAATCACATGCTCAATTGAAAGGTGGGCCCCACTACTATTGTTATGAAATTTTAGGATAAATCCTTGTAGGGTATGGGATTCTACTTAAACAGTTAAGACCCATCTCTTATTAGGTCCCACGATGTATTTTCTGGTTGATTCGGAGTTCATAACATGTAGTTACTCAAAATCTCCATCATGCCTCAACTGAATGGTGGTTCCCCCAACTCTTGAAATGAAATCCAAGGATATACTATTGCAGGGGGTGACAATCATCTTGAACGGCCTGGATTATCATTATGTGGGCCCCACAAGGGTTTCGCAAAGACCTGTAACTTCACATCTAATAACTACAACAAAGGATCTTCATCACCACCGCCCAACTTTCCTTAAGCACTCAATCGAATGGTGGGACCTCCCTCTATTGAATTGAGATTTTAGGATGCGCTATTGGAGGGGATGGCAATCATTTATGAACGGTCTAGATTACCATTATGTGGGCCGCATAATGATTCCTGAAGACCAGTAATTTCACAAATATCAACTCCAATAGAGGATTCAGAATTGTCTTCATCCTAGAGCAAACCCAAAATCGTCTTTATTACATACAATAACTTCCCAGAAATCTGAAATTTCTCAAATTCTTGATACCAGTCTGTTCAAAAATTAAATGGAATCCTAAAAATTCTGAAAGCAAATAGACCCAAAAAACAGATGGAGTTCTCAAACTCCTACTACCAAACAGACCGAAAAATTGGATGGAGTTCTCAAAATCCTCTCAACAAATCACTGTTTTTCCTCCCATCACCAAATCCATTTGAAAACGAAACACATTCTCATCTCACTGATCCTCTCTCCCTGTCACGGTTCTTCTACCCATCATCAAACCCATCTGCGAAAAAACCCTTCTCCATCTAATTGCAACCAATATGCAAGAATCAATCCTCTCACAAAAAAAAAAAAAAAAAACACTCATCTGCTTAAACCCATCTATTTGCACAAACCCATCATCTTCTCACAGAAACCCATCTGCCAAAATACATCATCTCCGCAATCAATTACTGGTGCCAGGTCATCTTTGCCATCACTGACCACTTGAGAACTATGCGACCCAAAAACTGGGCATGGGGATGGAGCCATGGACAGAGAAGAGAACAAAAGAGGAAAAGAGGGTTTGAGTTGTGGTTTCTGGGCATAAAAGGAGGAGAAAGAGAGCAAGGATCAAAATAGCGGTTACAGTGGGTATGGCGGCCAGTGGCCAAAATGTTGCATAGCAGTTTTGAGGATACATACCAGCATAACGGTGTGGATTTTGTAAGTGGTAAAAAAAATCGAATCTTCTATAGCAACCAATTTTATGTTTTTTTAGTGATTTGGAAACATAAAAGTTAGAGACAACTTTAGGAAGGGCTATCAAGGAGAAAAAAATTAGAAAAAAACAATATTTAAAATTTAAACTACTTGGCTCAAATAGGTTTTAGACCGTAGTGCCGTTATTTTCAAAATAGCGTAGTAGGCTCAACCATTACGACCAATAATGCAGCCGTTAGTTTTGAACCATGATGGAGAGGGAAGTGATGGAGGGTGGCATGTCAACCGATAGGACCGCTTTTCTTGTCAACTCGGTTGCATCCATATAACAATATAAGAAATTTTTTTACTGTTATAGGACATTTTACTCCTCTTTTGCTTTATCCTCTTGCATCAAAACATGCCCTAAAGGACATGTTCAAGAAAAGACAATAAATTTTAGTGCATTGTAGGGCCCTTGGCCTTAATTAGGTGGATTAGTGTAATTAATTAGGATTAAGGTTAGTTAATCGTGGTTAGTAGCCTACCGTTTTACTTTCAGTGTTAGGAATAATTTCGGTAAGTTTTGGCCTTTTGGGGTGGATCTGAATGAGTTTGAGCGTAGTAGGGGGTATTTCATTTGGTAAACAAGGAGAGGGTTAGATGCAATTTAAAAAACTCAGCGTAGCTGCATGGATCGGGTAGTTCACATCATGCACATCATCTTTCATGTTGGGCTCGTCGCGATCTGGTGGCCTGAAACCCATCAAATTTCCCATTTTCAACATAGTCCCTAAATTCCCCATTTTGTAAATAGAGGAAACCTACTCTACATAGGGCTAGCAACTCCTTTTTTTCCCCTTTTTAAGAACTCTCATCTCCTTCGCTTCCTCACTTTTCCTCTCCACTCCCTTCTCCAAGCTCAAGGCTCCCAAGGATTCCAAGCCAAAGCCAAGCTTCTCCCAAACTTCCAAGACCCTAATCACCATCTTCCCCAACTCCTTCCTCTTTCTCACTTTCCTAGGTAAGCTAGCCTCCCAAATCTCATGTAGTTCCCGTTTCTTCTATGTTATGGTCATGCATTCATAGCTTACTAGTGTTTTTCTTCTTTGACATGTAGGAGAGTGCTTTTGGACATTGGATTAGAGAGGGTGCTTGTGTAAGGCAAGGAACTTGGAACCCTAAGCACCAAAAGGAGTTTGGCTCTAACACTCAAAGACAAGTGAATAAATGTTTGTGATATGATATTTATGCTTAGGCTTGTTGATTCCTTGTATTTATTTCATGTAGAAACTAACAGGAATTAATGGTGAATGAATTAATCGCCTTTGTGGGTATGATAAATAGGTGCCTTGGAGCCCTTTAAAAGGTATTAGGAAACCCATTTGAGGTATGGGAGATGGCTCCCTTGGAATCCCTTTCGAAGGTTACAACTAGCCATGGAGGATTCACGGCGAGCCATAAGCTCCAGAGAAGCTAACCGTAGATTGTACTACGGTTAGGCCTCAGCTAATCATAGGTGCCCTATGGCTAGCCATGGGTCATCCACGGCTAGCCATGAATCCTCTTTGTTTGAGAGTTATTGTTCGTCCTAAGAGTGTAACTAACAGGAATTGAACTACGATGAGCTCACGGCTAACCGTAGGAAGGCTTATGGCAAACCTAGGCTTATTTTCCATGATTTTGAGTTTTGGAAAAATGGGACCCTCACCCCTAGAATCATGACCCCTAGCCTAGATAATTAATGAATGCGAGTAGGATCAATAGTAAGGCGATGTGTGAGCTTGATATTCCTTACGGGTTGTTTGGTTACAAATGTGGGACCCGTATGTACTAAGTGAGTGGTGAAGTGGACCTTTGGAATATACTCAACCTTCAAAGCACCAAATTTTCTGCTTAGGTTATCCTGGAACCGTGTAGCGACTGTGTAAGAAAGTATGGGCCCTACATGTGCAAGGCAACCCTTAACTCTAGGTCGGCTAAGCGTATCCCTTGACTCGAGAATCATGAATTGCCGGATAAGTTAGCATTTCCGTATATTACATGACATGTACATGTATCCATTCTTCTCGTCTATCTTTGGGGCCCAACTTGTTTTGTTTTTTAATTGAGGAACTTAGTATGGATGTGTATGGATTATATGGACTTTGGGGCCCAACTTTGGTTAGCATCTCACAAGAGATGGTGTATTAGTGTGATCCGTTAGGAAGTGTTCCGGGCTAGTGGAGGTGGTATCAGGAACTACTCAGTTTGGTGATTATGGTTATGTTTGGGTGAAACGCGCGTGTGGAGTTAATTCCTCTTCGCTTTGCTTTGCTTTGGTTGCGATACCCGATGAAAGACTAGCCAAACATTGTTCGCATGCTCTTCAATCCTTTGAGTTAGGCACTACTTGGTTGATTCAGTCTCCCACGGTTTGGGCGCTACCCCGTAGTTAGGACTTAATTGCATGCATATATTTACCATCTACAAATCGAGTAGGCAGACGCACACCATTAGGCCAGCACGCACTATGTGAGTTAATGCACAGCCGTGTTGTTTGCATCTGTTTTGATCTGGTTCGCCTAGGTTGCATTATGACTAAAATCGGGCTTGTCCCGGTGCAATAACCTATGTGGAGTACCATGTTGTTAGAGTCTATAGCTAGGGTACTGTCTTTATGTGATTCCTCTAGTATTGCATTTATTCATGCTTTTATGCCTAGGTTTCCATTATTATTACTCTCATTATTCTTTATTGATGTATATTATCTATCTACTTACATTTATTTACCTGCCAGGTTATTGTAATTTGATGGTGCTACTTTTGGTGCTTAGGTACCAAAGCATCCTGTGAGTCGGAGGTTGATCAGCTAGCGGAGGGGGCATCATGAGTGGATTGCAGATTATGTAGTGTGACGTCGTTAGCGCCAGCGCACGAGAGCCATACATATTACCCATTTTGTACATCTTCGATTTTAAGATAGGTGCTTTATTTTGTTCGGCCATTGACTATGATTATTGGACCTGTACTTAAATTCTAATTCATTTTGGTAACTTAGACTTAAAGTAAATGCATTTATGTACTTGTATCAGGTCTGGTATTACAATGACATGTTTGGTTTACCATGTGTGCAGATTGCATGAATTGCTGCTTCTGCGATATGATTATAATGACTAATCAGCACTCGTAACCTCACCATGGACTTGATTATTGTGCCCCAGGGATGTGGTTAGGATCCAACCGGATCTCGGGGGCGTGACATGCATCAAATACGATTTGGCAATTGTTCATGTGTGGGTGCAGCCTAGAACAATTATTTGACATTAAAGTTAAAATTTATTAAAACAGGATACCTTGGGTTGACCCATAGAGCTTCCAAAGTAGCCAATCCCAAAGGACATTGAAGAGTAGGCAGCAACAAGTTCTACCGCTTTCACCTGAAATGCATTCTCCGGGCCCTATAACAAGAAAAATGATGCATAAAATTAGTCATTACTAAATAAGGTACCTTAAGATGACCTTAGAAAGGTTTCAGGTAGGATTTGGAATTGTTCAGGGCAAAAGTTCATATCCTGCAGAATGTACTCTTCTTCCAGAACCAACCAATCGTATGGTGAAAAAGTTCGTATCCAGCAAAATTGTAAACTGCTGACTGCTTCCAGTACCAACCAAACTCACATCTTTAATGGATATCCACCCATTTTGCAGAAGTATGGCTTCTTGTAATTTAGGGCACAACAAAATATTGGAAAATTTTCAGGTACCAATAGAACACACCATCTTATGAATATCAGCCTGAACAAGTAATGCGCCAGCATCTTTATTTGCACCATGTTCACTGCTGTACTCAACAATTGAACGAAGAACTTCCGTGCAGGCTGAGGCAGGGCCCTCCTGTGATCTACAAAAAAGAACCAAGTTATGAAGTTATAGTGCACTGTGATGAATACAAAATGAAACTATAGTGCCATGTGATAATATGAACTACCATGTTTTACTGCTTCACCATGACTGAAGCTTTTAAGGAATCAGTCATTCTCTTACAAACTAAAGATTTTTCAGTGCTTGTGGAGGTATCCAAATTACAATTGATTAGCATATTCTAGTAGAATGATCTCATTTTGCAGGGCATTTGGGGTGGAAAAGAATAAAAATCACACTGTACTAGCAAAAACATGGGCATTCTAATTCATTATACTAAATATTTTTAGATAGGATTGAAAATTTATTAAAAAAAAACTTGAAATACATATATTTTTATGAATTACAATGAGATGGTCAAAATTAGAATTAAAATAAATCGCTAAAGTATATACATATAAAATGAACACCATCACCATCACCAGAGCCTTGTCCCAACTATGTTAGGGTCAGCATAAAATGAATATCATTTGACATTAAATTTGGCGCAAGTTTGAACCAGCTTTCATATTAAAGCATCCCAATCTGGACTAACGTAAAAATATATATAAACTGAAATGACAAATTTAATTGAGATGATCAAAATTGAAATTGGCAAGGTCAAAATCAACAGTGTTACTGTATAATAACTATTGGTAATATGGTAAAATTTATAAAAGGTCAAAATTAGTGAGATTGTTAAAATAAAAACTGAAAGATAAAAATCAAAATTCAAGAGTGGACACTAAAAATTGGGATGACTGTGGCTTAAATGTACATATATAGGTAGAGGCATACTCCATTAATCGAAAGACGATCTCCATTTGTGTATAGCCTCATGTTTCAATGTGTCTAAGGCCCCCGTCCCATCTATGATTATGTAAGACCCCACCCCTAAATGTTGATATTTAGTGCTAATTAATTATGATTAAGGTTAATTAACTTCATTTAGTTGCTAGTTAGGTAGGCTTAGATAATAACTAATTGGTATTGTAAGTTAAGTACAGGTTGGGTCAGTTTGAGCCTTGAGGGTCATTAAACTAAGTTTAGAGCTTTAAAGGACATAATAGTCATTTCAAGAGACATTGAGATTTTTGCCAAGGTCTCGAAAGTATGTCAATATTGGGCTCATTAGATAGAGGGAATTGTTCTGAGAAACTTTTGCGAAGGTTCCGTACCCTTTTGATGCCTACAGAAAAAAACCCCGTGAATTCATTTAATCGTTTCAAGCCACTTTTGGCAGCCCACCAGCCATAGTTCTTCTTCTTCCTATCACCGAATCAGGATTCCACTCCATGCAATAGACTCCCCTTGCTCATACAACTCTCATCTACGTTTTCCTTCAATTTCTGTTTGGCCGACCCTCTTTTCATTGATTTCTCCTTCATTGGAGCACTTGGAGGTAAGCTCCTCTCTTAATTCTTTTAAATTCTTGATTAGGGACATCAGATAGCTATGGACCTCGACATGCAAGTCCTAATTCAAACTCCTTCTTGGTTTTTAATTTTAAGGAGTTTTGTAGTAGTATTGTGGGGATTTTGAGCAAGAGAGACTCAGCTGTGATTTGGGTGGTTTTGCTAGTGAGTTCGTGAGCTTAGTAGACCAAGGCAAGTGTTCAATATTAATTTCAATACATGCATGCTATGTTATTTGTTGATTCTTGCTTAATTCTCCAAGATTGGCTAGATACCTTCGTCTAATCTCATGTCTTTTGTTATTTTTATAATTGGAAACAATGGCATGTTAATTGGAATTTAATTTATGTTTGAACCCTTAGATATGTGCAAAAGATCCTTATTAGAAATATGGCAAAAGGTGGGGAAATCTCAGGAAAATTAGGGTGTTCACACACTGATTGACCATCGCCGTCAGTGCCAATTAGCCATTGGCCCCTGTCAAAGGTCGAATGGCCCAGATCCCCTCTCTCCTGTGTTTTTCTAGGTTTAGCTTTATGCCCAATCACTCTATGGGCTACTGCAGCCCCCACTCCTTGACCGATGAGTGGAATAAACCTCATTTCTTGCAACGGGAAGCCTTAGACATTAAGATTTGGAAGCAGACTTGTAAACCAAAAGCATCTTGATGTTTACGCTTGAGACCAACAAGAAGTGATATTTGAGCTGACATACACTTCCCGGATTGTTCGGAGACATGTGTAGTGCAATACTAAGTCTAGAGTACGTGTACTTACGACCTTGAATGCCAATAACCATCAGAGCACCAAGAGACTAGTAATCCATGGACATTCGGGATCCAGGGAATGCATATGGTGGAAATAGTGTTGTTCTCACATGTTAATGGCAATCCAAGCCTAAGTCTTGGTAAACTTGGTAATTTGTAATCATTCCTTGATTATGCAATGGATGCTCTGCAGAGTTCAATTCTTTACATGCCTTGTTAGTGTGCTTCTTTTGCATAGTTCTCGTTAAGTGTTTTGTATGTTTGCTGTTTGACTTGGAATGGAACTAGAACTAGAAGACCCTTGTTTTGGTAGGATGAGGTGTCATACATCCTATTTGACTTATGGAGTCAGTCTTTAGGGCTTAGCTCACATTAAATTTCCCGTTTCCCCCTCTTGACAGACATGATCCTTGGTATGGCCATCTTGGTTGGTGAGCTCGCATTTTCTACATTGTTACTGTCTGAGTTGTATGGATCTAACCCCACCCTTGTCAACCATTTCAGGGCTAACTATTTCATACCGGAATGCTATAATGCCCAGATACGGCATGGATACGGCCAGGACATGGCAAGGACACGAATTTTACACATAAAAAGTAAAGTATCGGATACGATACGACACGATACGTTGCCCATTTTGAAGTATCCGTGCACCATAGCCCGGAATGCTGGCTATTTGGTGTCAAGACTTGGGCCGTTGTGGAAATAAACTATAGGCAATGATAAGTGCTTAATTGTTTACAATCTAAGCCCTAATATTTGAATTATCTTATGCTAGTCATGTTTATTTTATTTTATTTTACATATTCTTTGTTAATTTGTATGCAAAGGTAAAAAGGAGCAAAAAGAGAAGATTTCATGAAGAGTGATGGGCGTAAATCATCAAGTAGGGCCAAGGTGGGTCCCATCCAAGTTATTTCAGATTTCAAGACTACTTTCTAATTCTTTGGACAACTTACAATTCTAATCAAAGAAGAAAAGTAAAAGAAAGAAGAAACCCAATCAAGGGTTATACGCCAAAAAGGGGGCCCACAGCCATTGCAAAAGTGAAATTTCAGAAATTAGAAAGTCTTCTTCAAGTACAAGTGGAGCTCAAGAATGGAGAAGAAAAAGGAGAAAAATAAGGAAAGTTTAAAGGAAGAGTCCAAGCCAAGTTAGAAGTTCAAGAAGGGGGTCCCACAATCATTGTACATGCATCATATGGGCCCACCTTTATTATAAAAGGTTCAGATTTAATCTCTTGCAATTAATCTCAGAATTGTGGGTCCATGTGAAGAACTTTCTATAAAATACAAGTAAGATCAGATTTAGAAAGTCTTGTTATTAAGAAAGAAGACTCCTATTTCATTCTAATTAAGAAGCCTACTTGTAAAGAAAGTTGGAGATCTATTTCCACAAGAGAACTACTTGCTAAAAGGGGCTGTTGCAAGACTTATAAAAGGACAAGAAGAGGTGGTCATCCAGCATATATATCCCATATAAAACCCTAGCCACGTCCATAAGAATACCAGCCACTATTTCAGCACCCTATCATCACAAAAACCATCCATCATCATCCCAAAACCCCTAGTTGCTGTACAGCCACCTTTGGAGCATTCTTTGGAGCATCTTGGAGAGCTTTTGGAGCGAGGAAAAGGAGAAAAAGCTACTGGACAACTTCTTCTTCTTCTTCAATATTCAGAGTTTTTCTTATGGCTCTATTTTCTATTTTGTTTTCAATTCTAGACATGAGTAGCTAAACTTTTTAGGGCTAGGGTGTAGTTGAAACCCTAGCCTAGTTCTATGTAGTCTCTTTTGGCATCTTTTAATTCAAATTTCAGTTTTATTAGTTGAGATTCTAAACCATGTTTTCAATTGATGAGTTGTGCATATGCCATGCCATGTTCAATTAATTTTAAGAGTAGCTAACTTAATTTTGATTGATCTTGATGTTAAGCATCTAGGGTTTAGAACCATGAATAATCTAAGTATATGCCATGCTTAGACTCATGCATTTATCATTCCCATTGTTTTTATGCATTATGTGTGTTTTGACTAGGACATATGCCATGCTTAGTTTTTACAATATAATGAACAATTCATATAGTATGCCACTCATGAATTAGGTTTAGGGGAATAGTAATCTAGACGCATATGCCATGGTCTAGGTTGATAGATGTCTCTAATAATTCTGATTTTTTATTAAAGGATAATAAGGGACATGCATAGGGTTGGTTAGGGGAGTAGATGAAACCCTAGTTCATTCATTATTACTATTTTTCAATTTTAATACTAGTTGTGTGTTTTAGATTATTTTCCATTTAGCTTTTAATAGTTTAATTTACTGTTTTTAGTAGTTTAATTCAACCTGTCATCATTTAATTGTTCTTTTAATATTCTTATTTTTAGTTGTTTTTTACATTATTTTATCACAAGTCTTCATGGGATCGACCTCGTACTTACAATTCACTACACTACATAGTGATCTTGTGCGCTTGCGAGTTTTAATTGTGTGCATACTAGTAGCCTATTTCTAGGTTGCTTAGTGCATACCAAGTTTTCTAATTTGATAAGTGCTTAATTGTTTACAATCTAAGCCCTAATAATTGTGTGCATACTAGTAGCCTATTTCTAGGTTGCTTAGTGCATACCAGGCAATCTCAAAAAATGAAGCTTTGTTATAGCTGAACGGGTCTTCCTTGGCTATTGTATCAAATGGTAACATAGTTGATCATAAGAAGGTTATGGCATTGAGAGAATGGCTAATATTTTCCAATCTACACGAGGTGAGAAGTTTTCACATATTGATATTGTCAGTTCGTGAGGAACTTCAAATCCATTATTGTTCCCATTCCAGATTGAATTAAAAAGAGTCCATTTGTGTGGATTAGAGAAGCAGATAAAAGTTTCCAACATTTCAAACATAAAATCATCAAGGCCCCTTTATTAGCATAACCTGATTTCAATAAGGTCTTTTAGGTGGATTGTGATGCTGAATCAGGAGGACAAGCCTATAACATTCAACAGTGAGAAGCTGCACGAAGCGATGTAAGACCCCCAACATCTAATTATGTTTATTAATGCTAATTACTGGTGTTTATGATTATGGGTGATTAGAGGGCAATTAACTAAGGCCTTGTTTGGCATCTCTACTCTTTTTTCGATAGACCCATCAAAATAGAGCCATTAAAAAAAGAGCTATAAAAAAAGAGGCTACAATCAAAAGAAGTGTTTGGTAATGCAAAGATCTATGTTAAATAGACTTTTTTATATCAATGGTCGAAAGTTTTTCATAAATTTCTTGAGATCCACAAGGTATAAAGCCTTGAAAATTCACCCTATGGCTTTGTCCAGCCTTCCAAACAGATCTAACGGTTTAGATCTTGTATTTGGGGCCCGCATAATCCAGAAAATTGCATCCAATGGTTCACGTTTTTTGCACATATCTCAAGATTGGTGATGATCCAACGACTAAAATTTGGTGTCATGGCCGTGTTTGATCTTTTTAACATTTCCAACATTTAGATATTGATTTGCACTCCCATAAATAATAAAAAAATAAAAAAAAATGTTACTACTCATGGACAAATTCAATATTGATCATAATACACCAATGGCCGATATTGTTTTCCAAATATCTCGAGATCCACAAGGTATCAAGCCTTGAAAATTGACCACATGGTCGTTTTCATCCTTCCAAAGAGATCTAGAATGTGGATTTTGCATTTTGGACCCACCGATTCCAAAAAAATTGCATCCAATGGCCCTTTTTTTTGCACATATCTCGAGATGATGATCCAACGGCTGAAATTTAGTGTCATGGCCGTGTTTGATCTT
The DNA here is from genome assembly GCA_029852735.1 of Persea americana. NCBI lineage: Eukaryota > Viridiplantae > Streptophyta > Magnoliopsida > Laurales > Lauraceae > Persea > Persea americana. Next base: position 16,231,921 of record CM056820.1, on the reverse strand, counting down.
TTGAACATTTCCAACGGTTTGGATCTTGATTTTACACTTTTAGATTTTGAGGGGAAAAAAAACGGACTAGGGCATGAATGGTCAAGAACACTATTCACCCAGCTCTTTTTTTCCCTCTACTTTCTACATGCATCCAATGGTGGGATGTGGGAAATAGAGGCATTGCCTCTACTTCTCCACAAAAAAAAGAGGCTGCCAAACGCCTCTATTATCAAAATCTCTACCCAATTTAGAGATTGAGAAATAGAGGCAAAAATCAGTGATGCCAAACAAGAGCTAAGCTTGTGTGTTAGACTAGTGTTTGGGAAGTTTTGAGACCTTTGGACCTAGTTTAGTACCTTAGAGATTGTTGTCATCTTAGGAAATAGGTGAGTTTGATCAGAGTCTCGAAAGTTTGTTAACATTATGCTCATTAGAAAGAGGAAATTATTTCCTAAAACTTGTGTAGAATGTGAACCATTTCGATGGCTAAAACACCATAGAGAGCCCGGTTTAATCATGTCTACAATTTATTAATGGCAAACATGCAATTCTAAAAGTCCCAAGCCTTTATAAACCAACCCCATTCATTTCATTTCTTTTCTTTTCTTCTCTCTCTCATTTCTGCTCTTCAAGCTTGCAAGCCCCCTGTAAATTGTGTGAGACATTGTTACTTTAGGATTTTCAAGCTTTCCATACTTTCTATGAAATGCTCATGCTTGATAGTCACAACTCTAAATGATTTTCCATTGCTTTGGATTGTTTATATTATCATTGAGTTCTTAGCACATTTCAATTATTGAATACTAAACATTTGTTCACTTGATTGCCATCTTTCATAGTTATACTTTGTTATGCAATTTAAGTGAATTTGTGGCTGTGGTTATTGGAATAAATTCTTGATTAATTTTAAAAATTTTAATTAGTCCCCCCCGGGTTAGATTGTGTGGTCTCAATCCAGCAGATGATGTAATAAATTGACTTATATCAATATAATCATGCTTTCTTTTAATGAGATGAATGGTGTTTTATTTACTTGTTTGCACACAACCAATACAAATGACATGATGGTTCATGAAATGAACTGGAGTCCACAAGTATATTAGATGTAATACATGTGTGGATGAAATCTACATACAGGAGACATGTGTCACAAATCTTATACTTAAATCACTTCACAACCAATAATGAGATTGAGCATCTCATCTGATAAGGTTGCAGCATTATGATCAATATGAGATAGTGTGATTTGTCTTGATCATCAGAGTGTAAGACTCTGGATCATTATGCTAGTATATTGGATGTATTGAAGGACCATGAGAAGCACCTTATGAAACACTGTCTTTGTCTTAAGGTCTGCTCTCATAATTCCCTAGCAATAAGCTCTTAATCCTGAGACATTGATGATCTCAAGTTTCTATCTATTCATTTGCTTTGAGTCACCAATGAGTGAGGCCAACTGTAGGTCAACACCTCGGTGTCTTGGGTACGTGGTAGTGGGACTGTGGGAACATTTAATGGTCAAAATGGAATCTATCTCTATTATTCCATTGTGCCAATTAATGGATTTATCATTAGTAAGTATGCACCCATCTCAATTAAGAGTTAATTGGATGGTACTGATGATCACTGTGATTGATTGGATCTCAAGGATAATAAGATGTGGATCTAAATTGGTAGGACGGGTTTAGTCCAATTGATCCATGGACATTGATAGAGGAGCTTATTTGTGGTGATAGGGAAGTTTAGGGTCTTCTTGTAATTTATTCCTAAGACTAAAGTTCAATTGCATTTATATAGTGAAGTTATTTGCAATTAACTGTGGGCCCGGAATGCACATGAGATGTGGGGTCGCAGTGTCCCAGTTGGAGCTAGCTTTCCATGGAATCCCTAGTGGTCCCCACGCTAGCCCAAGATTGGATCATTACTAATTCTACTTGAACTCAAAAGGAAAGGAATTGGAATGTTACTACTTCTTTTTGAAGTGAGACTTCTAATTGTGGTAATAGTAAGAAGAGTAAGTTACTAATTACTTATAGAAGTGGGACTTCTATTTTAAATAGTAAGAGGAGATGACTTGGAGCTATAAAAGGAGATACATGGGGTTGGGTGTCCTACACCCTTGGAGTCCACGCCTAGCCCTTGTGTGCAAGAGTTGCACTCTTCTCCTCTCTTTTCTCTTCTAGTTTCTCTTCCGGTTTCCCTTAGAGCTTCTAGTTGTTTTCTCTTGGAGATCCCACCTATCTCCTTGAGGAAAGAGATCTGAAGCGGGTCATAGCGTGGAAGGCCAAGAGGTCTTGGAGACTCTGATTTGCTTTGAGAAAGAGATGAACTTCTCCCTTAGAGCACAACTGAGCTCCCAAGGTATAATCTACTTCCTTGTTTGTTGTGGATTTCGCGGTTGCTTGTTAGGTGCTGTTTCTATCTTCTAGATAGAGTTCTTTACTGTACATGATAAAGAGAAAGAGGCCATGGATCCTGGATTGGATTTTGAAGCCTTTTAGATACTTGATCCCGGCGTTAAGCGGGTCAAAAGTTTTGTAAACCTATCCACGAGACCCACCTATTTCCAACACCACCCGCCCCCCCCCCCCCTCCCCCTTTTCTAGGACTTGGCTTTGGTCTAGCGTGCACTTTCTAATTATCCTTCTACCTTACTACCACCATTGTAGATTGCGGCCGTCAACAAGATCTCCAACCTCCATCTTCTCCTCTCTCATCTCTTATTGGATTTCCTTCCCTTTTCCCTAATTGAGGTGAATTTCTATCCCTAGCTTCCTTAATAGGTTTTCTTTGAGATCTAGAGTAGGATTCCAGCCCTAATACCTTTTGGATGTTTAAGGTGTTTTTTCCCCAATTCAAGACCGAGGCAAGTGACAATATATGAATTACATTAGCATGCATGTTGGATTTCTTGATTTTTGAAGTGAAATTGCCCCAGATCTGATGTATATCTCTATATCCCAATATCTAATCTCATTTCATTGCAATTAGACCTAATGCATGTGAATTGGAACCCCTTGATGTGCAAGGCCTTAGATCTGATGAATTGATTGGCTGTAAAGGGCTTGGCATGTCCTAATGGATGTAATCTTCATGTTTGAGTGGAAGGGAAGATTATTTCCCACAAAATCAAACCACATCCGCACTCAGCTGTAGCTTCTGCGAAGCTAAAAGTGAGACTAATGATCAAGTGATACAGAAATTGTTTAGTTCAAATCCTTACGGGATATATAGTGGTGGTGGTTTCTTGATTATTCAGGACCTGATCGAATCATAAACGGTCATTGGAATTACATATATCCTACCATTCTCCACAGGAATTTTGATTTATTGGCTACGAGACGAAGAAATAGATTCATCATTCCATTCCAATTTGATCAAGAATGAGAAAAAGATTTAATGCCCCATTCTTGTATCTGGATTGAAATACCAATTAATAGTGTTTTACCTAGACATAGTATTCTTGCTTATTTCAACAATCCCCTATACAGAAGAAGCAATTCAGGAATTACTAAATATGGGACTATAGGGGCGGGTTCAATCGGCAAAAAAGAGGATTTGATTGGCCTGGGTGACCACATGCTGCACCCGGGGATGCAGAGTTCTTGTTGAGCCTTCCTCCATCGTAAGAAATGGTGGAGATCTCTTTTTTTTTTTTTTTTTTTTTTTTTTTGAATGGTAAGAAATGGTGGAGATCTTGAGCCTCTTGATGCTTTCGTTTGCTATGGGCCTTGGAATTGAGTCGGTCCCGGACCTGCTTCCGGGCTTGGCTAACTGCTTGTATGCAGTCAGTGATGGCATGAGCTTCGCCATGAGCCTTAGAATCTTCGTCCACAATCTGAACCCTTGTTTCCCCGAGCTACTCTTAGTTAATATAGTGTCCGCAATTACGGTAGTGACATGAGCACATCTCGCTTTTGGGTTCCTCCTTAACCTCGTGGAAGACACCAAAGGGGTTTTGGGTGTATTTGAACACCCAGGGCTTGAGTTTAGCCATCATCAGTGCAGGCCCTACAGAGAGTGGTGCTCCCTACAGAGGAGAGTCTCTGGAACACAGACTCAAGGGGAAGATCAGCCTTCATCAGTGCAGGCCCGCTCCTGGCCCTTAGAAGTTGAGGCAGTTTTAGTAAAGAAACACTTCATCAAAAGTAATTATGAGTGAACCCAAGGTTATTCTGAAAAACAAAACAAATGGAAATCAATCTCTGACTTAGAATAGGAGAGCAATTAAATTTAAGCTCAATCCATAGTCAGAATATCAGTCTATCATAATTCATAACCAACACAGTGGCCTTAGGAGCAAGGATGAAAATAGCGGTAGCGGCGGGCGTAGCGGCCTGCCGCCAAAACGCTACGTAGCGGGCGATACGTAGCGTAGCGGCGCTACGTAGCGGCATAGCAGTGCGATTTGGAAAAATCGTCAAAAAAATATGAAAAAATTCTAGAAAATCTAGAATATTGGAAAATGAGAGAAAATGTATTTTTTTTTGCAAAAGTAACTAAGGTAAGGGGGTGTAGCGGTCCCCTCACTATATGAGGTCCTGTATCGCTGTATAAATAGAAAATAATAGTAATGATCATTTTTTTCACATGTGTTCATGTTGCTTGGTTATGCTAGCTAACTTAGAAACTAATGAAAGGCTCAGAAAAGAAAAAACTATGTCATGAAATCAAGACTTAAGAGTACCTAGAGAAAAAAATACATCTACCAAAGGGGGTGTCTAATAGGATGTACTTAGAGAAGAATTCTCTGTATCAACTGTAATTCGGCGAGATCATGTGCTTTTTGGTGTTCTTTTAAACATAAAAGGGTAGAAGAGTTGTGTAGAAATGTTATTTGAAGAGAAGAAGAAAAGAAATAAGTATTATTATGCATTTTAAAAAAAATTGAAAAGTAGGAATTTTTCTCACCCCGTAGCGGCCCTGTAGCGGTCGTAACAGCCCGTAGCGGGCTTGTAGCGGCCGTAGCGGCCCTGTAGCGGACGTAGCGGCCGCTACGGGTGCGGCGGCAGCTACGGCCGATATAGCGGCCGCTACGCTACGTAGCGGCCGCTATTTTCATCCATGCTTAGGAGGGTCCCACCAAAATGGTAGATATGTGCCATCAAACTTACATGGTCTCCTTAAAAGGTAAACCGAAGTGGTAAAGAGAAAACTTGGCATGAATTCTCTCTTATATTCGAAACCAATCATATCAATGGCTAACCCAAAACAGGCATCTGGTATGAAAGGAGTGGCCCTAAAATGGGAAAGAAAGAGAGTTGGGTCCGATCTTATTTGGAAGAAGTGCGGAACATAATTGTTAGTATTTTATGTTGGCTAATTCATGGGTTGGACAAAACTCTGGGTCCATCGAGTTGTATTTTCTATTTTATTTTAGAATGGACTGTGGTTGTGGCGCCGATAGAGCTGAACCGACAAAGATAGAAGACCGGGCGAATCAACCCAGGTCTGATCGATTAGAGCCTATCGGACAGTAAATGCGCCCAAGTTAAATGGGCTATCCGATCGATCGGACAGGCGGCGCACTTTGGGAAAGTCTCCAGTTTCTGCACGAAATTGTTTCCTTTTGAGACTTGGTTTCCCAATTTGAGCCCTACTCGTGCACTAAGTCTAAGGCATGAATTTGGGGCTATATATAGGGTATTGCTCTCAACCCTAGAACACACACCTGTCATTAATCTGAGTCAGAGATATCTAAGAGAGAGATTATACTCTAGAGCCATTGAGAGATTATTCTGAAGGGCTGCTCTAGAAGGTTGTTGCTACTTCTACTTTTTGGTAGAAGATCGTTCATCTTGGCTGACAAGGTGCGAGGAGATCAAGGAGAACGGGGCACGGTGGATATCGTGTTAGTAGATTCTTTATAAGAACAACTACAATCCTTAGGTCGAGGTATAGACTGAGGTCAAGGAGCTTGTGAGAATATCTTGTAACTGTTCGTGAACTCTTCATTTCTGGTTCGTGGTTTTTCTCCCGGGATAGGGTTTCCACGCTAAATATTGTATCTGCCTTCTTGTGGTGTGTGATTGGTAGATAACTAAATCTATATTGTCTGATTGGTTATTTACGCTGCATGTTAATTGGTTAAATTAGAACTAGTATCCATTCTGGTAGCCCCTGCAAAAATTTTCAATAATTGATGGCAACAACGACAAACTGATTTATACGTGGATCCTATCAAGTCTAAAGGCGGAAAGCAGGGCAAGAAAGGCGCACTAAGCCATAAAGATTGACTGATTTTTAAACCAAATAGACTGATATAATATGGTCTTACTGATTGGATCAATTCTATAAGGAAAAGAAACCAAACGGCCATGGAATTTGAACCAACAAGAGAACTGCGGATTGGCATGTTGGTTTAGTTTAAATTTGACTTCACTGCATGTGTTGCCTACAAACTTAGGTCTAAAAACGAAGAAAATGGATCCAAAGGTTGCTGGGACATTTTTCTCAATTTCTGGAAGGAGTTCCGAATTAGAAACTCCAAAAAACAATGTCAACTTCTGCATTCTTGCAACGAATCACCAACTAAGCATTTATTTGGTTGGCGGTCAGTCTCACTTGAGGTATTCAGACCTCTAGCAGCTGTCTATTTTTTCAGTATCTCTCATAATTTGTCAAAAATTGGTCAAATCAGAACCTATAGCCTTCCCATAGATGACGCCAATTTTCTATTCTTCAAAAACTGTGAAAACTTTGGAGGGGATTCACAATGTTTGAATTCACTAAAAATATGAGAAAGAATGATTTTTTCACAAAGAATTGTATTTTCATTCATTTCTCAAGTTCATTTTTTTACATGGGATCGGATGTTCTGGCTTTGTGGTTGCAAGTTGTTTACATTGCATTTTTTATTTTTTTTACACCTCCACATCTAGCCTTAGATGACCTCAGAATGACTAAAAAGCATGGAGAATACACAAGAATGCAAAAAATGCAGTGAACCATTGATCGACAATTCGAAGAAAGAAGCATCTCTTCCTCATTTTCCCTTTGAATTTGTTGCAAACTCTGATAAAACTCTCCGAGTACAATTGCCAAAACCAGGGTATGGGTTTGAATGGTTTTTTATGTCAAGTAGGCAATCTTTGAAGCCTATCATTTTTTTTTCTTAGGAGGTGCAAATTGAGAATTCCCAAGGGAGTCGTTGGTTTTTTTGTGCCAATGGAGTGTCCAAGGTTGTGGCATTCCAGGGCCGATGCATGGCAAACCAGAATGACGCACACAACAAAGTCAAGGACATCCAAGGCTCCTTAAGTGAAGGAAACAAAGAAAGTCCTAAAAGACTTGTAATCTTGGTGGTTTTATAGGTTTAGCACGGACACGGCACTAGATTGAACCCTCTGATTGCATTTCCAGAGGTTAAGTACCTTTTTGTTGGTGTTTGGAGAGGTTGAATAGGTTTGGAGCAGAGTTTCCCCTCATTGAGGAGAAGAGTTTCAAGATGACTGTAGGAGCAACTGTTTGCAATAGGCTGTCAGTTGATGATTGATGCCTGAAATGCGGCCGAAGGGCCGCCCTATTTATAGCCTCATCAAGTGGTTGCACCAATTAGAGTTAGAAATGGGTGTCAAAAAGTCACTTTTTGTCATACCACCGATTGAGGCTTTTGGCTAGTCAGTGGTCAACCAGGCAGAACTTGCTGAAACTGCCTATCGGCGGTTTGACTTGGTCCATCAGCAGTTCATCCATCTGATGGTCAGCAGCCCGGACATTCAGCTGTGCTTTGTTCACTTGGTAGTCTAAAGTCAGAAGTTGAATTTTGACTTCTTTGAGCTGATTTTGACCTCGATTTGTCTTGAAATTTTGAAGGGACCTTCTTTATCATGTCTTGGCTTGAATTGAGCTTTGACTCATGCTTTGGTCCTCAAAGTGGACCAAACTTTGACCTTCCATTGGCATATCGGCTATTCACCTGTCTTGTTGATCTTTTACCCAAAGTGTTGTGTGTGACAATAGAGGCGTCCTAGAAGCCAAGAGAGAAACGATCCTGAACCTGACACCGATGTTGAGTCTAACAACCATTATGATCGTAGGGGTTGCTGACAAATCGATGACTACAAAACATGGAGGAAAATCACTCTTAGTTTGTATTATTTCTGTGTATTCCCATTGGAGATCGAGCCCCAATATATAGAGTAATACATGCCTCAATCAAGGCATCTAAGTTAGGAAATTAGCTAATTACATCAATTAGTATTCTAACTTTAGGAAACTAACTAATTACAAGAGAAAATCTAATTAAGAGATTATGTACAGCTGTTACAAGTTGACCCAATCAACATCCACGTGAGATATCTGGAACAGATCTATTCATGGGCCTTGGGCCTGTTTAACACCCCCCCCCCCCCCCCTCCCTCAAATTGATGCTGGAGAATCAACAAGCATCAATTTGCCAACCAAGAACTGATGGCGTGGTCGTGGAAGACCTTTGGTGAGAATATCAGCAATTTGAAGTTTAGTGGAGACATGCAGAAGGCTGATGACATTACGTTTAAACTCATCTCGGATGAAGTGACAATCAACCTCGATGTGTTTAGCGCGTTCATGAAAAATCGGATTTTCAGTAATCCGAATGGCACTTGTATTATCTGCGTAGAGAGGGGTAGCTCCTTCTGCTGGAAAACCAATGTCAGAGAGGAGACCTCGGAGCCAAAGAATTTCGAAGCAGGCAGCAGACGTGGCACGGTACTCAGCCTCGGTAGAGGATTTTGAAACTTTTCATGCTTCTTGCATTTCCAGGAAATTAGACTGTCACCCAAAAACATGAACCATCCTGTCGTCGATCTGCGAGTGTTTGGACAATCAGTCCAATCAGCATCTGAATAAGCTTTGAGAGATAGAGGATTGTTGGATGGAAAAAACAACCCGCGACTCGGTGTGCGAATAAGGTACCGAATGATGCGGCGAATAGCAGCCATATGAAGATGACGAGGAGCAGTCATGAACTGACTCATTAGGTTGACCGCATAGGAGATATCAGGACGAGTGATCGTGAGGTAGATCAAGCTACCAACTAACTGGCGATATGTGGTAGGATCTGGAAGAAGGTCGCCCTCCTCTGTACTGAGTTTGACATTCAGTTCGACCGGAGTATCTATGGGAGCTGATGCAGTAAGGCTAGCCAAGTCAATGAGATCAATCGTGTATTTGTGCTGATTGAGAACTATACCTGTAGTCGATTGATGAACTTCAAGACCAAAGAAATAGTTTAAGGGACCTAGATCCTTCATGTGAAATGTCTTATTAAGTGAAGCTTAGAGTTCCTGAATCATATGTGCATTGGGACCAGTAATGACAATGTCATCAACGTAGACCAGTAGCACAGTAATCCCGGACGGAGCATGATGTAAGAACATAGAAGGATCATACTGGCTCGGATGAAAATCCAAGTGGAGAAGAGCATCTTGAAATTTCTCAAACCATGCACGAGGAGCTTGCTTCAAACCATAGAGGGAGCGACGGAGCTTAGCAACCATACCCTTCTCGGATGAGTACCCCTGAGGTAGATGCATATAAACGTCTTCTTTGAGATCACCATGAAGAAATGCATTTTTGACATCCATTTGATATAGAGGCCAAGACTGAGATGCAGCAACAGCAAGAATTATGCAGATGGTGGTCATTTTGGCGATGGAGGCAAAAGTTTCAGCATAATCGATGCCATATTCCTGCCGATTTCCAAGAGCGACAAGGCGTGCCTTATAGCGATCCAAGGTGCCATCGGATTTTAATTTGAGAGAAAAAATCCACTTACAGCCAATAGGTTTGACACCCACAGGAGACTGGACAATATCCCACGTATGATTTTGCTCTAAAGCCTCCAGTTCCTCTTGCATAGCCTGGTTCCAACATTGGTGCTGCACAGCCTGAGAATAGGATTGTGGAATGGAAGCTGACGACAAAGTTGCCATTAAGGAAGCATAAGAGAACCCATAGCGGTCTGGGGGAACCGAAATGCGAGTGGAGCGGCACAATGAAGAAGGTCCAAAAGGATCAAGGGCCGGAGGTGGACCAGATGCTAGAGGAAGATCAGGAGAGGGGTTGCCTGGAAGCACTGTTGTATTCCGTCTGTGATAGACGAAGTTAGGATTAAATCTAACAATAGATGTGTCATCAAAAAAACCAGGTAAGGAAACTAATGAGGAGTCGTCCGGAGGATCAAGGTGGTTTTGAAAAAAATACTTGTTTTAAAAAAACACAACATTCCTAAAGGTACGGATGCGACGAATGTGGGGATCATAGCAAAGGAATCCTTTCTGGAAGGGTGCATATCCTAAAAAAACACATTAAGCGGATTGAGCTGTAAGTTTGGTCCGTTCAGAAGGAGGCAAATGCACAAAGCAAACTGAGCCAAAAACATGAAGATCATCATAGGATGGAGATGTCTTGTATAGTCGATAATATGGGCTCTGATTTTCAATCGAAGGGGATGGCATACGATTAATAAGATGGGCTGCAGTAGCCAATGCATCAACCCAAAAACGGGTAGGAACCGATGATTCAATGAGAAGGGAACGAGTGACATCAAGGAGATGTCTATTTTTCCTTTCAACGACTCCATTCTGCTGTGGAGTATAAGGACAAGTTCTTTGAGAAATAATTCCTTTGTTTTGCAAAAACTGTTGAAAATCAAAGGACATATATGCCCCTCCTAACTCAGATCGCAGGATTTTAATGCAGGTGGAAAATTGATTTTCGACATAAGCCAGAAAAATTTTAAAAACATGAAAAACATCAGATTTGGAATGCAGAAAGTAAACCCATGTGAACCGACTGAAATCATCGATAAAAGTCACAAAGTATTTATAGTGAGCATGAGAAAGTGCCGGAGCAATTCCCCATACATCGCTATGAACCAATCAAAACACTAAGTGTTGTGTGAAGTGGAAATAGGAAAAGGAAGAGTTTTGCTCTTTCCCATTTTGCAAGTAGCACAATCAAAAAGCACACACGAAGATAAACAAGTAGTTTTATTTAATAAACCAGAATTGAACATAAGGGACAAAGCTTTTGAATTAGGGTGGCCAAGTCTTTTATGCCACAATTGACAGTTATCTCTAATGGAAAAACAAAACACATCATTGTCAAATTTATTCCTAAAAATCTTTGAAAAATCCAGCGGAAACAAGCATCCACACTTAGGCCCCCTCGCGATCTCCTTCCCGGACATCTGGTCCTACACAACACAACCAGAAGAAGAAAAGGAGATGTTACAATTATTTTCAACAAGCTGCCCTACTGACAAAAGGTTGGAAGTTAAATTTGAACACAAACATTTTTCAATGGAATGGGACCAAGGATGTCACCGACAGCAGTAATAGGAAAATGGTACCCGTTAGCAGTTTGTATTTGAAGATGGCCATTGTATCTTTGCACATTTGAGAGTGGGGCACGGGAAGACGTCATATAATTAGACGCCCCGGAATCAAGAAACCAAGTAGAAGATGGAGGGGATGTACCTGAGAGACCAAAAGCAGAGAGGGCATTGACAATCATCTGTTGGACCAATTCAGGAGTGAGAGGATGAGGGCTCAGGCTGTGAGGGTGCCGATGTAGGAGCAGGCATAACCGAAAAAGCAACATACGCACGCGGAGTCTGAGACTGTGGTGATAGACGTTGTGGGCGGCAGCGACATTCAGAGATGATATGTCCCGACTTTTTACAGTAACTGCAGACCTTCTGTTTGCATTGAGTTGCAATGTGCCCAAATTTTTGATAACTGTAACATTGCGTTTTGCTCAAGTCTCAAGGCAGAGGCAGAGAAGTCCTATTGGCAGAGAACACGACAGAATAAGTCTCAGTCTTTGATTGAGCTATATGAGCCGAGGTCGCAATGCGCTATTCTTCGCGTAGGAGTTCATTCAAGCAGACATCCAACGAAGGTAATGGCGTCCGATTCATCAGGGCAGATCGGACAGTCTCGTATTCATTCCGCAATTTCATCAAAAACTAATCCCTTTGACTAGAGGCCTGAAGATCTTGAAATACTGTCAACACATTGTCAGCCACATCTGCATATTTAATACTATCGTATTCCGACCACAGCGTACGGAATCCAGAATAGTAGTATTGAATTGATAAGGTCCTTTGTCCATGGTCAGCAATCGCACACTCAAGATGAAATTGACGTGCAGAGTTATCTTGATGGTATACTTTCTTCAAATATCCCCACATGGCTTTAGAGGTGGGGTAAGGTTTGAGATTCATAATCAGATGTGGCTCGACAGATCCTAGAATCCATGATTTGATTTTTGCATCTTTAGTGAGCCAAAAGGAGATCTTCTTCTCATCTTCGGTGGGTTTAGGGTCAGCGCCAGAAACATATCCCCACAATTCCTTAGCTTCTAGGTATATTTGAAATTGGAAAGACCAAGCAGGGTAATTTTTTCCAGTGAATTTGATCAAAGTAACCTCAGATTTTCCCATCTCAATGTTAGATTGGAAAAAAATTGGATTGAAACAATGATAAACAGTAATCAAAACAAGCAACAGTTGTATGAAAAGCTGTCTGTGAGTGCAGAAGGCAAGATCCAACCAGCAGAGAAGGAAAAAAACGAAGTCAGACTAATACCAATAACAGAAAACCCACTGACAAGCTTCACTGATGCTGCAGATCCTTTATGTGGGGCCCACAGATGGATCTGACCACTGATCAGATATTTGATCTGAGAAGCCACAGTATTTTTGCACCTACTGGAACAAGTTTAAACCTATTCCGCTAAAAATCCAAGATTCTGGACGATCTTGATTGAAACTGGTGTAATTTTTTGAAATAACACGAGAAAGAGCAAAAGGACTACCTGGAGGTGCTGAAAAATCTTGAAAAAATAGCCAATAATCCTAAAAATATCAGGCGACCATGTCTATGTGGTTTTTGGAAATTGATCTGATGATCAGGGGTGGGCCACCTTTAAGATGGAAATGTCGCTGATGGTGGATGACGTTGGAATTCCTTGAACAGATGCCTGGATCTGTTTTCTGCACGAGAGAGAGGATTATTCCTCTCTATCCTATTGCCTAGATGCTTTGGAAGAGAAGAGACTAGATGTTCTTGAGCCTTGCTCTGATACCATGACAAATCGATGACTACAGAACATGGAGGAAAATCACTCTTAGTTTGTATTATTTCTGTGTATTTCCATTGGAGATCGAGCCCCAATATATAGAGTAATACATGCCTCAATCAAGGCTTCTAAGTTAGGAAATTAGCTAATTACATCAATTAGTATTCTAACTTTAGGAAACTAACTAATTACAAGAGAAAATCTAATTAAGAGATTATGTACAGCTATTACAAGTTGACCGAATCAACATCCACGTGAGCTATGATAGTCTGGAACGGATATGTTCATGGGCCTTGGGCCTGTTTAACAGTTGCGGCAGAGGCCAAACTCTCCATCACAGGCGGGGAAGAAGAGAGAGAACTCGAGAACCCCGAAATCAGTCGAGAAAGTTTTCATTAATCATCAACTCTAAATAGCCAAGGAGGCTTTACAATGCTTCTATAGGCAAATAAAGAAACCTAGAACTGAATCAGACCATCCAAACATGTTGACGGTCAGGATTAAAACACCTAAATTTAAAAGACATAAGCCATAAAATAAACTAAAGTAATTCATAATAGCATAAAATGAATGGGCAGGGCCCATTGACAGGTTGAGATGGATGGGCTGGGCCCATTGGAGGGTCAACCCATGGGAGTCCATGGGTTTGTCCTGCATCAATTGATGGGCCCATATTCCTCAGGGTTTTGTATTTTTGGGTTTTTCAACATGTATGCACTTTGGGTTTCACATGTTTTGGATGTTACATGTATATACGTGTTGTTCAATCTCAATTTCTCAGGGTTTCAGATTTGTTTAACAGTTTTTTGTTTTTGTTTTTGTTTTTGTTTTTCTTTTTCCTTTTTTTTTTTTTTTTTTTTGGTAAATGATTTGTTTAAGCAGTTGGTATTGGGTTTAGGTTAGTTCCATCTAGTATACATGTTAGACATTGGGGGATTTTGTGGAATACATGTTTTAGGGTTAGGGTACATGTCATTTAACCTAAGAGAACCATAAACGATGATAAAAGAGGGTTGCCAAAAATCAAATGATAATTAAGGGAGTGACTATCATGCTCTCAGAGAAACTGAATATTGTATTCCAAGCGCCCAAATCAGTCCAGTGAATAGATGTTGATTTACATAATGCAGAAGAGTCCCACATAGTTGGGAGCATCATATCAAAAATTTGCATTTAAATAACTGAACCATGGCTACACATGCACAAGGCCCAAGGACAGTGTATATCCCCGAGTCCAATATCATATAAATCCCTGTCACAATTACAATGCAAGGCCTGCAATCCAAGAAAGAAGTAGAAGTAAATAGAATATTTGGCATATGTTGAAATCAATGTCGTAGCAAATCTGTTAACTGCAATGCCAATGTGGTTTCAATTATCACTGGCTAAATGCTATCAATGGACTACATAAAATGCAGTAGACCTTATATTATATACAAGTGAATTATATTTTAAATTTCATTGATATAGGAACAGCATAAAAACCCATAAAGGAGGTTTTCATAGTTTCGCTTTCTGAGGATTTTTTTAACTTAAAATTTTCAAATAATAGAGAGAAGGAAAGACTACTGGTATAAAAATTTGGACCATTAGATCTACTATTATGTAACAGTTCCTCCTAGAACCGTAACATTTCCGGCCAAGACTATTTGCATTTTCTGAAACCCGTCTCAAATCCATGGTGCAAAAAGAAAATAGGTTCAGAACATACAATGATGACGATACACAACATTCACGTGCAGCAAATCCTTTCATTAAGTATTCTCCAGCACCAGTAACACAACAAGCAGTTATGAATGGCTCCCCAAACGGATCTTTTGAGGAAGCCCAACACCCAGAACCATACATTGCTGCCAATCCAACACGTCCACTGACCTGCAATAATTTAAAAAAAAAAAAAAGAACGTTTCAGTTTCCAGCTAGTTTGTGATACACAACCCTGATTTGGGGGCTAAATTATTATCTAATATTTTATATATTTATTTTCATTGAGTTTTTGGATTAATGAATTGCCTTGGATATTTATATAAATATAAATGTTGTGTGATTATGTAAAAAGTATTTTTTATATGAATAATGAATTTTGGAGAGATCAGCGCGGAGCTCGACCCGGCCCTTGCAGAGCCGCTGCAATCTATTTACCAGTAAGGACCTTGGACATTAGTTAAACATGATATGAGCATGAGACTAAGCATGGGTGGTGCTTGAGCTGACATTCACCCATGGGTTATCCGGAAATGCATGTTTGACTTTGAGATAACACTAAGTCAAGGGGATGGTTGAGTATGGTTTTGGGTGCCATTGACCTTCAGCAGCACCAGGAACACTGTATAGGGTATCCCAGAACCTATGATACCATAGAGTTTAATAGTGTTGTATCTTTCATGCAATTGACAAACAATAACTTAACGTTAGTATTGTAATCCATCTATTGACTTGCAATCCTATAAATGTTGAAGGGTACTTTTCTATGTAGTCTTACTTACATGACATGCGCATGTATCCACTCTCACTCAGTTATTGTCGGTGTGTACCTTTACTATTACTGGACCACTTGGTTTATACCCATGTTAGTCTTTAGGACTTAGCTCGCATTCGTTGCAAGCTTTGTGCCTTTAGACTTAACAGGACCCAGAGTATGGTCAATTTGGTTGGTGAACTCAAACTCTTTAACGCTATTTGATGCAAGCTAGACCGTAGGTCGGCCAACCCATTGGGTCCATTCTCTAGGCCCAACGGGACATCCATTTATTTAGGAGTATTATTAAGTAGTTTGATTTGATTAGGATTAATATTAGTGAGTTTCCTATTTTGTTTAGGCATTATTCAGATATTAGAAAGTATTGTATCTTAGGGATCAAGCCAACTCCTCTATATAAGGATGTTAGGCCTCATTGTAATGGCAATCCTTATTATCAGTTAAATCTGAGTTTTTCTAAGTTTGAGATTCTCTCGGTTATGGCATTTCTCCTAGTCGAGATTGTGCCCTAGTGGCGGGATCCATCTTTGGATCCGATCAATCCCTTGGGAGATTGGTCTAGTTTACCGATCGAGGATCCAGGTTGCACCACTATCACCCAAGTTGATTGGATCCAACTTATCTCTTCTTACACATTTCAGGTCCTCTCTTTCATGCTGAAATGTTGCCCGATTGGGGTTAGACTTAGCATGAGTAGGGTTGGCCTTACTAGGACCACTTTAGGCTCCCTTCTCGATCTTGTCTTGTCAGTATTACCCTTGGGTACGACAATGGCTATTAATCGAAGTACTTGGAAGAGGACTACTCATAGGAATGTATCTTGATAGTCTTGCTTGTCTTGGGAGTAGTGCCCTTATATCGATGGTTTTCTTGTTCTTGCGAGATAAAGCCTAGATGGAACTCTTTGACCTTTAGTTCCTGCGTCAAGCACCACCCGGTTAACTCTGCCATAGTTAATAATCCTCCCGTGGAAAAGACTTATTATTCTGGCCAATTACAGAATGGATATATATGTTTTAAGATAAGTATTTCTTGAGGTGGAACGTACGCCACTGTTTATTACGATATTGTGAGATCTATGTCTTGCCTTCCATGAGAGCGGTTATCATGGTCTCGCTAGAGACCTAGGCGTATACATGATCACTGAGTGCGAGATTTATGTCTTCCGTTCCATGAGGGCGGTTATCGTGGTCTCGTCAAAGACCTATGCACACAAACAATCACCCCTTCGGTCAGACTGTTAACTAGTAATCTTCTCCACGACAACTTTATGAAGTATGGGAGGTAGTGATACCTATGAAGCACGAACACGGATACAGGACACGGATACAATACGACACGGATACGCAGATACGCCATTTCTCAAAAAAGTAGGATACGACACGTCGGGGATACGTTGAATTTTTATTTTTTTAAAGATGGATACATATACACACAGTCACACACATATATAATACATTGTATATCTATTCATTTGTCCCATACTCTCATTCACAAATCAGTCAATTGTTCCATTTCTAAAGTTGGGTATTAATAAGACGGCATAAAAAATGCAGTAAATGCATAGATCAAAGAATAAGGTTATTGCCTAGTGGACAACTGGACATTACACAGATTCACAGGGATTCCATAAATAAAAGTATAAAACCATGCATCATAAATTCATAATCAGTTCTGTTGATTTTAGAAATAAACCAAACAAAAACAGTGGGCATAACAGCATTAATCATCAATGATAAAATAATAGAAAAGGGTAGCAATGAAAAGAAAACACCCTAAAAATGTTGTCTTCTTCATTTTTCCCACACTTTTCTTTTGGGGAAATACTATATTACCAGCACAAATCAAAAGACCATTCTCTTTTCATGTTTCCCATTTCCATTTTCTTTTGTGATCGCATCATCTTGTTCCATGCTGTTCCATTTCTCTCATAATCAAGCTTACCAGTTCAATGCAATGAACAACCATGAAATAATTAAAAACGACTAAACGAGCACCACAACAAGAATAGATTGCAAGAAAAATTAAAAACGAGCACCACAACAAGAATAGATTGCAAGAAAAAAACACAGTATAAACCCCAAAACACAGATCAAAAGTCATAGCCCTACCAGCACAGAAAAAGAAAAAAAAAAAAAAAAGCCCTAAAATGTATTTCCAAACAAAACCCTAAAACCCATAGGAAATATTACCTAATTTCCAAAATCCAAGCAAGGATCCCAAAGAAACCTAACAAGTATAAATCAAACAGCTTAACACAACCCTGGAGCAAAGATAAAACCCAAAATCCCATTTAAAAAGAAACCATAGAAAAAAAAGGGGGAAAAAGAGAAAAGAACCTGGCCAGTGATGCTCTCGTCGTCGTCGGAGCAGGCACAGTTGCACAGGATGACGACGTGCTGGCCGGTGATGCTTTCGTCGTCTAAGGATGACGATGTAGCAGAAGGAGAAGGAGAGGCGATGGTGTTAGGGTTTCTGCTCTCCCCTTCTTTTTTTTCTCTTTTTTTTTCTTTTTTTTTTTTTGCGACAGGAAGGCTGGTGATGCTCTCGTCGTCGTCGGAGAAGGTGAGGCGATCTATTCGTTTCATCTTCTCTGTTTCTCCTCATCGTTCTTTCCCTTCTCTGTTTCTCCTCTTCTTTCCACTTTTTTTTTTCTCTTTTCTCCTCTTCCAGTCTTTCCCCACTTCTTTTTATCGTTCACTTGAAACGAGTCCGAGGCGAGTCACGGACGAGTCCCGCGTGAGTACCGGACAAGTCCCGCTCGTGTCCGGGTGAGTCCCACACGTATCCGCCATTCAAAAATAAAAATAAAAAAAAATACAGATACGAAAATTGCATATCCCAGACGTATCCAAGGCGTATCCAGGCGTATCCGTGTCCAATACGCCCAGGATACGGATACGAAGCCCATTTTTATGTGTCCGTGCTTCATAGAGTGATACTATCCCATGGTATATGAGCATTCGCAATTTTGCTTCTTCGTTAGGATATAGATGTTGCAGATTTCCCTTTTATTTAATGATTTCTGCTAATATGTTTATTACTGCATATAAATTGCCTCGTTTATTATTGTCCATTGACATCTTATGATCTATTGTCACATATCCTACATTGATGTATCATTTCATATGATGTATATACTAGTCTACTTGCCTTGTTTCGCAACCCTATGACCTACGCTTGGTGCTGTAGGTGACGAACCCAATCCCACTGAGTCGGAAGTTGAGGCGATCCAAGAGGATAAAGAGGCCTACCATGAGTGGAGTGTAGATGACATAGTTTCAACGTCACAGGGAATGCACATGAGAGCCTTCACACCGTCTTCTGATATTTCCTTTTGTAGATCTTTTGTAGGCCTTGTTGTGGCCATTGTAATTAAATCACCTCTCTTTTGTGCCTATGTTTAACTACAATATTTTGAAGATGAAATCTGGAGATTAGCCATGTTTTCTATTTTATTGATATACAGTCATGGAAACATAGTTGTCGATTCCGTTCCATTCCGGACGGAATTGGTCGTAATGCTCCGGAATTAGCCTTATGCGGAACGGAATGTCCCCCTAAAAGTTTCCAATTCCAATTCCGGTCTGTTCGGTCCGTTCCGGTTCCAGTTTCAGCTCCAATTCCGAGCCAATTCCCTCCCACTCTAGCCAAGGTTTCATACTTCCATTCACATGCAGTGAAAATTAGAAAATGGTCAATTGTAGAGTGTAGTTTAATTTAAGTGATGTAAGTATGCATTTTTAGCATTCAATGATTTTTTTCAATTTTAGGTGTTCTTTTATATTTCTTTTTTCATTTTTCAATAGCAGAATACCAGAATTGACTGGAATGCCGAAACGTTCCACTAAAGGGTCAAACCGGAACGAACCAAAACGGAACTGACAACTATCGATGGAAATGAAATTGATGGTTTGATTATCTTTCGTTGCAAATATTTTCTTGACTTGGGATGGAATCTATTATGTCCTTACATACACATCGATCCTGATGTGTGTGAGTGGGCAAAATTTTAAATTGGTCACTCCCCGCGCACACCACCGCACCCTGAAGTTATAGTTAGGGTTTAGGGGCATGCCAGTAGCCCTTAGCCCAAATCCTTTATCCCTCTCCCTCTCTCTCTCCCCAATAGAAAACTGTAACCCTAATTCCAAGAAGTAGGAAACCCTAGAGATCTTGAAGGATTGAGTAGAAGCAAGGAGAAGAAGAGAAAGACCGGCAATGGGAGCCTTTTTCAATAATATATAGCTGCCCTCACATTGCAAGAGCAACTGTCCATTACACAAGGTGAGCAATCAGGCAAACCTACTTGCTAACCAAAAATCCTAATGGTTTATTTTGAGGACTTTTAGACTCTCCGTGTGATATATGAGAAAAATGTAAAGAAAGTGATGAATGATAGCAAGAATCTAGGCAACCAGACCCTAAAGAAGGTAGAGAACCCTTGGCCAACCATTGTACTAGGAGTTATTTGTGTCGGCCAAAGTCCCAACTTGGAGCTTAGGGTCAGCCGAACCGAACCCTAGATAATCGATTCTAGGGTCTAGGCCGAATCCTATTTGGGAATGGGCTTTGGAACCAGTGTTACAAAATTCTCTTCGTTTCGACCAAAATTCTTGATTAATTTCAGTTCGTTCGCTCTACCAAAACAAACGGGACCTATAATTATTCGTCCCAGAATTCGTTCCATTCGTCCGATTCGGTCCAAATTTTATGATTTCAGCCAATTCGTCGTGTTTGTCCCATTATTTGTCCCAATATTTAGGTTGCATTTAAAATAGAAAAAAAAGAAAACTGAAAGGGCTAAACATGTTTTTTTTTACTTAAAATTTAAAGTAAAATTACCTTTTTTGGCCTTCTCGCTTAGAGAAATTAGTGGGCCCCAATGTGGAAGTGTGGAACCGCTCATATATTAAAATCTAAATAACTATATGGGTCTTATCGCCCAAATCAAATCTTATTCCAATAAAAACATTTTATTCTGAATAAGCTAGCCAAGTTTCACTCTAATATGAAATAGCCCATCAAATATAAATCGACATATTGCATTCATTTAGTACAATAAATTTAAATGTATTATATATTATTTTTTCATTTTAATATATATATAATATTTTTTCCAAAATATTTCACCGAAATCTCAGAATTGGCTGAAAGATTTCATTTAGAAGGCAAACTGAAATGGCGGCCTGACCGAATTTCACAACACTGCTTGGAACCCTTGTTCTGGTGTGGTTTTGGTGTAGCTGGAATTATGTAGTGGTGCTGATTGATGATTGTGTACTTCTTTTATGTAGTTTATTAATTTTCAACTTGATTTTATCACTACTGTTGACATGAGACTAGAGTTGTAATCTAAGTCATAAGCATCTCATGCAACTCACATAACATGCTGTGCATAAACACTAGTTTTCAAATTTTGAACATTATGGACACTTGACTGGTCAAACCCTTGGGGCCTTTTCATATTGGCCGAACCTTACATGGATGTTAGGGTTGTTGAATGATCATTCCTCTTTCTATGTCAATGTTTATGGAATTTTATTATTTAGATTTGGATCTTTAATGATGTTGGCATCTGAAATATCAATATTCTATGTAATTATTATTGCTAATTTATGAGCAAGATAGGAGTAAGGTGCTCGTCTTGGCTGAATGTAGGGACCTGATTCCTAATTTAATAATGTATTTTTTTACATATCCAATTTTATGTATGTTCAAATCTGATTTTTTTGAAAGACATGAGAGATTACTGTTTAACTCTGATTTTTTTTGAAAGACATGAGAGATTAATGAATTTTACATGTAAATATAGTGATGTGGAGTGAACAAATTGAGATCTAGAGAAGTAGAGCATGGCCAAATCCTAGAAAGAAAACCCAGGAATGGCCAAACCGCTGAATCCTATACTTAGGAACCTAGCCATGGGCAACAACTATGACATGATAAATAGAATAGATCATTTATACTACTGGGTTAGTATGATCAGAAGTGTGATTGATATACAGTTGCTGATTTTTACTTGAATATACATTGAACATACTGCATAAGATATGACATGCCACTAAATTGGGTGTTATGAATTGTGCAACTTATATTTAAATTGTGGCTGGTGTTTGTATAACATATTGTCCATGATTCTACGGTGCAATTGATGCCTTGTCGCAGTTATATAGTGCGATGGTTCAAAATAGTGGCCACTACATATCAGCCGTAACAACTGAGGCTGCTATGCTATTTTGAAAAAAGCGGCGCTACGGTCTAAAACCTAGTAGAGCCAAGCTATGATGCCTAGATACAAATATGGATACAGACACTAATACGGGGATCGGGGATACGACTCCTCACTTTTAAAAATCTAGGACACGGTTATGGATACGTATGTCCTAATTTTTTATTCAGATCACTTTTGAATAAATGAAATTGTCATTGTTTTCGTCCCTTTCTAGCATTTTTTATGGTGAGAAGTAAAAATAGTAAAAGAACTATATGAAATAAAAGACTCTACAAGTAGGATATGTTAAACTTAGTCCCCAGAAGTATCGGTGCAGTAGCAAGCACCAATACAAGTGTCATATCGGTACAATACGGATATGTTGGGCTAGTATAAGTATCCGGGTTTCATAGGAGCCAAGCTGTTTTAATTCAAAACGCTATTTTTACTATTTTTCTCTCTTTAATAACCTTCCCTAAAGTTGTCTTTTATCCTTATATAGTTCCAAATCAGTAAAAAAAACATGAGATTTGACCGCTACACACGATTTGATTTTTTTTTTTTCACACTTAAAAATTTACACTCCTACACCACTACATATTGCCGAGACCGCTATGTATCACCCGCTGCATAGCGTTTTGGCTACTGGCCGTTGTGCCCGCCGCAACCGTTATTTTGATCATGTGACTGAATATGGGATTTCCTATATGTATGATAATTAAGATTAGCCTCTTTTGCATCTATAGAGGGATGGGTATATGATCATCCTCATGCATATTTGATACCAATACCGAAACAGACGGGGCAGATCAAAATCCGAAACTATGTGTGGGGCTGATTGTATAAGCCACCATGGTTGAGTTTGTTTCAGTGTTAGGAAGGTGTGTATGAAGTTCGGTTTGATTCAGAGTGCGTTTGGCTGTAGTAGGGGGGTAGTTTGCAATTTAGGAAATTTTGAGAGGGTTTTTCCAAAAATTTAGATTTCACAGATTTTGGGTCCGTTGGTTAGATCATCTCGTCTCCCGACCCTTTCGTTCTTGACTCATTGTGATCCGACACCACGAAGCCCCCATCATTTTCAATTCATGACTTAGAGTGCCTATTTGCAATTTTTGAGAACTACTACCACCAATATAAACCCATTTTCCCCAAATTCATTCTCTTTCCTTCTTCTTACATTTCTAGCCCTTTTCTCTCAAATTCTCTCCTACTTCCAGCAACCAAAAGGAGCCAAATCAGCTAGAGGAGCCAATTTCTATTAAAAAAATATATATTTTATATTTTTATTTATTCAGTTTTCTATTATTTATGAGGTTTTTCCAATTATAACAAGATAACTCCAAAATTTTGAAATTTGAATGAGTAGGAATTGCTTAGAATGAGAACTGTAATTATTGAGATAGATAACAGAGTATGGTATCAATGAACAATTGGATGGACAAATCCCCGAACACAAAATCAGCATAAGAAAAATGTACCAAAAATATACAAGACAAAAATGTCTTTTAGATGCTCCATGGCCAGTTAAAAAAGGTGTAATTCAGAAATAAGAATGAACAAAGAAGAACATTGGATGGAGTTCAAAAGTTCGTGTTGTAACAATATAGATGCAAATACAACCACAAAACATTCTTAAAAAACACATAGGAGAGCAAAAGGCATCCATCACCTTCAATGCAATACCACCACTTGAAGCACCTGATGCTACATGCCCCTGAGTGTTGATACAAATAACACCAACAGTATCCATAAGACGATCTTCTTCGAAAGCATTTTGAGCAGATGGTTGCTCATTGCCATCGCAGGTCTCCTTCGTCAGATAACATGATTGAACATCTAAGGTGATTTGGATTAGAATGTCAATTAAGAAAAAGAAAGGAAAACAGGAGGGGAAATAAAAGCACTCGCTTCAGAATTCAAACTCAATACATTACACCTTCAATCTGCCACCCATTAGAAGAGATGATGGTTACACTGATTGATAATTAATGTCAAACATATTTAAAAAAAAGGTTTTTGTGTTGGATTAATGCTGCCAGCCACTCTATTCATAATGGAGTCTCATCTACAATATTATTAATGAGCAGATCAACATAAATACAATTTAGTTTGATTAATGCCATGAATCTAAGAAAATGTATGGTAATTGGAAGTCTACCAAATAAAGGCTATCCACCATAGATCATCATACATTGAGAACTACATGAAATTAAACCTGCAAACCTCAACCCCAACACACGAAACAAGAACACCCCCCCCCCCCCCCCCCCCCCCTCTCGCGATCAAGATTTGGAATTTTGATAACCTCACTTACTTGCCGAAGAGTTTTTGGGCCAGTTGGAGGGCTCTAAGAAGGGCTGCAAGGGTTAAACCATGGACCAATGAGGGCTTGCCGTCCAAACGGTCCCCAATGATTCAATAAAATTCAAAGGGGCAGGTGCTGTTATGGTAATATAGGAGAGGTTTATTTGAAATCTTCCAAGAATTACATAACAAAACAGGGCATGTTGAGCAGTGATTTTGGGTCTTGGTTTCATGGACTAAACCAAGTCCAAACCCAATGGGACTTCGATCGACAGAGTGGCCGAAGGATCCTCTCCACTTTTAAATGGATTGTTCCATGATCAAGTGGGCCATGTGGGACTTGGATCAGCCAGAATTCCACAAGACTACCAAGACGTCTGGATTCGGAGAAACCAGCAGATTTTCTTATGTCATTTTCATAGATTTGATTTGTTTGTTTAGGAAAAGCACTAGTTAAGACTACGATTGGCAATATGACTAGGGTTTTTGATGATTTGGACTGTAATGTAACTAGAGCCGACTGCAAAATGAGGTAAGTCCGATAGCATCAGCTCTCTCTTGAAGTTTGTACAGAGACAACTTCAGGCTTTCCTTTCGATTGGTTTTGAGAAACTCTCTTGGGATCGAAGAAAACTTTGATTATTAATCAATGCAATGAGTAATCTTCTTTTATCTCCTTGTTTTCTTGCATTATGTACTTCTGATTTGGCTTAGGGTTGGAATTTAGGTTTCAATTCAATTAGGGGTTTCTTTTGGCTACATCACTCTCTCTCTTCCTCAAGATCACAATGGGTACCCGGTAGAATTCCTTTTTTTTAATTAATGGCTACTTTAACCAAGCAATACAAGAGATACATACTGACAAGCAAAACAAGAGAACAAGGAAAACAAAAAAGAAACAGGAAAAGGCCCCTAACCCAAACTAAGTTGGCCCTACCAAGGAAAACGCCAACTCCTTCCAATGCATCATTATCTGCTCAGTAGACTGCGAGGAAGGTCAATCTCCACAATTCCTTACCCCTAGGAGCCCCGGTTGGAGCTATCCAAGCTAGAGAAAGCTCTGGAAGGGTCCTTGGAAAGACCCGACAGCAATCAAACCACTCCACTACCGGCACCAGATATACTGGACAGATTTGCAATTCACCAAGAGATGGTCCATCGACTCCTCTCTTAAACACATGGGGACGGCCATTGACCACTATCCTCCCCCTCCTTAAGTTATCCAAAGTAAGAATTCTTTTCCAGATAGCCATCGAACCAAAAATGACCACCCTTGGTGAGACCTTGATCTTCCAAATGTTGTTCATCACAATCCTTTCAGCCAAACTAATATGGATAGCAGAAAAGAAGGAAGAGACTGAGAAGAGCCCATCCTTTGAGGCAGTCCACACTTTCATATCCTCCCCTCCCTTCAAAATGAGCACACCATTCAGAATGTTAAGCAGCGAAATGAATTGGGGTTCCCTGTGATCCTTTAAGTTCCTCCTTAAAATGGGGCTCCAAACCACCTTATCCCCAGCTCTTGACAAATATGAATTGACCTTAGCTTCCTTATCCAAAGCTCAACTGAACAGATCCGGGAACTGATCAACCAATGTCTTGTCTCCCGCCCACTGGTCTTTTCAAAAGAGAATGCTCTCCCTCAACCCAATATGATATTTAATATTCTTCATAAAGTGATTCTTAATCGAAAGGATTCCTTTCCATAAAGCTGGCGACTTTATTGAGGCATCCTTGACTTCCCACCCATGTCTAGGAAGACCATATTTCCTTTCCAGAACCAGTCTCCATAGTCCATCCGATCCTTCTCCGATCCTCCAAAGACACTTGCCCAGAAGAGCAAGGTTCATCTATTTGAGATGTCTAATTCCCAAGCCCCCCTCTTTCTCAGGTCTGAAAATAGTGTCCCAAGTCCCAACCCACCAATATACTTCTTCTGAAGTCTATTTCTATGCCATAAAAAATCTCTTTGCATCTTTCTAATCTTTTAATTACTGAAGCCGGGCATTTTTAGAGGGAGAAGTAATATACTGGCAGGTTAGACAAGACTGACTTGACAAGGGTGACTCTTCCTCCGATGGAAAGATAGTTGGCTTTCCAGGAAGACAGTTTTCTCTCCACCCTTTCCACCACCGGATTCCACAACGATTTGGTCACCGATCCCACACACAAAGGCAACACCAAATAAGTAGTTGGGAGTTCCCCCACCTTGCATCACAGTATGCCTGCAAAGTCAAGGAGCATGGACTTCTCCATTCTTATCCCTATCAACTCACTTTTGGAGAAATTGATTCTAAGGTCTGACACAACTTCATGACATAGAAGAACGGCTTTAACGTTTTTGATCTGGTCTTCATCCTTCCCACAAAAGATGAGGGTGTCATCAGCAAACTGCAAATGACTAATTGTCTAAGTGTTTCCAGCCACTTTAAATCCCACAAATAAACCCACATCCACCGCCACTTTTATCATCCGGCCGAGCGCCACTCCCACAATTAGAAATAGTAAGGAGGATAGACAATCCCTTTGTCTAAGCCCTCTCTCTGTCGAAAAGAAGCCCCTTGGAGTGCCATTTATCGTAAAAGAGACCCAGGCTGAAGAAACATACTCCTGAATCCACTTTCTCAATTTTTTCCCAAACCCCATTCTTCTATGCATGTACTGAAGAAATTTCCAATACACTCTATCGTAGGGCTTCTCCACATCTAGCTTGCAAATGATCCCCAGGGGTCTATCCTTATATCTTGAATGCACACACTCATTCACTACCAAAATATCATCTAAAATTTGCCTCCCTTGGACAAAATCCCCTTGCTCTTTGAAGATAATGCCCAGCAAGACCTTCTGAATTCTCCAATCTAGGACTTTGGCTAATATTTTGTAAATGCTTCCTAGGAGACTTATGGGCATCTAGTCCCTTATGCTTATTTCACCCGATTTCTTCGGGATAAGCGCAATAAAAGAGGCACCCAAGCCTTTGGAGAGCTTTCCCCTCCTATGGAATTCATCCATTAAGGCCATGATGTCCCTTTTCAACATTGCCTAGAATCTTTGAAAGAAGGCTAGCGGAAACCCATCTGGACCTGGAGCCTTATCACCCGCAAGGTCAAATACCGCCTGACGAACTTCTTCCTCTTCAAACTCCCTCTCCGGCCATTGAGCCCAGCAGTCCCCAATTCAATCAAAAGCCATATTATTCGGGGATGGCCTCTCCCACCCCTCTTTGGCTAAAAGAGAGGCAAAATATCAATCTATGTGATTAATAATATCCTCTTTCTTCTCCAATCTTCTTTGCCCATCCATTATGTTAGCACCATCTAACCCAAGGCCCATGTACAATAGGCCCATACTCATATATCACGTGGGATTAGTTGACTCATCACCAATCTGTTGATATTCTCTTTCCATGTATAAAAGATTGTAACTTATATTCTTTATATTCTTTCCTCATACATAGATTGTAATTGCCTCGATTGAGGCTAGTAGTCTTTATAAATAGAGCAAGGAGTGATCGACCGGATCATCCAACATTCCAAAGCATTCTCTCATTCTAAAGTTTTGTATCTGACATGGTATCAGAGCTTCTTCTTCTTCTAGCTTTCATCTTCGACCTTGTTGTCGAATCTTGGTGATATAACAGTCACTCCATGACTGTTCATGCATGTTAACATAGTGTTTTATTAACATCTTTAAGTCTGATCACTAGCATCCCACCTCTTATCAACCCAAGTTCATCAAGGACATCATTCTATCTTGATCGACAGTTAATCAGAGACTTGTGGACCTTGGTACTGACTCAGCAGAGCACTCTGAGCATTGTTTTGGGTTCTGGGAACCACTCTCGTTAGCCGTTTGGAGCAACTCATAAGGGGCCCACCTCATATCAACTCAGCAGCATCAGCAGACCATACCATCGTGGGTGACCACTCATCCTAGATTTCTTGGACATTTTTTCAGAATTTTTGGCTCATCAGAGGTAGGATTTTTTATCGATTTAGTGGTTTCTTGTTTTGGTGCATTAAGTTTTCATCAAATGCACACAACATCACGGATCTGTAATTGTTTGGAGTGAAACTTGGCTTTCCTTGACGGAAAATAGGAGTTCTGGACATCCAACAGATCTGATTGGCCATCAAATCATCTACTGGGCTCCACCTTCTCTCTTAGAACACAAAAACAAGGTCATCAGACTTTTTTTTTTGGGTAGAAACAGGTCGACAGACCTGGTTTCTGGGTTCAAATCATCCCCAGACCACTAGACATCCATTTTGTGCTTAGAGATACCCTAAATCAATTCCTAATTTGAAGAAGAGATCACTCTCACAGATCTGGTTTGAGATTTTGCCGATTGGCCTAAGCCAACTCCTAGAGTGAAAATGGACAAAAGTAAACTTTCACTAGTTAAGTTTAATGGGACCAATTACACATCATGGGGCTTCCAGCTCCAGATATACCTTAAGGGAAAAGAATTGTGGGGTCATATAGATGGGACTGATCCAAAACCGGTAGAGGATGTAAAGGTTGTCTCCAAATGGGAAACCAACAAGGCAAAAATAATGACTTGGCTTCTGGGGTCAGTAGATCCACTCAAGCCTTACAAAACAGCAAAAGGCGTGGGACTACCTAAAACAAGTATATCAACAGGATAACTCTGCACGGAGGTTCCACTTGGAACATGAGCTTTCTCAGTTTACTCAAGGGACATTGTCCATTTAAGAATATTACTCTCATTTTATTCGCTTATGGATGGACTATACTGAGATTATTTACTCCAGCCTACTTGACGCCTCAATTGCGGTGGTTCAAAACATTCATTCCACTAGTCAGAGGGATCAATTCTTGATGAAACTTAGACCTGAATTTGAACAAATACGTTCAAATCTGATGAGCAGAGTGCCTTCCCCATCTATTGATTCCTGTTTTGGAGAGCTTCTTTGTGAGGAACAATGTTTTACAACCCAGGCTGCTCTTCAACAAGCAATTTCCACCAGTCCCCTAACTACGGCCTATGTTGCACGTTCCCACTAGCATAACAGAGATATGACCAAAGTCCAGTGTTATTGTTGTCAGAAATATGGACATGTAGCTACTCAATGGAATCAAAAATATTGCTCTTACAGCAAACGCAAGGGCCACGTTCTTCCTAAATGTCGGCGTTGTGCTCAAACTTCCTCTCAGAAGGCTAATCTGGCAACCCTGGATGCGTCTTCTTCTGCATTGAGTCCTGCTGCCAATACAACAATGCCTGCTCCGCCTGCTTCATCATCCTCTCTTACCTCGGAAATGGTTCAACAGAAGATCGTAAATGCCTTTTCTGCTCTTGGCCTCTCAGGTAAAACCAAACAATCACACTCTACCTGGTATATGTATTCGAGGGCTTCTAATCATATGACCCACTCTTCTGATAATTTATCTCAAGTATAGCCTTATGATGGAAATCTCCGAATCAATACAGCAGATGGTGGCAGTATACCCATTACTACCATCGGTGAGATCTCACATCCCTTACCTTTGAGTCATGTTTTTCTTTCTCCTCAGTTATCTACCAAGTTATTATCTGCTAGACAATTGGTTGATAATCATTGTTCTGTCTCTTTTTCTCGTTCTAGCTGTGTTATAAAGGATCAAGCATCGGGTAAGGTGATAGCGAAGGGGCCTAAGTGTGGCCATCTTTTTCCGCTACAACTCTCTACACAGGATAGGAATTTGGTTGCTTCTGCCTCGTTTTATGCTTCTAGTTCAAATAAGAGCCAATTATGACACAATAGATTAGGCCATCCTCATTCTCGTACTTTGTTGTCTTTGTTTAAATCTGGTTTGCTACATGATAATAAAATTTCTATTAAGGATGTTTCTTTTAATTGTTCTAGTTGTAAAATGAGCAAGAGCAAGACTCTTCCTTTTCCCATCAGTGCTTCTTTATCTTTGAAATGTTTTGATCTTATTCATAGTGATGTATGGGGTATAGCCGTATAGCACCTGTCATATCACATTCTCATTTTAAATATTTTATTACATTCATTGATGACTATAGTCGCTTTACATGGATTTACTTCTTGCATTCAAAATCTGAGGTGTTTTCTACGTTTAAAATTTTCTTAGCCTATGTGGAAAATCACTTCTCCACATCCATTAAAACTCTTCGCACAGATTCAAGTGGTGAATATGTTTCTAATGAGTTTCAGACCTTTTTGCAAAACAAAGGGATAATTTCTCAAAAATCATGTCCTTATACACCCCAACAAAATGGTGTCTGAGAGGAAAAACAGACAATTTCTGGACATTGTTCAGTCACTACTCTTAGAATCTTCTGTTCCACCAAAATTTTGGCCCGAGGCTTTGTCCACAGTAGTTCATGCTATAAGTAGGCTACCCTCACCGCGCATAAATCATGAAACACCTTATTTTTGTTTATTTCATAAGCATCCTATTTATTCTCATCTCCATCTTTTTGGGTGTGTATGTTTTGTTCTTCTTCCCCCACTTGAAAGAACAAAACTATCTGCTCAATCTTCGAAGTGTGCCTTATTAGGTTATGCGAATGACCAAAAAGGATTTTTCTGTTATGATCCAAAGGTAAAACGTATCCGGATTTCTCATAATATTGTGTTTTTTCAGAATCAATATTTTTTCCATCATCATCTAGATCATGATACATCTCCTGTGTTTTCACTTGTTCCTGGCTTTGGTGATCCTCCTGTTCCACCTACGAAAAATATCAAACCTATTCTTGTGTATGAAAGGCATCAACGGGAAAATATTATTGCACCAGAGCCCCCTGATATGTCATTTTCCTAGGCACTTGACCCAGCACCTGCTCCAGACATCTCCTAGTCAGTCCCCCGTCGATCATTAGGATTTCTCGCCCCCCTGATCGTTTTGGCTTCACCCATACATCCTTACTTGCTCAGGCCATGCAGGAAGAACTTGACGCACTGAGAGTTAATCACACATGGGATGTTGTTCAATGTCCTTCGTCCATCAAAACCATTGGTTGTAAGTGGGTTTACTCTATCAAGCTCCATCCTGATGGTACTTTGGCCCATTATAAAGCTCGGTTAGTGGCACTTGGCAACCGTTAGGAGTATGGCATTAACTATGATGAGACATTTGCTCCTGTCGCCAAGATGACAGCTGTGCGTACAATTCTAGCTATTGCAGCATCACGCTCATGGCTTCTTTATCAGATGGACATAAAGAATGCCTTCCTCCACGGAGATCTTAAAGAGGAAGTGTACATGCGTCTTCCTCAAGGATATGATTCTACTTCTAAAAATGAGGTGGCAAAGCTCTGTAACTCCTTGTATGGACTTAAACAAGCACCCAAAGCTTGGTTTGAGAAATTTCGTTCTACTCTGCTTCACCTTGGATTTGCTCAAAGTCCTTATGATCCGTCACTATTCATGAGTAAAACTGCACAAGCTACCCCCATACTTCTCGTATATGTGGATGATATCATCATAACAGGCACTCACAGATATGATCCATAGTCTTCAATCCTCACTTCAAGCTACATTCCATATGAAAGATCTTGGTCCATTAACATATTTCTTGGGACTTGAGGTTCAAGAGTCTAGGAAGGGACTATTTTTACATCAACATAAGTATGCTACTTGACAATGTGAGAGAAGAACATACAAATATGCTGAATGACCCCCCTTTGAGGGACGATTGTATTTCATATAAATAGGGGCTGAATGCCCTAATTACAGCAATTAGCCATAACTAATCAAATCCCTAATTACAGCAATTAGCAATAACTAATCAAATCAAGATCCTAAAGATTAGCAACTAAATATGTACAAATCTTTGACCAAGTTACAAAGACTGGGCCTATGATACAAAGAATGGGCCTAATGGGCCTGCAAGCGTGGACCAACATTAACACCCCCCCTCAAATTGATGCCAAGGAATCAACAAGCATCAATTTGTCAGTCAAGAATTGATGACGCGATCGAGGAAGTGCTTTGGTAAAAATATCAGCAGTCTGGAGGCTTGAGGAGATGAACGGAAGGGAGATAACATCGCGTAGATATTCATCCCTGATAAAATGACAAGCCACTTCAATGTGTTTAGTTCTCTCATGAAATACTGGATTCTCAGTAATCCGAATGGCACTGGTGTTATCCGCATGTAATGGTGTGGGAGATGTCTGGGAGAAGCCAAGTTCCTCAAGAAGACCACGAAGCCATATAATTTCGGAGCAGGCGGCAGACATAGCCCGGTACTCTGCCTCAGTGGATGATTTTGAAACTTTGTCCTGTTTCTTCACTTTCCATGAAATAAGAGCATCACCTAGGAACATGCACCAGCCCGTAGTGGACCGGCGAGTATCCGGACAACCTGCCCAATCAGCATCAGAATAGGCAGGCAAATGCATCATAGAGCCAATAGGAAAAAACAAGCCTCTGTGAGAAGTGCCAAGAAGATAACGAAGAATACGTCGAACAGCAGCTAAATGAAGATGATGAGGCTTGGTCATATACTGACTCAGCAAGTTGACTGCATAACTGATGTCAGGCCGAGTAGTAGTCAAATATATAAGACTACCAACAAGTTGACGATAATATGTTGGATCAGAAAGAAGATCACCACTGTCACTATGGAGTTTAAGATTCAGCTCAAGAGGAGTATCCACTGGTGTGGATTTAGACAAACCCGCGGATTCAATTAAATCCATAGTATATTTATGTTGATGTAGAATCAACCCCTTCTCAGAGTGATGAACTTCCAATCCCAAAAAATATTGCAGAGGGCCCAGATCCTTCAGATGAAAGGATTGATGTAGAGAAAATTGGAGATCTTGAATCGTGGCTGTATCTGTGCCAGTGATGATTATATCGTCTACATAGACGAGAAGAATGGTGATTCCTTGTGATGTGTGATGCAAAAACAAAGATGATCATAAGGACTCTGCTGAAACTGTAGTTTGAGTAAAGCATCTTTGAATTTGTCGAACCATGCACGTGGTGCTTGTTTTAGCCCATATAATGATCGTTTCAGAAGAGCAACGTGATCTGCTGATGGTTTCGAAAAACCTTGAGGCAATCGCATGTAAACTTCCTCTTTAAGATCACCATGAAGAAAGGCGTTTTTCACATCAAATTGAAAAAGAGGCCAGGATTGAGATGCAGCTATTGCAAGGATAGTGCGAACAGTGGTCATCTTTGCAACAGGCGCAAAAGTTTCTGCGTAGTCAATGCCATATTCCTGACGGTTGCCAAGGGCCACAAGCCTAGCCTTGTATCGATCCAAAGTACCATCGGCCTTTAATTTGATAGAGTAAACCCATTTACTCCCAATAGGTTTAACCGAAGTTGGGCAAGGAACAGTAACCCAGGTTTGGTTCTGCTGTAGAGCACTAAGTTCGTCTTCCATAGCCTGTCTCCAGCACTCATGTTTTGCTGCTTGTG
Source organism: Persea americana (assembly GCA_029852735.1). Lineage (NCBI taxonomy): Eukaryota > Viridiplantae > Streptophyta > Magnoliopsida > Laurales > Lauraceae > Persea > Persea americana. The sequence goes on along the minus strand of CM056820.1, from coordinate 16,198,458 downwards.
AATAAGAAGTAGGAATGGATACAGATGATAAGGTAGCAAAATATGAAGAATGAGAGAAACCGTATCTATCCGGTGGACGAGATATACGAGCAGTACGGCGAAGAGCAAGTTGAGGGGAAGTTGATGCTGGAGCAGGATTCGGGACCGGGTCTTGCAAAAGAATCAAAGTAGTGGCATTTGTTCCTTGGCGACGAGTATACACCTTGTCCGGATGAAATCGCAAAGGTGAAGGAAGACATTCATCCTCAAAGGATGGTACTTGAAAGAAGGAGATATCTGGAGAAGACTCAGAAGAAGACTGAAAAAGGTACTGATGTTCAAAAAAAACAACATTCCGAGAAATACGAATACGCTTGGAGTTGGGATCATAACAAACAAAACCTTTTTGGTGAGAAGCATAACCAAGGAAGGCACATTTTACAGATTGTGCGGATAACTTGGAACGTTCATGTGGGGGAAGATGAACAAAACAAACACAACCAAAAGTGTGAAAATTTGTGTATTGTGGGGCAGTTTGGAAAAGACGAAAATGGGGAGATGTGTTTTGAAGTTTTGGAGAAGGAAGGCGGTTGATGATATGAGTAGCAGTGGTTAAAGCTTCTGGCCAAAATCGAGGTGGAACGGAGGATTCTAATAAGAGACATCTGACCATGTCTAGAAGATGACGATTTTTCCGTTCTGCAACACCATTCTGTTGGGGAGTATAGGGACAAGTCCGTTGGGATATAATCCCTTTGTTTTGTAAAAATTCCTGAAATTGGTTGGACACATATTCCCCCCCTGAGTCGGTTCGAAGAACCTTAATACATGTGGAAAATTGATTTTGAACATAATTCAAAATTTTTTGAAACACATCAAAGACTTCAGATTTGGCATGTAGAAAATAAATCCATGTAAAACGGCTATAGTCATCAATGAAAGTTACGAAATACTTATACTGTGAAGGAGAAATAATTGGGGCAACACCCCAAACATCACTATGTATTAAATCAAAACTTTTGGTAGCAAAAGAAACATGTAATGAAAAAGGCAAAGTTTTACTCTTTCCTAGCTTACAAGTGGTGCAATCAAGAGCAACATCAGATGATAAAAACTTCATTTTATTAATATGACCAGAATTTAACAAGGATAACAAAATAGTTGAATTGGGATGGCCTAATCTATTGTGCCACAACTGCACATTATTCCTAGAGACAACTGATAAAGCAAACAAAGACATATCTGGATTTGGTGTTACTATGTGAAGAGGAAACAAACGCCCATACTTAGGCCCCTTCACTATTACCGTCCCCGTCTCCTGATCCTACACCACACAACCGGAGGAGGAAAAAGAAACAGTGCAATTATTATCAACCAATTGACCAACAGAGATTAAATTGGTAGAAAGGCTGTTGGAACAAAACACATCATGTAAAGGTAGAGAATGAGCAACATCACCAACAGAGGTAATTGGTAATGACCTCGTTGACCTTGCTGGCCTCAATGAGGCCACACCTGTTGATACTCCATTAGAAGTAAATGTGCAGCTCAGAAAAGATGATGGATACCTCCTATCCGATCCCACATTCTACAGACGCTTAGTTGGCAGTTTGGTCTACTTGGCCATCACTAGACAAGACATCTCATCTGCCGTGAATGTTGTTAGTCAATTCATGACAGCACCGCGGCATCACCAAATGGTTGCTGTCAAACGAATCAGTCGGTACATTCTTGGTTCTCCGACACGAGGATTGTTTTTTTCCGGTTGGCACACCACTGACACTTACAGCTTATTCTGATGCCGACTGGGCAGGCTGCCCGGATACTCACAGATCCACCACGGGCTGGTGTATGTATTTGGGTGAATTGCACATTTCTTGGAAATGCAAAAAGCAAGAACGAGTCTCAAGATCTTCCACTGAATCTGAATATCGTGTTATGTCCGCTGCCTGTTCCGAAATCCTTTGGTTTCGTGGCTTTCTTACAAATCTTGGCTTTCCTCAGACCCCAGCTACCCCTCTTCATGCGGACAATACTAGTTCCATCCGTATCACTGATAATCCAGTTTTTTATGAACGTACAAAACATATTGAGGTGGATTGTCATTTTATTCGAGATGAATATGATCGCAAGGTCATTAGTCTTCCACATGTTTCCAGTAAACTCCAACTTGTAGACATCTTCACTAAAAGACTGCCTTGGCACGTCATGAGTTCTTGATTCGCAAATTGCTACTGGTTGACCAGCATCAATTTGAGAGGGGATGTTAGCACCATCTAACCCAAGGCCCATGTACAATAGGCCCATACTCATATATCACGTGGGATTAGTTGACTCATCACCAATCTGTTTATATTCTCTTTCCATGTATAAAAGATTGTAACTTATATTCTTTATATTCTTTCCTCATGCATAGATTGTAATTGAGTGATCGACCAGATCATCCAATATTCCAAAGCATTCTCTCATTCTAAAGTTCTGTATCTGACACATTATAACTAAGATCCTATTGGTCCTTCACCTGGAGGCCACCCCATGAAAGAACCTTGTGTTTTTGTCACCTTCCTTCAACCACTTACATCCTATGTCTCCACTTTGATCTCCTCCTCTCTCAACTTATGCTGGAACTCTTCTCCTAGCTCTACCCTTCTTTTCCCCTCATCTATGGATAGCTGGTCACTTTTCTCCCTTTCGTCCAACGCCTGGATTTCCATCAGGATGTTAGATTTTTAGGCATGCACGTCCCCAAGATTTTCTGTGAAAAAGGCCCACTAATTTTTTTTTAATCTGTATCAAAATTAAGAGTTGGGAAAGGGTTCCCCAAGATAATGATTACTGATCAACTCCTTTAACTCTTCTTTGTTTTTTCCTTTTTTTCATTTAATTTTATTTATTTTTTATTTTTTGGTGTTGGAGCTTCTTGAAAAAGATTAAGGTAGCCCATCTACAAATTTAAAAATAAAAAAAAAAAAGATTCCCCCAATAATTAGATGACATCAGGATCAACAAGATAAAGGATCAAATATTGAAATAGGAAACATTAAAAAGATCATTTACTACGCTGAAGGACTCTAAAAGCTCAGAACTCTTGAATACAAAAAGGTTCAAAAATCAAAAGAAGACTAACAGAAAAATGCCCTTCTTCAAAGTTCTGCAACTACAATATAAACAATACAGTAGCCAATCCACAGATAGCTCAGTGGTCAGGCATTTTTCTCTCCACAGCAACAACCAGGTATAATCCCCCGTTGTGCTGGTAAGGGATTTGTGGTAAAGTGTAAGAGTGTTTGGGTGTGGGTGTGCAGATGTATGAGTATTTACTAGGGAAGAAATAATAATTAACATAGTAATACCTGATATTGCTTTTAGCATGGCATCTGCTCTAGGACTTGAACCAAGCTCCATATTAGATGATCCACCCCTTTCGGCGTCATTAACCATGGTTTTGTATTTTAACCATCGTGCTTTTGCCCTCTCTGTGACCAACCACTTTTTTACAAGCATACAAAAACCCAAGTAAGCAAACGCATTTAGAGCATAACATATGTATAGGGGTTTTCCCCTGTGCGCCTTTCTCTTTAGGGTCCACTGATGATGGGGCTAGGTGGTTTCAAATGATCTTGGTGGGCACAACTTGTGTATAAAATAGGGGGCCCCACTGATCATCCTGACCCCTTGATCAACAGCCCACAAATTACAGTTTGGCCTGGTGAAGCTTCCAGTGCTGAGTCTGCTGACATCAATTAAACACTGGATTTAGTCTTTGTCTACGTATGGATGTATGCTTCTAAATCAACTTTTCGGCACACCAATGGCCAAGCAGTCCTAAAGAAAATTACAGCCTCACTTCTTTAGCCCCTGGATGCATGCCAATCATTTGGGGGATTGGGGCTGCTGGATTGAAGGGGCCCCATGAGGGACCCACAGGCCTAGCCTTTATTTTCTTAATAACCAGGCTGTCATGTAATATCCTGAACCCCACATAGGGACTAGAGATTTTAATTATTTATATATTTTGTTTGTGTGAATATTCAAAAAAACAATATTTTATTTGTGTGATTTTATATTTAATCCCTTTTGTTTATTTAATTACTGTAGTAACAAAATTAAATATTATGTAGGACCCATAGTTGTTATAAGAGTTAACGCACCCAGACTTATTGTTTAATAAGGATTTAATTGAAAGCTTGGTAGGGCCCTTCAACCTAAAGTTACTGAGTGTAGTTTCTCTATAGGTGGGACCTATGAAGCAGGACCCATGTTAAATTTGAATGAAATAAGGTAAGAATTGTGCCTTGCACACAAATCCTAGGATTTTGCAAGAGCGCACAAATCCTGAGGGATTGTGGAGAGTGTGCACAAACCCTTTGGTTTATTTAAGCATGTTGACATTCCCTCTTGAGATATCGAACATCAGCAGCCTAGGTCTCCTTTTCTCCCCATCAACACTCTCCTTCTCACTCCCTTTCCTTAGTCTTTGTCTCTCAAAAACCCTAACCCTAGTTCCTCTCATAGAAACCAAGAAACTAGAAGAGAACTAGATCGAATCAAGAAGGAGAAGAGAAGAAGCATCCATTGGAGATTGATTGATGTCTTTTAGTTGTCCACACTCCACACATTGCTAAAGCCATCGTTTTCTACCAAAGGTGAGTAGACATGCAAATCTACTTGCTAACCAATGGTTCTCTTGGCGGTTTTTTTTTTTTTTTAGGACTTTTAGATCATGTGTGTGATTTTTGCTAAATATGTAAAGGAAGTGATGAAAAATGGTTAGGATCTAGTAGACCAGACCCAAAAAGGTGTATAGAACCCTTGGCCAAACCTCATGCTAGGGGTTTTTGTGTTGGCTGAAACCCCAACATGGGATTTGAGGTCAGCCAAATCCAACCTGAAACCTAGGATTCAATCAAACCCTAGTGAATGGATTCTAGAGCCATGGCCGAACCTTATTGGGATTGGGCCTTGACCAATTGTTTTGGGACCATTGTTCAAATATGGTTTCAGTGTAGTGGGGATTCTGTAGTGGTGCTGATTGTCTAATTCTTTATATGGTTTTATCAATCTCCTTTCGATTTATATCATCCTACCATTGTTCCATAGTTAATGATACGATGATTGTTAGTATGTGATGAGTAAGTGATAACTAGTACCTATACTACATGTACCTATGTTGTTGAATCATTGACATTGGAATCATATGGTCTGACTTTCATATTTGTGTTTTTCCACCCTTTCACAACAAGAAAACTTAATGTGTGACCCCATATGATTGACAAATCACAACTGGTCTTTCTATGATATATTGTCCATGTTGCTATGTTATAGCTGATGCCAGATTGTAGCCAGGCTTTATTCATGTGATTGAATGCGTGAATTCAGGTTGGTGGTTGCATTGCATATAGTGCTGTTATAGTTGTTGTAATTCAGTGTAGCATGAATGAAGAGAACCTTGGGTTGCATTGAAAAATCACATTAGAGAGTTCAGCCAAACCCTAAGTTTGGTAATTGGGTACAGCCACACCCTTGTCCAAGAATCTGTTGGGAGCAGATTCTAGGATCTGGCTGGTGCATAAGTTGAATTCTCTTTTGAGATTTTTTTTTTATACACAAGTGTATAAAGATGTGTTGATTCTCTCCCGCTTATGACAACAATGTTCAGTGTATTGCTTCTTGAATGAATGAGGATCTGTAGTTACTCTATTTACATACATGTTCTTTATGTTGAAATTGTGCACAGCTGATTCAAAGGTGTGTTCATGTGTTGTGCCCGTATATGACTGTGTTCATGTGTTATGCTCGTATATGACTATGTGCTTAAATTAAGCGTTATGATGTGTCAATTAAGTATTTTTATCCAATCTATAGAAGGGCTGATTATGTGATCAACCGCATGCACGTCGGATACCGATACCAAATTGGATAGGGGCAGATTTAAATCTGGAATTTGTGTGTGGGGCACATGGTAGAAACAGACCCGATTATAGGTATAGAGATAGATTGAGGAACAAACTTGGCAGCGAAAATTATGGTAAATGAAGGACTAGAGACAACCTGGAATTTACCTTCGGACCCCCTAGACAACTAAGCATGGTACAAAGGCCCTGTGTGAACGATATTGTCTGACTTAGGCCAGCCATGTGATGATAATATTGCCTGACATAGGGTCAGCCTCATGAGAGAGATAATTGTCTGACTTCAAGTCAGCCTCAGAAATGTGTTGTCTGACTTTGGGTCAGCCTTGGGAGAATTCAAATTATCGAGTACCGCCATGATAGTGTTGGCCCTTGTTGGTCACCTTGAGTTTGTGCACATAAGTTTTAAGGAGATACCCTGTTGATCCTATGCCTTAGGGTTCTTGATCCTCATTGACCTATGCTACTTGGGGGTAAGGTGGTTATAATCGGATAAGAACTTGACCGGCAATATGAATTATGAACTACAGCCAGAACAATGTAATAATTGCATGCATCTTTTATGTGGGTGAATTCATTTAAATTATGTATTCTCTTAATTTTAATGTAATGTCCACATATGCAAATAGGGTCGTAAAATGAATCCTGGATTGCCCCTTCTAGGTAATCAGGATTTAGACTTTAGAATCAAAAGAATGCCATGATGACCAGGAGATAGGCTTCAGAATGCACACTTGAGCGACGGAGTCACCTAGTGGTGCAGCTCGGATCCGCGATCAAATCAATAGATCAATCTCCCGAAGGATTGATCGAATCCAAGATGGATTCGAGCCACTAGGGTACAAGCAGAACAATAAAACACTCCATAACCGACGATAACTCAATCAACTTGATTAATTGGAATAAGAGTGTCCTAATACAATGAAGGGCTTCTCTATATATAATGTAATAAGAATTCAAAAATAGAAAGTTACTAAACCTAATAAACAATAAAACAAGAAACAATTCCCTAATTAGACTTAGGATAAAATTAGCATGCCCCGGTAGCTTCTCAGCCAATTTGGGCATGTGGGCTGAACCCAAAGGGCTGGGTTTGATATGTGGGTCCAAGGATCCTTTTGGACTTCCATATTGCATCAACTCTCCTTGGCTTGGAATAACTCGACTCCGGCGAGTTAATAGCTTAATAACGTTTATAGAGATCTGGATTCAAGCACCGGAAGTCGATAGCAATAATCCATGAAGCATCGGAGATTGGGCGGTTCTGCCAAAGGACAAGGAACTTCTGGAATCCTCCTTTACAAGTAGGAACAATCTGATCATCGACAACATCAATGATTAGATCTGCCGGTGGAGGAGGAGCTAGTAATGTAATGGCTTGTTCTTCAGAATCTTCCTCATTGTCATACCTGTATTTCTCATTTGCAACTTCCTGTTAGCTCCCGGCGGTAACCTTTCCGGATGAATACAGACCATAACCATATCTCCTACAGAAAACTCTAGGAAACAATGACGTTTGTCCACATGACCTTGTAACTATCATTACTAGAGGCAATATGGCGTCGAACTTCATATCTATTTGCTGCATGTGTTTGATGAAGTTATATGTTTCAGCACAAGGGCGTGTTTCAAGAGGCAATAGGACAAGATCAATAAGCAAACGCAATCTAACACCTGTGACTGCTTCAAAGGGTGAGATGCCTGTGGAGAGATTGAATGAATTGCTGTAAGCAAATTCAGCCATAGGTAGAACTTGATCCCATGTAGTGATATGTTCAAGTACAAGGCATCATAACAGTTGTCCAAGGCTTCTATTGACAACCTCGGTTTGTCCATCAGTCTGTTGATGGTAAGCAGTAGAGAAGTGAAGCTTTGTTTTTGCTGCCATCCACAAAGTCTTCCAGAAGTAACCCATAAACTTAGTATCACAATTTGAAACGATTGTCTTGGGAAGGACATGAAGACAGACAATTTCCTTGAAGAATAACTAAGCTACTTTATAAGCATCCGCTATGTTGTTGCATGGAATGAAATGTGCCATTTTAGAAAAACGATCAACAATAAAGATGGAATTAACTTTCCGTGCAATGTTTGGAAGTCCTAACACAAATTCCATGTTGATATCCCATGGTGCATTAGGAATAGGCAATGGCTGATATAAACCTGCATTCTTCCCATGTTACCTTTAGCCAATTGACAGGTGCGACATCTTTCACATATGCTGACAACCTTAACTCTCATGCAAGGGCAATAAAAGCGACCATCCACGAGAGCAAATGTCTTGTCATGTCCCAAATGAACACTACAACCTCCTGGATGCAATTCACAAACAATATGTTCTCGAACAGAAGTAGCAGGTAGACAAAGTTTGTTACCTCTGAATAAGAAACCATCATGTATGTTGTAATGAGGGTGCTTGTCCTGGTCACCATTAAGAAGATCCGAATAGATTGGACCAAAATCCTTGTCATCTATATATTCATGCTTTATTTTCTCAAAATCCGGAATAGTGACTACCATAGTAGTGAGGAGATGTTTCCAATGGCTTGATGCATCAGCTACCATATTTTCTTTGCCGACTATATGATGGATACTGAATGTGAATGCCTGAAGGTAAGAGCTCCATTTAATTCGACGATCACTTACATGCTGTTGAGATTGAAGATGTTTCCATGCATCGTGATTGGAATATATGATGAAATCTTTTCCAACCCAATACTAACACCAATGTCGCAATGCTTGCACAACGGCATTGAATTCCATTTCATAGATAGAATATCTGCGCTTGGCATTGAGGAGCTTATCGCTGAAAAATGAAACTGGGTGACCTTCTTGGCTAAGACCTCCATTGCCAACATGAGAAGCATCACAAGCAAGTTCAAAGACTTTTCAGAATCTGAAACTCGCAAGACAAGGGGCTTCTGTGATCTTGCGCTTGATTTCTCCAAATGCTCTAGCCATTGCACTTATCAATTTAAACTCTCCTTTTTTTTCATATAGTCAGTGATGGGAGCCATAATACTGCTGAAATCTGGAATCAACCTTTTATAGAAAGTAGCAAGTCCGTGAAAACTACGAACTGCAGTGAGAGTTTTCGAAATAGGCCAATCGAGAATAGCTTGAACTTTTGGATGGATCCATTTCAATACCCTTTGAAGAGATAACAAAGCCAAGCAAAATAACAGAATTGCTCATAAAAGTACACTCATTCAAATTAACATAAAAGCGTTCCCGGTGAAGAATTTGAAATATCCTCTTCAAGTGATCAAGATGCTCCCTTTTTGATTTGCTGTAAATCAAGAAATCATCGAAATAGACAATGACGAACTTTCCAATAAAAGGTTTCAACAATTGATTCATAACATGCATGAATGTGCTAGGAGCAGTAGAAAGACCAAAAGGCATAACCAGCCATTCATAAAGACCATCTTCAGTTTTAAAGGTTGTCTTTCATTCATTACTTGGTCTAACTCTTATTTGATGATATCCACGGCGAAGATCAAACTTAGAAAAGACAGAAGCACTAGTCATAAGATCAAGCATATCATCAAGTCTAGGGATAGGGAAGCGATACTTTACAGTGAGTTTGTTGATGGCATGACTATCCACACACATACGCCAGCTTCCATCCTTCTTTGGTGTGAGGAGAGCGGGTACGGCACATGGACTTAAACTTTCCCGAAGATATCCCTAGTGCAACAGATCATCAACTTGTTTCTTAAGTTCAGCATGTTCAGATGGGCTCATCTGATAAGCACGAAGATTAGGGAGAGATGCTCCAAAAGTTAAATCGATTGCATGTTGTATGTCTCGCATTGGCGGCAATTCATTTGAAAGCTCATCAAAAATTAAATCAGAAAAATCATTGAGCAATGGTTGTACCTCTTGGGGAATTTATGACATTGAGTCTTCATTTGAGTCGGTCACCCATTTAGTAACCAAGGCATACATCACACCTTGCTCTTTACTTTCAACTTCAAATTTGCGCATGGTGAGGATGTGAGGAGATGCAGTAGGAGTAGCTTGCTTTGCAGAGAATGGGGTCTCCATGGGCTTCAATTGAATTCGGCGTCGATTCCATTTAAAAGTGTAGGTGTTATCCGCATGATCGGTGATGACCTTCAAGCGTTTCAACCAAGGCCTACCAAATAAGATGTGGGCAAAATTCATCGGAATAGCATCACACTTGACATTATCTTCATATGAGCCCATCTTTAAATGAACAATGCACAGTCGGTTGACGGGAATCGAATAATCATCTACCCATGCAACTCTATAAGGCCGCGGATGCTTCACAGTTGGCAATTTTAGTTTATCAACTGCTTCCTTAGATATGACATTCATAGCACTTCCACCATCAATGATGACATTGCAAGCTCTTCGTTTACAAGTGAGTCTTGTTTTGAAAATTGGAGCTTGATTTTCATTGTCATCCTCGGTAATCGGTACCATCTGCCACCAAAAGGCGCCGGTGAAGGATAAGCAATGAGCTATTATCATCAACAATGAATACCTCTAGTGGTTTTGGGTCCAAAGGAGGTTCTACACAAGTTTGCTCCATCTCAATTTCCTCATCTTATTGTTCATCGTCATAAGGTTCACCTTCACAATGCAGATATTTGTGTGGACATTCTTTAGCATAATGACCTCGCTGTTTGTAAGAATGACATGCAATATCTCGATTAGCTGCTATTTCAATTCCTTTAGCATTATTCTGATTTGTTTTCTATTTCTGATTGTGCCGAGGATTTTGTTGAACCTATGGTGAAGCTTGTTGCTGCCTTTGGATTTAGTTCTGTAGTTGGCCTAGAGGTGGTCGGAGCACTTGCTGTGGGGCTTGATTGAAAGTAGAATCTGGACCCTTTCTATAAAAGGGCTGCTCCCCGGCTTGGTTGCTGAAGTGTCGCCCAGTTTGCTGACGCAACACTTGCTCAACGCGTCGCACCTTGCCAGAGATTGCATCAATAGTGGTAAAGTCAAATACTGTCAATTTATCCTGTATTTCTGAGCGCAATCTTTCCCGATAGCAGGTGACCATCATGCGATCATCTTCATTAGTTTTGCATCGAGTACAAAGCTCATGGAAGTTATGACTGCATTCATCAATGGTCATAGAGCCTTGCTAAAGATTGATAAGATCTCTTTGAAATGAGTCAATGTAGTCAGATGGCCAAAAATTGTCTTCCAATCTTTCTTTCATAACTTCCCAACGGGTGATAGGAGGGCGGCCCATTCGTACATTGTGGTCATCAATATTTTTCCACCAAATTCTAGCTGGACCTTTTAGCTTCATCTTGATGAAAGTTACTCGTGGAGGATCTTTGATGTGATACCAAATGAAATAATCCTCAATTGAAGTCAGTCAGTCAAGAAAGGCTTAAGCGTCACCTTGCCCAAAAAATTCAGCAACTTCTAATTTGATTTTCTTAGAGAGATCATCTTGGCGTGGGTCCTATGGTATGTCTTCAGCATCCCTTGCATCAAAGAGACGTTGAAAGAATTATTGGACTGATTCATGGGGAATATTTTCCAACTGTCGTTGCTGAGGTTGTGGACAGAAGTGCTAGAAGATTCACCATTAGGGTTGGAGGTGGCCTTATTGAGCTCTTCTACTGCGGTTTGTAAGGCTTCGACCCGTTCATATAAATCTCTTATACAGTTGTCACGGTGAATGTCCGTGAGTCTTCCACGAAAATTTTGTCCAGTGCGGGTGGCCATGGATGAAGGTTTTTTTTTTTTTTTTTTTTTTTTTTTTTTTTCTAAGATACTAGTGGATTGGGTTCAAGTTCGGGCTCAAGGAGGACCCGAATGTAGGTGAGGCCCAAACTAGAAGGCTTGGTTCATTTTTCTGCTAGATGATAGCACATGTGAGAAAACAAAATCTCCTCTCCTCGGGCTTTGTGCGCAAAGAAAATAAAAGGTAGAAAAGGGCTTGGATTTGGAAAGCCTACTGCAACGAAGTAGAGAGCAGAGGAGAGAAATTGCTTGGAGGGTATGATGCTGCTGGAGGCCGGAGACGATGAGGCAGGGTGCAATGCTTTAGTGACTGCAAAGCCGCGCAAGCGGCTTGTTCGCTCATTGTTGATGGCGCTGTCGATGATGATCAGCAGGACTGTTGTAGTGCTCGACGGTGCCAGGTAGCTTCTCAACTCAAATATCTTCCTCCTTCTGTCTTATGTTTCTGATAAGTGCTTAATTGTTTACAATCTAAGCCCTAATATTTGATTTATCTTATGCTAGTCATAGTTATTTTATTTGATTTTACATAGTTTTGTTAATTTTTATGTAAAGGTCAAAAGGAGTCAAAAGGAGAAGATTTCATTAAGAGTGATGGGCGTGAATCATCAAGTGGGACCAAAGTGGGTCCCATCCAAGCTATTTCAGATTTCAAGACTACTTTATAATTCTTTGGACGACTTACAATTCAAATCAAAGAAGGAAAGAATTGGAGAAAGAAATTCTAATCAAAGAAGAAAAGTGAAAGAAAGAAAAGAGAAGAAAGGTCAAAAGGAGAAGATTTCATTAAGAGTGATGGGCGTGAATCATCAAGTAGGACCAAAGTGGGTCCCATCCAAGCTATTTCAGATTTCAAGACTACTTTATAATTCTTTGGACGACTTACAATTCAAATCAAAGAAGGAAAGAAATGGAGAAAGAAATTCTAATCAAAGAAGAAAAGTGAAAGAAAGAAAAGAGAAGAAACAGCCATTGCAAAAGTGAAATTTCAGAAATTAGATAGTCTTATTCAAGTTAAAGTGGAGCTCAAGAATGGAGAAGAAAAAGGAGAAAAATACGGAAAGTTTAGAGCAAGAGTTCAAGCCAAGATAGAAGTTCAAGAAGGGGTCCCACAATCATTGTACACGCACCATATGGGCCCTTTTTTATGTCTAAAGTTCAAATTTAATCCCTTGCAAATAAAACTCAGATTTGTGGGCCACATGTGAGGAACTTTCTATAAAATACAAGTAGGATCAAATTTAGAAAGTCTTGCTTATTAAGAAAGAAGACTCCTATTCTATTCTAATAAGGAAACAGAATTGTAAAGTAAGGTGGAGATCTATCTAATCATACAAGGGAACTACTTGCTCATGATATCATATGAAATCAGATAAAGAAGGAGACAAGAGATTTGGATGGAATACTTGATACCTCAATTGAGGATCGTCTGACTATTTATAATGTTATAATACCCTAATCAAGGGTTCTAAATATGTCAACCAATACAATCAGAATCAGAATTAAATCAATCTCCTAGTCTATACAATCAATCTCCAAATCTGTACAGTAAGTAAAATGAGAGAAATCAGCACATAGATCTCACACGTGGGATTTTATATACAACAGTGTATGAGTCTTGATGGGCTGGGCTGGGCCTAGTGGGCCTAAGCCCATTATCTTCTACAGCTCAAAGGGGCTATTCAATTATATAAAGAATACAAGGGGTGAATTCAGCCATATCATCTCAGCCACGTCCAGAATAATTCCAGCCACTAATTCAGCACCCTATCATCACAAAAACCAGCCATCATCATCGCATAAACCCTAGCAGCCGTACAGCCATCCTTGGAGCCATCTTTGGAGCATTTTGAAGAGCTTTTGGAGGAGGAAAAAGGGCAACAAACTGCTCGCAGACTTCTTCTTCTTCTTCAATATTCAGAGTTCTTCATATGGCTTTATTTTCTATTTTATTTTTCATTAAAGACATGAGTAGCTAATTTTTTTTAGGGCTAGGGTGTAGTTGAAACCCTAGCCTAGTTCTATCTAGTCTCTTTTGGCATCTTTTAATTCAGATTTCAGTTTTATTAGTTGAGATTCTAAACCATGTTTTTAATTAATGAGTTGTGTATATGCCATGCCAACTATGTGATGTTCAATTAATTTTAAAAGTAGCTAACTTAATTTTGATTGATCTTGATGTTAAGAATCTAGGGTTTAGAACCATGAATAATCTAAGTAAATACCATGCTTAGACTCATGCATTTATATTTCCCAATGTTTTTATGCATTATGTTGTTTTGACTAGGACATATGCCATGCTTAGTTTTTGTATCATAATGAATAATTCATGTAGTATGCCACTCATGAATTGGGTTTAGGGGAAAAGTAATCTAGACGCATATGCCACGGTCTAGGTTGATCGATGTCAGTAATAATTCTGATTTTTTTTTAGAGGGTAAAAAGAGACATGCATAGAATTGGTTAGGGGAGTAGATGAAACCCTAGTTCATTCATTATTACTGTTTTTTTTTTTTTTAATTCTAGTACTAGTTGTGTGTATTAGATTATTTTCCATTTAGCTTTTGATAGTTTAATTTAATGTTTTTAGTAGTTTAATTCAACTTTTCATCATTCAATTGTTTTTTTTAATATTCTGATTTTTAGTTAATTTTGACATTATTTTGTCACAAGTCTTCGTGGGATCGATCTCATACTTACAATTCACTACACTACATAGCGATCTTGTGTGCTTGCGAGTTTTAATTGTGCGCATACTAGTAACCTATTTCTAGGTTGCTTAGTGCACACCAGTTTCTGCTGCATTCTCTTTCTTCTCTTTTTCTTCTCTAGGTGGAGTTTCAACGAGGATGGGGTGGGTGATGGTAGATTTGGGCTTGGGTCGATGGGAATGGAGGAGATGGGTTCGGTGGTGGGATTTAGAGATCGATTAGGGTTGGACGGTGAAGGAGGGTTCACTGGGGTGGGTTGTGGTTGGTTTATGGAGGATGGAAAATGTTGGGAGTTGAGGTTTGGGGTTTAGGCGTTGCTGGGAGATGGTGGGTGCGTTTCGATAAATGTAGGGTTGGGTTCGGCTGATGGGGAAGGGTTTTAGAGATGGGTTAGGCGTTTAGGGTTGACTGAGATGGTGTTTGATGGTGTATTGGGGTAGAGAGGAGTGAACGGGGATTCTGTGGTGGTTGTTTCGTGATGGGAATGTGGGAACGGAGTTGGGTTTTAGCTTTAGGTTTAGGTTGGTTGGAATTCAGAAGAGTGTGATGAACGGAGGTGGATGAATGGATGGGAGGGTAATTTCGGGAAGGACAAAGGTCTCCCTGGTGATCACTCTTTGGCTCTGATACCAAATAGGCGCAGCCTGGATCCGCCATCGAATCAATAGATCAATCTCCCGAAGGATTGATCAAATCCAAGATGGATTCCAGCCACTAGGGCACAAGCAGAACAATAAAACACTCCATAACCGACGATAACTCAATCAACTTGATTAATTGGAATAAGCATGTCCTAATACAATGAAGGGCTTCTCTATATATAATGTAATAAGAATTCAAAAATAGAAAGTTACTACTCCTAATAAACAATAAAACAAGAAATAATTCCCTAATTAGACTTGAGATAAAATAAGCATGCCCCAGTAGCTTCTCAGCCAATTTGGGCATGTGGGCTGAACCCAAAGGGTTGGGTTTGATATCTGGGTCCATCATGTGGGCCCAAGGATTCTTTTGGACTTCCGTACTACATCACCTAGATATGAAGAGGCCTATTCCATTTTACTCATTCAATTTTATTTGTTGATTTATTTGACATTTTAAAATTGTAGTTATTTATCTTATTCCAGGATGGTGGGCTGCATTAAATGTTTAATGTTAGACTTTAAATCACATTCAAATTTAATTAATAGGATTAACCCCAATTCTTATCAGAGAATGTTTTGATTTATTTTATGAACGTGATGAGATACTTTTATAACTCACAATTCGGAATTCTAAGGGCCCCAGGTTCCAGGTCATGATATATCAATCTTATACTCCACAAATACAGGTATATGTATTTTCCCATATAGGTGAAATCTTACTAAAGGTTTTGTAAGACAGAAAAAATTTCAGCAAATGATAAACAGTAGCACAAAATTAGAAACCATACCGCGTTAGCTTCTGATATTGTTTCTGGCAAAATAATGCCCCTAGACATAGCCCATTTCCGAGCACCTTCACCAGCCAGGAAGCTGAAAAATGTGAGACACAAATAATATGATAAGAAGAAAGTTAACTTATATCAGTATTTTTAAAGAAGTTGTGCTCATGCATTGACACAGTGCGCATTATGACTAAAGATTTTTTTTTCTCCTCGAATTGTTATATGACTGAAGATTGTTAAAATGGGACACATCACACAGGCCATGTTGGCAGCATTCCTATCAATAAAAGAGGGGTCTATGGGTAAGACATTGACTAAAACTCATCCCATCGATCATTATTAACCATCCTACCTAAGACAATGAAGTGAACAATTAAAACAAAAGATGAAGACAGACAAAAAAAGGTCACAGCTACTAATGAGAAGCCAGCAATGTCTGATGGGGCTGATTTTCACTAAAAGCCTAAACCACAAATCCCTCTTTTTGCACCCCACAACATGCATGCATCCCATTACAACATAGTCGTCAGGTCACAAATATATTTTTCCTACTAAAATAATTATATATCATCATTACACACATTGAGACCCATCCACATTCAATATTCAATACATGAGAATATTTTCTATCATTTTATCAATAAGATGATGCATACAGTATCGAGTATTGCATGAGTATCATTCAAAAAAAAATTAATTAATTACTAGAGTATATCTCTCAAGACTCCTCACAATCTGATTAAAGGCAAAAAAAAAAAAAAAAAAAAAAGCCTTTTTTTCCTTTTATTAAGAAATGGTGATGGTAATCATTACAGGGGAGATATACGCCCAAGCAAGGATGGTCTCATCATATGATCTTTTGCCAAGGAAGAAGCAATGCAGATGGCATTTCGTACACCTGGTCTACGATGAACAATAAGAAAATTCAATAAATTCTAAAACTGGATGATTTGTAGCAAGAATTCACATAACTACAAGTACAACAGTTGGATATATGCAACAATTAGACAACATCTAACCTAATCTGGAAATACCTGGAACTGCTCCAACAGCTCCAAATGCGCCAGAAAACCCATCCATGATGCTGGCATCACATTCCACTTGACCATCTTCCGTCAAATTTGAACCTCGGCCAGCATTTGTGCTTGGGTCATCCTAGTAAAGAACAAATTATACAATAGTTTTGATTCAAACAGAATCTTGATTAAATCAAGGATCTAATGGAAAAGGAGACATCTGAATGTGAGGACATGAAGTAACTTCATCAAAAAGATATGACACACCAGACAAGTAAAATTATCATAATTTTCGTCAAGAAAGTTAAAGAGATAAATTCAATGAGACAATTACAAAAGCATTTTCCAATACTATATGAACGAAATAGCAAAAACAATTTGCAGCAAAATTGCCGTCAAAATAATCGCATCGATACAAACGGTTTAACTTATCTCCATAACAAACATTCAAGAGAAATAGCTTCGTATAAATAATCCAAGACAGCTATAAACATGTACACTAGATTTTTGTTCTTTTTTAAATCAATAACAGAGAAATCTTTTTTTTTCTTTTTGAAATAGCAACTGATGTGGATTAACCTGCGTCCATTGGTGAGGATCAAGAAAATTGAGTGACGGATCAAGTATAGAAATTTTTGGGCCCTTGTGTTCAAGCCTGCAGGACCATAGGTCCCAGACAAAACTTCTAGGAGGTCCTAGGATCATATGGGCTCCAAAACAGTCCCCAAATATTTATCAATTATAACTTTAAGGAACTAGTTTAATAAAAACAGCCAGTAAAAGGGGCTTTCTGCAGTTCCAGCTAGTCGCAGGTTATTAAAGGCGTCACGACCTGAGATGAACTCAACCTGGCCCAGATGAACTCAACCTGGCCCAGTCCAGGAATTTACTGCGAACTGGCAATTTATTGGACCACTCAAAACAGGCCATTACTGAGACCAACAAATCCAGCAAATGAACCCACTAGACGGGTTGTCCAGAGCTGCCCACATTTGCACGGGCCCAATTGTACAGCAGGTGGGCCAAGGGGGCCCAACCCCTAAAACAACTGACACCCTATTCAGTTTCTGCACACAACTAGCTTTGAGATATATTATTTTCTTTCTTAATGAATCATGTTAGAGCTCTCGCAGACAGGCTTTTGTTTATTATAATGATTAGATAATTGATGGAGATTTATTTGGCATTTTCTTAATATTTAAGGATGTATTTAAGCAGAGTATCGACCGGTAAGTTTATGCAAATAGTTTGAAATCAAAGGTTTTTTTTTTCCTCCTTTCTTCTCCATGGATTATTTAATCTCCTTTGGAATGAAGATCTACAGCAGGTTATTCAACTGTTTTGGCAAGTAATCCTTTTCTCCTTTGTTTTCTGCATTATTTTTCTTGATTGAAGATCGACAGAGGACCATTCCCTTTTTCTTTTTGGGGGTGAGTAATCCTTTTCTCCTTTATTTTATGCATTATTGTCCTTGATTGAATATTAGAGCTGACCTTGGTTTTCTAGTCAACTGAGTTCGCCTTTGGCTGCATAAGGTTTGGTATCAGAGTCAAAGTTCCTGATTCTTTGTTTCAATTTCACTCTCTGTGATCATAATGCCTCTCCAAAGGCAACGTGGCTGTAGCCTAACTTAAAAGAATTAGGGAGAAAACCTACCAGACCCAGGCATCTTGAATTCCAGGACTTGCAACAGAGAATCTAAGTCGGCATTTAGAAAAAATCAAACCCCGAGATCAGCCATTTGATTAGTCAACATATGATGGTGATGAAGATGACTGGATGAAGAAGATGAAAAATGGGTGGCAAGTGGCACACCAAGAAAAATATATACAAAATACTAATCAAATTATAATGCATCTTTCAATTGTTTGTCTATTAACCATTTATCAGATTTTTTTTTTTTTTTTTTTTTTTGAATGGTGAAATATATTAATCAAAGCAAAACAGTACAAAAGGCATATACTTAAGTATTTGTTCACCTATATACTTCAAATACACAATTAAAACAAATATAGGTCAACAAATACATAAGTATTGTTCTTTTAAAATCATAAAGCAAAACAAGAACTGTATGACATA
Source organism: Persea americana (assembly GCA_029852735.1). NCBI lineage: Eukaryota > Viridiplantae > Streptophyta > Magnoliopsida > Laurales > Lauraceae > Persea > Persea americana. The sequence continues at coordinate 16,179,599 of CM056820.1, read as the reverse complement.
GAAGGGTCCACATATTTATTTCAGATGCTAATGAGAATAAACTTCAAAAACAAACATTAGCTAATATTCTGGGTTTTTTTATATCTTTCGGAATATTGACCTCAAATGAAATCCATGAAGACACCCAATAGGCATCATCACAACCAAATACGTAATGTTTTAAGGGATGGCTGATACAACTTCCACGACCGACTCTTTTATCCTCGCCTCTTTCTTATCCAAAAGCAGCATCATTTTCTAAACAGTTCACCAGGTTTTATTCCTTTCTGCATTATTGCCTAACCCGATCCTACCAACTTTTCTTAGGGGTCCAACATGAGGCGAACCAAGCCTCAGGCCACATGACCAAGTCGAAGAAGATCTTGAGTTGGTCATGTTATGGTTGGTTTCATACTCACTTTCAGAATGATTTTTAAGCCCAAGTGTGATTCAAGTAAACCTTAGAAACCATCAGAAAGAAAAACCTTAGAAACCCACCAATTTTGCATCTACAAAGCAACTGCTTAAAGGATTTAGAGAAAAGAAAGAGTTAGGAGACACTATCTTGGATTTTGCATTAGCATTTGACCTTGTAATAGCAAACACCTTCTTTAAAAAGAGAGAGGAGCATTTAATTACCCATATAAGTGGAACTAGCAAGAGCCGGATAGACATTTTTCTAGTTGGAAAACATGACTGATTGACTTGTAATGATTATAAGGTTATTCCAAAAGAGAGTTTAACCACACAACATAGGCAAGTAGTTTTAGATATTTGCATTAGAAGTAGAAAGAGAGGGCTTGTAAATAAAATGTGCCCTAAAACAAGGTCCGAAGATTTGAAAGGAGAAAGAGCAACTATATTTAAGAAGTGATTGAGGGGGGTGGTTGAGGAGGGAGAAACTACAGCGATATGGAATCAAATGACTAAGTGTATTAGAAGGTTGCTAAAGAGGTGCTTACAAAGTTGACAGGGAAGAGACACAATAATAAAGAAACTTGGGGGTGGAGTGTAGAGGTTTAGGAATGTGTGGGGAAATCCCATAATATCGGGATTAAGCTAAACCTCGGTGACAGTACCAGATAGTTCATCTTGATCTCGGTAACCCGCATCTCGGCAGCTCGGCAATTCGGCAAAGAATGTCAACTCGACAAAGACCACTTCTGGTCTCGGTAAGAGTACTAAGGGCCGGAAGTAGACCGTCACGCTCCTATGAGAAGTACGGACGTGCACTGACAGATAGGGTGGCGCGTGATAGAGATAAGAAGTTGACTTTATCACCCCATCACGTCAGCAATCCTAGGGAGAATGGGAGCCGTCCGATGGGACACTCCCTTTTCACCAACCCATTCAGTATCAGGGTAAGGCCCGATGGGACCTTACCCCCACCTACCTCCACTCAACAAAAAGAGATGACAGGACTTCTGCCTATATATCCACATGGGGGAGTCCTCTAGAGGTAGGTCAAAAAAAAAAAACTCACACATACAAACTACACTATCACCATCTTCTCTTCCCGACTCTACCTTTGCTTAGTTGCAAAACTAACTCAGGCATCGGAGTGCCTTCGACTGACGGCAGCCAGGGGCCTCTGACCACCCTTTCTTTTCTTCCCTTTCAGGTCTCGGGCATTCGGTCTTTCCTTAAAAAGAGTTATACTTCCTCCTAATTAAGTGGGTGTCATTTTTGGCACTTACTTGGCGCCGTCTGTGGGGAGCGACTAAACAAAAATCTACAAACACCATGCCTCCAAAGACCAGAAACGGCGAAGGATCATCCAAGGGCCCGTCCCTACTACCTACATTATCAAAGAAAATGCCACCGCCGGTCCCTCGTCAGAGGAGATCCGGGGGAAGGTCTGGCGCTGCAAGCGTCGAAGATTTTGTGACCCATTCCGGCTCCTCATCGAGGGGGGTGACAGCACCTTCCTGTCGAGATATTCCACCGCTAGAACAACCCCAGCAGAGTAAACAACCAGGCGAGGCGAAACGTCAACACTGGCTAAGTCACAATCTCATCATCAAGCCAACGCCGATGGCGACGATGACCCACTCCTTGCGGATATCAGGGCCCAAAACCTTGTTATCCAAGAGAAGGACGAGCTCATTCGTCAACTTCGACAGCAGCTCCGGGAGGAGAAGGCTCCAAGCCCACCTCCTAGACGCAGCCATGCTCCTTCGGCTGAACGGGATCTAAGGCACGTCCTGAATAATAAGAGGCATGACCGAGTTTATGACGAAGGATCCAGCAGCAGCCATCTGAATGAAGAATCAAAGAAGCTGCACCAAAAGCCGAAAGACAATGGCGACTTGAAAGAATAGCTTGACCACCAGATCAAGCAAACAATCCGCCAAAATATGGAGATTGCTGGCTTCACCCGAGATCGGTTCAACACCTTCGATACAAAGGATCTCGGTGCGTCTCCTTTCTCCCAGGAAATCAGAAACTTCTCTCTTCCAGAGAAGTTTAATGTCCCGAGGTTCGTCCTCTACAATGGGACCTCGGACCCCGCAGCACACCTCCGACACTTCATCCAAAGAATGTCGGTGTGGGGCGACGTGGATCACCTAAACTATCGAGTCTTCTCCTCCAGTTTGGGAGACCTCCCACTGAGGTGGTTCTGCGCGTGTCCAGAAGGCTCAATCTCGAGCTGGCGGCAGCTCTGGAGTTCCTGGAGAAATTCTAGGCTCACAGGGTCATCCCCAAAACGAACACAAACCTCATGGCTCTCAGGATGCGGCAAAACGAGAATGTCACCCGGTTCGCCAAAAGATTCTAGACGATCTACAGCCAGATTTAAGACACTTCTGAAGAGGTGGCTGTCAAGTCCTTCCAACAGGCTCTGCTGCCAGGCAACGAGCTTCGGAAGGACCTGGTACGGTTCCCCGTAGTCACAATGAAAACATTAATGGCCCGGGCGAACCAGTTCATTAAAACAGAAGAAGACGAGCTCGAGCCCGGGAGAGCTTTGGCCTCTACCAGGAAGAAAGGCCCTCGAAAAGAGACAAAAGATCATCTCGGAGGGAGGAAGTGGACCGAAACAGGGTTTCGTCAACCTCAGTTGTGGCCTTGGTTCCCACTTCGGGAGGTGGCAGGAAGTCCAAGCCAGACACTACCTCCTACAAGGCTGTGAACACGATCTTCACAGAACCGATCTACAAGCTCCTCAGCAAGATCAAGTCACAGCCCTTCTTCAAGTGGCCACAGCCGATGAAAGGTGACCCGTCCACCCGAGATCAGAACAAGTTCTGTGCTTACCATAAGCAGAATGGGCACAGAACCGAAGACTGCAAGGCCTTCAAAGCTCACCCCGAAAAACTCGTCAAGGACGGGCACTTGAGGGACTACATCAAGAAAGAGGGCAGGGACGACGGCAGGGCTTAGTGCCGAAATGATGATGATCAAGACAACGACGAGCCAGAAGTATCATCAACGTCAATCACCTCGCCCCTGCTCCCAAAGGGAGCAACCAAGCCCGTGCCGAGGCCAGGAGGGCCTCCCACCAGAAGCAGGTGATGACTGCCGAGCTGAAGCCTACTGCTAAGAGAGCTCGGGCGGAAAGGCCCAAGATCTGGTTCTCAGACAAGGACCTAGATGGAGTCCAGCTCCCCCACAACGACCCTCTAGTTCTCACCCTAAGGTTGAAGAACTTCTTGGTCCAAAGAGTCCTGGTGGACCCTGGGAGTTCATCAGAGATCCTTTACTACAATTGCTTTAAGAAGATGGGTCTCAAAGACAAGGATCTCCAGGCAACACGCACCCCAAAGGGCAGAGTCTCTCTGAGAATCCAGGTTGGAGGCGCCTCCATGCAAGCTAACTTCCTGGTGGTAGATGTACCATCCCCATACAATGCAATAATGGGGAGAACCTGGCTGCACATTATGAAAGCCGTGCCCTCCACCCGTCACCAGAAACTCAAGTTCTCATTGGAGAACGAGAACGGCCGAGTCGAAGTGATTACGGTCAGAGGCGACCAGCACATGGCCAAGCCGTGCCTGATGGCCATGGTACCTGGCGAAGCTGAATCATCACAGGTTCACATGGCCGAACTGGACTGAGAGGCCGAACTCGAGGATGTCGGCCGAGCCCCAGAACAGAAAAGCATTGAAGACCTCACAGAGATCAGGATCGACCCCAACGACCCTGAGAGATACTTCCTACTGGGGAGTCAGCTTCCTGAACCTGAGAAGACCGAGCTGTTAGACTTCTTGTTACAGAACAAGGAGGTCTTTGCATAGACTCCCTACGAAATGCCTGGCATAAGCCCCGAAGTCATTTGCCACAAGCTGAACGTGGACCCCAAACACAAACCAGTGATCCAGAAAGCTCACAGAATGTGGATCCCACAAACCGAGGCCGTGACTGAGGAAGTCCAAAAGCTATCAGAAGCCAAGGCGATCAGGGAAGTCCATTACCCGGAATGGCTGGCCAACACAGTGGTGGTCAAAAAAGAAGAATGGGAAGTGGAGGGTCTGCGTGGACTTCACCGACCTCAACAAAGCCTGCCCCAAAGACAGCTTCCCCCTCCCGAAGATCGACCAGATGATCGACACCACAACCGGACACGACAGAATGAGTTTCCTCGATGCTCTTACCGAGGTTACCATCAGATTCCAATGTCCGGGCCTGACCAAGAGAAAACCGCATTCATAACACCCAGAGGCATTTACTGCTACAAGGTCATGCCATTTGGGTTGAAGAACGCGGGAGCAACTTACCAGAGGCTGGTGACCAAGATGTTTCAAGCCCAGCTCGGCAAAACAATGGAGGTCTACATTGATGACTTGGTCGTCATGTCTAAAAGGTCATAGGACCACTTGGCAGACCTGGGTCAAACATTCGACATCCTCAGACAGTTCCAGCTGAAGCTAAACGCATCTAAGTGTGCATTTGGAGTCGGCTCCGGTAAATTCCTGGGAACCTGGTCACCAGAACGGGGATTGAAGCGAACCCAGACCAGATCTCAGCAATCCAAGGGGTACAAAATCCAACCTCGGCAAAACAAGTTCAAAGGCTCACAGGCATGGCTGCCGCGCTCAATCGCTTCATCAGCCAGGCTTCTGACAAATGCTGACCCTTCTTTCAGCTTTTGAGGAAAAGCTCAAAGTTCTAATGGACCCCAGAGTGCGACCAAGCTCTACATGAGTTTAAACATTACTTATCTTCACCACCCCTGCTGTCAACACCAAAGCAGGGCGAAGTGTTGTACTTGTACCTGGTGGTCTCGAATCATGCAGTGAGCTCGGTACTCATCAGAGAAGAAAACGGGCAGCAAAGGCCTATTTATTACACGAGCAAGATCCTTCTCGATGCCGAAACCAGGAACTTACAACTAGAGACACTTGCATTAGCACTCATCAGTGCTTCTCGCAAACTATCCCACTACTTCCAAACATACACCATCCTGGTTGTTACAGAACATCCGCTCAAGTCCCTTTTCCGAAAGGCGGACTTCTCTAGAAGAATCTCTAGATGGACTGTCGAACTGGGACAGTACGATATCAAGTATCAACCCAGAATGGCCATCAAAGCCCAAGTCTTGGCAGATTTCATTGTGGAATTCACCTCTCCGAGTTTGGCATCAAACAGTCCAATACCAAACTGGGGGGCAATAAGGATAAGGAAAAAGTCACCGAGACAGAGCAAGAGCAGTCTTGGAAGCAGTTCCTTGACTCAGCTTGGAAGGTCTTCGTCGACGGATCCTCAACATCCGAAAGGGTTGGCGCTGGCATAGTCCTCCAATCACCGGAGGGCCTTGTCATCGAACAAGCCCCGACACTTGGCTTCAAGGCATCCAATAACGAAGCTGAGTACGAAGCACTCATCGCCAGGCTAAACAACGCCAAAATCCTGGAGGCTCGAAAACCGGTGGTCTTCAGCGACTCCCAACTGGTGACAAGCCAGCTCAACGGAGATTACCAAGCTCACGACGACAGGATGGCGGCCTACCTGACTCACGCAAAAGAGCTCCTCTCTCAGTTCGAAAGAGCCTAAGTCTAACAAATCAGCAGAGAGTCCAATTCTCATGCTGATTCCCTCGCCAACCTCGCATCTGCTGTTGAGGCCGGGAATAAAAAAACTGTCGAGGTAGAGACACTGGAAAAGCCAAGCATAGAGCTCCAGCCACCTCGGCAGGTCGTGTTAATCTCAATCCAAGCTGGATGGACTCAATTATCGCCTACCTGAGAGACAACCAACTGCCTGAAGACAAGAACAAAGCTCACAAGACCAGGCTGAAAGCAGCTCGATTTTGGTTATCCCCGGATGGCAGGCTCTATAGGAAATCGTACACTGGCCCCTACCTCCAGTGCGACCACCCAAGCAAAGTCGAAGACTCCCTTCATGAAATTCATGAGGGCAGTCACGTTAGAGGTTGGTCACTAGCGTACAAAGCTATCAGCCAGGGCTACTGGTGGCCCTACATGCAGAAAGACGCCCAGCTGTACGCCAGAAAATGCAAGAAGTGCCAGAAGTTCTCACACTCCCTCCACCAACCAACACAGGACTTGATCCCACTCTCCAGTCCATAGCCCTTCACTCAATGGGGCATGGATATTGTGGGACCACTCCACCGAACTCCAAGGAATAAGAAGTGGCTCATAGTAGCCACCGATTATTTCACCAAATGGGCGGAAGAACTCCTGAGTGTCCTATGGGTATATAGGACAACTCCGAGATGCTCCACCTCGGTTACACCCTTCTCTTTGGCCTACGGAATGGAAGCAGTGATCCCTCTTAAGGTCGGCCTCTCGACCCTGAGGTCCAAGCTCTGCGATCAAGGACTGAACGATGTAAACCTGGCCCGAGAGCTGGACCTAGCTGAGGCATGAAGAAAGGCAGCACTTATTCGCCTAGCTGCCTATCAGAAACAGCTGGCTAGGGGCTACAATCGGAAGGTCAAAGAAAGGAGATTCTCGGTTGGAGAGCTAGTCTTGAAGAAGACGCTCCCCGGGGACAAAAACCCGAACGAAGACAAGCCGGCACCAAACTGGCACGGACCATTCAAAGTGCTCTCAGCTGTAGGGCGATCCGTGTACAGACTTGAGGACATGGAGGGTAAAGAGTTACCACGACCATGGAATGCGATGCACCTCAAGAAATATTATTTCTAAAATGTATTCGAGTTCGGATATCAATGAAAATCATTCTTCTGGAAGAATCGCTCTCCCTTGTTCTCAAAAAACACTCTTTCAAGTCGATCGGCTCGGTAATAGTACCATCCATACTCGGCTCGGTGACAACATCAGCCACATCCGGTTCAATAAAAGTACCAACCATATTCAGCTCGGTGACAGCACCAGCCATATCCGATTCAGTAAAAGTACCAACCATATTCGGCTCGGTGACAGCACCAGCCATATCCGGTTCGGTAATAGTACCTACCATTTTCAGCTCAGTGACAGCACCGGCTACAGCTCGGCAGCAGTGCCAGCCATATCCGGTTCGGTGACAGCACCAGCCACAACTCGGCAGAAATGCCAGCTGTACAGCGGCTCGGTAACAGTACCAGCCATATTCAACTAGGTGACAGCACCAGCTGCAGTGCGGCAACAGTGCCAACATTCAGCGGTGCGCTTGGTTGCAAAACCAAGTACAGTGCCACAAAAAAAGGAATACCTACCTAACTTCCAGGGGGCACTGGGAAACAAAAAGAAAGAGACATCAACCTCGGCGTCCAAGAACATCTTAGGTTGCAGAACCGAGGTGAATATCTTAGTCAGGTTAAAGATTTAGCCCAATTTGTCCCCTAATGATTATAGTTGCAAGTTTCTGAGGTTTCAGTTATTGAACCAAGCTCGGTTACTTAAGTGAAATTTCTATCTCCAGTATACGAGGAGTTAGGTTAAAACGAGAAAACCATTTCAGCCAAGCATGGAAAGAAATGTCAATTTCATTTAAAAGAAGATTTATTACATCAATAGAAAATAGATACAAAAGGAGAAGAATTCAAGAGGCGGCAGCTTCAGCGTTGCAATCAATCTCCATCTGTGCAACTGTGACTTCCGGGAGGGCTTCAAGGTCGGCCGGGGTAGCTTCAGGGTTGGTCGGGCAAGCTTCAGGATCGGTCGGACAAGCTTCGGGGCCGGCCTGTAAGGTGACGGCTTCAAGCGCAGCATCTACCACTGGAGGAGCCTCAGAGGACGGATCGGGGGCAGAGGGCGGACCAACGGTTGAAGAAAGGGCAGGGTCCAAGCTCTGAAACTTGGGAGGATACCTAAAAGCAGGATCATCCTCGGGAACTCGAACCTACTTCAAGGCGGCCCTCCACCCGAACTCCCAGGCTCGCTGGCAGATCCTGTGCATCTGCGCCTTGTATTCCGCAGTCACCTCTCGGATCCCCTCGTCATAGGCAGCGTTGAACTCGGCCTGAAATTTCTCTTCGAGTTCGGCCTTCTCCATCACCAGAGCAGATTAGAGTTCGGCCTTCTTCTCCCCTAAGGTAGATTCAAACGCAGCCCTCTCCTCTTTCATGGTGGTGACAAGGTCGACTGCCAGCCTTCTTTGTGTGTTCACCACTTCCTCTAGCTTTTCAACCTCGGCCGACGCCTTTTCGAGGTCGGCAACAAGACCAGCATTCTTGCGCGCCTCTTCCCTCAGCTGCTCGTCCTTGGCGTCCAAAGCCGCCTGAAGACTCTCTTTCTCAACTTCCAGCCCGGCGATCTTGGACTCGGCATCTCCCAACCTCCCTAAGCCGACCTGGCATTTCTGCACCACCTGCGGGAGAAACAAGCGTCAGAAGACATAAACCGAAGTCAAATACACTGTGAAATGTTCTCAAAGACTTACCGAGATGGCTAACCGCATTGTTGAAAACAGCAGCGTTGCATTATCCAGCCTCCCCCACTTCTCTGTCCCGGGGTAAGGCACACGCTCGCCCCAGGGTGGCCACCACGAAGGGACTGCTGGCTACGCGGTCCTCCACTTTCAGTGGCCTCCCAGCGTCAACTTCGAGGTCCGGCCTCCAAAGAGCCGGCCAGGAGGACTGAGGTGCTACCTCGCTGGATGACGGCTAGGCCTAAGAGCTGGGCGATGCCTCAATCCTGGGCCTCTTCCCTAGCCGGCCCTCCACCCCCGAGACGTCAGTAGGGCGCTCCCGTTCTCCCACACTTATAGAAATCACCGGGGGCGAATCACTGCCAACGATGGCGACTGGGGAAGTCGAAGCAGAAGTGGGGGCGACGGGAGCAGGAGCTAATGGTGAAGACGGAGAGCATCGCCAGCAAGCTGGGGGACATCTGGAGCCCGGTCCCCAAAAGCCAGGGCCTCCAGATCCTCGATCACAGCACGAGGACGACGCCTGCGTAACATCTCTTCTTCTTCTTCTTATTCCAAGCTGATAGAGACGGCAGCTCGACTCCTCGACCGCGAAGAAGTCTCGGCAACGGCTGCAGCGGTCTCGGCTGGCCCCGAATCTGAACAGTACGAAGAAGCTCTGTCACCCGACTCAATAGGACACCCGGCGAGGACTGCAAGCGTCACTTGCTCCCCGCTATCTTCTTCCCCAAAAACAAGGGACTCTCCCCAAGTTCCTTTCCTTTTGTTGAAGGAACGGTACCTCGGTTCGTACCCCAAAAGCGACCAGGCAGCTCGGGTGCTGTGACCGTGGTAGTTCGTCACTAGCCGGAGCCAGGTGTCGTTTCTTACCCAGCCGGTTCTCTTGGTCGTCTGCCTTCTCTTACGAAAACCTGCACAAGCAACAAAATGTCAGTCCGGCGGAAATAAAAACAAAGACAAAGCCAAAAGATTTCGGTCTTTACTTGGAGGGTCCCCGAAGTGTCAAGGGATTCTGACTGCTCTTGACGCTAGGGTCTCAGACTCGCCGAACTCCCACTCACCCGAGACGAACAGGCGATCGTCCCCTACATATCTGTTGGAGTCCTCCAAGGCAGTGACAAAACCGGACCGGTTCGCCCTCACTCGAAGGTAGTAGACGTCTCCAGATTTGCAGAGGTCATACACATCCTTGATGTCATTCACACCCTTGATGTCATTCACACCGAGGTTGATCCCTAGGATCCTATTCAGTTCAACTACGCCCATTATTATTTTGAAGCCGTTTGGCATAAGTTGACAGGGGCAAAGATTCCATTCTCTCAGGCACGCCTTCAGAAGCGGATGAAGGGGGAATCGAACCACACCTTCGATCACAATCACTAACCAGAATGGCATCCAGCTGTTGTGGAAGATGCTGCCATCAAAGGGATCCTCAGGGTTATCTAACCTAACCAGGACGTCGTCCGGGATTTTGTATTTGACCCTAAAATCAGCTACGGCCTGCGAGGTTTCCAGCCAGTGCCTATAAATCCTCATTCCTAAAAGCTCGAAGAAGACAGAGGAGAGGGAAAAAGAACAAAAACCCTAAAAAAGGGATGTGCAGTGGAGGACGACTTAATGGCCGAAAGGACTCGAAATCACGAGTTCGAAATCACTGGCCTAGTAGCAGGCGAGTTCTCTTCTCCAGCAGAGTCTCCCCTCTCCGATGAACACGAAAATGAAAATCAGGGAGAAAAGCGCCCTAATTTGTAATGGAGGCGTCGTTTCTATTTTCAAAGACAGCTGTACAAGGCGTCCCTCGAGCACTCCTCACGCCTCTTCAAAACGATTAGACGGCCGCCCAGACAGTGACATGTGGCACCAACAGCACATTTCCCGCAGGCTATTAAATGCCTCGGGCAGACGAAAGGACAAGCCTCGATAAGGATTAGACGTCGACCATCATTACCAGGATGAGGAAGAGCATTCACTCCAAACTCATTACTCAGAGAGGCTCCATCATCACGGTGCTCAACTTCCGCGCTTCGGTATCAACACCAGCACAACAGCAACATTCAGCTCAGTAGCAATACCAGCTCGGCAAGGCCGCTTAGCTTCCAACCTCGAAGAGTTGGAGAACTCTAAGAGATCAAAAGCTAGGGGGCAATTGTGTGGGGAAATCCCATAATACCGGGATTAAGCTAAACCTCGCTGACAGTACCAGATAGTTCATCTTGATCTCGGTAACCCGCATCTCGGCAATTCGGCAAAGAATGTCAACTCGACAAAGACCACTTCTGGTCTCAGTAAGAGTACTAAGGGCCGGAAGTAGACCGTCACGCTCCTATGAGAAGTACGGACGTGCACTGACAGATAGGGTGGCGCGTGATAGAGATAAGAAGTTGACTTTATCACCCCATCACGTCAGCAATCCTAGGGAGAATGGGAGCCGTCCGATGGGACACTCCCTTTTCACCAACCCATTCAGTATCAGGGTAAGGCCCGATGGGACCTTACCCCCACCTACCTCCACTCAACAAAAAGAGATGACAGGACTTCTGCCTATATATCCACATGGGGGAGTCCTCTAGAGGTAGGTCAAAAAAAAAACTCACACATACAAACTACACTATCACCATCTTCTCTTCTCGACTCTACCTTTGCTTAGTTGCAGAACTAACTCAGGCATCGGAGTGCCTTCGGCTGACGGCAGCCAGGGGCCTCTGACCACCATTTCTTTTCTTCCCTTTCAGGTCTCGGGCGTTCGGTCTTTCCCTAAAAAGAGTTATACTTCCTCCTAATTAAGTGAGTGTCATTTTTAGCACTTACAAGGAAGTTGTTCGAGATAAAAGGCGTTGTTACAAAGTTTGGCAAGGAACGAGAAATATGGAATACTATGAGATGTATAAGAAGGCAAAGAAAGAAGCTAAGAAAGTTGTAAGTGATGCAAAGTTCAAAGCATATGACGACCTATGTAATACATTGGGAACAAGAGGAGAGAAGGATTTTTTAAGCTTGCAAAAATAAGGGAAAAGAAAAGTAGTGGCGCAGCCTACATCCACAATCGGGATAATAGACCAATCTCCCGAATGATTGATCGAATCCAAGATGGATTCAAGCCACTAGGGCACCAACAAAACCATGAAAACAAACATGGAACTCAGAAATTGGAACTCAGAAATCTTATTATCAATTGAAATTAAGCATGTCTGCTACAATGAAGGGCTCCTCTATATATAGTGTATTAGGGGTTCTAAATAAGAAAGCTACCAATTCTGATCAAATAACAAAACAAGAAATGATTCCCTAATTAGAATTAAGATATAATTAGAATGCCACAGTAGCTTCTCAGCCAATTGGGCCCGTGGGCTCAACCCAATGGACTGGGTTAGATGGCTGGGTCCATCATGTGGGCCTAGGGGCTCTTTTAACCTGTCGTACTACATCAACTCTCCCCTGCTTGAAAAAGCTCGACTCCAATGAGTTGAGAGCTTGATAACACAGGAGAGAATCCGACCACAAGTCTTGAAAATGTCCTATGGGGTCGAAAATCAATCACACAAACTTTTGGTTTTTCTTGTGATCTTCATTCTCTTGACATGACTTGGAAGTTTGATGCAATCTTTTCCTTCGTCTAAAAGTAGATCAGAAGTATCGCTTCTTCTGATGTTTGCATTGAGCTCGGATGAGTGATTAGACCATTCAAAGCTTCAGTTGTTTCCTTCGAACCAACAGATCATGAACAATGACTATCTGTTGTTGATTGCCGAAAATGAAGTCAATGCGAGGAACTTCAACTACTTGATCTTCATGTGAAACCATTGGGACAAATGATTTGATTGCCGGTGACGCAATTGGATTTTCTAGAAGTGGCATTAGGAGAGTTAAGGGCCTGACCTGCAGTTTAGGCCTGATTTGAGTCCGAACCCAAGTCCAGCCTATTAACCAGAAGCAAAAAAAAAAAAAAGAGGTGCAGAATTTTATAGCCCGAGTACGGTGGGCCCAATTTCAATCCTATCCTTTCAGAGTATCATCATCCCAGCCCATCAGGCAACAGTATTTGGATCATCTGGATTTTTGATTTTTTTATGCGATTTCCAAAGCCAAATTAATCCTTTCAAAGAAAGGCATTAGATTTTTATGTTTCCTCATTCAAATTAATATGAAACACATTGATGCCATTATATATCAGTTCATATTTGGAAATCAATATTTTGAAATGGAGTTCTACTTTGAACAGTAAATTAATTTAAAGCAAGGAAATTTAACCGTTGATGAATATACCTTGCGGTATCAAGAGTTGGAATGTTTATGCAGTTTGAAGGAGAGATAAGAATGATGCAGCTTGTTATATTAAAGATCTAAAGCCGGACATACAAACAAAAGTAAACTTTTGTGATACCATTCCAGAAGCGTACAAAGCAACTATTCGTGTAGAGCACATGCTTCAAAAAGCACGCATGTGTCAATCTCACTCTCAAGAAAGAAAAATTCAGCAAAGACCAAGAGCCCATGTTGTGGAAAGACTTTTTTCATAAGATAATCCCACTATTGTCATTCGTCGACTCCTTAATATGAATGATACAAAAAAAGAATGGAGAAGGGCTAAGAAGTTTCACACGCGGGTAACAGTCAAAGACAAGTCCGCTAATTTGATTATTGACAATGGTAGTGCAATAAATTTTGTCGCACAAGAGGTCAATGACAAACTTCATTGGCCAACTAAGAAGCTTCCTAAGCCCTACCTAGTCACATGGTCTAATGGTCATGTCATCCCCGTGACTCATAGATGTTTGGTATCATTCAAGTAGGGCCATTATGAGGACAAAAATTTGGTGTGATGTGATTCATATGAATATTGCTCATATTATTTTTGGACGTCCATGGCCTTTTTATCGAAAAGTACACCATAATAAAGAGGCGACCATGTATACCCTTTTGTGGAATGGAAAAAGCGTTATGCTCGTTCCAATGACATCGACAACCTCATCTTTGTCTACATCTCCTTCCATCGAACCAAAGAAAGAGCCACATGAAGAGCAAAGAGTTGAAAGAGCAATCATGATTGCAGCACAAGAGATACCAGTCATGCCGGCAGACATCAAGGGTGCAATAGATGAGCAAAAGGCAAAGTTGATCTCATGGAAAATTCAGTACAATATGATCAAGATTGTGTTCACCATGAGCCACAAAAGGTAGAAGACGAACAAGGGCAAGAAAACATTGAAGACTCTGATCGAGTTGCAACTTGCAAGAAGATTGAACATCTGGCAGATCTGTTTGTAATGCTACTTCAGTTAATAATACAATTGCTTGAGTTCATCGTGAGTTTCATGGTTATGCTTGTGCACCAGTGGCTGAATCCATCTTTGGATTCAATCAATTCTTCGGGAGATTGGTCTATATCCCGATTGTGGATCTGGGCTGCGCCAATTTTTTTCTTCCGCTAGGTTTGGGGGATTCCGGGAGTGGGTGGCGCAGTGGGGAACAGTTTTGGATGGTGGAGAATGGTTTGGTTGCAGGGGCTTCGAACGAGAAAGGGGTGGGGGGTGCTTGGTCGGACAAGAGGGCTGGGGTTCTCTGAGCTAAGTCGGCCAGAATGGGAAGGGATTGGAGAGTGGAATTGGAGAAAGAATCTGAGGTGGTGATTGGATTTCTGGAGGGTTGTGTTAGGGATGGTGTTGGTTTGGGTTTGAGTGATGGTCGGCTGGGAATGGATTTGGCAGGGTTTGGGTTTCTCAATAAACTGGGATGGGTAGAGCGTGGAGAGATGTTGGAACGGATGGATGTTTTGGCTAGATGACAATGGAATAGAAATCCAGGAAGAACTTTTGTCTTCCCGGCGATCCCTCTTCATCTCTGATACCAAACTGGCACAACCCGGATCCACAATCGGGATAATAGACCAATCTCCCAAAGGATTGATCGAATCCAAGATGGATTCCAGCCACAAGGGCACCAACAAAACCATGAACACAAACATGGAACCCAGAAATCTTATTATCAATTGAAATTAAGTATGTCTACTACAATGAAGGGCTTCTCTATATACAGTGTATTAGGAGTTCTAACTAAAAAAGCTACCAATTCTAATCAAATAATAAAACAAGAAATAATTCTCTAATTAGACTTAAGATATAATTAGAATGCTACAGTAGCTTCTCGGTCAATTGGGCTTGTGGGTTGTTTCTCAGCCAATTGGCCTGCGGGCTGAACCCAATGGACTGGGTTGGATGGTTGGGTCCATCATGTGGGCCCAAGGGCTCTTTTAACCTTCCGGATTGCATCAAGTAGGGACTTAGACCATGTAAAATGTATTAAAAGCAATGACCAAAAGGTTCTATTGAAGGACAATGATATCAAAGAAAGGTGGAGGGAATATTTTAGCAAACTTATAAATGAATAATATGTAGGGGACGTAAGAACAAGCGAGGATGCTTTGTTAGCATAACATACTTTTTTTTTGCAGAATAAGGGTGGTGGAAGTGAAGAAAACATCGAAAAAAATGAAGACATGAAAGTCTACAAGTCCATATGGCATTCTGATAGAGACTTGGAAATGCTTACGAGAAGTAGGGGCAATTTGGTTCACTAGGCTCTTCAATTAGATATTAATAAAAAGGAAGATGTCGGATGAATGGAGAAGTGCGGTTCTACCTATATATACGAACAAGGGAAATATACAGAACTGTACCATCTACCATGGGACTAAACTTAAGAGTCATACTATGAAGTTTTAGGAGAGAGTAATAGAGTAAAGACTTAGACAAAAGACCAAAATATCTGAAAATCAATATGGTTTTATGCCAGAGAGGTCACCTATGAAAGCGATCTCCTCACTTAAGGCAATTAGTGGAAGAATATCGAGTGAAGAGGAAAAATCTGCATATGGTCTTCATAGATCTAGAAAAAGCCTATGACAGGGTACCTAGAGATTTAATTTTGTGGGATTTAAATAAAAGGAATGTTCCAAGAGGTTATATTGAAATTATTACAAACATGTATGAAGAAGCAGTAACGAGTATGAGAACTACATGTGGAGAGACGGGTAAGTTCTCGGTGACTATAGGTTTGCATCATGGGCCAACCCTAAGCCCTTATCTCTTTGCATTGATTATGGATGAGTTAACTGCTCATTCAAAAGGAGGTACCTTGGTGTATGTTGTTTGCAGACGATATAATGTTGGTGGATGAATCGTGAGATCGTGTGAATGCAAAACCTGAAAGATGGCGGGAGGCTTTAAAATCCAAAGGCTTTAAAATAAGTCGTACAAAGACAGAATATATGGATAGCAACTTCAGTGGGCATATACAAAGAGCTGAAACTACTATGAGAATTAAAGCCCATGAGATACCACGAACAAATTCTCTCTAGGTAGCACTTAATTGCTATATACGATGAATACAATAAAATCAGACTCATACGACTATGATTTTATGAATCAGATGAAAGAATACTGAACTTAATTTTTTTCTTTCCGGAGCCCCTTCTATCCATCCCCAAGAAAAAACAAAAACAAAAAAAAAAAAGGATTTGTTTCCATTACCCCGGCTCAATAATTAGTGAGGATGAGGGGATTGATGAAGATGTCAAACATAGGATAAAAGCGGGGAGGTTGAAGTGGAGATTGCTTCTGGAGTATTTTGTAACCGACTAGTGCCAACAAAATTGAAGGGAAAGTTTTATAGGACAGTGATTAGTCCAGCTATGACCTATGCGGCAGAAAGTTAGCCAATTAAGAAGCAATATATGCACAAAATGTATGCAGTAAAGATGAGAATGTTGAGGTGAATGTGTGGTAAAACTAGAGAGGATAAAATTAAAAAAGAGTGATTTTGAGAGCACTTAAGGGTAGCATCACTAGGGGATAAAATTAAAGAAACCGTTTGAAATGGTTTGAGCACATCCAATGCAAGCCGGTAACAACGCCGATGAGGAAAAGTTCAGTTATGTAGGTAGATGGCCCACCAAGGGGAAGGAGTAGGCCAAAGAGGACGTTGATGGAGGTAGTAAAAATAGACCTAAAAAACTACAACTTATCTGAGTATTTGACTCAGGATAGATCAGAATGGAGAAACAAAATTCATGTTGCCGACCCCAACAAAGATGGGACAAGGCTTTGACGATGATGATGAAAGCAATTGCTTCATGGCAAAGGGCACCGCTCTAGGCAGAGGTTGAAACAAAAATAGAGAGAATACAAAGATCACAAGAACAAAGGGCATCTGTTATGGGCCAAATGATAGAAACAGAGAGAAAAATACAAGGATCAAAATCTCTATCTATTCCCCAAACAAGCTCTCTCCCCTCCCTACCTAGGATTCATCAGTGTTTTCCTTGAATCAATCATGTTTTATATAATAAATCCTTCATTGATCATAGTATGCAAATGATGGGACCCATCACAAATAAGCAACACCAAAATCAGTCATCTAGTTAGAAGATCCTAATATCTTGATAGTCACATGATCTCTCTTACTAGCCATCCCAATTCATCCCATTAATGTGATTTTGGGGAGACTATTCAAGATGGGGACCATCAATGGGCTGGATTTTTTGCAAATACTGCCAACTTTTAAATTGAGAATGTGTTGTGTTCGAGTAATCAACCAATGCAACTGCAATTCTAGAGTTAGTCCAAGGTTGATATTTTGGGAAAATTTAGGCTTGTTCTCAGGCCTATCCCAACCCTCAGTTACAACCCTATTTTTTTCTGCCATAGGTTGTTGAAAAAGAAATTATGATATATTTAAATATATTTATCTCATTAGTCTTTCAAAACATACAATATTCCACTATCACGTATAATTGAGAGCATGTATACCATGCAAGTAGCTGATGAAGCAAGTGTAAAATGAACTGCAAGAAGACACTTCCTTACTACGACTTGAATCTTTCCACAATCAGGTCCCATATAGCCTTCAATCAAGGGTCCAAATAGAGGTCAAGATATGAAATAAGTAAGACATTTTCTACATTTCAGCTTCAGGGAGAATTACATTCACCTTTTTTCTCTCCTAAACCCACTCTTTCCAATATACTTGTGAGATTCACTTGTAAAAACAATTCAAGTTTCTTCACTTTAGAAGCTTAACCTAGGTAGCCATGACTCAATGGAGTCAACTCGATTGGGGAGCATGGAGTCAATGGATCCTATGGAAAACTCAGTTAGACTCAATGGTCAAAAAATCATACTTGGGGGCGACTCAACCCCGCCTCTGTCACGTCCCCATTATTAATAACAGAGTTTAAACGTAAGATTAGGTAGGCTCGGTACCTATTTACCACGCATAGTATCATGAGACTACAAGTGACCATCAGGTAGATATACGTAAACAGTAATAGTTATGCAACGGAAATTGATTAAAGAACAATAAAAGCATAAGAAATACGATAAGAAGCAATCAATAGAGTTAGAGTCCTGCCACATACTCTTAACGTTAAAGGCTGTCCAGAAAAGCTACCACTAAGACATAATAAGTCAAAGGTAATTCGAGAATTTAACCAAATCCGAAACAATATCAATTCAATAATCATCGGATGATTAGTATGGCCGAAGTTCATAGAAACATAGAGTAATAAATGTAAAGTGTAACTTGTATGATAATGGGCCCAGCCCACTTGTATGATAATAGGCCCAGCCCACTTGTAAATATGAGATCTAGTCATAATGTGTACAGAAAGATAAAACCGTGTATGCTAGGATGTCTTACCCTATTTAGAGATTTAATTAGGTTTTGTTTCCATGATTTGTAGCCTCAACTTAGGCAATGTAAAGTCTATAAAGGAGAAATCCAAGAAGGCAGCATGTCGAATTGGAGCATTTCATAGAACTCTTTCTCTATCGTTCTAGTATTCTTTTGAATATGCCTCTGAATGTCATGGTATCAAAGCTTTGGTTCTAAGAGATCTCCTTCATTCTGAGAGGCTTCCTTCATTAGTCTAAAAGTTATCTCTTTGTTTCTTCTCTTCTCTCTTCCTGGAGTATCTCTGATCAAGGTGGCCCACCTCTGATCAATCACTTGTAGCCAGCAACCTACATGGTGATGATCGACTACTCTTCAAACTTCAAAGTTATTTTGAAGATTTTTCTAGATTTTTTTCTCATCTGATAAGGTGTTGTTCACCCTCTTCTTCATCTGGCGACTTTGGTGTTTTTTTCTCAAAAGGATTTCATCTCAACCATACAACTTTGTGGATATTTATCCAAATCCCATCAAACTTGGACTAGAGGACACACTTTTGTTCTCCTCCAATATGATGTCCTCTAATCTGTGATTGGACCAAGTTGTGGGGCACACGCATCTCTCCTGCACAGAAACTCAAGGTCGTCTGACACTGTTCCTTTTTTTCTATTCTGGGGCAACATTTGCTAAATGCATATCTCAGCCACTACAACTGCCTCCTTCATGCTGGGTTAGTAAAATCATCTCAGATAACATCACGGATTCTGATCTTCTGTGAATTTTTTACCATACACTGCTATTTTGAATACTTTGGTTATTTTATTGCAATCTCTGGTATTGCCTGCACCACCTGCTGCCACTTCTTCTACCCTTACTCCTAAAATGGTCCAACAAATGATCATAAATGCTTTCTCTGCACTTGGCCTGTCACGTAAACCAACATCTTCAGTATCCACCTAGTATATTGATTTAGGGCCTCCAATCAGATGACACACTCTTCTGCCAATATGACTCATATTAGGGAGTATGATAAAGACCTCTGCATCAATACTGCCGATGGTGGCAGTGTTCCCATTACTGATGTTGGCCAGGTTCCTCACTCCTTGCCCTTGCATAATGTTTTTCTTTCCCCTCGCTTAACTACAAATTTGTTATCCGTTGGTCAACTTGTTGATAGTAATTGCTCCATCCTTTTTTCTCGCTCCGGTTGTGTTGTGCAGGATCAAGTGTCAAGGAAGGTGCTAGCGAAGGGCCCTAAGCAGGGACGATTGTTTCCTCTCCAGATTTCGTCACAAGAAAGGCCCCCTTCAAAGTCTGCTTTGTTCTCTCATTTTAGTCAAAATAAATGCCAGTTGTGGCATAATCGTTTAGGACATCCTAATTCCAAAACTTTGATGTTTCTATTAAATTCTGGTTTCATTAATGATAATAAAGTTTCTTTTAAGGATGTTTCTTTTAATTGTGATAGCTGCAAGATGGGGAAAGGGAAAACCCTTCCTTTTCCTCTTCATGATTCTTTAGCTATGAAATGTTTTGATATTGTTCATAGTGATGTATGGGGTATTGCACCAGTTACTTATCTCTCATTCTCATTATAAATACTTTGTTACATTCATTGATGATTATAGTCGTTTTGCTTGGATTTGTTTTTTGCATTCTAAGTCTGATGTTTTCTCGGTTTTTAAAGTTTTCTTGTCTTATGTTGAGAATCAATTTTCTACTACCATTAAAATTCTTAGGTCTAATTCAGGGGGGGAGAATGTTTCTAAGGACTTTCAAACATTCTTGCAATCCAAAGGCATTATCTCCCAGCGATCTTGTCCTTGCACCCCCCAACAACATGGTGTGTCTGAACGAAAAAATCGACATCTTTGATATTGCTCTTTCCCTTTTGTTAACATCTTCTGTTCCCACTAGGTTTTGGCCCGAAGCCCTCTCAACCGCTATGCATGTCATAAATCGCTTACCTTCCTCTAGACTAGACAACCAGACACCTTTTTTTAGACTTTTTCAAAAAAAATCCTCTCTATGATCATCTTCATCCTTTTGGGTGTGTGTTTTGTTCTTCCTCCCACTGAGCGCACTAAGTTAACAGCACAATCCTCCATATGTGCCTTTCTTGGTTATGCTCTTAATCAAAAAGGCTATCTATGTTATGATTCTACAGCCAAAAGAATTCGGGTGTCTCGCAATGTCGTGTTTTTTGAAAATCAATATTTCTTTCCAAGGCATGGTGATTCGAATGACTGTGTCTCTTTATCTTTTTTACCATCCTTTTCAGATGCAATGCCTCCACCTGTTACTCGTTTTAAGCCGAATTTTGTGTATAAACGACGAAAGGTTACAGATGATCCTGCCTCTGGGTCTCTCGCTATGCCTACCATTACTGCACCTGATCCTACACCTAAACCACCTCTGGAGCCTCTTGCTCTTTGCCGATCCAATCGCCACATAAAGCCACCTGATCGTTATGGCTTTACTCATGCTTCATTATTAACAACTTTGTCTTCTATTTCTATCCCTAACTCGTACTCTCAGGCAGTACAGCATGATTGTTGGATACAGGCTATGCAGGAAGAACTTACTGCTCTTCAAACAAATCATACATGGGACATTGTTACCTGTCCTTCATCTGTCAAACCCATTGGATGCAAGTGGGTATAATTCGTGAAATTAAAGTCTGATGGATCCTTGGATCGCTACAAAGCCCGTCTTGTTGCACTTGGAAACAGGCAAGAGTATGATATCGACTATGAGGAGACTTTTGCTCCGGTGGCCAAAATGACAACTGTACATACAGTTCTTGCAATAGCTGCCTCTCAGTCATGGCCCCTAAGTCCTTCATATGGAATGATTCATTAAGTGAGGCTTAAAGCTGTCAAATCATCAATGAATCAATTCTAGTTCTGATGATATCATCCACATAGACAAGTAACACAGTAATCCCAGCTGACGTGCGAAGAAGAAAAAGAGGTCATATGGACTCTGTTGAAAATGAAGTCGAAGAAGGGTATCTTGAAATTTTTCGAACCAAGCTCTAGGTGCTTGTCTGAGATCATAGAGGGATCGACGTAAGTGAGCAACTTCATTACTGGAAGAACTCGAAATGCTAGGAGGAATTTTCATATAGACTTCCTCTTTTAGATCCCCATGCAGAAAGGAATTCTTGACGTCGAACTGATAAAGAGGCCATGACTGTTATGCTGCAATTGCTAACACATTGCGAACCGTAGTCATTTTTGCGACCGGAGCAAGTATCTCATCATAGTCAATACCATATTCTTGGCAATTACCAAGTGCGACTAGGTGCCCCTTATGACGATCCAACGAGCCATTAGATTTAAGTTTGATGGAAAAAACCATTTATAACCAATGGGTTTTACATGAGATGGACAGGACACAATATCCCATGTGTGATTTGCCCGAAGAGCATCTAACTCATCCTGCATAGCTTTCTTCCAACAGTCATGTTTCACTGCCTGCGAATACAAGTTATAGGAGTAGTAATAGTAGATAAGGTAGCAAATAAAGAAGTGTGAATAAAGCCATATATGTCTGGGGGATGAGTGTGGCGAGTGGATCACCCAAGTTGAATCAATGTTGGAGCATAAACAGAAGAAGGATCGGGTTTTGATGGCGGATCAGGCGGCAGGGAATGATCCGCAGGGGATGGCAGCCATGGAACATCTTTGTAACGATGCCTTTCATGGACGATGAGAGGCGATGGAGCAACATCATCAGTAAAATTGGGTAAGAGAGAGACAAAAGGAAATGAATCTTTGTGATTTGAAAAGAAAAGTTGATTTTCCAAAAAAAAAAAAAATGACATTCCGAGAAACTCGGATGCAATGAATGACTGGATCGTAACATAGAAAGCCCTTTTGGTGAGAAGCATGGCCCAGAAAAGTGCACTTCACGGATTGAGTTGTCAGCTTTGTCCGTTTAGTTGGAGGAAGATGAACAAAGCACACACAACCAAAGGTGCGCAAATGAGTATATGTTGGCTAAGTGTTGAAAAGTCTATAATATAGAGATTGTAAGACCCCACCCCGAGAGTTTCCGATTAGGGTTAATTAAGACGTGCTTTAGCTATAAGTGAGATTAGTGGAATTTGGTTAAATTTGGATTAGAATAGCTTTTTATAGCTTTGACTTATTTGGGGAACTCTTTTGATTTAGTGGGGACCTTTGGGGGTTCCTTTATTTGTGTTTTGATTAGCTTTGGGATTTATTTTGTAATTCTGGAAATCTATAGTTTGCCCCGTTTAATGTATTTTATGATTCCCGACAACTTTCGTATTTGCTCCGTTTCCATTCGAGACCTCTAGACCCTACTTTGCTAATGATAGGGGTAAAACAGTCTTTTTGCACAAAATCTGGACTCTATTTTCGATGTCTCCGAAACTCGTAAAATATATACTTTTTGGAAACTAGAAATTTCGATGAACAATTCTTCCTTTTTCGTCGAATCCATCCGAAGCTCGGAAATCGATGTTTTAAGCCCAATTAGATCCTTTAGTGGTGGGGCCCATTCCCACTTTGTATAAAAGGAGAGTCTTCTTTACTTTCCCCCTTTCTTGCAACTTTTCCTTGAGAAGAAGAGGAGTTCCAGCCCCTAGGGTTTTCTTCAAGCTTTCTTGCTTCTCCACCTCTCAACCACTCTCAAACTAGTGCTAAAGGAGAAATGGATGCTCCAATCTTCTTCCTCTCCTTCTAGGCTCTCTATTGGTACCATTTGTGAAGAGAACCCTCCATTCCACCATTCCAAGCTAGACTTTGAGCAAACTCTTGCCATTAGAGGACCTTCCATGTAAGCTTTCATTTTCATCTCTTAGATGTGTGTTCTTATAGTTATAGAGAAGCTCCATCTCAATTATTGGAAGCTTTCTCTCCCTATTCCTTGTTTTACCATTTTTAGGGCTTGAAATGTATGCTATTTTGGGGATTTTGTGTAGATTGTGGGATTTGAGCTTGGGAGAAGTGCTTAGAGTTGTTTAGCATATTTGGAGACCAAGGCAAGTGGATGAATGGATTGATTTCAATGCTTTCTTATTTTGGTGGAAAAACATGGGTTTTATGCTTCATTTCTCTCTTATGCTTTCCTATGGTTTTAATGCTTTAGAAATGTGCATTGTATGAACTCATGTTTTCCTGAGGTTTGTGTATTAGGACTTGTATCATTGTCATTTATGAGTCTTCAATTATGGTGATGATCTTTGCTTTGAATGAAGTTGGACTTTATGGTGGTTTTAATGGTTGTGAATGGGTGGTTGTTGGAAGAATTTATATGGTGATTGGGTAGATGGAAAGGCCATAAATGTTTGCTAAGGGAAGGCTTAAATGGAGTTTTGAGTTGAAGAGAAGTTGAGGTTTGGACTGCTGAAACGGAGTGTTTCTGAAGCAGTTCGCTCGAGCGAACCCTTCACAGAACTCCTGTCGCTTGAGCCAACCCATTTCTTCGCTCGAGCCTTCCGGTTCCGGAGCAGTTCGCTCGAGCGACCTCATCATTGCTCGAGCAAACCCCTCACAGAACATTGGTCGCTTAAGCCTCCACCTTTCTTGACTCGACCTTTCCTGATTCGAAGTAGTTCGCTCGAGCGAACCCCTTCCAGAGAGTTGTTCGCTTGAGCCACTCTAGTTGTTCGCTCGACCCTTCCTGACTCGGACCAGTTCGCTCGAGCGAGCCCCTCCCAGAATGCTGTTCGCTCGAACGAACCTTTCAGTTCGCTCGAGCGAACTGTACAGAATTACTGGGCTATCTCCAAACATGATCAAAAGGATGTTTTAAGGTCCAGTGAGGTTGGTTTGGAGCCCTAATATGATGTGGAGGAATAAGAGGTTATGTGGAGATTGATTTGGTATAGAACCCCAATTTCCGGAGATTTATTGTGGATAATGGACTTACCAATTTGTATAGGGGATTCGGGATGTCTCAAACCTTCTGGAGTACCATGCTATAAACTCTAATCGACATACGAGACCCTTATACCTATTGTTTAAATCCTAAAACCTCAATGTATGGTCCGAAAATATGTGGGTGTCCATGGTGGTTGCTTTTATCAAACCTTATTCGTTTTCGACAGTTTTCGCATATTAGTATAAGTGGCATTTCAAAACCACTAAAATTTGTAAATGAGTAATTGATCAGCCTTATGCATTTTGATAAGATATTATTGTATCATATGTGCTTACGAGCCTTTTTGTTCAATCTGTTTTGGGTGGTATACACCTCTTTAGATATGTATACGTTTTAAATGTGCTTTAGCCTATGAGTCGGCACCACTAAGCTTGGACGACCTTGTCGGTTTGATCCACCGACTTGGGGTCCCCCTTTAGCTTCTGTCAGCTGCAGTCTGAATTCTGTTCTGTTTTGTCACCCGGTTCCACAGCCGTGGTTTTGCTCAGTATATTATGTATATAGTTGTTTCTCATCACCTCGTGTGCTCCGAGATCAACGCCTTTAGTGTGCTCTCATCACACTAGTGGTGGAGGATTTAGCTTAAGTGTGGTTGCCATCTTGTCAGTGCCTGTTCTTTGTTATCCCTCATGATTTATCCGGCATTTGTACTTTATTTCAAACAAGGTGTCATGTTTATAACAATCATTGTTTCATTATGTTTTTAAGTTATGTTTTGTTTTCTTTAACTGTATTATCTATTCACCCACCTGCCAGACCGTCGTGTCTGACCCATTTTTGTGGTACTCAGGTCCAGTCCCCTTTATTGACTTTGAGGAGGAGCAGGAGGAGGCGGTCGGTGAACCGCAGCGATTAGTGGAATGGCAAGCTGACAATGTCATGTAGACATTGGTTTGAGCTACGAGTTGCGAAACCATTTTGGGAAAATCTATAGAATGCTTTGATTTATACTTTTGGTTGTACTGGCCTATGTTGGCCATTATTTTTGGGGAATGTTTAAGTAACTAACTTTTGTTTAAACTTCTAACTTTATGTTTTGGGTTAAGCCAATGAAATCATTGCTCACTCTGACATCATGTCGGTTACATTTGTTTATCAGTCTTATATTATGGAATGGATTATGAAATTGATTTGCTACACGCTTCCGCACCAATGTAAATGTTTTGTGAGTGTGTATGAAATCCTCACCGCGGAAACCTGTGGGAAATTAAGTAAATGTACGATCATTGTTTAAGGTATGTTCGCCCAATCATCTTCGTTCGCGGGCCCAGATCTCGGTCCGGGGTCGCGACAGAGATTGATAAGATAGGATCGGTGAGGGGAGACGATTGATTAAGTGAATTGCAGTAGCAAATGCTTCTGGCCAAAACTTAGCCGGAACTGATGATTCTAAAAGAACGGAACAAACGGTATCAAGAAGATGCTTATTTTTCCGTTCGGCAACTCCATTCTGTTGAGTATATGGACATAATCTCTGTGATAAAATCCCTTTGGTTTGCAAGAAATTTTGAAACAACTGGGACATATACTCCCCCCCTGAATTAGAGCGAAGAATCTTGATACTTGTAGAAAACTGATTCTTAACGTAAGCAAGGAATTTTTTTGAAAACATCAAATACTTCCGATTTGGAAAGCAAAAAATACACCCATGTGAACCGACTATGATCATCTATAAATGTGACAAAATATTTGTAGTTAATATGAGAAATTACGGGAGTAATTCCCCATACATCACTATGAATAATGTCAAAACATGCAGAAGCCACAAAATGATGCATAGGATAAGGAAGTATCACACTTTTACCAAGTTTGCAAGCTGCACAATCAGTAGGATGAAAAGAGACTTTATTATTATTATGAATGATCCCAATATTCAAAATGAAAGATAACATCTTAGCGTGAGGATGGCATAATCTATTGTGCCAAAGCCTCCAAACATCATGAGAAGATAAACTAGAGAAAGCAAAAGCATTTTTATTAGGAGCGGGAGAAGACAGGTGAATAGGAAAAGGATGACCACATTTAGGCCCCTTCACGATCACTCTCCCCTAAGTTTGATTACGCACAACACTACCAGAGCGAGAAAAATGGACATTACAATCATCATCAACAAGTTGTCCCACAGAGCTAAGATTGGTGGTTAAAGATGGAGAAAGAAAAACATTTTTCTGAGGCATGGAATTTGAAGCATCACCAACGGCAATAATGGGAAGATGTTCACCATCCGCAGTACAAATTTGGAGATCACCGGTATACTTTTGAATATTAGAAAGATGAGCAGGAGATGCAGTCATATAATTGGAAGCACCAGAATCAAAATACCAAGGAGTGGATGCAATTGGATGATTACATGAAATTCCAAGGGCTGAAAAAGCATTAATGATCATTTGTTGTATAGCCTCAGGAGTAATCGAAGGAGGGGGGCTGGAAGCAAGTAGTTGTGAAGGCATGACCGGTAGAGAAGCAGCATCGGAAGAGGCAGTTGCAGTGGTAGTATGATAGGCTCGAGAAGTGCGATTTTGTGGCCTCTTTCTGCATTCAGCAACAACGTGCCCATTGGCTTGGCAGTAATTGCAAAATTTCTGTTTGCACTGTGATGCATAATGACCAAACGACTTGCAACCATAGCATTGAACTTTGCTTAAGTTGCATCCCAGAGAATTTCCTTTTGTAGCATGTGAAGAGTTGCTATTAGTAACATAAGCAACCTCGAGAGCAAGAGTGGAGACATGTTGTTTCAATGCATGTTGAGTTACTTGGCTCTATTCTTCACACAGAAGTTCATTAAGACATTCATCTAAGGAAGGAGAAGGGACCAGCTCATAAGACTAGAACGGACAGCTTCATATTCAGGTCTTAATTTCATAAGAAATTGGTCGCGATGACTGATGTCATGTAGTCGTTGAATCTCTAAAAGTGTTGCATTCGAAACTTTAGCATATTTTATTTCATCATATTCAGCCCACAAATTCAGAAAATCGGAGTAATAATCTTGAATGGAAGAAGTGCCTTAAAAATATTGAGCAATCTCAAGCTCAAGTTGATACCGACGGGCAGAGTTCCCCTGATGACAGACTTTCTTCAAGTACTCCCACATGCCCTTGGAAGTTTTGTACAGTTTGAGATTGACTATGTACTGAAGTTCCACAGATCCAAGTATCCAGGTTTTGATTTTCGCATCTTTAGTATTCCAAGATAAACTCGTCTTGGGGCTTCAGATCTGTTCCAAATATATGTCCCCGCATTTCCTTGCCTTCCAAGTAAACTTGAAATAGGTAAGACCATGAGGTATAATTTTTCCCATTTAACTTAATTAGTGTAACCTCTCCATTAGTCTCAATAGATTAAGAAAAATCCACAATAAACAATCTAAACAAGGGAAACAAGAGGCTGTAGATATAAATCTAGCAAGAGAAATAGCAACAGCAGAGCCTAAAAAATCCTCAATACAGTTTAAAACAGTGAAGAAGCATAATAATGCACAGAACAGTGCAAAATACCCAAAACGAGCCTTGTCGTCAGTGGAAGAATTTCCACGTGGGCCCCATCAGATGATTATGGACAGATCAGAGGCTGGGGATGGAAGGGCAGGCGATTTTCGCAACTACTGGAAGAAGTCTCACTCAAAAAAGGATCAAAATACACAATTTGGACGACTGTGATGAAAACTTTTGGACAAAACTGAAATACCCAAAAAAAAAATGGTACATGGCCCACCTCTGATGAGCCAAAATTGCTAGAAAAATCACCATAAATAAGAAGGAATACCAGGCAACCCTGATTGGCTTATTCCGTTGTTGTCGTGATGTCGATATCAGGTGGGCCACGTTTGATCCAAGATGATCGGAGATGATTAGACTGATGAGAGGGTTTTCGAAGGCTTCCAGAGATGGAAGATCAACTAGGAGGGATCTATGGATCCCCATATCTTGAAGAGAATGAAGCACCAGACCATACGATTGTTGTCGAAGTTGGCTCTGATACCATGATAGAATCTCAAGGGAGAGAAATATTGGATTTTAATTGTATTTCTCTATTTGAGATTTCCATTCATTATATAGACATTACATGCCTTGTTTAGGCTATAAATCAGTAATCACAATCTAATTTACACACGGATATGACATGTGCAATCTTTGACTATATCCTACATATATTACAGCCGGGCTGGATATAATTGGGCCTGGATTTGCATAATAAGGGAACTAAACTAGGCTTCTTGACAATTATGTCTTGGTACTAGCCTATCTAGATAGCCTTTAACGTTAAGAGTCTGTCACAGGACTCCAACTCTATTGATTGCTTCTTATTGTATTTCATATGCTTTTATTGTTCTTTAATCAATTTCCGTTGTATATCTATTACTGTTTATGTATATCTACCTGCCGGCTACTTGTAGTCTGATGATACTACGCTTGGTAAATAGGTACCGAGCCTGCCTGACGCAGCCCCGGGACCTGATCGTAATGTAGACCAATCTCAAGAATGAGATTGATCGAATCCAAGGGATTCAAGCCCTAGGGCTCAAGACAAACCATAAACAGAGAGAGAAAAATAACTCACGTAGATAATTTTGATTGAATAATGCATGCCTTTAACAAGAGTGTCCTTCTGTATATATAGAAGACCTATTTCTAAACTAAGCAAGACACTGAAATTAGTAAAATTCCTAATCCTACTCAAAATAGAATTTAGAAAGTAATTCCTATTAAAAAACTAAATAATATAACCAATTTAGATATTGTCTCAAATAAGGATAGGGATCTCTACTTTGGAGAGATCATGTGGACCCCATCGATGGATCCGTCAGGTCCTGCAGGTCCTGGTCTTGCGGGCTGCATCAGGTCTCTCCGGCTTGAAAGAACTCGACTCCGGCGAGTTAATCGCTTGATAACGCTCATAAAGAACTGGATTTAACCGCTGAAAATCTGGTGCAGTGATCCACGTAGCATCAAAGAGAGGACGGTTCTTCCAACGGACATAGAACTTTTGAAAACCTCCTTGACGAGTGGAAACAATTTGATCATCAAGCACATCAACAATCTTATCAACAGGTGGAAGATTAGAAGGTAGAGCAATAGTCTGCTCTTCAGTTTCTCCATCATTATCATGACCACGGTAGAGCATAAGATCCTCAACGTTGAAAGTAGAACTGACACCTGAATCAGATGGGAGGTCTAGCACATAAGCATTGGAGCCAATCTTTTTGAGAATCTTGTATGGACCAGTATTCCGTGGATGCAACTTTTTAGACGCGCCAGAAGGCATACATTCTGGACGGATACGAACCATAACCATATCCCCTTCAGCAAATTCAATAAATCAGCGATGCTTGTCAACTTGCTGTTTGTAAGTGGCATTACTGGCAGATATATGTCGGCAGACGTCATTGTGCACTTGTTGCATGTGTTGAAAGAAATTGTCCGCATCGGCACTAATTCGTGCATCGACAGGTAAAGGTACAAGATCAACAGGTAGTCGCGGGCGAACTCCCGTCACAGCTTCAAATGGGGAAATACCAGTAGACCGATTGACTGAGTTATTGTACGCAAACTCAGCCATAGGTAACGCTTGATCTCAAGTTATGATGTGATCACGAACAAGGCAGCGTAACAACTGTCCAAGACTTCTGTTGACCACTTCTGTTTGGCCATCAGTTTGCGGGTGATAAGCTGTAGAGAATTTGAGCTTGGTATTGGACAACATCCATAAAGTCTTCCAAAAATAACTCACGAACTTTGTGTCACGATCAGAAACAATAGTCTTTGGGAGGCCATGGAGACGAACTTCTTTGAAAAAGAGCTTTGCAACCTTGTAGGCATCTCTAGTTGAAGTACATGGAATAAAATATGCCATTTTTTAGAAGCGATCAACGACCACAAAAATAGAATCAACTTTCCATTGAGTCTTTGGCAAACCAAGCACAAAATCCATGCTAATATCTTCCCACGGAGAATGAGGAACAGGCAAAGGCTGATAAAGTCCAGTGTTTTTCTTAGTACCTCTGGCTATCCGGCATGTCCTACATCTCTCGCAAACGCGAATAATAGTGGACTTCATTCGGGGCCAATAATATCTGTCGCTGACAAGAGCAAGAGTTTTGTCACGTCCCAAATGGCCACTACATCCTCCAGAATGCAACTCGCGGACAACATACTCACGAATGGATGTAGTAGGAAGGCAGAGTTGTGTACCTTTAAACAAGAAACCATCATGAATGCTATAATGGGGATGCTTACCAAGATCACCATTGCTGAGTTCTGCATAGATAGTGCCAAAGTCCTGGTCATCCGCATAATCTAACTTGAGTTGTTCAAAACCTGGTACACTGACAGAAATATTTGTCAACAAATGCTTCCGTCGACTGAGTGCATCAGCTATTAAGTTATCTTTGCCTCCTGTATGACGAATGTTGAAACTGAACTCTTGTATATAAGCACTCCACTTTGCACAGTTGGCATTGATCTTCTGCTGTGAATGTAGATGTCTCAAAGCATCATTATCAGAATAAAGAACAAACTCTTGGCCAATCAAGTAATGCCGCCAATGACGAAGTGATTGTACAAACGGCATAAAATTCCAAATCATAAGAAGAATACTTCTTCTTGGCATCAGAAAGTTTCTCGCTGAAAAATGCAATCAGGTGTCGCTCTTGACTAAGAACACCCCCAATGCCAACATGTGAGGCATCACAAGAAACTTGAAGACTTTGTCAAAATTTGGAATTTGCAAAACTGGGGCCTCTGTGATTGTACGCTTTATGTCCTCAAAGGCTCTGGTGGTAGAACTAGTCCACCTAAATTCACCTTTCTTCATGCATTCGGTGATAGGAGCCATGATACTGCTGAAGTTTCGAATAAATCTCTTGTAAAAGTTTGCAAGACCATGAAAACTTCGAACTTCAGTAAGTGTAGTGGAAATAGGCCAATCAAGAATTGCGTTGACCTTATCAGGGTCCATTTTAATTCCTTGTGCTGACACAACATATCCCAAGAAAATAACAGAATCACTCATAAATGTGCACTTCTTGAGATTAATATAGAATTGCTCTCGGCGAAGGAGTTGGCATACTGCATTTAGATGCTGAAGATGCTCTGTTTTGTTTCTGCTGTAGATTAAGATATCGTCGAAGTAAACGACAGCAAGCTTCCCAATATAAGGCTGCAACAGCTGTGTCATGACCCGCATGAAAGTACTGGGTGCATTGGTTAACCCGAATGGCATAACCAACCATTCATAAAGGCCATCTTTGACTTTAAATGCAATCTTCCATTCATCACATGGCCTTACACGGATTTGATGATAACCACTTCACAGATCAAGTTTAGAAAAAATACATGCATCAGTCATCAAATCCAGCATTTCATCTAATCTAGGGATTGGGAAGCGATACTTTACCATGATTTTATTGATTGCACGACTGTCAACGCACATACGCTAGCTTCCGTCTTTCTTTGGAGTGAGGAGTGCAGGTACTCCATAGGGACTGAGACTTTCCCTGATATATCCCCGTTGTAAAAGATCATCAACTTGCCTTCTTAATTCGGTATGCTCCATGGGACACATCCGGTATGCAGGCAAATTTGGCAATGAAGCTCCCGGTACAAGATCAATGACATGTTGAATATCACGTAATGGAGGTAGCTCCTTAGGCAACTCATCGGGAACTAGATCAGCAAATTTCTTCAGAAGGGGCTCTACTTCTTGTGGGACAGATGTAGTAAGAGATTCTTCTGGAACTTGCCTAGCAATCAAGGCATACATGATGCCCTGCTCTTTGCTTTCTTCTTCAAACTTCTGCATAGTTAAGATAGGGAGTGCTGGAGCTATATCAGATGTGGATGATGAGGATTTAGCAGGCAATGGAATCAACCTGATCTTGCATCCTTTCCAGTTGAAGGTATAAGTATTGTGCTCATGATCTGTAATGACCTTCAGTTTCTGTAGCCATGGTCGTCCGAAGAGAATGTGTATAACGTTCATTGGAATGACGTCACATCGAATTGTATCTTCATACTGGCCAATCCGGAAAGGGACTACACATTGCTTACGGACAGGAATGGAGTAGTTGTTGACCCATGCAACTTTATAAGGCTTTGGATGTTTCACTGTTGGTAGCTTGAGTTTCTCTACGGCTTCCTAAGAGATAACATTTATTGCGCTACCTCCATCAATGATCATGTTACAAGACTTGCCCTTGCAGTTAACTCTTGACCGGAAAATGAAGGCATGATTCCAATCTTCATTTTCTTCCTTTGCATCAGCTACTAACAGACGACGGTCAAGAAAAAGCAAAAGTAAACCGTCATCAGCTTCTGTATCGTGCAATTGATCTTCCATGGATTCATAATGAGGCTCCGCATTGAACGGCTCCGTCTCGATTTCCTCATCATACTGCTCCTCATCTTCTGGCTCATTAGTAGCATATAAATTTCTATGTGGACACTCTGCTGCATAATGGCTCTTTTGTTTGCAGGCATGACAAACAATCTCTTTTATCTATTCTTCCGCGGGTACGACTATCATTCTGATTCTGTTGCACCCGCTAATTCTGCTGTGGCAAAGCCTGCCTCGGCTGAATTGCTTGTTATGGCCTCTGTGGTGGTTGCTGGAATGGTTTAGGAGGAGGACGATAACCTTGCGTCTGAGGACGATTAAAAGTAGGTTCAGGTCCTCTTCTAGTGGAAGACTTCCCGACTTGAAAAGTGTTGCGTCTGCGCAACTGAAGTTCATGCTGAGCTTTCTGGGCTTTACAAAAGACCTCATCAACTCTGGTGTAATCAAACATAGCAACTTCTCGTCTGATGTCATTGCGTAATCCATCCCGGAATCTAGTGATAGTTAGACGATCACCAATTTTCAAATTACAATGAACAATATATACACGAAACTTGTTTTTATATTCTTCCACGGATAGATTGCCTTGCTGGAGGCTAAGAAATTCTTAGTGCGGTGTGTCAATGTAATCAGAAGGAAGGAAATTGCTCTTGAGCCTTTCTTTCATGTTGAACCATCTAGTAATGGGCTGTCCCAATGCAAGTTCATTATTTTCAACACCATACCACTAGATTCTAGCAGGACCAGATTCTAGCAGGACCCTTAAGCTTAACCTTCGTAAAGGCTATCCGCTGCTCATCATTCATGTTATACCAAGCAAAGTAGTCTTCCAGAGAATTAAGCCAATCAACAAAAACTTTCGGACTGACATCTCCAGAGAAATCAGCCACATCAATTTTAACCTTCTTTGTGATATCATCAGTGCGTGGTGGAACTAGGGGACCCGAGTTGTCTCGTTCAACGATGAGACGCGGTACAAAGTCACACATGGATTCTCGTTGCTCCGGCCGTTCTGTTTGAATGGGTGTGAGTATGTGTGAGGAAGCGGAAGACCCTTCTTTTGCTGCCAACTGTTTATTTTGCAATTCAATAAGCGTGGATTCTACGGTGCATAGACGATCCATTACCTCATCCATATCTTGGCCCAGTTTGGATAATTGTTCATCACGTTCCTTGTCGGTGAGCCAATGACTGAGATTATCGCCTCTTCTAGGCATGGCTGGAAAAAAGTGGACAGGGTCGAGTCTGGACTCAAATCGGGGCCAGACTGCAGGTCAGGCCCAGTTCAGTGCTGCCAGGACAACACGTGTGAAAGAAAAGAGTATCTTCTCCTCGGGGTTCGTGTGTAGAGAAAAAAAAAAAAGAGAAAGGGGGCTAGGGGGCTTACTGTTTCAAAGCACAAGGAAGAATGAGAAGCATGCGCTGGGAGAAAGCAGAGGATGACAACGGCAAGTGAGGGTGGGAGTGTGGATGAAGGTGATGGCGTGCAGGCGATAGAGATGAGGGAAGTTTACAGCTGCTGTGGCAACGAAGCACTGGCAATGGAGCTAAGCACAGAGACTGTGGAGCTCGACGGTGCCAGGTACGTCTACTAACTCAAACTCTCCTCTTCTCTCTTCTCTCTCCCTCTTTCTTTGATGTCGCTGCTGGGTTCCCTCTTCTTCTTCTATGCTCTGGTTTTTTTTTTTTTTTCCTGGTTCGGGGCTTCCGACGAAGGGTCTAGGTGGGGTTTAGGCAGCGGGAGATGGGCAGAATGGCTGGGTTGGGTTTGGGTTTGGTGTACTGATGTTGGGAGAGGAAGGGGAGTACGCTAGGGTTTTGGGGTTAGGGGATTAGGGTTTCGAGATTTTGGCGTTTTGGGGTTTCGGTTTTTTTCTGTGGGGAATGACGGTTAGGAATTTGGGCATGAGGGATAGGGTTGGGTTTTCTGTGGTGGTGGATGGTGGAAGGTGGGCTCTGGTTTTCGGCCGGGGAGTTTGGAGAGATTGGGTCTCGGTGAATAGTTTTGGGTTGGGAGGATGGGTGAGGGAAGGGGTCGGTCGATGGGGAAGAGATGATGGACGATGATGAACCAGGGAAGACAGTCGTTCCCCCGGCGACCGGATCTGGGCTTTGATACCAATCTGGCGCAGCCCAGAGACCTGATTGTAATGTAGACCAATCTCAAGAATGAGATTGATCGAATCCAAGGGATTCCAGCCCTAGGGCTCAAGACAAACCATACACAGAGAGAGAAAAATAACTCACGTAGATAATTTTGATTGAATAATGCATGCCTATAACAAGAGTGTCCTTCTGTATATATAGAAGACCTATTTCTAAACTAAGCAAGACATTGAAATTAGTAAAATTCCTAATCCTACTCAAAATAGAATTTAGAAAGTAATTCCTATTAAGAAACTAAATAATATAACCAATTTAGATAGTCTCAAATAAGGATAGGGATCTCTGCTTAGAAGAGATCATGTGGACCCCATCAGACGGATCCGTCAGGTCCTGCGGGTCCTGGTCTTGCGGGCTGCATCACTGCCTTTGCCCCGAAGGAGGAGGAGACATTTCAGGCTGATCAGCCTGATGAGAAAGAGTGGTGTGCCGATGACATCTACTAAGTCATCCTGACTGGCACGCGAGAGCCTTCACCTATGGATTAGAACTTTATTTTGATAATTTATGTTCAGAAGTTTGATGTAACTAATATTTTTGTAGTAGTAGACTTTAAACTCTAATCAATGGTGGTACATTACTCTGATATGTTTCATATACTTCTATTATTTAAGAAGTTTCCATGCTATACATCGATTAACCGATCAAATGTATTCATCTCACGGCGCAATTCGATCTTGTGGACCATGATTGGGGGTCAAATGACTATTATGTCATCGAAATTTTTTAATTGGCCCCTAATCTTACGTTTAACCCTATTATTAATAATGGGGACGTTTTTGTTGATCCTGTTTGTTTTGTCTCAAGTGTTGTTTTAGCTTGTCAATATAGTTCTCTTGTACGGATGGCTTTATTTTAATGAATTTTACCATGCAAAAAAATTAATAATGGGGACGTGACAGCCTCAGGTCAATTGATTTGGCTGAATATAGAGAGATTGCCTTTTCATCCCCTTTCAGAGTTCAAGTCCAACCTTCTAGATCTCCTCGGCCACTGGGTTCCCTTTAGCTTAAGTTCAACAATAGTGCTTTGGGTAATCCAGTCAATCAGGCATTAGGGAATTTTTAGGGCTAGCATGGATGCTTATCTCTTGTCCTTCTCTAGCCTTCTAGTCTTCATTCAATGAATGAGGTAGAGCTTATTGCACTTCCGATGGGGCTTCGTGAAGCCATGAGGTTGGGTCTTCGCAAAATTATTGCACAGAGTGCATTTTGTGCTATTAGTTGGGCTTCTGGTTCTTCTAACCCCCTTGTCACTTGTGAATATTTCTCAGGAGGTTTTAGAGTTGTCCTCCAAGCTCAGTGTCACCTCTTCTTATGCTAAGCGGTCAGCTAATGAGGTGGCGGATGGTCTTGCTAAAGGAGGAGTGGGGAAATTAAATTTGGTTGTTGAGTCATTCTTTCCAAAGTTTTGGCTCGTGGCCATGGGTGCCTCTCGTATCCTTTTTGTTTTGTTTTGTTTTGTTTCCTTTTGTAGCTTCTCAGTTTATGTCTCTTATGCTGCTTAGCTTCTAATAAAATTCATTTACTATTCCAAAAAAAAAAAATCTGGCCTAAATAAGGTGGGTTGCATTACATGTTAAGAGAGGCCAAATCTTTTTCTTTTCTTTTTTGAAAAGGTAACTATATTCATTGCTCGAGGAAACTGTACAGTATAGGAGAAATAAACTGACACAAAAAAACCCAAGGATCTAGGAAAGAGCAACAGAAAGGCTAAGGGATTAAACCCAAAAAAAAACGAGGGCAACAACCCCAAAACTACAAAAGAAAAAAAAGGGACATTAAACAAGAACAGCCAAAGCAAGTTTAAGAACTCACATAATTTGGCAAGACAGGAGCATCTACCTCCATTTGGTCACATTGAGTAAGATTTATGTGTCAGGTAATCTTGTATTTTCATTATTTTGTAAGTAAAGCTCTGAACTCAGTAACTAAAAGAAGAGACTAATAATATCAAACTTTTATAAGGTAAGGTGAGACCAAAAAATAAAAAGGAAAAAAGAATATCAGCAAAAAAACAACATACCTCCAACACTTGGATGGCTGCCGAAACAGCATCAATACATCCACTAGAATCCTGAACCACACCAAAAGAAGAGGCATCAATTAACATGCATGAGTAGCATGGAATCGGTAAACACGCACATGAAATGGCAAGGCCAGTTTGGTTGCACATAAGATTGAAAATGGGGCCCCAGTTTCCCCATTAGCCAACAAAACCGACCAAAAAAAGAAAGGTATACATCATTTTATAGTCCTAACATATAATCAGGTTTGGGTCCGGATCTAGCATCAACCGTACCCAATTACAATTTTACCAGAGTATAATATTAAAAAAAAAAATATGAAAGATATCATTATACACATTTACCTATTCATGTACATGAAATATGTGTTACCAAATAATTATATGCTGCCGTATTTAGTAACAATGGGTAAATCATCCGGCTCCCAAATTGGTCTAGGTCCATTTATTTTAGACAAAGGAACCAACCTTGAGTCAGACCTTTTACAGCCTTACTTATTGAACTGCAGCCAAACCTGGGGGGCCGCAACATGGAAACAGAGAAGGAATAGAAACAGTTCTCCCCAGTCAGGGGAAGCACTCAACCAGATATTTGCGTCATTCAGTAGGGAATTGACGAGAAGGGGCGAAAAGTAGTCATATTAAACAATAATGGCTCCATTAATACTTGCAACCAAAAAGGCCAAGATAAAGTCAGAAAAATGTTTAAGCATTGTAACCATAATTATTCAAAATACTAAAGTATCTTAAAATACTAAGCCAAAAGTGAATTTCACGATTGGTACGAATTTTGATTGGCAACAAATAATACTGTAGTGTAGTTAGACTTGTAGAACTTAGAATGCAGGTAATTAGAACCCACAACCTAAGTAGGTAAAAACGCTCCAAAGGTACAACCACAGCACAACGTTTTTCCACGGAAAAAAGAATGGAAAATGGAAAAATTTTCCCACGGCATTTAAAAAACCAAGGTTGGTGCAGCTCTCTTCTCCTCGAGGAAAACCGGATAAACGAACTAACTTTTCTCTGCGATTTGATTAGCAGAAAACCAATTTTAAGGGGAAGGGGAAGGAGGAGGGCGGAAAAGGTTTTCCGTGGAAATCGGAAAAAGTATTCCGCCCATGGAACTTGTTTTCCGCAACGCCGCACGAACGTGCCCCCCCCCCCCCCCCCCCCCCCCCTAATACAATCAATTGAGATGAGAACTGAAGAAAATTGAGTCCCTGGAATGGAAGTACCTTGAGAAGAACAGAAGCTGCAGCAAGGCAAGCTCGTTTCATGGATCGCCTGAGGGATTTCTCATTGGAAGGCGCGTGGAAACCGGCTCCCACATGAACCGCAACAAAAAACCTAGGGTTA
The DNA here is from genome assembly GCA_029852735.1 of Persea americana. Lineage (NCBI taxonomy): Eukaryota > Viridiplantae > Streptophyta > Magnoliopsida > Laurales > Lauraceae > Persea > Persea americana. Next base: position 16,141,379 of record CM056820.1, on the reverse strand, counting down.
GGATTTTCTTTTTTATCTCCTTCGCCAACCATATCTCTGCAACAAGGAAGTATAAACTCGGCTTTTGCTCCGCTAAAGCTCGGTGAGAGCATGAAATTTATTTGGAATGTGATCCAAGAAGCCGAACAAGTAGATATAACCACCCTCCCCACTAGCTGTAGCAATGTAGCATGAATGCATGATCTAAGTTTCTTTTTAGAGGATTTTACTAGATAAATCCCAAAATACAGTCATTAATCCCAAAGGGTCCTCGGAAAATGTGCAACACCAATGTGGTCTTCCCGCCAGTTTTCTATTGGCTGCCATAGAGGATGATAGTGACATCAAGTGCATGTTAACACTTGCAAACCAAAATACAAATGGGATATATTTATACATCAATAGAAGACCGATTGGTTATGCAAACATATCGGAGAACAAAGAAGGTACATAATTTTTTTAGTCGTATTTTAAACAACGCAGAAAACTATTTATAGTTAATGTCTAATATAGTTCTTTCCATGTGTTTGTCTTGAAGGTCATTTGGGATGGACATGTGTTCTTTATGAGGCAAACAAACTGATTATTCGGCAAGCAATCATGATGTGAAGTGCAACGTACCTCCCGTTGAAAGGCATGAAAATTCTACTGTCAATCTATGCGAAGACGAAGACATTCATTTCTCAGCAGAGCAGAACATTGCTAGCAATGAATTGGCGAAGGAAAGTTATTGTGTTCTCGTTGACCGTGTTGATGTAGTGAACATTCCTGATGACAGACAGTTTGTCACTATTAATTCTGCGAACACAAGAGCCAATCTTGCAGGGAGTTCAAGTGAAAGAGGCAAAAGACCTCCGATGCAGAATGTTGGAGAACATAGCTCCCATAATTGGAAAGTTATATTCGAAGATGACATGGCCCCTGAAGAATTTGATACACAGTTGGAGCACAGTTCATCTTGGGAGATGTGGCTTGGGCGCGAATTTGCGAATCGTGATGATTTTAGGAAGACTTTAGCGTAATTTGCAATATACAATAACTTCACTCTTCAGCACTTGAAGACACAACAATTCAAAGTGACTGCACGTTGCAAGGAATGTGACTATCCATGGCGCATTCATGCATCTATAATTGAGAGTGAACCACACTTCAAGGTTCGTACCTACAACTCACTCCATAAATGTTCGAAGCCAATGATGGGCACGGCACATCGGCATGCATCATCAGAACTGATTGCATATTACATTTTGGAGAAAGTACGGTTAAATCACAACATTAGGCCAAAGGAAATAATTAATGACTACCAAATGGAGTTTGGTGTCACAATTTCTTACAGAAAGGCACACATGGCAAAGGGCATTGCACTGCGCATAGTTAGAGGCTGGTATGAAGAATCGTTTAAGATCCTCCCTCTGTATTATGAGGAGTTGAAAATGATGAACCCGAGTATTGTCACCAATATTGATTTGTCAGACGACGACAGGTTCAAGAGATTTTTTTGGGCTTTTGGTCCTTGCATTCGGTCATTCACATCATCGCTTAGGCCAATGATTGCAGTCGATGCATCACATCTCCATGGCAAGTACCGAGGAGTTTTGATGGTGTCCGTGACCTTCGATGCAAACCACAAGCTATTCCCAATAGCCTTTGCGTTTACAGAGGCAGAAAGGCGCGACAGCTGGGAGTGGTTCCTCGCTAATCTTTCTGTAACACTAGGAGAACCTACGAACTTGACAGTTGTCTCCGACCACCAGAAGGGCCTTGTTCCTGCGTTGGCAAATGTTATTCCAAGTGCAAGTCATTGTTACTGTTGTCGCCATCTCGCGGAAAACATTAAATCAACCTACAAAGATCCGGCGGTTGTGATGAAATTCTAGTGTGCCGCAAAGGCATACAGGGCGTGCGAATATGAGGCTTTTATGGAAGACATTAGGGTTGTCAGCCAAGATGCATATAATTATATACACGAATTTGGTCAGCAGCATTGGGCAAATGTATTTGTTGAAGGCATGCGATATGACATGCTTACAAGTTATGTCGCTAAGTGCACCAACAGCATGTTGAAAGACACTCGAGCTTTACCGATAGTTAAGCAGGTGGAGGAGATAAGAGCTAGATTGATGGAGTTCTTCCAAAAACGTCATACGAAAAACCTCATGATTAACAGTCGTTTGACTCCATACGCTGAGAAGATGCTAGGACACGAGACAGAAGAAGCCCGAGGCTGCACGTTCGCGTTGCCGGTCTAGTCGAGTTCCAAGTTCAGTCTGCAAACTATGTAGACATGGTTCATCTTGATCGTCGGACTTGCACGTGCCGCAAATGGGAAGTACTTGGGATCCCGTGTTCACATGCAATCGCTTCAATGAGAGTGAGGAAATATAATCCATATGATTTCTGTAACAATTGGTATCTAACAAGTGTAGTTCAAGCTATGTACAACGAGGTTATTCATGCTACTCGTGATAGCAAACAGTAGGAGCACAGATCTAATGAAATAGTTCTACCTCCTCTTGCATTTAGACAGCCCGGGAGACCAAAGAAGAATAGAATATGAACCGAGGATCGTTACAGGCAGCGTAGGGTGTTCACTTGCTCCAATTGCAACGAGAGAGGACACAATCGGCAAAGTTGTCGAAATCCGCCTTCTCAAAATTGAACACTTACCAAGAATTTTTTGTTAAATCAACAGTCAACACAATACTCCTTTTGTAAGAAATTGTAATTCCAATGAATTTGGAGCATATTTTTGTACCTCACTTTTTGTAAGAAACTTTTGTAAGATATTGTATTAATGAATTTGGAGCATACTTTTTGTAGTAATGAAATGATCTAATTTTGGGAATCAGTTGTTTGTTTTTATTGTGGTAGTGTGAATGAGAATATGTGTGGCTTTGAATAAAATTTTCATCATTTGTATGGGTCTCAATCTGTCCGCGTCTGAAATGTAAGATGTACAAATTATTGACCTGTTACAGAATTGAACATTAACTTAGTACAGAAATAAGTAAGTGACGCTAGCGTCACTTACATTTAGCTCCAGAAAATAGTTAAGTGACGCTAGCTTCACCAGAATTGTATTCTGTCTGCGAAATGTACATGACAACAGTGACGCTAGCGTCACCATAATTGTATTATGCCTGCAAAATGTACATGACAACAGTAACGCTAGCGTCACTTATGTGTTCAGTTGAGTGACGCTAGTGTCACTGCTGTCATGTACATTTTCGCAGACAGAATACAATTATGGTGACGCTAGCATCACTTAACTGTTTTCTGAAGCTAAATGTAAGTGACGCTAGCGTCACTGTCTTATATCTGTATCAAGCATTAGTTCAATTCTGTAACAGGTGAATAATTGTACATCTTACATTTCAGACGCGGATAGATTGAGAAGAATACAAATGATGAAAATTTCAATCAAAGCCACACATATATTCTCATTCACACTACCACAAAAAAAAAAAAAAAAAAAAAAAAAAAAAAAAAAAAAAACAGACAATTGATTTCCAAAATTAATTCATTTCATTTCCCAACTGTACATATTAAACAAAGTTCATTTCTTCCATGTGCTACAAAACAAAAATTCACATCTGGAAACCATTCATTCTGTCAGTGGATCAATAAAGTTGTTTTATAAATCATTGGGACAGTGGATCAATTGGGAGACGATTGTTGTTCAGCTCCCAACTTCTAGCATAGATGTCTATAACTATCTTGCTTCGATAGTAGGGTATGTCAAAAGATGTGAAGGCAATCGGCATACGGGCTGCGAGATGTGCGAAAGCAAGCGCGAATACCCCACAATCATTTCCATTATCTTGATACGGTATCTTTGTCTTCACAAGCAATGCCACACCCCAGTGTCGTACCATCCATAATTAGAGAATTGATTGCCGATGTAGTACATCTGTTTATACAAAATAGCACATGATTAGAACAAAGCTCGCACATAGAAGGTATCTTCATGATGGGCACAAACTGCAAAATTAATAACATTTGGATGGGTGTGCTTACAAATTCTTTAGCCACATTAACAGTGGTCCTGTCAGACTTCAAACTATTGTAAAATTCCCATCTTCTTTCTTCATTGTATCCTACAAGCAGAGTGAAGTGATGTTCATGCCACATAATGAATATCAACAGCCGCTTTTGGTTTGCTTCCCAAACCTTCGTCCCATCCCTGCCCTAAACATTATCTTGTAAAGCCTTTGTATTGTTAGATCGCCACTAACTCTGCATTGATAAGAACAATATAATAAGCCAATATCTGAAGTAAACATGCAGTAACAAGTGCAAGTGAGTCCAACATCCAGAACTTACACAAACACTCGGGTCATAGAAATATACGTTCGGGTACCGGTCCTTCGATACCTCAAACTACCAGTACATGATATTTGTGTCGAACCAAGTGCCGACATCGAGGGCCTTTTTCAAAGCACCTGCTGAAACCATCGTGCAATAGATGTCAAGCTCATCCCGCCTGTAAAGATTAAAAAAACGACAACGAAAGTTAGCATGTTTGTTATAATGGCCGCAAGTGGCAAGTAACTCAATTCTAAATCCAAGGAAGTTACTTTTCTTTGTAGAATCCGAGGAAGCCTTCTAGTAGAGTCAACTCTCCCTCCGTAAGAGCGTAAGCTGACCGCTGCATTTGGTGGTCATAATCCTCGAAATAACGGGGTATCTTCCTCTCACGATGCAACCTTTTTATCCGCCAAATCAATGTGTTAACGTCTGATTTGGGTGTCTGTAGCACGATCTGCAGTTCGGGAGGTGCATTTATCGGAGTCGTGAAGACCTCATCCATCTTTGGCACGATTGGGGTTGCGAATGTAGCTGCTGCCGGAGGTGACATTGTTGGTGAATCCACCTCAACAGCCTCTTTCAATGAAGTTTGCTCCTACGAATACTGAAGTTTCCTTACAGTTGGTGATGATTTCGTTCGGTCCCTCCCCTTTAGGACTGCCCTTCTCCGAGACACTGAAGACGACCCCTACATGCACCGACGAACATTTATAAAGAAAAACATGCAAATATGTCATAAAATTCTAACCCCATTGATGTATATTTGGAATCAATTATTCATAACATAATTACCTCCTTATCCTCGTTTGACTGAGTGGTAGAACAATCATCTCCACCAAAGCCTTTAAAAGCGTCTGTGAAAGCATCTTTAAAGCTTTTTATCTTATTCCGCAGTCGGGTTGTAAAATCCTCCAATTTAATCTTCTTGCAATCTGCACGAAAAGATGACCGCTCCATGTGGTCCAAGAAATCAACTACCTAAGATACACATTGATGCAAATATGTAAGTACACATTTTATTTAATCTAATTGAAGAATGTGGACAGATTGACTGATGCTCACATGTTTGTGAGTAGCGACATCAATTGAAGCGTGTGGACCCAAGCTCCCTTTGCCCTTCTCCTTGGCCACCTTCTCCTTGGCCACCCTCTCCTTTACCACCCTCTCCTTTGGTGCTTCTGGTTGGGATGTAATAGGTGACCGCCGTCCTTCACCATGGGCACCCACATACAATCTCCATAATGGTTCCTTTAGGATATCCTACAAAGATGCACACTTCCGACTTCGATTCCAACTTATCCATCTTTACCTTCAGCACATGTGCCGGACAACCCCAAATATGTAAATGTTGTAGACTAGGCTTTCGCCTAGACCATAACTCCCGGGGAGTCCTAGGTACAGACTTAGATGGTACGAGGTTTAGTATGTACATTGCAGTATTTAAAGCATATCCCCAGAAGGATATAGGTAATCTTGAGAAACTCATCATAGGCTTGATCATATCTAAAAGAGTCCGGTTCCTTCTTTCTGCTACTCCGTTCTGTTGAGGCATACCAGGAGCAAACAATTGGGATATAATCCCATTATCTTATAAGTATCCCATAAAATCAGCTGAGAGATATTCCCCTCCTCGATCTGATCGAAGAGTCTTGATACTTTTACCTAATTGCTTTTCCGCTTCCACTCAAAACTCTTTGAACTTTTCAAAAGCCTCGGACTTGCGGTACATAAGGTATATGTATCCATATCTTGAGTAGTCATCTATGAAAGTGATGAAGTACTCATATCCTCCTCTCGCCCTAACATTTATGGGTCCACACACATCAGTATGCACTAATTCCAATAAATCTTTGGCCCTATTTCCCTTAGATGAAAAGGGTCTTTTGGTCATTTTGCCTTCCAGACAGGATTCGCAGATAGGCATTGGTTCTACCACCAGTGAAGGCAAAATACCATCTTTCACTAGCCTATCAATCCTGTTTAGGTTAATGTGACATAGCCTCAGGTGCCAAAGCTTTGTTGGATTAGATGAATGTGATTTTCTCTTTAATGATGGTCTATTATTTATCTCGGTATCATGTATTTCATACATTGTGGGAGTTAACAAATAAAGTCCATTGACTACCTTGCTAGAACATATGAAAGTACCATTCCTCTTTATGACAACTTCTGTACCAAAAGTAATGGAATAACTTTTATTCACCAAACTAGAAACTGAAATTAAATTCCGCCTTAAAGACGGTACATATAATGCATCTGACAAAATCAATTTATTATCTGAAAAACATAAAGTAATAACTCCCATTGAAACCGCCTCTGCCTTAGCATCAGATCCTAGGTTGACAATGATTTCGCCGTCACTGAGCCTCTTGGTTTCCTGGAGCCTCTGCAACGAATTACAGATGTGATTAGTTGCACCGGAGTCTACACACCAGGATTCTGAAGTACCAGTTGCAAAACTAACTTCAGAAACAAGTGACTCAATCATACCTGAGGTCTTCTTCTTGGATAGAAAATCTGGATAATTCCTCTTCCAATGTCCTATCTTACCACAGTGGAAACACTTTCCCTTGGTCCCTGAACCCTTAGCCTTTGCCACACCACCATTAGGACCATTTTCCGCCTTAGGACCCTTGGGGACTGATTTCTTTTTGCCGTTCTGGCCTTTGCCTTTCAGCTTAGACCTGGCATTTGACTTTTCTGTCATCAGGGCAGTTGGCATTTTCTTCTTGATCCCCTCAGTTGCTACCAGCTGGCTAGACAGCTCAGCTAGGGTCAGATTCATTTTGTTCATATTATAATTGATCTTAAAATGGTTGAATGAATCTAGTAGCGACTCGGGGATTATGTCAATCTGCGATTCTGCATCAATCATGGCACCCAGTACATCTAACTCATTCAATGAGTCCATCATCTTCAGCATGTGGTCCTTTACTGGTGTACCCTCAGTCATCTTGGTGCTTATGAGCACCCTCATAGCAGCCTGCCTAGCAGGCCTGCCCTGGTCCACAAACATCTCCTTTAAGTTCAATATTATATCGTATGCAGTCTTATAGGATTGATGTTGGTGTTGCAAAACACTAGTCATGGATGCCTGTATATAACATCTGGCTATCTCATCGTCTTTGGTCCATTTGGCATAAGGGTCTTTCTCTTCCTGTGGTGCATCTGGCACAGGCTCATCAGGGGGGGGGGGCGGCATGGTAAGGACATATTTATATCCTGATGCAGTCAGGACAATATCCAGGTTCCGTTTCCAGTCTACATAGTTGGATCCCACCAACTTATTCTGGTTGCGAATGGTCGCAAATGGATTGAAAGTATTCGAATTCATGTTGAATAAACTGTAGCACATAACCATACATTCAATTAAAGAATATTAATGACATTAGGGTTTAATATTCTACCAAATTTAGGTGGGAATCCTCATAACCACTAAAATTTAGAATACATCGGAATTCCAATCCCTGGGATATGCCTCCTTGGGGAGTGCGAATACCACCTAGATTGGTGCGAATCAAAGTAGGTCAAAATTTGGATTGAGACTAACTATCCATGATCCCCTATCATTCATTATTATCTAGGTATCTTATACCAAATAATATATGACTCCCAATTAGTTTTGGTTTCTAAAATACATGATGCAAATCCTTGGGGATACTACGTCATTATTTTAGTTAAGTGTGACCCACCAATTAACATTGCGTGGCAACCGTTGTGGGTAGCTCCTCCTTGGGGAGTGAACCCTCACCCCGTCTCACCAACGCTATCCATAAGAAAATCCATATCTAGTAACCAGACAAATAAAAGCCCTCCGTGGGGAACGACCATTCTCAAGATGGCGCGAGGCTAATACCTTCCTTACAATGGACCTATAGTGGAAAACCATGGGGATTCCTCAATTTAATGCCCCGCTCCCACTTAATATTTTAGAATTGAGGATTTTCCTTTTAAGGTATTAGGGCCCACATAAACATCAAATCTTCTCATGATATGATCAAAGATTGGTTCTAAGTTAAGTTATTTTAAGGAAAGTCCAGTTTCTAAATTAGTGTTACCAATGTGTCCATCTCATGGGTCATCAACACTAATTTGACCTCTTTCCAAAAATTGACCAATTTTAGTAACTTGCTATGTTTGGATCAGATTTGGAGACATTCTAAATCAAGCATTCATCCATAAATAGAAAATGCTAAAATTAGTAACTAGTCTTCTCCTCCACATGGCCCATGCGGAATAGACTTCTTGGACTTCTTGGACTTTCCAAAACTTTGGGATTCCTCAAACTCTTTGGGTATCTCCAAAACACTTTTGGTAATCTTCAAACTCTTTGATTAGGAGTCCAACTTCACTTTCCTTCTTCGTCTCGGACATCGCCATAATTTATAAATTTTGAAAATTACATAAATCCCTATGTCTCTACGATGAGACTTACATGGTAATCTAAAATTGAAATTGAAATGGTTATAGGGAAACCATCATGCCTTGCCCTTTCATGGGAAACCAAGGAACCCATGATGCCCTTCACACTTAGCCTTAAATAAACCAATCAACAATAAAAGAAAGTAAAAGACTTGTGGGCCATATAGAGAAGACAAGATAACCCGCATGTTAGTATCTCATACAACCACACAAAACACACAAATAGGCTGCCAAACAATGCTGGAAAAATAGAACACACAAAGAAGACCCGAAACTGAAAAATCCTAAAATCTGCATCTGTTGTCAGAGTGTCCCCGGTCGACCGGCTTGCAAGTACCCGGTTGACCGGACACGAGTCCCGGTCGACCGGATAGACGAACCAGAATTTTGGGTTTTTTATGTCTCGTGTCCATTTAACTCCAAAACTCTTTTGAAATGTTCCAATGGCTTTCTATCATCCTTCCATCATTATTAAACCCTTTTGTGATTGTCCAAACATGGATTCACTATTAAACAAAGCAAAACCATAAAAACCCGATCCATACATAGCCCTTCCTCTATCTTCTTCGCATCTCATGCAAAGAATAGAGCAAGCTTGCTGTTCCTTCATGATTAGAGATGAGGTATGGCTCTGATACCAATTGATGGAAGTGGGTGGGCCTCTATGATAGGTTTTCAAAAACTTTTGACCAACTAGAAGTAGTGATCATCTATCCAAAACGCAACAAACCCCAATTTAGGATGCATGTCCTCAATCTCAACTATCATGGTCAGCAAATAAACCTATCAAAGAGATAAAAACAGCACCTAACAAGTAACCACGAAATTCTACAACATACAAGGAGTAGACAATACCTATGAAGCTCGATTGTACTCTAATGGAGAATTTGATTAAACCCTTTGATGAAGAGCTCTTTCACAAAGCAAATTAGAATCTCCAATGCCCAATTGTCTTCCATGCTATGTCCCACTTCAGATCTCTTTTCTCAAGAGAGTTGGTGGAATCCCCAAGAGAAAAACTAACTAGAATCTCTAAGGAAACTAGAAGGGAACTAGAAGAGAGAGAGGAAGAGGAGGGAGTGCAACACCTGCACTAATGGGGAGCCTTGGGAGTGAATTCCAAGGGTATGGAGTAGTGGACGTCCAAGGCCACCTCTCCTCTCCTATTTATAGTTTTTGCAACTTCTCTATTTGTTTATCATTAGAAGTCCAACTTCCATAATAATTAGTAACTCTCTATTCCCACTATTCCCACTATTAGAAGTCTTACTTCAAATTGAAATAGTAGCTTTCTTTTTTGAGTTCAAATAGAATTAGTAAAGATCCAATCTTGGTACATTTCAACATTTAAAAGAGAACAAAATTTAAGAGAACATTAAAAGAGAAAGCTCATAATTATGTACATTTCAACAATCAATTTAGATTATAGAATGCATGCAAGATGAATAGTGAAAAATCCACAATTCCATAGAAACATGAAATCATTCAAAGAAAACCCATTCATCCGCTTGCCTTGGCTCCAAGAAAAGCTAATCGATCTCTAATCACGCTCTCAAGCTCAAATTCCATAGTCTACACAAAAACCCCCAAATGACACCCATTATAAACCCTAGAATGTCAAAATCAAGAAATAGGATGAGGGAGCTTCCAATAATGATGGTGAAGCTCCTCATGGGTTAGGAGAGCATAAATCTAGAAGATGAGAAGAATCGCTTACATGGAAGGTTTTCAAATGAAGAGGGCTTGCTTAATAAGATCCTTGAAGTGGGTGGTCTCTTCTAAGAATTACATCAATGGAAAGCTCTTGAGGAAAGGAAGAAGAAGATAAGCTCCATTTTACTTTTAGCAATAGCTTGATATGGATTTGGGAGATGAAGAAGCAAGAAGAAGGAGAAGAAGAAACCCTAGGTTGCCTTAGCCAAATCTCTACAAGAAGAGTTGCAAGAAGAGGGAAGAGTGAAGAAGACTCCTCCTTTTATAGAAAATGGAGACGGTCCCACAACTTAACCAACTAATTGGGCTTAACACATGGGTTTCCGGGCCTCGGATGGGTTCAACGAAGAAGGAAGAATTGTTCGCCGAAATTTCTAGTTTCCGAAAAGTATATATTTCGCGAGTTTCGGAGATATTGAAAATAGTGTCCAAGTTTTGTGCAAAAGATTGTTTTACCCCTATCATTAGCAAAGTGGGGTCTCGAGGTCTCGAACGGAAACAGAGCAAACACGAAAGTTGTAGGGAATGATAAAACAAATCAGATGGGGCTAAAATACATATTATTGGAACAACAGATAATTCCCAAAGTCACATAAAACATCACAAAAGGAGACCCTCAAAGGGTCCCACTAAATCATAAAGGTTCCCAAAATAATCCAAAGCTATATAAAAGCTATTCTAATCCAAAACTTAGCAAAATCCACCAATCTCATTTAAAACTAAGACACAACTTAATTAACACTAATCGCAATCTCTTGGGTCGGGGTCTTACAGACAAGGCCCAAAGCTACCCAAAATAAAAAAATATGGAGAACTAAAACTAGAACTAGAACTAGAAGAGGGGTAAGAAGAAGAAGAGAGAGAATGGCTTGGCCACTTTTTGAAGGAGAATACTCTTGTAATGTCCTACACTAGTGGCCTCCGTTTATAGTTTTGCACTCCTCCTTTTGTTAAGAGTTGTTTCCTTTTTTAGATGATTCTTGGCTTAGCTTTCAAACAAAGCTTCTTACTTAGGCAACAATTTGAATTTGAGATGATTTGTTACTAAGTGTGGTCTCTTGGGCTCCAAGTCTTAGAAAATTGTACTCCTCAAAGATCTCTAATGTTGCAAAATTTGAAAACTTTTTGCAATTCCCGCATAGAATTATATTAGGTAAATTCATGATGTCATATCTCCCTCAATATAGCTTCGATTTATGAAATCTTGGGTCCACGGATATCTACTCGAAAAGATCTTTCCAACGGTAGGTAGATTGTGTTAATCCGACACACGGTTTGAGAGTTATGATCATTTCAACTTGCTGACCCTGAAAAATCCAAGAATAATTTGCACACATGGAAGCTTCTATATTTGGCATGCTATGGAGTGTGTGGGGCCCATGTTAGACGTCCAAGGCATGCTTGGACTCTTTCTTTGCTTGCTTATTTGATTCTCTTTCCATCTTTGTCATGCTTCTTTACTTGCAACTTTGACTAATCAACTCCCCTTGCAAAGTTTCTAATTATCTTTCTTTCTTGATTTTGGTTTACAAATTCAGCAAGTCATCACTATCTTTCCAAATCTAAGTTTCTGTTTTCCTCTTTGAAAATTTCTAATCTTTCCAACTCCACCAAGATGCCAAGATATGTGGGCCCACCATGAAGGGTGTCCCGCCTTTGATCTTTCTCAAATTTCACAAATGCAGGTCCCGCTCTTGATTTCTCCTGCAAAAATAAAATTAAATGATGTCAATAATAATCAAGTGTGAGGAATCTAGATGGACTATGCATGGGACCCTACATGCCTAATTAATGCACCAAAAATACCCAACTTTCCAAAAATGGCACATGGCATCAAAATTAGAAGGTATGCATTTGTAAAGCCAAAAGAACTAATTTTGGGGTGATGAATGAGATGAAAACCCTAATTTCACAAAAGTCATGCAATGTAATGAATTTTGACCAAGATCCCAACTTTGATGTTCAAATGCATGAAATCATGAAATTAAGTGTAATTCTATGCAATTAACCTAATTAAGTTCACAAATGCATATGAAATGATAAATGAAAGCTACAATTTTGTGGACTTATCAGATGTCCTCAAATCGAAAACAACCGGCGCATTGTTAGCGATGTCATGTTTGGTAATTAGACATTTTTCCTTCTTTGAGCCACCATCTTGACCATCTTCCAACGCTACCGGTACTGACAAGATAGAAGTGTCTTGTGATGTTGGTACATTTGCGGGCGCCTAATGATGGGGCTCGCTATCATCTACGATTGGTAGAGGATCCTGATGAATTTTAGGAGGCAAAGGGAATGAAGGAGGGTCTACCGGTTAATTACCAGGTTCAAGGAGCCTTGGATTATAAATTTGAACTTCTATCTCCAGGATGTTCTCTCTATAGAAGAAGGGATCAGTGATGAAGTCATTCTCATTTAACTTCTCATCTGAAAGGTAGTCTTTTTCATCAGGATCTAATTATTGATCACTGTCCTAATAATCATCATCGTCCATAGGCGGAGGCATTGTAGGAGGTACTCACTCGTCGTCTGAGTCCTCTAAATCTGAAAGAGGAGGGCATCATACTCTGGAGATTTGATTGCATTTCAAAATCTGCAACTTATCTTCTTTTTTAGTGATGGGGAGAAGGAGGTCTGCCAGAGTGATAGGTTTCCCCATTGGTTCGGGAGATTCTGCTGGTGCTTTCTTTCTTAAGGCAGACCCGGTTTCCTTTTTTGTTTCTTTTATAGACTGTGCTTTAATTGCTCGGCGAGAGTTGCGAAGCAATTTTTTTGCTTTCCACCTTTTTTCAGAAGTAGACATTGACCCCACTGTTTCCCAACCGTTATCATTTATGAGATCAGGATGCACCTGCATCATTTCTCCAGATGCTGTGGTGACCGAGACAAGTCCATCTCCATTTTCGACTTCATTAATTAGTCGAAACTCTATTGTCTTGGGTATGACGGGCCCGATGTTGGTAGGTTCAAACGATCCAAATGCCACCACGTTGACCGACACGGAATCACATTTTTTGTCAAGCTATATAACTCCTTTGGCCAACATATCTTCTATCCTCTTTTTCAAAATGAAGCATTCTTTCAAAGGATGAGAAATCAACCGATGACAAGGGCAGTAGTTTGGATCATTCATCCTTCCTTCCTGGATGGGTCTTTTAGAAGAAGGTAGCTCCAACTTCCCATGTTCCAGCAAAGTCCTGAAGATATCTTCAATATCTTCATCGAAGGAGTATTAAGCATATTTCCTCCTTTCATATTCCTCCTTCCTGGCAGCTTCATCCTTAGGATCTTTTGCCTTTTTGGGAGTCTTCAAAGTCTAAATATTGAAGACTTCTTCTTTCCCTCGGATGTAGAAGGCACGAAAGCTCGAATTCTTTTGGACTTGCTTTTCTGATCAAGTTCCTTATGACAGTCTTCTGCGTTGATGACTGTTTCCTACAGTTTAGACATGGATTTAGTCTTAACGCTGATTACCATCTGTTTAATCTTAGGTTTGATATTAGACTTGCACAAATCTACTGCTGATTTCTGAGAGATGGGTTCTTTGCATCTATAAGCCAGTGCCCTCCATCTGTTTATGAAGCTTTGAACAAACTCATTTTCTCCTTGCTTGGATTGAGTGAGTGAGTTCAAGCTCACTGGCTGATCTTTTTCTTGGAAGGGCAGCAAGAATTTCTCTTTCAAAACGGCCCATGAAGTGAGGGAATTCCCTGGCAATTGTTTGTACCAGTCAAAGGTTGTTCCTCTTAGAGTACCTATGAACGATCTGGTCTTCAAGGCATCAATATCAGGCATGCCCCCAAGCTGGGACTTAAAGTGGACTATGTACCGATAAGCGAAACTTTTGCCTATGTAAGATTTGAAGGTCGGAGGTTTGTACTTAGGAGGATAGGGAACCAAATCCATTTTAGGTGGATATTTTCGCATAATTCCCTTTTCCCTGAGTCTTCCCTCATCTCTTGTTTTAGTCAGCATGTTTGCACGTCTTTGTAAGTTATGGGCTTCTCTAGATCTATTTGATGACCGCTTTTCGAAAACTGGCCGCTTTGCTTGGACAACCTTTGTGAAAGCTGTTGTAGTTGTGCCGCAATCTGGTCAAGTCTCACTCCAGATGTATGTGGATTTCTTCTATTTGAAGAAGATGGACTTGATGGTGGATGGTCATTTGGACTAGTCATCCGTTCCATAAGGAACTGTAGCTGAGTAACGATTTGATTAATTTTGTCATTTTGCTGTTTAACCAAATCTTGTATATTTTGACCAGATTTTCGTATTCAGCGTTTATCGGAGCACTAATTTCTCTAGCCATGAAGACAGGATTTTCCTGTTCCAGTACGGGGTGAGAAGCTGCTCTCGAGACTCCGCATGGTTAATGAAACGTCATCATCTATGGCCTGAAGTACGGGGGAAGCCATCCCCACTGTGTTTTTATTCATTGGAGGTGCTTCCTCATCCGTGACTGGAGTTTCATGTCCCTCGGAGGCACTATCTGAATCTTTGCCTTCGATGGGGTTTGAACTACGGGCAGTGACTATAGTAGAACATCTGCCACGTCGAGCCCTGTTATGCAAACCATGGTAGTATCAAGGTCATCTTCTTTTATTACCCATTGCTGAGTAATTCTTCTTTGGCCTTGACTTTGGCGATGGGCAAGAATTCTCCTTCCATCATTCCTCCTTACCACCATAGGCATAGAACAATTAATGATGGGGTCCACCCCTTTTAGAGGATGAACCGGCAGCAGAAGGATATTCACCTCATTTCTCTCCTTTTCAGAAGGTCTTTGAACCGTGCAAGTTCTGCAGCATTATTAATGGTGAAATGCTGCCATTTCTTCTTTGGGCACTTCACATGTATCTTTGGGGGGCAAGGTGTAGGCCCTACTACGACCGAAGCGAGGCATCGCCTTCCGTACCTCCTCCCCTCTTTCTGAGTAAGAGGATGGAATGTGTTATCTTCAAGTGATGCAAATGCTGTATCCTAGCAAGCTTTTTTCTCGAATTTTCGTGGTCTTGGAGAACACATTGTGCAGCCTGGGATTATCTCCTTCTGCTGCAGTTTCTTCCTTCCTAGCACTTGGCGTGAGTCTTTACCTTTGTAGGTTTTGACTTTGCCATTTGCTAGGTCATTCTCAATATTTTGCGCCCTCTTTGCCCCCTTTACTTCTTTAGTGATGCGAAGGCGAGCTAGTGCAGTCTTTCCAAGTTCTGGTGTTCTATGAGATGAACCCCAAAAGGACTCTAGGTGTATTTTGACACCCATGATTTTTGTGATGCTGGCCTTTTGGTGGGCTTGGTTGCATCATGAATATTCCTGATGGCCAGGGCAGCAGAAGTTATCCGTTGAAAGATGGATACCCGAACTGGAAGTTCAGTTTCATTTCGGGCACTTTTCTGGCTCTTACAGGCCTTGCTTTCTTGGATTGATACCTTGTACAGGCATTTCTTGCTCTCGTTGAAGGTAATAACGAGCGAATTCATGTTTGATATGCAAAATAATAATAAAAGATCAACAATGAATAAGGGATATGAGAGCATATTTATTTGCTCAATCCTATATTAATCTGTTAGACCCCAACCCAGATTAGCTCAATTAGTGTTAATTAAGTGAGTGTTTAGTTTAAGAGAGTTTAGTAATTGTTTCGGTTAGAATGATTGGTTTTAGTCTTAGTATTTGTTTGGGAAATTTGAGAGCGTTGGTTGAGTCAGACAAGCTCAGGGACGCCCTGAGTGCACGTATTAGCATGGGATGGTGATTCTAGGTTTTTGCTTTGATTGTGATTTTGATTTATTTTAAATGGTTTTATCATTTGTTCTAACTTTTGTATTTAGCCCGTCCGTGTTTGAAACCCAGAAACCTGTGTTTTGACCAAAAAGGGGTAAAACTGTCTTTTCAACCCAAATCAGGACACGAATTTCAATATCTCAGAAATATGTCAAAAATATACTTTTTGGAAACTAGATTTTTCGATGATCGTTTTATCCTTCTTCGTCGATCTCGTCTGGAGCCCGCAAGACCATGTTTTAAGCCTTTGAAGTTCCAGACCTTTGGGACCCACACTCACCCCAAGCCAAATATCCCCTTTTCTCCCTCACTTTCATTCTTCCTGCGCACGTCCGTGGGTTTCACGTCCAGAGCATTTTGGGAGCTCTTATTCTCTCCATCTTCTTTTCTTTGCATGTCAATCTTTGGAGCTTAGATTGAAGATTTGTTTCCATCATCTTCTTCCTCTCTTCTCAAGCTTTCCCTTGGACCCATTTTTGTTGGGTGTTTTGAGCTA
This sequence comes from Persea americana, assembly GCA_029852735.1. Lineage (NCBI taxonomy): Eukaryota > Viridiplantae > Streptophyta > Magnoliopsida > Laurales > Lauraceae > Persea > Persea americana. The sequence goes on along the minus strand of CM056820.1, from coordinate 16,124,674 downwards.
GACAACCTTCTCTTCTTCTTCCTTTCTTCTTGTTTGGATTTTGCTAGGTAAGCGCTTCAACCCATCTCTTTAATGGAGTATTTTCAACTCCTGAGGATCTTGTTTTTCATGATTGTAAACCCTTTTTCGAAATGGGTTTCTTGTTTTCACAATGTAAGGGTTTTGAGATTATTTTGGGGCTTTTGTAGATCTTGGCTCTTCTCTTGGGTAGGATTTTTCAAGAAGGTTGGATTTACATTTATTGGTCAAGGCAAGTGATCTTTTTTGCTCTTCTTATGCTTGTTTTGAAATGTATGTCATTTTAGCCTCAAAAATGTGATTTTCTAGGTTGTTTTGTGATTTTAATAAATGTGGTTATTTGTGTTAGAAGTCCATTTTCAAGTTTGCATGCATATGATGTAGCATGGTTTAAATGCTTTCTTTCAGCTCCAGTTTCGTTTTGATTAGAATCTGACTTGTTTTGAAGAAGAAATGACCTAAATCTGATCTGCTATGTTGGTTCCCGCAACTAGCGGTCAGCTGGCGGTCACCTAGGCGGCTAGCCGACTGGTGGCCGGCGGCTAGCCGACCCAGTTCAGTTAGAAATACAGAATGCTTATTTTGAGCTGGAAAGTCCTGGCGGCTAGCCGAAATTTGATTACGCGGCCAACCGCCAAGTGACTGCAAGGTCACCGAGATTCACGGTTAGAAATGCAGAATGTTGCAAGTTGACTGGGACCAGCGGTCAGTTGGGCGGTCAGTTGGTAGCTAGCTGCAATGCACCTCCGCGGCTAGCCGACAGGTGACCGGCTAGTTTCTGTCATATTTCCAGAATGCAACAAATTTCTTGCCTGGGACCCGCGGTCAGCTGGCGGCTAACCGCTATTCACCTCGGCAGCTAGCCGACAAGTAATTGCAAGCCAACCGAATCTCCAGATTTGTCTATTTTACAGGATTTTCTTAGGGAATGAAAACCAGAATATGTTTAAGGGCTTTTGGCTTGACATTATGCATTTGGAACTCAAAATGTCCTTTAGCTTCGGGAGCACCAATCCGTCTTATTCCGACATTTGGGTTTTTAAGTACATAAGAGTCAAATGAAGGACCTCAATATATATACTTGATAAGTTTGTTTCAGGACCTCAGTTTTGACATGATACATATCGTTTTTCACATGTTTCGATTTACAAGTCTTAGCCATGTTTTGATCTGTTTCAAGTACTAGTGAGGGGATCACTTTTAAGCTTTGTTTTGCTATAGCTTATGCTATTCTTGATAAGTCTTGCTTGCCTTGTTTTGATAAGTGGTTTTCCCCTATTTTCAACCTATCTTGTATATGTTTCGTCTGGATTTGTACATTCACGATAATTGATGAATACCACTGAGCTTGGACTGCCCTTTCAGTCTGATCCACTGTCCGGGGGTCCTTAAACATGTGGACTATCTGCAGATTAGTCGTGTATTTTATTACACATCATGCTTGTTCCGGTTCCGCGGCCGGCCTCCCTGTTTACCTTGTGTGACGTGGGATCGTGTTTTGCATGTCGTGCTTGTCGTGTCGTGCTTGCTCTTGTCATCTTGTATGCTAGAGAAAGGATGGGCTCAACGTGGGTTGTCTATTCATGATATATAAGTATTCATGTTAGTTTTGCTTATTTGAAATGCATCTTAGTACTGTTTTGGTTTAAATTCAGTAAATTGCTCTTAGTAACGTTTTTCCAACTTTTACCGCTTTATACTCTTGTCTAAATTGATTTTTTGCCAAATCGTCGTGTTTGACCCTTGTACTTTGGTGCTCAGGTGCTGGCAGCGCTGCCTTTGAGGAGGAGTGCTTGGAGGAGGCTGTTGAGCCACCCTTAGCTCGTGAGTGGCAACCTGATGAGGTCATCTAGACGTTAGACGGGATCTTGATGTGTAACCTTTAGGCTAGGGTTATCCATTTTGATTATTTGTTGGGAAGGTATTGGCCTTTGTTGGCCTCTTATTTTGGGATGTATTTTAATCATTATACTTTTCTTAAACTTGAACTTAAATGTAATTGGGTTTATGTCCTGTTTATGTTTCTCTCTCTGAATCTCATGTCTTGATGATTTTTTATTTATGCAAGTGTGATTTTTATATCACATGTGTTTGTATTGACGTGATTTACTACACGATTCCGGAAACCATTGATCATGTGAGTTTAGTTTTGTGTCCTTGGGATCCTCACCGCGGAAACCTGTGGGATGCCATAGATGACAGCATGCCATTCTCTCTTAGGCACGTCAATTGTCGCGGGGCCGGGTCTCGGATTGGGGTCGCGACACAATCTATTTCATTCTCTACTTCCATGGTTTTATATACATGCTATCGATAAATGGGCAGCACTTCGGTACCACAAACATAGCCCCAAAAATGGGTGAGAAAATGATTTGTGATCCAACCATATTCATGGTGATGTATTTGGTTTTTGACCGACATACACCAATGAACTGATTAAATAGGATCTCATCAAGTTTTGTAGGCCATAAGCAGAGCAGTAAATTCTCGCTATCGGCCAAAGGAAACTGACTTTGTATACCATAAAATAAATTGTTCAATATGGACTTGTAAATTGAGACAACTTTATAAGAAATAGTCTATTGGCCATATTATTCTGTGAAGCATTTAATTTCTATCACCACTTTTAATTCTCCATTTTGTACTGTTTAGGAGAGTCCTGGGTTCTGTATAACGAGTATTCAATCAGCACATATGCCTAGAATTTCATAACAGAACGTCCTAGAAAAGAAAAATGTATAAAAATCCAACAGCCACTTTTCCTGTGGACTAGCCGGTGAAGGCTGCTGTACTAGCCGATGAAGGTTGCTTGTGTTGGCCACTGGGTGCAAAGCACTCCAGGCTGACCGCGCTGGTTTCACACCCCATGGCCGTTAAGTAGATGATGTCTTAAGCATGCAATCCACTGGCCACGAGACTTAGTTAATCGCTGTGGTCTCCTTGGGATGCACCGACTTTAAAAGACATTGGCCGTTTTGAATTATAACAGCCATTGGACGCTTGCAGTAGGATGTGAATGGTCGGTCAACACCATTTTCTATGGACGCCGTGTCTTTTCTGCATTGACCGTTGGGCGTCATGCATTTTCTCCATTCCATCTTTGTCAGCTCTCCCCTAACCCCCTAACCTGTTCTTTCTTCTCTCTTTCTTTTTTTTTTTTTTTTTTTTTAGAATAGCAGCAACCGAGGAACTTACTTCAAACTCTTCCCGAGTATTTTTGACCAACGAGGCATTACTAATAATGTATAATGTTTCCCGCAAACGATGCCAATCTTCTATTTCGCCCAAAAGAGGAAGGAAATGAAAATGACCGTTGAAGAAGCTTTTATTCATCTTTTGAACATTATAAAAAGTTGTGAAAATGACCCACACGTGTGTTTGATCGTGTAGGAAGAGTCATCTCCACTTTTATTTACATGGGCTCTTCTTTGCTTCACCTTCTGAGTGTATGTTGTTTACAAATTTTTATATGAGCCCCTCGTCAGGCTTAGGAGATCAAAACATGGGAAATTTGAATTGAAAGAAGAGGACTTTGCCGCCTTCAAGAGTTTGCTAGAGATGAAATTGGAGAAATATGCAATTTAGCTTCCTTCGTCAATCTTTGTAGTTCATCACCATTATTTATGACGAAAGATTAAAAAAAAGTTTGCTTCAAAACAGTGGACACTCTCTGTCCTTCTTCCATGGTGAGAGGAACAAAGACTGATTTTCAGAAGCTATCGCCCAGATCTACAGAGAAGTGTTTACTGTTGCTCGGTTCTCACCTTGCGGATGAGGGATGAGAGAGTTTTGAAAATGAAAGAGTTTCTGGGCCTTCTTTGCACTGGATCCGAGATGCCTTCCTGCCTCCCAAGTCTTCATTTTATAGCCTTTGGAGAGCCATAACCGTCGGAAATCACGGGGGAGTGGAGTGGTTTTGAAACTGCCATTAATTGGAGTGAACTGTTCATTTTTTGCAAGTCCCACGGCCATTATAAGAAGTAACTGGCCGGGGATTGTGGGAGTTTGTGGGTGACAGGCAGCTGGGAAAGGAGGAGTTCAGCGGCCAATGTATTAAGCTTTGCAGCGTCCAGTGGCCATCTCCCAGACGGAGTTCAGCGGCTGTATCATTGCGCTGAGCGGTTAGTATTTGGAAGATTGAGGCGGCCGGTGTTCTCCGTAGACAGTGGCTATTGGGACGCTGTAACTGTAGCTGGTTAGATCTAGCAATCATAAAATACTCTCTTTTATGGAAAATGAGTATTTTGCCTTGGAAAATATGATCTGTTGATGAATAAATTTTTTACATGTCAACAAACCACAAAAATTGAATAACTTAATAAAGTTAATTTGAATTGAAACGTGTTTAATTCTTTATTAAAGTGGATTATTCCCTCCTTTCTGAACCCTTTTCAGAGTGGGAAAGTGGATATATGTAGTTTAAGACATTTAAATTAAGGCTAGTCCAATGAATAATAATAATAATAAAAAGACTTAATTCTTAACTCAAGCTCTACCCATTGACTAGACCTCACAGAGAATATAAAGATATGATAAATTCCCATGAAATGGTTGTCAGTATTGGTACAGGTACAAAATGTTGGATGTAGTACATATTTTTTTTTCTTTTTTTGGAAAAATAGAGAAACATTTTATGGGGGGCCTCTTAACGAACACCACATGCCGGAAAATCACTGATCCCAGTACATTCGTGTTCGGTTCTCAGATCCAGATAATATTATGATTAGCATGAGGCTCTACGGAATAAAAGGTTGCTTGTTAATGCATGGGATAGGGAAGTGGGTATTTCATATGCAAGTGTTACACATGTAAAATACATTACTATGTTTTATTAAAATCACCATTTTCATTAATAATTGGGTATATCCAACATTTTTAAACTTACCATGGATATTTTTTAGAAGCTTTTTCACAAATTTCTCAAAATCTCTTATTTTCATGTGAAAATGCCCTTATTTACATACCATTTTCCCACCTCATTTGTACATCCCATGCATAATTTAACACCAATTACATATATGAATCACTAGCATATGTAAATGACTGCAAACGCCGGGTCACTTGTCATCCACATATGTAAATGCTATACGTGTAGATGAAACATTGAATCATTTACCTATGCAAATGATATACATGTGAAAAAAATTCTCATATTTGTCAATATCACGATTCTTACATGTGAATTTGAGTGCATCCAACGGTTCTATGTGCATTTGGATTTTGAGGTGTTTTTCACACATTTCTCACAATATATGAAATGAAGATTTAAGAAGAAATATTTGACCCCTCGGGCAACTTTTAGCCTTTTTTTTCTTAAGAAGAAGACCACTTTGGATTGTGCATTTGGGCCCCACAGAAGACCAGAAAATCAGATCTAATGGCCGGACGTTTTCTTACAAAATTCTCAAAATCCATGAAGAATTAAGACAAGATATTAGACTTCCCTAACCATTTTTAGCCTCCTAAAGAAGATGAACAATTGAGATCATAAATTAAAAAAACCACATTTTATAATCCTTGTGTAATGAAAAATATAATGTCATACTGTTGCTCCTGTCCTTTTATTTTGCAAGCCCGGTGTGGCTCAAGAGCTGCTAATGGCACAACCCAAGCTTATCTTTCCACATCCTTTTTTTTTATGACTAATATATCCCTTGTGTAAAATTACCTAAAAGGACATCTATCAAAATTCTCTCTCCTCAACTTCTTTCTACACTCACCAAGCCCCAAGAGGCGTCCCCCACACCCCCTCGGCGCAGCCACAATCGTCTCTTCCGATGAGGGGGAGAGGGAGAGGGAGAGGGAGAGGGAGGAAGGGAGAGACAAGGAGAAGGAGAGGGCCGACGGCAGGGAAGCCAGCGGAGGACAACGACAAGGAGAGGGAGAGAGAAAGAGGGAGAGGGTAGCGACAGGGAGAGAGGGTGGGGGAAAAAAGGGGAGTAAACTGAGAAAACGAGGGTAGAGGGGTTTGGGTATTTTTGGAACAATGGAGTGTATACAGAGAAATTTTGAAAATTCTTAACATAAGTGGGGTGCATAGAAAGAAGGGATGTGGAAAAATGTAGCATTAGCAACTCGTGCGACTCCATTTTACACCCCCTATACCTGTGAAATAGAGTCCCTGGAAAAGTGGGTGATTTTTTAGGGGCATTTTCACTTGTGAATTAATTTCACGTGAAACAAACATTATCTTGATGTAACGATTACCCTTCACAATCCTAAATAAATGCCCCCTCACTGGATATAACTTTGGGGGTGTTTGGATAAAGATAGAATATAATATCATAAAACTTGGATATTATTAGATTTCATTATCACATAATAAAATGGTATCATATTATAATATTATGTCATTTATGGTCTTTGACAATTTCTATGAATTTACGCTTTACCTTCAAAGTGTTTGGCAATTTATAAATTTCTCACTAAATGATGCACCGAAACGAGAAATGGAGAGATAGGAATGATTGATACAATAGGAACCCACCGACTAGTAGTCATACTAGAGTGCTTTAATATGTTGTTTAATCAATGTGGGTCCACTAAATATTGGTAATCACAATGTAATACGTTTAATAGTGATAATAACATACGACTCTATCAAGTATTAGACATGATTGAGGAATTCATCTATGAAAATCATAGTGGGACCTATTTGCTGTCTATAGTCATATTAACCAAACTAATTATAGTAATCATTAATAGGGCATTAAATGATGAGACTCATTGAATGATAACAAACTAATAGTTAGTTACACAATCCGATATTGTTAATTAATATGAGACCCACCCAATGTTGGCAGTATGAGGCCCGCTCAGTGTTGGTAATCATGGTAAAAGCCACATAATGTGACAATTGTAGATCTCACAAATATTAGCAATAAACAATGAAACTATGAGACCCACATAAAATTTATAAATATTGAAGGGTCAATCTTATATTGAGTCATAATTGGACTCCTATAAAAATCATCAATATTAAAATGTATAGTGATGTTAAAAAATGTAAAGGGCCACCTTGTTAGTAGTTGCTCATGAACTTCCACTTGTGTTTGCAAAACCTTTGACCCTTGTTTTAGATAGTTTTTCTTAATGAAAGGTTGTTTTACACATCATATACCGCAACAAAGTGAGGAGAAATTCTATTTGCACCCACATGCCTTGCTGAGCACACCCACTTTTTGAGCTCACCACACCAATAAAAATAAAAAGGCCATTTCTGCACCCCCAATAATACCCAAAACACCATCTTCTCCTCCCCTCTTCCCCTCCCACCTGCTACGACTTAACCTCGACGGCCACCCATCACCGGCGACTATCTCTCCCTTCAGCGAGCTCCAATCCAATCCCCGCCGGAAGTGTAGACAGACACCTGGAACGACCTTATTCCAGCACAACCCACACTACTTCGATCTTCTTTGACAATTAGAGAGCAGAGCAGAAGTCTTGATTTTTTGAGAAGACAAGGGGCTGACATCTCTCTGAGCGTGTATCACTCGCTGGTGGGGTGACGAAGTTTCAGGACCGTCCACATACCATGTGCATATATCATGTGCACGGAGTTTCACAGCGTGCACATGGGTTTCACAACTGTGCACTTGCAGAGAAGATAAAGCTCATGGGTATTTTCGTCATTGAGAATAAAATAAGTTTTCGATAGATAAAAAAAAAAAAAAAATCCATTATCATGAATATTGACTATTTGGTTTTTCTCGTGATGTTATTATGATTAATATCAAGATAACTGTCCATTTAGGAGATTATGGCAAAATATTGGGAAGATCCGTCCTACTGGTTCAGACAAAGCCTACCTTGTAGAATTAATTACATAAGCGCCTGGAATGAAATGCAAGCAGATAAATGGCAAAGAAAAAATACCAATGATTTTGCCCAACAATCAAAACAGAACACATCAAACTACTGGAGGTCAACAGGCAATAATTATTGAGTACCACCTTGTTGAAAATTGAAATGCAATGACAGATTACAAAGATAATATACAACTTTTGATTATTGGGCCAGCACAAGATAGCGAAGGAAAATTAATTGAACAAATGAATGATGGGTTTTGATTCTACAGTCGTTAATGGAAAAATGGCAACAGGTTTTCATACTTGCGACGTTTTCTGGCTGTTCTACTTAAAGGCTTGCGGCTTTTTCTCCACAAAAAATCAGGTTCACTGGAATTCCTCAAGATGCTGATTAAATCAGCAACAGCCAGTATTTTCTGCTGCAAACTAGACTTAGCATTCCCGTGTTGTCTTCTCTTTGGTTCCTTAAATGGTGGTGGGGTTGTCTGGGGCTCAACATCTGTGCTTGATCTGTTTAAAATTTCAGAGATTAGGGAATTTTAGTAAAACAAGAACAATAAAACATTGCTGAGCAATAAGAAAATTAGAAATCATCTTCATCATCATTATCATCATAGAAGCCTCATCGAGTAAATTACCAAGATGATAGTATGGAGATTTGGACTGACCAGAATTAGACCCTAGGTAAAAAAAAATAATAATAATGTAATAACAGGCGCACATGATAGATTAAGAAAGAAAAAAAAAAAGGATTTGTACAGGATCAAAATCCTGATGGTGCCCTTCCATCAATTCCTTCAAGTTCACGATCCACATGTCCAAATCAAAAGAAATTGAAGTGGCCTGACTGGTTGAGGCGTTCAGCACTTCCACAAAAAGGTTTCTTCTATGGTGAGTGCCTGATAAAATCACCCAGCCCTGAATTTGATCTTTGATGTTTTTCGTTAGAGATGGTGTATAAGGACATGTTATTTTCCCTCTCACAGATCAGCTCCAAAGCACAGAATACAGCAATGCTGCAGTACTCATATGGCCCTGCACAGCAAATTCGAGGAAAGCCATCTCCAAAATGGAAGGAAATGGATCTGTCATGTGAGTTCAAATTTACAGACAGACAGCTTGTGAGCATACCCATGTCTAGATTGAACTTTCAATGAGACATCTTCTTTGAATTTGATGCTGATGGTCCAGCAGATGGACTGACAATCAGAGATGAGGGTGCGAAGGAAAGCCATTGCAAAAATAATGATGTTTTAATTGGAAAATAGGAAAGCCTTTCCGAAGAACCACCCAAGAGGGGCACCAATAAATAAATAAATGTACCATGTTATGACTAAATAGTTAAAAGTAAGGAATGAAAAAAAGGATTAACTGCCAATGATAATAATGAGATTACATAGCAAAGACAATAATGTAGTTATGCTTGCCTACCTTTCTTCATTGTGAATTGATGGTGAAAGGAGCACGGAGTCAATTGTCAGTGGTTCGCAAGCAGGACAGATGAAGGTCTTTGGTGGCGGCTCAAGCAGATTGATACATTTAAAGTGATACCACTCATCGCACTGATCGCAAGCAATCATTGCTCTACGATCATATGGCTTACGGCAGATACAATAAAGTACACTTCGATCCCTCAGTAACTGTACATGCAAACCGAGATAAGGTAGTGAGCAGACAAAAATCAGTTGCACTGATATGTAAAGTAACTGTACTCACCTTCAACTCCTTTTCAAAGTGTATGCGTAGATTTTCACCCTCTATAATGAGGTCAAAAACTCTGTCCAGCTCAAGCTCACCAGAATCAAAAGCAACCTTGAAGCAAAAAGCTTAATAGATTACAAGTTGATACAAATTTTGTTCAAGACATTAACAAATTATCCCCTTCACTTATTTCTGTCTGTCATTTTCATGCTGATTGTGTTGGATCATCAATTCATCATGTTAAATGGATTCTTCAAAAACCTAATAAGAATCCCATGTGAAAATGTTTGAACACAGATTCAATGCTTCTACTCGTGTCTAAAACATGAAAATAGGGAGTTTGGATTCACGGTTTTCGCAGGGAGTGAGAGAGTTTGGATGATGTGAGAGAGAGAGAGAGAGAGAGAGAGAGAGAGAGGGTTTATAATTATCTGGATCACCTAACCGTGTAAACTATGAGTAAGAATCCTGTAACTAAGGTCTCGTTTGCATCCTTCAAACTCTACCCATCTATAATTCTCGATGCCTGTAACTCATTAATGCAGACGATGAAAGACCAGTAGACATGCATGTAACTTAGATTATCCAAACGCAAGAACTATATGCTTGTGCTATAACGTATATTACACAGATCCAAATGGGCCCTAAGCTGATTACACTTTTATTGAGGAATTCTCTAAAAGAGAAAGCGGAATCAATTCAAGTATACCTTCTTCGCAAGATTTGCCCACTGCAAACTGATACACTTCTCTTCTGAAAGCTTTTGCATAAAATGATCTTGAAGTGACATGTTTATTGCCAAACCCTGTCATGTCATCAAGGATGTTTTGTTAATGTAGCAAACACAATAATATATCGATACATGTATAGTTGGAGCAGAAGTATGACAAGGGGGGATGACAGCTAGATGTACGTGACAGGCACTTACATCATCAATTGGCTAGGTTTAGACATTATCAGTATACACCTGTGTGTAACCTACTTACTTAGACCACACGGTCTGCAATGGTACAGAAATAACTGCAAAAAAAATCTGCTTACAAGAGCCAGAAACATAAACATCAACCCAAGTTTTCTGCAAAAATAAAAAATTAAAAAAACATTTCGTATAGTAAGTGCGACCTAAATATTCCAATGCAGAAAAAACTCCCCTCCCAGGAAGAACCCCCTCTTTTGATCTGACCATTATCCTCTATTGGATAGAAACACAAAAATACTGCACTTTGGAGCTGCTAAACTTTGAGGCTCTAAATTAAAGGGCTAGGTTCAACCGTTCCAGGTGATGCGGTCCAAATACACAACAAGTGTTTACAAATATTACAAGCACACATCAAATCTAGTACATCTCTCTCTCTCTCTCTCTATATATATATATATAGAGAGAGAGAGAGAGAGTTACACTACAAAACTCCACAGGTTTAGCCAACAAAAGTGTGACACGTGTCATCAGTGATACACATATCCGATTTTCTCTCCTAAATATTCTCCTACAAAGGCGGATCTCTTAAAATACTAACAAATCATTGGCTATTAGATAGGGGCAGAAACTCCCCTTTTTAGATAGGGGAGTTTTTGAGAATTTCCCATACATACATATATATATATATATATATAAAGGTCATCACTAAGTGCAGTCCCGTTGCAGCAGGGTCTAGACCGGAGACGGACCTAACCTTTGGAAATTTTGCACAAAGCGGTTGCTTGTAGGTCTCAAACCTGTAACACATGGCACCCGACCATCTCCCATGCCCATGTAAAAAAAAAAAAAAAAGGAAACTTCAAATGAGAACAATAGTGCATTTGATAAATTTTGACCCCATTTATGGGCCTTACTGAGACCACCACCAAACAAAGATATGGGGGCATGAAAATATTTTACTGTTGACCGGAATGACAAAAAATTACCAAATACTAAAAGAAATGACCCAAAAATCAGGTTGACCAAATTCTTCTGTTAGGGTGGAGGAGCAAGGAAAGCATTGAAACAAATGAAGACATGAAATGCTATAGGTCCAGATGACATCCGATAGAAGCTAGGAAATGCTTAGGAGAAGTAGGGGGATTTAATTAACTAGACTCTTCAATAAGATATTAATGACAAAGAAAATGTTGGATGAATGGAGAAGAAGTGTTGTAACACCTATTTATAAGAACAAGGGAGATATACAAAACTGCACCAACTATCATGCGACTCTTTCGAACGACCTCATTTGGGCCTTCATCATTTGGAGGAGTTTCTTTTGTTTCTTTTGTTCCAGGCCTTTGTTTTTGTTGGCCTTATAGTATATTTGGGGAATGTAATTAATTGCAAATGTTTCATTTGAAATTAGCAACTTTAATACTCAATGTTATTTGGAAATGTTGCGTATTCTTTGATATTTGATATTTGGAAATGTTGCGTATTATTTAATTTAAAATTTGGTCAGTTCGTTTGGAAATCTACCGGATCTCACATCATTAAATCCTATGGGAAACAACTGGCTTTGGGAATACATTTTAAATTGGCCCAATTTTCTCCGGCCACCGCAGCTTCCGGGCTGAGGTAATCGGGATAGTCTGCGATTATATTCGCAATTTGGACTGGGGACGTGACGGACTGGTATCAGAGCATTTGCAAAGTTTATGGAGAATAAAAGACATTAGAACTATTTAAAGGCGCGAGTGAGCTTTGGGTAGACTTGGATAGATGTAGTTGTCCTTGGGTTTTGCAGTTTATTGCTTTGACTTTATAGTGCCCGCTTAGTTTTGTTAGCTTTAGCTACGATGTTTCGCTCATTTTAACAGATGGCGAGATGAGGACAACAAGATGCCACTAACCCCACGTCAGGTAGTCAAAATTCCAACGATGATCGCTTCAACCTACTACTGCAGACCTTGATTGCGCAGCAGTAAACTCAGAATGAGACTATTGTGTGCCAAAATGAGCTGTATAACAAGCAGGCAGAGCTCCAAGCGCAGAAGCACGCGGAACAACTAGCCAAGCAGGCCGAGGAACATGCTCAGTTCCGGGCTCAATTATTAGAGGTCACTCAGCGATAAGTTCAATTGGCAGCCCTGTATAAGTCGTGATTGCTCCGCGTGAATTGCTTTAGAGCTTTGGCAATGATGATGATGACTGATTTTCAGCCTACCTCTAAAAGCCATTACAATGGCATTAACAACAATGATGCCCTGATTTTCGGCCTACCTCTAAAAGAACTTCCAATTGAAGCAGAGTATTTAGAAGCAAGATGTTAGGCAATGGGGTTACACGACTTTTTTTAAAGGGAAGAGTGAAAAAGTAGAATTTACAAAAGTGACCACAGGCGAATAGTTTAGAGCGTTAACAACAATGATGACGCTGATTTTCAGCCTACCCTTAAAGACCTTTACATGTGGGCCCAGAAACTGGTTCAAAAACTTTAAATATGTGGCTATATTTGTAATGGCCCAAATTTTGGGCCTTATTTGATTTTGGGGTTCTTTAAATACTAATTTGTATGCCATATACATAAGAAGTTTTAATTTCATTAGCTTGCCTAGTGAGCCCTAAGATAATTGGAATTTTTGTAATGTTGTTTGGGCCCATTGGACTTGAGTTAATGTGTTATATTCATAAGTTAAAGAGTGGGACCTGTTATAACAAGAGGAGTTGTGTTTTAAGTTGGTGAGAGGGGACCCACACTTGAACCAAAAGAAATAATACTAACGAGGGACTTGTGCAAGTACTGAATGGGACATGGATTTGCGCACATCTCCCGAAGCAAATTTGGGAGTTGTGCACACTAGAAGAGCCCTAGTAGTTCCCCGCGACAGTATTAAGGTTTCTTCCTCTTAGAAACCATATATTTCCCTTACTTCCCTAGTATTCTTCTTATTTTCAGTTTACACTCCTATGGGAAGACACCCTAATTTAAGATCTCTTGGAAATTAAGGAAATGGAAGGAAAGGGAGGAGGAGCTTTCAAATTTGATGACCTACAGCTGGCCACAAGTGAACAAAGCCACTAGATTCTATTCAAGGTGAGGGAAATTCTGCCTGATTATGTATTGGGTGTTGTTCAATTTGCTTATAGGTACAAAAAGATTTTTCTTTTAAGGATTGGTTCACAATGGATTAGGCCAGCTGCACAGAGATCATGAGAAACCCTAGATTCATGAAATCTAGGGTTGACCAAGATTAGATCTGGACCCTATATCTGATGGTCTAGGTCTGGCTGAAATCAGTTTGGGGCTTTTTGGTGAAGGGCTGAACCCTAGGTCTCATGGTCAATCTTAAGTTTGAAAATTCAGCCATGTTTCTGGAATTATCTCAATTCTGATTTGAGGAAAAATTATTTGTAACAAACTATAGATCTCCTTGAAATGCTTGTGTTTGAAAATTTAACTCTTTGATGTTGTACGCATGCTAGTATCATGATACATTTAACGAACATTCACAAATAAACTCTGATCTCAATTCTAATGCAGGAAGATCGATTTCTTGTTGAAGATACCTGTTCAATCAGTTTTAAACATTTATTTTCAGATTGGTAGATGATATTTACATACACATTCTGTTTTGGGAAGCATATTTGGTTATCTATGCTGTAACAAAAGATCTACATCAAAGAATTACACTTCTGAAAATTATTGTGACAATTAGGAAATATTTTACACAAAAGTGGACTGGATGTAGTAAAACCACGCATATAGTAGTGAACCATTCCGACTTTGGCAAGGGAAGTTACAACCAGGAAAGGGTGTGGTTCACTGCAGAAACTCCAAGAGTGATTCATCATGAGTGCATAATCTAAATTGAAGATTTAATGAACCAGTGAATGATAGTTATTTATTACTTGGCTGGTGGTAATACTCTTCTGGACACCCTCAGATGCCAAGCACAGTATAGGGACACTCCTATACAAGGGCCAATTTGGGAGTCTGATTCTGAATTCAGATCTAATTTTTTTAAAGGGTCTCTTATGTGTTGAAGAAAGAATGGAATCTTTGTTCGGCTTATGGACATACTATGATTTGTTGTGCTACTGGGGGACTTTCTGGTTGTGTTGTGGGGCCGAAGAATAATGGTTGAGACATGGGCTGCAAATAATTTTGTTGTGTCTATGGGATGGATTAATGTCATATGAATAAGGGAAGACCTCTGTGAGGTGGCTGATGCGGAGGTGTCTTATGTTGTGATGTGGGGCATGAGTTGTGATTCGCTTATGGGAATGTGTAGTGTGAAACATCTGTTGTGGGCCTGTGCTGGTATTCAATTGAGGGTAGTTAAAGTGTCTCATGTAAGTAGTTTGATGGATCATATGCTTTATGAAAAACTTTATTTTTGTTCCCATGACTAATAATGCATCTCTTTCAATTACGCACACTTGTACCCAATTATGTAGAATTTCTCTCCACTCAGTGGTTACTGATTCCTGGTTTGTCTTCGCCAGGTAACCAGATTGTAGGAGAAAGTTCTGGCTGCGATGATCAAGCTCTTAATTTTGACATCTGTGGCTGAGAGGCGTATCACCCAAAGAGAACAAGGATTAGCCCCGTTTAAATTACTTAGTTCTGAATTTATGAATAAAAGGACTACTGATTTTCTTTAATGTTGTACATTTGGATAGTTTTCTTTCCTTTATTCATGAACTATGGAATGGATATTAGATGGTATAAATAAATGCCCAGTAGTGTGCTTTTATTTTAGATTTGATTTATGCTGGATGATTGTTCACTAGTCATAGTCCAGGACCCATGGACCCTGGGTTTGGGATGTGACAATATTGCAGTTGAAATTTCCCCGTTAAACATGTACTAGTAATAGAAAATTTGTGTCCAGATCTACCCTGCATTGTCAGGAACTGGTAAAAGGAAATGATTATGATGACACATATACTAACGAGTTTCAACATGATCATCAATCGCAATTTATATCTGTTAGGATAAAAAAAATTAACATAGTTCACCTCCTTTAATATGCATTGGATCTCTTGGATATGGGGCTTCCTAGAACCCTCAAGCAATTTCTTTACTTTGATCCTCCAAGAATTTCTACTTAATGCAGACTTGATCTTCTGGCTATCTTCGCTATCATAAACACCAGCAAGTACCATAGCCTAAGTTCAACAGAAACAGAAAACAACATCCATAAGCAAAGCTAGCCTTGTATCATAAATAGTCCATTCATTCAGTGTAGAACCTCTTTTTCTTTTTCTTTTTGTGTTATTTATTTATTTGTGTTTGGGTTAATGCTGGGTGTGGGTGAGAGGGTTTTTGTTTATTTATTGTGTGGGAGTGGGGGTGGGGGGGTTTGATAACTAGTGTAAATAACATAATTAAATATTAGCGTGGGACCCCTTCTGCATGTTAGGTGATATATTTTTATTGTGGGGTATTAAAACTTTGGCTTTAGAGAATAGAGGGCTCGAAAGGTTTAGTAATAAGACTAGTCCTTGCATTAAATGGAACCCAAGACTTTGCGCATGTAGAGGATTTGACAAAGAATATATCATTAAGGGAGGTGCCCATTTTATAGTAGGATTAGTGGTGCTACATGCATCATGGGGATATTATTTATATGTGGACACAACCCTTTTTGGAGATATTCTCCAATTGACAGCCCCAAAACTCTACTCTCCATTGACATTCTCTCCCAAGAGTTTGGCTATGAAGGTTGATGGCCCACCAAGGGGAAGGGGTAGGCCAAAGAGGACATGGATGGAGGTAGTAAAAATAGATCTGAAGAAATGCAACTTATCTGAGGATTTGGCTCAAGATAGATCGGAATGGAGAAACACAATTCATGTAGCCGACCCCAACATAGTTGGGACAAGGCTTTAATGATGATGACGGACAACGATGAGATAGGATGACTTAGTTATTTGGAGGAACCCTTTGGACACCCTTACACCACTAGCACTGTAAGGGATGATGTCCCCAAATAAATAGCCAATTTTGGGAGGTTTGTTGCCTTTGGATATTTTTGGGACGTATTTATTTTGTTATATTATTTTGATAGTTTTGGACGTTGAGGTCAATTGTTCTTTGGAAAGAAATGAATTATTAGAAAATAATTTTGAGAGACTATTTTGTTATATGTCGCATCTTTGTGGAGCATGAACTTTGGGCCAGTGCTATTTAGTGGTAAGGAGGTTGCATTACCTTGAAAAATATATACCTTGCCTTGAACCTAAGAAAGACCTTTGGTTGTTATTTGTGGTGTAATTTTATTTAGTTAATTGTTTTATGCTGAAGTAGATTAGAGTATCTATTCACTAAATTGTACCGATATCTTGTGGATTTGCCTCAATCCAGGTAACCAGAACTTAGAGACCTAGGAATACCGTGAGGATCAAGAGATAGACTTTGGGATGCGCACTTGAGCGACAGAGTCACCTAGATATAAAAGAGAATTAGATTAATTATTTTGATCAGTTCATTTTATTTATTTACAGTACTTGAAACATTTTGTATTGTATAGGTTATATTTGAGAATAGTTGGAATTATTAGTGATTTATTTGGATTCTCAGACCTTAATCTATATGCAAATTTAATTTAATAAGATTGCCAAATTCCTTATTTTGCTTAATTTTTTGATTCATAAATGGTAATGTGATTCAATATGAGTTGCGACATGGAATTCGAAGAGTTCCGGATTCCAGGTCATAACATTTATTTTCGTAATCACTATTGATTGGATGGTTAAGTTAATCCATCAAAAGTTGTTTTTGAGAGGCATGGATTCATATGATGATTGGATATTTGTTTTACGATTAATCCACAGTACCCAGTTTGATTACACTTGAATAAATAGATGCAAATGAACATAGTTGTTATAGTTGATCTAGAATCTACTTTGTTTGCAATTGATTGTATTTGTAGGTGATAGAATCTACGAGTAGGGAAAATCCATGGTCCCCATGTCCATTCAGCATTAAACCACAGATCAAATCTATTCGTAGGCTTCAAGGTCAGATTTTTGGGTTTTCTGTGTTGTCCCTTGCTTAGATTTTAATTCTGAATTTTCTGTTAATTGTCTGTGACATCTATATTTGCTGGGTTTTCTGGATTTGATTTATTTGGGTTCTAGACAGTCCAATTGTGTCAAAGTTCAGTTCTGATATTGATATTCGACAGCTTTAAAACAAAGAGCAAGAGTGCCCAGTTTGCTATTTTCTACTCTCTCCCATGATGGTTGTGAGTGCTATCGGTGATTGAAGAAGGATTCAAGGTCAGATTTTTTTGGTTTTTTGCATTGTTCCTTGCTTAGATTTTAATTCTGATTTTTCTCTGAATTGTCTGCGACATCTCTATTTGCTGGATTTTTCTGAATTTGATTTATTTGGGCCCTAGACTGTCTGATTGTGTCAAATCGGGACAGTGTCAGCACTCAATCTGATTGGTTCTGGTTAGCATCCCACATGGACCGAACACAAAGCATTGCATTCTCCATTCTTTAAAATAGTGAACTAACTAAAGGCTACACAACGTGATCACTTAAGAAGTAAACTGAGAAGATTTAAGCAAAAGCAAGACAAATCAGTTGCCGAGATTATAATGACCAGAGAGAAATACCTTAAGAGCAATCAAAAGACTTTCAGAGACACGGCTGAGATCTTTTTCACAGGAGACAGAAGTGCAACTTACTATGTCAGTTATGTAAGACTTGCAAATCAATGATTTCTCCACAATATTTTGTACCATATCTCTTTCTTCAATCCTGCTAAAAAAACCATACCCATTTAGGAACAGAAAGAAATGAAAAGCTACAGATAAAAGATGCCAATTTTATTACCTCATGTTCAACATTTTATCAGCTCAAAGCGCAAATGCGCAGTACTAACCGAACTTTGTGAAAAATAACACAGTAAACATGCCAGAATTTCCCAAGCAAAACAAAATCATGATTTATTGTTGTGACAGACCAAAAAAAAAAAAAGAACCACCACAGCATACAAGGATGATAATAAATACAGGTTAGGATTTTTTTTTTCTTATAAAAGAATGTAAAGGGACATATTGACAGCATATATGCTATACTTTCCAATAAAAACAGTAACGGTTTTGGAAGAAAGGAGTACCTCCATGTGAGTTTCTTTATAGTACATTGATTTTCTTACCTCCTTGCATCTTCCCTAGTTAATGCCTAGAATTAATTAGGGTCACTTGTAAGATTAGCAAACAAAAATATATACAAGCATTAATTCGATATCCACTATTAAGATCTAGCAAAATCTGGGTTTCTCAAAATCACTGTTTTGCTAATTTGGCTTTCTTCAGAGCTTTGGTTAGGGATTTGAAGGTAAAAGACAGAAGTAACAACATGCCTCTTAAAAAGCAACCAAATGGAATTTCCACCAGGTGATTCAACCAATGATGAATATAAGCACAAACATAGGACTTTTAGATTAGAAGATTTGCTTCCTTATTTATATGACATTGTAGGAGGTAGACAAACAATTCAGAGCATTACTAAGATATTCTTTGTAAGTTTTATCTTTTGAGGATTGCCTCACATGTGATAGTCTCTGCAGAGAGCGGGAGACCATATGTCCTTTGGCACCCTCTTATTGTGTTTTTGCACCAACAATCCAAATCCTAACCTTAGGATTTGCATCAAATTGGTATCAGAGCAAGTTCACTTAGAGCTTCAGGTTTGTCTGGCAACCAACAAATTTAAAAAAAAAAAAAAAAAAACTGTCGCTGCTGGAAATATGACACCTGGGTAGAGCACCTGGACTGCAGAGAGAGAGAGAGAGAGTCTCGGCCTTTTATGCTTTTGTGTGGAGATATCCATTTGCTGTTGATTTTAAAAGGAGATTATTGTGTGGAGATATCCATTTGCTGTTGATTTAAAAAGGAGATTAGGGTACGAGTAGTGAAGAATTCATTAACAGAAAAAAAGTCAGAGGCCACATTGAAGGAGAAAGACAGAAGTAGCAACAGAACACGGAAGAGAAATTTAAGAAAGTCATAAGGAGCCTAGAACAGCAGGTTATTATTGTTTAAATTTTGGATAACATCCTTCTTCCTATCCTATTCTTCCCTTTTTCCCTTTCTCAACAAAATTATAAAGTCCCAATTACAGTCAAAACTCTGCCGAAATTTCTTCAGAATTTTGACCGTAAATTTTTTTTCCTAAAATTAGCCCAACCAAAATTTCTTTATTCCCCCAAATCCTAAAAATCCCGCACACCCTTGAAAGAACCAGTCTTAGACAAATTATTAACCTAGTTTGACTTTGGTTACCGAGTAACAATCATACATCGCAATATGCCTCCAAAAGCAGCTACACAGGAGGTGTTGGAACAACTTCAAGAAAGAGTCCAAACATTAACCCAAAGGATAATACAGTTGTCATAGAATGTTTAGGTCCTCACGAAAAAGACTAACCAGTGATGTAGGATAGACCCGTGGTCCCCATGGGTCGACCCGCCAATGGGCCTTGCCCATCTACCTCAACTAAGCTCTTTAGGCGCGGCCCATCTATTTTCATGTTTTAGGTCATTAGAGTCTTATTTTATGTTATTTTAATGGTTATGTTTAATGTTTTAATCATGGCCATCATTGCATTTGGATGGTCTAGATTAGTTTTGGGGTTAGTCTATTTAAACATCGTAATGCCTCATTTGGCTTTAGACTGGACTGATAAAAAAAATGTTGAGTGCACTTTATTACTCTCTTCTTCTCTCCTGTGATGGGAGATCTTCTTCTTGCCCGTGAAGGGGAATTTGGTGGGAAGGCAATTTTCAGGTTTGAAGCCTGATCTATACCTCCACCCTCCATCTCTAGTCTCTCCGTCTCTACTTGCCCGACACCTTGTACGCCGCTCCACATCAATTGATATAAGAGCCAAAGATCGATCCACCTGGATCCGATACTCGGCACTCCATCGTCAAGAAATCCACTTCTTTTCCCTTGTTCATTCACTCCTTAAGTAGTTCCCCACAGGTGCAGAATCCACATCCTTCATTTGTTTGACACCACCCAGGCACCATCCCATACCAGCATAACCCATCACAAGGCCTTCTTTTCAACTGAAACACAAAACCCTAGATCCCATCTCCTTGAATTCACCCAACCATAACCGAACCAGTTTTGGCCAATTCCAGCCAGCCGCACCATCATCTGACCCCACCAAACCCTAATTGATACTAAAATACCATCCCCATCCCATAAGCCCATATCCCAAAATCACAAAACCCCAAACCCCCATATCCCAGCCAAATCCAAAGTCCCTCTCAAAAAACCCGAACCCACCTCTACCGAGAACCCATCCCTCAAAACTCTACAGCTCAAAACAATAAACCACAGACCCTTCAAAATCCCAAAAAACAAAAAAACCTCAAAGGCATATAAGAAGTCAAGTTTTTCCTTCTTAGGTAAGCCCAAATAGAACTTCAATGATGGTCAATTTTGAAAGATCCTGAACCTTAATTATTGCGATTAGCAGTAATTAATTACACTTAACAGTTAATGATGCATGTTTACGCCTTAAACGAGTTGGTCTACGGGTTAGAAACGTGTTTGGGTAGTTTTGGAGAAGTTTCGAGAGGTTTCACACCAAGTTCGGTACTTGGAAGGGTCTAGTTCGGATTTTGGGAAAATCAGGGGTATTTTGGGAATTTAAAAAAATTTACCGTTTTAGGTACAGAAAATAGGTCTCGTCATGCCCCAAATCTTTCATGTTCAGCCCATATTCATTTGAGATCCCAAAAACCCGCATTTCTGGATGTCACCATTTCCGGGGATGTTTTTGTCATTTCTAAAAAATCGAGTTTTCACAAACGACCTCCAAAAGTTCTGATTCTTGGTTTGTAGGACATATTTTTTTAATTTCCAGCAACTTTTGTTCTTCGCTCGAGTGCATCTGAAGTCCGGAAGACCCTCATTTAATCGTTGCAAGTCAAACAACTTACTAAGGGCATGGTTGTAATTTCCTGGGTTCCATTTTATAAATAAACCTCAGCCCAGCCTTTCTTTCCTCTTCTTGCACGAACCACAACTTCTGTAACTCTATTCTTCTTCCTTCTTCATTTTTCTTGGATCAAACAGCCCGAAGCAAGGTGCCATTGCAAAGTTTGGAGAAAGGACCAAAATTCTCACAGCAGACAACCGGCCAAAGGCCAGATTTCTGTGTTTCTACGTGCAATAACTGGGCGTCCCCAGCTAGCCGTGGAATGATAAAGTGCTTAATTGTTTACAATTTGAGCCCTAATATTTGACTTATCTTGTGCTAGTCATGGTTGTTTTATTTGATTTTACATAGTTTTTGTTAATATTTATGTAAAGGTCAAAAGGAGTTAAAAAGGAGAAGAATTCGTGAAGAATGCTAGGCGTGAATCACAAAGAAGGGACATGGTGGGTCCCATCCAAGTTGTTTTAGATTTCAAAGACTACTTTCTGATTCTTTGGGAACTTAAAGTTCAAATTAGAAGAAAGAATTGAAGAACAAGAAAGCATAATCAAGAAAGGAAAGGAAAGTGAAACAAAGAAGAAAAGAAGACATTCCCAAGTGTGTCACACGCCCAAAAGGGGACCCCACAGCCATTGCAAAACTGAATTTCAGAAATTAGTAAGTCCTATTCAAGTTCAAGTGGAGATAAAGACTAGAGAACGAAAAGGAGAAAAATAAGAAAAGTTTAAAGCAAGAATTCAAGTAAAGATAGAAGTCCACAAAAAGGGGTCCCACATTCATTGTGCATGCATCATATGGGCCCACTTTTACTATAAAAGGTTCAGATTTAATCTCTTACAATTAATTCTCAGATTTGGGGGACCATGTGAAGAATTTTTTAGAAGATACAAGTGGGACCAGATTTAGAAAGTTTAGCTAACAAGAAAGAAGAATTCTATTTCATTGTAATTGGGAAGCTTAATTGTAAAACAAAGAGATCTAAATATACAAGGATTCTATTCACCAAGAGGGCTGTTGCAATAATTATAAAAGGACATACAAGGGGTGGACGTTCAGCACCCATGACCATCACATGAAATCAGCCATCATCATCCCATAAATACAGCAGCCGTACAGCCACCTTTGGAGAAACTTTGGAGAGCTTTTGGAGGAGAAAAATCCAAGCAATTGCTGGCTGAATTCTTCCTACTTCATTATTCAGAGTTCTTTCTATGACTTTTAATTTTTATGTTATTTTTCATAAAAGACATGAGTAGCTAATTTTTTTAGGGCTAGGGTGTAGTTGAAACCCTAGCCTAGTTCTATGTAGTCTCTTTTTGGAATCTTTTAATTAAGAATTCAGTTTTATTAGTTGAGATTGTAAACTATGTTTTTAATTGATGAGTTGTGTATATGCCATGCCAACCATGTTATGTTCAATTGAATTTAAGAGTAGCTAACTTATGTTTAATTGATCTTGATGATTAAGCATCTAGGGTTTAGTACCATGAATAATCTAAGTATATGCCATGCTTAGACACATGCGTTTATCATTCTCATTGTTCTTATGCGTTATGTATGTTTTGACTAGGACATATGCCATGCTTAGTTTTTATAACATGATGAGCAATTCATGTAGTATGCCACTCATGAATTAGGTTTAGGGGAATAGCAATCTAGATACATATGTCATGGTCTAGGTTGATAGATGTCACTAATAAATTCTGATTTTTGATTAAAGGATAATAAGGGGCATGCATAGGATCAGTTAGGGGAGTAAATGAAACCTTAGTTCATTCAGTATTACTGTTTTTCAATTCTAGTACTAGTTGTGTGCTTTAGGTTACTTTACATTTAGCTTTTGATAGTTTAATTTACTGTTTTTAGTAGAGTTTAATTCAACCTTTCATCATTCAATTGTTTCTTTTAATATTCTGATTTTTAGTTGCTTTTGACATTATTTTAGCACAAGTCTTCGTGGGATCGATCTCGTACTTACAATCATTATATTACATAATGATCTTGTGCCCTTGCAAGTTTAAATTGTGTGCATATTAAGTAGCTTATTTCTAGGTTGCTTGGTGAATACCATGGATCACCTGGCTGTTCACTGTTGAACAGCTGGTTGTCCCACACAGGCTCCCGGCCGTCCCTATTTTTGGACTGTTTTGGTCCCTTTTTCATGAATTTTGAGCTCAAAACTTTCCTAACCCTTATGTACACTCAGAAACATATTAAGTGGGCCCCAAGTGTGATCAAATTTCAACCTTTTTACACTGAATTATACCCCCGGCAGTTTGGATTTCTTCATGGTTGACCGACTGATGGAATGACCAGCTTGATCCCACCGGGTATCCACTTCTAGGATGAGTTGTGGACATCCAGGAGACCTTGTTTAGGGTCTTTGAGATTCTTAAACTCATTCCAACCCACTGTAATTGGTTACCCTTGGTTTAGGGGACCAAAAACCTAGAAATTGGTGGAACCTTGTACCTGATCTTGGCCCAACACTGTTTTTACTCAACACAAGCGGAAAGTGGTGTCTTGAGCTAACACGCACTTTCTGGATTGCCCGGATACATGTGGAACACGGTGATGATCATTTGTATCCAGACTTTGGGTCTAGTATGTCCCCACCTTCTGAATGCACCAAGGGTATTTATAAACATGACATCTGGACTCTCGGTGCATATAGACTCAAATATCATAGTACTTGCATGTCCAAGGCAATCCTTGACCTAAGATGATGTTGCGATAGATCCGTGGTTGTTATTTAGGCTTGGAAGAAGTATTTAATCAGTGTTTGCGTTATTCAAATGCATGGTGCATGCTTCCTCTTATTTATGGGTTTAATGTGTTTCGTCATAACCCGGACTAACCCAGCCTTAGTGACTTGTCTTGTTGGTCTCCTTGGGATTAGCGCGCAGTTATTGACCTGCTTTGACCTTGGATGCATCGGGATCCTTAGGGGGTTTATTGGGACGGTGTCTCGATGCCCTGCACCTCCCAAGTTACTCAGATCACATTGCCTTTTTCTATCCATTCGGGGCCACCATTTCTAGCCAAAAAGCTGCTCCTTTGTACTTGGAATTTTCGGGCCGAGTCTAGTTTGTTTTCCACCCTGTAACCGCAATGTCTGATTTTCTAAATTCGTTTATGCCTGCCTGACCTGTTTGTTTTTCTGTACCTGTTCATTTAACTTTTTGAGTACTGGGAACCATAGATGAAAATAGCGGCCGCTACGTAGCGTAGCGGCCGCTATATCGGCCGTAGCGGCCGCCACCGCTACGCTACGGCCGATTTATCGGCCGCCGCACCCGTAGCGGCCGCTACGTCCGCTACGGGGCCGCTACATCCGCTACGACCGCTACGGGGCCGCTACGGGGTGAGAAAAATTTCTACTTTTCAATTTTTTTTAAAATACATAATAAGAATTATTTCTTTTCTTCTTCTCTTCAAATAACATTTCTACACAACTCTTCTACCCTTTTATATTTAAAAGAACACCAAAAAGCACATGATCTCGCCGAATTACAATCGATACAGAGAGTTCTTTTCTAAGTTCATCCTATTAGACACCCCCTTTGGTAGATGTATTTTTTTCTCTAGGTACTCTTAAGTCTTGATTTCATGATATAGTTTTTTTCTTTTCTGAGCCTTTCATTAGTTTCTAAGTTAGCATAATCAAGCAACATGAACACATGTGAAAAAAATGATCATTACTATTATTTTCTATTTATACAGCGATACAGGACCTCATATAGTGAGGGGACCGCTACGCCCCCTTACCTTAGTTACTTTTGCAAAAAAAAATACATTTTCTCTCATTTTCCAATATTCTAGATTTTCTAGAATTTTTTCATATTTTTTTGACGATTTTTCCAAATCGCACCGCTACGCCGCTACGTATCGCCGCTACGCTACGTATCGCCCACTACGTAGCGTTTTGGCGGCAGGCCGCTACGCCTGCCGCTACCCGCTATTTTCATCCTTGCTGGGAACCACTCGTGAAACCTGAATTGTATACTGAACTGCCCTGAAACCCTGCATCGGTTTATTTTCTGAATTCCTGAGTCAGGCACCACCCAACTGTTATTATTACTACTATTATTATTCTGTATAAGTTAACTCACTGCAGTGTAGTCCTGCCAAGTGGCACGGTGTCACTTCAGTACCCACCCTGCCAAGGACAAGTAGGTGCACCTGTGGCAGGGCCAATTATTTTGACGGCCATAAACTCTAGGAGAGTTCTATGGAACTGCCTGCCTGCCTACTAGCTATGGGACAAGCAGATGCACCCACACTGACGATTTATGCGAAGTGGTTGCCATTTAGAATGTAGCTTGTTACCAATTATTTATGATTTTGTAATATAATGCACTAACTTGCCTAGTCTTACTGTTATTTGAACTCCTGTAAATCAGCCTGATATATATATATATATATATCTTGTGTGGTGGGGGGGGGGGGGGGGTGTTGTTGGCTATTCATGGGCATCCTTCCCTCACCATATGGTGAGGGAAAAACTTAATGGGCCCACGTAGGGCCCCACTGATCATGGGACTTGGGGGGATGGAAAAAGACATCTTGGATGGGCCCATATATCAAGTTTGGGGTCAACCCCATGTCTCTAACTCCTTCATCCACGGCCCACAAGTTTAACGACTTTATATTAAAGAAAAAAAAATCGACCTTCGATCCAACGATCCAATCCATTTGGATAGGTAAAAACTTAATGGCTCTAGTGTGCTTAAGGAGGTCCCATGTATGTAGATTGTTCGGATGTATCATAAAGTCGGCCCCACTATGTTGTCCCTTACCATAATATGGTGAGGGATGGATGCGCATGAATATTTTCCTATATATATACTGGATACTTGCCAAGCAATCATGTCTGATCTACACTTGGTGCTGTAGGTAACGAACTCTATGCCACTGAACCAGTTATTGAGGCAGTCCAACAGGATCCGCCATTTGTAAGAGTGAACAGTTGACGTTGTAGTCTAAAGCATCTGAAACACCCAAGGATGAAAATAGCGGTAGCGGATGGCGTAGCGGCCTGCCGCCAAAACGCTACGTAGCGGGCGATATGTAGCGTAGCGGCGCTACGTAGCGGCGTAGCGGTGCGATTTGGAAAAATCGTCAAAAAAATATGAAAAAATCCTAGGAAATCTAGAATATTGGAAAATGAGAGAAAATGTATTTTTTTTGCAAAAGTAACTAAGGTAAGGGGGCGTAGCGGTCCCCTCACTATATGAGGTCTTGTATCGCTGTATAAATAGAAAATAATAGTAATGATCATTTTTTTCACATGTGTTCATGTTGCTTGGTTATGCTAACTTAGAAACTAATGAAAGGCTCAGAAAAGAAAAAAACTATATTATGAAATCAAAACTTAAGAGTACCTAGAGAAAAAAATACATCTACCAAAGGGGGTGTCTAATAGGATGTACTTAGAGAAAAACTCTCTGTATCGACTGTAATTTGGCGAGATCATGTGCTTTTTGGTGTTCTTTTAAACATAAAAGGGTAGAAGAGTCGTGTAGAAATGTTATTTGAAGAGAAGAAGAAAAGAAATAAGTCTTATTATGCATTTTAAAAAAAATTGAAAAGTAGGAATTTTTCTCACCCCGTAGCGGCCCCGTAGCGGTCGTAGCGGCCCGTAGCGGACTTGTAACGGCCGTAGCGGCCCCGTAGCGGATGTAGCGGCCGCTACGGGTGCGGCGGCCGATAAATCGGCCGTAGCGTAGCGGTGGCGGCCGCTACGCTACGTAGCGGCCGCTATTTTCATCCATGGAAACACCAGAGTTCGACACATCATCTTTTGGGGTTTTGTTTTGGGAATTATATCTTTTGTTCTTTTGGCTAGTGTTTTTGTAAGGCCACTATTCTTGGGATGTAACTAATTGGCCAGTGTTTTTGTAAGGCCACTACTCTTGGGATGTAACTAAACTTACTTCTGTTTATTTTGTTAAACTTGAATGCTAATGTGTAGAAATGCATTTCATTTTACTATCAGTCGACTTGTGATGCAATGGATGATTTTATTTATGCATGTGTACTTGAAATGACTCGTAGAAGCTTCCGCCATGAATCCCTCGTGGATTTGAGGGCCTGTAATCCTCGCATATCATAATTCTGTAGGTAAATGCACGTGGAAATTTTATTTAGTAGCTTCCGCGCACGTCGCGATCCCTCACTTAAATTTGGGGGGCGTGACAAATTTCTAGAATAATTGGAACATTTTCTTTGAATACTTTTAACAACCAGAATTCTTCAAATGCATCTTTAGGGTTTAGGGTAGGAGTCCCATGAGGAACATTATGCTAGTGAAGAAAGCTGTAAGTGATTGATGTTGTGTGGGACTAAGAGCTAGAAGTAACTGGTGAGAATAGTTGGCACTCCTGAAGTTTAGTATAAATTATACTATCCGTCTAACAACCATCAGAATATTAAAATGGAATAAGAGAGAATTAGCAAATGATTCAGTGCCCCAGTAGGGTCGACTGATTGTATATTTATAATTGGGGATTTGTAATCTAATCCCTGATTTACCACCTTTATTTACATTTCCTATTTACAATTATAATAAAATCTAATCTAATCAATGATTGAAAGTTTGACTATTTACAATTGCACAGGTGATCAGTAACAGTAACCCGTGTTTCACACCTGGAGGGACCACTTAGTTGTGACGGTCCCCATTGTCTCTACACCTTCATCTGTTTTAATGCCACTAGATCAACTGTCTTAAGGCCCTTCTGAAAGTGTTTAGAAAAACCTACATTCTAAGACATGTCGATGAAGCGAAGTCCAACTAGACCCAAACCCAAACAAGTAACTACTACGATATCTGTATCTAAATAACATACATTGCAGCAATACCAACGTCCAGATAAATAGTATGTGGAGCCAAAAAAGAACTTAATTACCCAACAGCATGATTAACTTAAAATATGAGGATGATTCATGACATGCTAAACAACAAACTAAAACATTGGCAATATAACAATGAATTTTGAGAAGTGTTGTTTAGTACCTTGCATAGAAATGCTTGGCATCATACATGATTAACTTTAAATATGAGGATGATTCATGACAATAAACACAACAAAAAACTAAAACTCTGGAAATATATCAATGAAGTTTGAGATGTGTCATTTAGTACCATGCACAGAAATTCTTGCCATCATGCATAAGTTCAACAAACATCTCTAGTGTGGGCCGCTTTCTTCTAGATAACTGTAACAAGTGGTGCCACAATGTTAAATATAACCATGGAACTTAGACATGCTAAAAGGCATTTAAAAATATTGACATACCAGAGGCCAGTTTCCATTTTCAGAAATAATACTGCTCTCTATACAAAGACAGAAAGCACATTTTTGTGCCTTTCCCACACCCGCATTGCAAAATACTGGTCCCACACATGACAAATGGTACCTATTCATAAAAGCTAATGGTCAATAGGAACTAAAAAAACTATGTATGGAAACCAACAATAACAAAATGTAGGAGCACAGCACCATAGTCAGTATCACTTTCAGCATTTCAGCAATTGCATTAGTAACCCAGTCATCAAATGTCACACCCATCATTCCTTGTACTTCTAATGTGATATCATGGAATGAAAATGAAAGAGAAGCTTGTTCATCGTAAGAAATAATAGAAATGATGTATAAGAACGATTGTTTGTAGTATAGAGGAAGAAAATGAATGAGACTAAAGTTGCAGAATTAAATGTGTATGCACTGCTGATTTCTTACGAAAAAAATAAAAAAGTTCTGGAAAAAAGAAACGAAAATAGAAAAAGTAAAAAAAAGAAAAGAAAGAAGAATAGAAAAAATAGAGAAGTCCGAGAAAGGCATAAGGGATTGCTGGTTGTTCCATCTAGGGCTGGGGGCACATGGTTTTAAGTATCGGCCGATACCGGTATAGGTGGAGACCAGACCGATATTTTGTTGTTTTGTTTGTACTGGTCTCGGCCTCCCAAAAAACCGTTAAATTATCACTTGTCTCAGGCGGTTTTTGAAAATATAAGCCAATACCGATATATCGACCGATATTTTAAAAATATCAGCTGACTACTTTAAAAGTTGTTCTCCTTTTTTCTCATTCCTCTTCCATTCTGCCACAACTGAGGCAACAAGGGAGGATTTCTATCTTTCTATCCACTTCAATTCTTACTAATCTCTTGTTTTTAGTGGATTTCATCCAAAGAGAAATTGAAGAACTCAACCAAAACCTTATAGGTAAACATTTTGAATTTGTTTTTCGATTTTTTTTTTCAAGATTCTTGCTCAAAATAGCTTGGAAATGATGGAAACATGTTAGATCTAGAGTTTTGGAGTAAAACTGTAAATATTTGAGCACTTCTTGTATGTTTTCTGAAATTTTCATTATTTTACCGAATTTTGATTTTTTTATTTTTTTTAAACAAAGTGTTACATGCAACCAAGCTTTCACATTTAGCTAAACGTGGTTGTACACTTAAACTTTTCTTAGATCTGGCGATTTTGAGCCCAGACCTAGAATTTTTGAGTATTAAAATTTGTGGATTTTCGTGAAACCATGTGGATTTATTTTTTCAAATTAATTAGTCAAGATGGTTTAAAATACGTTAGATTTGTTGGCGGGTTCTTTGTTTGTCATAGATATAGATAGTGTTTAGCATCTCTACCTTCTGCCTGTACTTCTTTTAAAACTGTCTCAAAAAGGATTTATACAATTTGGGAATCATTTTTCCCACCCCTCTTTCAATACTCATTAAGAGGTAATAACTCTATTTTGGAAGTCTTCATAAGCCCAAACATGTTCAATGGGTTAAATTTGAGCCCTTGATTTGTCACGGATCTCAATATTTTTTTTGAAAGTAGAAAACCTTAGATCAGCATTAATGGACTTCTGTGGGCCCCCAAATCATAATCCAAACCATTGATCCTCTTTGGAATGGTGAAAATAGCTAAGTTAAAATTCAGTCCTGTTTTCATTTTTTAAAATTTTGGGCCACTAAATCATAATTCAAATTGTTGGCAATCATGGCCAATGGGTCAAATCTGTGATGGGTTGGCAAAGCTTGATCCAGTTATTTTATTTATTTACATGGGTAAATATGTAATCCGGCGGTTAAATCGATGGCATAAAATATCGGGTACATATAGGCTGATACGTACGAGTATCAGCCAAGACCGAAATGATAAGTGCATGAGAATCGGTCCATGGAAAAAATTGCATAGATATCAGTCCGTATCGGCCGATATTTTTAAAATATTGGTCAGACCAATATCTCAGTCAATATTATGAAAATATCGGTTGTAGAATGCCGTGTAGAAGATAACTCATCAAATAAAAGGTCTAGGCCCAACTACACAAGGCCCATGTATAATATCCCACGTGTGGGACTGAGTCAAACACTGTACAGCATATTTTGTGGATTTATTTCCAAGAATAGAGATTATGATATATTATTCTTTATTCTGATTGTAATTACTACTTGATTACAGCCTGTGATTAGGCACAATAAAAGTATAAAACTGGATAGTTGACCCTCCATTGAGGCACGACAATTTCCTCTAAATATTTTCTCTATCTTCTTTTTATGCTGTTTCATGGTATCAGAGCTAAGTTCTGAGAGTTGGCTCTTCCTAGTTTGAGAAATCCCCCATCTCTCATCGATCAGGTACTTCTTCCTGGTGTGATTCATCTCATTATTGCTGCTGATATTGTCTGGAGTGCCCCTGATCAACGGTGGCTCACTGCTGACCAATCACTTGTTGCTAGCAGCTTCCTTGATTATGATCGACAATCCTTCAGGGTTATTTTGAAGATTTTTCTGGATTTTTTCACCACCGTTTGAGGTAGTTTCCAAGCACTTCATCTGTCGATTTTGGGTGTTATTTCTCAAAAGGATTTCATCAAGGCCATCCAGATTTGTGGATCTGTATCCAATTCCCATCAAACTTGGACTAGAGGAAATACAATTGAGCTATTCCAAGAAGATCATCCCTGATCTGTAATTGGACCACTGTGTGGGGCCCACGCACAGATTCTGCCCAGAAAATGAAAGTCGCCTGGCATTGTTTCTTCTTAAACTGGACTGTTCTTTGTTATATTCTGTTGGATGAATATATCAGCCACTAAATCTGCATTTTTCGTGCTTGGTTAGTGAGATCATCGCAGATCAGATCACTTTTCTTTGCTGTTTCATTCCCTGTTGACTGTTTATTGCTTGTCTGAGGCAAAATTCTCAAAACGTGGGGCTCTGGTTATAACTTGCTTGCTGATTTGCGTGTTGATTTGGTTTATCAAACAACACCTCTCTCTCTTATTCTGCTGTATTTGGAGATAATGGACAAATATGATGTTATTCCAATCAAATTTATTGGGAATAATTATATGGCGTGGTCCCAAGATCCTTCATTCTAAAATGCCGAGTAAGATGGTGTTTGAGATCCGTAATGCTGGTAATATCATTGCCACTTATAATCATATCATCCAAATAGACTATGAGGAATGTGTAGCCCTTCAGTGTCCATCTCAAAAATAGGGAACTATCAGAATGACTTAGATGAAATCCGGCTTGAAGAATTGCTAAACGGAACTTATCGAACCAAGCCCTTCGAGCCTGTTTCAGTACATAAAGAGATTTCTACAACTTACAAACATGCTTTGGAGGACAAGCGTATCTCAGAGGAGCTTTTAAGTAAACAGTCTCTTGCAAGTCCCCATGAAAAAAAGCATTTTTGACAGCCATTTGCCATAGAGGCCAGTTGCGGGCTGCCACGACACAAAGAAGAGTACGCATAGTGGTCATTTTAGCCACTGATGCAAATGTCTCGTCATAGTTAATTTCATATTCCTGCTTATAACCCTGCGCAACCATCGGGCTTTGTAGCGATCAAGACTCCCATCAAAGTGAACTTTGACAGAATAGATCCATTTACTGCCAATCAGAGATGCTCCTTCAGGGGTCGGTACCAAGTCCCATGTTTGGTTTGCTTCAAGAGCAAGCAATTCCTCATTCATAACATCCTGCCAATAAGCGATCTTCAAGGCCTGTGAATATGAGGTGGGTATAGGAGCACTATCCAATGAAGTAAAAAGAACAAGAAATCCATAACGGTTAGGAGCAACGGAAAGACGACTAGAGCGTCGCAGAGGAGATGCTATCAAAAGAAGCATTATTATCTGAAGGTGCAGTAGGCGGCACTGGGAGATGAGCAGGAGAGAGAGGCACCATAGGAGTGACCGTATTACGCCGTACACAAACTTTTGGAATAGTGGATGGAGAAGCAGACTCCTGGAATTGTGGCATATAGGACATAGTGATGGGATGAATGTCCAAACATAACGAAAATAAGGGAATTTGTTGCAAGAAAATCACATTACGGGATATTTGCATGCGTTTTTCAAATTGAACATTACACAAAAATCCTTTGTGTTCATTACTGTAGCCAAGAAAGTTGCATTTGGCAGCCTGCGGTGATAACTTAGTGCACTCAATAGGTGGAAGATGAACAAACCACAAGCAGCCAAAAACTTGCAAGTGGAAGTATGAAGGGGTATGACCAAAGAGAACTTCGTAAGGGTAGTTTTGCCTAGAACAGTACTAGGAAGACGATTGATAAGATACACAGCAGCCTGTGCAGCATCACACCAAAAATTGGGAGGAACTAATGATGCAATCAAAAGAGTACGAACAGTTTCAAGAATGTATTTGTTCTTTCTTTTTGCAATTCCAGTTTGTTGAGGAGTATGTGGACATGATTTTTGGTGAAGAACGCCTCTATCAGAGAAGAAGGCAGAGAATTCATGAAATGTGTATTCTCCACCAGAATTTGATCGAAGAATCTTGATCGCTTTCTTAAATTGAGTTTGGACCATGTTATTAAAGCTTTGGAAAAAAAGAAAAGACTTCAGATTTCAAACGCATGAAATATATCCAAGTATAATGGGAATGATCATCAATAAAGGTCACATAGTACTTGAATCCCGTCCTACTCAAGGTAGGAGCAATTCCCTAAACATCAGTGTGAATAATGTCAAAAGATGCCAATGCAAGAGAATTATGAATAGAAAAAGGAAAAATGCGACTCTTACTTAAGCAACAAGTTTCACACTTTGATTGAGATAACGAAGACATCATTTTATTATTCATTGTAGATTCCAAACAACCAATCTTAAACAATGAAATTAAATGAGCATTGTTCACATGACCAAGGCGTTGATGCCAAACAGTCCACACAATTTATTGAAATTATTTGAAGAAGTTGCAAAGAAGGAATGATGTCCAATGTCTAGCAAAAACAAACACCTATGTTTACTCCTCGTTGCGATCACCTTCCCAATTTGCCGCCCTTGTATAACACAACCAGAGGAATATAAGGTGAACAATATAGCCATCATCAATAAGTTGTCCTACAGAAAGTAAATTGGCTAATAATTTTGGAACAAAGTAGACATTGGGAAGGGTGATGGACTGGCCAGAGACACTAGATAAAGTAATGGTACCAACTCCAGAAATGAGTAGTTGATCACCATTAGCAGTGGTTATTTTCTCTTTTCCAAGGTAAGGGTGGGAATCTATAAAGCTATTTTCGACAGATGTCATGTGATTTGAGGCTTCAGAATCTAAAAACCATGTGGATGAGGTGATAGGAGAAGAAAGAGATGTTGAATAATGATAGGCAAGAAATGCTATAGGAGAATGAGTTTCATAACGACCGCCATTAAAGCCCATAGATTCATATGCTGAGGTAACTGTGTTTCGAATCAGTTCTTGAATCTGAGCAAGAGTCATGGATACAGCCTCGGAAGAAGTGCTTCATGTATCAGATAAGGGTGCTTGAGCCTGAAATGCTGTTGGAATATTCTGTCTTGGCAGATTGGAGGGAGGCTTCTTCTGTTATGTTGCATTCCTTCGTTGTAAGCTGCGACAGTCATCAATAAGATGACCAGAGCGTTTGCAATATCTGCAAACCAATTTCTTGTGACAATTTTTGGCAATATGACCGAAGCCTTCGCATTCATAACATTGAGTAAGCTTCTGATTTGGAGTTGCCAGAAGAGCAGAGTCAGCAAGAAGGCCTTGGGTTCTTCAAGAATAGTATGCCGTGAGTTGAGACGAAGTTCTTCATGAAGGTCTTCTTGAAAGCAAGTTTCAAAATTAGCAAAAATTTCTCTATTCATGAAGGCAGACCGAACACATTCAACTTCCGATCATAGATTCATAAAAAACTGGCTAATATGAGTTTCTTGTAATTTGAGAGCCTCAGATAGAAATCCAGAAGAGACTGTTTGGATCAACATGGAATCCCTTTCGGTCCATAAGGTAAAGAAGCCATTAAAATATTCCTGCACAGATTTATCCCCTTGAGTATATTTGGCAATTTCACTATCCAAGTGAAATTTTCGGGCTTTATTAGTATGATGGTAGACTTTCTTGAGATAAGCCCACATATCAGCTGCTATAGTGTAGGCTTAAAGAGCCACGGCAAGAGAGGGATCAATAGAGTTAAGGATCCAAGTTACTACTTTAGCATTTTCTTTGGACCAGGTGGCTAAGGCTTTTGAGTCAGTGGTACTTGTAATCTGAGGCCTAGTAATCTATCCATCAAGATAACCAAAAAGCCCTTGTCCCTCTACAAAGTTCTTTTAAGTGGAAGGACCTGGACATATAATTGTGCCAATTAAATTTAATTGGGATGACATCATACTTGCCCATTGCAGAATGCAGTAGAAAAGAGACAACAGAGCACGCAAATCAGCAGTAGAAAGAGATCAGCCCTTAGATCTGAAATAAACAACCAATATGTCAGAAGCAAAAAACAGAATTGATTTGATCTGCTATGAATCTGCTAATACAGCAGGAAGTTTGCAGATTGAGTGGTCGATGAAGAATCTAGCAACAAACAACACCAACCGTGCAGATCTTCCACAAAATAGAGCCAGACAAACTGGAAAACTGAAGCAGGATCTGTGCGTGGGCCCCACAGAGTGGTCTAATCACAGATCAAGTTTGAACTTCTTGAAGGTCAAATTTACTTCCTCCAGTCCAAATCTGACAAGGATTGGATACAGATCCTAAAATCTGGACGGTCTTGATGAAATCTATCTGACAATTATTTATCAAAATTGACAAAGGAAGAAGTGTCTGAAACCTACCTCAAAAGGTGATAAAAATTTCCAGAAAAATCCTTAGAATAACCCTTAAGGAAAGGTGATCACAATTGTGGAAGTCTCTTGGTGACAAGTTGACCAGTGGTGGGCCACTGTTGATCAAGGAGCACGTCAAGCACTATCAGCAGCACTAGAGAGAGGATTCACGCCAGGAAAAAGTATTTGATCAATGAGAGATGAGGGATTGATCATAACCAAAGCTTCGATACCATGTTATAATATGGAAGAAGAGAAGAGAAGAGAAAGTTTGGAGAGAAAGTGATCCCTCAATAGAGGATCGACTGTGTATATTTATAATGACATTATGCCTCAATCAAAGGCACTAAACATGCTAAAAATACAAATTAAATAAAGAAAGAATAGAAAGAATGTCTCCTAATCTATACAAGGAACGAAGATGAGAGAAATCAGCTATATACAATCTAGCCTAAATCCCACGTGTGGGAGGCTGTACATGGGCCTTGTTGGGCTGGGCCTAGGGCCGGTTATCTTACAGCCTTGTTATCTTCTACAATCTTTCCATCTAAAGAATTTTGTAGAAGGCCAAGGGTTGTTTGGTTATCTTGATGGATCAATAACTAAGCCTACTACTACAAGTACTACAGACACAAAAGCATTATCCACCTGGTCCAAAAAAATATGCTAAAGTAGTAACTTGGGTACTTAACTCTATCGATCCTTCTCTTGCCGTTGCTCTTCAAGCATATTCTGCAACAGTTGATATGTGGACTCATCTCAAGGTCTATCATCAAACTAATAAAGCCTGAAAGTTTCACTTAGATAGTGAAATTGCTAAATACAGTCAAGGGGATAAAACTGTGCAAGAGTGCTTTAACGGTTTTCTCACCTTACGGATTGAAAGGGATTCTATGCTGATTCAAACCGTCTCTTCTGGATTTCTGTCTAAGGCTCTTAAATTACAAGAGGAAACTCACATTAGCCAGTTTCTTATGAATCTAAGAGCAGAATTTGAATCTGTTCGGTCTGCTCTCATGAATAGAGAAGTCTCTTCTAATCTTGATACATGTTTTCAAGAAGTCCTTCGAGAAGAACTTCGACTAACCTCACAGTGTGCCATTCTTGAAGAACCAAAGGCCTTCCTAGCTCCTCTTCCTGTTGATTCTGCTCTTCTGGCAACCCCAAATCAAAAGCCTACTCAATGTTATGAATGCAAAGGCTTCGGTCATATTGCCAATTACTGTCTATGTTTTTCTCTTTCCTCCCTCTCCCTTCCCCTTTTCTCTCTTACTATTTCAAACCCAGCTCCCGAAATATAAAGGGTAAAACACCCCTTCTAGGCTCCGAAAAAAGCGAAAAAAAAAATAAAATCAAGATTCTGGAATCTCTATTTCTTTTAGGTACATACGTAGTTATACATTGTAATTTGCCACTATGTGGGCTCTACAATGGGGTCCACCCATAAACAATCTAAAAGGCTCAAAATTATTACCTCTCAATTATATTAACCCTGGATTAATTTCAAATTAATAGGAGCTTGGCCCACTGTAGGATTGATCAGTTAATCAATTAAAAAAAATTCAATCATAGCACTTCTCTTATTAAGGTGAAACTTTTCTAAAGTCCAAACTTATGATGCCCAGATACGGCATGGATACGGTATGGATATGCCATGGACATGGCAGGGACATGGATTGTACATATAAAAAGTGAAGTATCGAATACGATACGTTGCCCATTTTGAAGTATCCGTTTATCATAGGTCCAAGCAAGAGGAGGACAGTTCCCTTGAGTTCTCTAAATTTTTTGTAAATGGGCCCCACCACTTAAAAGAAAATGCTTTAATCATAATGGGCCCTCAACAAATTTTACTCAAATGAGACTTTAGCCCATCTCATAAACTTATAAAAATGTTGATAAATATTAATAAAAGTTTAAATGTGGTCAATTCAACAATGGGACTAATGATTCTAATCATGTAACATAACCAATTCAATTATAGGGCCAACTCCAATTTGAATGAATTTTTTTACTAATCCAATAGAGAAGGTGATAGTTATTTTTAGTGGCTTGGATTTTAGATATAGTTACATTAATGAATTTATAAATTATAAGGATGGACACAAATATTAATACATTAAAAATTGATATATTTAACAGTTAGAATTTAAATTGTGATACAGGCCGTAATGACTTAGGGGGACAAATACTTTGATTTATTCTTGTTACTAATAGAAGAAAAAAAAAAAAAAACATTGTTTTCTGATATTTTATAATATTCTGAATTTTTTGGATATTTTCGCAAATTTTTTTGGGCTAAAAAAAAATCACACCGTGATGACATGCAGTTTTTTGGCCCGACCGATACCGCGATTTTGAATCATGGTTAAGATGGACCCTTTATTATAAGATTAGATCCGACGGTTATGGGTTTCTGGGCGGTTTTAGGAATTCATGTCTTTTTCTGAGTGGGTGAGAGCACTGCACTCTCGTGGGGAGAATTAAGGAAGGGTACTCTTGTAAGCACAAGGAGGTTTGTTCCTCTTGTGGTGATCTACAAAAATAGTGAACCGGCTTGAATCTTCGTTGACGTAGCCCACATTAGGTGTGGCAAACCACATGAACGACACAATTGTAGAGCGTGATAAAAGCATGAGGCAACATGCTGGATTGCCCAAGCAGTTTTGGGCGGAAGCAGTGAATACAGCTACATACCTGATCAATCGTAGGCCTTCAGTAGCTTTGGATAGTGGACTGCCAGAGGAAGCTTAGAGTGGAAAAGAGGTAAATCCTTCACATGTAAAAATATTTGGTTGTATCTCTTATATTTAGGTTGGTGCTGAAAACATAGACATGCTAGATTTTAAATCTAGTAAATGCACTTTCATTGGATATTTTTTTGATAAGTTCGGTTACCGTTTTGGGGATGAAGAAAAAAAAAAACCCATTAGAAGTATAAATGTTATATTCAATGAGAAACTCATGTATAAGAATAAGGAAAAGGTGCAAAAGGACAGTAATTAGTATTTATAACTACATGACATTTGAGAAAATGATGTGCCATAAGTACATCGAAATGAAATAATTATTCACCTTCATTGTATTACTTGTAAACTGATGGTAGTGAGCCAAAATGTTATGAGGAGGCATTATAAGCTGAAACTCGGGCTAAGTGGGAACAAGCCATGGAAGATGAGATGCAATCCTTATTGTCAAACCAGACATGGGATTTAGTTTCACTTGCCTGAAGGAAAGAAAACATTGCACAACAAGTGGGTGTACAGGTTAAAGGAAGAACATGACAGTAACAAGCGATACAAGGCCGAGATAGTTGCGAAAGGTTTCCAACAGAAGAATGGTATTGATTATTTTGAATTATTTTCTCCTATGGTAAAATTAAATACAATAAGAATTAAGAAGTGTTTTGAGCATTGTGCTAGTAAATGATTTACATATTGAGCAATTAGATGATGAAATTGCATTTCTCCATGGTGAATTGGAAGAAGATATCTACATGTATCCGCCATAAGGATATGTTGTCCCAGGAAAAGAGGAAATGGTGTGTAAACTCAAAAAGAGATGATACAGTTAGAAGCAGGCCCTAAAACAATGGTACATTAAATTTGACAGGTTTATGTGCAACATTAGCTTACAAAAGAAGTCATGCAGGAGATTGTTGTTATTATAGAACTTTTGATGACCGTTATTTTAATTCCTCTTTTCTAAGTAGATGACATGCTAGTTGTAAGATCAAACATACATGAAATAAACAATTTGAAGAAACGACCGTCAAAGGAATTTGAAATGAAGGATTTGGGAGCTGCAAATTAGGTTCTCGGTATCATTTGAAGGAACAGTAAAAATGTCTCAGGCATAATATGTTGAAAAAGTTCTAAACAGGTTCAACATGCTGGGTGCTATGCCGGTTAGCACTCCACTGGCTAGCCATTTCAAACTCCCAAAAGAGTTATCTCCTAAGACGGAACATGAGAAAGATAATATGTCCAAGATCCTATATGCTCTAGCTTTTTGTAGCTTAATGTATGCTATGGTTAGCACAAAACCAGATATTGCTCATGTAGTGGGGGTTGTAAGCAGATTTATGAGGAACCCCGAGAAAAAGCATTGGAAGGCAGTTAAATTGATTCTCAAATTTCTGAGAGATATCACTGATGCAACATTGTGCTTCTGAGGATCAGAAATTAGATTGCAGGGCTATGTTGATTCGAACTTGGCAGGAGATCTTGATAGAAGTAGAAGCACTACAGGATATGTCTTCACCTTAGGTAGTGCACCAGTCAGTTGGAAGTCACAATTACGGGACGTCATTGCACTGTATGTTGGTACTACATAAGCTAGCAAGGAAATGATTTGGTTGTAGGAGTGCTATTCATCTTACAAAGAATTCAGCCATTCATCATAGAACCAAGCACATTCACATCAGATATCACTTCATACGGCAGCTTCTGAAAGAAATGGTAGTGAAACTAGAGAAGATTCTCTCAAGCCACAATCCCGCAGATATGTTCACAAAGGTGGAGAATATAGAGAAACAGTAGTTGTGCACAACTTCAGTTGG
This sequence comes from Persea americana, assembly GCA_029852735.1. Taxonomy (NCBI): domain Eukaryota; kingdom Viridiplantae; phylum Streptophyta; class Magnoliopsida; order Laurales; family Lauraceae; genus Persea; species Persea americana. Next base: position 16,084,569 of record CM056820.1, on the reverse strand, counting down.
ACTTCAAGATTTGTAGCCATGTTCTGCTATTGTCATTGCCATTCAGTATGATCAGTCTTCAAGTGGAAGATTGATGGGTTCTTGAAGCTTGATCCAGTCTTCAAGGGGTAAATATGCAATCCAGCGGTTAAATCTGGACCCTTTATTATAAGGTTAGATCCGACGGTTCTAGGCGTCTGGGTGATTTTTGGGCTTTATATCATTTTTTTATTTTTTATTTTTATTTTTATTTTATTTTTTTTGAGTGGGAGAGAGCATTGCGCTCTAGAGGGGAGAATCATGGAAGGGTTTTGTACTCCTGTAGGCACAAGGAGGAGGTTTGCTCCTGTTGTGGTGATCTCCAGAAATAATGAACAATTGACGCTGAAGTGTTTATATTGTGATTCAAATTGAATTAATAATTTAATATCATGCCGAGACATATTCATATGTCGTATTGTTCATATTTTGAAGTATTTATCTAAGGATGCATGCTTGTCAGATTCAAGTTATTCTTATGCATTGTACTCAATATTTACCATCAAGCTTTTGATATTATGATGCATAAAGTATGGCTTCTATTTATATGTGCATTTCAAACTATGTACCCTATCTACTGAGTTACCCTGTTCTCACACCAATCATGTGCCACTTTTCGGAAACGAAGGAACCCCCTCTGATGATGATAACAATGATGATGGACTTGAGGATGAGGCTGTCCTGTAATACTGATAGGATTTGACATCTGTGGGAGTGATTAGAATATACGAGATGAATTATAATATTTTAGTTCTGTTTAGTTAGTTTATTAAATATTCTAGTTTTGCAATTAAGAAACTAATTCTCATTGTTTTGTAATAAATTAGGTGGTTTTGATAACTTTAGATTTATGGTTTGCTTTAGGTAATTAAATGGTTTGAATTAGTTTTATATAACTTTTGCTTTGGTATCAGTGTTATGAAATTTGGTTGACTATATCTGAAATTTCTGAATAAACTTGGTTCGGCCCCTCTAGCGAAACAAAACCAACCACCACCCCTCCTCCTGCTCTCTATAAAAATTCGTTCCAAAATTAGGAACGATTCGGATGAATTTCCGAAATTCGGAATAAAATGAAGGATTTCGGCTGAATGGGGGGAATACTAAAATTCAGCCAAACTATGTAGAATGACTTAAAAAAAAAGGGGGCAAAATGTTATTTTTCCAGCCGTTTTTAATGGTAATTTTTTAGACTTTTTAGAGAAAGAAAAACCCTACCCCAAAGCCTCTTTCGTTTGCCCCCGCCATTCGACGGAGTAAAAATGAAAAAGAAAAGAAAAAAAGAAGAAGAAACAAAGAAGTGTCAAATCCGCTCTGTTGGCCTGCTGCTGCTCAACTCATTTGACCAGGAGAAAAGTGAAATAAAAAAAAAGGAAGAAGAAGAGGAAAAGAAAAAAGAAAAAGAAGAGGAAGAAGAGCACATCTGCACAAGTGCTGTTTGACCCAGCTCCTGCTGCTGCTCAGCTCGCCAGGTTTGTCTTTCCCCTTCTTTCTCTTCCTTGGCATATCTGCCTCCGTTTCCTCTTCTTTTCCTGTTCCTCTTTGACAACTGCCTTTTCAACTTTGCTCCTTTTATTTTAAATATTTTCCTTCTCTCCTCTTTGCTTTTTCTTTCTCAGCTGCTGAGCTGCTGCCTGTATGACTGCTGGGCCGCTATCTCTTATGATTATGGACATATAATACATATGCCATGTCATGAGTCGCTCTAGTAGAATAAACTATGTCCGACATGGCGTTTGAAACGAATTTCTCAACTATGCCCAACATCCGATGAATGCTACAAAATAATTCCCATTACAAATGTGATTGACAAAACTAACAGTTGTGGATTATACTGAACCTCATAGGCCAAATAGCAGATTTGGTTTTTCTGGATTTTGACGGTGATAGAAAGCCTGAGTCTTGCAACAAAATTATGGTCCACAATAACTCACATATTCCATGAGCCATTGTTGGGTACTCTGCTTCAAAGCTTGACCAATAGTTGTAGGAATCTATTTTTTTTTTCTTCTTTTCATTAGTGCATATTACAAATGAAAATATCGGTCCCTCTAAGTTATATATATTGTTGTTTTATCTTTACATGTAAAACATGTTAATATTTAGTGTTTAGTCTCAAAGCCCATCCATAGAAATCCATCAATGTAGTCCATTTCTAAAACCACACCACTTAAAAAAAATAACTAGCATCCCTAATAGTAGCTTCAGGAATTTTTTCACTCCAATAAGAGCCGAGCCCATCGTCAAATTGATCATGCCACATGATTTAAATCAGTAGCACACAGATATAGAAGTTCAGGTTTTAGTCATCTATGAGAATCATGTTTATCAAACACAGCCAGCATCTGATCAAAGATCCATAATTGGACAATAAATAAAATAAAAACTTCTCTTATGTCAATTTAATAATCTTAGATGGTGATGCACGAGCAAAGTGCCAGATTTTAGGGGATCCAGCATAAGATCAAGCCCTAAAATCTTTAGATCGACTTGATAGATTAAATGGGGTCTTGATCCGACTTACAATGGCCCTATCAAGAGTAAAGGCCTAAAGAAGAAATGGGATGGTCAAGGTGGCTGAAAATAGACCCCAATTTTAAGTACAAAAGTGCTAAAATTGATGTAAATCCAAATCAACCCCCTAATTTTCTAATTAAACAATCTAATCATTCATGCCCAACATGGCCCAAATAGGCCAAGCCACCGAGCAGTTTCATTCTACTGGACAACAAACAGTTTGATTTGACCCAGCTGAACCCAGGCAAATATGACGCCTGTGACTGCAACAACTTATTTTCAGTCCCGTCCACGAAAATTACCCACTTAAGCAACAGCAGTATCTTTGTAAGCGTATAGATAAAGAGAATCCTCTTTATCGTTGTGCCCTGTTATCTAAAGAATTCCAGCAAATTATCCTCCCATTTGTTCCCCTCTTTAGATACAACTTCAGATTTAGGTTTCCTTGTTCTCAAATCGGGCCTAAAACAATAGAACAGAGTAAACTGAATAGAATGCATTAAAGAAAAGGTGTCTTACCGGTCTTTGCATTTCACACAAGTAAACATTTCATCTTCAGAATCACCAAAACAAAATATACAGCAATCCCTGACTGCACAATTCTTTAAACTGCGATGAGTAGATACTGCTCTATCCAGGGTATCTCTTATCTGTACAAGAATGATAACGGAATTACAAGCATCCAATGAGACATAAAAATAACAAATCATCATCATCTACAGAGCAGAAAGACGATCAAAATCGCCTACCATAACCAGAGCGCTGGACAAAGAACATAAATCACCAACTGAAGATCCCACAATATCCTTGCAACGCACAATCCACTTCTCAACCTTTTCAATTTCAGACTCAACCATATCCAACTCTGGACAGTCCAGCGCATTAGATAAGCCTTGCTTCTGAAATTATGGAATTACAAAGATGAAGTTCCTTGCAGAATTATGTTTGCAGGCAGTGTTATGCTAAATTAAGTAGAAAGAGAGTGAAGTGCATGATTAAGCTAAACCATCGAGAAAGGCCTTTCAATCATATTCTTTGACAATTAGCAACATGAAGACACAATATATGTGTCTGTGTGTATGTGGGGAGGATCGGCAAGGATTATCTAGTCAAATTGAAAATTGTTTAGCTTCCATTGCCAGGCCCTGGTTGGATAAACCTGAATAGAAATCTGGCTAAATTAGGTAAACCTCGAACCCCTACTGGACCATTTCATTAATTTTAAGGGGGGGGGGGGGGAGGGAAAGGATTTCAGACTTGCATCAAACAGGATATGGGAAGGAAGTTAGTAGAGACATGCCACTGAAGTGCTGCACAATGCAATAATGAGATAGTTTAATAACATAGCAGTCAGCTGAATGCTTGAAACTAAAGAAACAACAAAAAAGTAAGTACATGTGCCTGAGATGAGCACATTAAGAAGGAAGCACAGTTCTAAACCACACTATGTGGCCCCCAATCATGGTACCACAGGATTGAAGTCCGCGGTGAGGTATAAACATTTCCTCGTTTCACCGAAACTATAGCGGAAGAACATTTAAGAGCAGAGCACATAACTTACTTTCTAAAGTTGGAGTTTCACAAAATATAACAAAAGCATTTTTAATTACATGACCATCTATAAAAAACGAAAAGCCAACAAAATGATAAACAAAAAGACAAACCAAAAAGAATTGTGGAGGCACTCATGTGCAGGTCAAGACGACTAAAACAATGTCGTCAGCACACCACTCGTGCTCATCAGACTGGTCCGCCTAAAAAAGCTCCTCCTCCTCGAGGAATGTGGGCTCGGTGATAAGACCATGAAATTGCATCTCATTATCATCATTCCATGTATATTATGAACTTATTGAGATTAATTTCTCTGAATTTTATAAAATCATGCATCATGACTTTCTAAGTGGATTTCATGTGAAAATTGCCTTAATTTCATAAAATTGCATGTTTTTATTGAAATTATTCTTTTGGATTATCAAATTATCATTTTGAATAACTTTTGATTGACACTTAAAAGTCACATATTTTCATTGAACCGCTGAATTAAACATAAAAATCTGAGTCGAACGGTGTACTTGCATACTCATTAATACGTGTTTAATTGGGTCTCATGCACTGCATGATAGTTTTCTACATAAAGTTATTCCTTTTAATACAATTAATTTCTTTTTGTAGGAAAATGATTTCAAGAGGGGACCGACATGAGGAGAAATTCAAGAGGAAATGAAGGAGAAAAGAAAAGAATGAAAAAAATAAAGAAATTGAAGAAGACACATGTGGGGTCCACCTTGGGCGTGAATCCCAAGGTGGCAGGCCCATGCGGGTTCCACACTCCATTTTGTCGCAAGTCCAAGAACTTTCTCATTTTCTTAGGAAATTCAAGTTTGAAATTTGAAATTCAAATTTGAAGTGAAGAGTTCAAGATTGGAAGGAACTTAGAGTCCAAGCAAGCCAAGAAGGAAAGGAAGAAAAGAAAGCAAGAAGAGAAGCCAAGCGCACATGGGACACCCATGAAGGACCCACCAGACCCTTGCACACCCCAAGTGGGGCCTAATTCCCCTTTGAAGAAAATTCAATTGGAGAGGAAGCATTATCCGCCCAATCAAACCAAAAACAGGAAAAATTCCAGCAACTACTACTGATTGCAAAGAATAATAGAAATCCCAGAATTAATAAAGCAAGTTATGCATAAAAAAAAAAAAAGAAAAGAAAAAAAAAAACCCCAAAATCTGACCTTATAGAGCCTTCTCAATCTCCTAGAATCCACAAGATACCGGGGGGGGGGGGGGGGGGGGGGGGGTGGTTGGGTGGGGGGGGGAATACCAGGTCCCAGGATTAACGTGGCCCAGGTAGGACCCTTAGTTGTTATTTATTAGAGTAGTCTCACGTGTATGGTTATTGGAAAAGGAAAGGAGTTGCATAGCAACTCTAATTAGGAGTATGAGAGAAGGACTACGAGACTATCTTCTCTTTGTACATAAAGGCAACCATCGACCCTAGTAGTATCATCCAATTTTCTCCTTCTTTCCTTTGAGAGAAAATCTTAGAAGGTCTTGTTGGGCTGAAATCCAGGGGAGGAAGAAGAAGGCAATCAATGACGGATGTCCTACTTGCGCGGGAACACAACAATAGTCTATTGGAGGCGAGTGGATCTTTCTAATTATCTAGATGGGTTAACCAAGTTGATTTATAATGGAGTATGATTCAATTACTCTGTATTGACAAATATACAGTGATCTTCTTGAACCCTAGAGTAGATTTAAAATCTGTTTTGGACCAAGGAATTGTGTATGAATGGCTGTTTGAATGATATAAATAATATGGAGTGAAAATCCTTGAGCATCCATCAAATTGGGCATGCAACTGATGGAAACAGAGACTTGACGTCAATGGTTACAGTGACGTTGGAGGGCTGTGGGACCCCATGGCCCACTAGATGAGGCATCTAGACCATGGATCCAAAGGAGGACCCATGGTCGACCCAAGAGGAACTGGACCCATGGGAGGTGGGCCTCGTTTGGGCTACCATCCACTTGATACTACTAGGGTCTATGGTTGCCTTTATATACAAAGAGAAGATAGAGTCCTAGTCCTTCTCATACTCCTAATTAGAGTTGCAATGCAACTCCTTTCCTTTTCCAATAACCATACATGTGAGACTCCTCTAATAAATAACAACTAAGGGTCCTACTTGGGCCATGCTAATCCTAGGGCCCCGGTAATTCAGGATATTACATACTCTCCACCTTGGGAAATTTGATACTCCAAATTTAAAACATACCTGCGCTGAAAAGATGCGGGTACTTCTTTTGAACTTCGTCCTCAATCTCCCAAGTAGCTTCCTTATGATTGTGATGCTTCCATAGTACCCTGACCAATCGGACAATTCACCTCCGCAGCACCCTTTCCTTAGTGTCTAAAATTGCAATGGGTCTCTCCTCATAGGATAAATCTAGCTGTAGGTCCATTGCCTCGAGGTCTAGCACATGAGACGAGTCTGGCTCGTACTTCTTCAACATTGACACATGAAACAACTTATGAACTCCAGCTAACTGTGGTGGTAGTACCAATTCGTAAGCGTTCCCATCGCTCACGCGCCCTGCAATCTTGAATGGTCCAATGTATCGCGGGCTCAGCTTCCCCTTTTTGCCGAATTGCATCACTCCCTTCGTCGGTGAAACTTTTAGGAATACCAAGTCACCCACTGCAAATTCTAATTCTCTCCGATGTCTGTCTGCATAACTCTTCCCGCAACTCTGAACAGTCTTTAATCTGTCCCTGATTTTCTTAATATTCCCTATAGAAGTTTGTACCCATATAGGGCCTAATATCTGCCTATCGCCCACTTCTTCCCAACAAATCAGAGAGCGGCAACTCCTGCCATACAAAGCCTCAAAAGGAGCCATCTAGATACTCGAGTGATATCTATTATTAAAGGCAAACTCTGCCAGCGGTAACTGCTCATCCCAACTGTCGCTGAAATCTATAGCACAAGCTCTAAGCATGTCCTCAAGTGTTTGATTTGTTCTATTAGTCTGCCAGTATGTCGGGGGTGAAACGCTGTACTAAAATTCAGTTTGGTGCCCATAGCCCTCTACAAGCTTTTCCAAAATTGTGAAACAAATTTAGTATCCCTATCTGATACAATCGATGCTGGGACGCCTTGCAACCTTACAATCTCTCGGACATATGTTTTGGCCAGGTGTTCCATCATAGTTCTTCCTTTCAGCGGTATGAAGTGTGCCGACTTTGTCAACCGATTCATAATTACCCAAATTATTTCATTATGCCTTGGGGTTCTAGGAAACCTTGAAATGAAATCCATAGTGATATGTTCCCATTTCCATTCTGGCATGGGTAATGGCTGCAGTAATCCTCCCGGCTTCCTATGATCTGCCTTCACTTGTTGACAAGTAGAACAACGTACGACAAACTCAATAACATCATTTTTCATGCGGACCCACCAAAATCTGATTTTAAGTTTTGATACATCTTGGTGCTCCCCGGATGGATAGTATATCTTGTGGGATGTGCTTCCCTCAAAATTTCATCTTTGATTTCCCAAATATTTGGTACACAAAGTCTGCCTCTCAAATATAATACGCCACTTACAATGGAGAAGTCCGGCTTATTGTCGATTTTGTCGAAGATTTCCACCAATGCATTGTCTTCTTGCTGATGATCCTTTATTCTCTGGATTAACTCGGGTTGAACCTTGAAACTTCCAAGTAATACCTTTTCACCAATAGGCCATAAATTAACATCTAAGTCCTTGATCTCTTCAAGTAGTCTCCACTCGGCGGTCAAACAAGCCATCTTGGGGTCGGCTACAATGTTCGCCTTTCCTGGATGATAAAATATAGAGAAGTCGGTCTTTTAGGAATTCCATCCATCTTCGTTGTCTTAAGTTCAACTCCTTTTGTGAAAATACATACTTGGGGCTCTTGTGATCGGTATATACCTCAAATTCTCCACCATATAGGTAGTGCCTCCAAAATTTTAATGCAGACTACAGCTGCTAACTCAAGGTTGTGCGCAGCATAATTTTGTTCATGGATCTTTAGCTATCTGGAAGCGTACGCAATCACCTTTCCATGTTGCATGAGAACACACCCTAACCCTTGCAACAATGCATCACAGTAAATAACGAATTCTCCACTTCCAGTGGGCAGGGTGAGTATTGGGTGCCGATGTCAGTTTACCTTTTAAGGTTCGGAAGCTATCTTTGTTAATAAGGCCCAAGGCCTAAGGCCCATGAGAAGATCCATCACATATATCTCACGAGGATTGATTGGGTTCTTTAGTAATACAACTGTACATATTCTTTTATTAGTTAGTTTCCTTCTTTACTTATAATTGATGTAATTAGTTTCCTTTCTAACTTAGAACCTTGATTAAAGGCATGTAAATACCTATAAATTGAGGGTTGTTCTCCAAAGGAGAGACACACAATAGAATACAATTCATAAACTTCTTGTCATGGTATCAGAACCAGGCTCAAGGCAGTCTTGATCTTAGACATCCTCCATAGCATCAAGGGATTAAGGATAGAGAGAATAAGTCTCTCTCATGCAGCAGAAATAGATCCAGGATTTTTTTCTCCATCGCTGATCATCCCTGATCACCTCAGATCCGTCATGGCCCACTTCAGATTATCATCAATTCATCTGCGGAAACAGCCCAGTCTGGTCGCAGGGATTTCTCAAGAATTCTAGTGATTTTTCCAGATTTTCTCTCATCAGAGGTAGGCCATCTTCTATTTTTAGGGTTTTTCATTTTTATCCACGAGATTCAATCTCAGCCGTCCAGAATCTCTAATCTTGATCTGTTTTGAGGAGCACTTCTTCCATCAGTTGCAGAAATTGGCCCTCGTATCATCCCTTGGCTCTGATCTGTCCATAGATCATCTGGTGGGGCCCACGTGGAGATTTATACACTGATGACTTGGTCGTTTGGTTCCCTATTGCATTGTTTCTGCTGCTGCTGTGAATCTTGTTTTCAATAGAAGACAGAATAGAAGGCTTCCTCATATCAGTCCTCTGATCTTTGCCCAGGACCATCAGTGGACCCCACGTAGTGGATCTTCAGCCACTGACAGGGTCGTTTGGGGCAGTTTTGTGCACAAATACAGTACTTTGTTGGGTTGTTTCCTCCCTGTTTGGTTGATTACAGTTTTTTTCTCGCTGTTCAATCAATCTTTGACCGGTATCGCTTTAAGATGGAAAAATCTGAGGTTACCTTGATCCGATTCACGGGAAAAAATTACACCGCTTGGTCGTTTCAGTTCCAAGTATACCTTGAAGCTAAAGAATTGTGGGGCTATATTTCTGGTTCTGACCCTACACCTACTAACGATGAGAAGAAGATATCCACTTGGCATACCAAAGATGCCAAAATCAAATCATGGATCCTTGGCTCCGTCAAGCCACATCTGATAATGAACCTAAAACCCTACCCAACTTCTAAAGACGTGGGGGTATCTGCAGCAAGTATACCATCAAGATAACTCAGCACGTCAATTTCATCTTGAATGTGCTATTGCTGAATATGCACAAGGGACATTGTCGATCCAAGACTACTATTCGGGATTCCAGACCATATGGTCGGAATATGATAGTATTAAGTATGCAAGCCTCTAGTCAGCGGGATCAGTTCTGGATGAAATTACGGAATGAATATGAAAGTGTCCGATCTGCCTTGATGAATTGGACGCCTCTACCTTCCTTGGTTGTCTGCTTAAATGAACTCTTACGCAAAGAACAACGCATGGCAACCTCAGCCCATATAGCTCAACAAAAGGCTGAGACTTATTCAGTCGCGTTCTCAGCCAATAAAGCTTCTCAGCCTCCGCCTTGCGACTTGAGCAAAACACAGTGCTACAGTTGTAAAAAAATTGGGCATCTTGCATCTCAATGCAAACAGAAATTATGCCGTTACTGTAAACAGTCAGGACATATCATCTCTGAATGTCGCCGCCGCCCACAACGTCCCTCCCCACATACTCCGCAGTCCGCAGTCTCAGACTCCCCATGCTTATGTTGCTTCTTCAGTTATGCCTGCTTCCGCATCTACACCCTCACAGCCTGGGCCGTCCTCATCTCTAACTCCTGAACCGGTTCAACAAATGATTGTCAATGCCTTCTCTGCTTTTGGTTTCTCAGGTACGTCCCCTCAATCTTCTACTTGGTTACTTGATTCCGGGGCGTCTAATCATATGACGTATTCATGTTCCTCACTCTCCAATATGACCAAATACAATGGAAATCTTCAAATACAGACTGCTAACGGAGGCGACGTACCCATTACTGCTCTCGGAGATATCACTGGTCCTCTTCCTTTAAACAATGTTTACCTTTGTCCCACTTTAACTTCAAATCTATTGCCAGTTGGACAACTTGTTGAAAATAATTGTAACATCTCTTTCTCTTCTTCTGGTTGTGTTGTGCATGACCAGATGTCCGGGAAGGAGAACGCGAGTGGGCCTAAGTGTGGACGCGTGTTTCCGCTGGATTTTAATAAGCTTTCTAGGAATCTATTTGACACTGATGTCTTTTGTTTTTCTATTAGAGATAACTGTCAATTGTGGCATAATAGACTTGGCCACCCTAATTCCAAAGTTTTGTCCCTTCTGTTAAATTCTGGTTTATTAAATAAAAATCCTAGTTTATCTTCTTGTGTGCCTTTTGATTGTGTTACTTGTAAAATGGGAAAGAGTAAAACTCTTCCTTTTCCTATTTCCACTTCACACAGCACAAAATGTTTTGATTTGATTCATAGCGATGTATGGGGAATTGCTCCAGCCCAATCTCACGCTCACTATAAATACTTTGTGACTTTTATTGATGATTTCAGTCGGTTCACATGGGTTTACTTTCTGCATTCCAAATCTGATGTTTTTCCTGTTTTTAAATTTTTCTTGGCTTATGTTGAGAATCAATTTTCCACCTGCATTAAAATCTTGCGATCTGATTCGGGTGGGGAATATGTGTCCTTTGATTTTCAAAAGTTTTTGGAAACCAAAGCATTATTTCTCAAAGAACTTGTCCTTATACTCCACAGCAGAATGGGGTCACTGAACAGAAGAATAGACATCTCCTTGATGTCACTCGTTCTCTTCTGCTTGATTCATCGGTTCCTACCCGTTTTTGGGTAGAGGCATTGGCTACTGTAGCTCATCTTATCAATCGCCTGCCTTCACCCTCCATTACAAATCAGAGCCCATATTACCGATTGTACAAGACATCTCCATCCTATGATGATCTTCATGTTTTTGGGTCAATTTGCTTTGTGCATTTGCCTCCTTCGGAAAGGACCAAACTAACAGCGCAATCAGCTAAGTGTGCCTTTTTAGGATATGCACCCTTCCAGAAAGGGTTCCTATGCTATGATCCCACCATTCGTTGCCTTCATACCTCTAGGAATGTTGTGTTTTTGGAAAACAAGTTCTTTTTTCACCAACACCTTGATCCTCCGAACTCCTCATTCGTTTCTTTACCTGGTTTTTCTGAAAACAAATCCGTTGTTCGATTTAATCCTGATTTTGTGTATCACAGACGGAATAAAGAAGCGGCTACAGGTACTCCCCCTCTTACTTCTCCTCTGGCATCGGGTCCACCTCCGGCACTTGGTCCTTCTGACCATCCTTCATTGCACCGCTCCACTCACATATCCGTTCCGCCAGACCGCTATAGGTTCTCTCATACTTCCTTAATGGCCACTTTGTCGTCCTCTTCCATCCCACAATCCTACTCTCAGGCTGTGCAGCATCAATGTTGGGAACAGGCTATGCAAGAGGAATTGGAGGCTTTAGACCAGAATCACACATGGGATGTTGTCCAGTCTCCTATAGGTGTCAAACCTATTGGCTGTAAGTGGATTTTTTCTCTCAAGTTAAAACCAGATGGCATGTTGGATCGATATAAGGCGCGTCTCGTCGCCCTTGGAAATCGACAGGAATATGGCATCGATTATGATGAAACTTTTGCTTCATTCACCAAAATGACCACCGTTCGCATAATTCTTGCAGTTGTTGCATCTCAGTCTTGGCCACTATATCAGATGGATGTCAAAAATGCGTTTTTTCATGGCGATCTCAAAGAAAACGTTTATATGCGTCTGCCACAGGGGTACTCCTCTGAGAAGGGTATGGTTGCCAAACTCCATCGCTCCCTCTATGGTCTGAAGCAAGTTACTCGCACATGGTTTGCGAAATCTCAAGATGCTCTTCTCCGCTTGGATTTTCATCCGAGCCCGTTTGATCCTTCTATGTTCTTACATCATGCTCCGACCGGGATTACTGTGCTACTGGTCTACGTTGATGACATTGTAATTACTGGTCCCAATGCTCCTATGATTCAGGCACTCCACGCTTCTCTTAATAAGACATTTCACATGAAGGATCTCGGCCCGTTAAACTATTTCCTTGGTCTTGAAGTTCATCAATCAACTAAAGGAATAGTTCTCAATCAACACAAATACACGGTTGACCTCATTGACTTGGCTGGCCTTACTAATTCAACTCCAGTAGATACACAAGCGAACTGAATATCAAACTCAGTAAAGAGGAGGGTTACCTTCTTCCGGATCCTACCACATATCGCCAGTTAGTTGGTAGCTTGATCTACCTCGCGAACACTCGCCCTGATATCTCCTATGTGGTCAATCTCATGAGTCAGTTCATGACTACAAACAAAAGGTCTGCAGTTACTGTAAAAAGTCGGGATATATCATCTCTGAATGTCGCCGCCGCCCACAACGTCCATCACCACAGCCTCAGACTCCATAGTATAAGGCTCCGCATGCATATGTTGCTTCTTCGGTTATGCCTGCTCCTACATCTGCACCCTCACAGCTTGGGCCCTCATCCTCTCTCACTCGTGAATTGGTTTAACAGATAATTGTCAATGCCCTCTCTGCTTTTGGTCTTTTAGGTACATCCCCTCCATCTTCTACTTGGTTCCTTGATTCCGGGGCGTCTAATCATATGACGTCTTCCTGTGCACCACTCTCCAATGTGCAAAGATACACTGGCCCTCTTCAAATACAAACTGCTAACGGGGGCCATGTTCCCATTACTGCTCTCGGTGACATCCCTGGTCCCATTCCATTGAAAAATGTTTATCTGTGTCCAAATTTAACTTCCAAACTTTTGTCAGGCGGGCAGCTTGTTGAAAATAATTGTAACATCTCTTTTTCTTCTTCTAGTTGTGTTGTGCAGGACCAGATGTCCGGGAAGGAGATCGCGAGGGGGCCTAAGTGTAGACGCTTGTTTCCGCTGGATTTTTCTACAACTTCTAGGAATAAATTTGACAATGATGTGTTTTGTTTTTCCATTAGAGATAACTGCCAATTGTGGCATAAAAGACTTGGACACCCGAATTCAAAAGCTTTGTCCCTTCTATTCCATTCTGGTTTATTAAATAAAACAACTGGTTTATCTTCTTGTGTGCCTTTTGATTGTGCTACTTACAAATTGGGAAAGAGCAAAACTCTTCCTTTTCCTATTTCCACTTCACACAGCACTCAATGTTTTGATTTGGTTCATAGAGATGTATGGGGAATTGCTTCAGCTCTTTCTCATGCTCACTATAAATACTTTGTGACCTTTATTGATGATTTCAGTCAGTTCACACGGGTTTACTTTCTGCATTCCAAATATAATGTTTTTCATGTTTTTAAAATTTTTCTGGCTTATGTTGAAAATCAATTTTCCGCCTGCATTAAAATCCTGCTATCTGATTCGGGCGGGGAATATATGTCCTCTGAGTTTCAACAGTTTTTGCAAAACAAAGGTATTATTTCTCAAAGAACTTGTCCTTATACTCCACAGCAGAATGGAGTCGCTGAAAGGAAAAATAGACATCTCCTTGATGTCACTCGTTCCCTTCTCCTTGAATCATCAGTTCCTACCCATTTTTAGGTTGAGGCATTGGCTACTGCAGCTCATCTTATTAATCGTATGCCATCCCCTTCGATTGACAATCAAAGCCCATATTCTCGTTTATACAAGACATCTCCATCCTATGATGATCTTCATGTTTTTGGCTCAGTTTGTTTTGTTCATTTGCCTCCTTCTGAACGGACCAAACTTACAGCTCAATCCGCTCAGTGTGTTTTTTTAGGATATGCACCCTTCCAGAAAGGGTTCCTTTGCTATGATCCCCACATTCGTCGCATCCGTACCTCTAGGAATGTCGTGTTTTTTGAAAACAAGTATTTTTTTTAAAAACATCTTGATCCTCCGGACGACTTCTCATTAGTTTCCTTGCCTGGTTTTTCTGACGACACATCTATTGTTCGATTTAATCCTAACTTTGTGTATCGACGACAAAACAGAGAAGCAGCTCCCAGGGACCCCCCTCCTGATCTTCCTCCAGCATCTGGTCCACCTCCGACACTTGATCCATCTGTACATCCTTCATTGCGTCGCTCCACTCGCATCTCGGTACCACCCGACCGCTACGGGTTCTCCCATACTTCCTTAATGGCCTACTCTACTTCCATTCCCCAATCCTATTCTCAGGCTGTGCAGGACAAATGTTGGAACAAGGCTATGCAAGAAGAATTGGCTGCTTTAGAGAAAAATCATACATGGGATATTGTCCCATCTCCTGTGGGTGTCAAACCTATTGGCTGTAAGTGGATTTTTTCTCTCAAGTTAAACTCAGATGGCACTCCAGATCGATATAAGGCGCGCCTTGTTCCTCTCGGAAATCGGCAGGAATATGGCATTGATTATGATGAAACTTTTGCTCCCGTCGCCAAGATGACCACCATCCGCATAATCCTTGCTGTTGTTGCATCTAAGTCCTGGCCTCTATATCATATGGATGTCAAAAATGCATTTCTTCATGGTGATCTCAAAGAAGACGTTCATATGCGTCTACCTCCGGGGTCCTCAACTGGGAAGGGTATGGTTGCTAAGCTCCGTCGCTCCCTCTATGGTCTAAAGCAAGCTCCTTGCACATGGTTTGAGAAATTTCAAGATGCCCTTCTCTGCTTGGATTTTCATCCTAGCCAGTATGATCCTTCCATGTTCCTACATCATGCTCCGTCCGGGATTACTGTGCTACTGGTCTACGTTGATGACATTGTCATTACTGGTCCCAATGCACAAATGATTCAGGAACTCCAAGCTTCTTTTCATCAGACCTTTCACATGAAGGATCTCGGGCCCTTACACTATTTCCTCGGTCTTGAAGTTCATCAATCGCCTAAAGGTATAGTTCTCAATCAACACAAATATGCGGTCGACCTCATTGACTTGGCTGGCCTTACTTCTTCAGCTCCCGTAGATACGCCGGTTGAACTGAATCTCAAACTCAGTAAAAAGGGTGACCTTCTTCCAGACCCTACCGCATATCGCCAGTTAGTGGGTAGCTTGATCTACCTCACGATCACCCGTCCTGATATCTCATTTGCGGTCAACCTAGTGAGTCAGTTCATGACGGCTCCTCGTCATCTTCATCTGGCTGCTATTCGTCGCATCATTCGGTACCTTATTCGCACACTGACTCGAGGCTTGTTTTTTCCATCAAACAACCCTCTTTCTCTCATAGCTTATTCAGATGCTGATTGGGCTGGTTGTCCGGATACTCGCAGATCGACTGCAGGCTGGTGCATGTTTTTGGGTGATAGTCTGATTTCCTGGAAATGCAAGAAACATGACAAAGTTTCAAAATCTTCTACCGAGGTTGAGTACCGAGCTATGTTTGCTGCGTGCTCCGAAATCCTTTGGCTCCGAGGTCTGCTCTCTGACATTGGATTTCCCGCAGAAGGAGCTACCCCCCTCTATGCAGGTAATACAAGTGCAATTTGAATTACTGAAAATCGGATTTTTCAAGAACGCACTAAACACATTGAGATTGATTGTCACTTCATACGTGATGAGCTTAAACGTAATGTCATCAGCCTTCCGCATGTCTCCACTGAACTTCAACTTGCTGATATTCTCACCAAAGGTCTTCCACAACCACGCCATCAATTCTCGGTTGGCAAATTGCTGCTTGTTGATTCTCCCGCATCAATTTGAGGGGGGTGTTAAACAGGCCCAAGGCCCATAATTAGATCCAGTCCAGCATGATCCAGTCCAGTATGATTGTCTTACGTGTTTTGATTGGGTCAAAGATTACACAGTTGTACATATTATCTTGATTAGATTAGTTTCCTAACTTAGAACATAATTGATGTAATTAGATTGATTTCCTAACTTAGAGCCTTAATTAAGGCACTTAATACTCTATATATTGAGGCTTGTTCTCCAAAGGAAGACAAGTGATGATAATACAATTTCATAAACCTTGTGCTATTTGAAGTTCCATTCGTGAGTCTTGAGTTTGTCACCATGTACCTATTTCGGCCTTCCACCTATGAGCTTAAGCTTTTGGGTTGGTACATGGTTTCTTACATAATATCAAAGTGGATTCTGATCCCGTCGTTCTTGTGTAGCCCACATGGCAGGCCCGTCCATTAAATCTGTTGGGCCGGCACGTAAGGGGAAGTGTTGGGAAGTCTGGGAAGTCCCACAACGCCTAAGTCCCAAGTTGGACATGGCTTCATATACCTGTCGGGCCCTTCCACCTATGAGCTCAAGCTTTTGGGTTGGTACATGGTTTCTTACATGGTATCAAAGCGGGTTCTGATCCCCTCGTTCTTGTGTAGCCCACGTGGCAGGCTCGTCAATGAAATTTGTTGGGCCTACATGAGGGGGGGTGTTGGGAAGTCTGGGAAGTCCCACAACGCCAAAGTCCTAAATTGGACATGGCTTTATATACCTGTTTGGGCCTTCCACCTATGAGCTTAAGCTTTTGGGTTGGTACATGGTTTCTTACAAGACAAACCACCAAGAGATATTCTCAAGGAAAGAAGTTTTTATTAATCAATAAACAACTTCTAAATGAGAGAAATTACATCTATTTATTAAGACTAAACCCTAATCTAATCTTGGAAACAATTCTAATTAAAATAAACTCTAAATAAAAAAAGACAAAACTTTCTAATTATAAATATCTCTAGAGTTTAGATAAGATTTCAATGCACGATCTGGAAGTCCCACTTTTCTTGGGCCTTTTGCTGAAACTTTTAAGCTGGCTGGGCCCAATTGGCTGGCCCATCATGGATCTGGCCTACTTCAGTCACGCTAATGAAGTATCCTTTCTTGTTCGTAAGTCTCCCATAGAATACCCAATGAAAGTTTATGCCGTTGACCTCCAAATGTAACTGAAAACAGTCCAAAATTTGTGGACATAAATGAGTTTCAACCTTCTATTTAGTACATAGATATCCTTACAAAATTAGAAAATAGATTCATAGGAAAAAAATTAATAACTTAAAAATAGGTTCATCGAAAAAAAAAGGAAAATAAACATTCTAGGTTTGTTAGCTTCAGGTTTGAAAAAAAGAAACTTTAACATACATAATGAAATTATAAATTCAAATAATAGGAACTATCTAGTACAACATAATTCCTAGGTATAACAGCGATTCCTGTTAATTGAAATGGAACTATATACCCCCAAAAAAAAAAATAATAATAATAATAAAAAATAAATAAAATAAAATAAAATTACTCAATAGCAAATCAGTATATTATTGTTGAAACAAGCATTGACGGTGGAGAAATGGAAAGAACTACATAACGTGGGTTGGTTTGGGTTGGATACAAGGCTTAGCTAGGAGTCCCAAATTCCAAGAGAGGTCTCTATCAAGCTTGGAGTAAGCACATGGGAAATAAGAAACCAAGCTTAGAACAAGTTCAATAGGTTCACCTGGAGCAGTAACAATGAGGACCAAGAATTTTCACCCGGCTTAGAATTGAAAAATTCATGCACTTGCTTTTGCCATAGCCTGCATTTTTAAATGTATCATCCAAGTGCAAGCATCAGAGTGGGGAAAGAAGGTTACTACTATTAATGCCTTCAAAAGATGCATACAAAAAGTAAGTTATAAGAAGTACATGCCTATTGCAATCACCAAACACAGTAATGGGAATTAATAACAACTGGAACCATAGTTACAGACTCGTAATTAAAGTGATTCAAATTCAAGTTTGTGGACCGCAAATTGACATTTACCCAAATTCGAAAGGTCATCAATATGGTAGGTTTACTTAATTTAATTTTCAATTCGCTTGATTCACAATTTAATTTGGAATATTTCAATGTGTTAATTTGTAAGTTGAATTTATATCTACATATAGATAGATATTTTACTAGAAACTTAGAGATTTCGTAAATGTATAACTAATGATATTCCATAAAGAACATAGTTGTTAAAATCGTACGATTCACGATACGAATTGTACAATTCGTATCCTATCGGACACTCTCCAATTTGTATTGTAAATCTAAATAGCAAACAGAAATAAACTGTGCGATTTATTGCCGAATTGTACGATACAAACGATTCATAAAGACCGGAAGTCAAGGGGTCTCAAATTAAATATAAGAAAAGGTCTAATACAACAGCTGTTTTTTCGTGCCTTTTTACGGCATCCGTTTGGAGGATAAAAGGAAGAAAGAAGAAATCACATGAGAAGAAAGACGAGAAACTCATGGAAAGGAGAGGCATGTCTTTCATCTTCACCTCTGCCTGCATGTAATGCTTCATCTAAGTGTGACGACCCTCTCCACTGTGCAAACCATCCACCCTAGAGAGAACCCCTCTCCACTGTGCAAACAAGCCCTCTCCTCCAAACGACAAGCAGTAGAAGCGAGGAGTAGCGATTCACCCAGCACCAGCAGCAAGGAGCAGCAAGAAGAAAAGCCAGCGAACGCAGGCAAGTGGGTTTTTTTTATTTCTTGCTTTGTCGAACAGCACAGTTCCTCTTCATTCGTCGAAGAGCACAACGAAACAGCCCTTTTTTTTTCCTTTTCTATCATTCAACGGGGCTCAACGTCATTGGAATAGTTATGCCATACTGCCATGAGCCATCAGCGATTTCTCACATCCATCAGTGGGGCCACCAATAATTTTTTTTTTATATGATGGCTAGAGCTCTGGAATGATGGCTGCATTCTTCTCATCCATCTGTGGGGCTCATCTTTTTTTTTTTTTGTAGTGGATTCATCAATGGAGCCCACATTGATCCATCACAGCCGGATGAATGTACCTGTTTCAGTGGGTTTTTTTTTTTTTTCTTCAGACAGTTTTTCTTGATATACTGTCTTTCTTATGGCTGCTAGAATGATTTTTTTCTGTGGATTCATCAGTGGGGCCCACATAAAACAATGCATCTGATATACTTAAAAATGAGGGTCAACTGATGCATAACACCAGGTTGAATGATCTGATTCTTGGGCCTCGTTTCAGTCTTTTTTAGTTGCCTTTTTGCAGTGGATTCATCAGTGGGGCCCACATAATAAAATGCAACTACTAAAAAAACGGGGTCCACTGATGCATCACAGCCAGATGAATGGTGGGTCTCGCTTCAGTTTTTTTTTTCTTTTTCTTTTTCTTTTTTTTTTTTTTTTTGCACTCCGAATTTTTATCTCCTGTCTTTTTTTTCTTTTCCAAAATTCATACTTTTTGTTTCTTGTATAGATTGGGCCTGATGTGCAGATGACATTCCAATCCAATTGCTTTTCTTTCATAAATCTGCAGAGCCTATCTCTCTCATAAAAAATAAAAAAAAAATCTGTGAGACCTACCTAGTTTCATTCACCTTATTTTTTTTTTCATGAATTTAATGTTTTTTCCAGGTAAACTATGGTGATGGTTGAATAGAACTTTTTTTTTTATTTGTATTTTTCAATATATAAATGTTGCTATGCATGGAAAATGGATGATTTATGCATATCTATATTTTTCCTTATTTTTACTTTTTTTTTCTAAATTATTTTGTAAAAAATAGAATGAATCCTACGATTCAATTCGATACCTAAAACGATTCGCAATACAATTCCGATTCTCAAAACTACGATAAAGAATATAAGGAAATAAATATTTAAAGACCGTCAATACCCAAAAAAAAAAATTTTATGATGAATCAATTAAAACATGCAAAAAATAATAAAACTTCTATGATGAATCAATGAAAACATGTATCTTCTTTTATTCTTAAAATCAAGTCCTGTGGAAGTAATTAATCTTGTAGTGGGATGAAGTTTTCTTTTTGTTTAATTTTATAGAAGATGAGGATGATCCCTTTCAATGATTTGGATTTCTAATTGGTGGGCCACACTATGACCCCTTGAATGTCTCCTCTACATCAATCTTGAAAAAAATGGATATAGAAGAGGGAAAGGAAGTTCCCGATCACTGCATGTTGAAACCTTCGGCTGTCCACCTATCACTGCATGTTCCCGATGGTTGAGGAACTCTGGACCTAGGATTTGGGATAGGTTTGGACCCTCTAACTTGCTCCATAACCTTGTTAATGTGAGACCTTAGGTAAGGAAACCATTCGGCTGTCCACCAATCACTGCATGTTCCACATGGTTGAGGAACTCTGGACCTAGGATTTGGGATAGGTCGGGAACCTCTAACTTGCTCCATAACCTTGTTAATGTGAGACCTTTGGTAAGGAATGTTTGAGCTTGAAATTCACTAACAGATTGTTCGGTAAGCACGTAAGTATGATCCCAAGTCAAGTGTACACGGACATAGTTCCTCTGGTGCCAATTACCTTTGGACGCATCAAGTGAACATAATGATGGGCACCCGGGATTCCGTGAATACGTAGAGTTGAATAGTACTGGCACTCGCGCGTGGATGGCGATCCCAAACCTATGCTTGGCCTTGTAACATTCCCTTGGTCATACAATCAAGTTAATTATTAATGTTTCTCTCTATATTCATTACTCTCATGGTATACATGTATTTGGTCTTATTTGAACACTGGACTTGTGCGTATTCTACCTGTGACTACCCCTAAGTCTAGAATTGTCCTAGTGGTGGTCACCATGTGGTGATGCCGAGTCGGTCTCTATGGGCTAGCTCACATTTACTTGCAAGCTTTCATCCAAATTAGGATTTACTTGGTTTGGTGAGCTCGCATTTACTTGCAATGCTTCTGTTCCAAGTCGATGGGATCTGATCCCTTGCTCTCACCCATTTCGGGTCAACTCGGTCATTCCAAAATGCTGCCCATTGGGGGTTTAGCCTCAGTATGGACAGATTAGAGAGCTTGGACCAAACCCATGTTCAACTCGTTCAATTGTACCTTCTATAGTCTTGTCTTCAGCATCAATTGCCACATAGCTTGTTTTTCCCAACTTCGTTAAGTCTAGGGAGATTTGATCAATTTGATAGTCTTAGCTTGTTTTGAAGTAGTTTCCCCTGCCTGTAGTACCGTGTGACCGTTATCCCTATAATCTAGCGTTGGCACCACTTAGCTTCGATCCGACCCATTTGGACAAGGCCGTGTTTCGATTCAGTTTATTTACATAGTACTCACAGAAGTGTAGCTCTTGTCTTGGAGGTGACTGCAATCATCGCCATGGTAAAACCCCTAATACTTGATGGCCACCAACTACATTCCTACGGGAATCTTTAGGTACCCGTGCTCTTGTTATTAATCATTTTCTCACTTGCTCTCTCCACGGTCATGCTGCTTCCAACCGTGTAGTTGAGAGAATTTAGCCATGTGGATACCACTTGCTTAGGATGTCTCTAGATGTATATCTTTACTGTTATCTAAGCCTGCATTATACATATACCTCTGTTCATGCACAATTTGGCCTACTTACCTGTTCTTATTGCATTTGGTTTAATTACATTTCTTTTTATTCATAACATGACCTATCATCAAATGCCATTATTATTGTTGACTTGTTAAGGCTATTGTGGTCTGACGATGCTACACTTGGCTTTGTAGGTGACGAAACCTTTGCCAATCCCGAGGAGGTTGTGGCAGTCAAGGAGACCCCGCAAGGTTTGAAGGACTGGAGCGCCGACAATGAGGTTTTCGGCATCGCACAAGCGCAAAGTTAAGTCATACGCTTTGGGAGATAACTTTCATTTTGTAATCCTCTTCTTTTATAGAATAGCCTTTGTTTTTGGTTAGCGATTGATGTAATTAAGATTTTTGTTTCGTACAAACTGTATCTCACATTCTGCCATGAAGTGACATCAACCTTTATTTCATTTTACTACACGTGTAAACAAATATACACTGACCTAGATGCGATACATTATCCCTTCATGTTTAAAAGAAAAAGTAATGTCTAGCATCCACTTTTTTTTACCATAAACTTTATCACTAGTCACTTAATCTTTACCATATAAAGCTACGGCAAAGTGTGATAAAGTAAAGTCAAACAAAAAGAAACTACTTTGCCACTCTCTCTCACTTCACCTCACCATATTCTCTATCTCACCTTTACCGTGATGTGACATTTACCTTTACTTTACTTTACCATACATGTAAACAAAAACATCATGATAGATTTGGTCAAGTAAAGTCTTTAATTTATGCTACCACTTTGTAAACCTCATTTTGAAAGATGTTTATGTTATAGAACGTTTCTACATAGGAAGATACAGGAAAAAATATTGAGTTTCATGAAAGAAAATAATATTTTCTTCATATTTTTCTTGGGTTGTCAAATGTACAAGATTTTTTTCTTAAGAAAATGAAAGATTATATTCTTTAAAATATTACTTTATTGTGTTTTCTTGTGCATCCAAATAGAACCTTAGAGTTCTATTTATAAATGAAATCCTAATTTTCTGTTATGCTCTATTACTGACCGATACTTATTATTATTGTCTGCAATGGTTGCCCGTGAAACCGCTATTTTTTGCTTTAAGCCATTAGACATAGCTCACAAAGCGGACCACCTACACCTAATGGTAGGACAGACACATGGTCCCCCATGGGTCGACCAACATGTAGACCTAACCCATCGATCTCCACCAAGCTCTTTAGGCCCAGCCCATCTATTTTCACGTTTTAGCTTATTTAGAGTTTTATTTGTGCTATTTTACGATTTAAGTTGGACGCTTTAATCCTGTCCAGCAAAGTGTTTGGATGGTCCAGCTTTGATTACTAAAAGTTTTTTTACTTTGTTCTTCTTTCCACTATAAGAAGCTTTTCGTCGCCTGTGATAGGAAGTATGGCGTTAGGCCAAGAATTTTCAAGGTTTTCCCCTGACCTACCCCCTCTATCTTCCATCTCAACCCTGCCTGCCCCGAATCTCAATCTGCCGACCACATCACCAAAGTACATTTACAATTAATCATGAAAGCAACCCCAGGATTCAGGATAGGTTAGCGTTTTGTTTTAAATCCAGGGGGGAAATGATAGATCAATCACGCGAATGATTGATCGAATCCAAAGATGGATTCCAGCCACTAGGGCACAAACATTACCTTAAAACAATCCGTAACTCACGTGAGAAATTCATCGATTAATAGAAAGCATGCCTAAATACCATGAAAGGCTCTCCTATATATAAGAGCAATATTCTAACTATTAAGGAAAACTACTAATCCTAATTAACAATAAAATTAGAATTAAACAATTCCTAATCAAATGATCCTAGGATAAAAATAGTATCCACAGTAGCTTCGCAGCCAATTTGGGCCTATGGGCTGCACCCAAAGGACTGGGTTGGATGGCTGGGTCCATTATGTGGGCCCAGGTCCTCTTCGGGCTTCCGTACTGCATCAACTTTCCTCGGCTTGGAAGAGCTCGACTCCGGCGAGTTAATTGCTTGATAGTGCTCATAAAGATCTGAATTCAGACACTAGAAGTCGGTAGCAGTAATTCAGGTAGCATCAGAGATGGGCCGGTTTTGCCAACTAACAAGGAACTTCTGAAATCCTCCGCAACGAGTAGAAACAATTTGATAAAAAGAACATTATACCCAGGAGGTGGGAGACAATGGTCCGCGCCAACTCCTACCTTGTTGTGGCGTTGCGATGTCTGTCCAGTCCGCCCAGTCCATTCGGACAGTCTGTTCGGTGCCCGACGTCCCTTTTCATCAATCTTGGATGTTAAGACATTTCCAAACTGTGCCACGGCCGTTCATTTTTCGAAGAGCCAATTGCCATTTACAGCCTTTCCGAAGTGTGGAGTGGCCGTTCGTTTCTCCAAGTGCCAAGTGCCAAGTGCTAAGTGCTAAGTGCTAAAGTGCGGTGCGGTCGGTTGGCACGCGCATCAAGATATATTCTCTAATATAGTGGGACATGTTGCCGACTGTACTCTTCCACCTCCTGGGTATAAACATCCGAGATTGAGGAAACGGATCATCGGTGTCAGACCGGTCCATTTGTGCGCATTGCGGTTGCCAGGTGCACAAACGGTCATTCGTTTGACTTCGGTCTAGGGGCACAAGACTAATCGAACCGTCTAGTAGCTGGTTCCCTCCGAAGTTTCCCTCAGGATAGCTGGAGCCCGCGGGCAAGTTCTATAAGGTAAAGCCAATGATTAGAGGCATCGGGGGCACAACACCCTCGACCTATTCTCAAACCTTAAATAGGTAGGATGGCGCGGCTGCTCCGTTGAGCCGCACCATGAAATCGAGAGATCCAAGTGGGCCATTTTTTTATAAGCAGAACTAGCAATGTAGGATGAACCGGAAGCCGGGTTACGATGCCCAACTGCGCGATAACCTATAACCCACAAAGGGTGTTGGTCGATTAAGACAGCAGGACGGTGGTCATGGAAGTCGAAATCCGCTAAAGAGTGTGTAACAACTCACCTGCCGAATCAACTAGCCCCGAAAATGGATGGCGCTGAAGCGTGCGACCCATACCCGGCCGTCGAGGGGATTGCCATGCCCTGATGAGTAGGAGGGCGTGGTGGTTGCTGCAAAACCTGGGGCACAAGCCCAGGCAGAGCGGCCGTCGGTGCGGATGTTGGTGGTAATAGCAAATAGTCAAATGAGACCTTTGAAGGCCGAAGAGGGGAAAGGTTCCATGTAAACGGCACTTGCACATGGGTTAGTTGATCCTAAGGGACGGGGGAAGTTCATCTGAGATTGTGCAACACGCGAGCTCCAAAAGGGAATCAGGTTAAAATTCCTGAGCCGGGACATGGCGACCAACAGCATGATTTTATCATGCGGTTGTGGAGTATCTAGTAACGTAATGATTTTCTCGTCGGAATCTTCCTCATTATCATGCCCATAATAGAGAGTGAGATCGGCAGCATTGAATGTGGGACTGATACCCATATTTGATGGCAACTTGAGAGTATAGGCATTGGAACTAGGCTTCTTCAACACTTTGAATGGACCTGTATTTCTCGGATGCAACTTCTGAGTAGCTCCTGGCGGTAACCTTTCCGGATCAATACGGACCATAACCAGGTCTCCTTCAGAAAACTATAGGTTTTGGGATTGATGATTCGAATTAAGGTTTTGGGTTTAAGATGGTGGGTTTCAGTTGGTCGATGAGGGTTTAGTGGTTACAAGGTGACAAGGTGGGTTTCTATTTAGATGATGTTTTCTGTGACAAAGTGGAGAGGGTTACAGGGGAGTAGGGGTTGGGTTCGGCTGGGATGGGGTTTTCTAGGTTCAGTATGGGATTTTGGGAATTGAAGGGTGGTTGGGGGATAGATGACGATGATGATGGAATAGTCAATGAATAGATTCTGGAAGGGACAGTTGTTCTCCTAGCGATCGCTCTTCGGTTCTAATACCAATTGACGCAACTAAGATCCGCAATCGAGACGATAAATCAATCTCCCGAATGATTGATCGAATCCAAAGATGGATTCCAGCCACTAAGGCAACCTCACAAGAGGAGAAAACACCATAACTTAAGAGATAACTCTCATAACTCAAAAGATTAATTAATAATAAGCATTCTAAATACAATGAGGCCTAACATCCTTATATAGAGGAGTTGGCTTAGTCCCTAAGCAACAATATTTCCTAATATCTGACTAATGCCTAAAATAAAAAGGAAACTAAATAATAATAATCATAACATAAAAAAATTACTAAATAATACTCCTAACTAAATAGATGTCTCGTTGGGCCTATAGACTGACCCAATGGGTTGGCCGACCTATTGTCTGGCCTGCATCATAGGGGTCGTGACACTCCTTGCCATACTAAATTGATCATATGTCCTCCTCAGGTAAGTCCCACATCCCATTTTCACTTTTACAGGGTTGCAAATTGAGTACAATTTGTGTTTTATGCAGCTTTAGTTCTGGGAGTAAACCCATCAATATGTCCCAAGAGTTCCTACCCAAACATAGGAAACTGAAGTTCCCATGAAAAATAATCATTTCCATTAAATCGGATAGGCAACAACTTAGATATATCACCCACTATTCACTGTATAGCCCAAAACACTATAAACAGGTGTTCCGAAATTCCAAAAAAATCAATCAGAAAACTATGGTCTGGACTCTGGACAACTCCTCCTGAAAAAAGAATCTCTAATAAAGGCAAAGACCTCTAGATAATATAAATTGAGACTTATCAACAAACACTTAGTCCTTTTGTCTTCCTCTATGAAGTAATAGAATTAGATTGGGAACTCAGATGAGGGAGAAATGAAATTGATGAACTTTTATATACTTCAAACTGCCGAACATGAAGATCAGGGGAAAAAATATACCTGCTGAAGTCCAAAAATTCTAGAAAAACACAGAAAAGTCCAATAAGCCAGGGTTAATCACCCCCGAAAATCTCAGAACAATTTGGCATTTCAAGTGGGCCTGAATACGGATCTGCAACTATAATGCTGTGTAGTTCTGTGGCTAGACAGACAGATCATCAATAGAACTGTGATTGTTTAAGATCAATCCTCCATGATGATACAAGCCTTCAAAGCAACCCAATCTTGAGCAAGATTATCATAGGTGGGCCACTCAGAATAAAGAACACCATCAAAACAGTGTCGACAACACCAAACACTGTGGGCAGATCAACAGAGTGTCGGCAACGCTAATTTCACCAAAAAATACTTCTCTATATGAGAAGTATTATAGAGTTCTAGAATAGAGGAGGATGAACCTCCACTGCATCAGAAAGAGAATTGATCCCTGGTCCGTAAAGAAAGAAGGCATCATCGAAAACTAATCTCTCCAAAAAAATACTTCCTGAGAAGTATTCTTATAACTTCCTTAGATTATAAGCAAACGAAGAAAGCCAAAGACTTTCTTGAATCAGACATGCTCTGATACCACGAAAAAACCAAGAGATTGGAAGAAATATGACTGTAACTGTGTGTGGCAGTCCCTTCGGAAGACCTTTGAATTTATAAGATTGAGTGTGCTATACAAGGAAGTTTTATGGCAATTGTTTGCCCTTTAATTGTCGTGATTACAATCAAAGATACCCACTAATTGGGTGATCAATCAAAAGTCTCCTATCAACTTAACTATACAGATCTGCTTAGAAAAGATTTTAGCTGAGATTTGTCAGGTCACGAGGACCTCTGGGGTCCACAACTTGGTTAGCTCTAACAGTTTCTAGGTGTGATGGAAAGGGGTAAAGAAAATTAAGGGACGAGATCAGTTCTGACAGAGTTCCTTAATAAATTGGATGATATTCTCTATAATTGGGATGCATGCATGAGGTGTAGAACTGTTAAAGAGGTTAAAGCAAGGAGGATGGTTTGTGGTCCCTCCTCCCAAGGCTTTTTACGATGAGGTTAGGTCTGCAAATGATTCGGCATATGTATTAGCAAAACAGTTTTCTTTTTATTGTTGGGTTCCCCTGTATTGTGTATGGGCTTCTTCCTAAAATAAAATTTTACCCATTACTGATTAATAAAAAAAGAAGAAGAAAACATCCAGTACATGACATTCAGCGCCGTATTCTCCTACCCTACAGTCATTTGGCTAAGAAACTGAATTGATTATAACAAAATTTAAGAAAGCTATTCAGGTATTCTAGCTTAATGAACTAAAATGGGGGATTGTGGGGGTGGGGTGGAGGCAAGCATTTGTCATCATAAAAGATAGAAGAATGGAACTACAGAAAATAAAAAAAGGCAATAAAAGTTTCACCATACAATCAGAATTCAGAACACTCACATATGTTTCTCAATAGCATTTTCAAGTCGTGCTACCATCGAAGGAATTGGAATTTTAATTTTCTGCAATTTGCAAGTATAAAAGAATTAAGAATTGACAAAAAGTGCGTAGGAAACCATCATTAGTTAATAACAATAATAAAGACAGCGTAAGTTTCTCATTTTCATGGCAGTTCACAAACCAGAAAATTTCATCTGAATACAATGACAACCATTATAATGTGTATCACAATGATTGCGAAAAGCCGAAGCCTGAATACATACCTGAGCTTCCTCCAACACTTCTTTAACATCCTTCAACTTGGGATTTCTCGAATTGCAGGAATCCGGAATTACCATGAGAGCCTGCCTAAGCCATCTTAATCCATCAACCAATGCACCTTTAAATGAATTTAAGGAAGGTAAGGGAGGAAGACTGTCTCCACTCTTTATCAAACAATCAACCTCCTGATGACCAAGTAACATATTAGCCATCTATCAAATATACCAACTCTGATATTAATCAAAAGTGGAAATAGACTTAGCACAGTTACAAAGCAAACTTCTCCCCACTCATTCATGCACCAATGCATCACACGGATTTGGTTCTCTTCTAATCCATAAAACTCAAATGAAAACCACAAAATTCGATACAATTACCAGGGACAGAGTTTTCCACAGTGACAGTATTTTTTTAATTACTTCATTAAATATGACAACTCAGCGAGGTCAACTACATAAGTTATCCTCTCACATATGCAATCGAAAAATATTGAGCAAAGAGAAAAAATCCGCTTTGGGTCTTCATCGATCTAGTAAAATCTTACAATAGGGAACCTAAAGATTAAATTTGGGGTGTTTTAAATAAAATGAATGTTTAAAAATATAAATATTTAAATTATTAAAGACATGTATGAAGGAGCAGTAACAAGTGTGAGAACTGCCTGTGGAGAGACAAGTGAGTTCCTAGAGACCGTAGGTTTGCATCAAGGGCCAGCCCTAAGCCCTTATCTCTTTGCACTCATTATGGATGAGTCAACTGCTCATATTCAATAGCACCTGTGACATTGCATTCTCAATTTAAGTATTTTGTCACATTTATAGATGATTATAGTCGTTTTACATGGATTTATTTTTTACATTCCAAATCTGAAGTGTTTACTACTTTTAAAGTTTTTCTGGCATATGTTGAGAATCAATTTTCCACTTCCATTAAAACACTTCGCATAGATTCTGGGGGTGAATATATCTCAAAAGACTATCAGAATTTCTTATAATACAAAGGGATAATTTCTTAAAAAACATGTCCTCATACACCTCAACAAAATGGGGTGTCCGAGCGGAAAAATAGACACCTCCTGGTCATTGTTCGTTCACTCCTCTTAGAGTCATCGGTTCCGGCAAAATTTTGGCCTAAGGCTCTCTCCACAGCTATACATGTTTTGAATAGACTACCCTCATCGAGAATTCAAAATGAAACACCATTTTTTGTTTGTTTCAGCAGCCTCCCTTGTATTCTCATATACATACATTTGGTTGTATATGTTTTGTTCTTCTACCTTCGGCAAAACGAAAAAAACACTCTGCCCAAACCTCCAAGTGCGCATTTTTAGGTTATGCAAATGACCAAAAAGGCTTCTTATGCAATAAGCCCAAAGTAAATCGCATCAGAGTGTTTTTTAAAATCAATATTTTTTCCAACATCATCCTGATAATGATCAATCTCCTTTGATTTCATTTGTTCCTAACTTTGATGAGAATCATGTTTCTCCTGTGGATAATACTAAAGCCTATTCTTGTGTATGAAAGACGTAGACGGGAAAACACTATTGTGCCCGAGCCTCCCTACGACATCATTTCCCCAACCCCTAATCCTTCTCCTACACCGAATATATCACAATCTGTTCAACTTCGCTGATCTTCTCGCATTTCTTGGCCGCCTAATAGGTTTGGTTTCACCCACACATCATTACTCACTACTCTTTCGTCTGTTGAAATACCTAATCATTTTTCACAGGCAATGAAACATGAGTGTCAGCGTAAAGCTATACAAGAAGAACTTGAGGCACTAGAAGGAAATCATACATGGGATGTAAATGGGTTTACTCTATCAAGTTGAATCCTGATGGGACCTTGGCTGGTTATAAAGCTTGTTTAGTGGCTCTCGGCAACCGTCAAGAATATGGCATTGATTACGATGAAACATTTGCTCCAGTTTTCAAAATGACAACAGTACGAGCCATCCTTGCTATTGCAGCCTCACAATCATGGCCACTCTATCAAATGGACGTGAAAAATGCTTTCCTCCATGGAGATCTTAAAGAAGAGGTTTACATACGCATCCCTCCGGGATATAATTCTACCTCCAAAACTGAATTGGCTAGGCTCCGTCAATCCTTATATGGTCTCAAACAAGAACCAAGGGCCTGGTTCGAGAATTTTCAATCTACTATGCTTCACCTTGGCTTTGCTCAGAGCCCTTATGATCCTTTGTTGTTCACAAATATTAATCCTCAAGGTACTACATTACTTCTAAGTACATGGATGATAACATCATCACAGGCACTCATAGTAACATAATTCGTCATCTGCAAAGGTCACTTCAGTCAGTATGCATTCCATATGAAGGATCTTGGCCCATTAACATATCTCTTGGGTCTTGATGCACCACAATTCCGAAAAGGACACTTTCTCAATCAATATAAGTATGTTACTGATCTCATTGAACTTGCTGGACTACATAGAGCCACACCAGTGGACACTCCATTAGAGATCAACTTGAACCTCCGAAAAGAAGATGGCGATCTCCTCTCTGACCCAACATCTTACAGACGCTTAGTCGGAAGTCTTGCCTACTTGACTATAACTTGGCCTGACATTGCTTATGCAGTAAATGTGGTAAGTCAATGCATGAGGGCACCACGTCATCACCATCCGGTGGCTGTCAAACGGATCATAAGATACATTCTTGGCTCTCCTACTCGCGAATTATTTTTTCCAGCTGGTACACCGCTTATATTGAGTGCTTATTCAAATGCAGACTGGGCAGGTTGCCTAGATACTTGCAAATCTACTACTGGCTGGTGTGTTTATTTGGGAGAAGCACTTATTTCTTGGAAATGCAAAATGCAAGATAAGGTCTCAAAATCTTCCACAAAATCTGAATATCATGCTATGTCTTCCACATGTTCAGAAATTCTAGGGCTTCGGGGTTTACTTTCAGATCTTGGCTTTTCTCAGACATGAGGTACACCTCTCCATACTGACAATACGGGTGCCATTCGGATACTGAGAATCTATTTTTTCATTAACGTACAAAACATATAGAGGTGGATTGTCACTTTATTCGAGATTGATATGATTGTCGAGTCATTAGTCTTCCACATGTTTCAAGTCAAGTGAACTCCCAACTTGCAGATATCTTCACAAAAGGGTCACATCAGCCTCGTCATGAGTTCCTGGTTCGCAAATTGCTACTGTTTGATCAACATCAATTTGAAAGGGGTAACAATAGCTGGCCCACGTGGCCCATGTACAATTGGCCCAATTCAAAAACTGACCCATTATAAAAGATATTAGTTGACTCAATATCCTTGTACATAAAAATAGGATTTTGATTTACTTTACAGATATAACGATTGTAATTGCCTTGATTGAAGGCAGAATGTATTTATAAATGAAAGGAGGATCGCTCATAGGATCCATCCAAGTTTTCCACAAGTTTTTGTTTTTCTCTTCATGGTCGTATCACGACCGACATCCCTTCTGATGACACAACAAATCCTAGGAAGATGACCCTATTAGACAAGAACAAACAATTTTTCTAATTAGCAAAGAGCTTTTCTCTCCTATGAACCTAAAAAATAACCCGCAAATGGTGTAGGTGTTGTTCCTCGGTAGAGATATAGATAAGGATATCATCAAAATAAACTACGAGGAACTTACCCATAAAGGGTCTCAACACCCGAGTCATGACCCTCTTGAAGATGCTAGGGGCATTGGTCAACCCAAACGGCATGACTAACCATTCATATAAACCATCCATCGTCTTAAAGGCAGTCTTCCACTCATCCCAAGGGAGAATTCGGATCTAATGGTACCCACTCTTCAGATTTAGCTTAGAAAACAAGGTGGCAGCAGCCATCATATCCAACATATCATCAAGTCTCGGTATGGGAAAACGGTACTTGACAGTGATCCTGTTAATGGCCCTACTATCTACACACATCCACCAAGATCCATCCTTCTTGGGGGTAAGTGGGCACAGCGCAAGGACTAAGGCTTTTTCTAATGAAACGTCTTTCCAAAAGTTCATCCACTAGCCTTTTCAACTCTGCATCTTCCGTAGGGTTCATACGGTAGTGAGGAAGATTGGGCAGATTTGCGCTGGGAAAAAGATCGATTACGTGTTGGACGTCACGCATCGAAGGGAGTTCTTTCGGTAAATCCTCAGGAAACATGTCATGAAACTCCTTAAAGATCAAATCCACATCAGGTGGAATCTCCACAGTTTGTCCAGGCAGAACCTCTCTTGTGACAACAGTACAGATCATGGCTTCTTTCTTGGCTTCCTTTTGAATTGCTTTCGCACCCAAGAGGTGAAGGGCTTTTGGTTCCTTTGCTTGACTACCCACACTATCATCTATGCCCTTCTTAGTCTCATTAGTGTCCTTGGGTGGAAGAGGATTCAGCTTGATCCTCTTGCCCTCATGAATGAAGGCACAAATGTTAGACTGCCTGCAGGTAGTCACATCCAAATCATAAAGCAAGGGCCGGCCTAGAATAATGTTGCCCGCCTCCATGGGCACCACATCGCACCACAACTGGTCCTTACATGATGAGAACTGAAGTGGAGTCAACTCAAGACACTTGGTAAGGTTGCAGATGTGCAACTGGCGATAGCCCTAAGTGGAAGATAGTCTTGGTCGAGACTACATGAGTGCAACTCTCGTTGTCAACGATGGCCTTACAACTTTTCTCCCCACTTGACGTAGGTATTTAATATGGAGGTTCTAGTTGGGCCCATTGGGATGCATGATGATCATGGAGGTCCATTGGATGGAAAGATCCATGTGAGGCCTACCTATATGCAAGCTCTTGAATCCATAGGCTCATCCTAACCTTTTGATCCATGGCCCTAAAATTTAATGGTTTAGAGGTGCCATTTTATTATGATTTCAATCCAATGGTGAGGAAAAAGTTGGATGAGACTTGTGACCGGGGAGGTAGGAAGACTAGATTGACTTGACATGGGCCCCATGACAGTATGTCGTGGGGCTCACTTGGGGACCTACATAGGGATGGAGGGGATAGCAAGGACTCCCTGGGACTCTCTTCCAAAAAATCAATCCCAACCGTGATTTCTATCATCTCCATCTGGGCCCGAAAATTTTAATAGTCAATAGTCCATTCAAATCGATACACAGTCGATCCAACAATCCTATAAATTCGGATCTGACCGAAAGTTGGTGAACATTCGCACTTCAGGGGGGTTATGTCTTTGGTCCATTTGGATGGACCAAGGGTGGGCCCCAAGGATGAAAATAGTGATAGCGGCGGACGTAGCGGCCTACTGCCAAAACGCTACGTAGCGTAGCGGTGCTGCGTCGCAGTGTTATTTGGAAAAATCGTCAAAAAAATATGAAAAAATTGTAAAAAATCTAGAATATTGAAAAATGAGAGAATATATATTTTATTTTTTTTGCAAAAGTAACTAAGGTAAGAGGGCGTAGCGATCCCCTTATTGTAGGAGGTCCTGTATCGCTATATAAATAGAAAATGATAGTAATGATCACTTTCTTTCACATGTGTTCATGTTGCTTAGTTATGCTAACTTAGAAACTAATAAAAGGCCCATAAAAGAAAAAACTATTTCATGAAGTCAAGACTTAAGACTTAAGAGTGCCTAGAGAAAAAAATACATCTACCAAAGGGGGTGTCTAATAGGATGTACTTAGAGAAGAATCATTGAGAAGAACTCTATGTATCGACTGTAATTTGGCGAGATCATATGCTTTTTGGTTTTTTTTTAAACATAAAAGGGTAGAAGAATTTGTGTAGAAATGTTATTTGGAGAGAAGAAAAAAAGAAGTAAGTCTTATTATGCATTTTAAAAAAATTTGGAAAGTTGAAACTTTTCTCACCCCGTAGCGGCCCCGTAGTGGTCCGTAGCGGCCCCGTAGCGGACGTAATGGCCGCTGCTGTGCGCGTGCGCGCGCGCGTATGTGCGTGTGCGTGCGTGCGTGCGTGCGCGTGCGTGCGTGTGCGTGCGTGCGTGCCTGTGTGCGTGCGTGCGTGTGTGCGTGTGTGCGTGCGTGTCTCTGTGTGTGTGTCTCTGTGTGTGTGTCTGTGTGTGTGTGGAAATTCTCAAAAGCACCCCACTTTACAAGCCTTTCCCAATGTGCATATAAACATTCTTTTTCTACATATGACCATATACGGTTTTTCCTCTTTTGCACATGAATATTTCCATTTATGTAAGTGTCCCTCACCCAATGGTGAGATGCGGATGCACATGAGTATTCTCATATATATATATATATATATATAAATATATGTATACACACATGTATATATATATATATATATGGGCAAGGCTCTTTTAAGCACAAGCTTAGGATAAAATTCCATAAGCTCACACTTGTGGGGCGCACCCTTGGTCCATCCAAATACACCAAACACACAACCCCCCTAAAGTGTACATGTCCACCAACTTTCGGTCAGATCGGAATTTATTCGACCATTGGATCGACTGTGTACCGATCCGTATGGACTGTTGACCATTAAGCTTTCGGGGCACAGATGGAGATGATAGAAATCATCGTTGGGCTGAGTTTTTATGGACAAGATTTTTTACAACCTTGGTAGATTTACAATCTATTATTGACAAAAAAAATTGGTTAAGGAGGTCGCTTTGGAATTTTAAAAAACATGTGACTATAGTCAAACTTCTTTTTTTATTGTAAATCAATTTTGTTCTGTACAAGTCTCGGAAGTGAATCGGACTAATATTCCTCTAAATCCTATTTCAGAAGCCTCAGTTTGAACAATTTTAAAGAATTAAATATTTCAAATAGAAAGGTAGGGCAAGTTTTGAACTTGCTTTAATTGTTTGTACTTCTTTAATGTGCTTGCCAGACCATTCTTTAGGATGTGTAAAGGGCATATTTTGAAGAAGCTTTCTTTCTTTTGCTAAATCTTTAATATGTATTCCACTACAATTCGATTTGACTCTCTCATTGTTATCTGAGTCCTACGATTCGTATCCAAAATCCTAAGGAAAACGATTCATATCTATCCAATGAGCCCCATTTACATATGAATCTTAGGATCTAGCAGTGAATCTTACAATTCGATACTCATTTCAACAAATCTTATGATTCAAGCAATTCGTCTAAGTGATAATATCTACAACCAATAAGTTAATATTAATAGTCTTTTACTTTTTTTCCTTTTATATGCGTTATTTCATTTTATTTTATTTTTTCTTTTAAAATGTTACTTTAGTAATTAACAAAACCCCTTCAGAATTTTTGAAGCTTTGGGGAGGTTTTACAGATGAACAAAGAACATGCATTTGACTTAAACGTTTGATTGTTCAAATAGGATTTGTCTATATCCTCTATTTTAAATCGTTTTTATTTATTTTTAGTTATGATTACTTTCTTAACTTCAAGAAATATCCTATTGCGTCAGATCGATGGTTTGGATTTTATTTTAACTTCTATATTTTTCTTTGATAATAGCAAAATATATATATATATATTGATACCTTAATCTTATTTAACTATTAACACATCTCATTTATTATGTATTAAGATTTCTTGATGTTCTTGATATGACAGAAAGATAGACTTATTTGTCATTATGTTTATATTTCTTTTCTTTTTCTTTTTTTTTAGTGGTAATGCAAACTTATTAGAAGCAAAACAGCATAGGAGACATATGCTGCGAAGCAAGAAAGGGAAGCAAAAGGAAAAAGAAAGCCAAACCCCAAAGCCGCTGCTTACTTAGCAAATGTCACTGTATTTATATTGCTATGAATAGGGAAATGGATGAATTATGAATAACTATTTTCTCTTTTTCTTTTTTAATTTTTTATTATCTTTTATTTTTATTAGAAAAATAAAAAAAAATTATACGATAGCAATGCGATTCACGATTCGATTCAATTCGATTCACGGATATGAACGATTTGCGATACAAGTCCGATTTTCGGAACTATGCCTATTCTTACAATTGCGGAAATTACATTCGTGGCACGAAATACAGACTTCCAAGAAATTCGGATTTCTGGTCGTGACAATTCCAGCCTTATCCCATCCATCTAGGTTTGTCGAAAACACCTAGACTATTTATTTACCAAAAGCAGAAAATTACTTTTTTAAATCCTTTTAAAAATTCCCCTGCAAATTGACATTCACAAATACCTCCCTAAAAGACGCTGACTTAGTTCAACGAAATTTGAATTACAGATTCATGAACGATCACATGCCAACATACAGCATATCCATTGCAGCGTTTAGCCATATGTTTCATACCAAGCAGTACAATGGCATACTCTTTGTTCCATACCTAAAGAAAAAATAGAGATAAGATAAAAATTTTGCAGCCTTTAGGTTGTCTGTTCAAGTCGTGTTACCAATCAAAAAGAAGAAAATTTTCCAAAGATCATATGCAATCATGAAAATATTACTCTTGTACAATGGAAATCTGACCCAGCAGCAGCACACATAAATTGCAACTGAGACACAAGCATCTAAATCACGTGACACAGTAATTCCAGAATTTAACATGTAGAGAAAATGGAAGTAAATACCTTGAGGAAAGGAGCACTGGAACAGTAGAGAACCTCTAAACTCCAGTGCAGTATAGAAGATACATTTTGTAGTTTCGACAACGCATATAACTCAAATCCTAAGGATATCCCAGCTTGAGCAGCACAATCAATTCTGGAAAGAGAATCCCTGATACTGATAGTAAGCCTGTCATCTATTATTGTGTCAACATTATACAAAGAATCTGCATGCTCAAGTAAAGAAGAAGCGCAGTGCTCCCACGTCTCAACATTCTTGAGAATTCTCAGCAGCATATCTGGTTCCCTCAAAGATACTTTCATACACTTTGACTGAGTAACTAACTCCTGCAAATGTACCACAAAAGCTTATAAATGACTTTCCACTTTTCGCAAAGAAACTCAATCATAGACAAGCAATAACCTTCAGAGCATCAACTTTCAGCAAAGGATTCAAAGAAAGCCCAGAAGAAACTGTGGACATTAAAAATGGCTGTGATCTCCTTAACCATGTTTCAGCCATTGATAACGCATCCCTGACATCATGCAGAGAAGGCAGAATTGCAAAAATGTTCTGTGATGCCCTGAAATATTCAAAATTCAATATCATGCTCCCTGGTAAAATGAAATGGAAAGGATAATGACAACCATAATTTCACGCAATAAACAACAAAACAGAGGCAGAAATAGCAGACTAAACCTTATAGCCTCTTCAAAGTCCAACATCTGACCTCCATTCCTAAGAATATGCTTGGCTCTTTCTTCCCAAGAATAAGATGACAGGAGTACTTCAGAAACATCACAGAATAGATTTTCGTTCTCAATTTGTAACCTGTGCGACAATTTCATTAAAGCAACAATGCCAGAAAAACCTAAAGCATAAATAGTGGTCATTAAAAATAAACAAATGGTTGCATGGTCAGAAAAGTGAACATACGAAGCAGCCTCTGTCATCACTTGCTCAATCAACTCCAGTGCCATTCGACTAGCAAGTACCTATGCAAGCAATTTCATACAGTAAATGACACAATTATAAATCAGTAAAATGTATGTCATTAACACATCACGCTTAAACAGATTCAGATCTTCAAAATTGGTTAAGCAAATGTAGCTCCTACGCATTTGGAAACTTGGAAATTATAAGACCAAACTAAAAGTAATCATGTCACAAAAGAGCATAATGGCACTTGACTCAAGAAGTGTGCAGTACATGAAGGAAGACAGTCTGAACCACCGTATGAGATCATATGGAAGATTACTGAAGATTTTATAATAATAAAAATTGAAAATAAATATTCAATTTAATACCTTTGATGCTTTCTCTCTGCAACATGACTTCCTCAACTCAGCCTTAATTAGAGGTAGCTCATCAACTATTCACAAAAGAAAGCAGAATCTCAGGATTGTAACAAGAAAATTAAATAGAAACGACCTTCAAAATGGTTAAACTATTAAATAATAGTGCAAAAAAAAAAAAAAAAGATTTTAACGTCAAGTGATCAAACCCTGTACTCTCAACAATTCTCCATCTTTCAAAATGCAAGTTAGCTCATTAACAACTTTACTGAAGTCCTTCCGTTCCTGGATGTTTACAAGCAGTTCATGGAAACGACAGATCAAGGACAGAGCATCTGATTGATACTGTCTTAGCAGATTAAACTCCGGAACTCGGACAGTAAAAGTGCCGACATCTTGAAGAAAAACTTCAAGTTCCTGCACAAGTGAATAGGTCAATTCCATCATTCACAAATGGAATTGGTCAATTCCATCATTCATTGAGAAAAAAAAGGAATAACTTATTGAAACCTTCTAGAGGACCACACCTTCAGAGTGATAGGACCTTCCAAGAACTTGCAACATCGAATTTTCCATGATTCGGCCTTTCTTATAAGCGCTGTCAGCATCTCCAACTCGGGAAGCTGAAGACAAAGCTCTGACATCTGTTAAATAAAAAGAAAGACAACCGAAAGAAAGCAGTGAGCATCTCCAGAGGGGAAAAATAAACAAAAGAGCATTGATCTAACATGCGATAAAATCAGCTCCAGAGAAAAGAAAATTTTTCAAGTTATGAAATCTGCTTTAGAGAATGATTTGAGGGAAAAAAGAAAAACTTAAAACTAACCTCTGACGTCAGCTTGTTAAGAACATCAAGCTCAATTGAAGGAGGAGGCTGTACTGAGAAGCATCGATTTGCAGTCTCTATCAAAACCTAGAGCATCATGATAAAACACAAATAAGTGGACATCAAGCACAGAAGCAATTGAAAACAACAAGAGAAAAAGAAAGGAACTGCATCTATAAATGCCATGGTAGAACACTCAAAGCAACAAAGATATGTAGTGTTTAAATCTTTGGTTTCTCTCTTAGATCTACACATTTACACTATTTACTGATACTCCTTATTCACTTACAACCATGTTAAACTGCATTTTTCTTTAAGAGATAGAAAAAAATATTCAAATTATGTAATTTTCTATAATTACGATGCCTTAATTCGTATTGTATTTCACAATGCCACCAAGACGTGAGTACGATATCGATTTGTAACAACCCAGCACCATACTTTTATGTGAAATGATTAAATAGAATAGAAAAGGAGTAGAAATAAGTTTTTAAAAAACGAAAGAAAACAAAAACAAAAAAGGGCAAAAAGTCTGATCCTACTTAACAATTGAACAAAAGCACAAATTCGAAAAAATAATGCTAATCTAATACTTCTTTACAAGCCCAACCAGAGCACAAATTGGAAAAAATAATGCAATTCCACTTAGAAGCCAAGATGTGAGACAATTTTGTTGGCCTTTATTAAAGAGAGATGATTACAATACAACTAAAACAACCAGAAGAAGAACTTTCAAAGTATTACTGGTACAAGAGAAATGTACCAGCCTCAAATTACAAAATAGAGGCACACAAATTAAAAGATCCATCCACCCCTTGCTTAGCTAAACAATCAGCCATCCCATTTGCAGATCCACTAATCTGCTGAAACGTGACCAGCATGTTGGAAATAAGATGACGAATCTAGTTGAAAATGAATTCTATTTTCCATGGTCCCCTCAAGGATTTCACCCACAATATAGCATTAGCCGGGTCACTCTCCACAATAGATAATGATGAAATGGAGTGTCATAAACGCGTAGAACTTCCAAAATTGCCATAACTTCTGCTTCATTAAAGTCTTTGATCCCTACATGTTTAGAGAACATATACAAAACTTCCCCCTGGTTTCCCTTAGAACACCTCCAAAGCCGGCCAACCCTGGTTACCCTTTTGCTGCTCCATCCACGTTAAATTTTAGACCTCTACATGGTGGAGAACACCAAGATAGAACCTTTTTTCTTCTTCATAGCACGCGTCTTCAAACAAGCACCCCAATTTTGCATAATGTAATCTATCTTAAGATTCAAAAATTCTTTTCTGGCACAAGCCCATTTAGCAATCCTCAAAAGAGTAGCTGAAATTAAATCCTCCCAAGATGATTCTTTACTATTTAAAATTCTGTCATTCATCTCTTTCCATATTGACCAAAGAATGGAAAGAGGAATAATCCACCATAAGATCAAACCATTTCCAACCATCGGGGTTCCCGTCAAAGCTTCAAAGACCATCTCTAATGAGACCAGGAAAACACCAACTCACTCTGCATTCTTTGAGGAAGAAACCCCAAATAGACAAAGCTACACCGCAATGCAAGAACAAGTGATCAATCGTCTCCATCTCTGGCGCAAACCCGGATCCGCGATTAGATAATAGATCAATCTCCGAAGGATTGATCGAATCCAAGGATGGATACAACCACTAGAGCACCCTCACAAGAGGAGAAAACACCATAAGAGATAAACCTCAAAGAAAACTTTTGATTGTTTGAAAATAAGCATTGCATTACAATGAGGCATGTCCTCTATATATAAGACTGAACATCCTTTTTACCCACTCAGACTTTCCAAATAATTAAAGAAACCTAATTAAAAGAGGAAACTAAATAACAAACCAAATCAAATAAACACCCAATTCGAAGAGTTCTAAATAAATATGACTTCGTAAATATTATTCCTAATTAAATACATATCCCCTTGGGCCTATAGACTGGACCTAATAGGTTGGCCGACCTATTTTATGGCCTACATCAACTCTCCCCCGATTGGAAAAACTCGACTCCGGCGAGTTGACAGCTTGAAAATACAGGAGAGAATCCAACCACAAGTTCGGCAAGGGTCTTTCTGGGCTGAAAATAAATCGCACAAACTTTAGAATGTTTTTGTGATCTTCATTTGCTTTGCGTGTCTTGCAAGATTCATGAAGTATTTTTCTCCATTTAGAAGTAGATAGGAGGTGTCCCTTGACTCCCTTCTTCTCACGTCTACATTGAGCTCAGA
Organism: Persea americana; assembly: GCA_029852735.1. Lineage (NCBI taxonomy): Eukaryota > Viridiplantae > Streptophyta > Magnoliopsida > Laurales > Lauraceae > Persea > Persea americana. The sequence goes on along the minus strand of CM056820.1, from coordinate 16,043,445 downwards.
TGTGCGCTTTTCCCATGAGATATTGCAACCGAAGAATCTGCCATATTTGAGTGCAATCATCAAGATTCCATAGGCAATCCTTGAAGATGAAGTCAATGTGAGGGACTTCAACAACTTGATCCTCTTGTGAAACTACGGGAACCATTGACTTGAATTCTAATGACCCAACTGACTTTTCTAGAAGTGGCGGTACAATCAGATCTACCGGATGTTCACTCTCCTTGCTAACTTGATCAAAGTCTTCAATATTTGCTTGACCATATTTTTCTTCAACCATTTGCATCTCTCGATTAACACTATCTCGATCATCTTGCACTTGTTCTAAATTTTCCATGAGATCAGCTTCGCCTTGAACTTGCCCTTTAATGTCATCCTTGATGTCTTAAGGCTTCACTTGTGGTGTAGTCATTACTTATGTTTCAACTGTTTGCTCTTTCTATGACTTTTCTGTGGAAGGTGATGATGTAGACGAAGGCGGGGTTGTTGAAGTCAGTGAAATGAGTCTAATCCTTTTTATATTCCACAAAAAAGTATGTGTTCTCACCTTTATCATTGTGCACTTTCCGATCAAAAACCCATGGACAACCAAAAATATTATGAGCAATATTCATATGGATCATATCACACCAAATTTCGTCCTCATAACCGTCAATCTTGCATGATACCAAACATCTATGAGTCATAGGCATGACATGACCATTAGACCATGTGACTTGATAGGGCTTAAGAAGCTTCTCAGTTGGCAAATTAAGTTTGCCAATAACATCCTGTGCGACAAAATTTATTGCACTGCCATTGTCAATAATTAATCACGTTAACTGACCTGTCTGACTCTTACCCGTGTCTGAAATTTCTGAGCTTGTCTCCATTCTTCTTCTTCCTTTATTGAGGAGTCCGCAAATGACAAGAGTGGGATTATCTTCTCCCGCAAAAGGTCTTTCCACAACATGGCCCTGTTCCTTTTGTTAACAATTTCTTTCTTCAGGCTTACATTGTCGCCTATGAGACCGTCTAGGCATATGCTCAACACAGAAGGCTTCTAAGTATACCTCTTGACTAGTCTTCCAATGATTCATATTTCCACGATGTCTAGTCACAAGCTTTGACATAACGACATAAATAATGTGACTCGCCTTCCTCCAGTTCACATGTCTTACAATTCCCGAAATTGTCAGGTATATTCATCAACCGTCAAGTTTTCTTGCTTCAAATTAAGATATTGCTCAAAGTAGAACTCATTCTCAAGATACCAATCTCCACAGTTAAGATGATATATAATTCTTTGAAATTCAATGGAGTTTTAAAAAATTCTCGTGATGACTTCCGTCACGAAGAACCGTAAAATAAGTGCCCACCCCCCCACCCCCCAGGTTTTAATTTAATTCTGCCGGTAGTAGGCTATGTCGGGTTCGGACTCAGATCAGGCCAAGACTGCAGGTCAAGCACAAAGTGGGAGACACATGGGAGACTATTGCCCTCTCTTTTTCTGTTTAGTCTCGAGACATGAGCAGGAAGTAAATAAAAGACACTTCTTACCTGATTATTCAACTTGGAGAAAATGAAGGAGGCTCTTGGCGGTAGAGGCAGAAAACGATGGAGACAATGACGTTGAAGCAGAGGCGAGGCTGCTGACTGTTGTTGCTACTATTGATGGCTGGAGGAGATAGACTGGTGCCAGGTGTCACAAACTCAGTCTCCTTCTCTCTTCCTCTTCTATATATATATATTTGGGTTTGCGTTTCAATCAAAGGGTTGTTGGGGTTTTGACGATGACGACATGGGATGGATCATGGTTCTGGAAATGAAGTTTCAGTAAGATGGAGGATGGCATCAATGGACTAAGGGTTGGTTTCGAGAGGGAAGGTTCCTCGGGGTTTTCGTTGATTAGGGTTTTGGTCTGAGTGGGTTCGGTTGGCCTGGGATTTAGGAAGGTTTGGGGTTCGAAGGATGGTCGGATAGGGTTGGGTGGTTTCAAGGATTAGGTTTTGTTTAAGATGGGTTGGGTTAGGGTCAAGGGAAGATGGTTTTGGGTTGGCCTTTTTTTTTTTTTTACAGTGGGTGGTTGATGACTTGATTGTGGATGTCAACTGTGGGTTGATGGGAATTCGTAAGATGAGTTGTGATGGATGGACGGGTATTCAGGAAGGACAGATGTCTCCCCAGCGATCACTCTTCGACTCTGATACCAAATTCACGCAACCCCGGATCCGTGATCTGATAATAGACCAATCTCCGAAGGATTGATCGAATCCAATGATGCATTAAGACACTAGGGCACCCTCACAAGAGGAGAAAACACCATAAGAGATAAATCTCAAAGAAAACTTTTCATTGTTTGAAAATAAGCATTGCATTACGATGAGGCATGTCCCCTATATATAGGACTGAACATCCTTCTTACCCACTAAGACTTTCTGAATAATTGAAGGAACCTAATTAAAAGAGGAAACTAATAACAATGCAAATCAAATAAACTCCCAATTTAAAGACTTCTAAATAAATATAACTCTATAAATATTATTCCTAATTAAATCGATGTCCCCTTGGGACTATAAACTGGACTCAAATATTTGAAATGGAATCCGACACCAACTCCCTTCTTCTCAAAATATTTGTTGTCGAAATTTTGCCCGCCACTTCCAACGAACAAAAAGCCTATATTCTAGGTGGAATAAACCCCATCCATACAGCTACACAAGGACATGAAATGGAGCTGAAAGGATCAATCACCGTGTAGAAGGACCTTGAAGAAACCAACCACATAGAATGAGGCTTTCAAATATGAAAGTCAGTTGCGTCTCAGCACAAAAAAAAAAAAAAAGACTGGACAACGACAAACTCATCATTAACTCTGACTGACGAAGGCCCTCCTGACACAAATATTCTAAGACATCATATTTCCATCCCAAACAAAACACTCTTCGACTGAAGACCAAGGATGAAAATAGCAATAGTGACGGGCGTAAAGGCCCACCACCAAAACGCTACATAGCGGCGTAGCGGTGCGATTTGATAAAATTATCAAAAAAATATGCAAAAATTGGTAGAAAATCTAGAAAATTGGAAAATGATAGAAATTGTATATTTTTGCAATAGTAACTAAGATAAAGAGGCGTAGCGGTCCACTCATTGTATGAGGTCCTGTATCGCTATATAAATAGAAAATAATAGTAATGATCATTTTTTTCACATGTATTCATGTTGCTTAGTTATGCTAACTTACAAACAAATGAAAGGCTCATAAAAAATAAAATAAAAAATAAAAAAACTATGCCGTGAAGTCGGGACTTAAGAGTACCTAGAGAAAAGAATACAACTACCAAATGGGGTGTCTAATAGGATGTGCTTAGAGAAGAATCCTTGAGAAGAACTCTCTGTATCGACTGTAATTTGGTGAGATCATGTGCTTTTTGGTGTTCTTTTAAACATAAAAGGGTAGAAGAGTTGCACGGAAGTGTTATTTGAAGAGAAGAAGAAAAGAAATAAGTCTTATTACGCATTTTAAAAAGTAAGAAGCTGTCTCACTCCGTAGCGGCCCGTAGTTGTCTTATAGTGAGCGTTGCGACCCCGTAGCGGCCGCTATGGAAGTGAACGACGATAAATACCATTTAGCACAACAATCTTCAACGCTACATCCGATATAGCGGCTACTCCGCTTGATCCATGCAGAAGACTTTGTCGAACACAAAAAGGCGTAAGTGACCAACTCCCAACCAATCATCACACCAAAAACGAACCCATCTCCCCCCCCCCCCCCCCCCCCCCTTGACATTTGACTCATCCCCAAAACTAGAAATGACAACCCAAAAACCTAACAATCTATACTTAGGGACTCTTTTCAGAACCCATGCCCAAGCCTTTAACAAAGATCTCCCCTTGACATTTGACTCATCCCCAAAACTAGAAATGACAACCCAAAAACCTAACAATCTATACTTAGGGACTCTTTTCGGAACCCACCCAGTACTCTCCTCCACGATGCGTCTTTTTCTTCTTCATAAATCAACCACCATTTTCCTAATAAAGACAAATTTTTAAATCCAAATTTCCTAAGCCCAACCCCCCTGCTGATTTGGGCCTACCTCACTCCACTTCATTAAGAGCATTTTCCTTCCATGACAATATCCATCTCATAAAAAATTTCTAAGAATCTGATCCATCTTCTTGATAACCACCTTTAGCATCCTACAAAACGACATGTAATTTACTAGTAAGTTGGAAAAAGAAGATTTAATAAGAGTAATTCTCCCACCAAAGGAGAGATATTTTGTCTTCCAAGTAGATAGTTTCTTTTCAAACTTATCCACCACCGGATCCCAAAAGGCCAACGACCTAAGCCTCGCCCCGATGGGCAAACCAAGATACTGAAACGGAAGAGCCCCCTTTCTACAATGCAATCTACCCGCCAAAATCTGTATATCCACCTCCGAGCAACCTACCCACACCAGTAAGCATTTTGATAAACTAACCTATAGTTGAAGTATAAAATAAAAAATAATAATAATAATAAAACTAAGTAAACAAAAAAAAAATCAATGGCAATAAATTGTACACCGACTAAAGTCTGATATGCTATCAAAATGTACCTTAGCTGAAGAGATCTCCCTCCCTAAGCGTTCACATTCTTCAAGAAATATTGGGAAGTTAATAGCTTTTGAGTATAATGACTCCAGTCCAGCAATCTGCATTACAACATGCAAAGTAAAGTGAAAATAGCATTAGACGTAAATACTTCATTCAAGGTCCACAGTCAAAAAGATATCTAGCATTAGAGGAAATACTTCATTTAAGGTCCATGGTCAAAAAGATATCTACGCAGTCTAAAAAAGCACACATTATGCATAAACCAGCTCTTGCACAACCCCTCACAGTAAAAAGAACAAAGAGAGTTTTAGAACACAAAGTTAACATCTACAAAACAGTCCAAGATCCTCAGGATTGTGTCCAGTTAAATGAGTAGCACAAGTTGCACATTAAAAAGGAAGAATCCTTCTAATTTCTACTTCATTACCGTGACACAAGAAGAAGATGAAAGCGCAGATTCAATTTCAGAAACCAACACCCTTGCTTCATCTGCATGTGCCTGTAGAATAATTTGGAAGAGAGATCATTGGAGGACTAAACGCAAGGCTAATTGCAAGTGGAGAACAGTGACTGGAAACAGCATAAATTCTATATTTGTTAACCTTTAATCTTAGATAACCAGACTCGTTACATGGTGGAGGGTCAAAGCTAAGCAAGTTCTCGACGTGATTCAGTGACACCTTTTCTATATCACTGTCCTGAAGGTGCACCCAAGTATCAACTTTAGACAAACAATTCCTTACATCAGCTGACCACTTCTTAGCTTCAACCAAGTCATGTGCCACAACACGCACCTGCATAAGATATATACTCATAGATATAAGCCTACAATAATGTGTGGCCGTAACATAGAAAAGGGCACAAAGTTCCACAAGTAAAACAACAAAACTATAGTCCTCTCTCCTCAGCTGTAGCTCAGCCGGTTAGGGACATGTTTCGGAGGGGTGGGGGTTGTGAGTGCATGAGTTCGAGTCTCACCATGTTATAAATAAAAATATAACTTTAGTAAAAATTTAAGAAAAATAACACTATACCGTATCCATTTCATGACCAGCCCAAAGAAAATGCTGAGCTCCTTTTAAGGCACTAATATATGCACTATTAGAACAAGGAGTCTGAAGAAGTTTACGCGAACTTGAAATCCAATCTTCTGCAAGTTGCACATGACTAACGTGCGCACCTTTCACCTGAAAATGTTGGCCCAGCTCCAATAGTTGATAAAAAAATAGTAATAACAATGACAAATAAGAAATATTTGCAATATAATAGGGGGACAATGTCCACCTCATTACCACAAAAAGAAGGGTATCTGTAAGGACCCGACCCAAATTTAGAATATTTAATAATATCTAACTGATTTTGTGACTCAGTTGATGAAACTAAATCAATAGGGCAAATCGAGCAATATTGGGAAATTAGGGTACAATTCTGATTTGGGTGCAATTAGGCCATAATTGAACCATTAATTAATTAAAAAAATTGAAGAATTAATGTGGCTTAGTACTGCAACTCAAAGAGGGTCGTGCGACCCTTAACTCTCTCTCTCTCTCTGTCTCTCATTCATTTGTCTAATATTTGTCTAAGGGTAATTCATTATGTTTTAGTTTGTAAGCAAGTGGGTTTACAAATTAGATTAGCGGTTTAATCGATTTTGGAACTTTTAGACAGTGTTTAGTGCTTGCAGCACCCTTTTGTAATTTTGGTAAATTTAGAATTAATAAGTTAATATTGGGCTCATTGGGTATGAGTTATTCAGTGAATCTTTCGATAAGCATGCATTGCCTTCAATGGACAGAAAACTCCAGATTCTCATTAGAGTGTTCATCAAGTCTTAAAAAAGAATGGCATTACCATTCAAAAAAAAAGAATGGAGTTTTTGTAATTTCGCCAAGCTCCAATCTACGTGAGGAACCCTGGCCCCATTTATTCTTCTTCTTTCTCCTCATGTTCTTTCTCCCGGCACATGACAGAGCCCAAACAACTTTTGGCTACTGCAGTTCTCCTTTTTCCCCTTCCTCCTCCATCTCTCTGCCAAGCTCTCTCTAATCACTCTCAGTATCATCTCACTAAATGGGCAGCCCAGTCTGCCTTACCCCCACAAATGGAGAGGCTGTTTCCGCATTTCAAACCCATGACGCCCAGGTCGCAATGGAGCAACCATTCCGTTGCGCCAAGGTCTGCCCTCCATCTCACTCTCTTTCTTTTACTTTCCCATTAATCCCACTTGGCCGGCAAGAGCACTGCCTCCTCCTTGACTCTTCTTCCTCTTTGCAAATTTAGGTGAGTTTTTGTAATATCCCAGAACCCCCAAGAAGAAATTTGGAAATTCTAGTTTTTGCGTATTACGCTATTATATCCTTGATTTTATTTAATTATTTGAACTTCTCAAAATTAATTGGAATAGTTAACTTTACATTAAATTATTTATTTAATTAATTGCCTGAGTGACTTGAATATTGTTCAATTAGATTTATTGGTTATATTAGTAAGAATTTTTAGTATATACGGTTTTCTTAGTACTTGAATTTTAGATAATTCAAATAAATAATTTATATATTATGATTATCTATAATGATTAATTCTTTATGTGTTTATCTCATCAATTGTGCATATTATAATTACTATTATTAGGATTTTCATAATTGGAATGTAGGGACCCCCACTAAAGTGGGCCCATGAATGTTGGGCTACGCAATTAATGAAAGTAAGATTGTGCTAGTGGGTACCATATCCTTGGGTTGGGCCCTGTGGCCTAATCCATAATTTTTTAGGTTCAGATGAGAAAACCAGAGAGACCCTACATGGCTTAGATTTATGTTTTAATTAGGTAATGGCGGGTTTTGGGTGAGGCCCGGTGGCTACACCCATATTTATCAAATCCAAGAAGGAACCAGACATAGTGGGACCTTTACGTTCCAATGGGATAACCTCATACTGGTAGGACCCAATAGGCTTTACCCTCTTAGCAAGAGATAAATGGGATCCATGACTAACATTATAAGGAAGACTGGTTTTAAATAATAAAGGGGCCAGCGAGTAATAATAAAAGAGAGCACAATTCCCCGAGGTCTTTTAGACGTTGCGCACAATTCCTGTTTGAATTCTAACACTAACCGTTAGAACTATTTAAAGACTTGAGTTATTCTTTGGGCCTATTCCTCTACACACGATCTTTCCCTCTCTTCTTGCTTTCCAATCAACTAGAACCCAGAAAGAACTAGTAGAAAACAAGGAGAGAAGGAGAAACCAGCATGGTCAAGTCTCAATGATGACATAGTCTCTTCCCGCAAGTCAATTGCGCTATATAGTGACTTAATCTAGATATGTAGGTTTCCAATTCTACTTGTGATTATGGATCTTTTCTTCGAGATTATAGTATGTAGTGCCTTAATCTAGAAACGTAATGATACCCTAAGATTAATCCATGGCTGTTTTTATGATTTGTGTTGACTGATTGTTGTGCTGGATGAGAAACCCACAGTCGACAGTTATATGCGGGGGTTTGGATTGGCCTAACCCTTAATAGGACTTCGAAGGTCGCGTGACTACAGGGGAACATGTTGGTTGTTGACTGATGTATGACTTTAGTGGTGGTTTTAAAAGCTGATTGGAAGTAAGGTGTAATTTGATTAAATTACTGATGACCCAAGGATCATGTTGCTATCAGCTTTCATTAAGAGCTGGGATAAGCATGTTGACGTAGGTTTTTTATGTAAACCTGATTCAAAGAGAAGTAGTTGATGTTGGCTGGATACCAACATGAGGATTCAGGCTGACTGAGACTCAATTCAGTTTTAGGGAAAAACTGGTTGAACCCTGTTTTGAGATTGTTTGGAGAATTCATTATTTACGTACAATTTCCAATGGGTACCTCTTGAATACTTGATGTCTACCTAGTTTTAATGATTCAGTCCATGTAAGGAGTAATGATGATGGTTTAATTAGTTATGATTTATCATTCGAATTTATGAGTAGTTGATGCATGCTAAGTGCTTGACGAATTTACTAAGTGGAAATTATGTATAAGCCGAACCTCATATAAAGAGAATTGGGCTTGGCCAACCGTATAAGTAGGTTTCAGATGTGGACAGACTGGGATTTTGGGTTGGATGGTGGTCGAAATCCATGATTAGGTTTTGGGATGACGATCGAATCCTCATGGATGGTTGTTGTTGGGTCGATCACTTAGAACCCTATTATTTTGCTATTTGATAAATGCTTAAATAATGACGAGGTCGTGGGCGTATGCATTATACAGTTGGATTAAATTATAGTAACACTATAGCTGAATTGTTATGCATTATATCAGACTAGACACAAAGGATTTAGGATTTAATTTAGGCTTTCAATGATCCATGACTATTGTTAAAGTGTATAAGTATTCGACATAATGAGATACAGGGCTACTCCAATATAAATTTCTGTGTAACTAAGGCCTTTGTGATGCCTGTTAGGTGTTTGATAGAATTACTAAATCATGCCTATGAATTTTCAGTGCTTTATGAAATTGGTAGTTCCTACATGACTTCATATGTGATGAATGGGTTCAATTCTCTTAGACCTCAATATGAACAGTAATGATCACATGGCTGGTAAGATCACACCTTGAAAAATCTGAATTTATATTTATAGTGCTGAGTTGTGGGACTATTTATGCCCATTGTTGGAACATTATCTCTTTCATAATGTTAAGATAGGTGTATAGATTCCATGTGGTTTTGTTGGTTTTCTTACAATGCATATGTGGAACATGATAATACTTTCTAAATTTTCGAAAACATCTTCAAATAATGAGTTAGTATGAAATCGACTTTACACGATCGGGATACCTATAATGAGTCAGTGTGGGGGCATTAGAGATCCAAATTCCGTGTAAAGGGCTGATTTCCAACTACCTCGTTATTAGTATTAAGAATGACAAGAAATTTGTAATTGGAAAAGGTTGGACCCACACATTGGACTCCCCTAGATCGCTAACACGAGAGGCCAAGAGCTAGGGACTAAGTGGCTTTAGGCCACCTGCGTAATTTCTGACTTTTAGGTCAGTTGCCTGGACTATAGTTCAGCCGTTCAACTGATTATAGTTCACCCCTTATGTTGCCGAAGGCACACTTGAGGTGTATGTTTTTGAAAGGCTGTGCACACAGTGCTTAGGTGGTGGTCCAAAGGTTAGAATTAAAATCCTTAACCAGACCTAACAAATAAAACTCATCGTTGTTATATGTTATGATGAATCTTCCTTTTATTATATTATTGCTTAAGCACATTCAGAGTCCTTTATAGAAATCTATTCACTCAGTTTCACTGATTTGTGCATTTTCACCCCAATGAGAACAAGCTTGTGAAGTCCAAGATGTAGACGTTTGGCATCCGTATTGTGAGGGTGGAAGATAGTATGACAAATAGAAGAACTTGATACATAATGTATTAATTTCCATTGATGTGAATAATAAAGGTTGCCTTCTTGCTTTAGTTTACTTATAATTTAAAGATTTAATAATTTATGCCCATGAATTTGAATTATTTATTAATGTGGGAAAATGAATACTCATAGAAGCGACATGGAGTTCAAAAGGCCCCGGGTTCCGGATCGTTACAGTTTTCTTCTTCCCCTTGTCTAAGAAGTCGGTTGTGATGCAATCCTAGGGTTAGGATCGCAAGTGCCAGAGCACAATTAGGGTTCCCAAAGGAACAATCACACGTGGAAGATCACTCTCCAGTAATAAACCCATAAAGGAAAATTCTATTAACTCCAATTTGAGATCATGGATCTCTACAATGCCATATTTCTAATAAAAGAAACTTAAACCCTAAGAAACAATCCTAAAATCCTAATCAAACTAGGAAACTACACACGAATCCTATAGAATTTAGAAAACCTTCCTAATAAAAATCAGAAACTATTTAACAATAAAAATCAATTCTTTGGGTCCCACATGTGGCCCACAATATATCTCTCGTGGAATTGTGGTGCGGCTGCACCATCCCCCCGCCCCCCCAGGTTGGAAAAGAGTTCGACCTCGCACTCAGTTCTTTTTTATGTCGCTTTTGTAGACATTGTGCACTTGAAGCACCTCCTTGGTGATACGAGAACGTGAACCTTTCTTTGGTGGTGCTGGCTTCAAAGTATGGAGTGTGACTTGCTTGTCACCGTGCAGGAATGTGTATGTGTTGTCATGCATGCCATTAGGCATACATCCATGGGCGACCCAACAAGATATCACCACTATCCATGGGTACCACATTTCACCAAACTGGATTTGTATAATCTTCACCAATAGAAAAGGTAAACGAAGATTCATACCTCACTTGCACGTCATCACCTGTTGTTAGCCATCTAGCAAAATAGGGACAATGATGCTCTCGAACCTTCAGCTGCAATCGATCCACAAGAGCTTGTGATATTATGTTTTCACAACTGCCTCCATCAATTACAACTATGCATGCTTGGTCATTGACAGTTCCCGTCGAGTGAAAAATATTATTCCGCAACCTTTTCAGTAGCTGATGTAGTCTCTTTGATGACCATGAGAGATTCACCTTCAACTACATGGTAGATCTCTAATTCTTCGGTCTCAGCTTCAGCTTCTTTCTCTTTAGGATCATCTGGTGTATCTTTCACATCACTTTCATTTTCAATAAGGTGTATGCGTTTAGGACATTCCACTGCACAGGGCCCTTGTTGTTTACAATGAAAGCATGTGCTCCTATTTTGGCCTTTGGGTTTGGGGAAAACTTTCACCAATGAACCACTTGGTTTAGAATCTTGCATTAATGAATTCTTTTGAACAGCCCATTTAGATGCATTAAATATTATGGCCTGATCATTTGCAATATCCTTGGTCTTGATAGCATGCTGGACGATCTCATCAACATTATCAAAATGTTTGAATGTAAGGATATGTTGGATGTCCACTCGCAACCCATGAAAATTATCTGTCGACTACCACATCATCATCCTCATTCAAGCCGCAATGGCCCTGCATGGTCATGAACTTCTCAGAATACTCTAACTATTTTGGACCCTTGTTTCAAGTCTCGAAAGCTTGAACACAACGGTTCCCCTCAAATCCCCATCGTTTGTGAAGGAAGACTCCACTTCTACATGCTTCTTGGTAGGCATTTTTTTAATGAAAATTTAAAATTTTTGACTGACCTGATGCGTAGATCTGCCTTCCACAAGCGTGTAGGTGAAAATACATTTGAAATCCGATGTCGGATGGCACCGCAATCGCGAAAACAAATATTGGTTGTCAATCCAGTCAAATTCGGCCTTGACTGGTCGGCACTGGGTCGGAACTGCAAGGTATTTTTTTCTGCTGGGTTGTGCTCCGTGGGCCGTATCAAGGTTTTGGTGGGTTTCCTGCTGGCTTTAATTATGACGTGCACATGTCACAGAAGGCATGTGAAGTTCCATTAGTTGCTACCTTTGTGCTGGCAAAAGAAAGAAAAGGGCAAAAGTACCCTTTTGTTGCCTCTTACTTCTAATTGTTCGCCCCCAGAGAAACTGAGGAGTCCTCATGCTCAAACTTCGATGAAAGCAAGGGATGGAGGGCACTACCGGGAATTGCTGCGCAGCATTGTCCACCGGTACACTGGTGACTCCAATGATGTGATGCAAAAAGGGTCGCGTGGTGCCAGGTACCTTTTTTACTCAGATATTTTTCTTTCTTCTTCTTTTTGGTCTTTGGGATTGGGGCAGGTGGTAGGAGAAAGGACCCCGGGTGGGGGGTGGGTGTGTGTGTGTGTGTGTGTGTGTGTGTGCGGGGGGGGTTGTCTTTGGTTTCTTCTTCTTCTTCTTTTTTTTTTTTGAAAGAGGGCCGAGGTGGGGATTTGCAGTAATGGGTTTCAGCATTGGTGCGTGGGATTGTTAGGTGTCAGTCATGAACTCTGGGCAACGCAGCGGGAGGATGGGATACGGCCGTGACGTGGGAAAGAAAAAAGGATTGGCAATTCACCAGGAAAGGATTGTGAGGAATAGAACGTAATCACGGCCATCAATCGAGGGATCGTTCGGCTCTAATACCAATTGATGCAATTCTAGGGTTAGGATCGCAAGTGCCGGAGCACAATTAGGGTTCCCACAGGAACAATCACACATAGAAGATCACTCTCCAACGATAAACTCATAAGGGAAAATTCTATAAACTCCAATATGAGATCATGGATCTCTACAATGCCATATTTATAATAAAAGATACTTAAACCCTAAGAAACAATACTAATCAAACTAGGAAACTAAACAAGAATCCTATAGAATTTAGAAAACCTACCTAATTACAATTCTTTACTAAAACTAGGCGATAATAAAAATCAGAAACTAAAAACAATAAAAATCAATTCCTTGGGTCCCACATGTGGCCCACAATATATCTCCTGTGGAATTGTGGTGCGGTTGCATCACGTTGGCACCAGGATCCCTGCAAGCAAGCTTAGATTTCCTTCTTCTCTTGGCTTTTGTTTAAAGATTTCTAATTGAGTTGAAATTTGGAGAAAAGAAAACAGTGGTAGAAAAGAGGATAGGCTGAAGCTTTGTGAATTTTAAAGGATTTTCCTAGATTCTTTAAATTTGGAACCAAAAGCAAGTGCACAATCTATATTTGCATTTGCATGCATGTTACGGTTGTTGGTGCTTGCTAGTATTCTACTCTAGACATTTCCCCCAAGTTCTCTTTTGGTTTTAGGCCATGGCATGTCAGTATGGAACCCGTAAAAAGCCTCAGACATTGGAGAAAAGAGGCCACAGGCCACTCAGCTAGTGGCCAGCTGGGCACTGTTTGATCGGCTGTGGGCCATTCAGCCCTGTAAGTTTAAGTTCCTTTATGTGTAGACCCTTACGCATGTTAATGGAGATAACAAAAATCCCAGATTTGTAAAAATTGGCAGTGTCACAGTCAATGGGCTGGTGGCCATAAGGTCCCAGACCATTCGGACGGTGCCCTTCAGGCAATAAGCTGATCGGCCACTGACTACTCGGCATTAGCCGACCAGTGATTTCCCCCAACCCCCATTTCGGCTCTTGATGTTTAGACCCTGCCTTTTTCACCTCTTTTCAAGTCAATCAACCACTGCATCCTCGCACCAACCAATCGGCTGTTGACCCTTAGGTCCGTACCACTTTGGTTTCTGGCCATTAGGTTTTCACATTTAGGTTCCCTGCCTCGTAGGCTTTGCCACTTAGGCTTTAGACTCCTGCCCCCTTCAGCCTGATACTTAGGATTCTTGCCTCTCCTAGTCTTGTGCCACTCAGCTATTTGCCATAAGTTATAGGTCAGCCAGCTACTGACCCCAAACCTCCCGGCCAGAGGACCAAGTCAGTCAAATACTGCATTTTGGCCTTAACCTTTGATCCCTGACCATTCAGATGCTAACTGTGATGCTATCTGAAGGCCCGGAAGTTAGGATTTTTTGGTAGAACTGAGACATTTGGGCCCGTATAATGATGTTAAATGTGGGACCAAGACTAGGTGATGGTTGAGCTTGACTTTACCTATGAATAGTCCGGTGCACATGTATAGTGCAATACCCGGTGCGTATGAGCATGGACTTAGGATGTCGACTACCATCAGAAGCACCAAGCAAAATAACCCACTGCAGACATCTAGGATTCTGTGATCACACAGGGTTGAATTGCATTGTTGCTTGCATGTGGATGGCAATCACAGACTTAGGCCAGTATTTGTATACATTCCTGAATGTGTAATCAGTTTTGGTGTAAATGTTCCTTAGTGTGTTCTTTTGTATTGCATGACATGGGCATGTACCCTTCCCTGTATAGCTTATTGTCAACTGTTTGTCATGCTATGTACCTTGCACGGCACCTAGAACAAACTTAGGAAACCCTAGTTTTGTTAATAATTGAGAAAGGTATGACCTATATAATTAAGGACTAGAAGGGATAGGCGAGTATTGTCCAAGGGGTGAAACCATACTTTTGATAAATGGGAAACTATGAATAAAACCCGTTGTTCCTAACTAATTATGAGTTACGTAGGAAGTCCTGTTTCATCTGTCATGTCCTGTTAGAGTCTAGAAAGTTGAGACATGAAAGGGATACTCATCATGAAATGTGGAACTTGTTGGTTTATGCCTGTATGTGGAATAGTTCCTTGACAAGTTATCGCCTGCACAAGGGACAGTCTAGATACAACCTATCCCCTGAATTCTCAAGTCAGCACCACTTTGCTTCTTAAATCCAGCACTAATGGGATGCTGTTGTGTGAGGATGCATGTTGCTTTTACTAATTGCAGTCTACCCATGCCTGGAAGGGACTAAAATGTCAATTCGGTACCACACCAGATACATGTCCGTAACCGCCCACTACATTCCATGACTAACTCCCATGTACCCGTGTTATTATGATTATCATGCGCGCACTCTGCCATGATCAAGCAAAAGCTGACCGTGAAGTGGGGAGAATATAGCTACATGGATTGCCAATTTTTGCTTAGCTTGTAATGCTTGTACATATAGAGCTAGTCATTCATGCCTGTACTTATAGTCGGGATTCTTGCGTAATATTATATTGTTAGTCTTACCATTACCCTCCTGCTCATGGGTAGAGGCTCCATTACCATTGGAATTCTGTTAATCATGTCTATTTTTTAAATTCTATATTGTTCTTGCAAGAGTTATGCAAGTAGGAGTTGTCATAAACCTAATGCTACAATTGGTGCAGGAGGTAATGGAGCCACTACCCATGAGCAGGAGGGTATGGTGGTCAATGAGGAACCGCAAGGCTACACTAAGTGGCGCGCACACAATGTAGTCTAAGGCATAATGTTGGCACCAGAGAATACGTAATCTTTTGTTTAGAACTTTGTTTGTACTTTTGTATTGGCCTTTGTTGGCCTTGGTTTTGCAACTAATGTACTTGTGTAATTATGTTTAACCTTACATAAATGGAATGAATCTTGGAATATTGTTGTGCCCCATTATCCTGTCTAATGTTGTGATTAAATGTCAATCGGATGGTTTAGTATTTAAGCATGTAAACAAGAAGAGTTACATTAACATCACGACATGAAATTCGAGGGCCATGGACTTCGAGTTATGACATTGTGTAACCTCCGGCAGGAAGTTTTGGAAGTCGAGGAATTTGACATACCTCACATTCATGGATCATGTGGAAAAATATTTTCATATAAAATTACATTTGCAACTCGAAAAGCATATTAATTAAGGAAATCCAGTTCGGGGACCTGACTCTCTCTCTCTCTCTCTCTCTCTCTCTCTCTCTCTCTCTCTCTCTCAACACTCTCCAGCATTTCCCACTCTAGGACCATTCTCTCTCCAGTTCCCTCTCTTCAACGACCAATACCACCCCCTTTCATCAAGGGTTTGCAATTTGAAACACTAAATACGCGTGGGCTTGGGGAAAAATCAAGAGAAAGAAGGGATCGATTTAGGGCTTCAACTAAATGCAATGATATTCATTAAGCTAACATTAACATCTGTCGATATATGATTTTTTTTTTATTGATTCTGGTTTATTCTATTCTAAAAACCCTAAATAAGCAATGCATGAGAATAATATAATATGCATGTGTAATTGGCCTTGGAAAACCCAAGAACTCAAGAGGTAGGAACTTGAAAGTATGAAAATTTGAAGGAGATGAAACCTCCACTATGGCCGTGGACCACTAATGGAGAGAACACCATTGGCCAAACCTATGGGGATCAGATTTTGAGGCCAATGACATCATACAACCTACGGTTTGGAGATTTTTGAGGAAAACTACACATGTACTATTAGGGTTCCTTATGCAATGATAATTTTGCTTGATTTGAATATATTAGATTATTAGTTCTTCCCATGGATCAAAATAGCGGCCGCTACGCTACATCAGGCGTAGCGATGAAAACCGCTACACTAAATGGCATTTAGTGCCAATCACATCCATAGCGGCTGCTACGGTCCGCTACGGAGTGTGGAAATTTCCTACTTTTCAAAAAATTTCAAAATGTACAATAATGCTTATTTCTTTTCTTTTTCTCTCCAAATAACATTTTTATGCAACTCTTCTGCCCTTTTATATTTAAAAGAACACTAAAAAGCACACGATCACACCGAATTACAGTGGATATGGAGAGTTCTTTTCAAGGTTTCTTCTCTAGGTACATCCTACTAGACACCCCCTTTGGTAGAGGTATTCTATTCTCTAGTTACTCTTAACCCTTAAGTCTTAAGCCATGACTTCATGTTATTTTATTTATAAGCCTTTCAATAGTTTCTAAGTCAGCATAACTAAGCAACATGAATACATGAATACATATGAAAAAAATGATCATTACTATTACTTTCTATTTATATAGCGATACAGGACCTCATACAATGAGGGGACCACTACACCCCCTTACCTTAGTTACTTTTGCAAAACAAGCACATTTTCTCTCATTTTCCAATATTCTAGATTTTCTACAAAAATTTTCAGATTTTTTTGACGATTTTTTTAAATCGCACAGCTACGCCGCTACATAGCCCCGCTACGCTACGTGGAGTTTTGGCGGAGGGCCACTACGCCCGCCACTACCGCTACTTTCATCCTTGGTTATTCCAAATTAGGGTTTCTATTTGGAAAAAGAAATCAAAACCCTAGAGCCTAAAGGTTATTCTTAAATAGGAGTTTAAACCAGCCAGAAAGCCTAACATTTGTTCAATTTCAGTTATCTTCAAATGCTCCGCTGTACTTCTTTGACAATGGAACTCAGTTATTATTAAATAGACTAACTCCAACAAGAAACCTTCGTTTCATATAGTATGTGACCACTGATATTTCACCTTTCCAATGACTTGCAGTAGCTTGTTTGATCTAATATATGCAAGCGGGTTATTTATAAGATTAGAACTCATAGACAGAAACTCAAAGTATCAAGGTGGTAACTCATAATTCTTCACTTACACATGAGGCTTCATTGAATTCAAAAACAAGTCATATTAGCATTATTGTAGGCCTCCCACTTAACAGGCATACGAGAATCCATAGTACATTTCTGGATACTCCGATCCATATATTCCAACATGAACTTCCCTCAAGGAACATCCTAACAGCTGCAGACCAATAAATACACTGTGATTACGGTATGTAAATTTTTAGATCTGGGTTTTCCATCTGTTAGACACAAAACAATTTTATCCAAGCTCTTGGCCAATAAAACAAGAGAGCACAATGATTGAGCCATTGCTACAAGAACCCACCAAAACCACCATTAACAACTCATGAATGATACCCACACAAACTGATCAAACAATCAACAACTACCGATTATAAGCCAATTTTCATACCACTGCCATTCTCAATCAACATAAACTACAGTTCAAAAAAGATCACATTGACCTTTAATATGATAAGCATCTCTAACCATAGTTATCCAAATCATATGATTCGTATCCCAAATCCCGATTCGTATCCAGAATCTTAAGGAAAACAATTCCCATTTAAATCCTACGATTCGATACTCCTTTCACCGAATCTTATGATTCAAGAGATTCGCCTAAGCGACAATAGGTACAACTAATAAGCTAATATTAATATTCTTTCTTCTTTTTTCTTTATTTATTCTTTCTTTCTTTTAGCACTTTTATTTTGAAAAGGTTATTTAGTAGTTTATGAAACATCCTAAGAATTTTTTGCATCATTGATGAGGTTTCAGAGATGAATAAAGAACATGCATTTAATTAAAGCATTCGATTGTACGTATGGTACTTGTCTATATGTTCTTTTATTTTTTAATCTAATAAGGTTTTTTCCTTCATGAACACTTTCTTAACTTTAAGACATCCTACCATGTAAGATTGATGATTTGGATTTTATTTAAAATTTTCTATTTTGATTTAAAAATAATAAAAATATATATTGATATGTTAAACTTATTTAACTATGCACACATCATTTATTTCAGATATATGTATATATATATATATGTCATGATGTTCTTAATATGATTGTATGATAGACTCGTTATTGTATTTATACTGCCATAAATGGGAAAATGGATGGTTATGAATAATTACTTCTTTTTCATTTTTCTTTTAATTTTTAATTATTTTTTATTTTTATTTAAAAACATAAAAAATCCTGCAATTCGCGATTCGATTCGATTCATGGGTATGAACGATTTGCAAATTGCAATACAATTCCGATTTTGAAAACTGTCTAACAATTTCAGCAAGGCAGTGACAACACATTCAAACTATATGTATAAGGGAACCGTAGACAGATACTGCAAGATTTCCACATAAACGGAGAAACAGAAATCTTTATCCCCCTACACGCATCACAAAAAAACCATCACACTACTTCACTACATACAAAACTGTCTTTACAAGGCTTCACTGCATTAGATCAGGCCCTGGAATCATACCAGGACCCAACTGTGCACAGGCCTGCACATGAATTTTGCAGACCTGCAGACTCTTCTGGAACAGGTAACAACCAACAAGGCCCCCTTTGCTGATGTTGAAAAGGATAGAAGAAAGGAGAAAGAAGAGAAGAATAAAGTGGGGCAAAGAAAGAAAGGAGGAGGGCTGACAAAGACGGATGAGTCACCAGAGAGAAACATGTGCTTGGGCACAGCTTTGATAACAAGTTAAGTTGCACAAAAATGAACTACAACCCCAATCATGGGTTCTGTGTCTAATACTAAAAACCAGAATAGAACACCATGATACCCGGCTATACTTCAATGAATAGAACATCCTTAACAGCTACTGACATCAAAAAAAAAAAGCCCCACCCCACAGGATCACAAAGATAAAGCCCACTAATACATGTGTTTCTAACTTCTAACCAAAAAAAAATACTGACCCTCATGACTAAAAGATAAATCACATCTTCACAAAAACTAGGAGTGAAAGTGAGTGAATAATACATATGTTTCTAACTTCAAACTAAAATAAACTAAATAAAAAAACTGCCCCTCACAGCTAAAAGACAATCACATCTTCACAAAAACCAGGAGAGTGAAAGTGAGTGAATGAGTTAGTCAGTATACCATTGCCCAATAATCCTCAACTAACAAATTTTGTCACACTTCTAGGTCTGCCCTACAACTCCAGAGAAAGTAATTCCAACCTCACATGTATAACATAACAACTATCAGCAATATTCCCAATTTCAAATTCCAATAATAATTTCAGAGGTCATCTACAGTGGGTGAATATTCTTCCTCACATTAGCTATGAAAACAACCGTTCCAGTGCTTCCCAATTCAAAAGCACGCCGATCAAAAGCATAAAAACCAATTTAAGGTGTATCCAACATAGTAGGCGGACATTATTTTTAAACACACTTTTGTTTAATTTAGCAATCTCTAGTGCACAATGTTCAATATCTTTTTTGGTTATAGCTATGAAAACTTCTTTTCCATAAACAATTGATGGCAGACGAGATTACAGAAACAAGAAATGCACAAGCAAACAACACATGTCAAAGTTTAATTAATAATATCATCTTAGTATCATTTATAATGAAAAACAAAATATAATTAAAAATGTTGATCTCAAAAGAAGAAACAGAGGGAACAAAACCTTTTTCATTAAAGCATTTGATTCATAACAAGAAAGTTGGCCGCAATGAATCCTACTTTGAACTGTTTCCTCCGAGGTCCATGCAGTCACAGATGCAGGATTAACCATGAGGACCAAGTCAAACAGTTCTGCGAGTGTGTGCCGATAAAGTAGGCAATGTTTGCTCAGATTGCATTCACAGAGGTGTTCCCAATGCTGCATCAGAAATCACAGTAGTAAGTGAATCAAGAGTGACGTCATCAGAGTAGCATAAAATATTTTCACAACAAATTTTTAAGCATGAGAATTTAATGAAACAAGTGAATCTAGAATGATATCTTCCTGAGTCAGTTTTAAATATCTTTCCATGACAAATTATGGAAAAACAAGATTACACGTGCTCCTGGGGTTAGTTGAAGTGCACAATGTGGACTATTTTGGTCTTGAAAAGAATAAAAGACCACGGCCAACAAAAAAATATACACATTTAGATATATAAATATAGGAATGTAAGAAGCAAATATGAATAAGACATTAAATGAATGCCAATGGGAACTAAATATATACTCACTACACTTCCCTGTTGGGAATGGGAAAGAAGATTACCACTATGACATTCTACAAACTTTAACAGAAGTCCAAAAGAAGGAAAGCGATTATCGCGATTATTGTGCTAGCCATTTTGGAAGCGCTTCGGTTGTTTTCTGGTAGGTATCATGGTAGGCTTGTGGTGGAAAGCAACTCTTCTAACGTGATCGCCCGAGTGTCTAACCGGATAAAGAATCCTTGGAAATTTCAATTTCCCCTTAATGAAGTCAGGGAGCCATAGAAAAAAAATTGTTAAAATTTTTTTCTAAATTTGTTAAAAAATTGCAAATATCAAAGAAAGAAAGAAAATACGAAAAAGAAAAATACAGAATTACACATAGATGAGAGAGCATATAACTGCTGACGCAGAAATATTGCTGACCAGGGCCAAATTTCTTGGTAGCAGCTATGGCTTGAGTGAAAGAAATGAAGCCCAAAATGGTCAGTTTCCCACCTAAGGCTTGGACTGACATATTGAAAAGATGACGGCCAAAATGGCCAATAATCCAGCAAAGCTAAGGAAACTGATTGAACAAATGAAGACCAAAATGAGCAGGCGCCTAGCCAAGGCTTGGGTGACTTGCCTTAAGATATTGAAAGTCACCAATCCAAGGGTTTGGCACACTACAGCCACTGACTGGTTTTCAAGCTACGTGTTAATCCATTTTGAATTCGGCCATACTCAAAGAAAACCCCAGTCATACTCAGAGAATCCCAGTGACAATGGGAGAAATATGTTAAGCCAAACAAAGGTATAGAAAATCTATAGAGGCAGTCATGAGGAGATGGAGAAACTTATAACGTAAGTGCTATAATCTACTGTCACAGGAGGCCAAACCGACCACAAAACATTATATTGCATGTCATGGACATTATCACTAAACCAAAGTCAATTGAGGCCTCAGTATTTGCCAAGGCCTCGGTATTTGCCAATTGTGTGCCCAGAATGAGGCCTTTATAACAAATTTTGCCTGGTTCATTATCAGCCACGCAAATCAGCTCTGTGCCAAAGTTCTAATACAAAAATACCTGCATGGCAAG
This sequence comes from Persea americana, assembly GCA_029852735.1. Taxonomy (NCBI): domain Eukaryota; kingdom Viridiplantae; phylum Streptophyta; class Magnoliopsida; order Laurales; family Lauraceae; genus Persea; species Persea americana. The sequence continues at coordinate 16,021,723 of CM056820.1, read as the reverse complement.
AATTACTTTTAAGGATATAAATAGAGCAAATGACTTAAATCCTATGGAAAACTCCTTTACATATGTCAACTATATCACAGCCTCCCAGTCATGGCTAATGAGTGATGGGCCGAAAATTAATATCTCGGACAAACAAATGGGTTCCAAATTTAGAAACAGTCAAACACTACCCCACCTAGACACCTCTTCATAATTTCCATATGCTAATACAAGGAGGCAAAGATTACCTACAGCTACTGCAGGAGTGAGGTGGGATAATCGCGTTCTTCAAGATATCTGGTCACCTTCAAATGCTAAAAAAGTTACCAACATTCCTTATGATGGCCAAACATTAGGTGTTAGAACCAAAACCATTTCCCTTCATGACTACGAAACATATTTACAAATCAATAGCTCCCCAAACTAATGCCCCTCATAGTAACTGGAATTGGCTCTGCCACCTTCAAGTCCCATAAAAAAAATAAAAAATAAAAATTCAGCCTTGTTCACGCAGAAAGTTCCAAATTATAAACACCTGTGTCCAGAGTTATTTCCACAATAGATCCTCAATTGGCATTTGTGCACAATCATCTGAAGACAATCACAAACTGATCACCAATTCTTCAGTTGCCCATGCTTAAAAGATATTTGGAATAAATCGTCAGGTGCTATTAGAAAACTGCATCCTCTCTTTTTTTTGTCACTAAATGGTTTTGCGGTCTATTCTCTGTTAACACCGGAGATACCTACATACTAGTATCTGTAGGAAATGCACAATAATTATATAAATTAAGATTTAGTATTTAAATAAACCATCCTTGGTATATAAGAAAGGATGATAGTGTAAGGAGTAAGGACTAAGCACGGAAATACCTAATATTAATATTGGGCTAGGGCTTCCTTAAATTTCAGCCCGGGTTGGATAATTAGGCAATTAGATTCCAACACACGTAATAACATGCCATGCATTTTTTTTCATGTCATTAAATTAAATTGATGACTTAAACTTGCATAAGAACTAAATTGTAATTTTTTGTTTATGACTAACACTGGGTTTGGTAGGTCCAGTTTACAATACCCACAAATTGGCCAAGAAAATACATAGTATAGAAAAGTTATTCAGAATAAGGATAGCCAAGATTTAATTAAACTTGAGATGGGCCCTCCAGTAACTAGGTAATGGGCACCACTATGAATATAATTGTCCAGTTGGTCATGTTATCATACAAGTGAAAGGGTGGGTTGGGTATTGTGGTGTTAGGGGATCTCTTTTAAAGAAGAGGAAAGTTTCCAAACAAAAGGGGAGTCGTCTGGCTCATACTTCCAATTGGAAAGAAAGGGCGCAGGAACTAATATAAAGCAACCTAACGTCACCGCATAACACTTCTCAAGCACAAATTAGCATCCGAATTGGAGAAAGAGGAAAAGGGAAAGAAAGAAAAGAAAGAGAAAGGGAAGGAGAAGAAGACGATGGCTAGGGCTCTTGGCTTCTCCATCACCTAGAGACAGACAACGTTTACAGAATTTCCTTGCATTCGAACATCTTAAACCACAATCCACTACTTGTCTCCCACTCTACATATCAAAAATCATCAAAATCCATCAAATAGCAGTTGAATGGGTTGCTACAACAAGAAAGATACTAAACAATGGGCAATTGGTGATGACCGAACCCCAATTTGAGTTCCCATCACATCCACAGGGGTCATGGGGCCCATGACACTTGACGAAACCATTCGCCATCACTGTTGGTTGGGTTCTGGTTGAATATAGAGCAGGGTTTGGGATTTTCATTGTTCACTGAGTATCAATGGTAAGATTCAAGCCCTAGTAAGGATCTAAGGTTTATTCTTTGTACGCTAGCATAAGATCTATGTTTCAAACAACTTTATGACGTAGAAATAAAAATCCTACTTGGCCATGTGATGCGCCAGGACTGACTTTCTTTGTTGAGATCATGATAAGTCCTTAAAAATGTGCATTTTCATCATTAATTCTTAGTAATTAATGACTTAATCATCAAAACATGCTTGATTTTAAAGAAAATTCATAATTTGAATTTTTCCATTTTTATCATGGAAAATTAGAAATCGAGCATAACTTTTAAATCACACATGAAATGATGATAATTCTTTTACCATTGGTTTAATTAAAGAAAATTAGATAAAATGGTGACATCTCATGCATTCATTTAGTGTTAATTGGGTCCCACATATTGCATAGTTCCTTTCCTACATGAAATGATAATTTCCTTGATCACTGTTTTATTTTTGTAGGGAATTTCAGATTTTGGGACCTACAGAAGAGAAATTAAGAGAAGAAATTAAGAGGAGAATTTTCATGAAAGATACACCATGGGGGCCCACACTACCTTGGGCGTGAATTCCAAGGAAGGGGGCAGCCATGGTGGGACCCTTTAGAAGTTGCAAATATTCAGAAAAGTCCAAAGCTAATGTTGGAGATCTTTTGAAAATTTAAATTTTGAAGCCAAGGAAGGAAAGAAGATATATGGAACTTGGGAAGCAAGCAAGTGATGCAGGCCCTAGGGTTAGGGCTTGCATAGATGCCGAAGCACGTGTCAAAGACACCTCAAATTATCTCCACAGAGATTTCTAACACAAGAAAAACCTCTCTAGGGAAAATCCCAATTTTTTATTCAACTCCAAATCTGAGATTATCATCTCTACACTGCAATATAAATAGGCAAAGTAAACTTAGGGCCTAAGAAAATCCAATCTAATAATAGAAACCATCCTAATCAAACTAGGAAACCAAATAAATAAGAATGCTAATCCTAATTACAATAAAATTAGGAAGCTACTAAAAAATATATATCCATAAAACTATGTTGGGTGGGACCAGTGGTGGAGTGGTAGCCCGCTCTACATCATTTCCCCTAGGTAGAAAGAAGAGTTCGACCTCGAAATCGAATCTTCTTTAAGTAGCCTCTGTATATATGATGTACGTGAAGCACTTCCTTCGTAGCATGGGCCCTTGATTTCTTCTTTGGTGATTCTGGCTTCTTTGGATAGAGTGTAACGTCCTTCTCGCTGTTCCTGAATGTGTACGTATTGTTGCGCATCCCATGAGTTCCATTCTTGTCATACATCGACAGGTGACCCAATAAGTTATCTCCACTATCCATTGGTAACACGCCACACCAAATTGTATCTTGATAATCATCAGCAACCACAAATGTAACTTGACATGTATGTCGCACTTGCGCTTCATCTCCTATCATTAGCCATTTGACAAAATAAGGACGATTGTGCTTGTAAACCTTCAACTTCAAGCGATCAATAAGAGTTTGAGATATAATATTCTCACAACTTCCACCATCAATCACAATGGTACAATTTTGCCCATGTATTGTGCCTGTGGAACGAATGTCCGCGACCATTTCTTCATAGCAATGGGTATAGACTCATGTTGCACCAAGAGAAGTGCACCATCTGTTTCAGCTGCTATTTCCTCCACTTCATCGGATTCTTCACTTTTAGGATCATCGTTTGTTTCCGGTTCTTCTTGTGTACCTTCCATTAAAGTTATTCTTTTTGGACAATCAAACGCACGGTGACCCTTTTGCTAACAATGAAAACATGTGAACTTTTTCTGATCTTCAAACTTGGAGGGAAACTTTTCTGAGGAACTAGCACTTGGATTGAAGTCTGTCTTTGCAAGGGTGTTTTGTGCAGGCCATTTAGACACACTAAACTTTCGGGCTTAATAATTAGCAATGTCTTCAGCTTTGATGGCATGTTGGATGATCTCACCAACATTATCAAAATTCTTGAACATAAGGATATGTTGTATGTCAATGCGCAGCCCATGAAAATATCGATCAACCAACACATCATCATCCTCATTCAAGCCACAACGAGCTTGCATGAAAATTCAATAACAGTTTTGGAACCTTGTTTTAAATCTTGAAAACTTGAACGAAGATCTCTTGAATAATTCACAGAAGAATTTTTGCTTCAACAAATTCTTCATCTCGATCCATGTGTCAATGGGGTCAATATTTTGATTTCTTCTTTTCTTTCGCAACTCGGCCCACCATATCGCAGCATAATTGTGAAATCGAGTTGCCACCAGTGTAATCTTATGACCATTCGTCATTGGCTTGTATGCAAAAATATTTTCAACACACACTAACCAATCCATGAATTCATCTGGCTTCCATTTCCCATCATATTCGAGAATCCTGAGTTTAATACCCAAGTCACGATCAACATTTACGGCATTTGGATCTTGTTGAATATGATTATGTCTTCCATCATCTCGATGATTATCCTCACGCCGATTAGCTTCTAAAGTGGTTAGTCGGGTTTCAATCCGTGCAAGAGTCTCTTGCATTTGCACCGTCGTTGCGGATATTTGATTCACAGTGAATAATAATTCCGCAACGGTTCCCCTCAAATCATCATCATTATTGGAGGACGACTCCACTTCCATATGCTTCTAGGGAGGCTTTTTTTTTTTAATGCAAATTCAAATGTGTGGCTGACCTACTAAGTAGTTCTGCTTGCCAGGAGCCCGTAGGTGAAGACGGATATCAAATCCGACTTTGTACGAGCCCAATATCGCAGAAACAACCTGTGGCCATTGATTTGGTCAAAATCTGCTATTGAGTAGATCTGGTGATGCAGCGTGTCGGGTTGGATCTGACCTGACTTTGAACTGGAACTAACTAGAAATAGGCCCAACCTTAAGCATGTGTCACACGTGTGACTGGTTCACTGCTGCCTCATTCTCTGTGCAAGAGCAGGAAGAAAAGGAGGAAATCCTTTTCCTTGCTGGTGTTTTCCGACGAAGTCGAGAGGGAGAGGAAGACTCCTCCAGCATATGCGAGTGCTGGTGCGAATGGAGAGGGGCCGATAGCGGCGGGCGGCAGACTCTGGTGAAGGCACTGCCGTCGAAGACGTCCGAGGCTGTGGAGGTGCTAGTGCGAATGGAACGGGGGCGATAGCAGCGAGGTGCGGATCAGGCGGCGCTTGCAGTAGGGCAACCGTGGTGCACGGTACACACTTCTTTTCTCTGTTCTTCATTCTTTGTGCTCTGTTTTTTTTTTTTTTTTTTTAGACTATGGCAGACGATGGAGGTTACGGAAGTTTGGGGGTTTCTGGGAAGGGGTGATTCGATCCGGTAGAGGTGGGTTTGGGTTCCTGGAAATAGGTCTGGCCAATGGTGGAGATTGGGGAAGATGGTTGTTGCTGGGTTTTGTTTTGCAGGGAAAGGGGTGTTGTAATGGGCTTCGGTTGTCAGGGATGAGGGTATGTAGAGGGGACTGACGAAGGGCTAGGAAAAGGGGAACGATGATGGCTGTGGGATGATGAACGAAAAGATGGATAGGGCTAATAACGCCGACGATCGGAGATCGTTTGGCTCTGATACCAACTGATGCAGGCCCTAGGGTTAGGGCTTGCGTAGATGCCGAAGCACGTGTCAAAGACACCTCAAATTATCTCCACAGAGATTTCTAACACAAGAAAAACCTCTCTAGGGAAAATCCCAATTTTTTATTCAACTCCAAATCTGAGATTATCATCTCTACACTGCAATATAAATAGGCAAAGTAAACTTAGGGCCTAAGAAAATCCAATCTAATAATAGAAACCATCCTAATCAAACTAGGAAACCAAATAAATAAGAATGCTAATCCTAATTACAATAAAATTAGGAAGCTACTAAAAAATATATATCCATAAAACTATGTTGGGTGGGACCGGCGGTGAAGTGGTAGCCCGCTCTGCATCAGCAAGTCAAAGAATGGAGGGCGGAAACTTCTTAAACAATTATTCTCATTTTTCTCAGCGCAGCAAACTTGAAACAGTCATAACTTTCAACCGAGGGTCGGATCGGAGCAATCAACCCACCGTTGGAAAGCTCTTTTCGAGTGGATGTCCGTAGAGCCCAAGACTGCCTCATCGAAGCTATACTGAGGGTGATATGACCTCGGGAAGTTGACCGGTGCACTTTTAGGCAGGACAACACTACAAATTGGAAGAAATCCCAATCCCTTTGTGGGGCCCATGTGTGAAGATTTGCAAGAGATAAGGAGAGCCCAACTTTAGAAGATCTTGGTAACCAAGCAACTCAAGTCAAATTCAAGTTTGAAAGTTCCAAGAATGTTGTACACTAGTTTCCAGAAATTATCAACTTCTTGGATCCCAATCAAGATAGCATTCCAAGATTTAAATTTTTGCAAGCCAATAATTATCCAGGAAGAATCACAGATCCAAGCCAAGGCATCCCATCCATATTACATGTCCAAAATGGGTACCCAATTCATCCCAAGTTCTGCAACAAATCTGATTTTTCATATTTGAATTCTTTCTTAGCCAAAGTGGGGCCCTTTTCTAGAAAAGCAAGAAGCGAGAGAGGATCAAATCAAGGAGGACATTAGAAGGCAAGCCAATCAAGATAAGGACTCCAAGATTTTTAGCACAATCTTATCCCAACTTGGACACAACTTGGACCCCCCAAAGATAGAATGCCTTCCAAACCCAAACTCACCCATTCAAAAAGTATAAATAGAGGGCTGGACATCCAATGGAGAGATACAATTTTGGACGTCCAACCCCATCTGCTCTCCTCAATTTCCCCACTTCTTCTCCTCCCATTCTTTTATTATTTTTGGTATGCCTTGGGCCATGTCCAGGTAATTTTCTTACTGAGAAGGAGAGTTTGTAAAGATGATGATCGTAATGAAAATTGAAGTTGTTTTCCCAAACTTAATATTCCTTACCATGGTGTTGGTGTAGGCATTGCATCCCCTCCCCCCTTACCGGGGAGTGAGGTGTTCCTTGAGGCACCAAACGAGGGGGCTTGCAAGTGGGGCACAGGTGACATAGCTTAGAGTCACCTTGGTTGATCAGGAGTGTCGGATCAGATGGAGGCTTTGTTACGGTTCTTTATACTGTTTTTTTTTAATGGTTACTTTCATTAATAGAAGCAAGCAGTACAAGAGATGTAAACTGACAAGCTAAGAGAAAACAAAAGCCCCTAAAAGATACAAGATAGGGCCCCTAAAAAAAACTAAGGTGGCCCTGCAAATGAAAAGGCTAGCTCCTTCCAGTGCAACATAATCTGATCCATAGAGTATCCTTGAAAGGACAGACCAATACACACCCAAAGCGCACTAAGAGCTTTACTTTCTCCACCAGACAGCCGTCACTGGTAGCAACCCCTTCAAAGCAACTTGATATTGTATTGCACAGTTCTTTATATTGTTATGCTCCCCTTGTGGCTGGACTGTAGAAGACTTTTGTTCTTTTGAAACTTGAACTATAGGTAGCTGATGACTTGCTTTACTCTATTTGACCCATGAAGTGATACCTATGTTTGAGATGTGTTATAGCTTCCGCATATTGTTTCCACCACACAAAAGTTGTCTATCGAATGTGAAATGTTTAAATATCCTCACATGCAGACTACGATCATGGTCGTCGCAACTCGTCACCGCCTGGGATTCAAGCTTCTGCATTGTTCTAGGGAATCCGGGTTTCGGGGCGTTACAGACAGTTTCATGATAGCTGCTCTTGACAAACTACGGAGAGTGCTATTCCCATTCAAGAATTTAGACCCACTTCACGGGATGGCAAACTAGAAAATAAAAGGGAATTTCTAGAATCATTAACGAGGGGGGCAATCTTATTATCATAAAAAATATTTAGTATGCATTTTATTTGACCTGGGAACTCATCCTTTACTGGAAGAAAAATCATTTTTCCATTGGCTACCTCCCCTAATTGCAGTAGACTAGTAGTTTCCATCAATGCACTTCTAAGTATACGGCCGCTCTGCCGTCCCTTACGAAGCCACCTTGTTTAACCATCTTTCTCAAGGATTGTTGAAACCGATCTGGATTGATTATCTCAATTATCATAACGTTGCAGGAGCGAGAGTAGATGGATGTCAGCAGAACTACGGAGAACTCCCTCTTTGGCAGTGCTCAACAGAATTTATAGTGTGCATCACTTTTGTGGCCAGACTTCTTGACATATTAGGACCATCACACACACATGCAGGCACACGCAAACACACGTCACTTTTGTTGATGTATATTTAGTTTTGTGGCCTCTCTCTCTCTCTCTCTCTCTCTCTCTCTCTCTCTCTCTCTCTCTCATACACACGTTAGATAGGTTAGGTTGCTTCATTTGCTGTATTGCACACTCTTCATAATGTAATGCCCCACTCTAGCCAAAATATAAACCAGAAGCAGGCCTAATTGATGCGATTAATCACTTAATTTCCCATCCTTATCCAGGCCCCCTACTTATTTTGCCATACCCTGAGTCTGTTAAGGAAGCTAACTCATTAATGATAATGTTACCAATCAAAAAAATTCAAAATTAAAAACATCTCTGCTGAAAGGTTCTTCAAGAATTCATTTTTGTACTTTCTAGCAATTTTGTTTCTCTTAATAGATACTGTGACTTAACAAAGGCTTGTTAAGGTTAAGATGAATAAGTACGAAAAAACCAAAAACATAAGCAGTCCAGGAATGAGATTATCAGCAAATAAACTTCTAACATAACAAGCATTCACTCTGCATACCTCTAAACAAACAAAAGCAGATGGTTGACAGCTACAAGAAACAGCTGAAAGATACAAATATTGCCGACAAATGATGCATGTTGGATCCTACAAGAGTTGTAAGCATTCAATACCATCAGGAAAGGAAATCACAAGATGATTCTCAGTTCAAAAGAAGAGAGGGCAAGACATGTACCTCTTCAGTGCCAACATACTCAGGATGTATACGACGAGACATTAGCGAAGACTTGACAATGCCATTTCTCCAAAGATTCTCCCGGTAAGTTTTCTCTTTCTCATATATTCTCCGCAACTCTTCTTCCAAATAAGGTATTACTTTGCTATTGCAACTGCCCTGCCATATTAGAAAGGAAGAAAGAGATAAAGCAAAGCAAGGTACTCCAACTGTATAGGTAAATACAGTACATCACATGAAAGTCATGCAGTAGTTTCTAAGAAACAGTGTAAAAAAATGAAACCAAAGATCCATTTAGAGAGAGAGAGAGCATCCAATGCAAACAGTAAGAATTTGACTTACACTCCATTCCAACAGTAAGTAGGCCAAGATAAACTATCCATAACACCCTCGTTTATAACTATATAGGCCTCAATTTGATAATTGTTCCGCTGGTATGAACCACAACTCATGTAACAGAAACAGCCTTCACAGCATTCAAGAATTTGTACTCACTCAACATTTGGGGTACTGAAGAAATGAGAGAATCAACAGCCTATGTTAGTATAAAATCTATTGAAAGTGATCACTGCATTAGATCCATAAAGCTTGTTTGATGAAGTGATGGTAGTTAGTGATGTTTCATTTCCAAAGGGTAGAAACTACAGAAATTTAGAGGGCATGGTCCAAAGTTATGGGGTTCAAATGGATCAGCCCATCATCCAAAGAAGATTTTGATGTGCTAGGTAATGGCAGTTAAATTTTTATTGAAGGCCCACTGCATAAAGCCGATAGGTAGATGGAGGTTTCTAGGCCCCTTTTTAAAGACACTTTGGATTTGATTGGTATTGCTGCTTTTGCATGCTCGTGCGAATGAAATAATGGAGTATTAGGGCTCATGCCTTTTGGTTTTTGTAGAAGTTGATGACAGTGCCACTTCTACACTGGTAGCGCAGTATGCTTGATTAGGAATCCTATGTTGCATACATTTTTTAACAGTTTCATAAGATGATCACAACAATATTTGCTGGTATTATTGAAGTTTTGATCCGAAAATGGAGGGTAATACATGTCAAAAAGAGTTCAAACCTATTTGGTAGACAATGTGATTGAAATTCACCCATCTTCTGCCTACTCTACAACAAATGGGTTGCAGAGTGCAAAAAAAAGACATCTTTTAGAAGTGACCTGTTCTCTTTTGCTAGATATGAAAGTTCCTAAACCTTTCTTTTATGAAGCAGTAGTGACAGATTAATATCTTGTGAACTGTCAGACATTAAAAGTGTTGAATGGTAAAGGTCCCAGCCAGTTACTTCATCCAGTACACCATCGTTCCCATCACACTAAAATTGTTTTGTTTGCTAATACTACGTTCACAAGGCAACAAAGAGATAAACTTGATTCTATAGCTGTGACATGTATTTTTTGTTGGATATCCCAGCTCACAAAAAGAGGGTCATTGCTTTGGTACAATGGTAAAACCGTAAAAGTCTCGGGTGCCATGCGTGATAAAGCAGGTTCGAGACTTGGGAGCAGCCACTTTGTGCAAATTGCCAAAGGTTAGGTCTGTCTCCAATCTGGACCCTCCCAAGACCAAAGGATACAAGTAGATTGTTCTAGAAAGGGCAAGGAAAGAATTTGATGCAGGACAAATCCATGGTCCCCATGGGTCGACCAGCCTATGGACCGAACCCATCTATCTTGACCAGCTGTTGGGCCCAACCCACCTATTTCTAGTTTATTTATGTTTTAAGTTGTTTTTTAAGTTTAGAAGCTTTAATCTTAGCCATCAATATGTTTGAATGGTCCATATTAGATTTAGGTTATTTCTTTTACTATATTGGTGATGTAAAGCCTTTTTGGCTCCTTAGACAAGATTATGATTAATGAAATTGAAGCTTTTGGGGTCTTCCCCAAGTTACCCCTCGAGTTCTAGATCTCTTTGCCTCCTAGATTGGAGTTGGGCGTGAGGCCAATTTTTAGGTGAAAGCCTGACCCTATCCCCCCGATTTCTTCCATCTCTATCCTACCCTCCTCGCAATCTCCCCTCCGTTCCGCATTACAATTCATTTCCATAGATGTAACAATCTTCGAAAACATTCCATGGTATTCATATTAAAGTGATTGGGTATCTCATTCATATCCAGCATAGGGAATACTTGCCTTTGATTCAGTCAGTACCTCAAAATTTCATAAGAGAAAGGACCCCATAAATCCTACCAAAAAAGCTCCCTCGCAAATTTATTCACATAGAAAAGAGAAAACAAGACCATTATTTTCATCAGCTCCAACATCATCAGAAGCTCCTACATTAGCTAGTTCTTGTGTAACAAGACACCTACAGAATTTTGGTTCCTACATTCCTTGTCTTCTACCTATCATGATTTGTTTCTCGAATTTCACCTAAAGCTATACCCGTATTTGTTATTAATGATCTACCCCATCCGCAAATAAGAAGCAAATTAGAGAAAAATGGAACATAAGAATTGACAGAACTTCCATGTGGTAAGAAGACAGTTAGATGTAAATGGATCAGTTCAACAATGCAAAGCAAGTATAGTAAAAAAAGGGCTTACAAAATCTTATGGTACTGACTATTGATTATCTTGAGACTTCCTCTCTAGAAGCTGACTTTTGTTTGGACGATACTCTCATATGAAAAATGCATTTCTTCACGGGGATTTATAGGAAGCATATATGATTCCTCCACCTGGGCTTCATCCAGAAAAATAGTTCATAGACTCGAGTAAAACTTTTTCTGGGTTGAAGCAATCACCAAGCGCAAGGTTTGAGAGCTTCAGTCAAGCCATGGTGCATGGCGCAGCCCCAGAACCTCAATCGAAAAGGTAGACCAATCTCGAAGAGATTGATGTTATCCAAAAGGATTCCAGCCCTAAGGCACAGCACAAACCATAACACAAGAGAGAAACTCATGATAACTTGAATTGAGTAATAATGCATCACCTTACAATGAGGGGGGCTTCTCTATATATAGAGAAGCATTGTTCTAAATAAACAAGACATTCTAAAATAAGAATATATCTCATCTTAATCAAAATAGGATTTAGGAAGCAAATATATTAAGCAACTCTAAAATATATTAAGCAACTCTAATAATTTAGAGATTAACTAAACTAATGATACAGATCTCAAAATCAGAGATCATGTAGACCCCATCAAGCAGGTCCAGGTCTTTGGATCGTCCTGCATCAACTCTCCTCAGCTTGAAAGAACTCAACTCCGGCGAGTTGACAGCTTCATAATTCCAGAAAGAATTCGACCACAATTTCGGGAAATGCCCTCCTGGGTCGAAAATCAAGCGCACAAACTTCCATCTTTTCTTTTGATCTGCATCCGCATGACATAGCTCAGAAGCTTGAAGTGATCTTTTCCTCCATGTAAAAGTAGGTTGGAGGTGGCTCTGCTGCTGATGTATAAAATGAATTCGAGCATGTGAACCAAATATTAGATGCTTCAGGTGTTGCCTTTATACCGACAGATCATGATCATTGAATATCCATCGTGGCTCCCCAAAAATGAAGTCAATGTGAGGGACGTCAACAACTTGATGTGCTTGTGAAACCTCTGAAACAATTGATTTGATTTCTGATGTCTCAATTGAATTTTCTTGAAGTGGCATGACAATTGGATTCACCAAATGTTCACTTTCCTTGCTAACTCGATCAGAGTCTTCAATGTACGCTTGTCTTTGCTCTTCCACAACCTTTTGCGGCTCTTGACTGACATTACTTTGATCAATATTGGTTGTACTCACGAAATCATCTTGGCTATGAATGTGCACTTTTATGTCGTCCTTGATGATGTCTTCTGGCTTCACTTGTGGTGCAAGCATGACTTCAGTTTGAACTGTTTGCTTCTTTTGTGACTTTTGTGTGGAAGGTGATAATGTAGACGAAGACAGGGCTGTTGAATTTAGTGACATGAGTCTAATCCTTTTTCCATTCCATGAAAGTGTATACGTGTTCGCCTCTTTATCATTGTGCACTTTTCAATCAAAAAGCTAAGGACGCCCAAAAATAATGAGTAATATTCATATGGATCACATCACACCAAATTTCGTCCTCATAATCGCCAATCTTGAATGATACCAAACATCTAAAAAGTCACAGGGATGACATAACCATTATACCATGTGACCTGGTAGGGCTTAAGAAGCTTCTCAGTTGGCAAATTAAGTTTGTCAATAACCTCTTGTGAGACAAAATTTATTGCACTACCATTGTCAATAATCACATTAACTAACCTGTCTTTGATTCTTACTCGTGTGTGAAATTTCCAAGCATGTCTCCATTCTTCTTCTTCCTTTTCATTTGTATTGAGTCGTCTAACAACGACAAGAATGGGATTTTCTTCTCCAGCAAAAAGTCTCTCCACAACATGGGCTATTGGTCTTTGAGACTTTCTTTCTTCAGACTTACATTGTCGCATGTGAGATTGTCTAAGCATATACTCAACACGGAAAGCTTCTAAGTATACTTCTTGACTGGTTTTGCAAAAATTCATATTCTCCAAGATGTCTGGTCGCAAACATCAGATATGACGAACCAAATCATGTACCTCATCTTCCTCGAGTTCACATATATCTTGTAACTCTCGAAATTGGCGGGTATATTCGTCAACCGTCAGATTTTCTTGCTTCAAATTGAGAAACTCCTCAAAATAAAACTCATTCTTGAAATACCAATTGCTATTTACGCTCATACTGAATTCTTGGAATTTCAATGGAGTGCCCAAAAATTCTCATGATGACTTGGATGCAAGGATATCAAAATTTAACTCTGTATAAGAAAAAGCGGACCTGTTGTGTGGATCTTGAGTGGAGCACATTGGAGAAGATGGATTGATGATCAGATTACAAATGGCGTCAATATCAACAAATTCAATCCGGACCATCCAATCAGATGCAATTTAATCTTGCCTTTTTTCTTTTCTTTTTTTCGTTGTGGGTCAGGTTGGGTCTGGACTCGAATCAGGCCCAGACTGCACTGCAAGTCAGGCCCAAACTATGGCCCAAGTCAGTAACTCGAACAAAACACGTTTGAAGGAGAGAAAGTCTTCTCTTCTCCTCAGGGCTCGTGCGCAAAGAAGTTAAATAGGGGAGGGTCGGCTGTTACTTACCTTCAACTCAGAGAGAAAAAGAAATAGAGGACAGGCGATGGCGGGAGTGCAGGAGCTCGACGCTGGTGGCCGGACTGCAAGGTCTCCGGCACACAACTGCGTGTTGTTCTCTGTTGCTTCCATGTATGGGTGGAGGCGTTGATGCTGAGATGGAGTTGCTGCTGCCATCGAACGATGCCAGGTAGTCCCAACTCAGTCTTCTTCTCTCCTCTCTCCTGTTGCGCCTCTCTCTTTTTTTGCTTTTTTTTTTTTTGGTTTCGGGGATGGCAGTAGGACGTGAGGGGATTTCGGGAAGATGGAGTACGCTAAGCCTGGGAATGGAGGGTTGATTTCGGGATAGAGTTTGGGAGAAGAGAGGCTGAGAGATGGGGTTCAGTTTTGGTTCGCCTGGGTCTGAGATTCAAAAAGGTTTGGGACTTGGTTGAGAAGGGATGGTTTAGGGACAGTGTAGGGTTGGCTTTGATTGGTGGTGGGAGGTGGCTGGGATGGGGTTTTTTTTTTTTTTTTCTTTTGGATTTGGGGTTTGGTGTGCTGATGAAAGGGTTTCCGTGGACTGTTTGGGGATCTGGGGATTTGAGGGATCGGGGTAGGAGTGATGGGGGTTGATGAATGGATACAGAGTGGAGGGAAAAAGTGGTTCAGGATGTTTGGTTAGGGTTAAGGTTGGGTTTTGGAGATTGGCGGTGGGGTTTTTTCTTTTTCTTTTCTTTGAGGGGTTCTAGTAAGGGATTTGGGTCTCAGTCGAGTGGGTTTCATGTTCTGGGATGATGGAGAGTTAGGGGGAGAGTTCAGATGATGGGATATGGGTTGGGGAGGTCGATGGTCGAAGGGATGATGGAGGATGATGATGAACCGGGAAAGACAGTTGTTTCCTCGGCGACCCGATCTCGGCTCTGATACCAATTTGGCGCAGCCCCGGAACCTCGATCGAAAGTGTAGACCAATCTCGAAGAGATTGATCGAATCCAAAAGGATTCCAACCCCGAGGCACAGCACAAACTATAACACAAAAGAGAAACTCGCGATAACTTGAATTGATTAATAATGCATCACCTTAAATGAGGGGCTTCTCTGTATATAGAGCAACATCGTTCTAAATAAACAAGACATTCTAAAATAAGAATATATCTAATCTTAATAAAAATAGGATTTAGGAAGCAAATATATTAAGCAACTCTAAAATATATTAAGCAACTCTACTAATTTAGAGATTAACTAAACAAATGATAGGGATCTCAAAATTAGAGATCATGTGGACCCCATCAAGCAGGTCCAGGTCTTGGCTCGGCCTGCATCAGTGCAGTATGACTATCAATGGCGTCAAGCAAGGATGAAAATAGCGGTAGGGCGATTGTAGCGGGCCCCCGCCAAAACGCTACATAGCGGTCTAATGGTGAGATTTGAAAAAATCGTCAAAAAATCTGAAAAAATATGCAGAAAATCTAAAATATTGGAAAATGAGGGAAAATATGTATTTTTTGCAAAAGTAACTAAGATAAGGGGGCGTAGCAGTCTCCTCATTGTATGAGGTCCTTTATCGCTGTATAAATAGAAACTAATAGTAATGATCATTTTTTTCACAAGTATTCATGTTGCTTAGTTATGCTAACTTAGAAACTAACGAAAGGCTCATAAATAAATAAATAAATAAATAAAAATTATGTCATGAAGTCAAGACTTAAGACTTAAGAGTACCTAGAGAAAAGAATACCTCAACCCAAGGGGGTGTCCAATAGGATGTATTTTGAGAAGAACTTTCTATATCGACTGTAATTCGGCGAGATCAAGTGTTTTTTGGTGTTTTTTTAAACATAAAAGCATAGAAGAGCTGCATAGAAATGCTATTTGGAGAGAAGAAGAAAAGAAACAAGTCTTATTATGCATTTTAAAAAATTTTGGAAAGTTGGATTCTGTCTCACTCCGTAGCGGGCGTAGCAGCCTCGTAGCGAGCATATCGGTACGCGATTTTGCCGCGATACCGGTATCAGTATCGCAAGCCAAAAAATTCGCCAAAATCTAGGTATTTCTCGGCCTATTGGACAAAATATCGGTTTGACCGATATCTCGGCCGATATTTTCAAAAAAAAATATCGGCCGAGATGGTGTATAAGTCAAAAACCCTAGCTTTTTTTTTTACTTTTTCCCCATCTTCTTCTCCTCTCCTCTCATCTCCTTAGAGCAGCCACACTCCATAGCGCATTCCTCTTGCATATTTCCAAATACCAACACTAATTCTTGAAGAAAACATTTTATTTGGTAACAGAAAATCAACTTAACTCCCTTATTTTTACTATTATATGTTTTTTGTGTTTTATTTTTAGATAAAGCATAGAAATGAATGAAAAGATCATTGGGTTTGTCACTTGTGTTGTTTTCTTCACATAGAAGTTAGATCCACACACTTTGATGCTAGATCTACTAATATATATGATTTTGGGTGTAGAAAAATGGTTTTTTTTTTTTAGATCTCCTACTTTTTTTAAAAATATAATTGTTGGAATATTTATGATATACTAAATAGTATATACTAAATACTAATGGCTTATTAATAGTGTATAGATGATAGAACAACTCATACACATGATTTTGAAATTTTTTTTCAATTCTTTTATTTTCGGATTTTTTAATATATGAATTATAATATATCATTTTTTGGGGATTTCATCATAAATATGTTCTTTTAATTATTCATGATCATTGTATGATGTGTAAATGAAGATCTACATACTTTTATGCTGGATCTATATATTTAGGATTTTGAAAATGATTTTATTAAATCTTTATTTTTTCTAAAAATAATTGTTGTTACTTGTTAGAGTATTTATGATACCAAAGGCTTATTAATAGTGTGTAGATGATAGATCTACATCTACTCATAGTCATACACATGATTTTGGTTTTTTTTTAATTAATTTATTTTTGAATTTTTTTAATATTTGAATTATAATATATCCTTTTTTGGGGATTTCATCATAAATATTTTCTTTTAATGATTCATGATCATTGTGTGGTGTGTAAATGATTGATTTCCACACTTTTATGCAAGATCTATATATTTAGGACTTTGAAAATGATTTTCTTAAATCTTTATTTTCTGATAGAGTATTACCACTTATTTTATAGGAACAATGGTGCGTGAGATAAATTCGGCATGGAGCCCCACGGTGAAGCAGTCGGAAGCAAAAGTAAAATGTAATTATTGTGGACGAGTGCTCGATGGAGGGATTACCTGATTGAAACAACGTTTGGCACATGTAATAGGACAGGTGGCAAAGTGTCATTAAGTGCCATCAAATGTGAGAGCTGAAATGCAGGAGCTCCTTAATGCATTTTAAAAAAAAAGAGTTGTACAAGAAAGAAGAACTGAGGAACTTCATGCATGCAGAGAAAAAGTATTTGGCTCTAGGGAGGAGGAATTAGTTTCCTCCGACGATGACGGTGAAGACCCGGGAATGAGGAGGGCTAGGAGAGAAAGTGTGAGGTCACTTCAGGAGGAGGAAGAGAGGAGAAGAATGCAATATGAAGCAGCAGCTAGGGGTAGCCAATATGAGCAAGGTGGGTCATCCGAACTAGGGGGAACGAGTTTGTATCGGGCATTTAGTCAAAAACAACCCCGTCAAGATCCAAACATTGAGGAGGTTGAAAGACCTCCCAGACATACACCTCGTAGGCCGGATGTGGTGCGGCTAACTGACCCATTTGCTCATAGAAAAGGAACATCAAAGCAGCCCAGCACCATGTAATCACTAAAGGACAAGTTTGGTAAAGCAAGAGAACATCTAGTGAGAGCTACTAGGAAGTTTTTTTTGGATGGAGGCATTCTTCCACCCAACAAGGCATTTTCTCCTTATTTCACCACCATGTTAGATGCAGCTGCTGAACATAGTTCAGGCATAAAGGCACCCACCCCTTATGAGATTGGGCATGTCTGTGTTGAGAAAGAGTATGAGGAGTTGCAGGCTTGGGTGCAAACTTTCAAATGGGCATGGAGGGAAAGAGGTTGCACACTAGTGTGCGATGGGTGGACGACTATCACACATCGTCATCTCTTAAATTTTCTAGTCTACTCATCTATGGGCACGGTGTTTATCAAATCAGTTGATGCAACTGATTCCATCCAAGATGCAAAATATATTAATAGGTTATTGAATGAGGTGATTGCAGAAATTGGGCCAGATTGTGTAGTACAGGTTGTTACCAACAATGCTGCAAACACGAAGGCTACAGGAATAATGCTTATGAAACAAAGGCTAAGGATTTTCAAGTCTCCATGTGCAGCACATTGCCTCGATTTAATGCTTGAAGATATTGCAAAAGGAAAAGTCATGCTGCAAGTGATTGGTCACATAAAGAAGATAACCAATTTTTTTTATCAGTCATATAGACTCATTTCCATGATGAAAACGTATACAAACAACTATGAACTACTGCGGCCTGGCATCACTAGATTTGCCACCCACTTCATTGCCATCGAAAGTGTTTACAAATATAGAGGAGGACTTCTCCAATTGATAAATTCACAGGAGTTCATGAATTCAAAATGGGGAAAGAGGCCAAGTCCGATTACAAAATAAGTATGTAAAGTAATTGCTTCCAGCAAATTTTGGCCTCATGCGAAGGGTGTTTTGAATGTTTTTTTATTCCCTAATAAAGGTTCTTTGATTGGTTGATGGCGATGATAAACCAACAAAGGGTTTCTTACATGAGGCCATGGAGAGATCAAAGTTGCCTATTCAAGCATATTGTAGATATTACAAAAAGTTTTGGAAGATCATCGACGATCGATGGAGACGACAATTGAAACATGATTTACACACTGCTAGTAAGTAAAGGCTATTTCCTTTAATACTTGAATTGTTGTATTCAATTCTCCTCACTATATTAATCATGGATGAAAATAGCGGCCGCTATATCGGTCGTAGCGGCCGCCACCGCTACGCTACGGCCGATTTATCGGCCGCCGCACCCGTAGCGGCCGCTACGTCCGCTACGGGGCCGCAACGGCCGCTACAAGCCCGCTACGGGCCGCTGCGACCGCTACGGGGCCGCTACGGGGTGAGAAAAATTCCTACTTTTTATTTTTTTTTTTTAAATGCATAATAAGGCTTATTTCTTTTCTTTTTCTCTTCAAATAACATTTCTACACAACTCTTCTACCCTTTTATTTTTAAAAGAACACAAAAAAGCACACGATCTTGCCGAATTACAGTCGATACAGAAAGTTCTTCTCTAAGTACATCCTATTAGACACCCCCTTTGGTAGATGTATTTTTTTTCTCTAGGTACTTTTAAGTCTTGATTTCATGACATAGTTTTTTCTTTTATGAGCCTTTCATTAGTTTCTAAGTTAGCATAACCAAGCAACATGAACACATGTGAAAAAAATGATCATTACTATTATTTTCTATTTATACAGCGATACAGGACCTCATATAGTGAGGGGACCGCTACGCCCCCTTACCTTAGTTACTTTTGCAAAAAAAATACATTTTCTCTCATTTTCCAATATTCTAGATTTTCTAGAATTTTTTCATATTTTTTTAACGATTTTTCCAAATCGCACCGCTACGCCGCTACGTAGCGCCCGCTACGTAGCGTTTTGGCGGCAGGCCGCTACGCCCGCCGCTACCGCTATTTTCATCCTTGATATTAATTAATCGTTGACTAAAATTCATTGGTTTTACAAGATACTTCTTTAATCCACAACTTACAGATGGACACAGATTTGATGAAATCCGTTTGGGACAAAAAAATGTAATTGAAAGACTGCAGAGAGCGCAGTTGAGGCAATTTGGGCTACTAATCAGGTAGGCTAATTAAGAGAAAAAGTATATAACATTGTAATTTCTCCAATTTATTTTTCTACGTTAATGTCTACAGATTGACATATACAATGAATGTGCTGGAAGCTTTGGAACGACGACTGCGCGGAGAGCTATCACACAGACCAATCCTGGTATTGATTGTAATGTCATCTCTATATTATTCAAGGACTTATTATTATTTTATTGACTCTAATACCATTTCTATTTTTATTTTTAGCTGAATGGTGGTTGAATTATGGAGTGCTCCTGCACTAAGGATGATTGCTATTAAAGTCCTTAGTCAAACTACATCGTTTTCTAACTGTGAAAGAAAGTGGAGCACCTTTTCATTTATCCATACAAGACCAAGAAATAGATTAACAACGCAAAAGCTAAATAAATTGGTCTATATCCACTCCTCAAGCTCCAGAGTCGAAATAGAAAGAGAAGACAGTTTGAGGATCAATGGGATTATTGTTGTCCAATTATTTTGGACTATATCTTTTCAGAAGAAGATATTGTGTTAGGTGAATGGCTCGAGGAGCAAGAAGAACCGATGTTAGACCAAGACCCAGCGTTTGAGGAGTTGATAGAGGAATTGACTGGGGATAGGCCTGAGCCAATGAGGGCCTCATAAAGGGTAGAAGAAATAAACTTGGCAATGCAACAGGGGCGAGCACCTGATACAAGTGAGCCAAGGGGAAAGGAGGTGGACGAGGGGAGGGAGTTAAGTGACTCTACTTCCACATCATCAGCAAGAATTCCACCTGACTCTCCCGGGGATGGTGATCATGATGGAGATGATGAGCCTGTCACTTATGAGACAGTTGAGCATTTTCATGGTGCTACCGAGTTAGATCCTTGCCGTGGCTATGTCAGACATATTGGACAGACCGAGGCAGAGAGTAGTAGTGGCGCCGCTGGGCAAGAAGTAGGGGAAGGTACTCATGGTCATGATGGGGGTTATGTTGGCCAACAAGGTGCCACATATGGACAGCATGGAGGTTTTTCATTACCCTATTTGGGTATCACCTTCACCAACACCGCTACTTTCTATCGAACAAATATTAATTGAGCAAGGGAGGCTTCCCCCACCACCATATCCCCAACGACCTTTTCATGCCCCCCCATACATATTTCATGCCATTTGAGTACTACGAGCCATCTCAATCTACAGGGGATAAAGATAGTTCATCTTATCAAGAACAATCTCAATATGGTCATGGGTATGGTAGTGAAGCGCAACGGTATGGAGCATATCTTTTTAACCAATACCGAAGAAATGATGATGATGATGATGATATCGAGCCTGGGCGACACTCCACTTGGAATTAGGCCGTCATACTCATCAATCTCTCTCTCTCTCTCTACTCTCTAGTCCCCCCTAATCTCAGGTAAACCATGAACCTTTTGATGCCCGAGTGCTGTATGATTTATTTATCTCACTATCATGTTTCAGATTTTAATATGTTATCTTCATGGTCTTGAATTTCACTACTTATTTGATGATTGAGTTAGTATTAAATGATAATTGATATGCTATCTTTATTTTCTTACATTTTACACTAATAAATTGATCATGAGCCAAAATAATGGTTGCATTATATGAAATACTGGATAAGACAGTGAACTACGACACAGACAGGACTCGTAACTTAAGGTGACCGATATTTTGATTTATTGTTGTTGCTAATGGAAAAAATATATATAGTTTTCCAGCATTTTCTAATATTCTAGATTTTTTGGATATTTTTGCAAATTTTTTTGGATTAAAAAAAATTTTCACACCACAAAGACCGCGACGGACCGATAACCGCGATTGATACCGATATCATATCGGTTTTTCGGCCTAGCCAATACCGCGGCAAAAAACCGTGATTTTAAACCATGGTAGTGGCCACTACGGATGTTAACACCACTAAATGCTATTTAGCGTAGCGGTCTTCACTGCTATGCCCGATATTCATCCATGGTCTCCAACTCAAGCTCCAAGGCTATATGGAAAATGGTTGGAAATCTAGAAGCAAGAGTTTCCTCCACCAGCCATTTATCCATCTGAAAGCAAATAAGGTTCCATTGACCTATCATTTTATCATGGTTGGTTTATGGTGTTTATGGTGCACTAGCAAAAAGAATAGTTGAAATGTTTTTTGTTAATTGTTTAAAACACCTCACTCAGCACTGTCAAGCTAACTGCATAGTTTTTGTTTGAAGCATGGTTTAAAAAGGCGGACTCGGGACCCGACTCGGCTCAGGCATAGTCCGAGTAAACTCGGTCAAGTCGCAAGGGACTCGGCCAAGTCGGGTGATCCATCTTGTGCGGAAAAAAAAAGGGAAAAAGGGAACCCAGCCAAGTGATAAAGAAAATAAGGGAAAAGATAAATGAAGAAGAAGAAGAGAGGTGAGTTCGGAGTGGGTGGAAAAGAGAGGAGAGAGGTGGGTTGACTGGGCAAAGGAGAGGGCAAAGGAGCAGGACAGCATACCAGGCACCTAAGCTAGCAACAGCCAAGCATCATTAGGACAGCAGTCTGTAGCAGACAATAGTAGCACTATAGCAGCTACAGCAGTAGGAGCAGCAAGTGCAGTAGGCAATAGGCAGTAGCTGTAGCAGGCTAGCAACAGCAGCTATAGCCTACAGCATAGCTACAACAGTCAACATCACAACTTTTTGGCAGAATGGCAGCTACGGCACAGCTACAACAGCATAGGTGTGCTTTTTTTTTCAAGGATGCCCCCTCACTCCCCTCCCCTCTTCTTCTCTCTCTTCATTTTCTCATCTTTTTTTCAATGTTTCAAGTTGAGTCTGTGCGGACTTGCCATACACGGGTGAGTCCTTTGGGACTTGGCCGAGACGCATGGGACTCAGCCGAGTGACATGGGACTTGCCCGAGTCCCACTTCCCCGATACCGAGTCGACTCGGACTCGGCCAATTTTTTAAACCATGGTTTGAAGGATGGAAAGGTAACAATTCTGGCAGTGTATGTCAATAATATTGTTGTAAGTTGTAACTGGTAATGAGAAAGACGAGATTAATCATCTGAAAACATATCTAGGAAAGGAGTTCGAAAATAAAATGTTTAGGAGATTTGAACTACTTCCAAGGTATTGAGATTGCTAAATCCAAGAACGGCATAGTGATTACTAGGCGGAATTATACCTCGGTTCAATAGAAAGAAGCAAGTTAACTAGGTGTAAAACCAATGGAAATCCTAGAGTAGAATCACGGTCTTTAACATAAGAGTGATTATTTGTTGAAAAATCCAAGAATATATCAAAATTACTTGGAAAGCTCATTTATCTGACAACAAGAAGGCCGAATATTTCAAATGCTTAAGTTAGTATCATGGTTCAAAATAGCGGCCGAATTATCGGCCATGGCCGCTACGCTATTTTGAAAATAGTGATGCTATAGGGTCTAAAACCTAGTAGAGCCAATCAACTTTAATTTAAAACATAATTTTTCCTATTTTTTCTCCTCAATAGTCGTTCCTAAAGTTGTCTCTACCCTTTTATGGTTCCAAATCATTTAAAAAACACAAGATTAGCTGCTACAGAATACTTGAATTCTTTTGACCACATAAAGAATTCACACCGCTACATTGCTACTATCGCTGCAACAACTGCATATCACCCTCTACGTAGCATTTTGACCACTGCCTGTTACACCCTCCGCAACCGCTATTTTAATCCTCAGTTAGTATAGTTTGCCAAACTGCATGCATCAAGAACAAATCTATAAAATGATGCTTGAAAGGTTCATCAAGATAGGGAATTCTCTGCAAAGGTCAAGGCCAATTGGATATAGAGGCAGCATACACCATGCATATTAGGCAAGCTCGAAATCAAACAAAAGGTCAACCACTGCATATTGTGCCTTAGTTGGAGGTCACTTAGTACTATGGAAAAGTAAAAACCACCAGTGGTTGCTAGATCAAGCAGCAAAGCAAAATATAGAGCTATGGAATACGGTACTTGTGAGTTGCTGTGGTTGAGAATTGACATATAGAACATTGGTCCTTCTCACAAAAACCTATGGATCGACATAGTGACAATACATGAGTGGCAAATAATCCGGTCCATCATGAGAGAACCAAACACATTAAAGTTGACTGTCGATGTGTCATTTTGTTCATGAGCAAATTGTTGAAAAAGATATCCAACTTATTTATGCACCTCCTTGAACATCATTGGCAGATTTTCTCAAAAAAGCTATCAATAAAAGGCAATTGTCATGTGTTTTGTCTAAGCTGAGCATCATAAATATATATGCACCAGCTTGAGGGGGAGTGCTGGAAATTAGTTCTAGAGGGGTTCACGTAATTATGGAATCTGGGACTTATTTGCATATACTAGAAACTACAGGGCTTTTCTATAAATACTTAAAATAATAATTTTTTTTACAGTTCACCCAACGCACTCCCTCCCTCTTCTCATTCTCTCCTCTTTTTTATTTTTTTATTTTTCTTTTCGAATACTGTTAAGAATTTCTGGATTTTAATGAAAAACTGCTGTGAATCCAGTATTTTATTTCCAATTCACATCATGGATACTGAATATTACCACCGGTTCCAAAGAGCTGCATTCATCCAGAGCACTTTGATATTATTGACTCCCTCATTTATCTTTGCTCAGAAGACGGGGAGAAATCCTATCAGATGTAAGTATGAAGGAAATGATGTGAGCGACAACTTGAGGCGACAAGGAAATGGCTTCAAAATTAGGATGGATTAGAGATTGTTGGTCATTATTCGTTTCTAATCTCACTTCCTTGATGACAAATAGGGATTTGTATGCACTTTTTCGTGAAGCTGGACCTGTATTCAATGAGTTTTTGCCAAAGGATGAACACTCTGGGGTTTCTAGAGGCTTTGGTTTGGTTCCTTACAAAACAGAGTGGGATGTAAATCGAGCAATTCAATGGTTGAATGGAAGACTGCTTGGTGGTAGGCGTATTTCAGTTCAGAAGGCAAAACATATAGACAGAAATGTGCGAAATCCTGTCAGAGTTGCTCCTACAAAAGGGAAGGAGTCTTTATCCCTTGCTGTTCTAAATAATCACACTAAATGTGATGTCCAAACCTGGGTTGAGGAAGAAGGAAATCTGAAGGTGGTGAAATTAGCCTCGTCTTTGGTAACGTCCTTGAAAAAACAAGTGTGCAATTTGTTTGTTGCAACTATCAGACGTTTTGATGTTTCTGAAAGGGAGATTCAGACATGGCTGTTTAAGGAAAAAGAAATTGATGTAAAAGTCAAAAGGCTTCGTTCCATGTTGTTCTGGATTCAGCCATTGTCCTTGGAAGGTTACTCTCGGATGCTTGAATTGTGGTCTATTCCTTTTGATCCTTTTCCGAAGGATCGATAGATGGTCTGAAGTGCTGGGCCCTAATCTTAAACCTAGTTGGGTTAGATTGGAGGGTATTCCTTTGCATTCCTGGGATGCCATGGTATTCCATCGATTGGCAGATTGTTTGGGTGTTGTGTTAGAAACAGATGAAGAAGCTTATAGAAAACAGAGAGTTGATCAGGTTAGGCTTCTTATATTGAGGGATCCTCAGTTGCCTTTGACTGCAACTCTTGCGATGGATGTCAAAGGGTCTGTTTTTTCATCTCCATCAGTGCGGAAGAGATTCAGAGAAGGCTGGAGAAGACTGGTTCGCCAAAAAACTATCATCAGAGCTCTGATGCAGCCAGGGCGACTTTCTCGTCAGTTTATTATGGCACGATTTCAGGGGATTTGGGATTTAAATTTCAAGATTCCTCCAATTGTGTCACTGATAAAGGGAAAGGGGATATAGATGGTAACGGCAATGTGGAATCGCCTAAGGGAAAGGAGCAGGAGACAGATTTTGGCAAGGACTGGCAACATTAGCAGGGAAGTTCGCAATCCATGGCTGCATATCAGGGCTTGACTGCAATTCAAGACTCCTCGTTTCGAAGAACTCCTGGGAGGAAAGCAATCTCACAAAGCTGTCCAACAATTAAAGTTCTTTTTGGGAAGCTATGAAATGACCTTTCTGCCCCTAAGCAAACTTCAGTTTGTCAAGATTTGCCACTGCCTCAAGTAGGCTTTTTGGATCATAGTAGTATTGGGCTTTCTGATAAGGGCCAAATTACTAATGCTGTGATTCTAATTAATTCTGATCATGGGAAGGATAAGTCCGGTGGTACTGTTTGCGAAGAAGAATTACACGCAGATACAGACGCTCTTGTTGGTGGATAGGAGATGATGGGCGATACAGCTAATCCCCTTCTTTTGGATTCTAGCATCAAATATGTTGGCAGACGGAGTGAATTAAATTCAAATGAAGATGCTCACTCTGTTGAAGACAACCAGATAAGTGTCGACCCTGAGGACCAGGCTAAGGCTTTGGTGAAAGTAGAAAATGCTTTTGAGATTTTAGCTCAACCTACTGATTGCGTCGGTCTCCTTCCTGTAGAACATGAAGCAGATAGAATTATTGAAGGTAAAATTATTGAGACTGCTCAGATCCTGGGGATTTCTATGGAGGGTAACTTAGGGAAAATGAGGAGGTTTATCCAGGAGATGCTACACTAAAAGAAGGGGAAATGTCAACACCAAATGATTTCTAAAAGTAGGAAAAAAACAAAGACTCAAAGGGAGTTGGAGATATTGGCTACCTCTATTAACTATGATCGTCAGGTTAGTGATGGGAAAATGGGTGTGCAGTTGGGTGGAATATGAAGCTGGTCTCTTGGACTATTTGTGGCTTGCACTCTGTTAAGAGGAGAGCGATTATGAAAGGGGGTTTTCAGTCAGTTAAAGGAGAGTGTTTTTTTATTCAATAAAATGGGATTTATCGATGCTCAGGTTTTTAAATCGATTTGTCCTTGGCCTGATGGTCTGATTGTGCTGAGTCCTTCGGTTGGTACAGCTGGAGAAATTTTATTATTTTGGAACTCTTCTTTGTGGCATAAGCTTGATGAGTTTGTGGGGTGTTTTTCTACATCTCTGTTGCTTAAAGAAGTTAAAAGAAACGTGGAATGGGTGGTACTTCGGGTGGAATGGGTGGCTACTTCGGTTTATGGGCCTAACAATGCTAGTGATAGGACTTTTTTTTGGCTGGAATTAAGTCAGGTGGCTGTGAAGTGGAATACACCTTGGGTGTTGAGGTGAGATTTCAATGTTATTAGATTTCCTCATTAGAAAAAGGGAAGTTGTGTAAAGAGTACAGCTATGAGGGATTTTTCCGACTGGATTCGGCAACATGATCTTGTTGATGTGCCTTTGGGAGGAGCAAAGTTAACTTGGAGTAGCAATCAGGAAGATCCAGTGATAAGTCGTCTGGATCGATTCTTAGTTTCTACAAGTTGGCTGGATTTATTCACTGATTGTGTTCACAGAGCTTTGACCAAGCCGGTTTCAGATCATTGTCCAATTCTTCTTGAAACAGGTTTGGAAGATAGGAGTCCCCCTCCATTTCGATTTTGAGCTAATGTGGCTTCTTGAGAATGATTTTTCTAACTGCGTTAATGAATGGCGGGTTGAAAGGAAAGTAGGTGGATGGATGGGTTTTTAATTACCTCAAAAGCTAAAATTTTCGAAGCATAAATTGATATGTTGGCGGAAGGAAGTTTTAGGTAAGATTCAAGAAAAGAGAAATCATTTGCTTGATGAGATCAATCTATTGATATGAAAGCAGAAGCTGGGCCAGTAACCGAGGTGGTTAAGGATTATAGATTAATGCTTCAAGAGGAATTTTGCAGGTTGACTCTCCAAGAAGAAATTAAATGGAAGCAGCGCTCTAAAAATAAATGGTTGAAAGGAGATCGTAACACTGACTTCTTCCATGCCATCGCTAATGCTCGTCGGCAGGTGAATCGAATTACATCTATTGTTTCTAGAGTAAGAGTCTGGGATTCTAGAAATGATATAGAGAAGGAGATTGTTCGGTTTTTTAAGCATCTCTATACGGGCAGTAAGAGGTTGAGGCCAAGGTTAGATGGAATTGCTTTCAAGCGTTTATCTTTGTTAGTGTTTCTTCTTTGGAAGCTCCTTTTTCTAAAGATGAGATAAAGGCTGCTGTGTTTATTCTTGGAGGAGATCGTGCCCCGGGTCTAGATGGATTTCCCATTGCTTTTTTCCAACACTTTTGGACTCTCCTAGAAGATGAGTTCCAAATTTTCTATAACGAATTTCATGAGAATGGTGTCGTCTCTAAGGAATTGGGTGCCTCGTTTATTTCTTTGATTCCTAAGAAAGAAGGTGTTATTTTGTTGAAGGACCTCAGACCTATTAGTTTGATTGGGAGTCTCTATAAGATTTTGGCTAAGGTTTTGGCCAATCGTTTACAAAGAGTCTTACGTGAGATCATTTCAGACATCCAAGGGCGTTCGTTGACGGTTGACAGATTTTGCATAGTGTGCTTATAGCCCATGAGTTTATAGATTCAAGGTACAAGCACCATCGTCCTGGTTTGGTTTGTAAGTTGGATTTTCAGAAGGCCAATGATATGGCGGATTGGGCATTTTTTGCAATATGTGATGGCTCGTATGGGGTTTGGTTTTAAATGGCATCATTGGATTCATAGTTGTGTTTCCTCTACTCAGTTTTCTGTTTTAGTGAATGGTTCACCCAAAGGTTTTTTCAGTAGCTCTAGAGGATTGCGCCAAGGCAATCCTCTTTCTCCTATGCTTTTTATTATTGTTGCAGAAGCTCTCAATGCATTAATGAATCGTGCAAATCAAGCTAGGTTGATCTCCAGTTTTTCTATTGAAAATGCTGATTATAAGGTTACTCACTTACAATTTGCGGATGATACAATCATTTTTTGTGATGCTTCTTTGGAACAAGTGGAGCGTATGAAGCTTATTCTGAGGTGGTTTGAGATGTTATCAGGTCTTAAGATCAACTATGGGAAATGTGAGTTGATTGGCATATGTATGGAGGACAATCATGTTAATTACTTGGCAAATACTTTTGGTTGTACAGTAGGTAGGCTTCATTCCAAACATTTGGGTTTGCTTTTGTGTTTAAGGCTTTCAAAGAAAGCAAATTTATGGGATCCAGTTGTGGAGAGATTGGACAAAAGACTTAGTTCGTGGAAGTGTAAGTATTTGTCTTTGGGTGGTCGTCTAACTCTTCTTAAATCAGTTCTTTCAAGTATCCCTATATATTTTTTGTCTTGCTTCAGATGTCCTAAAAGTGTCACACGAAGAATAGAGAAAATTCAACATGATTTCCTATGGAATGATACTGTTCAGAGGAAATATCACTTGGTAAGATGGGAGATTATCTGCAAACCTATTGCGCAATGAGGTTTGGGGCATCCACTCTAATGAAAATATGAACAAAGCATTGCTTGGAAAATGGATGTGGAGGGTGGGTAACTCAACTCGAGGGATGGATGGTGTATTCCAGATCATAATTATACGTCTTCGGGTCTTCGGGCATATGCAAGTCAATTCTTTCCATCAATACTGAGTTGAATCAGTGGATTAGGTACAGGGTTTATGACGGTAAAAGTATTAAGTTTTGACATGATGAATGGTGCGGTAATGCTAACCTAAAGTGCCAGTTTCCTACTCTATACCTTTTGGATAGGAATCCTCAAGCCTTTGTTGCAAATAATTATCTTTTGTGGGTGGATCTTCAGTTTGGAGTTTTCACTTTAGTCAAAATTTGCATGATCATGAGGTGACAGAGGATGTTAGACTGCTCTCTTTGCTTAATAAGATTTATCTCTCTGGAGGGTGAAGGGATGTTAGAATTTGGAAGCCAGATGCTAAAGGGAATTTTTCAGTGAAGTCTTTTTATAATGTTTTGAATGGTTAGGGCGATGGGATGGTTCGCTCGAAGAGGTTTTGGAACCCTTCTGTTCCTCCAAGAATCTTGGTGTTCTGTTCGGTTGGCGCTTACATAAAATCCTTACTATGGATTAACTGAGGAGGAAGCTTCCTGTTGTTAACGGGCGTCCATTTTTTTTACAAGATGAGGAAACGGCAACTCACCAATTGGTACATTGCAACTATGCGCATACAGTGTGGGCTTCTTTAAAATGTTCGATGTGTTGGGTTATGCCTTGTTCTATTAAAGAGTTTTTTTAGCGATGGATTTTTAGGGGAAAATCTGTTCATGGGGGCCTTTTGTGGCGGTTATCCTTATATGATGGTCTATGGAAGATACGGATTGAGAGGAATAATAGAATTTTTTAAAATAAATGCAAACCTCCTTTGGAGATTGGTCGGTCTGTTGTTTGGGTTGTTTCGGAATGGGTAATTAGGATGGCTGAATTTGTTGGAGTTTCCTTAGAAGCTGTTAAGAGATCTTGGCCAGCCCATTTTCAAGGTGGTAGGCATTCTAATCTCATACAAAAACTATTGTGGGAACCTCCTCTGAATGGTCTTCTTAAGTTTAATTTTGATGGCAGTTATTTTCCGCATATTCAGATTGTGGGAATTGGGGTGTTATTCGTGACTTCTCCGGAAAAATTGTCAAAAGCTTTGCGGATCTGGTGAATTGTGTTGATTCAAATAGAGCTAAAATGTATGCTTTATCGGTGTGTTATCGTGAATTACGTCAGTTGGGAGGTTTTCAAGGAATCATTGAGGGAGTTTCTTTCTCTGCGATTAAGTGTGGTTCTGGAAAGTCTTCTCATCCGTGAACTTTGGCAGATTTGGTGGAGGTGCAAGACATTTCGTCTAAGTAGGAGCTTCTTTTCTTCATATTCCTCGTGAAGCTAATGTTTTGCCAGATGGTCTTGCTAGGGAAGGAGTTTTTCGGCTACATATTTCTTTTGACGTTTAGTTCTTTTGTTTGTGTTTATGTTTAGTCTTGTTCATTGTTTTTCCCCTTGTTCTGATCTTCCTTTTTAAATAAAATTTACCGTTATCAAAAAAAAATTTCACATCATAGATGATATCAAAGGAACATGAGCTTCAGTTTTGGTTTCTTTAAACCATGTAAATAGGGAAGACAATATTCTATAAATACATAAGGATGCTGGCCGCCCAACCTAAATTGGACAACCAGTGCTCCTTTTCTCTTCCTCAATTTTCCTCTCCTTTCCTTTTTTTCTTTCTTTATCAAATACCGTTAAGAATTTCTGGTCTTTTAGAAAACTGATGTAAATCCAGAATTTCATTTCCAATTCACATCATGGATGATATCAAAAAAATACGTGCTTCACTTTTTGCTTCTTTTAACCATGTAATAGGAAAGGCAATATTCTGGACGTGACATAAGCGAAACAGAGGCTGAAAGATATGAGAATCTACATAGATATTATATAAACATTATGTTATTAAATTGGTTTCATTTTATGAATAGAACTTTTAGTCATTTCATGTGTGAGTTATGAAAAACACCAGTTTCGCACTCGTGAACCAGTATATTTGTGGTTGGCAGGGTAATGATATACATTTTGAATTAATACCACTCTTATACTGAATACCACTTAAAGTTCTTTTTTTCTTTTTTTGGAATAAACAGTACAATCTTTTTCTATAATTGAAAACTTGAAGCAGATAAAATAACAATGAAAAGGTGAAAAGAACCCAAAAAAAAAAAAAAGGGCAAGAAACTTAACAAAAATGCAACCTTGGCGACCACACAAAGAAGTTCCTCATGAGATATAACAGCAGGCTTGTGGTACAACCGATACAGCTCTGCTCCAGATCCACCATGAGGCAGCCAGTCTGCAGGAGCAAAATTGACAGCCTCGGCACAATTTAATCCTGAAAATTCCATCAAGAATTCAAGTACTTATTACCATTTGATGTATGATTTATAACTCCTTACTATATGCAGAATTTCAGTTACCCTTTTTTATTGATGGCAGTAATTCATATAAATGCTTACCAAAATTGAATCCCCCATGGAAAGACCTAGGGAAAGTGATGACAAAGTTTCCGGGCTCCTGAAAAAGAGAATTCCATGATCAGAGCCAAGTCAAAAGGAATGTTATCAGAGCCAAGTCAAAAGGAATGTTATCGGTGAAATTCTGACAACAAAAAACTCATTGTTGACAGAACAGTAAAATATTTGCGAAGTTCAAAATGGAAAATGTACAAAGTATTTAAGAGGAAATGTGAATCTGCAACACAAATGTCATCTTCTTTTCTTATTAATATATTTCCTTTACCTCTTTAAAATAAAACAGATTCTGATGGATGCCATAAATGAAACTTAAAATGAAGAAAGAAAAGCAAGATTGTTCACATTTATGAATATTCAGAACTAAATTACACCGAACCTGCAACACACTATAGACTGAAACACCATTTTCTTGCAAAACAGATGGGTTCAGCATAGTGACAAGCTGAAATAGCAAATCTGGTTGTGTCTCAAATAAATCTGGAAGCGTCTTTCGCATGACCTACAAAAATATGAACCTAGACTTGTCATCACAACGATAAACACAGTTAAGTGTAGTACTCAGATGTAGCACAATTGCAGAAGTGATGTTCAGGACAGAAAAAATGGCAAAACACAGAAATGAAAGAACCTTCAACTGTAACAGTAAAAAAGTGCATATGAAAGTTGAAAAGGAAAATGTATAAGCACTTATAGTGACATGAAGAAAACAGTCAGTCTATTTATGATGTATATCCTAAAGCCATTACACAAGAATCAGCCGTGTTCTCTACTTAGTAGCTCAGCCAGAAAGTTGATAATGAACCACAAAGATTTGCATCATGTTCCTAAGAATCTCTAGAAAACTTGTACGGTGCCCAATGATCGATCTTTATTGTACCCAAAAAATAAGAACCTGAAAAAACAACTGCACTCTTGACACCAATTGATGCAAACTATATCCACATTCTCAGGTGCAACCCAAAATTCATTTTATACCACTTTCTGCAAAATTTCAGACTGCCAACAAATCCTAAGGAAGACCTATACTAAATAAAGTAAAATTAGAAAATTGAATCCTCAAATAACACCCATGTTGCAGTTGAAAAGACACCTCCCAGTCCCACTGTCAAAACTGCTTGCAGCTAATAATAATCTCCCCTTTTCTTACCCCCGACATAAGCAATGGTTCTGATATAAATGGCGTTTATCTGCGGCTAAAGTGAAATTTGGCCGGGGCCCATAAAAGTGGCGGGCATTTGTTTTGGACGGTTTAGATTGTTAAAAAAGTGGGCCCCAATGCGGAGGCCGCAAAGTTTCCGAATATCCAAACATTTTTTCTTTTAATTGTGCCTCTCTAATGAGGCCCGCTTGTGAAAAATCAAACCATTCAAAATATGTGCCGCCTCTTGAATGGGCCCTAGCAGTTTGATTGATCACTTAAAAATATGTGAATGAAATATTAAGAAAAATTCAACTTCTTTTATAGTGGTAAGGTAATCAGACAATAGGCAAAAGTCCATTGAGTATATTACGTGAAATGCCTCTTCTTGAACAGACCCTCAAGCAAATTTACGTGAAATGAAGTTGAGCCCACTATAAGATCGATAACTTGTAAAACATGTGAATAAATTGAGAAAAACTCAAGTGTTTCATAAATTAGCTATTTTGAGCAGTTTAGATTTTAGATATGAGCTACATTGATGGATTTATAAATAACTAATAATATTTTATAGTTAAAAAAACTAATAACATTTAATAGTTAAAAGTCAAACAGCGATTTAGTTAGACTTAGGGGGACCAACATTCTGGATTATAGTGTGTAAAAATAAAAATAAAAAATAAATTGACTTACAGTATTAAACAGCGATTTAGTATGCTATAACTTAGGGGTTCCAATATTTTGGTTTATAATGTGTACAAATTAATCTAGTATTTTCTAATATTCTGTATTTCTTTTCTTTTTTTTTTCAAGAGTTTTTTCCTTCAAAACAAAATCTTCATGCTACAACGGTCTCGTCTTGCTATGTATCACCATGACATTTTGCTTTTTGGGCTCGATTGTGAAGGTGACCACAACCACTTTTAAACCAAGCCACCAACACCTTAGTCACCTAGATTCGTGAAACATAGATCTTCACCATCATAAAATGGAAAACCATCACTGACCCAATCCAACTGTTAAGGATTATTATGTGATTGAGAAGGTAGAGTTCTTAATACTCTATTCTGAACTTACAAATGACCACAGATCCCAACACTCACCTCATTGGCCCACCAAAGTTGTCTGACCAGCACCAACCAAATAGTAGCCATAAATCGAGCAAAGCGACCGAGACAGCTGCAGTAAATTCAATTTATCGGCGCTCTAACGTAGTGAGATGACATGTACTTTCCATAATTTTTTAAAACACATAATAAGGTTTCTTTCTTCTGTACTTTTCTACAAACAACATTTCTATGCAATTCTTCTACCCTCCTAGCCAATACAAAGAGTTCTTCTCAATGGCTCTTCTCTAAGTATATCCTAGCAGACATCCCCTTTGGTATATGTAAAGGTATTCTCTTTTCAACTCTCAACAAAAGTACATTGTTTGCCCAGATGAAAGTTAATTTTTTATTTGGTTTGAACTTCAAACTAAATAAACATTACTTTATACTTTATATATTCTTTGTTTTGTACACTTATTGGCACAACCCCGGATCCGCGATCGGATAATAGATCAATCTCCCAAAGGATTGATCTTGGATTCAGCCACTAGGGCACCCACACAAGAGGAGAAACACCATAACCATAAGAAATAAATCTAAAAGAAAACTTTTAATTGATCAAAAATATGCAGTGCATTACAATGAGGCCTAACATCCTTATATAGGGGAGTTGGAATAATCCCTAAGCAACAATATGTCCTAATATCAGAATAATGCCTAAAATAGGAAACACACTAATATTTTATTTTGTTTTATTTTGAATGGCTACTTTTATTAAATAAAAAAATAAAAGCAGTACAAGAGATGCGTACGGACAAGCCAACATGGAAAACAGGGGAACAATAAGAAAAACAAATCCCCAAACTAAACACTTAGGGCTCGTTTGGTAATTTTACTTTTAAAATCAAGTGAAATGAAGTGAAGTAAAGCATCAAATCAAGAGGGAATAAAATATAAGTGGGTTATGACGGCATTTTTTTTTTAGTTGTTTGGTATGGAATCTTTTTGACTTTTTGTATAGAAAAGTGAAGGGTTTTTTTTTTTTTTCTTTTAGTGGATAAAGGTCATTGCTTTTTTACTTTTTTTGAAAAAGATGGAGGGAATTTTGAATTAAAGTGCTTTTGATTTGACCTCTTGTCTAAAAATAGAGGCTTTACTTGATTTTTACTATTCTAGTAAAGTGCCAAACATGCCCTTAAGGTCTTTCCGAGGAGAAGGCCAACTCCTTCCAATTTAACATTATTTGATCGATGGAGTATCCCCTAAAGGACGGACTAATGGACACCCAAAGGGCTACTAAAGACTTAATTCTCTCCACCAAGCAACTAACGCTTTTTTCCACCCCTTCAAAGCATCCTGAATTCCTTTGCTTCCATAATGCCCAAATCACCGCAAGAAGTGTCAATCTCCAGATTTCCTTCCCTCTCGGGAACCCCATTGGAGCCTTCCAAGCCCGGAAGAGCTCTAAGAGAGCCTCAGGGAAGACCCAAGAGCAGTCAAACCACCCAAGCACCAACCTCCATAAGGACTGAGCAACTTTACAATTGAGCATAAGATGGTCGACTGATTCCTCTTCTCTTAAGCACATAAGACAGCCATTAACAACTGTTATCCCCCTTCTCCTTCGGTTATCCATGGTAAGAATTCTTCTCTTGAGTACTAACTAGCCAAAAAGTACCACCCTTGGTGGGAGGTGTGGGGGGTGGGGTGGGCCGTGGGGGGGTTGTTGGGTTTGCCTTCACTTTCCAAATGCTTCGCACCACACTCCTTTCCCTCGAACTACTAGATATAGCCGAGAAAAAAGAGGAGACTGAGAAGGTCCTATCTTTTGAGGCGATCCACACCCTTGCATACTGCCCTCTTTTCGAGATGAACATACCGTTCAGAGGATTAAGGAGAGAGATAATTGAGATTTGAGACTCTTCGTTGTCCTTCAGGTTCCTCCATAAAGTAGGGCTCTAGACCACCTGGCCACCAACTCTTGTCATGTAAGAATTAACCTTAGCTTCCTTATCCTTCACACAATTACATAGGTTCGGGACCTAAGCCTCCAAAGTCCTGTCACCAACCCACCTATCTTTCCAAAAGAGGATCGTGTCGCCCAATCCGATCTGATATTTAATATTCTCCATGAGACACCCTTTTACCGAGAGGATACCTTTCCATAATGAAGATGACTTAATTGTGGCTTCCTGTACATCCCACCCACGTCTCGGAAGGCTATATTTTCTATCCAACACTTGTCTCCACAGCCTGTCTGTTCCATCCCCTCTCCTCCACAACCACTTACCCAATAGGGCTTGATTCATCAACTTCAGAGGTCCAATTCCCAATCCTCCTTCCTTAGTTTTGCAAATCGAATCCCAATCCACCAAGTGGAACTTCTTTTGGGGGTTATTACCATACCATAAGAATTCTCTCTGCAACCTTTCTAATCTTTTAATCACCGAGGCCGGACATTTAAATAGGGAGAAGTAGTAAATTAATAAATTTGGCAACACTAATTTGATCAGAGTAACCCTTCCAACAATGGACAGATAGTTAGCTTTCCATGCAGATAGCTTCCATTCGACTCTCTCCATTACCAGGTCCCACATTGATTTTGTAGCCCGACCCAAGCACAAAGGCAACCCTAAATACAGGGCAGGCAATTCTCCCACCTTACACCCCAAAATAGTAGTGAATTTGTGAAGCACAGACTTCTCAACTCTTAACCCAAACAACTAACTCTTAAGGAAATTAACCTTAAGCCCTGAGACTGCTTCAAAACAAATGATTGTGGCTTTGACATTCCTAATGTGGGTCTTCGTTTGCTCCACATAATGAGGTTGTCATCTGCAAACTGGAGGATATTAATTGCAAGGGTATCTCTAGCCACTTTAAAACCTTCAAACAGACCCACATTCATTGCACCTTTAATCATTCTACTCAGAGCTTCTACCACTATTAGAAAATGGAAAGGTGAAAGAAGGTCCCCTAGTCTCAACCCCCATGCAGCCAGGAAGAAGCCCTTTGGGGTCCCATTCATCAAAATCGAGAACCAAGATGACGATACGCATTCCTTGATTCATTTCCTCCACCTTTCCCCAAAACCCCATTCTTTTGAACATGTATTGAAGGAACTTCTAGACCACCCTATCATAGGCCTTTTCCAAGTCTAGTTTGCATATGATTCCAGGGATCTTTTTTCTACCTAGAATGCACACACTCATTAGCCACCAGAATATCGTCTAGTATATGCCTCCCCTTTACGAAAGCTCCTTGTTCGCTGGATATTATATTCGGCAAGACCTTTTGGATTCTCTCTGCTAACACTTTGGCTAGGATTTTGTCAATGCTTTCAAGTAGACTAATGGGCATGTAGTCCTTAATACCAACTTCTCCTGATTTCTTCAGGACAAGAGCAATAAAAGAAGCCCTGGTGCCTTTGGAGAGCCTACCGCACAGGTGGAATTCCTCCATGAATTCTAAGATATCCCTCTTGAGCATCACCCAAAAACGTTGAAAGAAGGCCATCGGGAATCCATCTAGGCCCAGAGCCTTATCTCCTGCAAGATCGAAGACCGCCCGGCGAACTTCTTCCTCTTCAAACTCCCTCCCCAACCATTGAGCTTTCTGAGTTTCTATAGCATCAAATGCTAAATTATCCAGGGAAGGTCTCCCCCAACCCTCGTCGGCATATAGAGAGGAAAAATACTCTTCTATGTGCTTAATAATCCCCTCTTTCTTCTCCAGCCTTTTCTGCCCATCCATCATGATGGAAATCTTGTTTGTCCTCGAAGAAACCAACCCAAGGAAAAATTTTGTATTTTTATCCCCTTCCTTCAACCAATTGCATCTCAATCTCTGTCTCCACCTTATCTCCTCTCTCAGCCTTTTAGGGAATTCTTCTTTCAATTCTAACCTTCTCCTTCCTTCTTCAAGGGACAGCAGGTCACTCTCTTCCTTTCTATCTATAGCTTGAATCTCTGCTAGAATATTATACTTTTAGATCGCCATGTCCCCAAAGTTCTCTTTAGCCCACTCCTTTATTTTGTTCTTCAGCACCTTAAGTTTAGTAGCCAACTTGTGTCCCGCCCAACCCTCAACCATGATCTCCTCCCACCAGCTTTTAATCAATCTTGGAAATTGCTTTTCCTCGAGCCACATTAATTCGAAGAAGCGAAAAGGTGTAGGCCCCCATCTTTCATAATCCGAATCGATCATAATAGGGCAATGGTCAGATGCAGGCTTTGGTATAGCTAGTTGAAGAACCTCTGGATAAACCTCCATCCAATTTGAAGAAACTAGGAATCTATCGAGTCTAGACATTGCAGAATGGCTTTGGTGGCTGGACCAAGTGAACAATGCTCCACCAAGCTCCAAATCCACCAAAGAATGGGAATTTATCCAATCTGAAAAGCGTCTCATTTCTGCTGTAAATTTACTCCCGCCCAATTTCTCACTTGGGAACCTAACAGTATTCCAATCCCCACCAATACACCAAGCCCCAAACCATCTCCCCCTAGCCTTGTCCAATTCTTTCCAAAATTCCTCCCCTCCTCTGACCGCTATTCGGGCCATAAACTGACGTGAGCATCCATTTTGTGTTAATCTACAAATCCTCCATTTTGTGTAGAAAATAACTCAACTCCTCAATAAAAGGCCTAGGCCCACCTCAACTAGGCTCAAATACAATATCCCACGTGTGGGAGTTAGTCAAACAGTGTACAACAGATCTTCTATTCTCATTTCCTTGTATAGAAGATTAGGATATATTCTTAATTCCTTGTATAGAAGATTAGGATATTCTTTCATTATTCTGATTGTAATTACAGCCTTTGATTAGGCACAATGACGTTATAAAACTGGATAGTCAATCCTCTATTGGGACACGACCATTTCCTCCAAAACTTCTTCTCTTTCTTCTTTCTATCTCTTAGATACCGTTACATGGTATCAGAGCGGGTTCCGATCCCGTCATTCTTGTGTAGCCTGCATGGCCGTCGTTCTTATTTAGCCCATGTGACAGGCCCGTCCATGAAATCTGTTGGGCCTGCAAGTGAGAGGGAGTGTTGGGAAGTCCCACATCCCATATCGCCTAAGTAATAGGCTTGACATGTCTTAATATATCTGTATAGGCCTTCCACCTATCAGCCTAAGCTTTTGGGTTGGTATATGGTTTCTTACACTATTTACCATAAAAACTGACCTTGTGTCCCACAGCAACATTTGCCCACCCGCAACTCCTATAGCGTCAACAGTTACCCAATTAATATTTCTACTTCCCCAAATTTCTTTTACTAAAATGTCAGACACTCCTTTTAACTTTGTTTCCTGCAGCATCACTACCTGAACCTTTTAACTTTAACCATTTCTTTCACCACCAGCCTTCGAGAGGCTCCTCCTAACCCACGAACATTCCATGAGAGGGCCTTCATTTAGGACTTGAACAAGCCCCTCTATGTATTTTTGACATTGTTGTTAAGGTCCTTTCCCACAGCCTCCTTCGCTTTGGATCTATCGTAGTTAATAGAACTTAGGCAGTGTTAAGTTCTCTTTCCCAATTCCTCTTGAACTTCCTATTTCTCCTCTTTATGATTTTCTCTCTCCCTACTCTGCGCAAACTCCACCAGTGAATTCCATCCTCCACTTGTGCCCTCCATGGTCACACCAATTGCCTTAGCACATTGGATTACCCAGTGTGGCATCCAGCGTATAGCATCCCCCTCGTTCTGACCAGTTAAGGTCACTGTTCTCCCCATCACCCCTTTTGGAAAGCGCCTCCCAGGGTTTATGTCGCCAGGCACTGCTCTATCCAGAGTAGATAAAGAAAAACAAAACTCACCCTTGTTGCTCCTGGTTGATGGCTTCCCAGAGTATCATCCTTGAGGAAGGGCAGACCTAGAATACCTCTTTGCAGGTGGGACTGACCACCTCGGCAGCTTTTTTGGGCTGAGATCCACCCTAGCAAATCCATTTGAGGGGATTTGTAAGGACTTCGGTTGTTGCCATCCATTCCTATAGTCGCTCGACTTTGATGATTGAGCCCCTTTCTTTCTTTTTCATCACCATTATGTCCGTCTCCTAGCACAATTCCACTCCCAAAGAGGAAACTCGACCAAAAGTCTTCCCCCGCCTGAGCATACCTTGTCCAAAGAACACTTGACAGCCTCTTCCATGTCCATCAAAATCTCTCCCAAACTTCCGTTGTCATCTCCATTGACAAGGTTTCCCCTACTGTTGCTCGACTCTTCTTCTTATGGCAGCTCCTCGTCCATCACCGAACTGTTTAGCCTTCTTGGATATTGAGGAACACCGCTCGCCTCTTCTTCTAATTCTCCTCGCTTTGACTATTTAAACTGCTAGTATCCATCCCTAACTTTTTTATTTTATCTACTTTCAAATCGAATCTTCTGGACCCATCTCAGCCCGGTCCATTTGGCTTTAAAGGAGTTCGGCCCACTAACCCAGAAGCTGAACCAGGTTGACCCAAAGCCTCCTCAGAACCCACCAACCAATTCCATTACAGAAAATAGGCGGGCGATTTGAATTTTGAACCTAGTTGGGTGACGTCATCATCTTCATCCCTCCCCTGGTTGTTCCTCTAGTTGAAGCCTCCATCTTCATTCTTCTTCTCCACCTTCCTTGCACCACTTCCCTCCCTTCCTTCCTGGCTCCTGGCTTCTTTCCTTTGCTCTCTCCACATTCACTGTAAATCTCAACTCCTCCACTCAGAAAGGCATCGATAGAGGTAAAGTGACTGAGTTATAGAGCAGAACCTTGAGTATGCCTTTCTTGAGGGCCTCCTTCTTCAAGGTTCTTTCATCCACCTCCATTATTCTACCAAGACACTCCCCTATTAGCCTAAAAACACCCACATGCAACACCTGTAAAAGGAGTCCTTTAATCATAACCCAGGTGGGATTTGGAGGGGAGCCCAAAACCTCCATCCATCTTTCCATTATTGAGAAGGGAAAAAGGCATCCTCCTAAGAGAACCTCTTCTACCTCACGTGGTGAAGAGAATTGTAGCCAGACCACCTGTTCATCCAACATCTGTATATTTTGAGGCAGTTTCCCCCGGCATGTCTCTAGCCAAGTTTCTACCTCTTCAAGGCCCTCTGCATTTGATTTCAAAATTCCCACCAGACTGTTATAAAGAGATTTTTTTTTCTGCTCCTTGACCACGCATGGTGCCACCCTAATCCCTCTTCTAATCCTTCCTCCATTATCCATCTTGCTACTTCTGAATGCCTTATGTCTATCATGGCCTCTGTTGATTGCATTATCACCTTCTCTGGCACTTCTCCTGTAGGAACCACTGCTGGCGATGAGGCATACTGAGGGTTTTCATTACTTCCAACTGCTGGCCTCACCTGTTTCTTGCTCACTATTCTGTTGGAGGTCAACTAAGGCCGGTTGACTTGTACTTTCCTACCACCCAAAGATCTGGCTTCTCCTAGTTCAGTTGCCTTCTCTACTTCTTTGAGGGTTGCAAATCTGACAAATGCAAATGGGTTGGCCGACCTATTGTCCAGCCTGCATCAATTCTCCCCCGCTTGGGAAAACTAAACTCCGGTGAGTTGACAACTTGATAATATGGGAGAGAATCCAACCTCAAGTTCGGGAAGGGTCCACCAAGGTCGAAAATCAATCCCACAAACATCCGTCTTTTCTTTTGACCTGCATTGGCATGGCTTGGAAGTTTGACGCAGTCTTTTCCTCCATCTAAAAGGAAATCGAAAGTGTCGCTTCTTTTAATGAATGCATTTAGCTCGGATGTGCGCTTTTCCCATGAGAGACTGCAACCATAGAATCTGCCATATTTTAGTGCAATCTTCGAGCTTCCATTGTCGATCCCTAAAGATGGAGTCAATGAGAGGGATGTCAACAACTTGGAACTTATTGAGAAGCCTCTGAAACAATTGATTTGATTTCCAAAGACCCCAATTGAATTGTCTAGAAGTGGCATGATACGCTCAATCTTTTTGCTAACTTGATCAGAGTCTTCAATGTTTGCTTCTCCTTGTTCTTCCTCAACCCTGTGCAGCTCTGGATTGGCATTGCCTTGATCGATATTGTTTGAACTTTGAACTCACAAAATCATCTTTGCCATGAACGTTCTCTTCGATGTCATCATTGATGTGTTCTATCTTCTCTTTTGGTGCAAGCATGACTTCTCTTTCAACTTCTTGCACTTTTTGTGGCTCATCTGTTAAAGGTGGTGATGTTAGACAAAGACGGGGCAGTGTATTTCATTGGAATGAGCATAATCCTTTTTCCATTGCACAAAAGGGTATACGTGTTTGCTTGTTTATCATTTTGCACATTCCGATCAAAAAGCCATGAATGCCCAAAAATAATGAGCAATGTTCATATAGATCACATCACACCAAATTTAGTCCTCATAACTGCCAATCTTAAAGGATACCAAACATCTATGAGTCACGGGGATGACATGACCATTAGACCATTGATAGGGCTTAGAAAGCTTCTCAGTTGGCAAATTAAGATAGTTAATAACCTCTTGTGCAACAAAATTTATTGTACTACAATTGTCAATAATCACATTAACGGACTTGTCTTTGACACTTACCCGCATGTGGAATTTCTTAGCCTGGCTCCATCCTTCTTCTTCCTTTTCATTTGTATTGAGGAGCCGACGAATGACAAGAGTGAGATTATCTTCTCCTACGAAAAGTCTCTCCACAACATGAGCTCTTTGTCGAAATTGTTGCATGCGAGACCGTCTAAGCATACGCTCAACACGAAGGGCTTCTAAGTATGCGTCTTGAATGGTTTTGCAATAATTCAAATTTTCCACGATGTCTACTATCAAGCCTCTGACATAACGATCTAAATCATGTATCGCATCTTCCTCCAGTTCGCATATGTCAAGTAACTCTCGAAATTGGAGGGTAAATTCATCAACCGTAAAGTCTTCTCGCTTCAAATTAAGAAATTGCTCAAAGACGACCTCATTCTCAAAATACCAATCTCCATATGTAAGTTTATACCAAATTATTTGAATTTCAATTGAGTTCCCAAAAATTTTCATATTGACTTCGAGGCAAGAACTTAAAAATAAGTGCTTGGGTAGTCTCAGGTAAGGTCAAGTAAGATGGCTCACAGCTGAAAACCCCTTCTTTTAGTGGGCTGGGTTCGGGTTTGGGCTCGAGTTGGACCCAGACTCAGGCCAAGTCCAAACTGCCAAAGACAAGGCTCAATTCTGCCACACGATAACACATGTGGAGAGAAAAAAAAGGACATTTGCTTCTCTTCCTCGGGCTTTGTGCGCAAAGAATAAAATAAAATAAAATAAAGAAAAGGGCTTAGACATGGAAGGCTTACTGCAACAAAGGAGAAAGCAGTGGAGAGGAACTGCATGGAGGGTATGACGTTGCTTGAGTCAAGAGATGATGAGGCAGAGGCGCAATACTTGGTTACTGTTGATTGCTAAAGAGAGCAATAAAGGCGTGCTGGGCAGCAATGGTGTTGTAGAAGGCTGCTGGGAAGGTGAAGATCGATGGCGCCAAGTAGCTCCTCAACTCAAACTCCTTCAGTCTTTTTTTTCTCTCTGTTTGGTTTTGGGGTTGTCCGATTAGGGTTTTGGGTAAAAGGATTAGGGCTTACAAGTTTCGGTTGGAGGGAATGGGTTAGTGTCGAAGATTTTTTTTTTTTTTTTTTTTTTCTTCTTTTCATTTTTGTTTCGGGATTTCTGAGCTTGGGGATGGGAGATGCAGTTGGGTCGGCTATGTTAGGTTGGTTGGACAGCTTGGTTCGTCTGGAATTTTTTTATTTTTATTTTTTTGGTAACAGGTTTGGGTTTTTCTTTTATTACTCGATTTGAGGTTTGGGATAAGTTTTTGGATGGGTATCGATGACGGGATTAGGCCAAAGGGTTGGATAGGGGTGACAATGGAGGACGGGTTAAGGATTGGTTGGTTTCGGTGGACTAGGAAGGGGTTTTGGTGTTGTGTAGAGACGGTGGGTGGGTTTCGATGGGTTAAGGATTGGTTGGTTTCGGTGGACTAGGAAAGGGTTTTGGTGTTGCTTGGAGATGGTGGGTGGGTTTCGATGAATGTTGGGTTGGGATGAGGCAGTGGGTGAAGGGCTTAGATGAGGTGGTGTTTGGTGATGGATTGGGCTTCGGTGGGGTGGAGAGAAAGGGTGAGAGGGAATTCCGGGAAGGACAAAGTCTCCCCGGCGACCAGAATTCAGCTCTGATACCAATTGGCACAGCCACGGATCCGCAATCAGACAATAGATCAATCTTCCGAAGGATTGATCAAATCCTTGGATTCAACCATGGATCAAAATAGCGGCCGCTACGCTATATTGGGCGTAGCGATCCTAAATGGCATTTAGCACCGTTCACATCCTTAGCGGCCGCTACGGAGCCGCTACGAAGTGTGAAAATTTCATACTTTTCAAAAAATATCAAAATGCATAATAATGCTTATTTCTTTTCTTTTTCTCTCCAAATAACATTTTTATGCAACTCTTCTACCCTTTTATGTTTAAAAGAACACCAAAAAGGACACGATCTTGCCGAATTACAGTGGATATGGAGAGTTTTTCTCAAGGTTTCTTCTCTATGTACATCCTATTAGACACCCCCTTTGGTAAAAGTATTCTTTTCTCTAGTTACCCTCAAGTCGTAAGTCTTGACTTCATGAGATTTTTTTTTACGAGCCTTTAAATAGTTTCTAAGTCAGCATAACTAAGCAACATGAATACATGCAGCGATACAGGATCTCATACAATGAGGGGACCGCTATGCCCCCTTACCTTAGTTACTTATGCAACAAAAGCACATTTTCTCTCATTTTCCAATATTCTAGATTTTCTAAATCGCACTGCTACACTGCTACGTAGCCCCACTACGCTACGTAGCGTTTTGGCGGAGGGCCGCTATGCCTGCCGCTACCGCTATTTTCATCCTTGGATTCAACCACTGGGGCACCCTCACAAGGGAAGAAACACCGTAACCATAAGAGATAATTCTCAAAGAAAACTTTTAATTGATCATTACAATGAGG
The DNA here is from genome assembly GCA_029852735.1 of Persea americana. NCBI lineage: Eukaryota > Viridiplantae > Streptophyta > Magnoliopsida > Laurales > Lauraceae > Persea > Persea americana. The sequence continues at coordinate 15,977,041 of CM056820.1, read as the reverse complement.
CCTAACATGCTTATATGGGGGAGTTAGGCTTAATCCCTAAGCAAAAATATTTCCTAACATATGAATAATGCCTAAAATAGGAAACACGCTAATATTAATCATAAACAAACCAAACTACTTAAGAATACTCCTAACTAAATGGATGTCCCATTGGGCCAATGGACTAGGCCCAATGCGTTGCCAACCTATTGTCCAGCTTGCATCACTTATGCTAAGTTGCTTATTTAAATTATGACTTAGTACAGCCAACCAAGATGAATAAATGTGAAAAAATAGATCAATACTATTATGTTATAATCATTCAGCGATACATAACTTATATACACTGAAGGGATCCCGCACACGAACCCCCCCCCCCCTCTCTCTCTCTCTCTCCTTAGTCGCTTTAGGGGAGAAGGCATTTAATTCTAGCATTTTCCAATATTCTCGATTGTTTGGATTTTTTATTTTTTTTTAAATTTGACCGCTTTTTCGATTCACACCACTACATATCGCCTGCTACACCTGTTACAACCGCTATTTTGATCCTTGCTCACTGCAACGCTAGGAATCCCAGCCGATCACCTTGGAGAAGCTACTCGAGAGCACAGCTAGATAAATGCCTACGAAATTCATTAGGAAGTAAAGGAAATTAAAACAAAGATCTAATTTGCAATGTAAGGTGTGATTTCAAGGAGTACCTTCTCAAAAGCACGGGCTTCACCACCAGGAACACTATACCAACACTTTGGTTCTCCCCTAGAAATGTGTGAGATACAATTTCAATGGTCAGTAATCTACGTACAATGAAATATTATTATTACAAAGGCACAACAGTTGGAAGTTGGAGAGTTAACAACTCAAGATCTACCATGTGAAGAGTAAAAAAAAAATGAAAACTATTACAAGCCATGTTATCAAAAAATCGTATTGACATGATTGCAAAATCAATAATAGAAAAATGTTGACACAAATTACCACTTAAGACCAAACCATTGAATTCTTGTTCCAAACAATATTTTGTGCAACAAAGAGAAGACCCAAGGAAATAGAATGATTGTATGAGATGTACATACTAAGATACCAGCATGGAGACCACTGTCTATAGATACTGCAAAAAATAGCCTGGGCACTAACCAAATGGGCCATGGATCCAATGGGTCTTGTGGGACTGAATGATGGGTATATGGACCTATGGGTCATGCAACCCATAAATCTACAAACCATGTGCTAGCACCTTCTTGGCCAATTAATCAGGAAGGATTCAAACGGTTTAAGATGGATGACGTCTTCAGAGTTTCAGAGTAGTGAAGTTTGTGGGAAAGAGGAAAGAGATAAGGGAAATTTGGTAACATCCTCCATACTGATAGTCAAACTGTAATGAATGGGTTTGGATAATCCAAAGAAAAGTCACTACAAGACAAAGGTACCTCCCCCACATGGACAGACCTAAGTTTGATGTAGGTGGGGTTGCTAGAGCAAACGAAAGTCACCATAGGAGAAATGAGAAGAAGAAGAGGGAACCATTGAGCCTGGAAGAAACCCTAGCGAAAGGCTATGCTCGAAGATACTCTAGCACAAGGGGTCACTAGAGATTCATTGTCCAACGTTTTCATTTTCCTTTGTCTTCCATAACCATTACCAACAGGTGTTTTAAGGCCATTTTTTATTGAAAAGTGTTTTAAGGCCATTTTTTATTGAAAATTAATTTAAGTAAAAGTCAGAATCAAAATGTTGAATTCAAGTTGTCTATGCTAACATGGACCATATGACGCAGAACAGGGACTCTGCCTTCATCTCATCTAGGTCTTCCACTATGCAATGGCAAAGCCTAAAATGCCCTTTGGGTAGGCACTAGGCAGGGCAACGGGGTGACAAAGCTATCTACATGGATGGGAGATCACTGAAGATGTTATGCTTGCAATACTTTTTTAAACTCATCCAGTAGATTTTAGTTGCCCCAAATAAATGGGACAAAGATTGTAATTGTCCCAAGTAAGGGATTTTACTCATAACTATTCTCTCACAATAATATATAAGGTGTAGCCCACAAAAAGATTGGCACCCAATTAATTCCCAATCATCTCTTCTTCCAATCATGTACGTTGTCAAGGTATTAAAGCATAAAGGAGCCTCTCTTTATTTGTATTGATCTTCTCAAATAATCTTTCTGGTCGCATATTTGGAGCAAGATAATCACTCAGAATCTGGAACTCTACTACTAATCAATCATAAATTAGGATCGTTGCATCTAGGACCTTCACAGATCACTTCAGAAGATTAAAGGTGTTTTTTCATCAAACTCATTCCCAGATCATGTGTGGGATTATCGTCATCTTTTCAAGACTTCACCAATCAAACTATTGGGCCCACTTCGGACCCTTGTTTTCTCTGGTGATCTCTAGAGCTCTGGGACTGGTCACCCAAGCTAGGAGAGAATTATGCACATTTTTTCAAAATTTTAAGTGATCAGAGGAAGGTCTTTCCCCAATCCACAATTTCATTGTTTTCCTGTTGTGAGACCCTGAATTTTAGTTGTGTGCATATCATATAATTAATCTTGTTTAGTAGTTAATTTTTTAGTTTTGTGTGTTATATTAATAATAGGATAGATTTGGTTGGTGGGTTTTGACCTTAGAAAGGACCTATCTATAATTGGAAGGGTAGGGGGCTATATGTAAATATTAGATTTTTGTGTTCTTTGCTTCACTGGTTAGAAGATGTTATTCTGAACCACTTTTGTTCTTCCACTGTGATGATCCAATGCTCCATTTGATCAGAAATGATGCATTTCAATACCTGTGGACTATTTTGCAATTTTCCAAAAATATCTACAGATTTAAAAATTCCAGAGATTTCTCAATCCTTCTGTGTTTTTCTTCATTTTTTCTCTGTTTCTCCCCTTCTTTCTCAGCAAATGTTTCCTATTCCAATTAACCAGGTTTACATCATCAAATTTCACCATCTCCCTCTTATCATCTTCTTTTTTCTTCTCTGTTAGTCCTTCGGAGGCTTAGAGGTTTTAACTTGTGGGAGTTTGAGAAAGAGAGTCAAAGACTCTGGGTAGCTGGAAATCTACCCAGAGGTAATTCAGGTTGCATTACCTAAACCTGTGTCATATCATTGCCCGATTCTGATTGACTCGGAATGCGAAAGGTGGGGACCGTCAACCTTTCAATTTGAGTTAATGTGGCTGGAGGAAGAACAATTTCCTAGCCTGATTCAGAAGTGGCGGGAGGAGATCAAAGTGGAAGGTTGGGCGGGATACAGGTTGGCTACAAAATTGAAGCTGCTCAGATTCAGAATGAAGGAGTGGGCTAGGGAGCACTTTGGGGATGTGAGGATCCAAAAATCAAAGATCCCTAGCAGAAATCCAAGCTCTAGATAGGAAGGAGGAGAGTGACCGGTTGACCCTGGAAGAAGAAAAGAGAAGGATAGATTTAAAAGAAGAGTTCCACAGAAAGCTTAGAGTGGAGGAGATAAGCTGGAGATAAAGATCGAGGTGCAATTGGTTAAAAGAAGGGGATAAAAACACTAAGTTCTTCCATAGAATGGCCTCTTCAAGAAGGGCAATAAGGATTTCAAGCATTATGGATGGGGAGAAAAGGTTGGAGAAGAAAGAGGAGATAATCTCTCACATTGGAGAGCAGGAGAGACCATCTCTTGGTAATCTAGCCTTTGATGTCATTGGAGAGCAGGAGGCTCAGTGGCTAGAGAGGAAGTTTGAGGAGCAGGAAGTCCGTCAAGCGGTCTTCAATCTAGAAAGTGTCAAGGCCCCAGGCCCTGACGGGTTTATGTTAGCCTTCTTCCAACGCTTCTAGAGTATGTTGAAGAAGGATATTATGGATTTTATGGAGGAATTCTACCAGCGAGGTAAGCTGTCCAAAGGCATGGGGGCCTCTTTTATTGCGCTAATCCCGAAGAAGGTAGGAGACCTTGGCATCAAGAACTATAGGCCCATCAGTCTTCTTGGTAGCCTCTACAAAATCCTATCCAAAGTCCTAGCAGGGAGAATTCAAAAGGTTCTGCTGAATGTTATATCCATCGAGCAAGGGGCTTTTGTTAAGGGAAGGCAAAGCTTAGATGACAACTTCGTGGCCAATGAGTGTGTACACTCTAGGCTAAAGTAGAGGCTTCCGGGGATTATTTGCAAGCTAGACTTGGAGAAGGCCTATGATAGGGTGGATTGGAAGTTTCTTCAATACATGTTAAGAAGAATGGGGTTTGGGGAAAAGTGGAGGATGTGGATCCGGGAGTGTATCTCATCAGCTTGGTTCTCGATGTTGGTGAATGGTTCTCCAAAGGGCTACTTTCCGGCAGAAAGGGAGCTAAGACAAGGGGATCCTCTTTCCCCTTTCCTCTTCCTAATAGTGGCAGAGGCACTGGGTAGAATGGTGAGGCAGTCAGTGCAGGTTTATTTGAAGGCTTCAAAGTGGCTAGAAATACCCCTGCCATCAGCCACTTACAGTTTGCTGATGATACTCTCTTATTCTGTGGAGCTGAAGAAGACTAGGTTAAAAATGTCAAAGCTACTATCCTATGTTTTGAAGCGGTTTCAAGCCTGAGAGTCAACTTCTTCAAGAGTGAGGTAATCGGGCTAAGAACAGAGCAACTGTCGCTTCTTAAGTTTTCAGAAATAATGGGGTGTAAGGTTGTGAAGCTGCCAGCTTTGTATTTAGGGATGCCGTTGTGCTCAGGGAGAGTAACGACATCAATTTGAAAGAAGGTTGTGGAAAGGGTTGAGAGGAAGTGGTCAACAAAGAAAGCTAATTACTTGTCTATCGGAGGATGGAACCCTCATCAAATCAGTTTTGTCCAAACTGCCAATCTATTACTTCTCCATCTTTAAGTGCCCAGCATCAATTATAAAGAGACTAGAAAGGCTGCAGAGAGAATTCTTATGGAATGGAACTGGAGCTCAGAAGAAGTTTCACTTGGTAGATTGGGCTTCCATCAGTAAACCCAAGGAAGTAGGAGGCCTGGGAATTAGGCCTCTCAAGCAGATGAACCAAGCCCTTTTGGGCAAATGGTTGAGGATAGGAGATGGTTCAGAAGAGCTTTGGAGAAAAGTTCTGAAAAGGAAATATAATCTTGCAAGACATGGTTGGTATGTCCAGGAAGCACCAAAGAATTCGTATGCAATATGGAAAGGAATCCTCTCGGTTAAGAGGCTTTCCATGGAGAACATTAGATATCAAACCGGATCGGGGGAGAGGATTCTCTTTTGGAAAGACTGGTGGATCGTAGAAACGTCTCTGAGTGCTCAATTCCCAGATCTATTCAAGTGTGTGCAGGATAAGGAAGCAACATTCAGCTCTTATATGAATACAAGTGGAGATTAGGTGGTGTGGTGTTCGACTTTCAAAAGAAACCTAAAAGAAAATGAGGAATCTCAATTCATTTCATTCCTAAACTTCTTGAACGATGTAAATATTCAAGATAGAGGGGAAGATGTTAGGGTGTGGGAAGCCTCAAAGAATGGATCTTTTTCAGTGTCCTCTTTGTTCAAGGCAATCCTTGATAATTCAGGGGAGAGGAGCGCTATGAGCAGGATTTGGAAGTTGAAGGCTCCCCCAGGGATGCTAGTCTTCGGGTAGTTGGCTCTCATGAACAGGATTCCTACTGTGGATCTCTTGAGAAGGAGAGGGATGACTATTGTTAATGGCTGCCCTATGTGCTTGAGATACGAGGAATCAATGAACCACCTTATTCTGAATTGCAAAACAGCTCAGTTTATCTGGATGTCAGTGGTGGGATGGTTTGACTACTGTTGGGCCCTATCTAACTCTCTTATCGAGCTCTTTCTGGCTTGGAAGACCCCTATTGGGGATTCTAGAGGAAAGGTGAGGTGGAGGTTATCTTTTTTGGCGGTGATTTGGACAATTTGGAAGGAAATGACTGCAAGACGTTTTGAAGGGATAGCTTCTAGTGAAAGCATTTTGGTGGAGAAATCAAAGTTTCTTATGGCTCTTTGGGTGGCCATCAAACCGTCTTTTAGAGGATATTCCTTACAACAAATAGTGTATCACTGGAAAGAGTTGGCCTTCTCTAACGCAGGGCCTTAGTTTGTTGTTTTTTGTTGTTGGCTTTCTTGTTTTTTCTTGCTTCCAGTATTTTGCTGTCAGTACTTATCTCTTGTACTATTTGCTCTTTTTCAATGAAAGTAACCATTCAAAAAAAAAGGCAAGTAAACCAGTATAATTCCATTACATGTATGTTAAATTTATTGAGATTCAGCTTAAGCATGTTAGATACCCATTTCCAGGTCAAAATTGTGATTTAATGGTTTTCAATTGATTATCTGTTGTTTTGAAAGTGTCTTGAGTAGCTAAAGTTGTTACTTCAGTGTATAAGTGCATATCTATTTTAATATATGAGATTCAGTTCAGAAACAGAGGAACTCAGAATCAAGTTGCAGGTTTTCTTATAGTTACGGCTAGGCCCGTAAGTCACCCACAGCTAACCGAAAGTCCGGAATAACCTTTCCATAGAACTATACTCCCTAGAGTATTTTGTACTACAGTGACCTCACAGCTACCCATATGCCATCTCACGGCTAGCCGTAACCGTAGAACACCTATTTTCCTATTTAATTCCGGACCTAATTTTCTAGCTTGGGAAGGTATCTTAGGATATTCAAACAACCCTAATTCTTTGTGAGATTATAGTAGGTGATGTTCAGAGCTGACATTGAACTACAGATTGCCTTAATTTCATTTATAGCAATATTAAATCAAAGATGTGTCACTCTAAGGTCCTTTTCACTAAGTTAATCTCAGTAATGCCAGTGACAGATACCTTAAAGCTACACAATATTGATTAATGATGCTCCTGGGCAATCCAAACCTTAAGATTGACCTATACAGAATTTTCTATTTTCATGCATCATCATGTCCAACATCTATATTTATATGATTAGTTCATGTATTCCCATGCCTGAATATCTGTATTCGACATTCTGTTTACTTTATATGATTTGTTAAGATTAAGATAACATGTAATATGGGCTTGTTATGTTAAGTTAAACCAGTTTTAGTAAAATGTGTCTCTTATGTTAACCTTATTTTCAGAAAATGAGTTTGTTTTTATTAGAAATGTGTCCGGTTTTACCTGCATGTCATTCCTGAGTCGACAACATTTAGCTTCAGCCATACTGTAACTGGACGCGTGAAAGATGGAATGTATTGTGTTAGACTGGCTGCAGCATAGTCCCATGTACGTTATGGGAGTAATTATACTCTAGGTACCACCTATTATGTATAAGACGGTCACACTATGATTATGTTGGGTATCCATGATATGTTTATCATGATTCACGTTCTCTCTTTACGATTTTGACCAACCGTCCTGAGAGTATTTAGCTTATTTGGTTATGCCATATGGTTTACTAGGATTTCCTGTTAGATGTGTCTTCATTTGATTCTCAATGTTTGATTTGATTGACAGATGTGGATAATTGAGAAAGGATTCCAGTAATTTTCTCCATGGATGAAGATGAAGACTCCACTTCAATATGCTTTTTGGGAGGCTCTTTTTTTTTTTTTTTTTTTAACTTTCATTAAAATCAGAAAAGAAATCCATACAAAAGGATTATACTGAACCGGACAAAGGAAAAAACTAGCAAAATTACAATCTTTAAATCCCCAAACATAACAAGCTACTCAGCTACATGGAAAACCAGAAGACTGAGGCTACTAGGAATGCCTTAACCCCTGCTTATGAGAAAGCTAGCTCCTTCCAATTGAACATAATTCGATCAATGGGATAGTCTTTAAAATATGATTGATCTGCACCCATTGTGCTATTGAGAATTTAATCTTATCACATAAGATTTCCTCCGTACTTCTCTTTCCTTCAAAACACCTCGCGTTTCTCTCCTTACATATGTGCCATATGACTACTAAAAATGAAAGCTTCCACAACTCCTTTTTAGACCCGATCGGAAATCTCCACTCCTCAAAAAGGTGTTGAAGTGTCTTCAGCAAAGCCCATTTGCAATCAAACAAGTTTATGACAGAGCTCCAAATTTTCATTGCATAACTGCACCTTAAAATAAGATGGTCTACAATTTCCTCATCCTCCAAACACATTTGACAAATGTTAACCACAATCTTTCCTCGTTTCCTCAGATTATCTAGAGTTAGGATTCTTCTTCGGAGAGCAATCCATCCAAAAGCCACTACCCGGGGCGGAGACTTGACCCTCCATATGCCAAGCTGCTTGTGCTCCCTCCTCTTGCCGATAACGCCGCATAGAAAGAAGAGACAGAGAAAGACCCATTTTTTTACGCTTTCCAAATCCTCGGGTCTTCCTTGTCCGCGAGAATATGAGTATCCCTTAAAAGTTCATTAAGAGACATAAATTGAATCTCCTCATTCTCCTTCTGATTCCTTCTGAGCGTCGGGCTTCACGTAATCTGTCCACTCATGCCAGAACGATTCATATAGTTTTCTACCTTTGCTTGCATGTCTCTTGCACAACTGAACAGGTCTGGAAACTTAGACGCTAAAGGCTCCACTCCTATCCATGTGTCTTTCCAAAAAAGAATTTTCTCTCCCGAACAAACTTGGTATCTGATGTTCTGCATAACTTTTCACTACCAGAGATTATTCCTTTCCACATTGCCAAGTACTTATAGGCCGCACCTTGAACCTCCCAACCATCCCTTTGATTTCCATATTTTTCCAACACGACCAACCTCCATAGACCTTCCGACTCGTCTCCTAGCCTCCAAAGCCATTTTCCTAGTAAAGCTTGGTTCATTTTCCTTAACGATCTGATGCCAAGACCTCCTTCCAGTTTTGATGTACACACTGACACCCAGTCTATTAAATGGAACTTTTTTTCAGCACTCTTTCCATGCCATAGAAAATCCCTTTGCAGCTTCTCTATCCTATTAATTACGAAGATTGGACATTTTAGAATCGACATGAAGTAGATAGGGAGATTTCCCATCACTGCTTTGATGAGAGTTATCCTTCCTCCCAAACCTTTGGCTTTCCAAGTAGACAGCTTTTTTTCCGCTTTTTCCACCACTGGACCCCGTACCACTTTGTTTGCTTGCCCCCTACATAGAGGAAGACCTAGATAGGTCGCCGGGTAGGATCCCACTTTGCAACCAAGAATTTCTGCATATTTGCTCATGAGAGACTCCTCTACTCTTATCCCAGGAGGCATATTTTTTTTTTATAATGCAAACTTAAAAATTTAGACTGGCCTGATGGGTAGATCTGCTCTCCACAATCACACTGGCCAAAACGGATCTCAAATATGAAGGTGGATGACTCTAATATCGTGAAGAGAAGATTCAACTGCTGATCAGGCCAAATCTGTCGTTGATCCAATTCTGCTTATGTCACTGACAAGGTCAGCCATCAATCTGCTTGGAACAATGGATCTTGTCCACTCAGGTCGGAACTGACCAGGTTCATCACCTCACTTGACCCAATTATATGTCATTGTAAAGAAGAATTTCTCGAGTTGACGATTAATAGATAAGAATTTCTCGAGTTGACAATTAATAGATACTATGGGTTCGTCCCTTTTGAGGTGTGTCCTCTTGTTACCATCTCAGCAGAGGCTCCTTATTGTGTTTGCGGACACCTGCTTTGGCACCCTTATTGTCCTTCAGCACTTCCATGAAAGCCCAAACTCTAGAGCCCGCATTAATTGACCTTATCATAGAACTCTGAATCAACTTAAGGAGTACGAAACCTAAGAATTGGCTACCAAGATGCCTAAAGTGCTAATTAATCTCCAACATCCAAAATTGAGGAATGTTATTGTTAGGACGTTTGGACTGTGGAAGGAAAATTTTCCAAATTTGACATGTATACCTCAGAACCATCCATGATGAGAAATCCAAGCAAGAATGGGATGTATCAACATCATCATCAAAAAATGTAATCAACATCTTTCTCCTTTTTTCAATGTAAAAATGTAATCAACATCATCATCAAGAGACATTAAACGATGATGAAAAGAACAAGCCGTGACGACGACATTGTTGACGGCGAATCAAGAAGCCAAAATGCTTATTGCTTCTGACATACAATAGCAGAAGAGAAGTGGAATGCTAATAAAAAAAGATAAAGAGGAATGTCAATCTATTAATTATTGTTAAAGAAGTTTCTTTTTTGCCAAATCTCTCCAGCTTTCTTGTTGTACACGTTTGTTTGGCTTCTTTTGTTCATTTCGTGTAGTTGGCCAGGCTAGTCGGCTAAATTGTAATTTTTTTGGTGGATGGTGTGTATTTTCCTTTTTGAAATTCGTACAATCTGTATATGAATGAATAGTTGTCTGAATGATATATCACTTTTGTGTTTCAAGTTTTGAAAATCCACAATGTCATCCCTGATTGTAGAATGTATCTAGTTCCAATTATAGAATGTTTTTTAGTTAAAATTCATTTTTTATGTGATCTAGGTTTATATCAATATTTATCTCGAATATGAATATAAAAAAATAAGTTTCATACACACATGTAGTCAAAACAAATGTTGTAAAATGCATCACGAGTGTAAAAGGTGTAACCTGTGAAGATGATATTTGTAGACAAACATGCTAAAATGAATCATGTGTTGCGCTTACATATGTAAACTTAACATATGAAACAATTTGTAAAATCCATTTTCCTACCCCATGTGTGGTGTAGGCAAGATCTATGGGTCGGCCAGCCTTTTGGGCCCAGTCCATAGGCCCAACAGGACAACCATTTAATTACGAGTATTTAATTAGGAGTTTTACTTGATTTTTAATTGTTTAAGGAAATTTCTAATTTTAACAGAGTTTAGGAGAGAGAGTGGAAAGCGTAGTTGGCATGGAAATTCCAACATAGGCAGGACCGTCCCATACCATCCTGTATAAGTATGTAAAGAACCCACCCACACACACACAAAGAAAAAAAAAAAGAAAAAAATTAAATTAGGAAACATAGCCTTTGATTATTGATTAAAAGGTTTCTTAGATTGATTGTGTGATTTTTTTTCTCTGGTTTGAGAATGCTAGAGTTATTGAATTCTGAGAGAAATTTGGCCAATCCCCATGTGTGGAGTTGGTGCCCTCTCTCAGGGAGTTTATTTACATTCTTTTCAGAAGTTCCACCATCATTGCGTAAAGGCAAAAGACCACCCCTCAGTCAAACGGAGACTCGGAAAAAAAAAAAAAAAAAGGCAGTTTCAATCAATTACAAGTTAAGATTATTTTTATTCTTCTAACATTTTAACTTTATATGTATGTCCTTCCTGGCTTTATTTTTCGCACAAAAGAATAAAAACATACAAACTTTCAGCTTTGAAGGTGCAGCAAATTGAAAGGTCACTGGAAAAAAAAAAAAAAAAGAAACTGACAACATCATGAACAAATACAATCACAAAAGGTGGGTCATTAAGAAACAAATATGAATAGTACATACCAGTGCAGATAATTCATTGAATAAAAGCAATGATCCTCAAAATGCCAACAGAAGGAAGAAAATAGCATGCCAACATACAACCAAGGTACCATGACACCGGCAATATTATCATGGACTTCCCGAAGCATTGATCCTGGTAATTTGGGCAAGTTATTGAGATTCCAAGGGCTTGTACAGTACTTATTCCACACCTCAGCCTCAACTGATGCAGGCAACGGATCATTTGCTCGAGGGAAACCACTCCCATACAGAGAAGTATCCAGATCACTTCCATACATAACCTCCACTTCCCCTAGTGACCCCTCCACAATCTCCCAAAATCGCTTCTCTATATGCGCACGAGACAGGACTGCCGCCCCAAACCACTTTTTCTTTGCCCGCTCAGCCATCTTCCTAAAAGCTTCCAATGAGAAGCGCTTCCCCGGGACAAATCCAAAGCTATCCTTATCAGAGTTCACACATTCCAAGCAATACCAGTTCCCAGATGGCACCTGCTCCAGGGGAGGAGATAGGCAATACAGATGCCAGCCCTTGTTACATCGGTCGCATAAAAGCATCACGTCTCCATGCAATCCGCTTCGACACTGCTCGCATATCTGATCCAGCTCCTTCTCCTTCTCCTTCTCCTTCTCCTTCTCATTCTCCTCTTCTTTCACTCTCTCCTCCTGTACATTCTTCCGCGGCCTCTTACACTCCAAGCCGGGCATCTCATTTCCATTCTTACTATCCCTTCCTCCTCGTCTCCTCTTGAATTTATTCTTCCCTTGATCCAACCGCAACCCACAGTGATACAACTCGTAGTCGTACAAGTGCTCGCGATACAGCCCACAGAGAACATGCTTGGCGCACTCTGTGACCTTCTGCTTCACCTCCGAGCGCACGAAGCGAAAGACGTCGGCCCACTTCTTCTCCTTGACGACCTTATCGTAGCCCCCAAACCTTTTGACGGCATTGAAGAGGCGGCAGAGATCCAATTCCTCGCCTTGGAAAACGACCGCGGCGCGTTTCTTGGGCTTCCGTCCGCAGTGATCTTGGAGGAATCGGTTGTATTCCAATTCGAAGGTACGAGGATCGCAGGGAGCGGGACGAGCTTGCAATTGGTGAATGGCTTGGGATTTGGTGGGGAAGGTGAAAGAGTCTGGGTTTAGGGCGAATGGAGGCTTCCAGCTTTCGGGTGGAACGATCCGACAGATGCCGTAGGACTCTGCTTCGGGTCGGATCTTGTCGATGAATTCCAAAGGGTCTTTAAATTCCTCTTCTGTAGGGTAATAGACGGGGGCTTGAGGGATGTTTAGGACGGTTGTTGTTTCTGAAGGAGAGGCACCGCCGGAGCAGTGCCCTCCTAGAACGCCCTTCTCGACTGCCCTAGGTCTTCCTTTTCCCATCACAAAAGCTAAGCTATAAGCCTAAAAGTGATGATGACGATCTTAACAAGAAGATATGGCTGGCCGGTTTCTAGGGTGATTCTCAACTCTTATCTATCCAATGAATCCAAGTCTCTTTTCGTTTCTCTTCGATCTTTTTGTTATTTTTCTTTCCTGTGCATGTAAGTGTTCTTCGGGGTGGGGGAGTCGGCTGGTTTCTAGGGTTTTACAGGCTTTCGAACTGATGAAATTTTATTCCAATAGAGTATAATGGGCCCCACCTTAAAAAATAGACTGTCTATTTCGAGAAGCATGATTGTGATAATCTATCTGATGCATTATTATTAATCATCAAGCAATTGATTTTGTAGTGGGGCCAGCTTCTAACGGAATGGAATTTACCGGAATGGAATAGAATAGAATTTGGTAAAAAACCTCATGCTACGACCCAAATTTCGGACTCTTTTTTTTTTTTAACATTCATCCGAAAATCCAGAAGTTCGACTCATGGGTTAAATCGCAGTAAAAAAATTCAAACATAACACTGCATCATTAGCATTACAATTATAACCATAAATAATCCTAATTTTATCAAACTATTATTATATTATACTAGTGTGAGAGGCACATGTCCAACACGGCAAGATGAGAAAAAGAGTAAGGAAAAGATAAATATTTGGACTGATTAGATGGGCTCATAATAATATAATATGGGCCTAGTGGTCAGAAATAAAAAAAAGTTAACAACACTAGCCTATATAAATTTAGGTTAAGATATTGATTTAATTAAAGTCAAATTAATGATGAAGAACATACCAATCATTACCAAAATTACTATATTAAGAAATCTAAGATAATAACACTAAAACTATAACATAAAACTAAATTAGTATATTTAATTCTAAAATCTAATGTTCTTTTAATTTTAATATTAATATTAACAGTAATGTTAAGTAAAAAATAATTTAAAATATTAATTTGGTAATATCAACAATAAGTTATATTACAACTTTTTTTTATAGATTTATATTACAACTTATATAACAAATAATCCTATATCATATATATTTCATGCTCTGTGGCCACGGATCAATCATCAATCAATTGCATGCTAGATTATAAATAAGGGAGTGGGCTTATACATAGCAAGTGTATATTGCTTAATTCAAGCTATCCGGCCAGAGATCATTACCTAATTTCTTGCCATATCATAAATATGGGAATTTTAGGGAGTTGAGAGATTTTAGGTGAAGGTGAAGTAAAGAGTAGAGGTTTCAATACCTTTATTTTATTATATTTATGCTTGGGCACAAATCGAGTGTCAATTTCAATATTAAATGCGGATTGTGAAATCAATTGGCTTCCACAGTGGGCCCCACAGATTAATCTTTCAAAATATTAATAGGAAAAAAGTAAAAGAACTTATATTTGAAATTTTATGAAAGGTCTTATAGGCATTATATTAACACATAATTCGTATAAGTCTCAATCCATGCACCAACTCTAGTGGGTCTGTGAGGCCCCACCCCTTGTGGGCCCTCAGTTTGATTTAAATAATTATTAATATGTTATTTCCTATTTTAATATGCTAATTAATATGAAGTAGTAGAATAGTTTCTAATATTCCTAAGTCTTAGAATTTAATATTTATAGAACTCTTTATAGATGTTAGGTGCCTTTTGTAATTTTTAGTAGTTTTGATTTAATTATGACTTGGCTATTATTATGACTAATAGGAGAGTTATTAAGGATTTAGAACCTTCTAGAAACCCACCTAATGACTTAATTACCCATGGCCCCATCTCTTTTTTATTTACAACCAAGTTGCCCTTTTGGTAATTAGCTTAAATCATAATCTATATAAGCCTAGCTATTGCAATATTAGCCTAAAACCCTAATTCACTCTCATTTCTCAATTACCCTATCTTCCTCCCCAAGAAAACCCTAATTCCCCTAAGTTCCAGCACAAGGAGGCTAGGAAACCAACCTAATTAGCAACAACACCTCTATTGGATCTCTTATTGCACTTCAATTTTCCCTTTCTACTACACAAAAGGCAAGTACCCTATGCTAATTTCACTTTATGCATGCTCTTCTCTCTTGATTATGTAATTTCAATTCAAATAGATAGAGATGTATGTTTAGATCTTCTTTTGAGCTTGTTTTTATGGAAAATGGCCATTTGATGGATGGGTTCTCCCATTTGGAAGATCAATGGCCCAGAATGGTGAGAGATGGAGATTATTGAAGTGTTCTGTGGTTTATCTGTGTATATGTGATGTATGGAGGTGATTTGGGATGAATTGAATGAAAATTCGATTGAAGAGGAAGAAATTCCAGAAATCTGGAATTCAGCCCAGTGCGTGTAACCGGTCGACCGGGCACACTAAATTCAGGGAAAAACCAAGTCCTAGTTAGTTTCTGTAACAATTTACAGATAGTGTACCCGGTCGACCGGACCCTGTACCTGGTCGACCAGATACACATGAGACTGCAGAAGTTAGCTGAGACCTGGCATTTCTCAAAAGGGTCGAAGTACTATGTACCCAGTCGACATCACGGCCATGATGTCGACCGGATATGCAGCAAAACCTGAGGAACCCCCCAGTTGTTTGGCTCCAGGTCCCAGTGGACTCGGTCGACATCACAGCCATGATGTCGACCGGAGACACTGTAGGATGTCGACCTGGGAGGTCAACATCCAGTTCACCCGATCGACATCCCTGGTGATGATGTCGACCGGGCAAACTGTGAACAATGAGTTTTCTAGATTTTTGTGTCTTTGTCGTTTGATCATTTGTGGGGTCCATTAACCATCTAAATAGGCTTCCATCAAGTGTGTCAAGCACGAATCAATGGCCTGGCTCAGCCTTGACTCGTGGGGTCCACCAATTGAGGTTTTGGGATTTGAATCGTCAATGATTCTACTCTTAATTGTAGTCCATGATGTCTATAACTTCAGGAGCACCAGATTTACTATCTTTGACATCTGAGACTATCGTTAGGGATCCAATCACATGATGAGGCCCTGCACTAAGAGTGGACCATTACCTAGGACTGAACCTTTGTCAATTCCATTTGATTCTATGAATTGGAGGTTTATATATTATGTTCTTCTCTCTTACCTTGTTAATGTTATAGACCTATTAATTAATGGGAATTGGAGGACCTGAACCTAGGATTACCTAGAGGTGACCCTATGATGCGTTTGGAGTTAAATGACCTGTGTCTGTGGCTAGGCGGGCCCTCATACGGCCTAAGGTTGGGTATGTAGAACCATAGAATGAAGGGGTTAGGCTTAATGGATTGTTGGCTCATTGTGTATAAGCATGGGATGATTACTTGTGGAATGAATATGGCATTGTACTTGTGTTGCCTCAGGCCACGGTTGTGAGCTTTGGAATGGATTGTTGGACTTGGAATTGGATATTAGACTGTGTTCCATGTTGTTGTAACTTAACCTCTTAGATACTTGGTTAGAATCTTGCTCACACAAGATAAGCCTAGACAGACACAGACCTGTACTTGTTCCCTGGGTCGGCACCAAACATTCACTCGGTTGTTCTAAGCTCAGCCAATTGACTGATCATCACTGGTAGAGGCTATATTGGTTACTTAGAGCTATCATGATAAGCTGTGATTAGACGGACGATGTGATGCTAGGTCCGAGTTAATCTGATAAAGGGGTGTGATTGGTGCGATAAAGGGGTGTGATCGGTGTTGTATTTATGTATGTTATTATTTTCAGGGCTGTTATCCCTTGCATAGTTATTACCCTTTTCCTCACCGCAAAATGTTTACAGTATGGGATGTTTACAGTATGGGAGGACCGCGGCATAATATCCCGCGGTATATCCAGCTTGTGTGAATGTGCCATTTGTTACCTGATTAGATTAGAATACTTTACATTTCTGATTCTAAACTGTTTATTACTGCTCAATTGCCTAGATCATGTACCTTGTTACTCTTATGATTATATACATGTCTCTATTCTCTATTGTTGTATATATCATGTGTTATCTGCATATGGTGCCTTGCCAGATCCTTGGATCTGACCCATCTTTGGTGCTTAGGTCCCGACCATGATCCCGTGGACGACGCGTTCTACGAGGCACCTGTAGTTGGTAACTACGGGTGGGGGCCTGCAGACCAGGTGGTCGAGCCGGAAGACGGAGCGCCAGCACAATGGGATTGAGTGCAGTTTGTTTGGATTTTTGAGAGTTTCTATGTAGTGAGATTTGCGTAGATAGTCAGCTTTGTATAATCTTGATAATTACACTTTGAGATTTTATCAGACTTCCGCATTGTTATATTTGACTCATTTACATGTTACTATTGCTTCCGCTATCTTTTCTTACGCTTCCGCATTACAACTGTTGATTACGTCATTGTTTCAAAAGTTTTAAAATTTTGACCTCACTGCGGACTACGATCTTGGAAGTTCTCGGATTTTTCGGGAAGTAGCGCACCAACTTCGGGTACCTTAGCGTTATCTTCGATATTCGGAATTAGGGCGTTACAGGGTCAGCCTTTATTATCATGATAATAATGTGATAGCTATTTTGTTGTAGCAGATCAAGCCAGTGTTAAGGCAGAAGTATAAGTGGTTAAATTCAGAATTTTTCTCTTGAAACAAAATAAATAAAATTTAAAAATAAGTACAAAGTAAAAGATGAAAATATGTAATTAGTTAATTTCAAAATGTGAGCCCCATCATTAGAATGACCATGTGATGAATGATGTGATTAACACAATCTTATGCATTAAAAGTTAAATTGTGAGACATGGTTGGACCCGTGCTACCAAAACGTCACTAAATAGAGTATAAATAAATTTCACTAAAAAATTAAATAAAATAAAAATATATATTAACATGAGATTTAATAGGAACATATCACCATTTGATAAAAAATCTAAAAGCAGTATAATACAATATTAGTAAATGGGTCCCATCTACTTTTATAATCATAAAACAATTAATTTTGGTTAAAAAACTTATGGGGGGCGGCCCAGCACAAGCCACATAAAAAATGGTTCTATTAGCTTTAAATGGTTTGAACTATTCATAAGTGGACCATTGAGAAATGCCATAAATATGTCAAATAAGTCTTAGAAGAAATTCATGACATATCTTCTAAGATTTATTTGATATATTCATGAATTTTCTTAATGGGACCCACCATGAATATGTCAAATAAGTCTTAGAAGATATTGAAGAACAACCTCTTACCTTAGTGGTAAGAGGCGTACGCCAGTTTTTACCTAGCAACCTAGGGTACCTGGGCATGTCACCTTTGCTCACCCAAGGGTTCCCTCACCCCACCCAAGGTCACATTGAGCTCTCTCATCTCACCTGAGGGCTGGGGTCCAACCCCTGTAAGCTTGGTAGAAAAAAATATATAATAGTCTTAGAAATATAGAGGAGAGGTTCGAATTTTAAAGATGACCCAAAACTCAATTAAAATATGGGCTTCACCAATCTTTCATGGTCATGAAGCCCTTAGTTTTAATTAAATGACTTTTATGGGCTGCATATGGCATAAAGGATTGGTCAATTAGTTTTGATCATCTTGAAATTTTTATAAGTGGGCCCCATTAAGGAGTATCATGAATTTGTTATTGACTGTTAGGTGATGAGAATTTTACGTGGCCTATTTATCTTGATTTGTTTGGATTTTTTCCAACTAGGTGCAAACATGGTAATCTATGCAACGTTGTTGTGATGGAATCATTGAAATGAGCCCCACATAAAACTATAGACATGGCAAGAGTAGGCCCTACAATCACAAGATTGCTAGTTTTTTTTTTTTTTTTTTTCCGTATCAAAGTGAGAATAGATAAGAGAGGATAGATAGATTTGAAGAGATTTAATATGAACATAAGATAAGAGATTCATTGGTGAGGAAGAAATTTTCAAAGTAAAAAAACCTCAATTTTGGGTGATGGAGTATTGGAGAATTTGAGTTAGTTTCGTGAGATTATATTAGAAGGGTAATTTCGGAATATAGCATCGTAAAAAGTTTGAGAATGCACTACGTGTTGATCCCTCACGAAAAGGCTATTGCTTTAATAAATATAACTAGTGCTTCAGAGCTCGCGTCCAACGAGAGCCTTTAATTCATAGTGGGAAAACCCAACTTAAGTTAAAAGTAAACACCGAGTACATAAACAAACTCTATTAAAAATAATTATATATAAAATTCAAAATTAGTCATCATCTTTTGGAGAACCCCATATACCTTTATCCCTTCCCATTAATGGGGCATGGATATTGGACTGAGAGATAGGTTAGTCGAAAGTAAATTTAAATATAAATAGGAACAAATTGATTTTCAAATGCAACTGGGAGGCATGCTTATTTTAAAGAGGCAAATTTATTTTCATATTTGACTTGATTTTTAGCCGAAGTGGGTCAAAAAGAGGAAGTTGCATGAGATAAGAATAATCATATTTACACTAGGATTGTGGGCCAACCCCTAGAGACTCTCTCAAAATCCTTCTAATCCTAATCCAACTTGGACCCCACACTACTAATCCTCAAAACCTTGCAAGCCAAGTCATCAAAAAAATAGAAAAGGACCCCAAAAAGAGCATGGACGTCCATACACCATTCCCCCACTCCCTTGGACGACCATCAACATTAATCTCCTCCTTTTCCATTATTTTTTCTTCATCTCTTCCTCTCCCATCAATATTTCATCCAAGGCTTTCCCTAAGACACACCACCACTTAGATTTTTATGCCGTCGCGCCGCGGTTGTTGCTACCGTCGCTCCACCATTGGACCAGCCATTCATCATATTTCCTTGCTTGGATTTCAGACCGCGAAATGAGAGCCGGTTGGATCGCCATTCTAGACCACGAGTCCCTCTCCTCCGTTTAGTGTTTCATGTGTCTAGGGTAAGGTTATGAACTTTATTTTGATTCAAATAATTTTGTAATGATTATTTGCTTGTAATGGGTTTTTCATTGATAAATCAAGTTTATGAGGCCTTGGTCTTCACTAATGGGTCAACATCGAATTTTTTTGCGTAGTGACAGTGCACACTTGGTGCGGTGGTCTTGATTTTTCTTGATGGCATTTAGCAAAGTAACTATTGCAAAGTTTTAGAATTAAAATCTAATTTTTTTTATTCCCTGATTTTATTTTATTTTATTTTTATTTTATGCATCTTAACAATTATTGCAATTGGTTGGATTAACAAATCTTTTGGTAGATGCAGTAGTTAGATTAGATTTCTATATTAGGATTTTATTTTCTTTGGTTGTAATTAATTTTTCAGACTTGTAATTAATTGTTAATCTAAGTAGGACAAATGATTTGTATAGATTTTTTTTAGGCTAAAACTAGTTTTTCAATAAGACAGGTTTTCCGATAAATAACTCCCCATGGATCGACCTTGGATTTCACCGAGTTATTACTACAATCGCGGCCTTGCACTTGGGGCTACGATCACTAGTATTATGTTATTGTTCTTTAAAGTTATAGTTACTATCCAAGTTTGTCGTCAGATTTACTACTAGAACTTGATTGACGCAAGTTTCTACCATCTTAACAATTCTTGTGCTTTTATTTTATTTTGTTTTATTTCAATTTATCTTTGCATTCTTTGAACATAAAAAAATGGGTGCTGGGTTTTAACAGATTACATAGTATATGGGGTTTTCTATGTCTAATTTTATCTTTCATTTTCTTTCCTTAGATTAATGCACATGTGTTGCTAGTAATATTTGATCCAATAGATATGTCTTATTAGTTTTCAATTTTTTTTCGATCTCTGCTTCATTATGTTTCTTCTAATAGTTTTTATTTGCAGCGGTGATGTTGCCATGAGAAAGAATGCCCAATGAAGAGGTATAAATTTGACACAAGATACAAAAGTGAAAATGCATTCAAAAGAAATTTCATAAAACAAAATAGAATTAGTACTAAATGCATTTAATATTTTTCTTTAAGATGATGGCTGAAATCTTAAAATTCTTAAATTCTTAGTATGCCATGTCGTTTTACGTGTGTGGAGTCTCATTAGATTCAACCAAATGATAATCTTGGAATAACATGGACTCGAGCATTCATCTCTTCTTTACATTGTGTACCGTTCTCTAATTCTTATCTTTTATTCCACTTAGTCAAAATTCTATTACCAATGTATTTGAATCTTTGGGTATTTTGGGGTCCCATGGATTTATTTATTTCAAATAAATATATTTTATATGAGTTTTCATTTCTATTTTACATTTTTTTGATGCTTTATGCATTTTTTTCTTTTTTATGGGCCCATTTTATTATTATTTTTAACTTTTATAGGTTCTTTTGATTCTTTTGGTGATGAGCACTTTTTATGGATTTGTTGTTTTCATCCTTTTTGTTTTCTTTTGTCTTTAATTTTTGGTGGATTCTTATATGTTTCTCTATTTCTTCTAAATTTCTTTTATTGTTGGATTATATACTTTCTTTATGTTTTTATTTTATTTTTTCAGTTATGATGGTTTTTTTTTTTTTAAGTTTTCCTTACGATGGGTTTCAATGGATTTGTGGGTTTCTTTTTAATTTCTCTTATTGATATTGATTTTTTATTTTGGTTATTGGGCTCTCTTGAGTTTATTTGTTTTATTGTTGATGGGTTTTTATGGATATGTATTTATTTATTTCCTTTTTGGCTTAGATTTTTGGTTTTTGGTTACTGGGTTCTTATGCGTTTTGTTTGTTCCTTGTAAATTACATTTACCATTGGATTGTTTATGGATTCTCATTTCTATACATTTTTTGTCTATGGACTTTTATGTTTATTTTGTATTTTGTGGTGTTCTATCAATTTTTTTTATTTAGTTTATTTTTCTATTATCAAAAGAATGTCTGAAGTAAAATACTTAACTAATTTCAAACAAATTAAAGTGGTCTCATTTTAAAATTAACCAATTCTATGTTTTTTCATTATTATGTATTTTAATTTTGATTGCAATTTTTACCATCTCAATATAAACTAAACTAAATATTATTTAAAAATTATATTCTTTTTAATATTATAAATTACATTGCCCGTGTTAAGCACAGGCATGTTTTGCTAGTATCATCTAAGTATAAATAAAAAATTGAATAATGTATGTCTTATTATAATCCCTAATCAAACTTGAATCCTCTATGCTGAACTTATTTTATGCCAGTTTCGTCAAATGTAGGGATGAGTAACGCATATGTTCATGTGAAGTAAATGAAGAATGTCATTTGTGAAATAGATGGAGCACGTGCTCTACAAGATGGGTACTCAATTCGAAAAAAATCTATATATCTACAAATCCTAATTTTAGAAAATACATCAAAACATGTGTTAAAATCTACATCCATGCCAAGTCTCCTCTCCCTCCACTATCCTCTCTCTAAACTAACTGACCTGTATAACTTCCTAAAAAAAAAAAACTAACTTCCCACTTCGTAACTGCTCTCCTATCTTGTAACACCCTGTCCTGAGTTAATCAAGATTAACTTTGATTAATCAGGATTAAAGCTAATTGAATGTGCTTTAAGGAATTAATGTGGCTTAATGGCCAAATTGAATTGGAATTGTCTCAAATGAGCAATTTGAGCTAAATGATAAGGTAATGAATGAATTAAATTGCTTTTAGGCTTAGATTGAGGGATACGAGGACTTTTTCGTAAATACGAATTTTCGGGTATTTCGTCGAATATGGAAACTCTTGATACCCACACGTGTATCTCGAGTAGTACGCTAACTTCCGTAACTGTAGCGGTTCCATTCAGTGTGAATTGGTTAAAATGACCCTTCATTTGACTTGAATTGTAATTTGTGGAATAGAGAGGGATTTAATTGCAAAAATGGGCTTATAAGATTGAGATGAACTCCTTTGAGTTCATTCTCATTCACAGCACAACTCTCTCTCTCTCTCTTTCTCTCTCTTTCTTATTTCTTCCAATCTCTCTCCATCAAGTGGATTTTGGAAGCTTGGCAAGTGAATTGAAGATGATTCTTCATCTTCATCATCTTCTCCATCTCCTTCCTTATTTTCTTTAAGTTGGAAGCTTGAGAAAAGGCTTAAGAATTCCTTTAAGAGACTACAAGTAAGTTTTATAAGTTGGATCCAGCACTTCCAGGTTCTATTCATTGAGTTAGAGTGGTTTTTGGTGCAAGGAACTCATAAGAGTTCTATCTTGTGGATTGATTTTTGGTTTAGGTTCAAGAGAGGGTTTCAAGTTCAGGATTTTTACCTCAAATTCAAGCTAGAACAAGAGATTCTTGCTAATTAATCTCCAAACAAGGCAAGTGTACTCAATTCTATTGATTTCGTGTGTTAATAGACTTATTGGAACTCAAAGAGTTCATTCCCAGAATTTTCCAGTTCAGAATTTCTGAACTTCTGGGAGCAATTCGGTCAGTCGACCGACGCTTTCTAGGCTGAATCTCACCGGAGATTTCAGTTTCTGTACAGCTGACCGAACTGAGTTCGGTCAGCCGACATTGAAGCTCGGTCGACCGACAGTCGACCGACCTAGTTGATTGAGCCTGCCTAGGCTCTCATTCAGCTCTCTGGAATTGGAACCGAGGGGTGACTGAACCGAACTCGGCTAACTGACACTGTGACCTCAGTCGACCGACACCTGACCGACGAGGTGACCGAGTTTCCTTAAGAGAAATGTCAGGTTTTGTATCGGTAAACTAAGCTTCTGGAAAGCCGGCCGATAGAGTTCGGTCAGCCAAATTCCAGAGTTCGGTCAACCAACAGGTGACCGACAAGGTGACCGACATTATAGAGGTTTCAGAATTTATTTCTGATATTTCATAAACCTTCACGGGTGTTAGCTAGGGTTATGTGAATGTAAATTTCACTAAAAAGTGATGTCATCTAGAATAACACATACATTACATAACGAACGTTTCACCCGAATGTTGTTTTAGGAAAATTTAATTGTTTCAGACTTGAGTTGGCTTGTCCTCTCACGTCCAATACTGTTATGCTTCTTGTTGAGCTACCATTGAATAATGTATCGAATTAATGAAATGAAATACATGAAATGAAAGGAAATGAACTAAAATGAATGAACCACTGTAATGAATTAAAAAATAAGTCTGCTGCAGTAGATGGTGCGTTCCGAAGCTTCGTGGGATCGGTGATCTCTGATCAAGATACTGGTGCACCCACACTTTTGAAAAGTCACTTAATAAGTGTATAATATGAAATGAAATGAGTTCTTCTTAAGGCTGGGTCATGAATGGTGTGCCCTTCCACCCATGCCATTGAGGACAATGAAAAGTCACTTGTTAAAGTGTACATAATGATATTGAATGCTTCCTTCAGGGAAGAACTACATGAATGAACAAATGAAATTGTAATGATTTATTGATTTGATTTGAATTGTTTAGAATTGCTAAACAAACTGTTATCATAGAATTGTGTATACATTGTTGAACCGTCGTGTTCACAGTGTTATTGATGACATTACATGCCAGTTTGCCCGTTCCGATAATGCAGAGACCGCGCCGCCAGCGGAGGAGGCCAATCCGGTTCCTCCAGGAGGATTAAACGAGTGGACGTAGAGCGGAGGACAATTATTTTGAACATTTTGAAATGTTTTGGACATAGATTCATTTTGATGTGAATAGTAGTCACTTGCATTGTATTTGAATATGCAGGGTTGACTCGAACTCGATAGGGAATGAAAGGTGTAATTAAACTTTACTCTTATGTAAAGAACTTGTACAGGTTAAAGTTGATTGTCAATGTATTTATAAATTTCCGCAAAATATACATTTGGCAGGTATGATTGTAAGATCCCTTGTGAATTTCGTATTAACTTCAGTAATGCGAGATTTACGGGAGTAAGTATGTGGTCGCGACTCGGGGTTTGGCCATGGTAATCCTAATCTTGGGCCCGGGTCGTGACATAAGAGTCAGTCAATCGAACTCAGGTTCGGTTCCAAATCCAAAAAGCAGTTTTTAGCCTCTGGTAGGGTTCGGTTAAGGTTGGTTAACCGAACATTGGAGTTCGGATAACCGAAGGTGAACCGACAAATAACCGAGTTGAAGCAGAATGTTCCGGAATTTTTTATTTATGCATTGGATGAGCCATCTGAAGTTCGGTCAGGGTTCGGTCAACTAAACTCAGCCTCGGTTCCAATTCCAGAGAGCAGGTTTAGCTTTATGTCAGTGTTCGGTCAACTGAACTCAAGGTTCGGTTAACCTAATAGTGGAGCTCGATTAACCGAATGTCGACCGAAGGTTAACCGACATGAGCAATTCGTCTGTTTATTTGGGGATGAAACTGATAACTTAGGTTTGGACCTTAGGTGTTGGAAACCATGAATCTACCCTCACATGACCATTTTGTTAAGATTAAAATCGTAGCACGTGGCTTGGTGTGCTTCGATAGGTTGTCTAGGTATTCGTGTATTGAACATGGGGTAACCGAATGCATATGGAACTGAATCAATGGATGCATAACATGATTGTACACCAAAGGACTTTCTTAGAAGCATCGTTGATCCAATTCCACACGTACTCCGTTAGAACATGTCGGATATAAGGATGGCACCACTTGCCTAGGTTTGGTTTGTAATTCCTCATTGACTTATGAATCGTATCCGTTGTTATCATCCTTGTACACTCTCTTGCATAAAACACTTAATTAATTATGAAACATAAATCCTTGTAGAACTAGAACTTGGACCTAATTTAGGGTGTACCGTATGAACCGTGTGTCATGAATTGATAAACATGACTGGCTAGCACGTAAGGGATTATCTTGTGGTTAATTTGTCTTGTATTATCTTGAATGAGATAATCCCTAAGAACATGTCTTGTTTGTTGAACTAGCCAGACTTACTTGTCTTGGTCTTCTCTTGCGTCAACACTACTTCAATATCATTTACATGTCATGGCCAACTGCAGTTTGGGGATTTATTGATGGGTCGGTTACTCGGACATCGAAGTGGGCAGTAAGCTTTGGACGACGTCCTTGGACCTTGCTACTATTCCGAGGATGGGGAGTTAGAGTCCCCCTGGGGCCGGACTTTGGTATCAGTAGTCCAGATTGGATTGTTACTGGTACCCCGGGAGATGGCTTGGACATCCTCGGAGTCTCCTTCTTGATACTTGCATTGTATTGCATGGATAGTGGTGATTGTTTGAAAGAGGTGGTGTTTGTTTGTCACTTTGTGATTGTGTCTGTGTCTCTCTTTCCTCAATTTCTCAATGGGAGCTGATACCGAGAGATTTTTCAAATGTTAGGATGATCGAGATGTTGATGTTTCATTGAAAATGAGTGAATGATGAATATTTATTTATGAGTGGAATTTCCACAGCTGACCTAACTTAAAAGCACCTCCTTTTGAGTTGTTATGATTGGGCCCATGTTTAATTAAACTAATTTATTCACCTTACTCAGAATTAGTACCACTCCTTCTTAGCCATGTATTAATGAAAGACTTGCATGGCCATCAATCTCTTGATCATAATGTTTTCATGGGTCAATGCACTCAAAGCCAAGGCAGTTACAAAAATGGAAATAAAAAGAATACTACTTCTGGTGGTGGCACTAAAGGTTCCATTCAAGGGAACCAATTCAAAAATCAAGGGTCCTTTTCATCCAAGGGTCGTGGCTTTACACAAGCTGGCCAGCAAGGATCTCGCAATGACAATTCACACGAAGGTCGCTTTCCTAGTCGTAACTGCGACTAGGACAGTATTCAACAAACAAGCGAGAAAGGTGCTGTTTGTCAGATATGCAAGAAACTGAACCACACTGCCATGCACTGCTGGCACAGGTTCAATCAGACCTATCAATCCGATGAAATTCCTCAAGCTCTGGCAACTATGACACTTCAAGATAGTTTAAATGCAATATGGTTCCCAGACACTGGGGCCTCTGCTCAAGTCACATTAGATCCAGGTAAACTTCACTCCTTGACTCATTATTTTGGACCAAAAAAACTAATGGTTGGAAATGGCGAAGTCTTAGATATTACACATATTGGATCGACATCCATTGACATTGGTCAACATAAGTTGCCATTAAATAATGTGTTGGTGGCTCCCGATATTAAGAGGAATTTATTGTCTGTTAGTCAAATGACATCTGGCTTCCCTTATGTATTTCAATTTTCATTGGATGGATTTGTCATAAAGGACAGGGAATCCCAAGTGGTGATTGCAACAGGGAATAGTCATCAGTTTAAATTACAAGATTACGGTTCCTTAAGAACTTTTGGGTGTCGTTGTTTCCCATACCTTCGAGATTACGCACATAACGAGTTTGATCCTCGATCCCTTCTGTGTGTTTTCATGGGATATAGTCATCAGTTTAAAGGGGTATCGGTGCTTTTATCCCCCTACCGATCGGATGTATGTATCTCGCCATGTGGTATTCGATGAGAACAAGTTTCCCTTTAAAGATCCAGGCTCACTATTCTCATCTATTGATGTTTTCAGTGACATAACTACATTCAATGAGTGGATATCAGGTGACGCTGAACTAGAATCTTAGAGCCAGACCACTACATTTCAAGGTGATGCTAAAACATCTAGCTCTGCTTCTGCTGCAACTACTCATCCAGTTCAGTTTCAAGTGTCACCTTGCGATACCAACACTCGGGATCAGGAATCCACTGATGAACTTCAACTAAGAATTTCTTACGGAGTCCAAATGTTGAATTCGTTACCAGTTCATTGTCCAATTGCTATGAGCAGTGACCATGATGACCCACGTGTTGATGTGTGCACTCACCTATCGCCTATGGGACCTACACAACACTCACCTATTACTGACTCCCCATCAGCACATTCTACAAAATGTGATAACGCATGTGATGTTGCTCATGTTGATGTTGATCACGTTGTTGATATTGCCAGCACACCAACACATGGTGCCCATGTTGGTAATACACCAACACATGTTGATCTGCATGATGGGCCATGTGTTAATGGAATCCTTCCATCTACTGCACCTGGTCTTGATGAATTGTAACACCCCATCCCGAGTTAATCAAAATTAACTCTAATTAATCGGGATTAATGCTAATTGAATGTGTTTTAAGAAATTAATGTGGCTTAATGGCCAAATTGAATTGAAAATGTCTCAAATGATTAATTTGAGCATAATGAAAGGGTTATTAAATGATTGAAATGATTTTAGATTTAGATTGAGGGATACGAGGACTTTTTTGTAAATACGAATTTTCGCGTATTTCGTCAAATACGGAAACTCTTGATACCCGCACGTGTATCTCGAGTAATACGTTAACTTTTGTAATTGTAGCGATTCCATTCGACGTGAAGTGGATCAAATGACCCTTCATTTGACTCAATATGTAAATAATGGAAATGAGATGGGGTTAAGTGCAAAAATGGGCTTATAACAAGATGATGATGAACTTTGGGTTCATCCATTCACTCCAGCAGCCGGCCATCTCTCTCTCTCTCTCTGTTTTCTCATTTTCTTGCTTCCTTCCATTCTCAATCAAAGAGTGGAGATTTGTGGGTGATTTTAAAGAAAACTCATCTTCTTCATCTTCTCCACCTTCTTCCTTGTTTTCATTGAAGTTAAAGCTTGAGAAGATCTCAAGAAGTCCTTCAAGAGACTACAAGTAAGTGAATTAGGTTGCTTATAGCATTTCTCAATTCTCCTTGATGATTTGGGATGGTTTCTTGTATAAGAAACTCATTGGAGTTCCATTTGTGGATTGATTTTGATTTAGGTTCAAAAGAGGGTTTTGATTGGGAATTTCATCTCAAATTCAAGTTAGTTAAGGAGGTTCTTATGGATTAGTCTCCAAACAAGGCAAGTGTACTCAATTCTCATGTTGAATGATGTAAATAGGCTTGTTTGAACTCAAGGAGTTCAGTTCCAGAAATTACAGTTCAGAAATTTTCTGAACTTCTAAAGCAGTTCGGTCAGCCTATGACACCTGACCGACGCTTTCTGGGCTGAATCTCGCAGGAGATTGCAGTTTCTGGAAAGCTTGCCGAACTGGGTTCGGTCAGCCGATGTTGCAACTCGGTCGACTGACAGGTGACCGAGCTGCCAGACCGAGTTGTCTGAGATCTCTTTTGAGCTCTCTGGAATTGGAATCGAGAGGTTAACCAAACCGAGCTCAGTTAACCGACATTGTGACCTCGGTCGACCGACAACTGACCGAGTTCCTTGGGAGAAATGTTAGAATTTGTATCAGGGAGACTGAGCTTCTGGAAAGCCGATCGACAGAGCTCGGTCAGCTGAAATCCAGAGCTCGGTCAGCCGACAAGTGACCGATAAGGTGACCGAACTTGGTAAAGTTGCAGATTGAATTATGCTTTCTCAGAATAGAAGCCTATTGGCTAAGGCTAGTGTTCACGGTATTTTCCTAAACCTTCATGGGTGTTAGTTAAGGTTATGTGACTGTAAATTTCACTAAAAAGTGATGTCATCTAGAATAACACATACATTACATAACGAACGTTTCACCCGAATGTTGTTTTAGGAAAATTCAATTATTTCTGACTTGAGTTGGCTTGTCCTCTCACGTCTAATACTGTAATGCTCCTTGTTGAGCTACCATTGAATAATGCATCGAATTAATGAAGTGAAGTGAAATGAAATAAATGAACCAATGCAATGAATTAAAGAACATGTCTACTGCAGTAGATGGAGCGTTCCG
Organism: Persea americana; assembly: GCA_029852735.1. Lineage (NCBI taxonomy): Eukaryota > Viridiplantae > Streptophyta > Magnoliopsida > Laurales > Lauraceae > Persea > Persea americana. Next base: position 15,947,640 of record CM056820.1, on the reverse strand, counting down.
GAGCTCCGTGGTGATGCCGGTGATCTCTGATCAAGGCACTGGTAAATCTTACACAGTTGAAAAGTCACTTAATAAAGTGTATAATACGGCATTGAAATTGAAACGAGTCATTCTTAAGGCTGGGTCATGAATGGTGTGCCCTTCTGCCTATGCCATAGAGGACAATGAAAAGTCACTTGATAAAGTGTACGTAATGAATTGAATGTTTCCTTCAGGGAAGAACTAAATAAATGAATAATTGGCTATTGAATTGATTTGAATTGTTTAGAATTGCTAAACAAATTATTATCATAGAATTGTGTATACATTGTTGAACCATCGTGTTTACAGTGTTATTGATGATATTACAGGCCAAGTTGCCCGTCCCGATGATACAGCGGTCGCGCCACCAGCGGAGGAGACCAATCAGGTTCCTCCAAGAGGACTAAACGAGTGGACGTAGAGCGGAGGGCAATGATGTTAGAATGTTTTGAAATATTTTGAGTATAGATTCATTTTGGATGTAAATAGTAGTCACCTACATTGTATTTGAATATGCAGGTTAACTTGAACTTAATTAGGAAATGAAATGTGTAAGTAAACTTTACTTTTATATGAAGTACTTGTACGGTTTAAATTAATTGTCAATGTATTTATATATTTCCGCAAAATGTACATTTGACAAGTATGATTGTAAGATCCCTTGTGAATTTCGTATTGACTTCGGTAATGCAAAATTTACGGGAGTAAGTATGAGGATCGCGACTCGAGGTTTGGCCGTAGTAATCCTAATCTCGGGCCCGGGTCATGACATGAATCAACAAGTACTACCCAAAGCTATGATGACCCACATGATGATGCTTCACCTAATGACGGACATAACCTACATGTATCTACTGAGCACAATGAAAACACAATCCACCTACCTCCTGCCCAACTTGCAGCATTAACCACTTTACATCCTATGGTCATTCAGTCTTAGGTTGGCACTGTGAAGCCCAACCCAAAGTACCTGTACTTAGCAGAAATTATCCCGACTAAGGCAAAATCAGTTAAATCAGCATTGCGGCATCCGGGTTGGCTTTAAGCTATGGAAGAAGAACTTCCTACGCATCGGAAAAATACCACTGGGGAGCTAGTTCCTCGCTCTCCCCATATGAATATTGTTGGTTGCAAATGGGTCTTTAAGACCAAATTATGCTCAGATGGCACCCTTGAGCACTTAAAAGCACGTCTTGTTGCAAAGGGGTTCAATTAAATTCTTGGTGTTGATTTTACTGAAACCTTTTCACCTGTGGCCAAGCCAGCCACTATTCGAGTTGTTCTTATAATTGCATTAGCTCACAAGTGGAATATCTGTTAGTTAGATGTTAAAAATGCCTTTCTCCATGGCCACCTCAGCATCCCTGTGTACAGGGAACAACCACCTGGTTTTAAGGACGTCGATCGGCCCGATCATGTGTGTCACCTCAAACGGGCCTTATATGGACTTCGGCAAGCCCCGCGTGCATGGTATGACAGTTTTAGTATGTATGTTCTATCTCTTGGGTTCATTTGCAGTGTTGCAAACTCCTCTTTATTTGTTTGTCAGAGTCGTCATGGCATCATATTGCTCCTTTTGTATGTTGATGACATTATACTCACCGGTGACAATCCTACATTTTTGCATCGATTCATTGCCCTTTTAGGCCATGAATTTCCCATGAAAGATCTTGGTCCCCTGCACTACTTCCTTGGAGTTGAAGTACATTATTTTGATGGTGGGATCTTCCTTAATCAAGCCAAATATTCCTCTGATTTGCTCCAACGGACCCACATGACTGGGTGTAACTCCATTGCCACTCCTATGGCATCTAAATTACACCCCCACCTTGTGAGGATGATCTCTTACCTGACCCGCATTTTTATCAGAGTATTGTAGGTGGGCTTCAATATTTGACATTTACACGGCCCGATATTGCATTTAGTGTCAATCATGTTTGCCAATACATGCATCGGTCCACGAACTTCCATTTCAAGCTCGTGAAAAGAATCCTTCGATATGTACAAGGGACCTCTTCTCATGGGATCCGCCTAATTGCTCATAATCCACTTACTCTTCACGGGTTTTTAGATGCAGATTGAGCAGGATGTCCGGTTACTCGATGGTCTACCACCGAGTACTGTACATTTTTGGGTGGTAATTGTATTTCTTGGAGTGCCAAGAAGCAACCCACTGTAGCACGATCAAGCATAGAGGCTGAATACAGGGCTATGGCTTCAACGACCGCGGAACTTACTTGGCTCATGTTTCTATTGTGGGATATCGGGCTCTACTTGTGTCAGACCCCAACCCAGGATTTAGCTCGATTAGTGATAATTAAGTGAGTGTTTAGTTTTAAGAGGGTTTAGAGTTCGTTGGGTTAGAATATGGTTACATTTAGCCTTGGAATTAGCTTTGGGAATTTTGAGAGCGTTGGCTTTAGTCAGACACGCTCAGAGATGCCCTGAGTGTACGGTGAGCATGGGAGGATGATTTTGGATTTTCGATTTAAATTATGATTTTTATTTATTTTGAATGGTTTTATGATTTCCTACAACTTTCGTATTTAGTCTGTCCTCTTTCGAAGCCCATAAACATGTGTTTTGGCCAAAAAAGGGTAAAAATTTCTTTTTACACCCAAACCTGGACAGAATTTTCGAAATCTCAAAAATATGTCAAAAGTATACTTTTTGGAAACTAGATTTTTCGAAGATCATTTTGTTCTTCTTCGTCGATTTCATCCGTGGACCGTAAGTTGATGTTCCAGTCATCTCAAGTTTTAGACTCTGTGGGGCCCACTAACTACTTCACTTATGTCTTCTCCCTCACTCACCTACGTTTAAAAATATGGGAAAACTCCTGCAACTGCTCTCAAGAAGCTCAGCTGAAAGGAGAACTCCTTCTCCCTCATCTTTTCACATTGCATGCCATAGCTAGAGAGCTTCAATGAAAATATGAAGATATCTTCTTCTTCCCCTCATCCCAAACTTCCTATATCTACCATTTACTTGGTGTTTCCTATTGGATAAAGCCTTCTTCTTCCTCATTTCTTCTTGTTTGGCTAGCTATAGGTAAGGGCTTTCTTCCATGTTAATGGAGTTTTCCTAGCTCCTAAGGATGATGTTTTTCATACATGCAACACCCAATTCGAAAATGGGTCTTTGTTTTCAAAATTTGGTTGGATTTTTAGGTTGTTTCCATGGGATTTTTGTAGATTTCGTGGCTCAGCTTGGGTTGGACCTTTGAGGAGGTTTGATTTGCATTTTGTTGGATCAAGGCAAGTGATCTTTTTAGATTCATAATGCATGTTAAGTGTTTGTCTCCAACTACTAGTTTTGTAATGGCTTGATGTTAACAAGGTTGGTGTAATGAAATTTATTTGTAAGCTTTCATGCACGTAGTTTTAGTATTGAATTGGAATCCCTATTTTATGTTGATAAGATGATTCATGTCTTTGCTCAAATCTCAGCTTTGTTTGAAATGGGTTGTTTGGTGTTTGTTGGCTTGGAGAATGGAGGAGTTTGAAATGTGAATTGTTTGAATGGGATTTGATTGATGCAATGGGATGTAGAAATGTTTAAATTTTACATGAGAAAGATTGGAAATGTTGCAAGCCTTATAAGGGAATGGAAGAGAGAAGGAGCCAAAAGATTTCAAGAAGAATGGACTTTCTGTACTGGACGGGATCAGGCAAGGGCTCGTCCACTCGAGCGAGTAAGCTTCTGTATGAATGGGATGCTACCAGAAACCGGCCAGCTTGAGCGGATACTGGGTGAGCTCGAGCGAATTAGCTTCTAGATGCATTCGCTCGAGCGAATCCTGGGTAAGCTCGAGCGAACTAGGTTCTAGATGTGTCCATTCGAGCGGACTGTTCATCGCTCGAGCGAACCTGATGCTGCCCTACAGTATTGATTGAAGGAGAAAAATGGGAGTTTTGAGAGGGTTTTTAGAAGGATGAAAACCAGACTATGTTAAGTGAGCTTTAGCTTGATATTGTGCATTTGAAACTTAAAAATATCTAATAACTTCAGGCACCAAACGATCTCTAAACACCGATAGTTTGGGTTTCAAGTACACGGTGATCAAATGAAGGTTCTTAGCATGGGCGTCACTAGTTTGTTTGGAAATCGCAATTTTTGACACGTTGAATATCATTTCACACTTGTTTCGTCTTGCGAGTTTAGTTTCGTTTTGAATTGTTTCAAGAATGTATAATGGGGATCACTTCTTCAGCTTCATGTCATTATAGCTTATGCTATTTTTGCAAATTTTGCTTTGTTTTGTTTTGATAAGTGTATTCCTCTACTTTCGATAAGCTTTGTATAAGTATTATTATGTTTTGTGCATTCATGATCTCCGTTGAATACCACTGAACTTGGACTGCCCTTCCAGTCTGATCTACTAGCTAGGGGGTCCATAAACATATGGATTATCTGTTGATTAGTTGTGTATTTATATACATCTTTGCTTTGTTCCGATTCCGCGACCGGCTTTCCTGCGCACCTAGTGTGGCTCGGGCCTTTGCTTTGCTTCGCTTTGCTTTACTTTGTCTTTACTTGCTCTTGTCATCATGTATGACGAAGAAAGGATGAGCTCAATGTGGATTTACGAATCATGATGTTTTTCCTGTAATCATGCTAGTTTTGTATTGCATATTGTTCAAGTACTGTTTCAAATTCATTAAGTGGTTTTTAAGCATGGTTTATTTTTTATTTTAAAATAAATTATATTTATGTCTAAATTGATCACCTGTCAGACCGTCGTGTCTGATCTATTTGTTTTGCTGCTCAGGTGCAGGCGCAAATGCCTTTGAGGAGGAGCGCTAGGAGGAGGCTGTTGATCTACCCCTAGCCCGCGAGTGGCAACCCGACGACGTTATCTAGATGTCGGGTGGGGACTTGAGTTGCAATGCACTTGGCTTGGGACTCATTTTGGTTTCTTTTGGGATGTATTGGCCTTTGTTGGCCTTTTTTATTTTGGTATGTCAACTTTAATCCAACATACTTTTGTTAACTTGAAACTTGAACTTACTTGGGAAATGCCATGTTTATATTTTCCCCTCTAAATATATGTCTCGATGATGATTTATTTGACCTATGCCTTGGGAAATCCTTACGAGATTATTTTGATACGTATTAATATGCAAGTTTGTTATTGTACAATGTGTTTTGTTTGGATGAGATTTGCTACACGCTTTCGCAAACTATTGTTCGTGTGAGTCCCGTGTTTGTTTTGGAATCCTCACCGCGGAAACCCGTGGGAACTTCAGTCGCGGGCCTAGGTCCGGGGTCTCGGTCAGGGATCGCGACAACTTGGACCCCTATACTATTTTGTGATAATATTTCGACTCTCTATCTCACTATCAATCTAATGTTTCATGCTCGTATGAAGCACATCGAGATTGATTACCGCTTTGTTCGGGAGAAAGTTGCTTTGGGATCTCCTATCACTCGCTTTGTCACATCTAGCAATCAACTAGCTAACATATTCACTAAAGCTCTCCCTCGAAGTCAATTTGTGCTGATCCGTAACAAACTGGGCCTTTGGCCTCCTCCCCGACCCAGTTTGAGGGGGCGTGTAGAAGCAGCCACATCATCTGTTGATGACCCACATACTGTGGCCCACATGCACATGGTGAATGATAGCTCACCTAATGAAATGAAGTTGATCTTCCAAGACTTATCCTTCCATCTCTTTTCAGATTTCAAACTTCTTTTTTCAAATATTCATACTTGCAGTCAAATATTGCCACATGGAACTAGTTCCAACAAAGTTGGAAACTAATCTCCAAACAGTTGTAAACAAATCTCTATAAAAGGATGTGAAATGAAATCACACAACTCACGTTCTAGAGTTTTTTTTATTTCAAAAATTGTTTTTTAACAACCTGACAAAACTAGGCCCACCTCTAGAATTACTGTTCACCTCATCACTACCACTACCTCTACCTCTTCATATATGGAACCTCTACTCGCTTGAAAAATATGTGTAGGGAGTTCAGGAAGCGAATAGCACGACAGCATGTCAGGAGTAACAACTTTTGGAACAGCATGCAGAATGAAGAACACTCAACTTTTGGTTCATGTTCACGGTTGTATCACTGAATATATATGGATTTCAAATTGTAAAAGACCGTGGAAACACGAGTCACAAAAATTGACCTTTTGTATCCAAGTCCCTTTTAAGATAATATAATATCATCCTTTTCTGCACAAAAAAAAATAAAAATACAAAGGCTAAGACTATCAAAATGACTTCATATTATATGAGGACCAAAAACCAAAGGCTTTGAATGACTTAATATTACATATTACTTAATTCATATTTAAGTCTTTCAATAGTCATGTACTGTAACACCCTGTTCCGAGTTAATCAAGATTAACTCTAATTAATCAGGATTAATGCTAATTGAATGTGTTTTAAAGAATTAATGTGGCTTAAGGGCCAAATTGAATTGAAATTGTCTCAAATGAGCACTTTGAGCTTAATGCTGAGGTAATGAATGCATTGAATTTCTTTTAGACTTAGATTGAGGGATACAAGGACTTTTTCGTAAATACGCAATTCTGCGTATTTCGTTGAATACGGAAACTCGTGATACCCGCACGTGTATCTCGAGTAGTACGTTAACTTCCGTAACTGTAGCGACTCCATTCGACGTGAATTGGTTCAAATGACCCTTCATTTGACTCAATATGTAAATAATGGAATTAAGGGGGGGTTCAATGCAAAATGTGGCTTATAAGATTGAGATGAACTCCTTTGAGTTCATTCTCATTTCCAGCACAACTCTCTCTCTTTCTCTTTTGTTCTTTTTCATTCTCTCTCCCGTTTGCTATCAAGAGTGGAGATTTCTGGGGGATTTTGAAGGATCCTTCATCTTCATCATCTTCTCTATCTCCTTCTCTTGTTTTCTTGAAGTTGGAAGCTTGAGAAAAAGTTCAAGAATTTCTTTAAGAGACTACAAGTAAGTGATTTAGATTGCTTATAGAGTTTCTCAGCTCTTCTTAGTGATTTGGAATGGTTTCTAGTGCAAAGAACTCATTGGAGTTCCATTTATGGATTGAATTGATTTTAGGTTCAAAAGAGGGTTTGGCTTGAGGATTTCATCTCAAATTCAAGCTAACAAAGGAGGTTCTTGTGAATTAATCTCCAAACAAGGCAAGTGTACTCACTTCTATGGATTTTATATGTTAATAGACTTATTGGAACTCAAGGAGTTCAATCCCAAAAATTTTTCCAGTTCAGAATTTCTGAACTTTTGGGAGCAGTTCGGTCAGCCGACAACCTGACTGACAGCCTGACTGACGCTTTCTGGGCTGAATCTCGCAGGAGATTTCAGTTTCTGTAAAGCTCCGACATTGAAGCTCGGTCGACCGACCTAGCTGACCGAGCCTGCCTGGGCTCTCATTCAGCTCTCCGGAATAGGAACCGATGGGTGACTGAACCGAACTCGGCTAACCGACACTGTGACCTCAGTCGACTGACACCTGACCGATGAGGTGACCGAGTTTCCGTGAGAGAAATGTCAGGTTTTGTATCAGTAAACTGAGCTTCTGGAAAGCCAACCGACAGAGTTCGGTCAGCCGAATTCTAGAGTTCGGTCAATCGACAGGTGACCGACAAGGTGACCGACATTATAGAGGTTTCAAAATTTATTTCTGATATTTTTCTAAACCTTCATGGGTGTTAGTTAAGGTTATGTGAATGTAAATTTTACTAAAAAGTGATGTCATCTAGAATAACACATACATTACATAACGAACGTTTCACCCGATGTTGTTTTAGGAAAATTTAATTGTTTCAGACTTTAGTTGGCTTGTCCTCTCACGTCCAATACTGTTATGCTCCTTGTTGAGCTACCATTGAATAATGTATCGAATTAATTAAATGAAATACATAAAATAAAAGGAAATGAACTAAAATAAATGAACCACTGTAATAAATTAAGAATAAGTCTGTTGCAGTAGATGGAGCGTTCTGGAGCTCCGTGGGACCGGTGATCTCTGATCAAGACACTGGTGCACCCACACATTTGATAAGTCACTTAATAAAGTGTATAATATGAAATTGATTGAGTCCATCTTAAGGCTAGGTCATGAATGGTGTGCCCTTCTGCCTATGCCATAGAGGACAATGAAAAGTCACTTGGTAAAGTGTATGTAATGGAACTGAATGCTTCCTTCAGGGAAGAACTAAATGACACTGAGTGCTTCCTTCGGGGAAGAACTAAATGACATTGAATGCTTCCTTCATGGGAGAACTACATGAGTGAATAAATGAATGTATATGGTTATTGATTTTGAATTGTTTAGAATTGCTAAACACATTGTTATCATAGAATTGTGTATACATTGTTGAACAGTCGTGTTCACAGTGTTATTGATGACATTACATGCCAAGTTGCCCGTCCCGATATTACAGAGGCCGCACCGCCAGCGGAGGAGGCCAATCCGGTTCCTCCAGGAGGATTAAACGAGTGGACGTAACTCGGAGGGCAATATGTAGAAATTTTGAACGTTTTGGATATAGAGATTCATTTTGATGTGAATAGTAGTCACCTGCATTGTATTTGAATATGCATGGTTGACTTGAACTTGAATAGGAAATGAAATGTGTAAGTAAACTTTACTCTTGTGTAAAGAACTTGTATGTCTTCAATTGATGTCAATGTATTTATATATTTCCGCAAAATATACATTGAACATGTATGATTGTAAGATCCTTTGTGAATTTCGTATTGACTTCGGTAATGTGAGATTTGTGGGAGTAAGTATGACGATCGCGACTCGGGGTTTGGCCGTGGTAACCCTAATCTCGGGCCCAGGTTGTGACATGTACCCAGGTAGGCCCAACAAAAGTAATTTGAGTTAGTGAAATTTGGTTAAAAGTAACTTGTGTTAGTGAAATTTGATTTGATTAAATAAAGGGGATTAGTGAAATTTGCCAGGGTTCAATAATTGGGTTGTTTTTTTTTTTTTTTGTTAATAATTAGTCCATAAAAACTAGAAGTCATATATTAAACCACCAACAACTCAACGATCAACAATACTAAAAGCTATTAAATATGCCGACTGACTGTTCATCTACCTGCCCGCATGTCAAGATAAAAATAAAAGGAGGGGTTCTGTTGGCACCACAAAAACTTCTCTTCCCACCTCAAAATATTATATATATTTTTTTATAATAAAACCATTAGTTGAAATGACTAAAATAGACATCTCCCATCCATCAGAAAATCAAGTCTCCCTTCCCACATGGTTCTTCTCCTTCTCTGCCGGTCTTTTCCCCCACATGACCATTGCATTCCACTAAGGGCTTCCACTAACTATCTTCCCACATTTCCTCATTCCTTCACATTATTTATAGTACCACTCTCCCATTTACCAAAAGTCTTCTTCCTCTTGCTCAAATCAAATCCAAACAACTGCTGTTGTAGTTCTCTCGATCATAATATTACAATGGAGAAGGAAATTAAAAAGGAAATCATGCCTTTGATTCATAATAGCAACGAAAAAGTTAGTCTGGTTGATTATTTGATTTTTCTCGCCATTTTTTTATAGTTCTGTATAGCAGTTGTTCGCGTTCTGTTCGGACTAGTATGGCCGCACATATTTGGAATGTTTGACCATACTAAACCGAACTATTCACTTGTGTTCAGAAATTAAAAACCGATCATAAAATACATGTTTGGACATTTATAACTGAACATTCAAGATATGTTGGGTAATAATATGTCGAACATATTTCTTTTGTTCATATATATTTTTCCAAACGGTTCTTAGAAATGCACATTTTTCTCATTGCAGATATCTACAGAAGAAAGCCAAGTTCAGTCAGGCTATTCAATGGACTTTACAAATGTATTTACCACTGAAGAAGTAAGACATATTAAATTATGATTTGAATAAAATTTGTGTGTTACTAATGTCTTATTCAATGGTTATGTGTTTAGATATTTCACGGCTGTGATGCATTAGTGAACTGGGCTCATGATGTGGGTAAAAGAAACGGTTTCGTCATTGTCATAAAGGTATCAAATGTTGCAAGGCCTGGAATAAAAGCTAGAGTTGTCCTAGCATGTAAGAGAAGCGGCCATTACAAGCAGTCTAAGACCATTGATGAGGGTCCTACTAAGAAGAAGATAAAGCAAACAGGGTCAAAGAAATGTGGATGCCCTTTTACATTAAAGGGAAAAAAGTTGGATACTTTTGATGATTGGATGTTGGAAGTTGCATGTGGTGTACATAATCATTCTGTTGCAGAGTATCTAGAGGGTTATTCATTTGCAGGGAGTTTAACAAAGGAGGAAACAAAATTGATGGTTGATATGTCTAAGAGCATGGTACGACCGAAAGATATTCTGGTTACATTAAAACAAAGAAGTGGGCTAAATGTAACCACAATGAAGACCATTTACAATGCACGTCATAGGCACAGAGTTGTTGAGCGGGGTGGGAGGACAAAGATGCAACAACTCATGAACAAGTTAATGGAGCATAAGTACATTGAATGCCATAAGAATTTTGAGGACAGTAACATTATCATTGATTTGATTTGGGCGCATACAACCAGCATACAGTTGTTGCGGGCATTTCCTCATGTCTTAATAATGGATTGCACTTACAAGACCAACCAGTTTCGCATGCGCTTATTGGAAATTGTCGGAGTGACTTCAGCAGATATGACTTTCTCTGTGTGCTTCGCTTACATGGAAGCTGAACGTGAAGGTAACTATGCATGGGCTTTGGGTGTACTACGTTCTGTCATTGGTGAGGACGCTCTTCCTGATGTTATTGTGACAGACAGAGAATTATCACTGATGAAAGCCATCAACAGTGTATTCCCTAATTCAAGGCATTTATTATGCAAATGGCACATAAATAAGAATGTCCTAGCGAAATGTAAGAAATTGTTCGAGACAAAGGATAAGTGGCACAGATTCACACTGTATTGGAATCTGTTGGTCCACTCCTCCATAGAACAAGAGTATATTTATCATCTATGTAAGCTGAATTAAGAGTTCTTAACATATCCAGCAGCACTTTAGTACTTCAAGGATAGTTGGTTGGATGAATACAATGAGAGATTTGTCTCTGCGTGGGTAGATAAATGCATGCATTTCGAAAATACTACATCAGACAGGTGTGCCCTATACTTTGATTATTTAAAATGATACTTTAAGTGTATTTAGAAGGCGATGTATCATTAATTCTTATGTTCTTGCTATAGGGCCGAGTCTTCACATTCACAATTGAAGAGGCATCTTGGATCATCTCAAGGAACTTTTGAGACAAACTGGGCAAAAACCCACAGCTTGCTTGAATTATAGCGTACCAATATTAAAGCCTCATTCGAGAAGAGGAAGACAATTGTGCAACACAGTTTCAAGCCATCCGAATTTAAGGAGCTTCGTGGGAACATCTCACGAAATTCATTAGAAAAAATATGGGCAGAAACAAAGAGGTCAAATCTAGTTGGAATTGATAGGATTGCATGTGGATGTATTCTTTGTTCCACACATGGGTTACCATATACACATGAGATCGCTGCATATATTTCAGAAGGACGGCCCATTCCCCTTGAATGTATACACCCTCATTGGGCCAAGCTTGACATAAATCCTTGTACCATTTCGAAGTGCTCTACTATGGGAGAGAATGGCTCAAACACTTCAGCGCAACCCGTTCCTGTATTCAGAAAATGTCACATTATTGAAGATTGTAACTAATGCATGGATCTTGATGTTAAAAAAAAAAAAAAAAAACAAGAACATACCTGTGAATGCCAAATGCATGCAGCTATGTGTGTGTTAAAACTGGGCAACAAAGAACGATCTTTTGGCCCCGTATTTATTTCTTGTTGACCAACAGCTTCTTCTTCATCAACTTGTTCAACAGGGGCTCCTTCTTCTTCATTGCCTTCTTCCAAATCATATTCCGGTTCCTCAGCTTCTTCAACCACCTCTTCAATTCTTCAGCGGCGCCTCCTGTTGGAAGCTGTCGGTCTTACCCTGGAACTTCTTGCCCTATCCATTTCTGAAACATTGGAAGAAAAGTGTAATACACAAAATCTACATTAACCAGTTACTGTTTAACACAGTGTGTTCGAACGCTTCTGGAACTGCACGGATTTTAAGTTACGAACATTGGCTTACTGTTTGGACCATAATGTTCAAACATTCAGGATATGTTCGAAGATTATATTCCTAACAACCAGAGATTATCCGAAAATATTGTTACGAACATTCTCAAATTATTCGACACTTAATATCCGAACAATCTCCTTTTGTTCGGACTTTCAGGATCGAACATATCGCGATTTCAAAAAAAAAAATGTTTGAATAACTGGCACCAGTGCAAATAGATAGCAAATATGTGATGACATTTAAAACATATGTATCATTTGAACATATTTTCATGAAAAATAGTGGGTACAAACACCTATTTGTAAAAATATCACAATGAGAATGGTGGTGGTGAGTTTACCCTTGATTCAAAGATTTCGGTACCCTTGATTCAAAGATTTTGGTCAAGGAAAAAGTCATTTAAGACTGTTGTTCACTCTCCTTCACTTGCCTAATCGTCAAAAGGAATGGAGGTTAGCTACCTTGGTGACACAGTAAGATCATCGGTGAAG